>CM062572.1:36752051-38089765 GCA_031468815.1 Morus bassanus | reverse complement strand
GGCGGCTGGCAGGGGCGGGGCCGAGCCGGGCGGAAGGGGGTAGGGGCGGGGCTTAGGGGGCGGGGCCGAGGAGGGTAGGGGCGGGGCTTAGGGGGGCGGGGCGGGGCCGAAGGAGCAGGGGCGGGGCTTAGGGGCGGGGCGGGGCCGAAGGAGCAGGGGCGGGGCTGAGGCGGCTGCCCGCCGGCAGTGCTCATGGACCGGGCGGCGGGGATACTCTCCTGCTGGGGAGCGGCGCTGGGGGCCGCCGTCTCCGTCCCCGTCCTCCTCCTCGTGGCAGCGCCCTACATCAGGTGCGTCTCACCGAGCGCGGCCCGCGCCTTTCGCGCGCGTACGAGCGGCGGGCGGGCGGAGCTGGCGCGCGCCGCGTCTCGCGGCGGTGGCCGCTGCCCGCTCGGTTGTCTGACGGGAGTACGAGTAAAACGGATTCCGTTCCTCTGGCCCGCGCTGGGGTCGGGCGTTATTCGCGCTTTCCCGGCTCCGGCGCTTCAGTGACACTGACGCGCTCGCGACAGGGGCGGGGGCGCTCCCGGCGCTCGGCTCGGCCCTGCCGTGGCAGCGGCGGCGGCGCGTGGCCCGGTGTTCCCCCGCAGGCCCCGCCCGGGACCTGCCGCGGGCTCCGTCCAGGCCCCGGAGCCGGCAGGGCTCGGGGGAGGGAGGCGGCCGCCGCGCCGGGCCGCCCGGAGGGCGGGGCCCGCCTTCGCCTCAGGGCGCCGCGGCGGAGCCCATTGGCCGAGACTCTCTGGAGTTGACAGCGGCAGCCAATGGGAGCCGTGGTCCCACTTGACGCAAGGGCGGGGCGGGGCCGGGGCGCGGCGGGGCGGGGCCTCGCCAGGCCGGGCCGGGCCCAGCCGGGTTTTGCAAAGCGCGGTATTTGGAGGGCGGCGGGGAGCGCCGGGGCGCAGGCTGGGGCTGTGGGCGCTCAGGCCTGACGCGAGCCCCCGGGGGAGGGCGGCCGCCCTCGCGCCTCCGCCGTGACCGCCGCCCTCTCTTGCAGGAGGTATGTGGCCGGAGGGGAGTGTAAGTCCCCAGCTAGGCTGGAGGGGAAGGTGGCGATCGTCACGGGAGCCAACACGGGCATCGGGAAGGAGACTGCCAGGGCCCTCGCGCGAAGAGGCAAGTCGCCGGCCTTCCTCAGCGGCCATCCCCGCGCGGGTGATGCGTGTGTGCCTGTGCACCGATAGCCCCTTTCCTGGATCTAAGGGAGGCGTATTTTATGCTCGCGTTTAAGTGAGTTGGATTCCAAAGTTATTGCAGACGAGCCCAAGTGTTGCTTCTCCATAGGCTGTAACCACCTAGGTGCAAGTCCCCGGTTCCTCAGCTGGTTTCATTGCTTGAACTCCAAAAAACGTGCCTTGTGACATGAGAATGCTCTGCACTGCAGCTCTTCTGAGAGGACTGGGGAAGTTCCTGGTATTGCTCGGTTTTGCTTGCATGAAGCTGGGAAAGGCCATAGGCCCACTGCTGTGTGCTTTAGTTATTCATGTCTCAAGCTAATTTGGTTCGAATGCTTTTTGGGTAACTGGTAAGGAGATTAAATGACCTGTTCATAATTATTTCTAATTAGAAATTACTCTGGCTGGAATCTAAGTATCTTCATGTGCTCCTGGCTTGATGTTCCCATTATAGGGGCAGATATAACCCTGTCATACCAGTGTTGTGGCACAGACTCCTGACCTGGGAGAACCCAGACAGAGGCACTTCAGATGTGCATTTTCCTGGTCTGAAAACAGCTTTGGGCTGGATCGGAGCTAACAACATAGCAGGAAAGGCTTTGTCCCTCCCAGCTGCTCCCCCGACTGAATGCCAGTTCCCTAAAGAAATGATACGTTGTTTGTAAGCACTGTGCCTAGTCAGCATGCTTGTGGTAGCCTTGATCATCCTGTGTGCTTTGGTGATCTCAGCTTCTGTTCCTGCTTTCCCCCCCCCCTTGCAGGTGCGAGGGTGATTGTTGCTTGCAGAGACATAGTGAAGGCAGAAGCTGCAGCCAGTGAAATCCGAGCTGATACAGGGAACCAGCAAGTCATCGTAAAAAAACTGGACTTGGCTGATACAAAGTCCATCCGGGAGTTTGCTGAGAAATTTCTAGCAGGTACAGTTTCTAGATCCTTCTTTTCAGTATTTTACCAGGGACTGCTCTTTGCTGTTCTAGCAAATGCCAAATCCCTGACCTGCGTATCTCTGTACCGTGTTGGGTACTGCGGTTCACAGCAGGAGCTTGTCAGAGGCCATGAGCTAATTTGTGGTAGGAGACTTACCCTTATTTTATTGAGGTGATGTAGCTGCAACTCAGACAGGTGTGGGTTTTTTTTTGGCTGACTTGTGCCACCTTCTTGTCTGTCTTCGATCTCTGTTTCCCTGTTTAAGGATGTCTGTTGTTTCTTGCAGAGGAGAAGGAACTCCATATTCTTATTAATAATGCTGGGGTAATGTTATGCCCTTATTCCAAGACTGCTGATGGCTTTGAGATGCACCTGGGAGTCAATCATCTTGGTAAGGCCAGTGGAGTCATGTTTGCATTCAATATCTGTGGCAAAATGTCAGAGGAAAATCCTGCTTTCAGATTTTCTCTTCCTCATGCTTCCTTCTTGGGGAAGGATGGAAGGCCAAAGGTAGAGTTCTGGAGACGCAATGCAGTGTATTTGCTTATCATGGGCCCAGTTTAAGTAGCCGTACATGTTACCTGGGACGTTTGAAATGTATGACAGCTCCAGCTTTTTGAAGCTGAGGAGCAGAACTTAATGGCCCCAAAAAAGTTTAGCTGTTGAGTTGGGGGGGGGGGGTCTTCTTTTCCCTGGACTTGAAATGAGGGCAGGAGTAAGACATGACATGTAAGTAACGTTGTAAGTACTTTGAAATTCCAGCAGGGGAACACTTCAGGAAAGGATGACATTTCCTCTCACCCCTAGGTCATTTTCTCTTGACCTTCCTATTGCTGGAGCGTCTGAAGCAGTCTGCCCCAGCCCGCGTAGTGAACGTGTCCTCACTGGCTCATCACGGAGGCCGAATCCGCTTCCATGATCTCCATGGCGAGAAGAGCTACAATCGTGGCCTCGCCTACTGTCACAGCAAATTGGCTAACGTGCTCTTCACCCGGGAGCTGGCAAGGCGGCTGCAAGGCAAGTCCCAGAGGAGAGCGGAGTGTTTTTCCGCTTGGCTTTTGAGCACCACGGATGAGGAGAGTGGATTGAAGAAAGGTCTGGAAATTGGCTATGCAGAAACAGAATGGTTTGAGGCAAGGTTCACTGACAGCTCTTTGCAGGAAGAAAATATCTCCTGTCTGTGGAACCAGGAGACTTAAAACTCTAATTGTCTTTAAAACAACAGGGTAGAGGAGCTTAGTAGCTTGGCATAGGTGAATGTATTTAATTTTGCTTTGGTGTTTGTGAAAAACTAGCTGATTCCACACAGACAATTGTGGTATGTGGGTGGAAGCTGAAAAAACAGAAGGAGCTGAACTACAATTGCAGTCTCCAACAGAAAATGTAATGCATAGTCAGCTGCCTTAAATATTGATGGCATGTAGAACAGAAGCATAGGACTAGACAGTACCTCTTAAGTCACAGCATCTGTCGCAGCCACGTGACTACACACTTAAGTAGTATTTATGTTACTAAAACAGAAGCAGTGTCTTGTCTAGCAAATTAGGAAATCAAAAGAAGGTGGTGTTCTCAAAAGCCTGATGGAAACTGCTGCTGTTTTAGCACCCAGGCCCTCTAGCACATTGTTTTGCAGCAAACATGTAGCGACTGCAGTGTTTGGAAGGGAGGAGGGGTGGATCCAGCAAGCGGTAACTACAGAGGACTTCACTTACTCTCCCTGTGTCCATGCCCAGACTCCTCCTTTAAGTTGTAGAATACCTGCAGGAAGAATTGAGGAGTATATTACCCTTTTTTTTTAAAGGCAGTTTGATGCATGCAGATTTGTCCTGGACTACTTTATTTTGCCATAGGCACTAAAGTCACAGCAAACGCGCTCCATCCTGGTTCTGTCCATTCTGAGCTGGTCCGGCACTCATTTGTAATGTCGTGGCTGTGGAAGATATTCTCATTCTTCCTGAAGACACCTTGGGAAGGAGCTCAGACCAGTATCTACTGTGCAGTAGCAGAAGAGCTAGACTCTGTGACAGGACAGTATTTCAGGTGGGTGCAAGCTGATGGAGGAAGGCAACCTTGTTGGCTGGAAAAAATGAAACTTCCTGTCATTCTTCATTAAGAAGGGACCGGGTAAGAGGCTGGCTGATAAGATTGAGGGTGACAAATACTAGAACGTTACCCCATCCAGGTCTGCTGCAGTGCATGTTGTGTTAGAAGAAATCCCTGACCTGCGCAACACTTCACACAATAGCAGGTCCTTCAGGGCTAGGAATATTGCTGTACTCAAAGTGCAGGAATGGCTGGCACATGCTCAGAGCTCTAATCCCCATCTGCCTGAGACTTGGGCAAACCACTTTTCGGTAGAGCTGTTTAGTTAATGAGGTCACTTGAGTCAGTCCTGGGAAGAGTACTTTGGTTCTCTTTGTAGTTTTACCCCACTGGAGCAGAAGGGGCCTGTGCTCCCAGGGAGGTGGCAGGGCTGATGGTGCTGCAGAACCTGGAGGTGAGATGTTTTTTCAGGACTGGCATGTGACAAAAATAACTCGCTTCTCCAGTGTGACAGCCCCACCAGCTGGGAGGGACTCCTGCTGGGCCGCTTATTGCTCTGTCCTGCTGTCTTGTGTGGCTCCCACTACAGACCCTGTTATTTTTTTGCTTCTTTGACTTACTCCAGAACCCTGCACAGTAATGCCTTTTCCCCTCACCAAAACTACAGCCCAGAGCTGTTGCAAGTCATCATCATCCTAGATTTGAAGATTGCCATTTGAACAGATGCATGCAGAGGTGCCTGTCAGCTTCCCGCTGGGTGTAGAACAGTGTAACAATACTGTTTTTGGGAAATGACCTTGAAAATTTGTCTTTTCTTTCCACATGGATACTATTGGAGCCTTTGTGTCTTTGCAGCGATTTCCTCTCGTGATATGTGACCAGATTAGTCTCTGTAATGACTTTGTCTGATCATCGCTTGGAGTTTGTACCATCTTAATCAGACTTGAATATATAAATAGATGTCTTAATCTTCCCCAGGTGACTGTCTGTCCCAGGATATAAATGGAGCATTTATGTGCTTGAGTACAGAAAACTATGGTAGATTTTCAACTCATAAAAGAAAGGACTTTTGGACTTGGTGGGAAATGAATAGCTTCAACAGTAATTCATAATTTACACTGGCTTCACCTAAAATCCTTCTCACTTTCCAGGCAATAGAATAGAAAGCACAAGTATAGACATTAAGAAAAGAATTTGCATGCCACAGCAAGACAGGTGGAGTCCACCGGAGTCATTTCAGGAACATCAGAGACTGTGCACGTGGAGCTCTAAAAACACTAGGCTGGATAGAAATCTTACAAGTTAAAATTTTGTCTGTTCTCTTAAACTCCCATGTTATTGCAGCATCTAGCAGTACAGATGAGAACACATGTTCTCCATTCCAGACAGAGTGCTGCCTGATTGCAGGAACTGAGAAGAAAGGAGCCACAGTTCAGAGGATAACAGAAGAGGGGATAACCATACACGGTTATTACAGTATTATTATTATTCTGGGGCAGCTTTGCCTTTCATGCAGTGGCAATATAGTGGGATGAATAGGATGGGATAAATAGTTTAGAATCAAGGGCTGTTTAAGTGGGTTGGTTGTAGTGTTTGCGAGAAAAGGTGCTCCTGAGGAAGCTTGGTTTACATTTATAAGCCCTTTTTAGTGGTATTAATGAGAATGTACGCTGAAGAGTATAGAGTAGAGCATACATAGATTTCTTTAAGAGTTGAGACAACAGTTAGAGCTAGACTTGCTTGCCAGTTCTTGGTGGCAGTGGGAGAGACTCTGCCCTAGCCAGCTGGAAAGGAAGCTTTCTTAAGGTGTCTTAGCATCAACCCTTGCTCATTTGCTGGATAGCTTCCCACCCTTCTTCAGCTGGTCTTGAAGTTAAGCTGATAGAAAGCAATTACCTTGTCTTAACATAGACACTTCAGTGTGCTAGTGCAGACGGAGATCTTTGACTTAAAAATAAAAAATGTTCCTCTTACAGCGATTGCCAGCCAGCATATGTATCTCCTCGGGGTCGGGATGATGAGACAGCAAAGAAGCTCTGGAACGTGAGCTGTGAGCTCCTCGGCATCCGGTGGGACTGAGCAGCGCAGACCTCATGGGTACCTGGCCGAGCCCAGTGGTGCTTGTCCTGGGAAGAGCACTGCTGAGAGACCGCACGACTAGAACGCTGATACTTCAGCTGCTCTAATGATGGCTCTACGGACACAATCAAATGTGAAGTCCTGGAATATTATACTTAAGGACTAAGATTTGTAAGCAACCAGTCCCACTTCTTAGCTGGATAATTAGAGCACCGAGGCAGGGTGCAACGTTTGCTTGGTGTTTCACCCAACAGCCAGAGGCTGTTGTTTTCTGGTTTTAGAATAGAAATAGAAGTTCCAGTCGTAGGTTTAGATTATGAAGTAACAAAGAATTACCTTTAAATAAAGTTGTTTTTTTTTTTCTTAACAGTAATAGTAAAAAGGTAGGACTCTAAACTTGTGATCTATGAGGTTATTTTCAGTTCCTACTATCTGACCTGGCAGAGTAAAAGTACTTTAGGATATTAGATTTTCTGGCAATTACATGCAATACAAATGCTCTCAAGCACACAGAAACAGGTGCTGGCCTTTTTGCGCCAAGCATTAGCTAAAGTTTTTAAGCGGAATCAATTATTTTTCTCTATATGCTCTGTAAGAAGCTGGACCCTAGCCACTGAAGTCTCTTGGCCCCAAATGCCCATTGATTGCAGCAAGTTAACTGAGGATTGGCATATCTTTTGAGAACCCAGGTCTCAGTGCAGGTGACTGGGATGTTAAAAGCTGCAGGAGTGCCGCAACTGTGCGTAGGCAAGTTACCTTAGCAAAAATAATTAACATCTCTCCTACGAAGCACTAAGCAAAGATGGTGTAAAAGTTGTCACAATAAAGCCCTCCAGCTGCACTTTAAATGACTTTAGAACCTAGAAAAGCGAGTAGAACGAGTAAAGAACATCTCAACTATATTAAAAAAACATTAAAGAACTTCAGCTGAGACTTTAGCTTAAAATGACAGGAAACTACCTAGAGCTAAATAGCTGAAGCAGAGGTCGGGACTATCTCGATATTATGAAGTTAGCTACAGGACAGGAAAGTAAGACTTGCACAGAAATCCTTGCGTTTGTCTGCCCAGCAGTTACTGGCCTCATCTGGCCAAGGCTGCCAGCCTGACCTTGCAGCACCATACAGCCTGTGCTTCTGAAATCTGGAAGTTTTTGGACTTGCATATGAGCATGCCACTGTGACCAACTGCCAGTTTGGGGAAACAAATGCTAGTTGTGTGATTAATTCTTTCTGCCTGGATGCTATCTATGCAGATCAGTCCTGTACTACCTCTGAGCAATACTAAATAAAGCCATTTTCCTTTTACAACAGGAGACTGTATCTTCATTCAGAAATAGTGAATCACGTTACTTGGTGTTGCTGTTAGCTGCACCTGCCTTATTCATGTAGAGAACTCAGTTTGGGTAACCTTTCAAAGCCCCTTTGTGGTTCTTCCCGTCACTCTACCTTTTTGCCTCACTCTTTATGCTTCATCTTGAATATGAAGATAAATCCACAACCACAATGTAGCAGTAGAATGCCACCTAGCATTGCACGCTTGGCCTGCTTTCTCTGTGTGGAACTCTGAACTTGAGAGATCAACAGCGATAGAAACCATTTTAAAAAAATAAGGTGTCTCTAGGCTGAAATAGTTTTGCCCTTGCAGGTCAATGCTCTTCTCAAAGAGGTCTGATTGTAGATTTAATGTAAGACATATAACTACACATTTCCACAGACACATACCCACTCTTTTTGACCTTGGGCGAGTCATTTATACCTTCTAGGCTGATCTGTACAATAAGGGAACTAAAGCTCATTTAGCTGTCTCAGAGGGAGGCTTATAAGGGAGAGTTAGATTAACTTGCAGAGCTCTCTAAAGAGGATTACTGGTTTGTCAGAGTACATGTATGAGGCTGAGCTAGCTACTGTGAGGACTTCTAAAGAGGCGATACTCCAATTGACCTAAATGTTGAGGACACTGTATGTAGCAGAGAGATTTTGCATGACAGAACAATTCTCCCCCTTCTAATTACTCTGCTAAGCATAGCCAAAAGCAAAATACAGAGCTAGAAAGAGATCCCCAGCTATGCCAAGATAAAAAGCAAACAGAAGATATGTTAACAGTCATAATACTTTATTCTCTTTTTTCATTGTAAACAAACCTTGGTCATTAATAGAGAAGTTCTTTTTAACTGGCAGTAGTCAATCCCTTTTTGATGCTCAAAAATCTAAAGCCCCTTGATAATTGCACTCTTCGTGACACAAGGCAGTTAGTCAGGATCAAAATTCCAGTTCTGCTGGTAAGAGAAAGATCCCTACGATTCCAGGTTAAGAACATCAAATTACAACAAACACTATATAAAGTGCATCAGGTACAGTGCAAAGAAGTCACGAAGAAAGGCAGGTACAGAACTGACTGGTCTGCATGGCAAACTCCACTCTCTCTGCTCTATACAGCTGGAGGAACTTGAGCATAAAAGTAGGTATTACAGCAATGCAGATCTGGGTACCCACAAACAGTAAAACCCCCTCCCCACATTTCAGGATTACCCTAATGGCTGTAATCTGATGGAAAGCTAGGTCAGTCTGGCCAAGAAAACAAAAGCGGCTTTCATTAGTACTGCTCACTAATGAGATAATGCAAATCTGTGGTCAGGAGACTCTGAAAGCTGAATGTGGTCATTTCTGACCACTTCGCTCAGACCTTTCTAGCCCTGCTCTAGTGAGCGGAGCACCCCCAAAAGAGGTGTTTGTGTCAGTGGGGCACTGCTCGTGAAACACTAAAGGAGATGGACCAAGTCCTTTCCAATACCATGGAAGCCTGTTCTGTCACTACAGTGAGCTTGGGGATAGTGCAAAACTCTTACCTGACAGTCTCATTATTTTACATACTAAAACTATTTACAGTTATATTACACTTAAGAAACCTGTTGTTTCTTTTGAAGTAAACAACTAAACTTTTTAACAAAAAAGTGAACTAGTTTTTTCCTACGTCTTGAGCTGAAATACATGTAAACAGCAAACAGAAACTCTTGTAGAGTGCCACGTTTTCTTCTGTTTCTTTTTGAAGGTCCTACTGCTGTCTACCATTCTTCTGCCCATTTCTCATGACCCAGTCAAGCTGCAGAGAAGCAGCTGCTTTTTTCTACATCGCTGAACACAGCCATTACACAAAGATTCCTGCTTTTTCATAAAACTGAGTTAACCTAATGCTTCCAGAGCAAAGCCCGTCAGTATAGTCTATACAGTATGTCCAGTTAATAAAAATTTCATCTGGTGTTCTATTGTACCTGATGGACAGATTATTCTGGTAAGAAACAAATAAATCCCTGTGTGACAGGGATACAGGCCGCCTGTTGAATTTTACCACAGCTTGCTCTATCCATACCGTCTGCTATACCTGATGAAAAACTGTGGAAGTTTCCTGGCAACTGTTCAGTGATAAAGCTGCATTGCAACAATCTATTGGATATTACCAGAGCAAAGAAAGAGGTACATGATTTTTCAACTGTTTTAAAGTATCATTTTCCCTTCATACTCCCCTTACAGGATATGCCCTTTGTAACTTCATCCATCTAGTAAGGGCTCAAGTGCCCTACGTATGGCGCACACATCATACAGTGTGACTGGTAAGTAGAAACCTGCTATGATGAATCAGTTCCTACCTTTTCAAATGAACTAAAGAAATTGGGCTCATTGTACTATTGCGGGGGTGGGGGGGGGCGCGCAGGCAGGAAAGTACTGATGGTTTGTATAGAGGCTTAACAAAATCTCTGCACTTCAGTCTTTGTAAAAGAAGCTCTCCCCAGTCTTGAAAAAGTTTACAGGAAACCCATAATCACAAAAAGTTTTATACTCTAGGCTACCTTGAGTTGATGAGATTTTTCTGTCCTCTCTATATAGGTTTTCTAGATTAAAAATAGAAAAACCCCATGCAATAAAGTTCAGTGCCTTTCAAAAAAAAAAAAAAAAATCAACCAAAAAACCACCCCCCAAACCAGAAACAGACGTTTCTTCCATACACCTAAATTCTTGCTTGTTCAGTTTGAAACTGCTCCCCTCTCCCCATCAAAAAGATAGCCAAAAAACACCCTGAGGTAGTGACCGTTTGTCAGATTACAGGACTGGCACTTGTAAGTTAGTTCCCTTCCTTTCACCAGAGGCACATTAGCAGCATCCATTTGCCACCAACATCAGTCAAGAGGCTTCCATTTTGCCAAAAAACCACACGCCTTTAAGCTGTCTTGCAGCCTTCCCCTTCTGTATGATGGTGAACGTCAATTACTTCTTACTTCCTAGTGCCCTGAGGAAGCCGATTTCTCATCTTGGGCTGGTGCACTGAGAGCCATTGGGCACAGATGGCCTTCACAACGTCATCTCCGCTGTCCTCAGCCAGCTGTCGCACATGCTGGACTAGCTGCACTGCTCTGGTCTTCTCCTGTCTCACCGAGACTAGATAGGCAGAACGCAACTTGTTGCACATCACGTAGGCTTGGATCTGAAGCAGAAGAGGCAGTCAGAACTTGGTTAGAAAGCTGTAGGAAACTAACAGGACAAGCTTAAGCAAGGATCCTCTGGAGATACCACGTTGTACAAGGTCACAGCAGCATATTATGAAGCAGAGTATGGCATGGAGCAGGTCCCAACGTAAAAGATGGATAGAGAGCTGCATTTTATTAAGTTTATCTCTTGGGGAAACTCTTTTACTGTATCACCATGAAATTAGCATCAGGAATCCTATCTTGTGCATTGATTTACCATACCCTCATAGCAAAGAGTCTAAACTAGTCATTTTCTTCCATTGCTTTTTCTAGAACAGCTCACAGCTTTCAGTGATAGATCTTACATAAAAGCAGAATGAAAAGCCCATTTTTCAATCTACACACAACAGTGAGTTTGTCAGTTGGAACAGAACAGAGGACAGTCACAAATCTGAAGATTTTATTCCCAGCTATGCTACTCAGGATCTACAACAATCTGCAAATGCTGAGCCACAGCCTCTTCATCTATAAGCATGCATCTACAGTTCACATGTTTATCTGTGACTCTCCAGTGGCTTGGCTGGCTGGTATGAAAGC
The DNA here is from genome assembly GCA_031468815.1 of Morus bassanus. Taxonomy (NCBI): domain Eukaryota; kingdom Metazoa; phylum Chordata; class Aves; order Suliformes; family Sulidae; genus Morus; species Morus bassanus. Next base: position 38,078,487 of record CM062572.1, on the reverse strand, counting down.
TAACAAAGAAACCAAGTAGTTTAGGCCTCGCTCCCTCGAAGAAAAAAGTGTATCATAATTGGAAAAGCTTTATCATTTAACTCCCAATCACAATAGAAATAGTATAATCCTGAAATAATAAGCTGAAATGCTCATCTTGGAGGTATGTTGATCCTCACTAGCCATTACTAGAAACCTACATGCACCTACGTGAAAAGCTGGATAACAAAACCAACAAATCCACCAATGCGCCTCTCTGAAATACTTTTCCTCCCCCTGTAACAAATGCCTAGCCCTCACTCTGAGGGCTGTCAAGGAACTAATAGGGATAACATCAGTTGGTACCTTTCATGTCACAGCTTTATGGTCACAAACACCACAGCCTTGAGGAATTCACTTGTGATTTCTACAACCTAGGAAGTGGCCTTCAAAACTTTGGCTTGAGCAAGGATGAGAGAGAAGGTGAAAGAGAGCACATATCCTGCAGACCAAGACTGGGCTGTTTAGCTCTTGCTAAAGGAGTTCCTCTACTGTACTTTTACTTACCTTGTTTTCATCACTGTCCATATCTTGAATCAGATTATCGAGATCCTGCATCCAAAGAAGAGGAAAGGTGTTCACATTTAGAGTGACTATAGTTTGCAAACCTCTACCCCATCAGGGACCAAACCCCTGCACAGAAGAAGGGCTGCTGAGATCACAGCTAGATGGTTGCATTGTCCCAACTGCGTGTGCTGCAGGTGTAGAAAATACAAAGTCCATTTCTCCCCTTTACCACAGCTTCTCCCACCTGCCATGTCTGTGGGGTGGGTATCCCTAGAGAACGGTATGAGCCTGGGAGTCCCCCACGGACATGGCTTGTGTTGCATGAAATGAATTTGTAAGTTCTCTGCACCCCAGCAGAAGTCGGCCCCCATGGCCCACCCTGATCCAAGGGGTGGACTGCATCCCCTAGCCTGATTAGTAGACCTTCACAGAGGGCATCGCCTTCCTTCACTGGGATGGAAAAGACACTGCAGCAGGCAAAGGGAATCTTAAAATTGTTTCCTTTGGAGGCAGGAGGTTTCTGCCTCCACACATACTCCGTGTTAGTCAGGGAAGCCTCACTGAAGGGAACACCTCCCACCCCAATCAGGAACATTTCGCAGGATCCTGTGAAGCAAAGGTTCTCTCCCCATCATGGGTACTTTTTTGGGAAGGGCAGGGTAGGAGCATGCTACAGCTACTTGTTGTTTCCTCTCAGAGTAACTTGCATAAGGCAAACCACACACTCCCACCTTTAAACAATGCATGTAGTACAGAGCCAGAAGATGTGAAGGACTCACTATAAGAGCAGCACAGGCACCACAGGATGGTTTCCCTTTAGCCTGTATTGTATATACCCATTTTACTTCAAAAGGGACACAATGCAGGATAGAATTACCTCAGCAGGAATGTTCTTGAACTCATTTAGACAGTTCAGGATAATGTTATCCCCATCATATTTTGCTGCAACTCCAGACTCATTAACACACTTGAGGAGCTGCCGGATCTCACTGTACTTCTGCTGCTTCACCAGCTGCTTGGCCACTCTGCTGTACACTTCTGTAGCCTCCAGCTGGAAGTCCTAGAGGTAGTTGGAACATTAGAGCAACATGTTAAATGTTCTCAACAGGTTTCCTCACAGGGATTCTACACAACTGAGACAATCTCTCCTAAGGACAAAATATCACACGATGCTCCAAAAAGCCGAAGCTGTTTTGGGGGGTCTCTGATTTCCCAATCACCACTGCTCAGGGCTGGCTTAAAGGTTTTCTGTGATCAGACTGGTAACATTCAATTTTGCTCAAGAACAAGAGTGCTGTTACCACCTCCTTTTCAGGGGTGGCAAAAAAATCAGTTTTATTTCTTCTGGCAAAAGATCTTTCCTAGGTCCCTACACACCTCTCCCTCACTTACCAAGCTCCCACTATATTCTTCCAGCCACCCCACCAGCAGCCACTCTTTACATACCCCAAGAAACAGAAGGCAACTGACCATCATACTCCTCCCATATGAAGGAAGAGATGATAAAAGCTGTGGGCTGATCCTGCCATGAATAAGGCAAGAAAAGAAAAAAAACAGGGAGGAAACAGAAGTGATGTGAGGCAGCTGGACTCGCCGCTCCATTTTTACTGGGGTATAGTGACTGCTGTTGGTGCTAAGAAGTGCAATTTTTCTCAGGCTCTCCATCTCACTACAAAGAGGCATTCCACCTGGTACATCCTGGCCTGAATGAAGGAGCAGGGCCTGCCATACCCACAAATACTCTTTCAGTGTGCCACCTCTGTCCAGAAGTGGCCCTGCTGTATCCTCTGTCCCAGGCAGGAGGCAACTGCAAACTGCACTGCTTGAAGCAGTAGCTTTTAGCAGCTCCTAATATACAGGTGAGAAACACAGAAAAGTTTGAAGGCTATGCTGACTGATAAGCATCTCAACTTCTACCCTGACATGAGGAAGGGGAGGTCCCCAGAGGGAGTTGCCAGTTAATTAGCTTTGCTCTTCCAGCCAGGAGAGTAGTACAGAGACAGTCCTGGCCTTATTTGTTCACTGTGTCTTCACAGGGCTATCATGAATTGCAGAGAGCTAACAAGTCAGAGCTCTCTACTCACATCTGTGATTGTGGTTTGCCAGAGTAAAGTGACTGAACGAGGTACGCAGCAAAGGAAAAGCTGTACCCAATTCCTTTGCAGGAGCCAGTTAGTTTGGAAGTGTCCTGCTGAAGCAGCATCTCCATTTCCTTACCAATGTTCCTCCAAATACACAGACATTTAAGACTTGAACTAGTGACTATTCTCGCAAAAGGTTTTCCTTTTGAGGATTAAAAGACATTTTGCAATAAAGTCTTTAGCTTAAACAACTGCTGCTTGCAGGAGTTTTTGTAATAATAGTGCTTGTCATATCAAATTTTTCCATACCTGAAGGACTCTAAATGCAATCCCAAACCCTTCCTCAATGTTTTTGCCTTCCAACATGACCTGAAAGGAGAGGCACAGACAAGTTTGAGGATGCATATTCCTTTTTCATTACATACAGTTAAACAATAACGCATTTCCGGATTTTGCCCAGAGGCCAAAAGACAATGCATTACTTCAACAGTAAACAGCCCCACCCCAACAAGTAGAGCAAATATGGAGTCTGTTGTCACACACTGATTCCCTGTGGAACACTGGGCAAGTTACAGATGGAGCTGAGCTGAAGTTAAGAAGGGTTAGAACAACAGCAGTATTTGCCTTGCTTCAAAACACAACAGGACGTATAGTCAAAAGGCGCATTACTATTTGGATTTGCGATCCTCTGCCTCTGAAAGTTTCAACTTTGAGGAGAGGAGCTCCAGGTTCTCAGGTGTTCTCTGCTACTTTGAGGAAAAACATGGATTTCTTCATAATCGGCAGGTTGCATACATGCACAAATAACCTGCCCATAAAAAGTACCAGAGGCTACTCCAATCCCAAATGTTTAAACCTATATATCAACAGTATTGCTGATAATAAATAGTGTTTGAAATAGCAATAAGTACCTTGCAAGCAACATCCATTTTCATGTTATTGTTTCCAAAGAGTGTGGGCAAGGAGCAACCTGTAATTTGAGAGGTTCCTGAGCTCTCGCATCGATGCAGGAACTTTGTTACTTCCATCTGCAGATCAACTGTATTGATGTGCCTAGATAGGGGAAAAAAAAAATCTCACTTTATTTTGAAATAAAGGAAGTGTCAATTATTTGTGTGAACTTACTACCTGAACACATTTCAAAATAAGACAATAATTATTTTAGTTATTTTTTGACTTTGTCTTTTGTGTAGTCAAGTCTACAGGAATAAGATACTTTTCAGATCTGTGCACTCAACATGCATCACAAGCTGAAGGTGAGCACTTGTTCACAATGAGTGAAGTGAGTAAGCACAGTATTTCAAAGTGAGCCAGAGACTCTGGGTCCCAAATAAATATCTGCTCCCTCTTTTCCACCTCACCACACGCACTCCCCCCCGCCTTTAAGTTAGTCTAGCATAAAAAAAAAAAAAAAAAGAAAAAAAGCCCCTAAGAAAACCAAGATATAAAAGCCCAAGTACAAGAGAGATCTGGCTAAATTTACACTTCAACTTTTGAATAAAGGGATTCAGTTATGCCGGGTACCTATAAATTGTATATAGTTGAATTTTGTCAGTTAACCCCGGTAGGTGGCTAAGCACCAGAAAGCTGCTTTGTGGAGAGGAAAGAAAGAGTAAAAGCAAGAAGAGTTGTGGAGTGATATATAGCTGTCTGTGCACTGTAGGGTTTTTGTTTGTTTTTTAAATTGAAGGAAGGTAGATGATACATAGACCAATATTTTTAGCAGAAACAATTGCTCGTCTCCTGGTTGTTGGGGGAAAAGGTAATGGGAATCCTATACTTGCAACTACGTAGGAAGTCAGATTTGGGTCAGGCACAGCTGGTATGTGTTAGCCAAAGTCAACTTAAACACAACCACTGAGGAGGGGGGGGGGAGGCAAAAGCCTGCATTTCCCCTCTTCTGTAACTTAGCTTCTTGTTTATAGATACCTCGACACATCTGTAGCAGACATTTTCTTCCGAAAAGTGAATGCCATTTTTTTCCTTCCTGAACTTCTTGAGACCTCCTGCAGGTAGACTTTGAGATGGTCCTTGATCTTTAGAAGCCATGTCTGTTTGCCTCCCAGTTCAGCGTAAGACTTTGCTCCATAAGTGAAAAATCTAATGCAGGTCATGGCAGCACGAACATGATCCTAGAAGAAATACACAATACACCAAGATGAATCAAAGTCCACTACCTTCACTGATCCTTGTCTGCCCTAAAGTGCTCGCACAAAGCAGACAGTGGTCTGTTTTCTTTAAAGGAGTAGTTAAGCTATTGCAATGTGCCAGGTCCATGACAAATGCATAGAAGGTCAGCTTCACTCAGGCTCAGGCCTTCCTATCTGTTTTTTAGGACTGGAAAGTAGCAAAAATTTACTTGTCCATCATGCAGATTTACACCAAAGTAAATAACCAGAAGTCTGACAGTATTCAAGATTTCACTGAAAGATATGGCACTGACCCTCATCTTACCTTCATGAACTGTTGCAGCTCATACAGAATATGGTAGTAGTTCTTCCTCTGCAAGTATTTGCAGGCTGCAATCAAGTAGACTCCCCAGCTCTCCAATCCTGGATCAATGGTTTCCAGCAAGTTCTCCAACATATGTAGTTTTCCACTTTCATAACTTGGAATGAAGATCCCTTCAATGAACACTTCCGACGGGGATTCCTACACAAACATCAGAAACGTAGCTTGAAGCAATGCCACTGTGGCTTGTTGATTTTCCTTGTGAAACATAAAGGAGTATTAAGCCAGAGAGATCATAAAATTAATAAATAATTTAGGCCGGACAGGATCTCTGAAAGTCATTCGGTTCAAACCCCCACTGAAAGAATGGCTTCCAAGTTAGGTCACGCTGCTCTGGGCCTGTCCAGTCAAGTTCTGAACATGACCAAGTAGGGCAATTCAACAGCCTCTCTGGGGTCCAGATCCCATGTCTAAACATCCTCACTGAAAAAAAACACCCAACAAAAAACCCCCCAACCAACCAAACAAAAAAAACCACCAAAAAACCCCCAAACCCCAACAAAAAAAAAAAAAACAAAAAAAACAAAAACAGCAAACAAACTTTTGCTCATGCCCAGTTGGAACTTCCCTGGCTCCAAATTGTGTCCACTGTCTCTTTCCCTTTTACTGTGCACATATGAGATAAGCCTGGCTCTATCTTCCCTATAATCTCCCACTTGGTAGCTGAAAACAGCACATAGATCTCCTTTTGCCTTCTCTTCTTCAAGCTGGAAAAACCTAGCTCTGTCACTCTCCTCATATATCATGTGCTTCAGGCCCCTAATCACTTTGGTGGCCTTACACTAGACTTGCTCCACGTTGACAATGTCTATCTTGTACTAGGGAATCCAAAACTGGGCACAGTAGTTCACAAGAAACCTCAGAAGTAGTGAGCTGAGTGTACTTCCCTTGACCTCCTGACTATGGTCTCACAAACACAGCCTCACATATTATGTTACTGTGGAAAGAAGCACGTGTGACAGCATGGTCTGCATAAATGTTTTAAAGACACAATATGGAATTTTTAAAAAGTTTTTACATCTCACAATAAGATACAAGCTACAAAGCCTGTACACAGAAAATGTTTCCAAACAACCAACTGCAAAATGTTTCATTAGGATCCTAGTACCTTACAGCTTTAAAGTAACAAACCTTCCTCTCTAGTTTGAGTGATCACTACCAGTCTCCTTGTCCAAATTTCCATATCAAATCATGTGTCTAGAGCATTTTCAACATCTGCTACTTAACCAGTTCACTTGTTTCACTAACGTTGCAAAAATATGCAACTTTGCTTTAAAGACAAATTTAAACTGGCATAAAAGGACACATTTGAAAAGTAAATTTAATATGCAGTGAGTATATGAGCTTAGAACAGCTGATGATACCATGAGAAAACAGAGCTAGTAAAACAACTTTGTCTTCTATTAATAAGCTCATAAGCAGACTGAAGATAATCGAATTTGAGGTCTCAAGTCATACATTCTCAATAAAAATTATTTCAAATAATAATAAAAGAATCAGTAAATCAAACACAAACACAGAAACTTAAGAAAGAAAAGAAAACAAAAAACCCCCCACACTTACAGCTTTCAAGCTAGTGAGATGTAATGGATTCACATCTCCTCCACACCTCCTAAGAAGCACCCTCCATGAATTAGTGAGAGCTTTGTTGGAATAATTTCTAGGTTTAATTGTACTTCAACACCAACAGAACTGTTTTCTCCAGACATTCTCAAGCCCTCCTACATTATGCAGTTTTCCTAAGGCAGAACTGGAAACCATTTTTTTGTTTCCCTAGATTTCTGTCCTTTCGGACATGATCCTGTATTCCCTTATATTTGTAACAGTTACAGAAGTACAAACATGGGTGCCTGATTAAACAAACAATACCAAGAGACAAAGCCACTGTGATACAGAGTAAAGTGTCTGCTGTTATCGGCATGTTGGAATTCAAAATATTCCTTGTCTCTTCTGAACTGTGTAACAATAGTCCCAGATTTTCAGCTTTGTAGAAAAAAGGCAGAGTACTGTTGATACAGGGGCTCTTAAAAAAAAAGAGCAGCACTTTTCCACTCTCTAGAAGCCACTGTTTCAACACAATGGGGAAGAGAGATTAAACACAAGATGTGAAGATCAATGTTATTTTTTCATGTCACTGAATTCTTCTCAGTCACTGGATAGTTCATATAACAACATTTAGGACCTCAGAAAACTCCTGTTCAGAAAAACACCCAGAATGCTGCATGATGCTCATTACCGTCTTAGACTGGCCTTGAAGTCCTCTTAGCTACTTCTCAAATTTCTGTTTAGGTGATAACAAATTAGATTATTCACCTTATTTAACAAGTGAAGCAGTGCTTCTCTCATACAGTCATGCCTCATGTAAAAGCTTATTATTGCCAGATTAGTGCCATAACTATGTAAATAGAACAAGCACTCTTGATAGTAGCTGTTGTGTTGAATCTTCCCCTCACACATCATCTCCAGAGACAGACTTCTCGTTCTCAGTGTTGCTTCAAGTTCCCTCAACGTAGCAAAGTAATCATCATCCTGCCGTTGAAACAGAGAATCAATGATAGTTAATGACTAAGAGGAAAACTTTCTTTTCAATTAGGTCTTGTGATCCAGCCTTGAAGCTTTTTTGTTGTTGTTTTTAAAATAGATACCACTTTAGAGGGGTGAGACTCCAGTAACTCCAGCTTTTTATAAACACTAGATTGGATCCCTCCTATCAACAGAGGTGCTGAATGTTGCTGTAGCTAGCACAGCTTTTTCCAGGGACAGACAGAAGGCTTGTTTAAATAAACACAATTCCACTGCCAACAGCTAATCCAATAACCTAGTTCAAACAGGCTTTTTTATTCTCCTAAAATATGTACTACTAAGAGGTCTTTCACCATTATGATTCTGCAGTTACTTAGTACTAAAAGTCATTTTTCTGGTACCTTATCAGAACTTCCAGAGCTAATCCCAAACCATATAACAGTGCTTTTTGACAAGGAAAGAAGAGTGGGACAGCATTTTTAAATTCTCCTTTGAGTTCCTGCAAAGTTATCAGAGTTTCAGTAGAAAAAGGGCATTACCACAGCATCACAACATTGCTGGGATTGAGTTTAGTTTCCTCAGACTAGAGTAATAACATGTTAACCAATACAGCTTCTTTCCCCTCCACTGAGTATACCCCAAATTACTGTAAAATCCCATGATCTGGTTCTCAGCCACCAATTCACTGCGAAGAAGCAACTAATGAATTTCTCAACAATACCGAGTCTGCAAAATGCAATCATGACAAAAGAAAGAAACCTAACACCTGATATTGTAAACATGTATTGCTATATGATGTGTATTAAAACATCAATACTTGGCTTTGCTACAGCCCTGCAGAGCAGACAGAAGACTCTTACCGCAATGAATATGGGCTTCACTGTGGACTCCAGGTACTGTATCACTTCCTGGACTAGCCTTGAACCATGGTTCAGCTGGTTTAGATCCATAGGTGGCTTTAAGCATCGGTTAAACTTTTCTCTCGCTGAACTTAAATTTCCAGCTTTAAGGCAAGCCATGCCCCAGGCATGCCATGCTCCACCTGGATCCAACCCAGATTTTGTAGAAACCTAAATTAAAAATTGTTTGTTAATACTGCAACACAGTCCTGGTACAGAAAACGGGAAAACTGGCTTATCACACAGTCTATGATTGTGACCTTTCACTTCCTAAAGCACATTTCCCATTGAAACAAACAAAAAAATCCAAAACAAACCCAGAAAAGGCATGCTGATTATTTTCATATTACTGGCACAAAATGCCAACTATCAAAACACCTGTGACCTCCAAATGCAGAAGAATTTTTTACTGTACAAGTTTAAGCAACTATGCACCTGGGAAATTGCAGTTCAGCAGTTTTACAACTCATGCCATTTTCACATCTGCTTTTCTTATAAAGCGGATGAGTTTTACAGAGTAGAATTCATCAGGTTTGTGGTTTAAAAAAAAAAAAACAATAGAAGATGCTTCATAAACTGCCAGGTAATTTTTTTATTTCTCATAACTTTGCTGATCAAATTTATCTCTGATTTTCTTTAGTAGACCAGCTGCCTTTAAAAATGAAACATTTTTATTCAAATAGGTCATCTATTCCTGCTGTTTATTACCCCTTAAAACTCCAAATTCTGTTTGTAGTGTCATAGTCCCTTTCCTAACAAACTGCAGTGCCATAAACAGAGGCTTACAAAATCCTGGGAGCAGGAGGAAGACAGAAGATGCTAACACACACCAGAAGAGCTCTGCCGGATGGAAATCAGCAATGGTGGCAAGTCTAAGTAAACACTTGGGAAAGGTGCCTTACTAATATCTGCTGTGGCATTACAGACAAATTAAATCAAACATACAACCTTCAGATAAAGTCCTGCCACAAAGGATGTCTCAGCCCTTCTACTGGATGCAAGATTCCTCCATTTAATGACTTTCCTGCAGTTAGTCCATTCCAATTTTAACTGTACTGGGAAACAAGACCCCTACCCTTCCCTTCAGCAGCCTGCTCCACAGCAGGACTTTTTCTCAGAATTTTTTTTTTTTCCCCACAGTGTTCAGAAAATTATTTCTTCCTTATTTAAAAACTTAATCCTAGTTTGTAACTGTTTAAATATTGTCTATTTCACACATCACATCCATCTGAACTCAGGAGGGAGAAAAACAAAAGCCACTACAGAAGCATTATTAATACTAACATCCCTCCATTGTCGTTACCTCTATAGCTAGTTGATAGTACTCTGCTTCCAGAAGCCTATTTCTTAATCTTGTTACTGCTGCAGGGAGAAGAATCTGATCCAAAGATGGTATTGGACGGTAAGCAGCAGCAACCAAAATATTCAACACATCCACTTTGCTGATGTAGCTAGGAGAAAACAGAAAGGTTAAACAAATACATATACTTCCACTATTATCATACACTTAAAGAACTTCTATGTCAAAGACAACTCTTAGAACAGTGGTTCCTAATCACCAGTATATCAGGTGTCTCTAACCATCATACTATCCTATTCAGACTATTTTTAACTGGGTTTTTTGCCACATTCAGTGGAACACTGGCAGACACTGATTGCGGGCACCAGCTGTATGTTACCAAATCAAAATAGTACGTGTGAAATTCATATATTACACCTGCCACCTCAAGCCCTGTAGGACAAAACTTGAGGAAAGTGTAAAATGTTCATTCTCAGGAAGTGCAGGTTTAAAATCCTATACTGAAATATAGATTGAAAGCAGATACACTATCAGAAGAAGAATATTTACCCCAGTCTTTGCGAATTATTTCTCCCTACTCTGAGAATTTTCTCAGTAATTATGATGTAGTCATATTACTTGAATTTCTACTATTTGAACTCTTACATTATTCTTAGATTATGAATCTCTCCTTGTTTAAAATGCCCACAGTACAATCACAAAACAACCCTCCCACCCTCCACTCCCCAGTAAAAAAGGGTAACCATCTTGACAATACCTCCATACATCCTAGTGAACATGTGATAAATCACCTGTCACAAAGAGCTAGATCCTGGCTCCTTCCAGCTTTTACAAACATCATTTTGGCACTGAAGAGCAATTGTTTCATGATATCCATAAGGAGACCAGCATCCACCTCAGGATTAGTGAGCCCCTGGGACAATTTGCAGCAGTGCTCTATCAGTTGTTGGCCACACACTATGCTGTCACTGTGCAGGCTAAGGATGGCAATACACAAGGAAGAGCTGGGAGCCTGACAATTCAAGGAAAGACAGACAAACATGGTATTGAGGTAGTTCTCCCAGGAACTGCTTATATTGGATTCTCTTTCTCCAGACCTCACCTGTTCGTAATAAAATTCACTGCGTACTATTTCATTCTCCTCTTCATTCAGGGAAAAAATCCATTCAAGCTCAGTTGCCTTGGGTATTTGCACCACTGTGGAATATTCACTATTAGAAGTTTCTGCAGCCAAAAAGAAAATGCCAGGTAGAATCATTGTACAAGAAACAACAAACCTGGCTAAGGATACATAATGCAGAGTATTCCTATGATCTCGTAAAAGTCATCTGTAATCCTCTCATTGTGCCACTTCCTGCCAGTACCACATGTCCAGCACACGGATTACAGAAACATTTCCATCTCTCAGCATGCTGCCAAATGTACCTAAACTTACTCCGTTACCGACACCCTGTCACCAAAAACTGGCTCCAGTAACACGTCTTCAAATGATTATCCAGCTCAACCTACTGGACATCAAGCACAGCAACCTCCCCTCTTTAGCCTTTCCTCAGACAAGTTATTAAATATTTCTGACCAGGAGGGAAGTGGAAATGTGAGAGCTGTGGGTTACAGCTAAAAAGGGAAACTGAAGAAAGGGTAAACTGACTTAACTGCCTGTAGCTTCTTTTTAGAATTCAGGTTATTTGAACATATAGTACAGCAGCTTTAAGACAAAAGATTGTGAGATGACCTAACGCCTTATGTTAAGTTCTCATATAAAATAGTACTGTAGAAAATTGGAGTTTTGATCAAATGATTCAAGAAATGTCATTTCTGTGAAAAGTCTTTTTCCTTCCTCCAAATTAAGGAAATTTCTGTTTTGAAATTAGTAACCCAGAATAGCTACAAATCAAATGTCTGTCATCTCTGTGCAGCTGAGAATGCACAAGCCTCGTGATGCTCAAGCTTGTGATTGTGGTTCCTGGCAGAAAAACAACAGCCAATCTCACAATGCTAAGAAATGAAGAATAATGCTAATTTGCTACTCCTTCCCCTGATCAACTTCCTCTTCTCCCTGGAAAAACTTAAAAAAAGAGTGTAAAAATTCACTGTTTCATTGTTAGAGTGCTGAATAACTCTAAAACTGAAGGGTGAGTAAAAAAAAAAGAAAAATAGTATTTCTGAATTGAACTGGAAACTGGAATAATTACGATAAACCAGGCTTGAAAACATCTGCTAAACCTTCTTCACAGTCTCACCAGATAAGTTAGAAAAGCAGAATAAAAAACCTCCCCTCTTAAATCTGAGGATTTCCATACTGTTCTTATTCACTCCTACTGAATGAATCATATGGGCCCAGTGATGTGTAGCAATGCTGCAGGCAAAGAGAAAGACCTAACCAGAAGCAGCGGCTCAGAAACTGCATTTCAGCTGTTTCTGTTGTGTTAAAGGTAGCAGGAAAGCAAACTTCTGTCAACAGAAAAAAAATGCTCATCATACTTAAAAGGACAAGGAAAATATTCTCATTTGTTTTGTAGCACAAATGCAAATTTTGCACCATGTTTCACATTACTGCTGCACACACTTCAAATAACTATGTTTTGGTCTGCCAGAATTTCATCTCAGTGCAGGAAAATTTTTCAGAATCACCTCAAACACCAGACTAAGCAACAAACAGTAAATACTGTCTGAGGAAAAATGGCAGAGAAAAAAGAAAGTCAACTAAATTTTGTTTTATTCCTGAAGTGTTACGATATTAGATGTGGAAATTGAGGCACTGAAGAGAACTAGTCCATATTCACACAAATCAGCAATGGAACTCAGGACACAACCCAACCCATGAGAGGGGCTTCATCCTGTGCTATCCCCAGCCAGCATGGGGTATCAAACACCACAGCACACTGCAGTGGTATTCAGAGTTGTACTATCATGGGTTGTAAAAAGATCATTCAGCACAGCTCAGTAGTGGGCAAATTAATTCCTGCTCGTACCACAGCCTCTCACTGTTTCTAGTATGCAAAGTGCATTCTCCAACTGTTGTTTTTCAGTTCCTTCCTTTAATCCCCATCCAGCACATTCAATATTGGCTCAGACAGCTCTCCTAAATCTCAATTCCCATTCAAAGAAGTTTGGAATGCTCAATTTCAACCCGCAGATGCAAAAACCATCAGTGCTATTTTGTAACTGAAGTTTTGATCATCCTTCAGCTGCAACTAGATGTATCAGCTTCCTATCTCTAACTCTGCTGCTAATCAGGCACTTAAAAAAAAAAATTGAAGTTTAACATTACTCCATTCCTTACCTTCCACTTGGTCCTGATCTTCTTTTCTGCTGTAATAAAATGACAGAAAGAAACATCATGCCTACTCCAGCACACTGGGGAAAGCATAGTTTTAAGAGAGATCAACATGGCTAGCCTTTTCAGAACACTGTCTTGTAAAAATCTAACATCTCTCCCTCCCTGCCCTCTCCAACCCACTACTGTCTGGAAATCTAAGATCCTGCCTCTGCATTGTTGTATTTCAACTACACTAAGTAATTAGTTCTTAACACCTTCTGTAGGAATACTACTGTTGCACATATCATAAAAACACACTAAGAACAAGAACTGCCCGGTCTCAGAATATGTCAGAGCTAAAAGGAAGTTTCTGGCATCCAGGTCTCACTCCTTAAGATTTAGTTGGTTTTGATATACAAATAGGGTGAGTATAAAAATACCCCAGACATTTAAGCAACTAAAACATGACCGGTGGCATTCAAGCTCACTGCTGGGCTCTGCTGACCTAATCTGGCAGTGTAAGCAACCATTCTGTTGCAAACTGGTTTAGCTAGAGGTGACTGCTTGTTTTTTCAGAGGTTTCTTTTCAGATCTGCACAGTATTCCTCTTTTCCTAGCAAGCCTGCTGATACTGCCATAGCAGATACTGCTGTCTGCAAGCTTGCTAGGAAAAGAGGAAATGCAGCTGAAAGTACTGCTATCAGCAGGCTTGACCGGGTCACAGAGAGCAAAACTCACTCTTTTCAGCTGCACTTCTCTCCAGCTGGCCTAACATACACACAACGGATTCCAGTCCAATTCCAAGCTTAAAGCAACCACATCATGAAAATCTGTCATCACAGCTGTCCCTTTTATTAAGGGCAGTTTCAAAGCCTATCTAATCATGAACTTGCTTTTGAATTCCCAAGGGTTCAAGGAGTCATAATCAAGTGATTATGGAGTAACATTAAAACACTGATATGTTCAGCAGAGCTAGTCAACATGTGATGTTAATCCAGGAGCCGAGTAAACTGCAAGAAAACTTTGTCATACTGTAGTAGTTGTGCTGAATATGTTTTGCAAAACATTCAATACTTAGGTTTAATGATCAATTGATGCTTAAAGAATTAAAGACTTTGTTGCCTGGCTCTCCAGTGTTCCAATACAAAAAGTAAACAGGCATAAGGAACATCCCCACACCTATCAAACCTGAAAATCTCAACAGCTGGAGGCCAAAAAGCTGATGTTATTGCATTATCCAGATAAACCCAAATGCTTATTTCTCTCTCATTCCATTCATGTACTCTGCTGTATACATGAAATTGAGGAGAACTAGAATGGAAGGACTTACGTGCTTTTGTCTTGTACCGAGCCAGGCAGATGTTCTCTGTTGTAATAGCTATAGCATTGATCGCATACACGAGACAGATTTTCTCTGCAAGCTTCTACTGCCATTTTCTTGGTGGAGCAAGAGCTGCACACCAGCCTGCCACAGCGCCTGCAGTGATGGCGCCTGTTAAACTAAGCAAAAGAGGTTATGGATAAGCAACAAAAAGAATTTACTGAAGTCCCCTCCTCTATCTGCCTTCACCCATGAGTAAACTTAATCCATTTGAAGAAAGAAAACACTACACATAAGGCTTTTCAGAACTATACAATGGTTGATTCTCACTGTTACAATTGCCTTCTGGAGAGGGCATCGCAAATTAAAAAAACAAACTAAAAAAACCCAACAAAACCCAGAGGCAGGTATTTAAAACATGTATGCTGCAGTCTTGGGCTTTCCATTATTTAAATTGTCCCAATTTTGATCACAGCGCTAATTAGATCATCTCTTGGAAAAGTCAGAAGCTGTGGACTGTCCTTCTGACACCATCTTAGTAATTTCCAAATTTAAAAGCAACAGATACTTTGAGAAAACAGTACTGTTTCTAAGCAATAGAGGATAACAGACTGCCAGCGTACCTGCAAAACTCAAAATTAATCTTCTCTCTTAGAGCACCAATGCAGTTGCTCAAGTACTCTATGAAACAACAGATTTTAGAAAAGTGTAACCAACAGCAAAGATTACATTTGCTGTATTGGTAATCTGAATTATATAATGTCATGTTATTTCTTGCCAGCACAGTCAACTAGACAGCCTTTTGAAATATTAACACTGCTATTATGACCCATTTTTGAGATCTCAGTTGTGTCCTCTCTAATACCAGATTTCCTCTTTAGGCTCTATCACTTCACAGGACTGCAAGGAGCTAACTGTTGCCAGTCTCCTCAACCACACTAAATAGAAACTAAAGGATAAGTATCAAAGGACTGGCAATCTTGTCAAGCCTACACTGATGCAGACAAACTTGTGAAAGTAGCTAGTGTGTCTTAGGAAACAGGCTATGAGCAAGTGTTCATATTAAGGTCACAGTTCTAGGAATGTCTGTACTTCATTTTTGCTCCTTACCATAGTAAAGCGTTCAGTTTTGCAAACCATACATATGGTTTCAGTGTCATCAGGTATCCACTGCTGCTTTGGTGGCGGCTTCTCAGGAGGCACAAATTCTTGAGGAAACAAATTCTGCTGCAGACTTCTGTCCCTGGGACTTGCAGATATGGTGACACCTTAAAAAGAGCCAGGACAAGAAAAACATGGAACTGGATTTAAGCTGTTTAATGGAGTCTTGAATACCAGAAAATGCTACAGACTTACAGAGGCCTGAAAGATCTTTCTGGCTCACAAGAGGACTACCATTATCTTTCAACCAGGTATGGCAAAATAACATTGTTTAAGGAATATATACGCTTTAAGCTAAAGTTGTAAGATTGTAAACTTATAGTACTTCAATACTGATAAGCAAGAGTACATACCTATTAACAGACCTTTACCATAACAATTACAGAAGGCTAATACAACTTGTCAATATCTGTTCTTGTATCATAAGCTGAGACTTAGAGGAGGAAGGAAAAAATACCCAGTATATGGATACCAAAAAGCGATATAGCATAAAGTATTATCTTAAGGATACCCAGTGTTGACATTCCTGAAGACTGAGACATTTCTTTGTTATCTCAGGAGAGGTGTGGTATGGCTAGCAACAGCATATCCCTCCCTATTCTGGTCCCCTTTACAATCTACTGTGGAGAAATCAGTTCAAAGACATGGGAGTTTAAGTCTTTGGCCTTCAGGGTCTCTGACCTTGCCAAAGAACTACTCATTGAATCAAGTTTACAGTATTAGATAGGCTTTTAGTTTATATGATGTGAGCCAGTTACCATACAGGCTAATTAAAGAATTCAACATGTCATTGCAATCCTGCAAGCCACCTTCTGTGTACATGAACACTAAACGAAAAAAGAAAAAAATCTCCATTCTGATAAAGCTAACTCATACTCATCCAAGTAGATACTGGATTGCAAAGGAACATTAGAGGACAATGCATTCAGGTTTTGTAATAACATACAGATATTAAGCTGACCATTTTCAGAAAAGCTGAAGAGCTACACAGCCCAGTCCAAGACGCTGCTGTCATTTCATGTAGGCAGAGCAAGAAGAGTCTTTAGTTCAGGATACAGAACCAGAGAACAGTTCAGACACCCTAAACTGTACATCATACTAAAATGTACATCATATCATTATGTACAACATACGTACGTCAGGAGACCACTATGCAGCTCTAGCTCAGGCCCATCACTTGCTGAGAACTACCACTTGCTAATCATTCCCGGAGAGTACAGACTGTGCATCTCTCACAATATATATCCTCCGAAGAGTGCATCTCTTGCATTAGATGCTGAACAGAACCTATAGAAGGATTTGTGGCTGGTTTTAAGCCACAAATGGTCTTCAGTTGTTTTGGCTTAAATTATTTTGTTTGCTATTTATTTGTGTTTGAGGACTGTGAGTGGAGCCTCTCATATAATACCAGGTGGGCTATTTCCCTCAGATCACAAGAGGGATCCTAGAAAAAAAAAAATTCAGGAACCAAAAGGGTGATGAAAAAAATACAACTCAAATGAGATTTCTACTGTAAAACCGAAGTTAAGATCCAGAAGAAAAAAAATTACTGAGGAAAGAATAGGAAGACAGGGAGAAGTACCACAATGATGGGCTTCCAGACAAGCTCTGCCTATATACCCAGAGAGAGAGTACAGAAGTCAAGACACAGAAAGATTAACCTGCAGCACCATTAATCCACTAGCAACCTAGCTGTGGCAAAGAGGTAATTTTTTTTTTCCCCTGCAGATGTAGCCCTGTTTCCTATGGTCTGTTCAGGCTTGTTTTTTTCTGTAGGGTCTGGAATGGAAAAGTTTTGTATTGATTTTTCAGACATTTTGTAGATACCTACCAAAAATCAAAACAAAGCCATACACTTGTTGTTCCCCTTTAAGTTTTCTTTTAAT
Source organism: Morus bassanus (assembly GCA_031468815.1). Taxonomy (NCBI): domain Eukaryota; kingdom Metazoa; phylum Chordata; class Aves; order Suliformes; family Sulidae; genus Morus; species Morus bassanus. Next base: position 38,061,021 of record CM062572.1, on the reverse strand, counting down.
TGGGCCCAAAGCACACAACTGTAGAGACCTACTAATCTGCATTAAGTGCTACTTAATTACTATTAAACAGAGTTACTATTAAACAGTGGAACACACATACATAGGAGATAAAACAAATAAGAACAGGTTGAAAGAAAATGGCACCAAGGTCTTAACCTTACCAGTAAAGCTGACAGGAGATAGTTCCGATGATCCCGATTTAGCCTGTCCTTCACACTCCAATACCTGATTGAGACTTTCTTGGATACGTATCAGAGAATCTAAGACAAAGGAAAGGAAAAAAAAAAAAATGGGAGAACCATACTGGCCATACATCTACCTGTTTTTATGAAGATTAGAGGAATCCATTTCACAGGAGTGTGTAACAACATCAGCAGAAAACAGGACTAGTTATGTAATTACAAATTACTATGTTTTCATGAAAATTAGCCCACAACAATTCATGCAAAACTATATAAAATTCAAATGTCCTAAAACACAGAGAAAGGGATCCTTATTAAAGCAATGGACTACTGACAGGCACAGGAATAATACAGCACAGAATAAGTATCAGATGTGAAAATGATTAGTTGACACAAGATGCTCATGGCAAATATTAAATGCTTCACATCGCAGCGGAAGGAACGTACTTGCAAAGTTATAGGTCATTTGGCAGGAGAAGACAGATAAGTCTGATGCTTTTATGTTAACAAAAGCAGCATCTTTAAATCATGAGGTCAGCATTTGGAAACAGGCACAAAGCAAGTTGGTACGATATATGTATGTATAAATAGATACAGATAGGTACACATGCCAATGCACTTTTAATACAGCAAAACAAAAGCAATGGACTGATCTGCAGCACCCTCTGCTGTTCCAGTTCTAAAACCCTGAAAGGAGAGAGCCAAATGCAGGAGAATCGAAGACAACATAGATGAGAAGGGATTGGCAAACCAGAAAGGAGAACCATGCTAGGAACATTAAATTGAACTACAAGTTTAAAAGTCTTCTGTATGGAAAAAGGAACAGGACTCTGGTAGGAGGAAAGACTATGGAAGATTAAATCCCCATTCTATTTGGGGGAAGATGCAGTTGGCTGTAGGTTTTAGAACTGCTTAAGTCATCAGTGACTTTGCATTAAACAGGAATGAAATAAAATTGAACAATATCATGTAAGAAAAGAGACCCCAAAAAGGAGCAACAGAGGAAAGTCCAAGATACTTTTGAAGCTGTTGGTCCTTGAGAACATCTACTTACAAGAAAGGCAAAGACTTTAAGAACATATTCTGGGCTAGAGGGAGACTGGAAGCATATGTCTAAAATCATTGTGGCACGATTGGTGAAATGATTCTGGGGGGAAATTGGCCCATCTTTCCCCAAGTGAAAAATAGCATTTGCAAGGACAGTCACCTGATCTCTTTTCTTTTAATGCAAAAGGGAAGTTGAGAGCTTTTTCTGCATACTTGGAGAGCAAATTGTCAATGTCTTCTACAGTAAAACCAATCTCCTGCCCAGCTAAGAGCTGGTGCAGTGTCTGCACAGCAACAGCTACCCAGTCGACCTTCATATTCATGAGGAGCTGTTCCAGCATGAGCAGTGGCCTGGAGGAGAGGTGGAAGTAATTAACACGGGAGAGCTCAGGCAGAGTCAGCAGCACCTGAGACACAAGGAAAAAAAAGCATATGTTAAAATTATACACCTTCAAATCTGTGTTTCTGTGAGATTAAAGACAAGAAACTACCAGAGTAGCTTATGCAGAGAATGGAATAACATATAGAGGCCTAAAGATGGAGGTGGGACTTCTCCAACCTACTTCTACTTCTGTTACAGAATTACTGAGTGGATTTGCAGAAATTACTTAGCTTCCACTTTCCCATTCTGTAAAACATTGCCTCATTTCAGAGGCAGTTGAAGAGTGGAAAGCATTTTGTGACCCTGTGACAAATATGCTGTAGCAGGGTTGAGCACATTCTGTTATTAAAATAAGCTTATAAAAAGAATATTAGCCCAATCCTTATCCTTCCATCATTTGAGGAAACATCGAGAGGAGAAAATAAGAGCAATTCTCCTAAAGATGGACAGTTAATATGGACACTTTCCAAATTAAATAGTGTCTTCAAAAGGGACAAGTAAGGAAACAGGAAGCCCAGCAAAATACTGTTGTGGCACAGACTGGAGCAAGCTGCTATTTGTAGTCCTACAACAAAATAGACACTACCAAGAGCACTGCATTTTGTTTACATATAATGCATCCAACTAAGGTAATCTACTGGTTAATGCATCTATTCCCAGGCTGAGCAGAGAACCTGGTTGACTTCTGTAAAGGCAATGGCCATCCAAAAAGAGGAGTGATACTGCCTACCTTTGGAAGGCACTTGGGAGAAACATGCCATCCATATAAGTGTCAAAGACCACCATAGAGGTGGGCGTATGTAGGACACCTGGTGTTACTGACACAGACAGTAAGTTGAGGATGCTTTCTTTTTCACTTGGGACAAAGATAGCAACTGTCCTGATAAAGACCACAATTTTCTTTTATTCCACCCCCACCCTCTTTTAGCCTGTGCATTCCTCCACTCCCTACAGCTCAAACACAAGACTGCTCTGTTCATATTGGGAGCTACAATAATTAATTTCATACAACTTGCATGTACAATTGTACAATAAAAAATTGTACAATTACAATACAATAATAATATTGGGAGCACCTCATAATATAGCAACTGCAAAGATGGGGAAGGGGGAAAGAAGTTTTGAGCCATCTTTAACTTTCCTTTGGATCCTGAGACTCAGGATCTTAGACCTGATACAGTGAGAATGCTCTGATAATATATACATAATATATTAAGTCTGTAGATTTTAAGTATTATAAAATTATTTATATAATTATTTATTGCTGTTAATCCCACAATGCAGGAGTTTTACTCACCTTTGATCCCATATAGAGTGCCTGGATTTCATTACGGCGTGCTGTTGTCAGATTCGCGTAGAAGTGAGCTGAGAGGTAATCAGCCAAGAAGTGAGACGCTGCCAAGTTTGGATGCTGGTCAAGAGACTGTTCACTGATGGCAAGGCAAATACCAGGGTCTTCGATTCTTTGTAAAAGCTACGAAACCCAACAAAATACAGCGAATCCCTACTACATTCCTAGAAAGTAGCCTTTATAACAGGCAGTCCATGACAGATTATTGCCCTACAATGGTCCAGTAAGCAAATTAACTTGCACAAGAGTCTTGCATATGTAAGGATGATTTAGATAATCCATTCATAGACTACGCATTGCCTATTTGCTTCATTTATTAATCAAAATATTTTTAAATTTAAGTAAGCAAAAAAATTAAGCAAGGAATAGGACAGAAGGTGTAGTGATCAGAAGTATCCTGGAAGCGAAGTGGAGATTTTCAAAGCTACGTAGTCTGAAAGAGCCTGCACTTTATTTTACACTGTTATTAGCAACAGCTCCATAATTATTGAAACCAGAAGAATTCACTCTTTAATAATTTGCGCACTGAAGCACAACTGACCAATTCCTGTTACTAGTTTCACTTCTGGTTTTTCTGCTTAAGCAGCATAGAAATGCTTCATTATGTTTTTTCAAATAAGAGGGGCCTTGTATTTCCACGGATGTGACATTTATGCTGTTAGGTCCAACAACTAGATTGCCAAGCTGGATTTTCAATTAAGAGGAACAGGGGAGAGCCAGGATCCTGAAAGCATATCTAAGCAAATAGCATCTCTTAAGGGAGGAACCAAAAAGGCCATGAAACACACATGAAGAAGGCAAAGAAAACAGTTCTTAACTTACTTGACCTATGGATGTAAGGCTGAAAAAGTCTTGCTATTACCTGCGATGCTTTTTCCATGTCTCCCATCTCCAGTAAGTGGAGAAGGTGCTCACGGTGAAGGTTGATCAAGTCTTCTCTTGGGACCGGATACAAGTGCCCCCATTCCTCACACAACTCATAATCCTAAAGAATTTAAAAAAAAATAAAAGAGTAAAAACAAAGTAGAAGGACAAACTCTACCCTCTTCGATACAGCTGTTTCTCCCAAAGTTCTGATCAACTTCAAGAAATTCTGTATATTAGACTCCTCTCCCACATGCAAAAAGTAAATAATTACATTGACAAGGGAAGGAAGATGACAGTCAATTTTGTCAGAGTCACAGCCTGCAGTGAGAATACCTTCTCATCTCACAGTAAGCAAGTTGGCTCTTTAGAGAGACACTTTTGAAAACAGACAGATCTACAGTATTAATACTTCTATAATAATCAAGCCTGTACTATGCCAAAAGCCATGCTATTAAAGTCTTCAGAATTCTAACAGAAAAGAACAGGTTGTATCTCAGAGTAAGAGTTGTAACTTAAACTTCAGGATAATTAGCTACATGTAAATCATGACATTAAATACAGATCTGTATTTGCTTCTGTAGCACAGAACTGAGCAAAGGAATTCCTCCTCCCAAGGTAATCTCCACTGATCGGTGTTTTAAGATGCTATTTCAACAAATTTATCTATTCAAAGTTTAATGCATTCTAATTCAACAAAATTCACATGACGATACCTAACCTTTGCTTTTAGAATGATATTCATGACAGCCTGGGGGTCATCAATGCAGGCTTTTTTCAGATCCTGCCAGTCATTCCACAATGGTTCATTTTGTACATTCAAAATCTGAAAAAGTCAATATTAGGGTAGCACAAATTTTAAAAGCTTTATCTACAACAATCATTAAGTCTAAGAGAACAGCTGAGCTGATCACATCAAGAGCTGCTTCATGCAAAGAAAAAAGTCAAAAAGGAGACCCACATTTATCTCTAGCCCTTTTCTGGGATGCTGTGATACACTTGCACTCCAAAAAAAAGACTACACAATTTTCTCAGAGGTATGAGTCTACAGAGCACATTTATAAGGGAAGGTTTTTAAGACTAGATGGCAATAATTATGGATGAAAAAGTACATGTATACTGCAGACATTGCTGGCACTAAAAAAGAAACAACTGAGCCAACTGTCAGTTAGCAGAACCACCACCAGGCAGAGCTCGGCAGGGATTTATGACTTTTTTTTTTTTTGCTCTATTTGGCTTTTCAGTCTGTGCTGAACTCCAGGCCAGCTAATCTGACTTAACTTGGGTATCTGCACTACCCTGCAGTTAGAAGAATTGACTGCAACACAAACACATTTATTGGACCACTAATCTTCCACATCATGCCTAGGTACATCTGCACCTCTCAGGCTTATAAAATGATGAATTGACACGGAAAGCTTCCAGAGGCTCTAGCATCTGTATAGAATAGAAGAACAAATACTTTGTAAAAACGTGGCCTCACACAAATGTTTATGTCTAATCATGTTTGCAGACCTGAATGCTAATACAAGAGTGGGTAAGTTATGAAGGATGGAAGCAGAGGGTTAATTGGATACTACAGCACTGAAAACCCATGAACTGTTTTGGATTGAAGACTTGAAAAGCTATTATGATCAAAAAAGAATGAAAGGCTAGAACTTTTTCAAAGGGCAAGCATATTTGCTCCCTGCTGCCTATTTCATCTCACTGGTTACTTGAAGAATGACTTTGTACCTTTTCATAAACCTGAAGTTCTTTCTTCCTGCTCTGCAGACTGGCTTTTAGTTCATCAGTTACACCCAAATCAGAAATGCAATAAGCTAGGATTTCCAAACAGGCATCAAGTGGCCATTTGTCCAGACAGCGCAGGGCCAGACTACTTCTCAACATTGCATTTTTTACTGGGAACAAGTATTGCCAACCATCCTTATCTGTGAAGGAAACAAACCACTAGTTTGAAACTCAGTTTCTATAATCTGGAAAATAAAAAAAAAAAAAAATCTTCATCCTCACTGGATTGCATCACCAAAAGAAACAGTACAGTGCTAAAAAAAATCTATGTGAGACTTTCCCAAGCATCAGATTCTTGGGAAGTAACCAAAGCTAGCATGGGATACTTACTATCTTTAGACTCCAAAAGGCACCTCCTCTCACAGGATACATCATCCATGTATGACAATGACACTGCTGTAAGAGATGTTCCATTAACAGTACTATGATTAATGTCTCCTGATGTATTCAGCTCTTCACATAAAAATATCACCACAGATGCATTCCAGATCTCTTGTACTAAATTGGTCAGGGTTTGCACATTTGCAAAACAAACTACACCATTAGAGAAAGCAAATTTAGGATGAAGGAAGGGAAAGAATCTGCTTCCGTCTTTGGATTTGCCCAAGGACTGTTAATTTAGTTTTCGCCTCCTGATCCAGGCTGTATTCTTCATAAAAAAAGAAAAAAAATGAAGGGAAAAAAGCCTGACTTAATCCTTCTTACCTTCAGCAGTTGCACAGCTCAGCACAGCATCCTTCACATTGACCAGCTCTTCCACATCCTGACTGTACAGATCCAAGACCTTCAGAGCTCTGTCCCAATCCTTTGCAGCAAGAGCTTGTTCAAAGACTCCCATTAATACCTTAACAGCCGTGGTGGAATGTAATCCTAGGAGAACCACAGATATGTATGTCTTGCCAGAGAAAACAGTAGCCAAACTGCTACCTTCATCTTGCTGATTCTGAAGTGGCTCAAACATAGCAAGAAGAAATCGTTCCAATATTGGGAACTCCTTCAACAATGCCTCACACTCCCTGGAAATCTGTTCCAAACCTAAGGGCACTTCCCGTCTGCCCCGAAATTCCATCCAAGATAAACTCGATTTGGGAATTTTCTGTATATTAGATGCACTTAGACATGCCACTGTGGCCACTAGCTTCGACTGAGACTTTAGGAAGTCCAGGGAGGAGGCAGTGAGGGTGTGCTGGCTCAAGTCATTCACAGAGGATGGGGCCCGAGTGGAGATATCCTCAGAGGTCACTGCAGAATTGCGAATAGGTATTTCAACATCTGGCAGGCAATGGTAGGCACACTGCTGTGCTAAGTTGCTGATGTTTGTCAGAAGAGACTTTGCCTGGCTGTTTTGCCTTGCACTGCACAAGGACAGTGGTTCACAGCAACAGTTAACAATAACTTGCTGCACATTCAAGTTCAACTCTTCTTTAGCCAAGAGAGAAGAAAGCCTGCAGGATTGAAAACAGAACCAGCTTACCCAGCACATAAAAGGTCCTTTACAATTACGTATTTTCATAAATGTTCCAAGCATTTTGTGAACACAAGCCCCCTAATATTCTTCACAGGTACATACAGGGGCAGAGTACATATCCTGTATTTACTCAGTATGAAAATAATGTATACAGTATGACATCAATAACTCGGAGCTTATGCTGCCATTCCTTTAAAGAAAAGGAACTTACTCCTCTAACATTGATTTTTACCTAAATATGACATACTAAAACTGTTCACCGTTAGTGCTCATCTTTTCAAGAGCTACTTTGTCAAATCAGACACTTTCCATGCTAGCTTAATTTAGCAATCTGTGACGGAAGGACCTTAGATTATCCAGTTTACCTACTGACCAGGCAAGAGCCATGCCCAGTTGTATTCTTAAGAAGCCCTACTGGTCTATTTTATTTTATTACATTGCTAAGCTGCAAGTCCACTGCTCTGAACTATCGCACATTCAGTTAAAAAATCCACATAAATGCACTCTCTCTTCACAACAGACAGTAACTGTTAGAAATATGGAGCTACAGTTTTCCCTATCAAAAATCTTCAGGCTGGTAGAGAAGTCACTGACTGAGCTCCTCCCTGCATACCAATCCTTGCAGCATTAAGTGATTGGCTGGTGGGACACAGCAGGGTATACTAACTGTGCTAAGTAGCCAGAAAAGAATTTAATCCTGGCTGAGGTCCAAAGTCACCAACACCAAAATAACCTAGAGAAGTATATAATCTGAAAAGCACCCACCTGTCAGGATGAACCTGTCTCTCAAACACAAGCTGGGAGAGCAGCTGAGATGGACTCTGCTGTAACAGTATGAAAGGGTTCCCCACTTTCACTTCTGCAGATATATCTTTAAAAAAAAAATCAGAACATTATAATGCAAACACATTAGCTGAATACACCAAATCTTATTTTATAAACACAAATTTTAAGAGCCTGAGTCTGAAACCTCTCTAAATTCAGAGAGGTCCACATTCACAGTAGTGTGGTAGAATCCAGAGTAAATTGCAAGGCATTTGTGATTATTATATGCCTCAAACTTGGCACCACTGGCTCACATTTTACTGGACCTATAACTAAAACAGGTAGGGTAGAGAGTCTTTGGCCTTTAAGCAAGATCTAGATTCAAACAGTTTAGCAACTCTACTTCAAACTTTCCCCAAAACATGTATTTGTGGTGAGAGACAGAAAATGTGCAGTATTGGTTTCTGAGGAGTCTGTGAATGTAGATTAGTGAGTCCATGCTCAGTTCAAGTCAAAGTGAGGAAAGGCAGAGGGAACTCACAGATATATAGCTACTTTACAAAAGGAGTGAACCCCTGGCCAGTACTGCTGAAAAGCCTTTGTATTCACTACTGAGTTATGTCAAGTAACTGAACAGATTCTCATAAGTTTACCACTTCCTTTTACCTTCCAGTACAATGAAATTTCCCCAAAACTCTCTCATCCCTTAAATATTGTGCATTTTTTTGGCTTTGGCAGTTAGTCAGTGAGGACTGAATCATGTCCATACAGAAGTTACAGTTGGCACAGTAGTGACCTGAGCTGAACCAGCATGTCTGAAAACCGATCTTTGCCCCTTTTTTCTTACCCTCTTGGGAAGGTATTCTCTGAAATCAGTACTGTGGTATTTTATCAGTGCAGCTCAATTAGCGTCAACTTTAAAACAACAGACAAGTGTTTTTTCTCCTAGCACAGTGAATTGTTCTGTTCTGACAGCTTTATGTGCTGATGGTGCATTTCTTCTCACAGACCACCATCATCTGCTGATTCTATGAAAAAATTCTACCTGGTTACCTGTGCATAGCCTTCTACACACCCTCTTCTTATCCCTGTGGAGCAGCAGGGCACTGGTTGCCTCTAAGGGAGCTGAAAAGTGCACAGCATGCTGATCCACTGGATGCAAAAATCAATCTTGCCTACAGGGTAGTGATCAGAATTTCTGAAGGTCAGGGGTTCTTTTATTTGTCTAAATGAAGTGCAGAATCTGGGTCAGTAGTTAACATTTCTGTTCTCATTTTCCTACTGCCATCAGCTATTTTTATCTTAGATGTGGGTGGCCAAGGTGTCAAGAAATAAAATTTAAAAAGCAGTGCAATAATCAGTTCAAATCAAAAGATCTGACTATGCCAGTTAGTATGCACATTTGGCAAGGAACCGTTTTTGCACAATTACTTTCCAGAATCAGACCAGACTACACAGTCTGGGTATCTTCACCTAGGCTCAGACTTTCCAGCAGAAACCCCTTACCTAGCTCTGCATTCAGGCTTCGTAACACAATGGCAGCCAGTGTAGTGATGTAGTCAAAGAAGGCCTTCACAAAGTTTGTCTGCGTGTTGCTCTCTGGCATGGTTTGGACATGTTGGTCAAGAGTTCTCAGCAGGAGCTGTGTTTGATTCCAAACAAGGTGCTTCTCCAGCTCCGTAGGTTTGAGAGAGGCCTGCTCCACCAAGGTACCGAGCAGGCTCCCTTTAGAGTCTTGTTTAAGAGACCAGACACACATCCAAGAGTCAAGTAAGTATTAAATAACAAAAAGGAAGAGGGAGTAGGGGTAGAAAAAGGGGGGCGGGGAGGGGAGGGAAGGAAGAAGGGAGAAATGTTTTAGCCTAATTCCCTCTCTGCAATTACACATCTCAGTCTGGGCATTATAATTTTATTGAAAGCAAGAGAAATTTTCTCAGCAGAATAAATCTAAATTGGTAACCATGCCTCTGACAAGTTAGAAATATATTAAGGCAGGCCTAAAATATACCTAGTTGTGTGTCATTAATACATAAGCTTATTCTAAAACACAGATATTGACCAGTCCTTGTGCTCCATGACATTTAACCCTTAGAGCTCTCCTAAATTTTTGCTCATTAAACATACAAATATCTTTAAATATTTTACGAACACCTACATGCCATTTAGAAATTTTGGAAAAAAAAACATAAAAAAACACCCCATTGCTGTATAACAAAAACACTCTGAGAAAAGGCAACTGTGGAAGACTTCTTCAGAAAAGGATGAGATGTTTTATGATAGCCCTATGAAAATTGGAAGGTATTATTATGTTACAATAGTTTTATAAGTTTATCTCCTTTTTGTAGAAGGAAAAAAAGGCAACAGTAAGGATATACCCAGTTATCTATAAGCTGTCAGGTTAGAACACACTTAAAGAATTCCTTGTTAGGACTGAAGAAAAATAGGACAGATAATCTCCGTTGTACTCATTGATATTTTCCTTTCTTCTCTGGCAAGTTCACAATTTTACCTCTGAAAACAAATGCTCAGAATATAAGAACTACAGATAAATTCAACACTTTGATATATGAATAAATGCAAAGAGCATTACTACTAGATTTAAAGTTCTCTGGACAGGCCAAAACAGAAATTTAGATCCATTTGTCAGTCTTCATGATCACAAAAATAACTCACCCACAGAATATTCAACATGTGTCAGTGCTTTTAGGATTTGATCCAGATTTTGTGATAAAACAATTTCACTAGTAATACTTTCTTCAGTCAAGGCAGGGTAGCAAGCTTGCAGAAGGTCTACAATACTGCATCGAAAATGACTCCCTATTTTCTCATCTGAGACCTCTATGAAGGGGGAGAAAGAAACAGCAACTATAAGACAGACAAATATTTTTGCACAGAAAAAGGCCCACAGAACCAAAATTGTATTAGAATTTGACAAACTAGTTGTATTATAAGTGTTTCAGTTTATTCAGAAGTCCCGCCCCCCACCTTTTTTTTATTTTAAATACTAAGCTAAAAATTGAAAGTTCAAATTTCCATTGCAACAGAAGGCAAGAATTTGATTTAAGCACATTTCAACAGAAAATCTTATCAGCAAAGCACACTACCTGGCTTGGATTGCCCTTGTGATGTGCAGGAATAGTTGAGAATTTTACTTATTTGCTGAAGAACTGTTGGGAAACCCTTTACACCTTCAGAATGTAGTAAAACAAAGTCTGGTCGGTGGCCTGGAAAAGCCGTTGTGCAAAGGGGGACAAAATAAAAGTTACAAGTGGAAAAAGGAGAAAGTAACATGAAAGTACAAAATGAGATTTAATTAAGACTCAGGTGTTAGCACAAACAACACAGCATAGGGAGGCATTTTCTGCTCCCAGTCCCATATTGATAAAAATTAAAAGCCTACCCCGAGTTTCAAGGCTGCTGTACAGTCTTCTTTCTGCTGTTTCCAAAAGCTGTTTGCATGTCTTCCAAAGATGGCACTGAGTACAAGCTAGATCAAATGCCGCCATTGCTGAAGGACTGAGGTCCTCAAGGACTTCCCGCAAAGGATCAGTATGCTCTAGCTGGATGTTGCTGATCCAGAAGTTTTCTTGGAGAGTAGGGGCAAGACTTCCAGAAGTTGCAAGCAATTTATCAGTAACATCCGAGATGGAATAAAATACCATACCTATATGCATCAGCAAAACATACAGTCACTAACTAAACTGCATATGTATCTCAGATCCTGTCATGGATAATTATTCTCTAATCCTTAAGGAAAATAATTCAGTAGGTGGCCTGCTTCATGGACCAATTACTGCAGAGTGGATAAAACTAACTGGGCATCAACAGCAAATTTCAGCATTCTTAGTCTCCTTTTAAGTCAAAAGAACGACCACTTGCTCTTCTGAACAATTGTTGCACTCATAATGACAGTCCACTTCTCCTTCACCTTTTATGACAAGAAATCAAAAAACCCAGTCCTTACCAGCTGCTGCTGCATTCCCAATAGCTTGCAGTGTTGAACGGCCACTACCAGATTTCCTGATGCCTCCAGTGCCATCTGATGCTTGATTCTCAATATTGTGCTCCACTCTTGCCATTTCTCGTACCGCCTCTTGGTAGCGCTCCATGAAAACCAATTCACCATAGCAAGGTGAAGTATCCAGATTAAACATCAAAGCCACCTTTCAAAAATAACAATAGATGTAATTACAGAGCATGTCAAAAGAAGTTTTCAAAGTTCAAAGAGCTTTTAGAAGAGATGAGGGAATAAAACAAAACAGATATGTTAACTGAAAAACATCCCTACAGACGCAGCAGGCTGAAATGGTGTTTTTTTTCTAGAGTTTTAAGTGCCTGAAAAACAGGACCTTAGAGACATTTTTCAACTATTTTTATAAAGCTCAGCTATTATGTGCTGCAAAGCAAGAGTTGAATTAATTTTTGTAAACCATACCTTTCAGAATGACTCTTCATTATTTCAACACACTATGTAACAAGAGAAATCTATCAAGTTGGGCCTCCAAAGTAAACTATTTTAAACAAATTCTTATTCAGCAAGGAATACCTTCTAGAAATTTAAAAACAAATTAGATAAGCACAGCTGTGCAAGTTGCTATTATCAAACCAACAACAGAACACAAACCAAGCTTGAATTCTTTATCATCAGTGATACCAAAGTTCAAAATAACAAAGCAGAACAAAGTGCTTCTTTTGGCCTTGTAAGTAGGGAAAAGATGAAGTGGCATGCCTGATGTCAAACTAATGAGTTGAGCAGTAACCTGCTGCTAATGCAATGCTTAAATGATATTAACTGCTCCAATATCGCTATCTGAAGCTCAGCCAGGTCACTGCTTCTTGCAGAGGATCCAATCACTGATGCACCTCAAGATGTTTTTTCAGAGCATCAGCCTAAAAGCCACGTAGACAAAGGTATGCACAGCTGTAAAGGAGCAAAGACCTACAAATGTGCAGACTGTCAATTTGAAGTCTTTCTGCCTGTTTTTAGTACTGGGACTTTAGCCTCAAAATATACATCCTTCAAATAAATGTAATCACCACTTTGGCTCCACTTTGGGTAAGGAATACATTTGCATGTTACTACCAAGCTTACAAGTGGTAGAGTGTCATGGTTTTGATTCACTGACTGAAGTAAGCAGTTCAGATGCTGCTTCCTCATGAGTCTTCACATGAGCTCTTTGTGTTCTTTATTCAGCTGAAACACTAAGCTTGGCAAGTTCTCATCAAATATTTTCACACTTTGAGAACCCAGGTTTAGAGAAAGCATTTTTACATAACAAGTTAAAAAAAAAACAGCATCCTTGGGATGTTGGCTTTGGAATATCTTTGTTCCTATCACTTGCTTCTACTTCTGAAGTGACCCTTCCACTTGGAACGCAGATGCTTCAGCCCTATGCTTCCTAATACAGAAGAAGCAGCAAATTCATAATCTATCACAAACACAAACATCAATGCCAAATTAGATTTTTAATTGCACAAAAAAAATACACGCAACTCATTTACCTGATGGGCTTCTACGAAGTTTCCTCTCAAAACACAAGAAACTAACAGTGATTCTGGTGGGGAAAGCATCATAGGAATGAGGGGGTTTTGCTGATGTGGTCTCACCCTGTTTTCCAAACCACTCGACCCAGACACATTACTGGTACTTCCCTCTGCAAGACAGTAGAATTAATCAGCATACTATTATGGAAAAAAACATTTCAGCAGATAATTGCCAACTATCACATAACAGTACTTCACATTTAACACAAAAATATAAGAGCAGAGTCACAAAGAAGTTTTAGGGTCAAGAGGTCAACATAAGCATCTTGTTAAAAATTCTCTAATATTTCACTATTTGGTCAGAACTTTCAGTTTGGGTCTCATCCAGATGTAACACTGTTTTGCATCTACATAATGTGGATGCAATGCTAGGGTACTGGTTCAATATGGATAAAGGGAGAAGTCTTAAGTATCGGACCTATTAAACCAATTTACCATGCCTAAGCATGTTTTAGGTTACATGACTACCCGTCTATTAGCTTTTTTTATGGTTTGCACATCACTATATTGCATACTGTTTCCTGCAAGCCAAAAATATCAAGGAAAATCTAATTTTCTTATTGCAGAAAAGACAAATACTATTCTAATTAGAAAAAAAGTCAGCCAAAAATGGAAGCTCTGAGAAGTGAATAGTTCTAATTCTGTCCTGCACAGAGCAGTAATTAACTAGTCAAGCAAATACTTCATCACGCACATTGAAAAAACAAAGAAATACTACTTTTGTGGCTTAATACCTGAGGTACTGGTGCTTAGCTCGCTACTTGTACTTTCTAATGATGGACTGGAACTTCCCTCTTTTCCATCTAAAATGAAAACAAATCAAAACCAGCACATTAAATGCACTTTTTCTAGACAAGGTAGTTAAAACTTACCGTAAATAACAGATCAGGCAACCACAAGAGATCTTCAAGATTATCTCACAAATGAGCCATCACTCCTGTCTATGATAAATGCAAGAACTGCTGATTTGAAGAAAATGCTAGGCAAAAGATTATGTTGGGGTGGCCTATCAGTGACTCGTGTCAGATACTTTAAAGCTTCTTATTTTGGAACAATCCACTCAAAAATGAGACATACCTTTTAAAGACTAAATAGAAAAAGGGTGAGGAACCCGACTTTCTCCTAAGGCTGCCAATTTAAGCCACAAATTCCTGTAAATTCACATCCTAGATACTATTGTGATAGGAATGAAAATATACCAAACAGTCGTTGGATATAGCAGAGAAAGAGAAAAATTGGTACTGTAGTTGCAAAGTTCTCCCCTGCCCCAATTCAGACTAGGTATGAAAGAAGTTATTTTCTTACCTGAATTTAAAATTAACTACCTTTTAGTTGTGTAGGTGAGCTTTAGGAAAACAACCTCAATCCAAGTGGAACTGGACTAAGACACTTCAAACCAGTTAGAAAACTAAAGGAAATAAATCTAGTTCTCTACTCCTTAGTCCATTAAATCTAAGTGCATTCAGCTACGAGCTCAGCAAAATTATGCATGTTTCAGAGATGTCTTCTCCAAGTCACTTTTTCAACCCACCTGTCTTGTACCTTTGAGATCTACTTTGTTTCTTAAAGCTGGAGCACCTGCTTGAAGAGCAGTATCTCCTGGAAGCTGCAAGCTGATGTTCTGTGAAATATTTAAGCAAAAACATTACCAAATAGCTGGACAGGCCATAAACAGTTATTTGTCTACCTTAAAGAATCTATCAGCACATCTACATAGGTAGAGCTATGATGACAAATCTCCAAAGGAAACACAGTTGATCTCAGCTAAGAGCTCTTCTGCAGTAAAGTTTAAACTAGCACGTTGAAGTAATTTTGATGCAATTCAACTAATACTGTGTTTTTCACATCCACATCCAACATTACTTGGAATGTACTATACCTTCTACACACCCCTGGTGACTAAGGGTCTTTTCCAACCTAGATGATTCTATGATTCTAACTATGCAGGAAAAACAGGTATAGTCCAAGTACATAAACAGCTAGAAACAAGGTGAAAAGAATAAAATCTAAAATAGCAAGCAGAAGAGTTTGATTTGTCATTAAGGTGTTGCTGAAACAACTGGGTTCTTCAGTAATGCAGGTCAGTATGAACCTTGACTCAGTCAACAATTCTGGAAGTGAGCAAGTAATAGGGGTGCTAGCCCTTGAGACAGAAAATCCAAGAGATATGCAGTGTCAAGAAGAGCCAGCCACCTTTTCCTGAAAGATGTTCCCCAAATAGTTGCCATTATTTGTCAGAAGTCAGGACTCGAAAGTACAGAATCCTACAGAATGTTGCTGCCTGTCCAACAGAAACACTGAGGGCTGCCTACTCAAACATAAGCCCAAACACATCCCCTCCTTTACAGGGGTAGACTTGAGAAATAGTTGAACACAAGTTTAGAAACTTGGCATATTTAAGGTCCATACTGCCCAGTCTTTCTTGGGACATGGACTTTGCATCGTCTGAGATAGACAATAAGCCAGACTATGATACAAGCAGAAATCTGATAGTAGCAGGGCTAACAAGTTATAGGATATGCAGAAGGGTGGGAAATAGGTTCATGAGTGTGTTGTTCTAGCTACTCCTGAGGAGTGGTCTGCATCCTAGAATAATCCAGCTTCCTCTGATACATGTTCCTAACATGTTTCCAGACTAGGCTAAATCAACACTCTGTCCATGAATGAGATGAGTCTACCTGGCTTGCATTGGATCACACACCACCATGTCCTTCATATCACTGCACTGTCAGCAAAACTTGTGACAAAGGGGCAGGAGAAAGACAGGCAAACTGAAGCAGTGTGTCCACAAAGGGGAAGGAAAAAAGAAAAAGAAAACCCAAACTTTCTGATTAGAATAGAGATCACTCCTATTGGAGAACGGTGCAAGAACCAGGTGATCTCCAACTAGGTCACCCTCCTAGTATCTGCCAAAACGTGCTCCCTCAGCAAGATGCTCAGGGAATTTAGTCTTGAGACCACTGCCTGGACATCTGTGACAGAACAGCACTGATATATCAGAAAGTGCCAAATACAAAGCCTACCTGCATTTCTGTTACTCATCACCACCTTGTATCGCCAGTGAGCTTCAGAAAGGTATTTCGAAAACTGTAACACACGACTTCCAAAGGCATCTCTGCTTGCAGAAAGATTCAAGCACTCGACAAGCTCCAGCTCTTCATGAAGCACATTACTGGAGTTCCATGGGAGAGAACTCTGAATTTCTTCCAGATGCTTGAGAAGCAATGTGAGGAAGGCATCCATGGCCATGTCATCCACTAAAAATCCAGTAATGCCACTGGTGAAGTGTTTCAGATCCAGATAGCTCAGCCTAGACGTTTCACAGCTTTTGCCACCTAACATTGAGTCACGAAGATCTTGGGTATCTGTGTGAACTGTCTGAGCAGCCAGCAGATGCCTCTCTAATTTCTTTTCAGCCTCTATTAGGTGCTGTGGACTTTCTGAGGTGGAAGACCGCCGACTAGCACTGCCTTCTACACTCACAGTAGTACTCTTTTTGTCAAGATCATCATCCTCTGCATAGTCCTCAGGTAGAAGAGTCTCAGTATGGAGGTCACTGTAGGAAACAAAAAGCAAGGAGAAGATGTTCTCCAAAACCTCCAGGCGCAGAGGAGCAGGAACACTCCTTAAGAATTGCTGACACTTCGCAAGGTACTGAGGAAATACAGAAGAGCAATCTGTATAATTAAAAACAAAAATAAAGAACATTTACAACATTTTCCAGGAGTGCCTTTCTCCAACCTTTGCCCTTTAAGAAAATCCCAGAAGAGGCTCAGAGCCAATCATTCCTCAACAGATCAAGTAAATATACATGCAACATTTTACATTTACAAAGGTAGCGTGCCTCCTCCCTCTCAGTAATGCCAGCTACCACCTTGTGTAATGATGTGCAAATTCAGATTACACCCGTCTTAGCCATTAAATCAGTTTTAGCTCTGGGAAATCATAAGCTCTTACAAAAGCATCCCTGCCACTACCATCCTATAGCTAACATCACTTTCTTTTTGCACTATATTTTTAATACAATTACCTTAAATGTTTTAGAACAAGGCAGGTAGCTTACTCATATCTATTACCACTAAAGGTAACAACACCCCACAGAAATGCCATCATACTTGTTTGAGAAGCAAGACTTGTTTGCAAAGCCCACTGAATAAAAATATCGTATATACACAGGGTGCGATATTATCCCAATAATAAGCAATAATTCAGAGCCCAGCAAATGGAGAAGGACAAGCTACTGAACCTGAGGAAGGAAGCCAATTACCTGCTGGTTCTCCAAAAGTTGCGTCTTCAGGGATATCACCAAGAAGGCTGCGTATGCAATCTTTGCACTTGGAATGCTTATGTGAATTCACACAGAGAGCATAGATAGCATACTTCATGGCACAAAATGCTCGAAAGAGAGCCAGGTTGCGTTGCTGACTCAGGGCGTTAGGGAGTGTTGCCGCTGTGGAGGGAAATAAGGGTGGTGAGGGGGTAGGAGGTAGACAAGAAAACAAGTTAATTTTCTCCTGCAGTTCCCACACAGCAATATTTATCCAGTCTTTCTTCCCCAGTGTCACCTCCATCCCAGCTTTGCTCTGTCTCACTGTTATTTCACAACATTTTGGGGGAAAAAAAAAAGAACCCACAACAGAAGGGCACAGAAAAGTCAGGTCTGGATCCCCTTCTGAAAAGGAAATTTTCTGTGAATT
The DNA here is from genome assembly GCA_031468815.1 of Morus bassanus. Taxonomy (NCBI): domain Eukaryota; kingdom Metazoa; phylum Chordata; class Aves; order Suliformes; family Sulidae; genus Morus; species Morus bassanus. The sequence goes on along the minus strand of CM062572.1, from coordinate 38,042,930 downwards.
TGTGTTACAGGACCTGGCTGCAGCACAGAATGATCAAAATCTGCTCATGATGAGTCACATTAGAGGTATGTGGTTAAGCTACACTGCTGCATTTACAACACAGGGACAGAAACTGTCTTATTGCAGCATCTTAGAATTTTGTGTTCTATCACACAGGAGATAAGTAGGGAGATAGTGTAGAATAGCTACGACCATACTGAGAATAAAGTATCACCACCTCTACAGATTTATACTAATAAATAGATATCACAGCTGATTCTATCCACAATGGCTGGCCATATAAATCATATACAATCTGCAATTGGTTAAAGAAAAAGGACAGTCCCACAGTTTTCTTCACACATTTATGATAAAGGCAACTTAGAAGTACTACACCCACTCCTTCACTGTTTTGCTTTTTTTTGAGGAAAGAAGGGGTCACATGCCAGAGATGTGATCCCTTCCTAGTACAACAGAACATGAGTTGCAAATTATGCAACAGTCGTATCATCATCCCCTTCACCCAGGACTACAATAGAGTCATATATTCTGGTACGCTGGGTTTAGGTGAATTATCCAACTACTGTACAAAAGTTAAAAAAAAATAACCCAGACAGCGTTAAATTAGTGCTTGAATCCACTATCCTGTATTCTTATACAAGGGGTAGATTGTCCCTCTGCCTATTGTCACACAGGGGAAGCATTAGCAAAGTTTTTTTTTAAACAAAGCACTGGTTTCATGTGCTGATAATGTCCCCATCCAAACTCTGAAACTGAATAGCATCACCTAGAAAGTGTTTCAGCACTGTCCTCCACAAGGCTTGAGCATGATTTCAAAAAAAAGCACCAGCCTGAACTCTTCTGAAAACTACAGAGCAGCAAAGACAAAAGCCCAGAAAGCACAGCTGGAAACGAATTATTCCCTATCAAGGCAATTCTAAACAGCAACAATGGTGGAAACTATAATGACAGTACTGAGAAAACATCCAAGTATGAATCCTTTGCAGAACCCACATGGCCACAGAAATGCTGTAATTCACCAGCAGCTCTACACTAATACGTAGCACCCAAAAAGCTCTCAATATCAATGTCTTAAGAGGACTTCAGGCAGTGAAGCCAGAGATCCAATACAAACAGTCCTCTGAAAAAGAGAAATAGCCAGCTGCAGATACTACAAGATACACACTAGTAATCAAATGCAAGTTTAATACACTTTTGCCTCCCCTGTGGAAAGACTTGGATGCAGCAAGTGTACGTCAATATCCACACCTAAACCAACCCTTTTCCTTGTACCGATACTGAAGAACTACCCTTCAACTATAAGCATTTGTTCTTCCTATGCCAGAAATATTAACATCTTATTCTTGAATACTGTAACTCATGAGGAAATTTCTGCCCATCACTACTTCTGTTAGTGTGGCTGATCAAAGCTAGTGTTAGGCACTGATCTGAAGGATGCCTGAACACAACTGTCAACCAGTACCACTACTTCAGTTTCACTACTGCAGCTGACAGATGTGTGTCAGAAAGGAGGGGAAGAAGGGGAAGTATGTGGGGTGAGAGGAGAAAAAGGCCTGTTAACACTACCAAGTCAGACAAATCAAAACTTCATGACTCCTCTCCTCCCTTTACGTTTCAAAACAGATTATTTGGAATGAGATTCTATTAAACTGTGTTTATAGAATTATCTGAATTTTACAATAATCAGTGGGCTGAAAAAAGAGGAAGGCCTTGTCTTCCATTAACTAGTTCTGTAAATTAAGGTGATCTGAAAAAAGAAGAAAAACCACAGTTAGAGTTCTTTTGCTACAGTCGTGCAGCTCCCAGAAGATATGATGGGACTGCCTCTTCCTGTTTTTGAAAGGTTTTGGCAGAATTTAAGCAGAAAAGAATTAAAATGTAAGAACTGATTAAAAAAAACAAACCAACAGCAGCAACAACGAAACAATTTCAGAAAGCAGGACACTGAAACCAGAGATCTACATAGTCTCAATCATTATGACTTTTACGACTATTCAAGACAACTGTCACGATAATTTTAACAGTAAAATCTGTAAAAACAGGACTGAAAACCAGCATCCTAACAATATGATACTAGAAGGAGAGAAAACTGCCTCCTGCTAGGCAACCCAGAAAATCTGTGCAAGATCCATCACTGAGAGCTCTCCACGCAACTCAGGCTGAAATTACACATGTACAAATTCCCATTCACAGAAAGAATAAGGCACAAAAAATTGCAGCTTCTTAGGTTCCAGTACACGCAGGAAGACTGAGCTTCTGTATCAAGAGGCCCTATCCGAAAACAGCATTAAAATAGCAGCAGCTGAACCTGGACACAGGCCACAATCAAAAGACTGTACAAGGAGAGTCACTTCTAAGCAACTAACGTGTTTAGTAATCTCAGGTATTTTAGGCACCAATCAGGAACATGGGAAGATGAGGGAAGTGAGGCAAGAGGGATGTAAACACAGCCTGTAGGTATGCCTTACTGATTTTAATATTAAAGTAGATTTGGTAAGACTTAATATTAGAAGAAAAAAAAAACCCAAACCATTCCTTATCTTCCAAAATGAAGATGTTATGAGATATTGACAATTTCATCTGGCTTTGCCCTTCAATTTAAATTTAAAGTGCACAGACGGCTGAAATCCAAAACACACACTTACTTTTCAAACTAAGGGTATTATACAGTATGTAAGTTACAATGAGTAAAACATTATGAGCATGTGCAAAGTCTTTACCATTTTGAAAAAGCTCTTTCAGAGATCTGTCCTTGTGAGATCAAAGAGATCTCAACTCCTTCTTGGGAGACAATTTACTCCCCAAAAGGATGCTAAAATAATTTCCACATGCTCTCTAGTTTTCTTCTGCAAAACAGCTGATAAGCAGTATCTTCCTTGTTTACCTAAGTAGGTCAAAAAAACAGATTCTTCCTGGCAGAAATACTGAGCAGCACATACTCGATGGATAGGGCATTTTCTGTGTTCTCACGACCCTACACATTTACCCTGCATCTGGTGGTCTCTAGCAGGAACTTTCTGAAGAAGCTCAATAACATCGTCTTCATTCAGTGCCAGAAGATTAGTGAGATGATGAAGGGAGTACACTGCAGTGTGGCAATCTAGACTGTGCAAGTGTTGCAAAAGAACCTTCCTTGGGATAGTAATACTGCAAGAAAGAACAAACAAAGAGGTAGCACAAACAGATTTAGGTGTCTCAGCCATGTTTAAAGATATATCTCCCACTCTAATTCTGATTCAACCAAACTACTGCAGTTAAAAAGAAAAACAAATAGCATAACTAATGCCCATGAAGCAATTTAGAGAGCTTGTGATATACAGTCACTAGGAGATGATCAGCCAAGATACACAGAAAAAGTACACAATTTCTATTTGCATACATAACCTGACTAATAGGCAGATTTGGCAAGACAGTTTGGAGAAATTCCTTCTGATCATTTTACCTGTTTTGCTGTATGCACCATTCAAGAACTTCAACCTGAGCCCACAGCCCATCACAGAAATCTTTCAGTACTGAATCATTGCACAGATCCTAAATGGAAAGACAAATAAAAGAATCCCTTTACAACAAATCCTCTAGTCCAAGAGCAGAACCAAGCCTGTGTCACATATGGGATGTTCATAAGACTTCTTTAATCAGATGGTAACTTTCAAGTACAGAAAACTGCCAATTTTATTAAAGCCAGCAAGGAAGGGCTATTCTGAAGGAGCATCAAAATCAGTCCACCTCCACTCAACACACCTACAGACCATGGAAAGGTGGCTACATCCTTTTTCAAGGTTAGCTTTCAAAATGCAAATTAATGCTTTGTAATACCAGTCTAAGACACTAACTTCTAGAACTAATAATGCACTAGAACAGATGATATACTGGGTAGCATACAGTTTTTCTCCTTTGCCGTGTGCCTTTCTACTACAGATGCCTGCCTGCTAAAATCAGATTGAAGACTTTCACTTTGCAGAGGCTACTGAATAGACCTTCAGTCTATTACTAATAGATGGTAACTCCAATACCAGCCCAGATCTGCCCCAACAATCCAGCAGTGCAAGGCTCCCTGTCCCTCCACCTCTTGTCGTCCAAGCCACTTGCCTGCAGGCAGACATAATCCAAACTGCAACTACACCCTCAGAGTTAGAACCCTCTCTCTTCCTCAGAGATGAAGAATCCCCCCAAACAAGATGGATCTTTCAGTCACAGCTCTTGCCATTTATCATTTCATTTGGAGAATGGGCATGGGAATTTCCAAGCTACCCTGTTGCTGAACTTGGGTTATTTGTGACCAGAATTAGTCACTATTCAGGGATGACTCACTGGACAAAATGACACCGACCAAATGTCCCCGAGCTCCTTTCAAAACTAATCAACAGCCATTGATGTCCTTCTCTCTCTTACGTTAACAGCAAAGGCTGAAGAGCTTATGCAAAAGAAACTTTCACAATCTTCTGGGCATTCATACTCCCTTCACAGCTGAGGAGTAAGAAGAAAGGCATGTGTTCAATAATGTTACCTACACACAACTGTAACATCTTAGCTTTTTTAATTCCATTTTCAGAAAGATTAACATTCTCACTGGAAACTCCGGTTTTATCTATTTATATTTTTGCAAACAAATTGCATTACCTGGACTCAGACTGGGATACTGCCACTTGCTTTCTGCTGATTTACCTGAGTTTTGTGAAGAGTCCATAGCAATGCTTTTGCTGATTCCAAGCTTTGACAATGAGTCCATCCTAGCAATACCAAGAGGCGGCTAAGGGGGTTGAATTCTCTCCTCAATAAGCTGTTCAGGCCTGAGTAGTCTTCTCTTTTCAGCAAAGTTAATGCAGTCACCTGGAAAACAAAAGGAAGAAGTATTTATCTTTTCAAAATGCAGAGACCCATAATGCCTGGCAGGTTGTGTAAGCGAGTAGCCATTTCAATATTAGCTTCACTCAAATAGTGAAGCTCTGCATCTGGAATTTCCCTAAACCTGTATTTTCCAAGCCATCAGGTTACTTTTCAGTAAAGCTGTCATAAGGGAAAACACATCGTTTCAAATGATTACTACAGAGCCAACTCACACTCCCTCACTACATCATCTTTACGTTCTTTCTATTGATTATGTCTCTCTCAAGGGCATTATGTAAGAAACCTGAATGACCATGTTATTTAGAAGTAGAAATATGTTCAACCTTAAAACCTCACACTTTAACGGTGACCACCTACTTGTATTCTATTTCTTCTATCTATGTAAATACGTTCAAATAATTTAATTCATACCAGAGTATTTTTCACCAGATCTTCAAGCTCTTTAAAACATAAATTTTACTGTGCAAACTAGTCTCACTGCCCCAAGACTACCAGCATCAGAAAAGCAAAGCAACGAGCTCAAGGTCATGGGGTAAATCAAGCATATCCATCAAAATTACAAGCAGAACACAGGACTTCTTAAATCCTGAAGATCTAAACTTCAGTCTGCATACAGCTGAGCTTTTCCAAAAATCTCACTGAGTGTTTTGAGCTCATCACACAGCTGAAAGCAGGGGAGTTATCACCAGTTACATCCTTGTTCCTAGTAAACAAGTAGTCATGACCCCTAGTAAACACTATTTGAATACAAAATGCTTCTATGCTCCACGAAGGTATGTTCAATACAGGGACTGACTTTACCCACCATTGGATTTCCCTCTTAACGATTTTATGGTCGTACCAGAATCTGTTCCAGAAAGTGCTTGCTGCTGCTCAAGCAGTAGAAATAGGCTGTCTTCCACGAAGGAGCCTCTCTGGGATCTGAGAACAAACTTATCACAGTTCGCTCTGTATCCAGCTGCTCAGATGAACCTAAAAAACATCACAAGATTACCTTCCAGTACAGAGGGGTACCTTAGAAAGAAGCATAATTGCTGTTAATTTAAACTGAGAAACACTCAACATTTCCTCAAATACTAACCAGCTGTTACATGTTAGCAGTTAAGACTCTCAGCTATTGTTACTGGATAATGAGAAAGCCAAGCAGAGACATTTGACAGAAAATAAACAGGTCAGATGGGAAACCAGGAAACTGTCTGGACAGTTGTTAACATAGCAAGAGCCTGTTCAGCACACAGGTTGTTTGCATTAGCTCAGGTCACTCTGCCTTTCTTTCTCTAGTCATACGCATCTTATCTGTACACTGCATGAATTCTCACTTGTGCTCCGAGAGACTATGCTGCTTTGCAGGGCCTTAGCAAAGACTTGCCCAGCACAGGAACTTCTCAGATCTGTGCAAAGTGAGAATTAAACTACTCCCAGTGAGAGTGACGGCATCCATGTCTCTTCCCCCCGTGAGGAAGCACTAACTACAGTCATTATCAGAAATGCCAAAGTCTACAACACCACACCAGCCCGAACTTCCCTTCAGCAATCCCTATGAGTGAAGGGAGGAGAGATGATATAAACCCCACCAGCTTACACCTCCGTGTACAGAGGCGAGCAAAAAAGGGTAGGTGTTCTAGCTTTTCCCTCCTTGCACGCTCACCTGCCACCTTCCTGACAACAGCACAGGCACCACTCGCCATTCAGCTTCAAATGAGATCCTCAACTAAACGTACCAGTCATAGGGAGCTAGACAGAAGCTGTGAAGTTATAGCCAGTATAAAAACAACAGTTGGGCTCTGGCAAGCGAGCAGATAATTAAATTGTCTTCTTTCCAGCTGGAATACTGGCTCACTCCACACCTCCTTCCACTTCCAGAAGTTTTCTTTTCCAATATTATGGGGTTTGAACATTTTGGTATTACTGAGGTAGTTGAACTGTTATTGGCCTGAAACAGAACATCCCCCAACACAGATGACCCCGAACTGGAGCTGAACCAATAAAAACCTTATATACATACAGAAAGTCAATTTTATAGTTATGAGCAAGATCTTCAGCAGGAGAAATGCTGAGCAGATTAAAAGAGCATAGCAAGGGGTGATAAAGAAGTGCTCACAAAAGGAGGCAGCACAGACTGCAGAAATGCAGGGAGAGCCCTGGGGTTCCTACACCAATTTAAGTCATTTTAGCACCATCTTTTGCAAGACTCCATGGCTTGTTAAGGCACCTTAGCAAGGACACTGCCCGACTTCTTGACAACTTGCCCGTTTAATGCCTCAATGGCTGTGTTAAACAAGAAATGAAAACAAAGGGAAAAGTGAAACAAACCTTTTCGTATTGATTTTGACACCAGAAATTTTTCTCTTGTTCTTTCTATGAGAACACTGCTATACAGGCTTAACAGGCCATGGCTCTGTTTCCTCAGCATGCAGCTTAGTAGCTTCTCCTCCCTCAGTGGGCTTCCCTCAGCCCAGCATACATCCAAGAGCTCCCTGAATAGGTGCCGTACTTCATCTGCCTGATGCTCCAGCTCAAAAGTCACTATACTAAGGGCAGCATAAATTGTATCTACTAGTTCTCTTTGATCTAGTTCTACTGAAATCTCAGAACTGCACTGAAGCCTCTGCAGAGATTTCAAGGAGTCACGAAGAAATTCAACAAAGATGTTCTGTAGAGAGCAGTATTGCTGGAGCGAGGAGCTATGTGTGCCTTGTTCTTCCTGGAAGAACTCCAGCAGGGCTTTTGCCCTCTGGGGAGCCCGCAGCAAAAGCTTCCGGAGAGCTGAAACAACATCCAGACTGAATCTGTGAGAACAACTGTCTCTTCTTTTCCTGTCTGTGATGTGGTTGTTCTGGGTGCACTCAAATGCTTCAAACAGTTCCTGGTAGGGAAATAATGAAAGAGTAAGTCTTTCAGACTCCATTAAAAATATGAAATAAATTATTTTAAAAATAGGAGAAATTTGAAGGCAAGAAGATAAATCAATTCGGAAACATCATATTACCTAGGAAATCCATTAATAATGGTCCAACTCATCCAATATCGTTCCTACAAGGGTGAATATGCCTGAATATGTAACAAAATGTAAAGAATACTATAATACACAACTACACTACATGAGCCATGTGCTCATTAGCAAGGTACCTTAGTTCACAGGCAGCTCCTATGGGACGGCTGAAGCGCTACATTATTCTACCTCTTAGCAATATATTGATGTGAATTTATCTTCACAAGTCAGTATAAGCAGGATGATTAGTGCTCAGTCTGGTTTTTTTTTTTTTTTTTAAATCCTACTTTTCCAGATTCATACCATCTACCTACCAGCTGCATCATCCTCATCAACACTAATTTTTCAAACTTGGTTAAAACCGGCAAACAGATTCAGAAGCCATCTCACAGACTTTTTTCTTAAGCAACAATAATTTTTTCTTGCTAACAGAAGCAAACCTACAATTCCAGAACTAGGAAGGGGAAAACAAACAAACATACCCCAATTAGCTCTCCCAATAAGGGGTGGGAAGGTGAGGGACAACCCAGTTGAACAGCAATTCAGCAGCACTTGTCGCACTTCTGGAACTATGTGAGTGCTGTCTTTGGCTGGAAGGGACAACTCAGGGAACAGGGAGGGGAGAGGTGGTTGGTGCATGCATAAAGTAATATTAGCGGTAGAAGGCAAGTCCACAACATCTTTTTCTTTATTTGCTGGATCAAAACATAAGTCTACCTACTAACATGCCTCTGACAGTAACTGTGACAAAGATATGAGGTTGCTGAATCTCCTATTTCTGTGCAACACTGCAGACAATGGTGGAATCTTTTATGACCTCAGAGGTTAGATGATAATGTACACAGACTTCATTAGTCATTAACAGGCTTTAAGTAGATTTTAATCAACAGTCAAGTTTACTTTGCTTGCTTTCATTCTGTAATTGCTAATTCTGTATCCTTAGAGGAATATTGAACACCTTTTCCTTATTCATATTTAAAAGCTGCAAACAGCCTCTGAATATAAGTTTTCTTTTTCCTCTTAAAAAAAGGCAAACAAAAAAAATTCTTTTAAGAGTTAGAACCTATAAGACTAGAAGCAACATCTGAGGACATTCCACACACCTTGTCAGGTCTAATTCTGTTGTAACCAACAACAAGTTAGGACGGTTCTACAGTTAGTAACTCTCCTGATTTTCTGCTCTATACTTGCTTTTGATATTAATCCACATTTGCATATTTCCATGTATTTCTCAAATAAATCAGTCTTCATGTATTAATAATGTATAAAATGGGTCCTGGACCTCAGAGCACACATCATACCAATTACCAAATAATGTCAGTAGTAACAGTAGGGCACCCAAAAACTTCCAGGAAGGTGGCAAAGGGGTGCAGAGGACATGAAAATTAAGATCTTAGGAGGAAGAAAATGAAAATAGACATACTTTTAAAATGTGCTTGCTGACTATGGTTTACTTTGGCTCACAGTGGGTTTTAGCTTTATGATTACTAAAGTTGTCTAGAGAGATAAGACTGTGGCAAGTAGCTGCAGTCAGGACCAAAGTGTGTTAGGAAGACCACACAAAGCTTCACAGAATGTCCTGAGTTGGAAGGGACCCACAAGGATCATTGAGTCCAGCCCCTTTCCCCGCACAGGACAACCCCAAATTCACACCGTGTCTCTGAGGGCGTTGTCCAAGTGCTTCTTGAATACCGCCAGGCTTGGCGCCATGACTGCCTCCCTGGGGAGCCTGTTCCAGTGCTCCACCACCCTCTGGGGGAAGAACCTTCTCCTAATATCCAACCCAAACCTCCCCTGGCACATCTTCCTGCCATTCCCTCAGGTCCTATCGTTGGGCACCAGAGAGACAAGATCAGTGCCTGCCCCTCCTCCTCCCCTTGTGAGGAAGCTGCAGACCACGATGAGGTCTCTCCCCTCAGTCTCCTTTTCTCTAGGCTGAACAAAACAGGTGACTTCAGCCGCTCCTCATATGGTTTCTCCTCTAAACCCTTCACCAACTTCATGGCCCAGGCTTGTTCCTTGCCTGCCCACAGCCTCCCCTCTAGCCAGAGAAATCACTTGCAGGTACATTGGATTAACTTCAGAAAGAGATCTGAATTACAGCCTCTTTCAGTTGCCTAGAAGATTAACAACACATTAGCATCTCAGGCAGTCAAGTTAGCAGGAAGCACTAACTTCATTCCAAATCCTGATAAAGTTGGACATTCTGCATAACTAACAAGAGGAAGTAGGGCATACAAAGTAGCTCACCTTCAGGACTTCCTCAGAGACATCTTTCTGTAGTTCTTCTAAGAACAATAAAAATGCAGTTTCTCTCTGAAGAACAACCGGAACAGTTTTCTGAAACAATATAAAAGAATGGGAAATATGTTAGCCAATAAAACTTTTATTTATTTACATTACCATATATACCTAATCTTAACTATTTCATTAACATTTTGAGGCAGACAAATATCTCTCTGAAGATACCTAATTCTCAGTTAAAGGCTATTCCACAATTAGGTTCTGCTCCTGCTCCAGTGGATTCCATTTGTCTATACATTTGGAAACAGAGACAAGTGTTATTTTGTGAGGAATTACAATCTCATCAATTAGAGACATCTTTCCTCAGAAGGTAAAGAAGAAACACAAGTCTAAGTAGTGACAAGGACAAATGAATTTAAAAAAAAAAAGTATGATCACACATCCCAGTGTACCAATTAAAAAAAAGGGAAAAAGACTAGTGTCTCCTTTACTCATGAAACATACTGCACCTGTCTGTCTGAAAACCGCAATACAGCAAGAACATCCCTCACCATCTAAAGCTTATAAAGAATTGCTGGATGCCTGAGCTATTTCATTTTTAATGTAAGAAAGGTGCCACACAAATGCATAAGTCGATACACTCATGCCTTCCATTTACAGAAATGCTCAATGCTAAAATGCCAACATCTATTACCTGAACAAACGAAAAAAAAAAATCCCCATTTCTCTCTCCCGTGTGGAGAAGATTAACAGTTGTTTCTTGACAAGTTTGTTAAAAGCAAAAGCAGTGCACCTCTCCAGCTACCTTGAGAACTTAATTCCATGAAACACAGGAAAGACTATAACTTAAATAGGCAACTAGGCAGACATTTTGCACTTGGAAGTCACCTAGATGTTTCTGTACCTGGTTCCTGGCAAGCCATTTTTCCAGCACAAGAAGCCAAAGCCATGCAGTTCTCCATGGGCTAGAATTCTGTCCCCATCTACAAAAGCACACACACTCAATTATACAAGGTCATTTCCATCTCTATGATCCAGGAAAATATTGTCAGAGGTCATTTTGATTTTTGTACGTCTTTGTGCAAGACAAAACCAAAAATGACTAAATAGCTGAAGATGAGTCAGACAGGAAGAGAATGCAGAGAAACCAGAATATTGGTACTACTTGCACATTAACTCAAAGATTTTTGCTGTGCAAATAACTGCTTTTAGTTCTGCCAAATACCAATACTACTGCCACAGTTCTTCGATTTAAAACAATGGAATTTATTTCTGATCTAAACTTCAGTCTGTATAGCCCTCTTTGAGCACTTCAGCATATTTCTCTGAAATCTGATTTCTCGCCAAACACTGCTATTTCCTGTTCTGTCTAGTTCTACCTGAAAAAATGAAACTAAGTTTTAGGTCACAGCAGCACAAGTGTAGCATTAAGTCCAAACTAAAAGTGAAGTAATGTACTAATTAAACAAAGAATACTTCTAGTTTCCATCAGATTTTCATGTGCTCCAGTACTTATACACCCATTCCAAAACCTACACAGTTAGGGAACATATACAGTACTGTCAAAGGGACCAGGAAAAAGCACAAGACAGTTTATTGGCCTTTAAAAATCTCAGCACTGCTAACTAAAGCCTTTAGTTAGGCTTTAGATAGCCCAACTATCAAAGATAAAAAGGTCAAAAATGCTTGTGTCTCACACGGCCATTAGCAATGTTCATCTAACCATGTGCACACCCTCCTCCAGACTCCCTTAACTGCTCAGTGTAAACTGTTTCTTAGAACCTTTACCAAAATGTTACACAAATCTTCATGTGAAGAAGTATGATCATCTGCATGGAGGGGGAAAGCCAATGTTCTCTGAAGTGCTAGAAAGTCACCCTTCATATGCACCCACCTGAAGAGCAGAGACCAAAACTAACTAGGATTGAGTAAAACCAATGCCATTTCAAAATCCAGTGCAAGAGAAATAAGAAATCAATAGCCCAATCTGAATTTTTTAGAGTTTAATTTTTTAGAAATTGGAAGGTCTTTCAGGAGCCGGAAACAAGAGAACATTTTAAATAGCTACAGTGCTGATCCTGGTGGTTCCATTTCTAAGTTAACCAAAGCTCAGTGTCAAAGGAATGTTATTTCAGGAGATGTTTCTTCTTATTATTATCCTTCAGTAAAATGTAAAAAAAATCAATTCTGAAATGCTTCCAAATAGTTTTGAGCTTGTACCAGTCACCATGTCAACTGCAAAAACGAACACAGCTCATTATCCCAGCGGGCTGGGCAGCCTGCTAAGTACTTGGGCAGTGATAAGATGTCGACATTCGGATAACAGCACATCTAGACACATCCAATACACCTCAGTGCTGAACCAAGTGCTACTTCCCAGACTCTGTCCCCCACCAGTCACCACTAAACTAAATGCTCCTCCTCATTTCACACTCAAGTCTACTGAACCAAGACAGTACCTTACTTACCTTACCCCCACGGGACAAGCTACCAGAGCCTGAAGAATTGCTTCCACCTTCTCAGGGCCATCCCCGTGCCACTGGCTCAGCTGGGGCACGCAAGCCTGCGCAAGCTCCCAGTCTCCATGCCGTACGCACTCGCAGAAAAACCCGAAGAGCCGCTCCAGAGAGACCGCTTCTTCATTTCCAAAAGAATGCATCTTCCCAGGACAAGCAGGTGACTCTGGGCAGGGTAACACATGTGAGGGCGCATGCCGTAAGGGCACGCTGGGGCACCACCCCTGATTTCTTCTTTGGACTGACAGCGCGCCCTGGGCAGGGCCAGGCGGAGAGCCCAGGCCGGGCTCCGGGGGGCTCCTACCCACAGGGGCGGGGCGGGGGGGGGGGGGGTAAGGCGCCAACAAGCCCCGCAGGCTGACAAGGGGGCTACCGCTCGGCCGTGACCACCCCGCCGCGGGTGCTCCGCCTGGAGGAGCCCAGCCCAGCGGCCCGCCCGGCGCTCCCCGCCGCCGCACGACCCCCACGCCGCCCGTCCCGGCGGGGAGGGACCGCCTTTGCTGGCGGCGGCGGCCACTCGCCGCAGGCCGCGCGCTCGGCCGCGCACCCGCCCGCGGCCTCGCCCTCCTCTGCAAGGCCCGGTCGGGCCCGGCTCGGCGGCCCCCGGGGCCCGTCCTGGCGCGGCCGGCATTACCTGGCGGGGCAGGACGCGGCCACCCCGGCGACGTTAGGCACTACCGCACCGCCCCGGCAACAGCGGCCCTCGTCGCCGCCATCTTGGGCACCGCCTCAGCTGACCGCGCCGCCGGGCGGGCACGCGGACAGGCGCCCGCCCATTGGCCGAGCTGCGGCAGAATGTAAATAAACCGCCATTTTTCTTTGGGGCGCCTGACGCCGCCTCGGGAACCCGGGCAGCGCAAACCCCGCCCTCCCCGCTAACCACGCCCATCTCCGCCCAGCGGCACGCCCCGCGGCCTCCTCTAACCACGCGCCGGCGCCGTCCCGTGCTCGGGCCTCTCGTGGTTCTGATTGGCTTCCGCCCGAAGCTCCGCCCCCTGGCGCGCAGCGGGACCGGTCCGCGGCGGCTGTGGAGTGGGAGGAGGTGTGGGGCGGGAAACCGCTGGTCCGTCGTGTGTCAGGGCGGGGGCTATATAGACGTGTATTACATACAGTTACATACGCACATATAGAGAGAAGTGTACGTATAGGGGTGTATACGTATATGTGTGTGTGCATATTTACCCCTTGTATATGTGTATAACCCTGTATGTACACCTCACTTTATATATATAGGTCTATATAGAGGTATGAGTTACATATATATCCACCCCTTTGAGAGAGGCAAGAAATGGTATCAAAATAAATAAATGACGTGTTATTTATATGTATTACCTGTACAAATACACAATGCGGCCACGCACATAATTTTGAATACTCATATAAAAACGCATAGGTATAGATACAGGTATAGGTACAGATATAGGCTTGCCAGGCACTGGGGTGTGGGGCGGCAGGGGCCTGGGAGTTGCAGTCCCCCTGCCCTCTCACCCACACCGGCCCCGTGTTATTTGTGATCTTCCCCAGGGAACGAGGCGCAGAGGGCCATGACTCAGCTGCTCGGCTGGGTGGTGTCCAGCTGGTGTTTGGCAGAGATAAGCCCCCCCCACCCCCGCAACATCCTCCCTTTATTCCGGGCTTTTTATTTGTTTTTGTCCTGGCACACAAAACAAAAACTCCTTCAGGGACTGCTGCGTTGGAGGCAAGTGTAAGAGGCAGAGCAGTGATGACAGAGGAGAGGTGTCCCAAAGTAAGTGACCGAGTGAGTCCCCAGGGCTCCTGAACGGAAAATGCGGGAAGGGGGCTATGTCCATGTGCACGTGCTGGGACCCACCGTTAAACCATGTAAGATGCCGCATGAGCTTGTACCGTTGCCTCCTACGGCAGGCATCCTGAGTACTTTTCACCTGTAGTGTCAACTCAACGTCGGCAGAGAAATGGTGCGTGGGTAGTCATGCCTCTGAACTCATTTCAGCCATGCTGGACGAGCTGTAAGTGTTGAAACCACGCGGTCATTGTTTGATCTATTCAGTTCTGATTCCCTGTGCCTTTGATGACGGCGCTTACTACGGTGCAGCTCCACGCAAACAATTTCTCAATGTGCACTTTCAATTCGGGGTATTACTTTGTACCTTGTCTCTTGTGTAGGCAAGGAAGGAGCTTTAGTGGGACACAGGACCTGTATGAGGATGAAGTTCATTTAGCCTGGGATCTTTCATGCTTATTACCCACTCTCTAATTGCTTTATCCAGTTTAAAGTACCTCCTTACAGTCCAACTCCTTGCTTGAGGAGCTGCTCCCTCACATGAGACATCTCAGGTGGCTGACACTTTACTTTTGTTACAACGTTCAAAACATACCTGCTGGAGCCACCTGCCCATTTCTGCAAGGGTAAATGTACTTTACTAACAATCAGCAGTTGTGCTGTCATTTTTGAAGGTTTTTTTTAATTAATTTCTTCCAATATTGGCCTTGTTAGGAATTAGAGGTTTATTAATATATCTGTGAAGCTGTAAAGGTGGCTGGATGTAAATATCAAGGTGGGGAAATAAATTGTTTAAGATCATCTTAGCAGAAGATATAACTAGTATATTGAAATTAGGAAATGGAGTATAGGCAAAACATTTTTCATCTTGAATTTGTGTTTCCATTAAGCAAGCTGGCATTCAATAATTTAAAAATCTAACATTGGTTATATTTTCCAAAATTTAAAAAGATGTATGAAATACCTGTAGCAATTTACACTTGAATGGAAGCCCGTTTGCTGTGAACAGAAGCCCATGGTTTTCCATGCTGATGCAGTGTTTCTCATAGTCAAAATAGTAAACCATGCGTATATTGTGCAGGTCTTATAGCAAAAAATGTCTGAATTTTTACCTTGGAACACTGGAACGATAAAGCGCTTTTTATCTAAAATAGGGTCTGCTGTGCATTGCCTTGGAATATTATCAGTATTATGCAAATTGCTAATAACGCTTAGTGTTTTATAGCAGCTTTTTTCTAAGTGACTGCACAGGGAGTGATTACATGCTACAGTGCAGTACTCTGGCATTTGCATTTTAAAGCCATTTCTGAAACTGAAGTCTCAAAATGTCCCCATCACTTGTTTCCAAGCTCTCTCTTTTATTTCTCTATGTCATCCATCGCTCGTATTAGTTTTTCCACTGACCATCGGAGCTGTTAGAGAATTACTTGGAGCAAGTAAATGTAGCTCTGATCTTTGGGTGGAGTTTGCAACTACAGGTCTCTGCGAACAGGACAAAAGTACATCCACCGAGAAGCCATTTTCTGGTCTTTGAAAAAGTGATGGGGACAGGTGTGACTTGGATCAGCTGGGAGGACACGGTTGCGTTTCTGTCAAAATGCAGCAGCAGTGCAGCCTCTATGCTGGCTCTGTGCTCTTGTGGTGGAGGACAGAGGCTACCTGGCCCAGTGTAAACCCTGCTGGTGTCCAGTTAGCCTACCAAAATCTGTTAACAAATTTGAGCTGGCAGAGTAAGTTCACACCCAGCTATCTGGGTCCTGTCACCTGCGTGACGTGTGGGTCACGGCAGCCTCGGCGCTTGCAGTATCTGCTCTGGTCTTGGGGAGTGGTGTCAGATGCCTGAGGTCAGTGGTGGCTGTTCCCAAAGCCACCTGAGGCCTGCCATCAGGGTGTTGTTTGTCACGTGTATCAGTCTGGTGGAGCACCAACAGCAGCCATTCATCTTACGGACGGCGCTTTTGGTCAGAAACTGCCCGCTGGAGCTGGCAGTCCTGTCAGGCAGCCACCACCTGGTTACCCATCGTTTGGCTGCAGCGTCCCTCTCACTTGCCTCAGATACCAGAACTGACAGAATTTACACCAAAAGCGTAAGAAGTACTTTAGGCTGGAAATATTTTTAAGTTCTTCTGTACATGTAAAAATAAAATCAAGCTGTAGGAGGTGACCAAAGCAGCTGTTGAAGTCGGTTACCGTAGCATGTTTTCACTGTTCCCTGCAGGTGGAGCAGTATGTTGGCGAAATTAAAGGTGGCCTGAGACCAGCCATGAAACTCACGGTCATCGGGGTGGTACACTCCAACCCCAAGAGGTAGGTGAAGGGGCTGGTGGGGGCTTCACCCCTGCCATATGTGCTCCCACCTCTCTTCTAAATTCAAATGATATATTAAGGGTCTGTGCTTTTCAGGAGGAAGAAAGTCGTATAGATTCATAATTCATAGCTCTATTTAATTTTCCTACTCTGAGACTGAGATTAAAAGGGTGAGAAAGAATTCACTGTTTGGACCTCCTGACTGCCCTGCCAGCGCTTTCTACTCCTTGCCCTTATCTAATGCGAACTGGAAGGGGCACACAAGGGGCATTCCTCCTCCAGGAAGAGGTGCAATTTTCAACCCACATCTCGGTTGTCTGCTGGCAGCTGGAATCAACACCATTTGAAAACCAGTGGTTTTGGCACAGGAGGTGCAGGTTCATTGCTGTGTTTAGTCTGGAAGACAGCAACTGTGCTGTCATTACACCTCTCTGCATCTACAGTGATCAACTCCAGTGCAATCAACACTGGTAAAGAGTTTTCCATAACCTCTTTTAGGATACAAAATGGAATTGGCTCACCCACAAATGTGCTTGATTCCAGTCACAAGAGAGGGAAAGCAATGTCAGAAGTCACTAACATCCTACTGGAAACCAGAGGAGAAACAAAGACTGGCCTGTTCTCACCCCTTTCTGCAGCTTTTAAGTCTGTGCACAGTCCCTGTAGGAGTCCCGTGTTTCAGTCTGACAAGAAACCAATAGCTTTCTCTAGTTTTTATAGGCTTCTGATGTGCTCACCATGTCCTTTCACGTTTCTGAAAGTCCCAGTCATTTAATTGTTTTTTCAGCTTTTCAGTGACTCTGCTCTGTGATCCAGTAGATGCAAACAAAGATGTTGGGCTGTTATTTACAGTTAACTTTAGTGACAAATCCATCACCCGAAATGCACGAATTGCCGGGAAATGGGGAAGAGAAGAGAAGACTATTCCCTACTTCCCATTTATGGCAGGCGACACATTTAAGGTAATTTTTGGGGTACTATGATTAGGGTGGAGAAAAGGCGGGGAGAAAAGCCAAAGGCTGGGTATGACCACAAATAGCTAACTATTGAAATTGACAGGTTATCTAACCTAGTACGGCACAGAGAACAAGAGTTCAAGCCCTGGTGGGAGAGAACCATTCCTTTCTCTAGTCTTAGTGAGAGAACTCACTCTAAGGAGCTTTACAGTATCATCTCAGCAGAGAGAGAGTAGGTTATTTATTAGGGGCATTTCAGAAGAACTGGCAGACTTTGTGCTTCACTCCCGCCATCACATGCGGTTCTAAGTCCACGCTGGTGATATCAGCTCTTCTTGTGTCAGCTTGTGTCTAACACCATCCCCTGTCCTGTTCCATTGCAGATGGAGCTCTTATGTGAGCACCAGCAAATACGAGTCTTGCTTGATGGACGGCAGCTCTGTGACTTCACTCACCGCATTCAGCCCCTGAACCTGGTGAAAGCTTTGCAGATCACAGGGGACATCAAGCTTACCAAAGTGGCTTGAAAAAAAGAAGACCACAATATCACCAGAGGACAGAGGCAAATGTACTTTCTTCTCTCTGAGAAATGTTTTATCTTTTTCCCCTGGCTGATTCCGGAGAGTGGGAACTGTATCTTTTTCATTTGCTGACGTGTTTGAAACATACACGTTTTTTTCTCATACACACTCAGCAATTGCAGAGCTATGGCTGGTCCAGATAAATCAGGGGGCCTTTGCTGAGATACTCTCTTGGCCTCCCAGACTGCAAGATTTATGATGCTATGCAGTATCTCGCATCCTCACGGTCCCCTAACCCTCCAGGCATGCCAGCTGGTGGAGGTTAGTCCTCTGCAGTGGGGTGGCTGTTACCCTTGTGACAAGAACTGGGCAGTATGCAGGTGGTGGGACTGGGAAGAGAGAAGCAGAAGATTTCCTTCTAAGTGAATAAGGGAGTCTCGTGGGCTCCAGCGAGGTTTGTGTTATCAGGAGCGAATTACTTTTCCTGGAAGCTCTGCTCAGTCAGCACAAAACCATTTGTGCTTCCCAGTACAGACCAATAAACGCCTTACCACCATCCTTGTCTCTTGCAGGTAGCGTTCTCATGAATTGAAAGGTTTCAACAGCTGTGGATTTCACAGTCTTCTCTGGACCAGCCCTAGGAAATGGTATCTGTAGCTGAAACTGCATCGCCCATTCTTGTATCTAATTAAAACTGCATCTTTGCTGGCAAACTCCTTTATCAGCTCTGTTAAAAGTTTGAATGCATGTGAGTGTTGTGCTGTTATTTCATTGCTGTAGATTTAGAAAAAAGTCCTAAATGCATGGCTATTCAAATACATATATAAGCATATATCATAGCTGCTGCCTTTGGCTCTGTTATGATTGGATGGTTCTAACACAGGATGAAGGGGAAAGTCTCTAGATGAAGAGACTTTTTTTTCAGTACATAACTGGGAGAACAAAAAATCTGCGAAGAGGTGGTTCTGTGGATAGAGGGCTATCAAATTCCTCTGTGACTACAGGGAAGATATATATAGTATGTTGTCTTCAGAGGGCTTTTGGAGGCTCTGCAGAGTCTGGCTGTCAGATAGAGGTAGTCAGATAAGATGAGGAATTTTATGAAAGTATAAAGTATATCAGCAGGCTCATTGGGTGCTTTAATCATCTCATACATTCCATTCTACCCTCTGGTGTTGTGGAGAATGTCTCAGTTTCTATATAAATCTAAATTTACATGTATGAAACCATTATTTTCATGTACTCAAACTGCCCTCTGAGAAAAATCATGTCTAAAGAGCACAGGAGATTCAAATGCACTAAACTTTTTTCTTACATTTAAATATATCAAAGTCAAGTTTACTAGGCAAATAATGGAAAATTTAATGGCTTAAAATAGAAAAAGCAATAGTCAGAACTGCCATTAGAGTTCTCAGTCCCAATGGTGCTCCACATAAATGGATTTACAGTGATAATCAGGAGGAAAAGTCTTGTTTTTATGGCTGAGTAATTTCTCCCAATGTATTCAGCACCAGCAATTGTCTAGAACTACTGCCACTGGTCCAATTTGATACTCAGGATCCTGTACGGCTACAGGCCATTACCAGCACAAGAATAACCCATATACTGGAGAAGAGGGTCCTTTGGTGTTTTCCAGCCTAACAGAGAACCGAATGGTAGAGCAGACGGATGGACAGACAGACCCTTGGTTTGTTTCTCAGTAGTGATTATCCTGGCAGATGAATTGTGGCTTAGCACAAGACTCTTGTGATATACCAAGAAAGGCAGCCTCAGGCACCAGGACCTTTCATGACTTCGATTCTGTCAGTCTTAACTAATTAAGTTTATGAGACCCTTTCTAAAGGGGAAAGGAGCAAGACATTTCTGCTTTAGGATAAAGCACAACCTGGATCTGTCAGATATAGACTGAATACTTGTACTAAAGAATTCTTTTCTTCCATCTTCGAATATTATATCTCATTGTTTCCTTGTAAAGCCCCGTTTTTCTGTATCCACCTTGGTTAGATGAGAGATGTTAGGTAAGTTCTTGGTAGGGAATTATTCTGGATCTACATGACTCCTAGGCACCTAGGATGCTCATCTGCCAGGAATTGCTAGGTGCTATGGCGATACAAATAACAAAAATAGACTATCTAAGGGAAAAACAACTCTCCCAGACAATGAGAGCAGGAAACTTGGTCACAAACGTGACTTGTCATTTGGCATGGAGGCCACCTTACTCATGTCAGTGGTTTGATTGCCTCAATCCACTGTGCTCGCTCTGCCTTGGAGCTGGCCTGGATATAATAATGAACGTCATTTTTGGTGATGATTTTGAAGAGGTTGCCTTGTATGTTGCCCTTCACTCCTGCAGAATAAAAAAATATGACAGATTAGGAAGATGCACAGAGAAATGCTTTGTGGAAGATATGAAGCTTCATAGGGCAGAATTTCAATTTAGTGACTTAGGGTATCAGACCTTTCCATTTCATTATGGATAAGACATCTAAAGCTCTTGTGTCTTTGATTTCCCTTCTGCAAAATAAAGATATAGTACAGACACCCCTCACATAGACTGTATGAACTACCGTGTACCATGCTTCATATATAAAATAGCTGCTGTTTAGATGGAGAATCTTACTTGAGTTATACAATGAAGGCATGAACTCCCTACCAGTTTGTGCAGTAGATTAGATTTGCTCCCGCCCATCTTTGGGTTCCTCTAGGCAGGGAGCTCTATTGTTCATCATGGCCCCCCACCCTGGACCGTATCTTTTCCAGACCCTGTCTTTTGTCTTTAGAAAGATGCTCCATATTCAAGCATCTTTCCACACATTGAGCTTACTGTCATAAAACAAATTGCTTTAACAGCAGAAACACTTGTGTGTGAAGCTAAGGTTCTAGACAAATGCCTAAGCTAAGCATATTCACTAGCAGAACTGGTTTTTGTATTGCTGTCCATATGTCTCCCCTACATTTGGGTTCTAGCAGATCAAAAAGGAAAAGGTAATAGCATAAACAGAGAAGACACACAAAAAAAGGATGGCATCAGGGGATGCCTCAAGGCTGAGTTAAACAACATCCAAAAAGAAAGTGTTTCCTCTTTGTCTGTTAACTCTGGAATATTAAGCAGCGCCTTAGGACTGTCTCAGAGGTCATCTGACTGAGAAAAGCTCATAAAAAGGGGAATGTCCAAGATATGTGGAAATAATGCTAAAAAAAAAATCCCCTCTGGTATGGACAACCCAGCAGTATGGGGATGCTTTTGTGACACGCCTATTCCCTTGCTTGCAAGGGGCGAGGAAAGGGCAAAGCCTACTTGTGCATACAGACAGCCATGCACACAAACCCACACTCAAAGACTGTATTGCTACGGCATAAATATGTACGTATGAAAGTTCAGAGGCTCATGCTTACCTGCTGGGACTCCGTTGTCCTCCAGAGCTGAGATAAGACAGCCACGAAGAGAAAATCCACCTACTGGCCTGTTTTCTTCCTGCAAAGAAAAAGGAAATGAGGC
Source organism: Morus bassanus (assembly GCA_031468815.1). Taxonomy (NCBI): domain Eukaryota; kingdom Metazoa; phylum Chordata; class Aves; order Suliformes; family Sulidae; genus Morus; species Morus bassanus. The sequence continues at coordinate 38,021,285 of CM062572.1, read as the reverse complement.
TTATCTGGAAAACAAAATCATTAGAAAAATTTCCCACACATAAATTATTTTTATGAAGGTGGATACGTACTGCCAGTCCTTCCAGAAATAAAACATCCATGTCACAAGAGAAGTCAATTAGGACATGTAATTAAATGCATTACTATGTTGTTTCAGTCTCAGATGTCTCTCTGATGCAGCTGGGAATGGTAGAGATCAGTTAAAAGCATAAGGGTAGGCTAACAATCACATTTCAAACTTATGTATTGTCTTATCAATAATAACCCATATTAAAACATATATATATATTTTTCTGCAAGTTTTTAGCTTGCTGCTTCTCACTGAGACTGTACGGGAAAAAATGTGACCATTTTTACTAGTAAGCTGGTTCTCGTCTGATCTTCAGGTTCTGCAGTCTGAGTTTATAGCATTACAAGGGCGAGTTGCAGTGCAAAAAGAACCCACAAAGAAACAGGCAACAAAAAATGAACCAGCTCCATAACTTCTTTTCACTGTCATGTTGTTTGTGTTTTCTTTAAAAGTCACATAAAGCATTTCTATACATGTTCTTAGCAATCTGTTGGGCGTTGTGGCACCCCATGCGTCTGGGGCTGATGGGTCCACATGCCCTTCTGGGTTGCTCACATTGATTATTATGTTCATGAAGATAAATTCTACAATTCCCTGAGCAAGTTTAAACCTGAGTAGCAGAAATTCCTATAAATACTTTGGCATCAAGGAGACCCTATTCAATGTTGGAATAAGAACGTAAAAAAAACCCAGTAGCAGCAGGACCCTCAAGCAGTGGGATGTCAGCCCAGAAAGATCACAGCCCAGGAAGAATCCCTGCGGGAGCATGGTCCCAGCCTGAGTGGATACAGCAAAAGACCAGTCCCAAGAAAACTGCTGCCCCTTGGCTAAGGAAGAGGAATCTCACTGGGGAAAGACAGGAGGGGAGATGCAGGGATAGAAAATCCTACAAGGACAAGTTCCCAGGGTAAGGCCAGAGAGGTCTTATTCCCCAGGAAATGGAGAGAGGAACACGGAAGGAGATTTGGGTGAGAGAAACATTTACAGCATAGTTGTATTTTCATTATAATGTTTAGATCTGTAAGAAGGTTTCTGGGGGCAGTAACTCCCCGCTCACATACCTTAGTGGGGTCATAGTAGTGCAAAAAAGCAGGATCAGCTCTCAAAACAAATCTCCTCACCTTCCAGTTTTTCCTCTTGTGCCCCTGCAAAAACAGAATAATTCAGGTTACCACCAGTAAATACCTCTTGCAATGGCCATTTTCCTGCAGGCTGCAGGGGAGACCTAAGCAGGTACTGAAAAAAGAGGTTTTGGAGCCAACAGAGAAAAATCTTTTCTGACATCTTTGTACCTCCCAGGATTTTCTGCTTAACATCCTTCTTCATAGATTGATAATTCCTTCCTCCCTCCCTTCCTTGTGCTGAGAACCAAGAAAGCAGAGTGACAGGACCAAGTGATTATATACCTGATTCCTGTTCTTAATTTCAGATTAAATACGGGTCTTGGATTAAAAACGCACGCTGTGCATGCTCTGAAGGGATTATGTCAGGTCCCTTTGCAGCTCTTCACTCTTTCCCCACCCCAGCTGCTGCCGGTGCAGGGCAGCACCGCAAGCCTGTGCCAGGCCCTGCGAGCATCCCCCGGCTCCTGGAGGTTTGGTGGTGGGGCCCAGGGCCAGCCTAGGGCTGGGGCGGCCGGGGGCTGCCCCTTACTGCTGCTGACCATGGGGAGAGGCTCCAGGGCAGCTCTCACACCCTGCGGTGATGGTGGGGGGCTGCACTGCTGGCCCCGTGGGGATCCCCCAGCAGCTCCTGGCACCCAGCCCCCCGCCAGCCCTTGCTGCACCCTGGCAGCCAGAGGAGGGAGGCTTGGGGAGCAGCTGATGATCCAGTTTGCATCACAAAAATCGGAGCTCAGGGTACAAATCTCCAGACTAGAAATGTGGCCATGCGGTGTGGGTAGGATTCCCTCTGCAGGTGGCTGCATTATACTTTGAAACAGCGTGATTGATCCTCCTCTTGTTTGTAGCAAGGGTCGGAAACTAAAGTTTGCAGAATAAGGGTGGGATCCTGCAAACAATTCCTACTAACAGGTAATTATGCCCAAAGAAAACAGGTCTCACCACCACTAGAGCATCCATGTGTACATGAGTGACTGTGCCCAGGTTAATGTCCACTTCATGCAAATGTCAACCTACTCAGCTTTGAAATTTGTCGGTGGCCAGCAGAAGGTCAGAGCTGTTCACACGGCCCAGGTGCGACAGGTTAGACCAGAGGAACGGTGGATCTGCTTGGAAGTCAATGTAACACCTTTGGTGGGATTTGGAGTTTGTGGGGGACTTTTGCTTTTGAAACTGTTTTATACCTTTCAGTATACACTCAATATATACAGCATATCCAATTAATCCTGCCTGAGCAGCAAGTTCCATAGCTCACTTCTTTATAACTAGATACTCTTAATCCATGATCTCTGACAGTAGTACTGACAGGCAAATCAGCTCTGCTGGCCACAACTCTCCAGCCATGCTCATATCAATCACATTTATTCTCTAGGAAGCCCTAAAAGCTGTAATTTTTCTCGTTTCTTGTGAAGGTTCAAAGACGTTATTTACCTGTTTCACTAAGAATCCTTGCTTCACAATTGTGCCGCTTAATTCAGAGATGTTAAATTGTAGCCCTTCCTTGGAACTGATATTTTTGTTACTGCTCTCAGCCTGCAAATAGGGAAAAAACGGTTCCACTTTTTAATTTAAACACACACTTAAGTACAAAGTTCTGCATTTTATTTTCCTTGAAATGTTTTTAGCTCATTTTTCCCGAGTAAATTCTACCCTGTGCCCCTGCTGCTCAGCTCAGCAGGTCTGAGATTTACAAGCAGCAAGTTACAGCTGTAAAGCCTACACACGCGCTGTGGCCTTGAGTTTTAGCAGAACAACAGCACGGCCTCCGTTTAATGCAGACACAGCATTGCACCCAAGGGACACACCCCTTTTAATGCCTAATTATGTAATTTGTAGATCCCTGCATATCCATGTAACTATTTGTCTCCAGCAACAGTGCAAGTGTTAGCACTTCTAAAACCCTGAAGCTGCTCCTTCTGTCTCTGCTTTCACAGCCTGCGTATTTTACCTTTGGTTGCATGCTGTGCATGTCCCCTTTCCCACTGCCCCAGATCAAGTGAGGGGCAGAGGAGGTGTCTCTGTTGGCAGCCACATCACTTACAAACATGTACAGTGCGGTGGAGTCATCAAGGAACTGCTCAGAGAGGTTGCTGTAGCGCGTGGCCTCCGTGCTGCGGGCTCCCACGGGCTTAATGAAGTTCTCCTCCATCAGCATGGATGCCAAGGTGATGGCCTCAAACCTTGACACAGCAAAGCTATTGGAGATGAGCCAGTCCACCAGGGCAGAACCTGCAGGGAGAAAGGCAGCTCTCATACCAAGGCAACCTGCTCTTCCAAGGCGAGACAGATGGTTGCCTGCCACACAGGCCTTCGTTTGCTGAAACATTTTGGCACCGTCACAAAGACTGTCAATGAAGTGCAAGTTGACCAAAAGCGTGGGGTCCTACGTGTGCTTCCATATATCGAAAGAGCAAGAGAGAAAGGTGTCAGAGAACTTGGCTGCACCACTACTTTCCACTGGGCCACAAGTGATCCCACCAGGAAGGCAGTACAGTAGCTCCCTTGTCACTGCAATGTGGCATGTCGGATGTGAGGAAGCTCTTTGCCTGCAGCAGGTGTACCTGTGAAGGTCTCTTTGTATCTGTTGCCTTGCTCCAAGTTGCGGGTCAGCTTAATTCCAGTACTGCTGTCACACATTCTCTCCACTATGTGGCTGTAAAAGAGAACACAGGGCAACGTCACTAGAATAGAAAGACAGGCAGAAACTGTCACGTACTTCTGTCAGTGCTTGGGATGCCCTAATGATTACCAACATAAAGATAGTCTAGATACTCCCCCATAAGTTTTATCCTAAGTATAGCGTAGGAAAACTTTATTGTCCCAATAGCAGCACTAAACAAGATGCCTCACAAAGTATCTTTCAATTTAAAGCACTTCAAACTGAGCTACAGTCAGCCTCCGTTTACCTTCTCAACACAAATCAAATTCATGTATTTTTTTCTCTTTCTTAATCATTTCTCTGTTTCCTCTTCTTTAACATGATGACCCTAAAAATCCTAGTCTGGATTCTGGCTATCAGCTTTGAAAGCTCATCAGCATGGCATGAACAATGTAATCGCCCAGTCTTTCCTGGACATTACATCATGCAAGGTAATATAGCTCCCCAGTGAGAACCTCTGCAGCTGACTAGGAAGGTCTTCAAGCCAGCAGTGAGATGCCTATGCAGAATCAACATACCCCGCCAAAAAGTGATGGTCAGGAAAAAGTGCATCCCTGTGCCCTGGCAGAAGTGTATGCAAACCTAGGGCAGAGCAGCCAGTTGAGAGGCTCCTGGCCACACGGGAGCAGATCTGTGCAGAGAGGAGCTTCCCCATCCATCAGCTCAGGCAATTTGCAGACTACAGCAATACCAGAAGGAGAAACCATGTACACTTACTGGAGGCTGATATTCTCTAGCAGTTTGAAAGAGTTCTTCATTCTGTGAAGCTCTTGTACCTGTACTGGGTGACCAGCATGAATAGCTCCAGTGATGTCCAAAGCCCAAGAGTCTCGCTCCTCCCTGGAGCAACATTCAAGGAAATAGTCTGTGTTGGTTTTTGTTGTCAGTTTGATGAGTAGCTGTGGAGAAAGAAGTACAAAGCAGTAACATTATTTAGCTATTGTCCTCCACTTGCATTTTGCTTCTTTTGGCACTGGCCCAAGTGAGACAAATAAGTTTGGTATGGCATCCCACCTGAGCAGTACAGAACAGTTCTTGGCCAGAAGGACCGTGGGCACAACTCTGGGTTTTTTTGCTCCTCCCCCACCCCCAATCACTGGGTTTTCAGTTCCAAGCATGGTTTACAAGCATGGAGCTTGTGGTACTTAAAAGAGAGCAGACCACCCAGATACTGGATTACATAGGAGTGTGCTGCTGACTATGGAGCTTTTCACATCCAGACCTCTAGTTTCTCAACAACTACAAACTCTCACTAGACTCTTTCTGCGATGAGAAGTACTGAAGAAGTCAGCAAATTCTAGAGTCATTTCCCTTCTGGTCCCACTCAGAGGAAGTCTGGATTGCTGCTACCCATGGGTGAGCGGAGAAGCACAGGAGACGCTTTCCCTTCCAGAGCTCTCTTGCTGGAAAATTTCCACAGCAGTGAAGTCCCATTGGCAAAGAAAAAAGGAGTTTGACCTGCCTGTCTGGGAGCGCCCTGTGATCAGAGCCAGGGTTTAGGGCAACTACCAGAGATTACAAGTTTCCTTTCTTTCCCATCCTCCTCAGATTTTATTGAGCTGTTTGTGTCCTCCCTCCACACACTGTTGGACTGATATGTTTGCATTTACTCTTCCCACTGTGTGTGTGAGGGGTGGTTGGTTTTGTTTTGGTTTTTGGTTGTTGGTTTGTTTTCTTTTTTTTTTGTTAACAGCCGAGGCTCAGATTTGGGCACAGGGAACAGCAAAGGCACAATGAAGGAGTTCATTGCTTGTCTTGGTTACACTACTAATGGCAGCTTGCTTTTGGCTGCGCCTAATTCTGGAAACACATACCCCAGTGATATGGTTGCAGTAATCAAAGAAGTCAGGATGAGAGGAAAAGACTAGGGAGAAGTTAGAAAGTTAACATCATTGAGGAGGGATACATTTTTCCAGTCGTACCGGTCTGTTCTCATATTCCAGGCATGGACAAGTAATAGTGCAGCCATCCAAAAGAATCCTGCCCTTTGGAGAAGGCTCCTTCTTGCCTCCTTCAATTTTGTAATACAGCAGCTTATCCTGAAGCAGAACGAACCATCTCACTTTCCAGTTACGAACAATATGTCCCTAGGGAGGAAGAAATTCACATAGCTAACTTTAACATGAGCATTGAGAAATGACCGTATTTTCTTTTTTGGGGTCTGTGTGTGAAAATACCATAAACTGATAGGAAACTCTGTGAAAAGAAACACAAGAAGCCATCATGAGTCCTGTTCTCCCTGAAACACACATTTTTAGTAATAAAATAGCACAGCTCCATCACTATAAAATCATGGAGCAATACAAAGGTGCTTTGCTCTTTCTCCAGCAAGGACATCATCTTTGCTGACGAGAATTGTTTCTTGCAAAAGCTCACATGAATTATCTCAAAGAACTGTCATTTAGGTGCGTACTTGCCTGCTGACAGCACCAGGTGGGAACCCAGCTAAATCTGAAATGTGTGAGCGCTCTTGGAGACAAACTCCTCTTCCTCTCCGGTGACCCTAGGTGGTGTTTGATGTGCTTTGTTCTTTGTCATTTTGATGTGGCTACAGGTGCCAAGTGGTTTTGAGAGTGCTTTGCTGGGTGAATTGGCTTTTCCTTACATCCCTTCTTACTGCTAATTAGTGGTTTTTTTCTATCCTACCTGCCTCCAATCTCCTGGGCTAAAACATTCCCTGTGCTACTGTTTCCAGTAAAGGAAATATGCTTTTTAATGGCAAAAGCCTGAATCAAGGCTGCTGTCAAATGCCTCCTGGGTTATACCAAAATACAGACAATACCTCTTCTTTCCCCTCTGTAAACAGCCCCTGGCTCTCTTTAGTCTGGCTGTACAGGAGAGCAAACGCAGCAAGGGCTGGCACTGACAGGCTCAGTCCTGTCTGACAGTGTCAGGTCCAGCTTTGCGGTGCGAAGAGCTGACTTGCATTCCTACAGGCAATGGAGCATTACAGCCAGCAGGCGAAGCACTGGGTAGAGGAAGCTCTGACACCTGGAAGAGGGTGGGCATAGGTAGAAGAAAGGAACATGCAAGGTCCAGTTGTGGCAGGAATTGAAGCTCATTAATTCTCTATGAGTAAAGGGGAAAACAGCAATTTCCAAGAAAAGGTGGGGTAATGAGTCTCTAAAATCCAGGGCACTTTAGCTCTAATGTCTTCTAGTCTATACTAAATACAATTTATCTAACTTGGGTTTGTTCTCTCCTTCCCTTTGCCTTCTTCAGTGTTCTCTTCACCTGTTGTAAAGGCCCTTGGGCACTTGTCCTGAGAGTATGTTCTTTGCTATGGCTCTTTTCTTTCCTTCTTGGAGATGTCGTCTTTTTCAGAAGGTTGCCTTACCTTTTTTCTTTATCTTTACCTGACTTTCATAGATTTACTTTATATTTATAATCCATTACAATACATAATTCAGTCATTTATAATGCATTTAGATCACCTCCTTGCTTCTGCTCTCTTCTTAGGAAAGCTCTGTTTTCTTTACCTGATCCCACCCCTTCCTCATTTTTTTCTCCAGATACCTTGTTCCCTTCTCCCTCAGTTTCCTTTAGGCATCTTCTTTGTGGTCTCCTTCCTATCAAACTGTGTGTCTTGGTGATGTTGTACAGGCTGCTGGCAGTTACAGCTCAGTGTGCTGCCGATAACTGATTCCTCTCTCCACACTTTGTGCCTTGGCTTCCCATCTTGAATTCAGTAGTCACCTAAGAGCCACAAAATACAACCGTAGCCCAGAGAGGAGAGCAGGAGCTGGGACTGCTCTGCCCTCGCTGCAGAAGGGAGGATGAGGAACAGCTCGGGCTGTGCAGCCCTCCTCCACATAGAGCACAGCTTTACGTGGCCAGGGGCTGGCCGGCCGGGAGCCCTGCTAGCACAGCTCCTGACCATGAAGGATTACCTTCATGTTAGCACCAGAAGCACTGCCACGTACCGTAGGAAAGCATTTCCAAAGGCGTGGCGAAGCTTTGAAAAAAACCTTTGAATCACATTTTTTTGTGTGCAATCAAGGACCGTATTAGTCACTGAGACAGGGTCTTGGTACTAAAAGCAGCTTATGCCCCTTGCTAAGTTGCCCTCTTGTGTCCCAGCTATGACTGACTTGGTCCTATAGGAAGAAGTGTTGGAAAGGCTGAAATCTGTGGCACCATCTTGCAGTGCTTTTCTCCACATTTTGGCTAAAATTTTCTTACAGTGCAGCTTGAGGGGTGTGGAAGAAAGAAGTTATTTTAAACACATTTCTACGTTTGCATTGCTCTGATCTCCTTCCAAAAAGGATAGTCTGTTCTCCGTCCTTGCATGTGAAATGGGAAACCCTCCTCAGCTGGGTGGCTAAAGAAGGCACAAGCTATCTTAAGAGACAGTAAAAACACCTTCCCTCTTTCCGTCCTCCCATGGCTGCTTCCACTGCTGCCATGTAGCCATTTCCCAGGTAGTTTTTTTATGTGCCTTTTGCAGAGGTGTGCCCTAGGTGCAGACATACTGGCATTTCTGATACCTGAATAATCCCGATAGCTAATTCACTTTCCTCTGAGTAAATGCCAACACAGGGAAACGCGAGGGAGGGTAGTGAACACCTGCAGCTCATGCAGCTCCCCTGGCAGGCATCTGCACAAACCTGGAGGAGCTCCTTTCCCGGGAGCAGGCAGGAGCCCCTCAAACCCAGCGCCCAACGGGCTGCCTTGCCAGGAGCCCTGGCTTGATCCAGTCCCTGCCCAGGAGCTGCTTCCACATTTGAGCCGAACCGTACGAAGGGGAACCGGAGCACTTACCCGTTTGACGAGGAAGCCCTCCTTCAGAACTCCAGCTGCTTCCTGCATCATGGCCAGCAGGGAAGAGAGCTGAGCTCCTGCCGAGAAGTGCCTGAACCCTGGCAGCCTATTCCTCTGCACGCAATTTGTTCAAGAAAGCTCATTTTTCTTTGCTACCCTCCTACTCCAACGTGACGCACTCTCCCTTCCCTGTTTTTTTCTCCTTCTCTTCCTACCTATGAGACATTAGTTAAACAGTGAGCTGGCTCTGATACATTACCTGCCCTCCGGGAAGTAAAACAAAGGGAAGTCTAAAAAGGATCTCAGAAGAATTTCACAGAATTTAGTACAGCAAAAAACCACCACCGAGTGAGTTGGCCAATATAAGCAGCCGCATGATGACAAATCAGGTATTGCAGGGAGGGAGAAGCAGAATTATAAAACTGCATCCCTCAAAACGTCAGACTAGTCAACTCTACCACTTAAAATTCCTCATCTAATGAACACATCTCATAGGGGTTCTACAGATCAGAACACCTTAAGTGTAACATACAGAATGTTATGATTACAAGGAGACTTTTACAGACCTGAAAATAATTTCTTTTGCTAGAAATTTATTTCACCGAAGAAGCCCCAAAGCACCTAGAAGCCGACTCTACTTTCAGTGACCTCTGGGCACATAAACCAAGATTCTCAACTTAATATCCTAAATCCCTACATAAGCAACTATTTGGACTTTGCGTAAAGCAGTCTGATCAATGAACAACATGCAGCGACCTCTCGTAACACCCAACGTCTTGTAACCTGTGAAACAGGGTGCCTTTTTTGTGTCCAAGTACGAGCTTAGATGTTTATTGCATTTTTGAAGGCTTTGGCCATGATAAATCTGTTTGATAGTTTTGTCAAATCTTGTCCTGATGAAATAAACCAATATTAGTATTTCAGACAGTGTCGCTGTTCAGAAGTAGTAGTCTTTGCTGTACTGTTAGCATTCCCTGACTTGTACCAATATGAAGGTGATATCCGTGGGCAGAGCTAGGGGCTGTGATAAGAAACACGATGCAGAGCATAACAAATACACAAAAGCACTCGTTACTATGTAAAAGGAGTCCAGAGTCCAGTAAGACAAATGTGACTAAGTATCTCTCAGTCTTTGCACACCGGATCAGATTACTGGTTGCACTTTCATGTACCGAGGAAAAGGAACAAACAAATAATTTCTTTATCTTTATACTATCTTTTATAACTTTTAGTGAGGAAGAGCAAGACACCAAAAAATTCAAACCTGACAATGTACTGGAGATGTCCCAGAGAACAGTCCTGCAGAGATCATGGGAAATACAACAGGTAACTGTATGCTACTTGAAGTTAGAAAAATCGACTGCTGTATAAAGAGAAAGCATGCTGGCTGAGATTTCAAAAGCAGCTGACCCATATGGAAGTTACCCCAAGGGAGTAGCTCCTACTATACTCCCTTCGCCACTTCGGAAAAGGCAGGCAGCCATGAGGCAACCGGCTGCGTAAGTCATATCCCGGTTAGGTTTGTTCTTCAGTCCACCTAAAGTAAGTACAGTAGGTTTAACAGGGCACCTAGAAGAGTATTTCTTGCTGTAGGTATGTAGTATTTTCAAAGATATAAATGGAAATTTTTGTAATTTTTTTATATTACTATGGCTTAAAATAAAGCAGAAATGGACTGAATGTATTTCTTTAATTTAAAAAATAATCTCCATCTCTGTGTATACACATAAATGTATATAAAAAAATAAAAGTTTTACTCAAGCAAAATCTTGGAAAAAACACTGATACAGTCAGCAGGAAAAAGAAAATAAATTTGAGCTTATGATATTCTGTACATAAGAATTAAACTTGAGAAAAAAGAAGAAAATTTGAGTCTAGGTACACAAGAGACATTACCACTGCATGTGTTTACTCTTTATATAACCAGCTCCAGGAATACCGTGTTCCACCGTTCAGTACTTGAGGTTCGACTTCACATTGTTCAGCTTGTTACTGCAGGCAATTTATAACAAGGTGGGTGAGATAATTTCATGCTAGTGAGGACAGGTAGAAGCTTGCAGGGGGCTCTCGCTCAGACAGCGATCTCAGAATTGCACCATAACCAGTCCTCGCCAAAGATCGGAGCAAGCTCTTTTCCTCCAGCACGCAGACCACCCACAACCCTGCAGACAGATCTTGGCAAAATTATCATTAGCAACGAAGAATTTTACTGTCAAACTGCTGGCGAATGGGGAAGCAAACATTGCCCTAGCTGGCCATTGAACAACAGGTTTCGTATCAACTACTTTTTGTAATCTAGAGCCTTCACTTTCTTCAATACCTTGGCTATTTATAATACACACTCCCCTCTCCTCCTGTCTCTTTCTGTACTTAATCAAGGCTAACAAATTGCCCCTATATTGCTCCCTGAGGTTGAGTAAATACAGATCTCTCAGACAGCTTTGTGGGAAAAGGGTCATAAAGTGTAAAATGAGTCAGTAGGTCTGGGCTGCCGTATTCACCCATGTGCTGGGAAGGCAAGCTCTGGCATTGAAGTGTCCTGGCAGAAAAGGACATGCTTCGATCTGTATAAATCCAGGGAGCTCCAGAAAACTCTATCAGGTTTTCTGCGGGACTTGAAATTCACTGCAGGGAGGACTATCTGTTTCCTCAGATCCATTTTATAGTGGTGTTTTCCACGTCAGCATAGTATTTTAACAAAAAACCACAGTTGAGTGCTTGACATTTTTCCATTCCAAGTGACTCCAAAACACTTTATATGCTATAGAATTTGCATTGGGATGGCCAGGAAGAGCCAGCTGCAGGTTTTGGGGCCGTAGGACACTACTCACGGTTAAAGGAAAGGGCAGGAGTAGCCGGCTCCGAGCGCAGACCGCACAATTCCAGCTGGCCAACCTGACAGACATTGCTGGTACCTCCAGGTCAGTCCCTTGAGAAGCCATGAACAGCTGATGGAGAGAATCTGCCTGAAGGACACCCGCCATCGCATGCTCTGCAATGCCCATCACGTACCATTGTGTGAACAGTGGCACACGGGGGATTACATATACCCAGCTTTTTAAGATGCCAGGACACCTCCCGTGCAGGACACCATTAAATACTTAGTTCCTTTAGTGGATTAGGGATGAAATAAGATGACAGCAAACCACATCAAAAAAAAAAGAATGATGAAACATTTCTAGATAAAAGTGAAAGATGACAAGTGTTCAAAAGTATTCTGACGTAAAAGCATTTTTAAAATTAACTGTAGAAAGGTGGCAGTGTTCGAAAACAGTTGTTTAATTATCTGGACTCTGGAACAAAAAGCTATCAGAAATTAAATACCAAAGTGCAGATTCCACTATGAAGAACAACATGCAAGCTCCACTGCATCTAAAAAAACCACCCAGGGGCCAGAGTCAGAGAGAAGACAGCAAGGAATTGTCTCTGTATTAAAAACCAGACAAACCACTACAGCACCAAGAAGCAGGGTACCCCTTCTTTAGCAGCCACTGTTTCCTCTATCAGAAACAGGATACTGGGCTGTGTGATACAGGACTGTGTGCCACAGGACTGTGTGCCTGACCTGAGCCAGTACCTCTGTTAAGGTGGTGTTTTGTTTTTTTTTTTTGCATCGAGTCCCTAGCAGATGTTATAAGTAAAACTGTTTCCAAGCTGCCAGTCTTACAAAATTAATTTGGGATATGAAAGTCAAGCTGAGGTCCTTACACTTAACACATCGGGCCTGTGCACAGCTTTACCTGCACCTTTCCCTTCAGTTGACCATGTGAGGGCAAGTGGAGTTTTTGGTCTTGCAATTACAATTGAGTAAACAGAACAGCTGCTAATGAACAGCAGGAATATGCTACCATGCTTTAGCGACTCGACAGAGATGTTCACACAAACCCCATGACCCTTATTTTAAGCACTTGGTAAGCAAATGCAGCTCCATGCATACAAAATAGACTGGTTGAGAGAGGAGGTATAATCTCAACAACTTCTAAAGATCCTTAACGCACAGGCTACGGCAACTGAGGCAGCATAGCCAAAGCCCAGTGGGGGATTCGCAGGTTCAGCACTGCCTTACACATACCTCGCTAACAGTCTTGAAAGCCACCATCTTAGACCTCCTCCTTCCAGCTACTGCAACACATGAGAAACACCCACTAAGTTGTCTTGTATCTTTTATTTAAGCTTCTTGGTTAAAATTTTCTCAGGCAACAGGAGAACCTGATTTTATCTGCTGGTGTAATAAGTGATTGAAATGCGTTTATCTTACGCTGCTTTGTTACCGTCCTCATCATCTCAGTCATTTTCTTTTTCAGGCACTCAAAATTGACACAGAATTGCATACACCAGCACGCTGCGGCTCTAATTAGAAAAGCTCCTATATTTATTGAACAAGTTTGCTAAACTTTTGCCTCAGTTACTGACCTAAATGATGCTTACCTGTTAACACACCAACACAGTTCTTAGAGATGATACTAATTGTATAGATAAGATTCCAAGGGAAGACCACACGTGGCTCATTTTTCATTGCCTTGCTTTATAGCACTATTTTGGCATACAGATCACATGGCAACTTTTTAGTTTATAAACACTTTGTTCTTTTGTCTGAGCACCCACCTATTGTGTTTAATGGAAGCCAAATCACTATTTTAGTGAACAGGCAAAGCTGGAAGAGCTGTTCAAACAGGAAACTGACTTTATCACAACTCAAGCCATGACAAGGCCGTCATACGCAACTTCTGAAAAGACAGCAATGTGAGAAAATAAGTATAAAAAAAAAAGGATTTGTTTCTTCATTTTGTGATAACACACTCAGGTATTTACCAACATTCTGCGAAGACTAGAAATTACGTGACTTTTTTGGCTTTGCACAGTAAAGGTTGGGTACATGTGAACTGCTCTGATGATCACGCAGGGATTGAAAAAGGTACGCCCTTTGTGAATGCCATCTGCGACAACAACAGGTAGCAATTACATTGTTTGTACTGTGGCAGTATTAAGAATTCCTAGTTATGGCTCAAAGCCTCATTTTTCATGCGTTTTTCCTCTAGCAGCACAAAATATTAAGAAAAAAGATGTGCAATGTGGGACATGTCAATGGAAAAAGATATAAAAGCGTTCAAAAATTTAGCAATTTGGAAAGTTTACTTGAATAAAAACAACTCCTCCCCCCTCAATTCCCACAGACAAAGAAAAGAGGATACTCCAACATGGAAAACACATCTTGTTTCTCTTCTTCAGAGAAGATAAACAGGTTGTTTCTAGAGTGAATAGCTCTAGTGTAGTTCAGTGTAAACAAGATTTAGGGTAGGCAGAATTGAAGGTCGTGCAGCAGTGAGCTTGGAAGACAGCACTGTATTTTGAAGTGTAAGTTCATTAAAGCTCCTGCTATAATCACCTACAGAAGCAAAGTGCAACTATATGCAATTTTTCATTTATCAGCTATGTTTATTGGAATGGTAACAAGCTATGCTCAAAGTTTTCAAGTTCTCAGTCCCCAAAGACAGATAAAACCAAAGGAAATGGTGATTTGAACAAGTCTGCATCAATAAACTTGGAAGAAAAACATTTTGTTCCACTCATTCTTGGCTTGACTTAAAGCAAACAAAAGAAAACCCTTTCAGTGTTAAAGGGGAGTCACCCACTGATCATACCTTTCCAGGTTCTAGGCCATGTGACACAAAAGAGGAAAAAAAAAAATCTTGGGAGTTACATAGCCCAGAAATTTATTGAATATTTGCTCAAATACATTCTGTATAGAACTGTTCAGCTTACTTGGTTTTGGTGCTCCCAGGAAGGATCATTAACAGATGCACTGAGCCGTAATCACCAATTAGGAATTGTTATGTATGAAAATGTTAAGCATGGGGCTGCAACCTCCCTCTGGCCAGATCTCTGTCTTGAATTTGGCTAGGCACCTTCCCTTCAGAGGATTCAATTTGTGTAAGTTGCTTCATCAAATGTTATTTAGAGGAGGCTTTTGCATATGGGTCTTTTTAAAACAGTAAAAATACTTCAAGTATTTGCATCTGAAGTTTTCAATACTGGAAGCATTTAGCCCACAGTGTTTGCAATGGGGTCTTTTAATTTTTCATATGGTCTCTCTTCTAAATATCTCAGAACATTTAGTCTTCAGTTTTGGCTTCCATTTCCTCAGCATCATCATCCCCATCCACTTCAGCATTTTCCCTCTCCAGTCTTTCCAACTGCCTTGCAAGCTCAGTCTCATCTGTGTCAGTAACCACCTTAGGCTGAAAAAAAAAACGCAAACCAGAAAACATGGTAAACTGTCATTAAGAAAGATTTTGTGTGTGTGTGTGTGTGCGCATCTGCACGCATGTGCGTGTGTGTATATATATATGCACCCTGGTTTTCCATAAAGAGCAAGAGAGAAAATACATCCTAAAGTCACACAATAAAAACCAGAAAAAATGGAATTTTTGGTCATTTAAGAAACACAGAAGTTTAGGGGTTTTTTAGTTTCTTAACACCTTTTTACTAAAACTTCTCCTAGCACTACTGATCTTGCTCTACTTTAAAAATGTTGCAAGAAAAAAAATTTCATTTTAGAATGTAACATGCTCTTACCTCCATCTGCACATTAAAGACTCCTCTCTTCTCCTCAATTTTTTCTTTAATTACAGCCATGGCTTGATTTAGAACAGACAGTCCTTCAGTTCTCTCCAGTGTTGTTGTAGTCATCACATAACGAGGAGGGGCTATCAGATTAATCTATCACATTGTAGGGATTGGGAGGAAAAAAAGAAAAAAGCAAACTCAGCAACAAAAACAAAGAGAGAAAAGTCTCAAAAGCAAAGTGAGCAATGCAGTTCTGAGCGTACAATTCACAGAAGAAACATTTTCCCATTAGAAAAACCCTTTCTAGAAAAGTATAAAAAACTTGGATGGAAATATCAGATAACAAAGTGCACAGCCTGTCCCACATCCAACATCAACACCAGTTATTTCTACATAGTATGTTTATTTAGACAAATATTGGTAAGCAGAGAGAATATCCACTTTGAAGACAAGCAAAACAGCCTATCACATAATTTTTCAAACTATTAAAAGACTGAAAACATACATTTTTTTTTTTCTTTAAGATAACTGGATAAGTAAACTTTTCCTTTTGTTACAGGAAATCATTATAAGAAACCATTCTCAAAGAAGGAAGTACTTTCAAGTTTTTGGAAAACACTTATTCAGTAAGGCACTCAATATCGTAAAATTGTTGGGGAGACAAACTAGGCCTGGGCACAGCAGCCATTCTACCAACATTCAAACATATGTGGACCAAACATTCCTTTTCTTATATAATCTTATATCTGAAAATAAAATTTGTTGCGTCCTACCTAAGGCTACATAAAGGAGCAGTAGTTATGTAGTGTGCCAATACTAGACTTTAATTGAACAGAATAAATACAGCTTCTTGAACTTGGGAAGCCACAGCACAGTCACAGGAACGACTGGCAGCACACAGTTGAAAGGAAGTGTGTTACATGCTTTCTGATTCTTCTCTAGCAGGTAAGTACACAGCTTCTCAGCCTCAGCTACGTGACTGTGACAATTGCAATTGCATGCTACCAGTACCTGAGGGCATCAGAAAACTTTGCTTTTGACTGCGCTATTAAGACAGAAACTTACTTTAATGGGCATGTTCTCTGTGGAACAGTTCAAGCCTGCTCTCAAAGCTTCTTTCACCGCATCTATGCCTTCATAACCATAACAGGCAACCTCAATATCTAGGATAGAGGAATACAAATAATAAAACTTTAAAGTTACCAAAAGCTGTAGAATCTTTAAAGCTTTTTAACTTAATCTTTAATAAAGCTTTTTAGCCACCAATGTTTATCCACAATGAGA
The DNA here is from genome assembly GCA_031468815.1 of Morus bassanus. Lineage (NCBI taxonomy): Eukaryota > Metazoa > Chordata > Aves > Suliformes > Sulidae > Morus > Morus bassanus. The sequence goes on along the minus strand of CM062572.1, from coordinate 38,004,824 downwards.
TCCTCAGTAGCTCCCAAAGCTGAGGAAGATATTTCACTTTCTTGACTTGTAAGTTGAGGTAAGAGTCTTTGTGAATTCTTTAGATGTACAACATTTTACACTGTGCTTTGAAAAGCCAAGATATGAAATTATATACTCACATTCACTCACCTCTCACCCAATACACTCAGTGGGAATAATTATGTATTTCACATGGAGAGATGAAGATATAAAAGCAATAAATACCACAGAAAATTAAAGATCTATCAGGAAAAAGGAAACTTGGAAAAGAGCACATCCACAAATTCACGGAATTCTGTCAGCAATTACAACAGAGGCATCACTTAAGGAGCACTGGAATTTTTTTTTTATTTTTTTTTTTAAGATAAGTTATATTAACACCTAGTTAAAGCAATAGTTAGCTATAGATCTTTGTAGATGTTTGGAAATTAAGGCATAGACTAATGCTGGTCATACCTGTAATACCCTGATTAGTCTGAAGACAAAGACTTCTCTACCTATGTAGCAATGGTGTAAGACTAAGCTACACAGAGAAGTTAGTCTCACTTCCAGGTGACTAACAACAACCTGCTAATTCTCAGCTATCACAAACAAATTCACAGAAGAGCATCCCAGTCAGCCTCAGGATGAGACTACAAGCCAACGGAAAATTTCTACGCTTGCTTTGAAGACAAAATTAAAAACAACTTAGACCATCACAACAAAATAGGCAAGAGGAAGTTAAGTAAGAGAACGTGCTCAACAAGTAACTTCCTTTTCAAAACTAATGAAGTGCTATTTATGTTAGCAATTTCACTCTTCACGGCAATCAAATCCCACTTACATTTTTGAAGTCTGTGTTAACCCATAGTAATCTAAAGTAATAGGTAAAGGAATCTTTTCATTACCTTACTTTTTGCACTCTCTCCTTGACTTCACTGTCATGTGGATATATGGCTTATCTTTTCTTCTCTCCACAGTACTCAACAAGTGCTAATGCTCTTCAACATACCCTTGCAGAGCAGAGGCAATTTCTCAATCTAGTTAAAAAACGCGACTCTGCGACATTGACTACCTGCTTAATAGCAGGCACACTTTCAGGCTGTTCGGCTAGCTGTACAACCAGACTTACATATTAAGTATGCCTTCCTAAGTAGTGCCATCATGTGCTTTTTCTGCCTGTGCTGAGCTAATAAGAGACAAACCAGCTCATACACTTTATGAACACATTAGAGACATGCAATGCTTGAGCTAACATATCCTGCTGAATGGTTTGCCATCAACTGATTAGAAGTACACCCAGAGCAAAGTCGGAACTTTTTTCACACATTCATGGACAAGTGGGTAAGACATATGCCCTAGCTGTGCTGACAGAGATCAATCATCCTGTTAGGGAACCAAATAATTTAACACTTTGAATAATGAAAAGAATACTGTGGATGCAGTAATAACTATAAAATATTTAAATTCATGGTGTGTCAGCGCAGTATGATAGACTGCATTACATATCAGGACAAGTACTTTGCATCCCAAGGAATCTGTAGTTCAGGAGAAAAGATAAAAGCCAAACCACCCTGGAATTTGAAACAGAACCAAACACAGGCATTTTGCAAGCAATCCTTGATTAAGGTGTCTTAATTCTGGAAGAACAGTTCCCCTCAAATATCAGCACCACCAACACTAGTTTTAATTGAGTTTATAGTTTGCAACAAGATACACTAATTTGTCTTAAGTGTAAAGATGTGTTCAATGAACACCTGGAAAGAACTCACCAGCTCGGATTTTGACTGCTTGTGGTGTCAGACGTCTGTTAATATTGTCAATCAATACACGCCTCTCTTCCTCTGTCAGATCTAGGCTATCCAGGATTGCAGGGTCTCTGAGCCAAGCAAAACAACATTACAGAAGTTATATTGAAGTGGAATATGACACAACATTAACTTCTGGTGCTATTTCAATATTATTATGAATAATCATAGAGATCTACTAGGCAATGAAAATGGGGAAATTTCTTACGAGTCAATTGAAACACTGGAAGAAAATAAACACATCTACTTCCAAAATACTTTCTATCCGAAGCACTTAACAACAAAGTAGAAAAGTAGTTTACTCAATCTGTTCCTGCAAGGAAAGATCTGAATTTTTTTTTTTTTTTAAAAGGAATGACCTCTGTCCAGTTCCATTTGTACATGGTACACAGAGTAAGAAAAACATCTAGCTGCTTGGTATTTATGTTCCCTCCAATGTGAAGATAAACCCACATCGCACAAAAGAGAATCCATGATGAATCTGACTTTTTTGCATTATTTTAGCGTTTCATTCAAACACAAGATTTTTGTCATTCTACAGAGTAACCTATACTCATCCCATGTTATTCTGTACTCCTTTTTAACAGTGACTGGATCACAGTCAGATACTTATCTGCTGGCTAAATTCTTGGCTAAAGAAAGAATAAAGGTTTTTTAGATCACAAGCTAATGGTTTAAAATCCAGAGATTACAGAGGTAAACTCGTCTGCTGCTTATCCATATAAATTAGCAGCTCTTGTTTGAAGAAGGGGTGTCAATTCTCTTTATTGCTGTATTAATTTTATCCAAAATATATCTGAAACAGAGACCATAACCAAAAAGCTCCTCACAAAAACCGTTCCCGTTCTTCAGAGACAGGAGTTGCAGTTCTCTGAAAAGCAATACCAGATCACCTACAATACTACTAGCAGGCAAACATGAACTAAAACAGCCCAAAAAACAGAGGCAATATTGGAGATTGGTCTCTGCTGCTAATAAAGTGTCATCTTCCATGATTTTATATACCGAGTACAGATAGTAGAAGGGCCAAACATAAGCAAACAGAACCCAGAAATATGACAGCGTGTACACAGCGAAAATATGAACCCATATGGCAGAAGTGACTTAAGACATGCAAATTCTGTTTCTTCATTTACAATCTATTCTGCTAAATCCTCAAGTTACTTTCATGAGCGTTCGGTAGGCATTCAACAAATGTCCTGAATGTTTAAATTTTACTGATCAGAGGGTAAATATACTTTAAAATTTTGCCACCAGTATCCTGCTATGTGAAACCCCAAAACACTAATCCTCAGCGTTAAGGAAGAAATAGCAAGTCACATTCTTAGAGGGCATGCTAAGCCTCCAGAAAGCATAGGAAGGCAGCAATACCCACATTTTTCTGCTCCACCACTACAGCTTTATGTATGAGTACAATGGGAACAAACAAAAGTTGCAGTCTGTTGTCAGAAATCTTAAGGCATTAGTGATGAAAACCTGTTTTAAGAACAGTCTGCTTCAGAAGCTTGCGCTCCAACCTGAGTAACAGATGAGCAACAAATGTCCTGTGTGTTCAGATTTTTTTCTGAGTTTAAGAGAAACTTTAACAGCCAATGTAACTACAATTTTTTGTTCTTCTAGTATACAGGTGTTTTACTAAGTATTTATCAGTTCCAGAATGATCTGGAATTCCTCCTGCAGCAATGTGCCCAGATTTGCCCTTTACCAGTAAATATTAGAAAGTAATTATTATTCTATGAAACAGAGCACATTCAGTCCAAATGAAGGTAAAAGTTGTCTCTCCCCCAAAAACACAGAGATGGTTTTAAGTTAATCAAAATGCTACCAAGTACTCTGCTTCTTTAAGTCAACACGATTTCTAAAATATTATTGCTGCCATCTAGTGTTCAACTCAAGTTTATCACTCATAGGCTTATGTGCTGTAAAAGAGTAAAATTGAAAATGTTTATTGAGAAATCTATTTTTGGATTGCCAATTTCATGACAGAATCTTCAGAGAGGAGCCAAATAGGTTAATTCTGAAAGCAAATTAAAATATCAGACTTCATAAAAAAAATCAAGAGCAATCTATCTCAGTGCATACTCCCTTAGCATCACAATTTTGAACTCTTTCTGTTCATAATTCCATTTCTATGTTCATGATCCCATTCCCATTCTTTAAGTTTGGAACTGTAGAGACGTAACAAGCCAGCTTGTTGCATTTAAAAACCAAAAAATTCTGCCTGTGCAGCGGAAGAGTGACAGTCAGCTGTGAGCAGAAGTATCTTCAGACACAGAGCTAGGTATGTTTGGTAACATCTGCTTGGGACTAAGAACAGGTAAATTCTGACAGACAAACCAAGATCAGTGCTGCTTCTTCTTCTGTTAGAAGTATCGCACGCTCATCTGTAGCAACAGAAATCTCTCCAGTGTTTGTAATTACATGTTTCTCTTACAACATATTATTCACCAAGTGCCTGCATATTTCTCCACATCAAATTCAATTACTACTTCTAAAAAACTGACATACACAGAGTGGCACACTCAAAGACGGACGAAAACAAGGCAACTCTGAGCCTTCTTTCTCGAAAGCATTAGGAAGTTGAGGAAAGCAACAAGACAGAGAAATCTGCAATAAGTTACTGGAAGACTGATGTAAAAATTTACTAGGTTTACTTGACCAGTACATTCTCCATACTGACTCTGGGGAAAAAAACCCACAAAAGCCCAAAAAGAACATTATGATGGATCTATTCCAGGAAATACTTCTCTGCAATTATGAAATAAAGCCCTAAAAGTAGAAAAGATGTCCTTACGAGACTGCATGCTTGAATGCATCATAAGCACCATATCCTGGTCTTTTGTACTTGTCATCAAATACCCAGGCAGTTCTCTGGAACAGACTCTCAAGTTGCTCATCCTTAGTGTACTCCAAGACTTCAGCAACATGACGAAGGATGCTGTAAACCTTGAATACAAAAGAGGTATTAAAAAAGCCAAAACAAAACACCGCCCATACACACTTATCTGGTCTCACACTCTCATTTAATGCCTGACTCTTACTATGAGTTTGTACAGCATAAAATTGAGTCCTGCAGATCAAAGTCCACAACCAAAATTGTTGATGCAAATAAACAATAAAAAATATTCAAGTGTCTTGATTCTAAACACTGCATGATGTTGCAATACAATCCTTCCCTATATTTAGCAATAAATTACATACTGAGTTCTAGGAACTTAAAAAATATTAAAACCACTTTATTAACCTAAGCCTTTATTGTGTATTTATGAAGATAAAATTATGGAAACTGATGCCAAAAGTATTACCAAGTTGTTAAACAGTATATCTGCATACAAAGGAAAAAAATTAGAACCAAAGTAATATTTAATGGTGTTATACTCAGAAGCGTAAGACCACACAGTCGTAAGGGTGGGAGTTGATGCCTTAAACTACTTGCATGCCTTTTCAATAAAATTTGTCCACAGAGTGCTACCAGCATATGCTTTTGGATTTCTAATAATTTAAACTTCCCCCTTTACATCACAGATTCTCAACTGACATATTACTTGATCTACTCATTAATTAAGAAGCAGCTTACCAGAGCGCTCATGGACAGATGAGCTGATTACATATATTTGCACAGGTAAATGAGAATCAGAGTATGCTTAATAAATGAGAACAACACTTTATTTTCATATTATCTTACGTCTGTGCATTTTGGTTGCTCAGGAAAGAAGCTGGCAACACACAGTGCCTGAATCTAGCAAAGCAACTTACAGTCTTTGATTTTGTGAATTTGTCTTCACATTTGATTGCCTCCTCTGGAGAAACTCTTCTTTTTGACAAGTCAATATAACCTATTGGGGAAAACCATTTTGAAAGCGTCAGGCATTGTGCAAACTACATCTAACTGCTTAAAAAGAAAAGGATAAAGAACAAACACTCAGGCTCAGGGTGTGCCCCTTGCCTACGCTATCTCTGTCACTACAGAAAGTAACAAAACCAAACCTTAATGAATTTGATCAAATTATGATCCAAACTAGGGTATTAAATTATTCTTTCAACTGTAAATACTCACAATAGCAAATCTTTTGTACAACATTCTTTAAAATTACTGCCCTAAGAATGTTTTCTGTGCAAACCTGAAGAAATTTTCATATTTCAGCAGTTAGTGATCCATTTTTCTGTCGCTGTAAACAGTTTTGACAAAGATCATACGCGCATACAAAGAAGCAAGTTTGATGCATAATTTTGTAGTGCTCAACTCAATTTCATTCAAGGTTTAGCTCCGAATGGTTTCCTAATAACGTAGGCCTGGCCTCAAATTCTGGCTCTAACTCCTTGGATACCCTTTTGGGAGAACTGTCTGTGAAAAAAAAACATTTTGAACCATTTCTTAGTAAATTTGAAAAGGCCTCCACCTACTTCTCAAAAACTACGGGTTCCCCAAAAGATTCAATAAAAGACCACTGTGTGAATTCCAGATGCATTTCTCTGTTAATATGGGAATGAAATGAATTTCTAAGAGGAAGTATCCTTTCATTAGAGACACTGGAAAACTTATTTTACTTCAAATCTATCTGAAATAAGTTTCTTCTTGTCTGTCTTTCCTCTCTGCTTTTTCTTATCCTGTCATTCGTTACTTAATCTCAGAGTTAACTGCAGTTTCAGAAGTATTCTAGAAAAGCATATTACCTGAGAAACATCATACCAACAGTCAGGTTTCTAGGAGATGTGCTCAGTGTTTATTTTCATTATTTCTTTATACCTGGATACAGATTTTAAAGACTGCATGGAACTGTATTATCAAGATCTGACATGCTCTACATAGAAAATATACTTTATAAATCTTTAGAATAAAAGCTTCAAACGTTAGAAGACAGGAAAAGACAAAGTTACCTCTACAATCTCAACTTATAACCTCCTGCAGAATTTATGTGGTACAATAATTACATACATGTCATCTACTTTATAGCCAAGGTTCAAGACTAGTTAATGCACAGGATGGACTGTGAGCGTTAGATGTTCACCATTTAGATTTTTAATCACTGCATCAGATGATCCTTCTCTTCAGTTAGGACTTTGAAAATTCACATAGATGTCAACAGAAAATTCCACTTCACTACGGTTTGTTGACCAAACATTGAGCTGGTGAGGACTCACTTAAGCAAATCTTTACTGATGTGATTGACCTTCATTAACCCAACGCCCAAAGGACACAGAGGAATGGAACAATGATCACAAATATCAGACGGCATCGTGATGGTCTGTTTTGCTCAAGTGCCTTAAAAAAAAAGAACCCCATGCCAAACCAATGAATATCTAAAGCCACCTGGTTTATCTGCATTTCTATGAATTCAATCTTGATACAGCCCACAATATCCCCCAATACCTTTCTCTTTGTCAACTCTTATGACCACGACGCATTCATTCCTCCCGATCCGGATGAGTTTGTTTATGGAACGAATACGTCTTCTGGATAGCTCACTGAGAAGGATCATGCCTTCAATGTTGTTGTACTCCAGCAGACTGACATAGGCCCCCATTTCAGCAATGGACCGAACGTTGACCATCACTACATCTTCCACCTCTGGAAATTTATGCTGATAGAATCTACAGCTTAGTCCTGGCATTCTGGAATTTGAGCAGAAAGAAACAAAGATTTTATTTCACAGTACCTCACTGACTTCTCCTACAAATGTGGTAAAAACAAGTAAGGACTGGTGAGGATAGAGAGGAACACTGGTACCAAAATGCATATTAGGATAAGGCTTGTGCAATTCATACTTGGGTTTTAATAGAAATTAAACAATAAATTAACTAGTGTTTTAGTATTACCACAACCATTTGCTAAGATGCTAATTTTTGCATTAAAGTAGAAAAAGCTTGCTACCCAGACTTTATTGTCCAATTCAACTGCCATACCACCTATCCATAGTACACTGTAGAGAAGAGACTTCAAGTGGTGAAAAAGGGGCACTGCACACCTTGCATCCATCTAATTCATGAGGCTGTATAAAATTTTAAATCAGAGTTTAACAGGAGGACATGGGAGAGAAGAAGCCTGCAGCGCTCACCAAGGTTATTTGTATGCACGTACTAAGACAGCACATGAGAGGTTGAGAAAGTAAGAGGTAGAGTGAAGCATCTGTAATACTGAGAAGGAGCAGACCCTACAGTCAGAAGATGACTTTCTAAACTCAGCACAAGATGTTTGGAATAATCCTGTAAGACCTGCTTCAGAGGCCACCTGTCAGCAAAGAAAGCAAAGGCAACAGAAGTATCTTCAGAACAGAAGATAGAACTTGCCTGACCTGAATGAAGCACTAGAAAAAAAAAGGAAAAAAGCGCCCCTCAACGCACTGCTCGGAGCAAAAAAACCCTGAAAAAAACAAAAACAGGATTCTTTCAGTATACATTCAAAAAAAGTACAAAAATAACGTTTCATAATCATGTAGTCATAAGAAGGAACACTTAAACCTCTTCATTTTCCTGATGATGAATCCACATACTCATCACTCACCAGTTCAGTTCAATTCCTTTTGTCTATGCCTATAAGTTTCACACAAAGTTCCCTACAGAAGTAGGAGACTAAGATGCTGAGTCAAACGCATCATTCCTTCAGAAGGTTTGTTGCCATCACCATTTTGAAGTTTTACTCTTGATCTTTGCAGCAGTGCTAATGATTTCTAGGTAGATGAGAATTTAAAAAGAGAGTAAGGTGGTAATGCCACGCACTACGCACGCATAGCCATACAATTCAGAAGACTGTGTCCACCCTTATTTCCATTCTTAACTTTCCAAAAGGGGAAACAGACACTAGTAAAGGATTATAAAAGCACTCCTCTAAAGGTTTCTTATAACTTCATTCAATTTGAAACTGAACAAAGAACTCCAAGATTGAAAATAAAAACTTCAGAGTTCAGTTTTCTAATCCACTTAATGCAGCTCAGCTCGATTCTACACCTCTGCTTATGAGATACAGAATAAAAATATATTGCAAAGCAACACACCCCAACCACAGCAAGCAAGGACGGACAAACACGACTCCGCACACAGATTACTCTACTCCTCTCCACGGACACGAAATTTTTTCTTTTGGCCTTCTGCGGGAAGCCTCTCAGGAGCAACACAGCGCCCACAGCGCCCACGCTGAAAATCATCTCTCCAGGACGTCAGGAAGGCCTCCGCAAAGGTTTAAGACCCCACGGCCGCGCGAGGCTCTGCGGAAACTGGCGAAAACGGAGTGACTTCTGCCCAGCCGCTCCTCGGGCAGCGCCCCGGAGAACCCGGGGAAGCGCTGCCGGGCCGGGAAGGGCCCGTCTCTGGCCCAGCGAAGCCGAGAGGTGGGCCGGGCCCCGGGAGCGCGGCCGGCGGCGCCCACAGCGGCGGCGCCGGGAGCCGAGCCCTCCCCTCCCCTCCCTCCCTCCCGCCCGTCCGGGCCGGGCCGGGCCGGGCCGGGCCCAGCCCTCAGCCGCGCCGAGTCCCCTCCCGACACCGCGGGCTCAGCCAGGACCAGGACCAGGACCAGGACCAGGACCAGGACGCGGGGGGGGTGTGGGGGTGTCGCAGCCGTTACCTGGCAACGGTCGAAGGGTCCCGTTCTGCGCTCGCGGCCCGGACTCTCGCGCTGCTCCCGGTCCTGTCTCAGCGTGCGCTCGGCCGCCGCCCCACTGCGCAGGCGCCAGCCCTCCCCGCTCCCGCTCCTCCGCACGCGATAGGCCAGCCCCGCGTCCCTGGGACCACAGAGTGGCAGAGTCGAGGCAGAGGACCACCCTTTGCTTAGAGCGCCCCCTGTCCTCCGAGACCTCCGGGTGTCACAAACAGGCCCGTGAGGGGCACGTGACCAGAAGCGCGCCGGCATCCGGGTGCTCCCTCCGCCGGAGGGGCGGGGCCGCGTCACGTGACGGCGGCGGCAGCGGCGGCGGCAGTGGTGACAGCGGCGACAGCCGGAGCGGGCCCCGCGCCCCGCCCGCCCCCGCCGCCACCATGTCGGGCAAGGACCGCATCGAGATCTTCCCCTCGCGGATGTGAGTGTCGCGGGGCGGGGCGGAGCGAGCGGCTCCGGTGCGGCGGTGCCCCGAGCGCGGCGGGCCGGGGCCGGGGCCGGAGCGGGAGCGGCGGGGGCTCGGGGCCGTGCCCGGGGCAGCCGCTCCCCGCGCTCCGCTCCCCGCCTGGGCCCCGGCCCTGGAAGCCGCCGTGCCGGTCTGTGTCCGCTGCGGCCCCGGTGCTCTGCGCCGCCGGGCTCGGTGTCCGACGCCCCGGCAAGCCGGTGAGGGCTGCGGTGAGGTCTCCCCGTCAGTCCCTCCTTTCAGGTTCAAAACGAGCTCTGTCAGCCGTCAGAGGGCCGTGGCGAGGCCCACAACCAAGGAGCAGGCGGCTTCCAGTGGGGGCTGTTTAAAATCGTGCAATCACACAAACCTTGATTTTAAAAAGAGCAATTTTTAGACTGTACATATAAGAAAAAAAATGCACCAATCGAACAGTAGGTTCCCTTCACTTTTGAATAGACGGTCCTGCTGTACAGGAGGCTGGCCATAAAGTGTTAAAAATGAAGAAGGAAGTAAGATGTGTAAAGTGCAGCAGACTGTCAAGTAATTTTCCAGATCCTGACAGCAAACCATTTGTCATGAGATCAGATGTCTCCTGACCAGGCCTAGAAAGTTGCCAACATTGGAACAAACAGAAACAATTGGAACTGATCTACTAATAAAACTGCTGTTTTAATAAAGCTGTTCAGTTTCTCTTTAGAACCCTCCAGGACAGAAAGACTTTGCCTTAAGGTGAAAGCTGTTTCAAATCTTGCATAAAATTGGGTTGATGCCTGGATGTAGTCTTTGTAAAAAGGTGCCTTGCAGGACAGAGAACCTCAAATGTGAAATAACAGTTATTCTCACACATGAGCTCAGGACGTATGAAATAACAGTTTATATGGAAAGATTAACACATTACATGGTAAAGGTTCTGCTGTGAAACTTAGTTCAGAAATAAATTATTGCACATACCAAGTCACCGCTCTCACTCCGGCTCTTCGGTAGTGCTCTGTTCATTCAGTTTACATGTCCAAGGAGGAGGCACTTCAACCACTTCTAAAAGGTATCTGGTTTTGTGGGCTGATATGTCATTGTGGCAAGAAGGTGGCAATCTACAAAGGCTTAACGTTTACAAGCCCTGTTTCAAATGAGGTAATAGACCAATAATGTGGCTGATGTTTTGATAGGAATGTGAGTTAGGATGATAAAATAAAGATGGCCTGCCTCTGCAACAATTTTTTTTTTTTTTTTTTTTTGTTAACTGACAGAACAGAATTTCACAAGGTTTGGGTTTTTTTTTGTTTTGCTTTTTTATCTTCATGAAGTGGCTTGCTGGTACGAACCTCTTCTGTGCTGGATATGATCAAATACAGAAGCTGCTTGGTCTCCTTGACAGTAAACAAGACTTTGTTTAATGCACTCTCAGAGCCTGTGAAATCTTGCTTGAACTAGAAGGTCAGCCAGTCTCTGGCAGGTGGTGAACAGAGCAAACAAGTTAGTTCAAGGTGGTGACAGAGACCTGCTTGTTGTGAAAGTAAAGCTGCCTTTTTACTCTTTGACTTTGGGGTTTTTTTTTAATCATAAATATCCAGAAAGTATTTGTGCTTTTCCGTTATAAGTATTTGGTAGATATTAATGGAGCTACTCTCATCACATGCCAGTAGATGTGGAAAGTAATGGATTCCATTGTGTAGGTAGAATCTTAATTATACTTACTTTTTCCAAGGTCAAAGAGGAAGCGTGTAAGGCTTCTTTTCACAGGGAGCTGACTTGATTATTGTCCTTTGTGCGTAGTGGCTGCGTGTACAAAGTGGTAGCTTAAGTTAGCACAGCTTGTGGTTTTTGTAGTATATCTCCTGCTATTCTAATTAACTCAAAAAAGTTCTTCAAATTAAAATATACTCTACAGCAGAGAGGGAAGCATGGTTTGGATCCTTCTTCAGTTCCTAATTCTGTATGAGAAACCTGTAAGTGTGCTACTGGAAGTAAAGGATATACAACACTACAGCTAGCTTACTAATATCCCTTTTAAACTGATGCTACTTCTGATTGTCTTAAATAGCTTGTACATCTCCTGTGCAGCATATGCAGATATGGAATCATTGTACTTTCTGACTTTCTTTAAACCAGAATGTACGACTGCTGTATCTTGTTGCTCTGTAAAATCAGAACAGTTGTAACATCAACAGTTATGATCACATGAAGAATTTGCTGTGTTGTCTGATTTTAAGAAGATGACATAGCAGTAAAAGAGCTTAAAAGCAATACCAGTGTCACACTGACAGTGGCCTTTTGGGGTAGTTTGATTTCTGGTACTTGTAACTCATCAAGAAAAATGAAAACTTTTATTTCTTATTATGCAAGTGCTGAAAAATGACTTGTCAATTTTCTATGATCTTTGACTTTGCAGATAATAACCTTGTAATTCTCACTGATGATGGAGATAAATTTAATAAATTCCCATTTGAATGGGAATATAAAATTCTATCCTGAAGTGGCCATCTTGCTTTGCTGCATTGATGTTTCTTTGTTGCTTTGTAATTTCAGTCATGTCCATGTCAGAAAACTTTGCATAAATTTTTTTCCTAATCTCTTCAGAAGATGCAGAACATTTTTCTTTATTCCTCTGTTTAATAGGGCTCAGACCATCATGAAGGCTCGTTTGAAAGGAGCCCAAACAGGTCGTAACCTCTTGAAGAAAAAATCTGATGCTTTGACACTTCGATTCAGGCAGATCCTTAAGAAAATTATTGAGGTAGGTAAATTAGAATTTTCCTCTGTTTGGCTCACTTTATTTGAAATCTGTCTGTTCTGTTGGTTGTGCATTCCCATTCTGCTAACTTCATTAGATAGGCTGGAATGTAGGACAACTTTGTGGATAACCTGTTTTTCGTAAGTGAGGCTGCTGAGGACAGATGAGCAGAATTATGCTTTTCTGGCTGCAATGATATAGAAATTTTGTAAGAGTTAATATTCTTGACTGCTTTCCAACCTGTCCTAGGCTCTGCTTTCTTTTGTGTCCCAAGTTCCCTCTCATCTCTTCTACGTTACAGGGAGGTTGCTCTGATGCAGCCAAATACTTTAGGAGTGGATTTAACGTGTTCTGTAGCCCCATTTTTGTTGTTTTATGTGGCTTGAGAGGATACTGCAGGTTTATAATGTTTCCTGCATGACTAGGTACACTAGAAAGCAGAAGTTTTGTCCAGATGGAACTTGTTCCGTTATGAAGAAACACCGAGTCCCGCTTCTTCCTGTGCAACATGAATGACAAATCTAAGATACTCACTAGAGCCTAATACAGCTTGTTCTGTTCTACCATACTAGATGGGTTTTAGTTGTACTGTTCAACCTGCAACGGCTCCAATATCCGTGGTTAGCAGTAGTGCTTTGTTGCCATGCTGTAGACAAGCTCTTGGCACTCTGTATCTTGCTTCCTATAGACTGTCTAATACACAGAGGCTCTTGCTTCTCAAAAGCATGTTTTTTAGCTACAAGGGCTTCAAATGTGTAAAAATTTGGAAAAAAATGGAGGAGGAGAGCACAGCTTCACAAAGCCGTATACATCTGTACACGTTGAAAAACAACTTCAGCTGTCTTGTAGTATTCAGTACAAGACGAAGTAAGAGTGTTTTCCTACTGAGCCATTTTACTGTTGTGATTTAACCCCCATGTGGTAGAATTTTATGATTATTAAGGCAAACAAGTTTTTTGCTGTTTCTGCGAGCTCTACACTGGGGCAAGTGAAACAGCTGAAATATTTCTTTTGCCAGTCGCCTGGGAATTATGATTTGCAGTTTGAGAGTAAGCTACACAAACAGGATTTCCTCACTCTCTTAAATTTCTCATTCTTCTCTTTATGCTGTTAGTTATTTATCCTGGAAAAGGAGTAATGATGTGTCTTGTATTTGCTGCCTCTTTTTTTTTTTTTTTTTTAAACAGACTAAGATGCTGATGGGTGAGGTGATGAGAGAAGCTGCCTTTTCACTTGCTGAGGCAAAGTTTACAGCAGGAGATTTCAGGTAAGGATTGCTGATCTTGTGGATGTCCTACCCATGGGAAAGAGTGATCAACAAATTGTTGATTTCTCTTTTGGAAAAAAAGTAAAAATCTTAAATGCACTTTAAAGAGGGAAAAAAAAAAGCCAGTGGACAAGGTAGGACAGGATGAGCTGAATTCCCTTAGGTAAGGGTGGGGACATCACTGCAGGAGAGAGATAATTTAACTGATGAAAATGTATACTCCATTGGAAGCTAAACAAAGTGGAAAGATTAACAATTTACTTTTTGTTCAAATCCTTCATTTGAGAAGGTGTTGCTTTTTGCAGCTTGGAATCTAAAATGTAGGGAAACAAGAATTTATAGCAGAGTATTGGACTACTTGTTATTTTGATCTTTCTTGTGAATTTGAGGGCTGTATATAACGTATGTTATTTTCTCCCAGTAAGTCATACAGAAATTTTACTAATTGTTCTAACCTCCTCTCCCATTGACCTCTCGTCTCACTAGGCCTAGCGAGGGCTGTATGTGAGAGGGGAAACATCTTTTTCCTCCAGTAGGATGTTTTTTAATAAATTACAGTTCTAACGAGGAGTGTTTGTATAATTCATTCAAATGTGCATAGGTCTTGTGGAATAAAGTTGAGGAAGTGTTAACGATTCAGCTGATGGTACTACCAATTAATGGGGAAGAACTAAGTGATCAGACATAGGATTAATCTGTGTGCTGCTGGAGAAAAGTCTTTTTGCCCTTTCATTTGGATATGGTGTTGTTTCCTGTCCTAACCAGGCGCAGTGTTTAGCTATAAACAATAGTCAGATTCCACCCTGTAAGCAAACTGTTCTTCAAGAGAAGAGTTGGCTATAGTGACCTGTTCTTGCAAGACCTTAAGACACTTTAGAATTCTTCAAGATGAATTGTTGTACAAGCTTAAGTTTGTTGATATGATAGAGTTAGTGAGTAAACAAACTCATAAGTGTTCTGAAAGAACAAATACATACAAACTCAATTGAACGAAATATTGTGGCCTTGGTCTGCATTAATGCCTTGAAATTCCTTCACTTCTATTGGGGAAAAAAGTCTCTCAGGTTGATTAGACTCAATGTTACTAAAATATTTTAAAGTAATTTGCCAGGTAACTGGCTAGTTTTTAGCTATGCTTTGTATACTTGGTCTAAAACATTTCTGAAGTTACATTTCAGACTCTGCGTCTTTTACATTTCCAAACATTGCTGGAAACCTATTTCTTTCAAAGCTTCTGTGTTAGCTTTAAAGTCTGTGCCATGAATTGCATAGAGAGCTGAGCTGAAGACAATTTCCAGACCTTAACAGCTATTTGGTAACTACTTCATCTTGTACTTCAGCTTTCCTGATTAAGATGTATGTTTTCTTCCTTACAGTACCACTGTGATCCAGAACGTGAACAAAGCTCAAGTCAAGATCAGAGCTAAAAAAGACAATGTAGCAGGTGACTCTCTTCCAGACTATGAGTATTTCAATTCTTAAGGGGATTGTGGGAGGAGACTCTGAAATATGCAGGAATGTATCGAAACACTGTCTCCTCGTCTTTATTTCTCTTATTCATCTAACAGTTAGAACATTTGTAATTTGCTGGTTTTCACATACAGCATATAGTTTTTATATTTAGTTATTTACTTCATAAAATTAAATGAATGTGCATAAACTGCAGTTCAATTTCTAGATCTTTGGACAAAGCATAACTTCCTTAGAGCCTTACTGAAAAATAGATCAGGAAATTTAAATATCAAAAATTAAGTAAGTTTCAGGAAATAAAAGATCAATAATTGTCTATAAAGAAAACAAGAAAGATAAATCAGGATGAATGCTTAAAATATTCCTTAAGCACAGGGAATACATTGCTAAACAGAAACATAATAAAACTGAACACTGAATAAACCGGAATACTTCCCTGAATTTTTTTATGTGTCTAGATCTCTGTGATCTCAATACAATTCTGAAGTTCTGTATTAAGATGTCAGAACAAGCATGACTTAATGGCTCCAAGCTATACAGAAAGATTTTTGGAACCAAAGATTCTGAGCTTACATAATGTATTAGAAGCAAATGAGATAAAAGCGAGTTGTACTTTATAAATCTATGACCCTGTATGTCTCTTACACACATTCTTGTTCACTTTTGCCAGGTGTAACCTTGCCAGTTTTTGAGCATTACCAGGAAGGAGGGGACAGTAAGTAAAAAACAAGTATTTTCTATCTTACATGTACTTACGGCTATTCTATGCTAATACAAAAATACTTGTCATGTCACATCTTGCTGATAAGTCAGTTTACATCATAGGCATAGGTGTACTTACTTCCTCTACAATGCTTTGTCCTGTTTCTGTGACTGGTTATTAGGGACTGTAGTGGATTTTAATTTCCTAAATCAGTGAGTTTTTCAGATGAGAAGACTTGTCTTGAATTACCATTTTTTGAGCCTGGTAGGTCTTACTGTGGACATGCACAACAATGATCTGTAGAAACATAAACCACTATAAGACAATTTGTTAATGGGCATAAAGCTAAAGCTTGTCACTTGCTGAGCTGTCTGTATCCCTTTACTTTGTACAGTACTAATTTTTATCTAGTAAGAAAACACCACAGTAGCAATATCAACAAATATTATTTGATGATTTTTTTTGTTTTCAGGCTATGAGCTGACTGGCTTGGCCAGAGGTGGAGAACAGCTTGCTAAGCTGAAGAGGAACTATGCCAAAGCTGTGGAGCTGCTTGTGGAACTGGCCTCCTTACAGGTTGGTGGGAAGAAAAAAAGGGGATTGTTGGTTTCTCACTGTTCCGAAATGAAAGGAACACTACGTTGTCTCAGTGACTGTAGCTTAATACTTTGAGCTGTACTATACTCCTTTAGTCCCAGTGCTGTACAAAGTTGCAAACCTTTTCTGGCCATAAACCAGAGTCATATTACTGCTTCAAAGAAGTCCTTATTCCTTAATGGTAAGAAGAAACAGTCTTTGGGGAGTTGGTATTTGTAACTGCTAATGTGCAAGTGTTCAGTGTGTTACTGACAGTAGTAGAAAAAATTCTGCTTCTATCGAGAACATAGTTTGTAAAGCTACATTACAGACTTGGCTTTGGCTTTCAAGTGCTATTCAGTTTTGTGCATAGAATTGATGGAAATGCTGAATTTGTCTTGTTACGTATTAATTATTTAATCCCGTTCCATCAGACATCCTTTGTTACTTTGGATGAAGCCATTAAAATAACAAACAGACGTGTGAATGCAATTGAACATGGTGAGTATTTTTCCATTTGAGATGAATGCTATTTTTCTGTCTCCGTGCAAGATGAGGAGCAGGGTCATGGAAGCCACTCTTCTTTTGACTGCTTTCTTGTTAGTAGGATTTCTAACCAGTTGAAGAATTCTTCAGAAAGTATTGCAACGAAGCATATCACAAGTAAGAACAAAAATTAAAAGCCCAGTGGAATGAACTGGAGTAGAGATAAATGAACACGCAAACATGAGAAAGTAATCAGGAAGTTGTACTGAGAACTGATAGAACAAAGATTTCACAAACACATTCTGGAGCCTCTGCTAGTGACTTTGACTTATTTGGTCAAGACTCTTGACTAGAAACAAAAGACATGATGTTTCTGTGTGTTAAGATGTTCTAACAGCTAGCATAATAGCTTTTAAACCTGTAATGGTGGCGTCCAGTGGAGAGTTGGTGACTTTTTTTGTTGGTTTTGGATGGGATCGGAGAGTAGGCATCCAGAGAGAAATCTTGGTAACCTATTCAGGTTTGCGTTACAGGAAATGGAACAGTCCTAATGTTAATACTCTGGTATTTTTCTTTCATCTGAATTCCTCATCCTTCACGTTCCTGTTTGTATATTTGTTCCTTGCAATTTCTTAAGTCCTACCTATGCACAATATTGCCATGATTCCTTTTGCTGCAGTATCCAGGCCACTTTGATTATTTCAAGTTCCTTTCTGAGTTGTTGATAGCTCAGATTTAATCATCTTTGCATGTATGCAATAACTTCTTTCAGTACATGATTCTAAACTGTCCTTTTCCATACTGTTTTTCATAGACTTGTTCCTTTGAATGTACAGGCCTTATCTGCAGCTTATCACTCTGCAAATTTGACTGCAGAAAAGGTTTCTTCTGCAGCCTTCTAAATAACTTCAGTAGTGCTGGTAACAGCTTTCTCCTTTCAAAAAGTGATTCTGACACATAGCTTGCCCAGTTGGGTGTTAAAACTTTGTTTAATGTCTTACCTCCTCCCTTGTGATGGTGTTATATTTGAATATTTGTTTTCATGATGGCTTTTTCAAATCAAGATCATAATTCTTTGAGTAAAAGTGATATATTGAACAGACGTTTCTGAAAGAATGTGATGGAAGAACATAGTTTTAATTCAAATCTTGCCCACCTCTTGCAGGATTTTTATTTTTAACCACTTCCATGGGGAAAAAGGACCTTACAATCAGGGATCGGTGCTTACTGATTCCATTGCATCTTTCAAAAGAACATGCTATGGGAGATTCTGTGATGTTCAGAGTCCTAGTTTAGTCCTGGACTTACTGAAGAAAACAATTTTGTGTACTTGTCCATACTGAAATAGTATGATCTTCCATGAAAGACATGTAAATTTCCCCTAGCCAAAAGAATTACTAGATTGACTTTAAACAACCCTCTGTGCACTGCATTAGAGAACTTCCTGGCTAATATAACAGCAGTCTGACAACTTCCTTATTTGTATTTTTTTAGTGATTATTCCTAGGATTGAGCGTACTCTCTCTTATATCATCACAGAACTGGATGAACGAGAACGAGAGGAATTCTACAGGTAAATATCTAAAACAGGACTAGACTGGTCTCTTTTTCTCAAATAGACTTTTCCTCAGAAGGGACTGAGGAGAACTATTCACCAAATCTGGCAGCGAACACTGTTAAACATGACCTGGTTCTTACTGCACATGAAGTTTACAGAGCTGGGCACTTGGAGATCTGCAATTACTTGTCTGAAAGTTACAAATGAATCCCTACCACTAGGTTGTACATAGCTGTCATTATCGTTCTTCCAGAGGGAATGATGGCATACAGTACACTGAGGTGTTCTGCGTTAAGGTCACCTCTGCCATAGAGGTCAGTGTTCTGGGCTATCTGAAGCAAAAATGCCAAACCTGAAATGAATTAAAGGAGAATTAACTTCATTGAAGACAAGCAGAGTAGTATAATGCAGTGTTTAAGGTCAAGAATATAATTTATAGTTTGGATGAAATGAGTTAATCTGCAGATGAGATAAAGTTTTTCAATGGCAGCAGCTAGCAATATAAGCCTTTTACCATTTGTTACATGATTTTTGTTTCCTGGGGAACTTCTCCAGGCAGCTTTATCATATCCGAAGTTCTATGGCATCTTTGCTACTAGCCTGTTTTATGAGAATGTATTTGTTTCACAGATAAACCACATTTCTCTCTTCACAGGTTAAAGAAGATCCAGGAAAAGAAAAAAGTATTGAAAGAAAAATCTGAGAAAGAACGGGAGCTGCGGAGGGCTGCTGGTGGGGAACGTGAACCAGCCAATCTCTTAGCAGAAGAGAAGGATGAAGACCTTCTCTTTGAGTAACGCAGCACAGTTGTTGTACATGGAGCAGGGGACCCAGAATACAGAACGTCCATTTACAATATAATTCAGGACAAGTTGCCTCAATGATACTTACGTGGCTTCTCCATTGGTGTGCAAGTCTTGAGTTGAATGGATTGTGGATTTCTCTTGGGAGATTAGAAATCTGGGAACTTGACTGCAGCATAGGAGGAAAAGGAGAGATGAGTCAGGTGCTTTACTATCAGGAAAGCCGCCTACTGCGTGTTCAGCATATTTCTTCACTCAGTAGGAATGACTGTCCATAGCTGTGGTTTTTGCAGGATGGCTCTGGATTTGCCTAATCAGATTCCTTTTTAATTGCTCCCCTTCCTGGTACAAGCAGAGGAAAATGTTATTTAGGGAGGGAGATGCATGTAATATTCTGTACTGCTGAACTATTAATGTTCAAGTTGCTTACTTGAACCCGCTTAAAGCAGGTCTTGGCACAGCTGAAATGAAACGTCAGTAAAGGCAACTCTAGTTTTCTAACCTGTTGATGAAATCCACAGTCTTCTGTGATTTATTTTTGTTGCACGATTGTTACCATTGGCCTAAACATCTATGGTTTATAATTAGAGGTTCTGCCACCTTGTGTACTGTCTGTGCTAGAAACAAGTAAAAATTTTAAGTGTTAAGTATCTGGGGTCTGGCTCAAGTTGCTAGAAGATGGTGGTCTTAAAAGCTTGTCATGTTGATTTCCGAAGAAAACCTTCACTTCATCCCCTACCCCCAACTTAGAATCCACACTGGGCACACCTCTTTTCAGCCTGTGCCCACATTCACTTAACCTTTACTGCTTTAGATAAGAAACCAAGAAGTGGCTCCCTCCTGACACAAACACATAGAAACCCTTCTCAACTATCCAGCTACACGTTGCCCCCAGTCTTCATTGCAACCAGCAGGTTGACAGGCAGAGCAGGGTTGAATGTACAGCAGTCTATCCTGGCTGTGATTGTTCATGTCCTTTGCTGATCAGGGGAGCCTAGCAGAGTGGCTGACAAGCAAGCTGTCACTGAATGCTGCTCAGTTTGAAGGGCTGTTTTCCTAAAGGAACTGGTTTGCAATCAGCAAACTGAACACGTGCCTTAGCAATAATACTAGTACACTGTGTCTAGTACTACTAGTCTTCTCAGGGTAAGCATCTTGTTCTAAACATGATCCAGCACTTACCCTGCATCTGCAGTTAAGCACCAGGAAATCAATCTCTATTAATACCTTTAAAAAGTAGTTCTATCATTGTATGAAGCACAAGGCCATTTCTTTTCTCTTTTGAAGCTGAAGGCAGCACAGCTAAATAATAAGTCCATAGTCTGTTGGAAGAAACAGGTGCAGCCTGAAGAAGAGAAAGTGTAGGTCTGAGGACTTATTGTCACCTCTCCCGCTGGACACATGGTGACAGAAGGAACAGAGAACATCCTCTAGGGCACTGATGGGTCACAGCATGTTTCACACATTCAGCAAAATGGCAGAAATAAGACTCCCAAGATCCACTACAAGAAGTAAAATTGTACAGTGATTTATTTTAAATCTAGAAATATTTTACATTTTTACATTAGTGTGCAGTTCATGTCGTCTCAAAATACAGAGTGCAGATACATGTATAAAAGTACAATGTGGGGCTAACCACAGGTCTCAGTAAAGTTACCTTAATTATTTAAGGCATGAAACCCCCCATCTTATATTTTAAAAAGTCACATATAATTACATTCAAAAATTCTTTTATGCAATTCAGCTAACATTAATTAAATCTGGACTGGTAAAAATGCAGATATCCTCATTTCAGACTGATACAGCTCAGTACAAAGCCTGTGATAAGGTTGAAGAGTTTCACCAGTGAAGTTTGCATAGCCTCTTTTACTCTCAAGGAAATTATCACATATTCTTCATTAAAGAAGACAGAATATCTTCTTACACAAGGTAGTTCCAGGTCCAAACTGGCAGTAGATGGACAGCCAGGTACATTTCTCAGTGCTGCTCAAGCCTTTCCTTTCAGCAGGAAACAAAGCTAACATTGGTTATAAACTACCATAGCACCTCTCTACACGGATGTCAGCAAGTACTGTGTGCCTTGGGAATTAAGAGAGTAGAGCTAAACTTCAAGCGACATTCTTTAAGTCTACATTCAAAAGCTTGTTTGTATAAAAACAGCTTCTGTACACCATTTCAGAAAAACTGGTGAGACAAACATTAGTCAAATACATTAATGGCATGATTTACTGTGACTGACACTGCCTACGAACACTGAATACCTAAGGGGGTTCAGCAACCATCTTGAGCTGATTGTGGCTGCGATCGTAGCTGCAAACGTAGCTGAGCTAGGTTACCCTTAACGAACACACTTTACTGCTTTCTACCTTCTTGTCCAACTATGAAACAGTCAATACCAAAAAGCCTAATACATCTACAATCATCTTTTTTAGGAAAGGGTAGAATCAATACATTGTCACCTATGAAACTGACTATCCAATATACCTGAACATTGTAGTTGTCAAACTATGGATTAAACTGAGAATGTGCCTGCAATGTGAGGCAAAAAGCCATTATATCTTGAATATCCAAGCCCTTAGGCCAACAGCTAGCGCATTATTATTTCTAGCACTGAATTGAACTAAAGATATTAAAGTTTCCAACCCCTTCTCTTTCTGAAGGGTCATTACTTATCCCCACTAATTGCTCAATTGCTTTTCAGCCCCAAATACTAAGTAATCCAGCAAATAATTTTGCTTTCTAGCAAGACAGGAATGCACTCTATACTTCCATTTTTCAATACAAAAATGTACTGAAAGTTAGTTCAGTAACTAGGATAGTTATCTGGCAATTTCTTTACATCTGCTGAATACTTTGAGCTCTCTACCTATGGGTGAGAATTTGTTCCATTAACATTTGAAGAAAGAATATATGCAAGATAGAATGGAAAAAATCAACTACTTTTTCATCCTTCAACATTAGACAGGAGTGAACTACACATTGACGTAACTCCAGTGTTTTACCTGTAGGAACAAAGAAACACTATGGCTAAAATTAAGAGATATTCACAGTCAAGGTTCTCTGTGTTACCCCAAACCAAAACAGCCAAGATACTATCATTCAGTTAGCTTCAGTGATAGAACAGCCCTACTGCAGATGCATAGCCTTAGTAGTTAAACCTTCACAGCTCAGAATCATTTGAGGATTCAAAGATCTTCTGATTTGCTTTGCAGAACACACTAGGATACAGTCAGACCTTGCCTTTTGTTTACTTGTTTCAAGTTTTTTGTTTTAACCATTACAAATATTCCCCTTTCTTGTGACTTCTCAGTCAGTTACCAGTGTTTTACACATACTTTCACTGCAGTACTGAGCAAATGCAGGACAATATGTTGGCTAGTGAATTACAACAGTAATTTATAACACAGTAGCTACATTCAGCTATTTTAATTCCAGTTAGTTATCCATTCGACCAACAGCCACAAGATGAACCATTTGCAGAGATTAAAAAACCCCACTGTCTTCCAATGTTCAACACATCAGTCTATATTAGTCAGTATTGTGTTATAAAACATGAGAACTTATGTTGACATTTAAGCAGCATGTCTTATAACTATGTATTTTTCACAAAAATATAACCTCTGCCTTTCTAAATATCTCTACAGATCTGTGGAAAACAGAGGCTCCAATCAGTCAATATGTTTTAAAGAAAATTCCATAAAAATATCACATCTAAAAGATCAATATAATATTCACCTTTGATCGGACCTAAAATTAATGTGCAGTCAAATCTGGTTTAAAAAGTCTGACTAAAAAGACACAAGGATTGAAATATTTACATTATACACATTTTCCAATTACAGTGCTATTAGAAAGTGGAATGTTTGAGAATTAAAATACTAACTCAAGCCTCCCAGGGCAGCCCCAGACCAGAGTGGCCTCTTCATTATGTGTATTTTATGAATAGGAGAGGTTTCTCATTAACATTCTTCATGTGTAGATTATTTCTCTGCCCAATGTTCTGTAGAATTATGCTCCTGAACTACCATCATGTCCCACAAAGTCATTAAGTTAAGTGTTAAATAACATTCATATTTATAACTATGTGACAGCATGGACTGTATATACACACACACACACTTAAAATCTTTGATTTTGTAAGGGTGATTCTAGGTAAAAAAAGGTGGATTTATGTATAAATGTAGTTGCTAAAAAAAAACCAATCTAAAGCTTTAAAATTTAGTACTGACAAGGCCTCCATTTCTAGACCACAGAGAAACAAAAACTGGACAATCTTTAGATCAGTTAAATTGGCTCACAAGCTGATTAGCGTATTTTTTCAATAATACGCAATTTCACTGAGGTCCAGAGCTCACACGCGTTTATACTAGAACTGGGCAGACCTACACACGATCTCCTTGGAAAGACTACTGACTGAAGTCTGTCTCTCCCTTGGAATTGCTCTCTCATCGTAGCCAGGTAGAGGGCACCCACTGGGGTTCTGTGTCAAGTTTATTTATTAACCGAAGTAACTCCTGGTATGCCTTATCAAGATCAGAATTCACAATTGCTGTATCAAAGTAGTGGCCATTGTTCTGTTCCATCTCCCTCGTCTTCTCTATGATTTCTCTCAGCTCTTCTGGCTGCAATCAAAACCAGACAATTAGTGTATGTGTGTAAGCCTCTCCCCTGCAACAACAGAGTAGGGAAAGGTAACAACTCGACTCAGAAAAGTCTTTTACACAAATTTTCATGGTATTGCTACCAGCTGTTGAAGACTTCAAAATACTGAACCAAGATACATATTTGAAAGCTAAGGGCACCCAAACCAATCCTTTCTGATTGGCCATAAATAGCAAACCAGTAAATAACTGTCCCAGACTGAAGTAAGCAAAGAAGATCTAGCACTGTTCATTTTATGACATTCATCTCACTGAGGCTCTTAAATCACGTTTCTGACAAATAAGTTAGGTTGCTAAGCCCATTATCCTTCTGAAAAAGACTGGAGATGGCAGAGTTAGCGTGAGAATGAGTTTGAGTGGTGTAGAACAAGACAACCCTCTGAGGATGTAGCACTACAAACACCAAACAGCCAAAGGCAACAGCTATCTTTGAAATATTTTCACCAACAGCAATGAGAACTACAATGACAGCTATACGTTCAAGTTCATTGAATCACCATAGCATCAGGTAAATGACAATGCAGAAAAATGGAAAAAGTGATTTGGGAGCTAGAAGGGAGTATGTCAAAAGCAGAAATATTGCAGATGTAGATAAATGATGCAAAGGGAGAAGGAGAAATGGTTTGTTTTACTTCAGAATTTTTTTACAGTTGGATTCTGAAAGTGTGTTGGTTTTTATCTTCTGCAGCTTATTTTTGTATTGTATAAAGCAATATTCAGGTGTAATTTTTGAGATAATTTTCTAAAGACGATATTTTCAAAAGGGATTTCAGGCCGTCAAGATTTTTTTTCTTAAGGAAGTCAAAGCCACATACAGGCATATATGCAAGAAATACCCTTCCCTTTATCGGGGAAGGGGTTTAACACACTAGCGTTTATGCAACTGAAATAAATACAACTCCAATAGAATTAATCAGAAAGAAAACAGGCATAGTTTAACACCAATAAGTGTATTAATTTTTATTGGAAACAGATTCCTTGATTACTGAAGAAAAACAAACCTCCAACAACAAAAAACCCCACAACATACGTAAGATAACGTTTTATTTATTGCATAACCATGAAGGAGTAAACATGCCCATTTAAAGATTATGATTATATTTGACACAGGCAAATGAAAAAAAAAAGGAAAAAGAAAAATCCCTCTGTTTTAAGACTTGGACTTTAATGGACTTGTAGATCTTCTTTTAGATCTTCTATCCGGGCAATATATCACTCTTGCACCAAAACATGGAGAGCAAAACCACACAGCCGTAGAACATAGTGAGGTACAATTCCTGACCAACAGCCATACCAGGAGTCCCTTTGAGTTATGCTGGAAAGACTTCTTCCTCAGTATGAACTGCATTATGTTCAATTAGTACTTTGAAGATATTATGGTGGCAAAGTGCTCCTACTAACCACTGTATGGTAGATTTCAGTGAAAAAGCTGAAGATCAACAAGATTTCATTATCCTAGCAATAAGCACTTGGTATCTCACAAGCTGTAAGGACCTTTTCAGAGCTTTCAGACATCCTGGTTTAAACTATGGGTTTCAATTCCATTCTGCAGGACTAACTTCTCATCAATTAAATGATCTGAACTGGGTAAGCTAAGATATTGACATGACTCTGGTTGAAACATGAGAAGTAATTCTACAGGATCAAGATTAAAATAATGTTATCTGACAAGTTTTGGAATACATTTTCAAATAAATACTTTTCCAAGGGCAGATATGTTCTCAAAAGAAAAACAATAACCATTTGCTCCCTAGAATTACTCTCAGGTTTACCTGAAGACAAAGTTGGGTATTCTGCAGTTTAGAAATGAAGGGTCATGTTTTTGTACACAAATGCAGGGACCACAACTGAAACACTGTGCCCCAGGATTACTAAGTTAGCAGTGGATTCCCTTGCCTCATACCTCTCACATTCCGTTAGACAAAAGCATCCTGAGCCCTTCCTTTAGTATGGTCTGCCTATGAACCTGGAGCACACAGATCTCAACTACACCACTTCCCACACACTGTCAGTACCATCTCCCAATTTCAAACAGAGTATATGAATTGGTTTACCAGAAGTGTTCCAGATATGTAAATAAAACCCAGCATGGTTTCAGAATTGTTAGACACATTACCTTTGGGTTTTTCCCTTCTTTGGCCAATAAAGCACGTAGTCTCTCTTGTGAAGGTGGTGCAACAAATATAATATATGGCTTCAAATCGGAATTACGTAGTGTCTTCAGTGACTGCAGAAATAGGATTTATTAAATATTTAACAGTTCCACACATGAAAAGGGCACTTAATAATGCATAATTTACATGCTATAATTGATAATATACTCTTCAAACACAATGACAATCATACAATATATTAACATCATGGTGATGGCTAATTATAGCTTCAATACTACCAGACTTTACTGATGCATCTGAGTTTTAAGTGCTTCCTTTGCAGCATCTCTAACAGCAGAAGACCTCATACATATCCTATGTATTAGAAATGGACTGTGTTCCAGGACTCTGCCTCTTCCCATGTTTGACTAAATTTCCAGGTTGAGGTCTGCATGTACAGTTTGTCTGTTCTTTCTCCATAATTAAAAGGTCATAACTGAAGAGCTTTTCAATATTGTTGATGTGAGGTACTTTAATCCTGTCAGTTACGGAACTGCATAAACATTCCAAAATGCAGTTTCAAAGTATAATCACAAACAACTTCCTCTCCATCTTCAAAAACCTCAGAGCTCACAGAGTAACTGGAAGATTGAGACACACAAGTCTTATTTTAATTTTTCAATTCAGATAGTTCTCACCAGCTTTAAGTATCTGGAAACCAAAGCCCCTACTACCTTTAGCACAGATAAAGATGATGTGTGCACTTCCAAACAAGGAACAAGAAGGCTGTATTCGTAACACACTAAATAGAGTTAACTGAACACCACTGAAAGAAAACTTGGAATAAACATAAAAATGGACCTTGAAAGCACACTCATTTTATATAAACCAAATACAGCTCTTTAGATTTTCACAGTAGCTTCTACAATTAAAATACGACAGGCAACAGCTTTGCCGTACCTGAGTATGAAGATTTAAAAGGCATATCTTGCCAGAGTTGATTACTTGCCGCACGGAGTCTATGCTAGTACCATAGAGGTTCTTTTCAAACTCTCCATATTCAATGAACTTCCCTGCAGCTATGTCACTCTCAAATGCCTGTCGGGAAATGAAATGGTAATCCCTGCCAGCTACTTCAGTCTCTCGTCTGCTCCGAGTAGTATCTACAAACAAGAGCAACAAAAACGAAATTGAGACATCGATACACCTGTAGAACTGAAGAGGAGGAATAAGTATTTCTCTTAGGAGAGACATTGCTAACCAAAAAAAAGAAAAAAAAGACATTTGAAACATCCAAGAAATATAAGTATTTTATTTTCTAGAATAAATATCCCTGGACAGATTAAGCTGCCAAAGGCTGAACCTACATTTAGGGGTCTTGTTTACATTATCTAGAGAAAAAAAACCCCAAACCACTCAACAAGGAAAGGAATAGTTTCACCTGTGCAGCTGCATTCTGGATGTGAAAACACCTATCAATTTTTTACAACAAGTAATACTGTTAAGCTGTTTGTAAACCTAATTTAGGGTACATTAGACATTAAAAGTATAAAATTCACTGAAATATAAGTGGTTTGGAAAGGCACTAAAGCCACCTAAATTTAAATTTATGCAGGATATGTAGGTTAAGTCTTTGAATGATGTACCAGTTTCTTCTTTAAACTTCTGTAACTCATTCCAGTTTTATTCAAACCGAAATACATTCATGTCTTATAATGTCTCTATAGCACTGTGTTGGGACACTGGATGTGCGTTGACTTACCAAAGCTACATTCTGCCACAAGATGTAACTTTATTTGTCGTTTATCCAAGAGCTGACTATATCCTCCTCAAAACCCTCAAACTCCTATTTGCGATTTTCAACACAAGAGAATTTGACTGCAGACAATGTTTAGAAAAAGCAATTGTATCTGCCTGTCAAACTTACGGGGAACTGCAGAGGCAAAGCGATCTACTTCATTATTCATAAGTCGCTGCCGCAATTCATTTTGGCCGCAGTTCTGTGGGCCTATCAGTACAATAGGCCGTTTCCTATTTGCTGGCTGATGATACAGTGACATTTCCTCGTAGGTCAAAATTTCCTCATTGTCATAATCTCGAGAGAGGAAGAATAAAATAGTTACAACATACTTTACTACTAGTCGCATGTATTGCCTATCATACAGTATCAAGTTTCAGGCAGCTCCTGACTCTCTGCCCAGCATCTAACTGCGAGTCACCGAAGCAACAGAACCCCAAAGCTCATCACTTGCCCAGTAAGATGAGGTGCTTTTTTTCCCCTTTCTGGAGAAAGAAAATGTGTTTCCACTTACTACTGATATAAGTAATAGCATAAATTCAGGAAACAACTTTCTTGCCAAGGAACAAGTTTCTAGTACAAGAATAACACTTTATGTCCAACAACAACAAAAATCATCATCCCAATCCCAAAGTACCTTTGTAAGAATATAGTAAAAATAACCTACAAACTCTCCATGAAGAAAGGTTCCATTTACTAAACTTAATTATGCAGAGTGAGATGACATTACAAAACAATTATAAATTGGTTCATCATTGTAAAATTATGAGTGCTTCCACGCCTAAAATGCTATCTGTTTTTTTAGCTCTATCATCTGGTCTTTATTAAAGACACTAAATTACTCTACAAAATCTGCCACTTTTTACATCTTTCACTAAATGCTATTACAAACCATACTACTGCTCTTTTCACAAGGCTATTTGTAGAATCTTTTATAGTTGCTTCTAAGCACACACACAGTGCAAAAGATGTTGCTTACCATCATTTTTATTTGCATTGTATAAAACCTTTTTCCGTTTCTTTTTGTTTTTCTTCGCACACCAGAGTTTTCCTAACCAAAATAAAAATCATCATAATCAAATACCCATACAGTAATAAGTTTCCTATCCCACCCACTATCTGGATCTTTAAAGTGGAGAATTTATTCTCCAGTTTTGAAAAGGCATAATAGACTTCAGTTCATTACAATGCTTTGGTGTGTTAAACAAATGTTGCATGCCAAGGACTTCAACTGAGTCATGGCAGATAAAATTCTTTAAAAAAAAAGGGGGCTTTCCAAATTCCCCTATATCATCCTAATTACATCACACAGTTATGAAAAACCATGTGATTTATAGAACAAAGTGCTAAATTCAGACCTGTATTTACATGAAGAATTGCAAAGAATCATCCCACTTGTATTACAAAAAATGGAAGAATTTTCTACAACTCTACAATGACAAGGTTCCAGATATTGCTAATTAGCACCTTTGAGAGTTAGATTCCCCCCCCCCCCCGCCTTGGAAAGCACATATCCAACCTGATTTTTCTGGCTCCTTGTCTTCTTCTATGGTTTGCTTCATTGCTTCTCTTTGTTGCTGAAAACTTTTTCCTTAATGCATTTGAAAAACAAAAAGTACAACAGCAGTTAACATATAGAAACCATTTCCAGACTTTTTTTGTAATGACTTACTCATTTTTTTCGCTAAGCTTTTACATCTCTGAAGGTTCTAGTAGAATATGACATACAAGAGAAATTTAAAAAGAGAAAGTAAAATTGCTGTGAAGCTTGTTTATTGCTTTGAAAATATATTCATCATGAAAGACTTGCAGAGCATTTGTACTATTCTGGACAGTTTTGCCTGGAAAATTGAAACTACTGGAAAGATTAAATTTCCCCACTATGATGATATGGTTCTCTATTTTTGTATGGTAAATGTATTCTATTTATACTAAATCATTTGAACTTCAGCTTGAAAAAAATTAGCTTATATTTAAATCAGTGTTCCTCTCAACTTACTCAAATGTCATAAAGTAACAGTGTGATATTCTAAGGAATTTGAAAGGACTTTTCTTCACTGTGTTTAACAGATCAGCAGATCTTTAATGGACTAGAGTGCAGTACATATTTCAATGCAAAAATAATATACTGACTCCAATGCCTGAAAACCCTATTACTCAAAGGCCCCCAACAGTTAGAAAGGAAGCATGACTGTTAGGAGTAACTGAAGCTCACTGCTAAGTGAAAACATGCAGAAGAGTTACCACGAAAAAGATATATTTTTCAAATATACGACTTGATATGGTAAGAAAGCTAGCAGCTGCTGTCCTCTCCAGAGAACAAGCAGGCCCACGTTTCTGCTGTAGCCAGCAGAGGGAACTCTGAATCCACAGAGTCCCCAAGGTGGAGGAATAAAGGAAGAGGAGAGTAGCTCCTGAAAGGTGAACTGAAGTGGAAGCAGTAGCTTTACTCTGCATTTAACATCTATACATGGAGATGCCCCTACAAGGTCAACCTTTTAAGTAAGTGAATTACATAATGAACGTAAGGCTCTGTTGCAAAAGGTTCGAAGTCACAGATATTTAAGGGTATACGAGTCTTTGAAATATTGCCTCTATGGCTATGGGAACAACTGACTGTCAAGCTTTTTCTAGAGCTTTATTTACCAGGGATAAGGCCTGCCAATGGCTGATTATCTTCATCTCCATCTCTGTAAGCCTGCCACCAGTTTGGATCTTCTTGGCTGATCACATGGAGTATATCTCCTTTTTGAAAAGATAGGCCTAACTCTCGGCAGGGGACGTAAGGATCATCAGAGGGATCATAGTCAAAATGCGCTTTCACATGTATCTGTGGAAGATCAAACGTAAAAACAGAGGAAAAAAACCCCTGTGACTTCTGAAGAATAACACCCCATCTTCCTGTGACTGCAGTGGAGCTCCAATATATATCAAAATACCAAGATCCTATAAAATGGAAACTTTATCTGGGGCATATAGGAGATACTGGAATGGAATCATTACCTAGCTTAACAATGGAAGACACAGTTGTGTTAGGTTGGAGATTAAGGCCTGAATTCAGCTCTTGTTTATTCTAAAGTCTATGCATTTTCCTCACCATTTTAGGAGGCAAAGCGCCCTGAGGTACTGATTTAAGTTCTTTGTATTCAAGAAGTATTAAAGATATTCCGATTTGTTTAAAATACCTAATAAATACACAGATTGAAACCCATTTGCTGGGCTTTAGGTAAAGTTTCACTTGTAAAATATTTTTTGACACCAACCATTAATGTTTCTGTTTGGCTGTGATATAATTCTGTGTATTTTTCTTCAAACTGTTAAAGCTGTCGCAAGAAAAGTATGTTAGCTAAAAAGATAATGAACAAGGTTTCCAGTATACAAACTCTTCCTCCCAAAGCATATGTGCAAGTTCCATCAATCATATTTATATATATAAGTATATATTGCCAATTATATAAGCCAATTTTTATATACATAAATAATACATAAAAATAGAGAAATTGAGAATTTCAAAACAATTTCAGAAGCACAGGCAGTTCTACTTTTATAAGTTCTTACTATTTCAAGAAACTGAGTTAAGATCATACTAAAAGTTTCAGCTTAACACCATCAAAAGTTAATTCAGGTGTTAGTCTGGTAACAATTAAACCAATTTAAACAATTAAGTTTTGTTTTTGTTCAATGTAAGTGACCTACAGAAGAACTTTCTACGCATTACTGGAAAAATAAGGTATGTGTGACCAAGCTCAAGAACTTATGTAGAGCTACTTACAACTGTCTCCTTCGCAGGAGGTGGCTTGCTCTGCTGACTGGGAATCAGTACAAAGGTCAGAGTACCATGCATGTCAGCCTGAGACGAAAAATGGACTCTTCATATACAGTATCAAAATACGGCTTAAGGTTAAGAATTTTAATAAATAACATATTTTAGAAAATGCTTCAAAAATTCCCATAAAAGGCAGTTCCTAACAGCACATCATCTACCCCTTAACTGGTTTAAACGATATAGTACAGATACAGTAATTCAGTGGCAGGCTAGAAAGCCAAATGTTGATATTCAGATTTTAAAAAGCTAGCATTCTTGATTATACATAAACTATTCCTATTTGAAATGGAGCAGCTGCAATTCTGTCAAGCAGAGACTTAGGAGAAATGGAGAATAATATTCTCTTGTTCTGTTCAAAAATACCAACAAGTGGATCTATGCTGGGAAGAAAAAATATACATTATTATTTTTCTAAAATTGCTTAAGTGGAACAGTGTTTTCAAATCTAAACACTTGTACTATGATTTTATGCTGTTAACATTAAAGTATACAAAACACTGTTTAAAAATTTAACGAACACACTCAAATCCTGCATCTGTAAAGTACTTTATATCAATATTGCAATCACCCTACTAAGAAAATAGGACATAATAAATGTCCTGGCTTTAAAGAAGTCTAATTTGTTTGCATACTCTCGGCATTCAGAGTGTGTTTGCACACATAGCAAATATCTAGATGAAATGCAAGTGCCAACCCATGACAAGATCCACCTGTGTCTCACTTCCTATACATCGTTCAATGAGCTGTAACACAACAATTTATGTTGCATAAAACCAAAGTGTATGTATGTATCAAAAAATTCAGGCCTAAGGCTTAAATAAAGTAACCACAACCGAGCATAACATGATAAGGCTGCAGGAACGGAAAATCCACGGTTTTCAGTCAGCATGCACAGTTCCACAAGGAATGCATAGAATTTCACAGTGATTGTGTGAATAGTCTTGCCTAAAGTCATGCGCAATTTATTATCACTTGAGTAGCAAGTGGTGAGGCAAAACTGAGATGGAAAGTAATTTCCTTCTCCTGTGCTTGTTTTTGGGGGACTGAAGCATTTTAAAACCTCACTTCCACATTACAAAATACAAAAGACAACACATAAAGAATTAAAAATATTATTTTAAATTAATGATTTTAAAAATACATTTTAAAACATGTACGGATTTTTTTTTTTTTTTTTAAATTTCAGCAAGTCATTTTCTCTTACGCTAATGTGGTGTGGTTTTAAATCTTTTATTCTGTAACTCTAGGTTGCAAAAGCTGCTCAAGAGCAGAACAAGCTCTCTGCAGAGAACTGAACTGCCAGAGTTGAATGATCTGTCAGGCATCTACAAAACACTCTTTTCAGAAGCACAGGACTTAGCTAAATATGACTCTTAAAAAATACAATGGAGACAATTACAGAGCGTGAAGAATCTCAGATATCTCCAATCCAAAAAAACAGAGATTGAAGGCTTTCCAAATAATATAAGAATGTTTTTAAATGGTTTAAAAAAAATAAAACGAACGCCCTCATATTTCTGCCTCTGCTTCCCTCCACCTGACTTCATTCCATGCATTAGCTGAAAAATTTTAACAGCAAACTTCAGAAAAAAAATCCAACTAAAGGTAGAAATT
Source organism: Morus bassanus (assembly GCA_031468815.1). Lineage (NCBI taxonomy): Eukaryota > Metazoa > Chordata > Aves > Suliformes > Sulidae > Morus > Morus bassanus. The sequence goes on along the minus strand of CM062572.1, from coordinate 37,971,418 downwards.
ATCCATTAAAAACTAGTTTGCAATAATGCAACCTACAGCAGAACACAGGTCTTGTCCTGATTTTGATTCGTCTATAGAGCATAGATCTAACTAATTCAAAGATTTACTATATATATTTCACATTTTTCCCCCCCAAAGACCCTATTAAATAAGTGCTAGTGGATATTTCCAATGTTTTGTATCAAAGTTATAAATTAACCTGTAAAAATTGTCACTTTCATGTGTTTTCACTTTGACAGAATAGTCTTGCCTGTTGCAATCAGACCAAAAGATTCATAGTCAGGTTCCAGGTGACTAATCTTGGACACTGATCAACAGCAGGTGCCAGGGGAAAGCATGACAAAAGAATACTGGGCAACAGAAAACACTGGTAATTCCCAGCTTTTGACATTCTACCTTACAGGGCCTTTGAGAGAATGAGCATACTTCTGCATTTACTAGGCCCTGGTGGATTTCTTGCCTGTTTTTTTGACTAGCTGCTTTGGAACTGATGTATAAGTTTGTCAAGAATGGTAAAAGTGCAATAAACAGGAAAATGTCTATGCTGGTAAAGTGCTAGACAAAAGGGGTTTTATAGGAGTGGAAGGGTAAGAAGTCTAGTCCTGTAAAGGTCCCATGTGATACAATTGTGGTGGGTTAAGTCTGGCCAGCAACTAAGCACCCACCAGCTCCTCACTCACTCCCCTTCCCCAGCAAGATGGGGGAGAGAATCGGACGACCAAAAGCAAAGAAAAACTCATGGGTCAAGGTACAGACAGCTTAATAAGTGAAGGGAAAAAACCCCAACCCAACAAGTGATGGCAACGCAATCACTCACCACCCAGTTTTTACTGCTCAGCATCATGTTATATGGCACAATATATCACTGTGGTCAATTTGGGTCAGCTGTCCCAGCTGTGTCCCCTCCGAACCTCTTGCTCACCCCAGACTACTTGCAGGCAGGGGACAGTGTGAGAAACAGAGAAGGACCTGACATTGTGCAGGCACTGTTCAGCAATAGCTAAAACATTGGTGCATTATCAGCACTGTTTCAGTCTAAAACCAGCCTAAAACACAGCATCATATAAGCTGCTATGAAGAATATTAACTCCATACCAGCCAGACGCTACCACAATCGGAGCCACACATTTATTAAAGGCTCAAAGATGAAAAATCATGGCTTTTCAGAGCTAAAGTTCTTCTTAGAAATCATTAAAAGCAAGTCTCAAGATGATAGCTCAACTTGTCCACCTTTGTAGGCTTCATTTTTGCAGATAACTGCCATTGAACTTAATACCATACTATGCATCAGAAACAAAACTTGAAATGGCCCTCTGCATATAAACACTAGCTATCAGAATAAAAATGCTTTTAAACTAATGCAATATGAGTACAAATGACAAGCAGAGCCAACAGGCTTCCATCTTTTGAAATTAGTTATTTTTTTGCAGGGCAAACAAGAAGTGTGCAACTCACCAACAAGTCAAAAACTTCATTAACATCTTTTCCACGAATTTCAATGCCATTAATCTCCAGAACTTCGTCTCCTTCATGTAGCAGCCCACTCTTCTCTGCGGCACCTCCTTTCACTATTCGACTAATGATAACAGAATCCATTTCGTTGCGAACAGTAGCACCCTGTGTAGTAGCAACACATTCCAAATTTATTATATATGAAACTCAAAGCCATCTATTGTATATATTCCAAGCCAGTGGAGAAGCACTGCTATGTTGGAAGAGTATGCAAATAACAGTTCAGCTGCATACACCCAATGCTCCAGTTTAAAAAAAACACTGCTTAATTTCTTTAAACTGCACTAAAGATTGAGGAATTTAGTTGCTCCATACCATAAGATTAATGATTTTTTTAAAAAACAAGTTTTCCTAAGGAAACACTTATTTGAAAGATGCAAAACAGAAGATGAGAGTTACTAAAAAAAAATATTATGTGGTTGGCACAAGGCCATAAGCTCCCCGGCAGCAAAACTTGGGATAATGACTTATGTCAAGAAGTCCTGTCCAAACCCAAGTTGACAGAAGTTGTACAGGTTCAGCAGGATAGAAAACGTTTTTTTCAAGAGTAATGCAGCTACTGCTATATAAAGATAAACACAAGTTTATCATCTGTGACTATTTCTCATTTTGAAGGGAGGGAAGTGCTTACAAGTTAAACATCGCTTCTACATTCTAATTCCAAAACTTTCATAGCAATCTTCAAAGGACAAAAAAGCTTCCCTCCTTTATATATAACTGAGCAAGTATCAATACTTACCAATGGAATATCCCGAGCTTTCTCAATGCGAACTATTTTAACTGTCTCCCCTCCATAGACGCCAACATTTTCATAAATTTTTTCGTCTGTCACAGGCTCTGGTTGCATTTCTTGTTCTGCAACCTTATCATGAGCCAGTAGAAGTGCCTAGTATTAAACAAAATCAGCCCAGTTACAGAGAATTTCTTACTTTATATGTATACAAAATAGTAGAGTTCAATGAAATTCTGCAATTTGAATAGTCTTTGCAGGTTACAGAATATTGCAAACTGACTCAAGCAATAAAGATCATTTATCACAGCTATGTAGCACCTACTGCTACATACTTTCCAAAATTGTCCTTTCAGATCAGAATAAAAAAAAAGCAATTTTGAACATACAACTATGACTGTACTTGCAGCTTCCCCTTCCTAAAAAACCAGACATTTGTTTACTATATATGTGACTGAGGATACAGGCGTAAGAAGTTACTGCAGTGAAAACTACTCATGGATTCACATCACCACCACAGGACAAAATTTCCTTTATGCACCCTGTGTGGTAAGCATGAAACAGCTGTCAAAGAAAAAAAACATAGATAAGCAAAGCAGCTCTTACGTGGCCCTGACCCTACTGATCTACTGCTACATTGTTTATGTGCAAATTACCCTGTAATACGTGTAGAATGTAGCAAGGGCTGAATACAATCATGCACTACACTTGACAAGGAGTTTCCATTAGCTGCTGGAAATCGTAAACTTCTCATCCTACAAAAATATTAAGAGACCTGCACAGAGTTGAAGAATAAAATCCATCCTTGTCCTGTCAGCCCAAAACAACTGCAAAAAATAAGTTATAATGAAAACAGCACCAAGAAATACATCCCATAGATTAGAAGTTTCATTTTGTTTTACCTGCATGTGAGGGGCATTCAGCAAAGCATTAAGCTCCTGCCCATCCTTATGGTGACTGGGTTTCAAAACACTCTGTACCTAAAAAGAAATCAAGTAGTAACACTCAATCTACCCAGTGATTTATCAAGCCTCCCTCCCCTACTCAAGCACAAACCCCTAGCTGCAATTATTCATTGTACTGAAAGTAAAGTATATCCACGTAATTGTTACACTGACTGACTGAACTGAATCTGGTACATGTTAGGAAAACACGCAGTGAGACCATAGGACTACTCCAGCATATCTTGCCTCAGTAATCATCTACCAAATCTAAGCTGGTATCCAGTGCACCACACAGATTTGTCAATACCAGAGACTGGCAATGAGCTCAGCTACCACAAAGATGCACACAAAAAAAATTAAACTGTGGAAAGGAACATGGTAGTGAAATCAGTCACAAGTGAAGTCTATTATGTGAATATGCTGGGTCTTTTAAAATGAACTAATTTCTCATTAATGTGCCTAGCCTCCCTTTTCCTTAAAAGGGGATGGTTTATTTTTACCCAAACTATTTCCACCAAATGCAAGACTAAAGATTCTAAGACAGGTTTTGCAATGCATCCTGGACTCCCTGCCTCAGAAAGTATACAAGGCAAAACTTCAAAAGGTCCCAGGAAACCAGGTTTCTTTGGCCGGTTCCAAAATAATCCACATGAACTCAAGGGCAGTTTTTGCTCAAGCAGCTTCAGTTGCCTAAAAAGGTTTGCCTTCTCATACAGTTACCAAACGTGTTGCCATCATCTCTTGCAAATATTAGAAAATCCTGGTATGCTTATACAGCAAGTCAGGAACAGGGAAGTCCCTCTTATCAAAGTGAGGCCAAAGAAGATACTTTCCATAGCCATTATCCTCTGGCCTAATCTGGCCAAAGGCACTCAAGCCCAAAAGCACAAATGAATCCAGAGACATCAAGAGTGGATTATACCTAGAGCAGCAGCTTTCAGTGGGATGAAAAACATTTTTTTCAAGAGCTTTTTACTCTTAAGGATGAGGTAATGTGACACAACAGAGAATCAAGAAACCACCAGTTCAAAAGTGAAAGTAATGAAGCTTTTTGTGTGGTCTAACAATACCTAAATGTCTGAAGAGCCTGTATCCAGGAGCAATTATCTACAGAAATGCTAACAACTCTCCTGGATGCTACCAGATGACTGCACTGAAAACAGTAAACATACTTTTAAATTCTAGCATAAGCCACTAAATGAACTGTTCCCATGGAGCAAGATCCTTATGTTGCCAACCCCTGTCACATGGAACAAGATCCTGGGCTTAGCAATAAACCTGGCACAACCTCCAAAAGCCTTCCTTTTGACATCCCCAGAACACATCTCACGGCAAACAAACATAGTATAGCTTAGAAAAATCAAACAAGAAGCCAGATTTAAATAAGTTTTTTTACTTATTTCTTTAAAACCCTAGAGAACAGAAATAATTCAGCTTCATATAAGGCCTGACCTCAGTCATACCTCTGAATTGGCCAGGAAGCTATCATCCCCGGCTTAGCCTGAATTTTGGGATGCCATATAGCAGACAGAGCACTGTAAAGGATATATTTCACTAACAAACTTTTCCTCTATGTTGAAAGAAGAGATTTTTCTATACAAAAGACCTTCTCAGAGGTTCATTTAAGGTCTCTAACTTTCAAGGGACTTTCAGTTCCTTTCTTGAATAAGCTACAAGAAGCTTTAAGGCCTTATTTACCCAATCTTTACGACCCTCTTACAGGGAACTGTAAAACAAACCTATTCAGAAAGCAACTTAGAAGTCCTGCAAGCAAGACAACCTTTTGAATGAAAGGTCAGAGGTTGGGGATTTGGCAGGGGAAAAGAGGGAAACCAGGCCCAACCAGTCATTCTGTATGTGTTGAATATCCTTCAAGTTGTATTTCTGCTTTGAAAAATTTAATTATTTGAAACTGTAATAGCTCCTCTCCCCCTTTAAATAAGCAAATAATAAACATATCTTGCTCTTAAATGAAACACTCGGAAAGCTTCAGGCTGCTATATACACCACTTATTACACCAGTATTGCTGCACGCCAGATTCCTTTGTTACTCGTGGTAATGAATCTCACGGTTTTATCAGATGAAGAAATTTGAATATAGGCTGTCATTCCAGAGGTGACACACTACAAATAGCATAGGCAATCAACACTAAATATGTGGCAATAGTAGTATTTCCTTAACTCTTCAGCCTAGTTTTTATTGTTAATTATGTTAACTTTAGTCCAAGCAGCCCCCCAAAAGCTCTCAATTTGGTTTCATTATACACACCACAATTTGGAGGCAAGTACTGTGGAGGCACACGCTGGAGTGATATTAAACATTCAAAATTTAACAGCACCTGCAAACTCTTGTTATTGCTTACTCTCAGGTGAGCAGGACTGTCAGAGGGAATACACATACACATTGTAATGCACTTATACCAGAACTTACAAGCTTCCAGTGCATCCTTCTCAAGAGTACTGATCTAGTTTAATTGCCTGCATTGGAAGTCAACAGTAGCAAGTCCGAAACCTTTAAGAAACATAGCCTATATAAATTGAGCCTAGTAAGAATATTTAATAGCAAGAGCATATTTGAGGTATTTGATATGTGCTGTTACAAGCCAAAAATTACAAACTGTCTTGAATGCTGCATCAAATATTCTTACAAGGTCAAGACTCAGACCATGTTCCCATAATCCTTGCCCCCATCTTGGTCAAGTTTAAATGGATTTAAAATCAGTTTAATTACACTTGATGTTTACTGGCTATTTTTATTTAAGACTTGGAGTACACCATATTACATGAAGATTAGCTCTCTAAAATAAATCTAAGCTCAAGTGCTTCATTCCACCTTTTAAATTCAATTAAAGTTTCTTTAAAAAAAAAAGGAAAAAATCTTGAGTTGTTGGTGCCTGGTTATCAGAATCAGCAGGAAAAGTTAACTGTACAAGTGTACTACTAATTTTAAGAATTTCCTAAAGAGGACTAGGAAATAAAAAGGTACCATTCCATTCTCATGTATTGTTAATGGTTAAAAAAAAACAAAATAAAAAAGTTTTCACAACACGCTGTTCATACACATTATGTTTTATAAAAGCAAATCATCAATTAAAGAGTAAATGAAAACAGATTGTTTGAATTAAGTTCAGTGTAGCAAGCGGTAATTCTCCCCAAAAACACTTCCAAAAGTGTACTTTGAGATTAATTTTTAATTTTTTTTTTTTTTAAAAAGGGCGGATGTTTTATGTTGCAACATGAAATTGTGTTGCAGACTGTCTTTTCCCGTTAGAGCCACAGAAGCATGAGCTCTAGAAAAGGTTCTCTTCCACACCATAAAGCCTCAAAACATGTCTGTAGCTTTAAATTAGGACATGCACTCCGAAACAGTTTGAGTTGTACACTGTCACTGATGACCTGTGCAGTAAAATATGCACATTAGCATTACCTGCCATTTAAAATTAATGTTATGCATGCATCTGCTATTTTTCTTTCTCGTAAAGTCTTGTGGCTTTTATCATCAAGATGTTATCAGTATCTTAAATCCAGGCTTTTGCAAGCGTCTTTTCAAAAACACCCTGAAGTAAACGAACTGCTTTCCATGTAAAAGTAAACGAGCTTCCCATGACTACAATTTAAGGATGGAAAAAGTAAAAGACACAACCAAAAGTCACAGTACACGAAAAAACCTGGACATGCAAGATAGACACTTTGTAAGGGTAAAAAAACCAAAACCAAACCCAACTTTTCCTAAAGCAGAAACAGTTTCCTCCTGTACTGCTACCATAACTAATACAGAAGCCTTTCCAAAAGGAATAAAGGATCTGAAAAACGAGCATAAGATCTTGTATTCAGGCAAGACAAGGAAGTATAGAATGATGTGAATGGAGGCCTCAAGATGATCCTCTTGAGACACTTTGTCAGTCATAGAAATATTTGTCCTGAATTTCTGGCTCGATCGTTTCAGGATGCTATTTAACATATTGCAAAATACAAGTCAGTTCAATACACCAGAAGCTGAATCACAGAGAAACTAGATTACATTTGAAAATGGGAACAGACATATGCAATATACTGACTTTTCAGGAATTTCAAGGCTGGACAAGACAGGGAGGGTAGATGAAGAATCGAGTGCAGGAATATGTTTGCTTTTATGTAATAGTCTCCTGGGTGATGACAAAATTCCATTGGTTTAAAAATTTTAGATTAAAGAAATATTTTCTTTATGCTTAACCTTCTTCATGGATTGCTAAGAGACACAAAACTGGCTTTGCACCATCTTATGATTTTAGGATTTATTAAATCACCTGAAAAAAGAGAAGAATGTGTTGGGAAGGTGAGGGGTAGGGAAGATGGGGAGGAATATTAAAGTTTGAAAACAGACCTAGAGTTTTCCCGGGCACATTTTCTTCTTGGAAACTTTTTTTAAGCAGCAAATAAAAGGACATCATATCCATGAAGGGGGAAAACCAGCTTTCTTAAGAGATAAATCTGTAACATCCTATATTATAAATGAAGATTCAAAAACTCTGGCTTGTATCTGAATGAAATCCTGAACTGGGCCTGTGTAAAGTGGGTGTTTGGGGAAGTAGTTTCCAAACAGAAGTTAACTAAAAAGGTTCCTTCAGGCTCACAGACATCGAAGAAGCCTAGTAAGGATCCTACAGCAGCCTACAGGCTGATGAATAAGCCAGAGGGAAGCTCATATGTAAAATACTCCCACCTGTTTTTGGCACAGTTTTAATGATGAACATAAACAGGAAAATCCTGAGCTGCAGTTTAATCAGCACACTGCACCTTTAGATAACATTTAAGTTATGTCCCTCCAGAATCAGTAATTTCTTCTGCAAAAGAACTTCAAGCTTGCTACAATGCTGTTTTCCTTGACTTACAAGGTTAAAGTCTAGAAAAAGGAAGGAGAGTGGAAAGTGCATTGAAAAAAATTGCTTCAAGGCAGAAAGAAAAATCAGATACTTAAAAAAAGAAATCAACTTGCTGCCATACTGAAACTGGAGTTATGTGCCTTTGAGCAACTGCAGAATGGCTATATACTGGCTCAGGTACTTCAACTGGTATACCTGCGCCAGTTTTGAACAGGTAAGTTTGGTTCACTGGATGCTTTAGCACTTTAATGCTGGAGCATTTAACCAGCCTCTGGATCTGGCTTTGCTGAATACTACAGTGCTACGCTTGCACTGATACTGGTAGTCAAGCTAGCTAGTTTAAGGTTAACAAATGTATATCCATATAAGGTGTAGCCACACTTCACTGCAATACATACATGCACCAGGCCATGGAAAAATGAAGATAAAGTTATTGAGCAACCCCTTAGAGGGTCTTAGCTGCATCCAGCTGCATGTGAAAACTCATTCTGTTCACAGCAACTTTGTATCTGATCAGTTTTCTGTAAATTACTACTAATGCTTATAAAGCTATTGTATACAGGTATTACCCATCTATATTCAAGTGAATAAGCCCCAAAGAAAGTAATTAACCTGGCTGAAATTGTAAAAGTATTTCAAACAATTAAGGTGTGACTGAAAAGTTAAAAATCTTGCTCAAGTAAATTTCGAAAAGTATACTTTAATAATTTTTAAAACACATACCAGATCTTATAAAAGAGCTGTCAACTGTCAGACAAAAATTAAGCGTAATCTGACTATCACAGCAATAATTAAAACTTTGAAATTAAGTATTAAGGGATCTGTTGCTCACTTTAAAGCAGAGTGCTTGTTTCCAGTATGTTTGTATTTTCAGAGATGCCTCCCAGTTTAAGAGCCATGGCTCAACTCAGAGGAAAGAAACAATAATAGAGAACTGTAATTCAATTCCTGAATGCTTGGAATAAAGAATACAGAAGGTAAAAGACTTAGACTTTCATAAACACTCCCTTTTCCTATGTTTAAACATAGTACCTTTTCTGTCACACATTTATCCGTTCTAAAAACAGAGTTCTTATCCCCAAAATATTGTTCCGGTTACTGTTTGGAAATCTGGAAAAACCAGATACAGCAATCAGTGACTATTATAATCCCTTTCATATTCAACATTCAATAAATCAGACAGGCTTGACAAGTACATATTTCAACAGCTATGATTATAGGTTTCATATATATCACAGATGCATACTGTACATACCTCTTGCGCTAGTTCTTGTGCATTGGAGATGAGAGGATACGGAGGGCTGGCTTTGTTCATGTGCACTGTAACAGCATTGTGTATCTTAAACGCATTCTGAAAATCAGTATTTTGAACAAGCTGTAAAATGAGAGAGATATCCTCTTGGCTCTGAGGGTCTACCAAAACGTGCTGGATATGCTTAAGAGAAGTTAGCAGTTCTTCCACTTCTAGGTAGGAAATAACAAAATACAAATAAGGTACAAGTTAACAAAAAAATCATAATTAATGTTTATATTAAGTTTTTTTGCTGTTCAGTTTATTATCAAAGATGTATGCAAATGTATTGGTTACCCATTATTCACTCTGACTTTTATTAGCAGAACATATCTGAATCAAATAAAGGACCCCAAGTCGGTAAATGGAGAAATAAAAAAGCTGATACACTGTTTAAATTGAAATTCCTATTGCAGAAACAGTTCTTTGAAGGAAATCACTGATACGTAAAAGATCCAATAATTGCAGCTCATATATAGCTAAATGAGAAGGAGGGACTATTTTGCAATAAGAAAATAACTCCTTCGCTAAACTAATGATGATGCAGTGAATATTCACTGTTATTTTGATACGCTTTCCATGTATATCTGCCACATTTGGCAGATATATCAACTAAATATTGCTTACTTATAGAATGTGTTTGATAAGTAAACTACATAATTTCTAAACATAAAATTCTGCTCACTCTTAGCACATTAAAATAAAAGGTAAGGATAAAAATATATCTATGGTCAGAGTTCAGAAAGTGATCGGCACCAGAAGAAAATTCACACCTTATAGCTAAGAGATTGAGTTCTGCTTGGACCATAAAATATTTTAACGTATTTTAATAACCGGTTTCTAAATGTTTGCAAAATACTATACATGTAATAAATTCTTGAGCTTCAGGAACTAATCTGATGCTTTAGGGGTGTTTTTTAAAGGCTGTCAACAAATTTACATTTTTTAAACCAATCCAAATTCCTGCAAAATGTCACTTCTCAAAGTACTTGAGAAACTAGCTAAAACAAGCAATATGAATCATATCTATAACACCTATAAACCCAGGTAAGAAATCCTCAAGCAGACCAAAAAAACAGTGGATGTTTTGAGCCTGAAATAACGCATGCTTTCTCACTCATTATCTGAAAATAATCTGTTCAGCCACAAGAGGCTGGTCAACTATCTTCTATTTTAATAAATTCAAGTAAGCTAGAATTTTGAATCCTGGTATTTTTAGAAAATGAGCAAAGAAAATCCCAAATTTTAAAACTGTCATTTGATACTGAGGTCAATCTCCCTTATTGGTATCGAAATACCAGCTCTGAGAATTATTTTTAAGTTTTAGCAACCTTCACTTACGCATTACGAGCTAATTAAACAACATTTAAATAGGAATGCGATCAAGACATCAGCTAATTTGTATTTTTACATGAAAAATCACAGTAGATACTGATCATTAACATGGATTCATTCTGTCAAGAAGCTTCCTTTACTCATTTTTAAACCTCAAATTCACCAGTACACTGAACAGAATGCTAGACTCAAATTTGTTGAGCACAAGATTAAAACAGTTGATAAATGTGCACATGAAAACCATAAAGTCTAAGAAAACGTGCATTTAAAAAAAGTTTAATGGCTTTAATTTTGGACAAAGCATAATATTTAATATGTATAATGTAATAATGTATAATAAATCCAGAGCTAGTACTCTAGTACTTTACTGTCTGCAGGACAATAAAAAAAAAAAACCACCTCCAAAACCATGCCACACATGCTAAAAACATCCTACCCACCAAAGGCCAAGGGCTTCTTCCCGTAACCACCAAGGAAACAAAGGGCAGTAGTACAAAAGCTGCACAGAAAGCTTGGATACCGGCTGTGCAGGATATTCCACAGGTAAAATCCAGTACAGCTCACAACACTAATTAAGGCAGCCAATGTCTCACTAGGAAACTGTATACACAATATACTGCCTATCACACGGGGGGAAATGCCATTTGGAGAGAAGGCTAAAGAACACTCCACAAGCAAGAATATTTGCTAAAAAGGACATTGCTGGCTAGCAAATGTCTTGCCTAGTGGAGTATGCAGACTACCAAATCATCTCAGCAACTGATTCTCCCAAGTCTGAAGAAGGGCACTATTTTCAACCATTTAATAAAAAAAAGAAAAAAAAGAAGTAGTGTAAAACAGTCAGATGTTATTGTGAAGTTCCTACTGACATCTGCTCAGTTAAAAACACACCAACCCAAAATTCTGCTATTTGTTACTGTTACCAGATTAACAAAAAAGACCCCCAAAACCCCAAAACAAAAGAGTGAGGCATTAGAGGGGAGCCTAACTTCTAACTCTTCCCATGCATAAATTATTTTATTCAATTATTTCTGAATTGTCTATCCCCCCTTATATATCTGAGAATTCAAATACACACACATATATACACACACAATTCTAATACATACTCCATATAAGATATAAATATAGAAAGACAGACATCTTATTCTGTATCTATAATAAAGGCATCCTGTTCCTAGATTACTCTACATATTCACTTTTCAGCACTTTGCTAGCTCCTTCTTTGTCTCCCTTTCTTACAAACTACCACTCTCCTCCCCGTATAACTCCCTTCTACACTGAATCTTCATCTGTGCTGGATGCAAAAGCCCTACACCAAATGCTTTCCCCTCCACCATGAAACAGCAAACAAATACCCCCCTCATCATGATTCTAAAAGAAAAGTAATGCCTGAAAGGAGTGAAATGAAACATTCCTCAAAAGCTAGCAATCCATTTCCTAGTCACTTGTTTAATAAAAAAAACAAACACATAAAACCACATACAAATCTGGCTTTACGCATGCCTAATTCTCTCTAGGTTCCTGTTTCTGAATTCTAAATCACAGATCAGATTTCAGTGCAGGTTTTTTTTGTTTGGTTTTGCTCTTTTTAAAAAAAAATAAATGCCAGGTAACAAGACTCCATCTCTAGACATTTCCAATTGAAAGGGTTGTCTTGAGGGAAAAAAGTTCAGTAGAAGACTAACATCTGCATTTACTCACAGAAGAATGTCAGGGTTGTTTTGCAGAACAAGTCCATTTTTTAAAATTCCAGATCAATTAGCAATTGAGTACTTTAAAAAGTCATCTTTTACAAGAAGTGTTGCAGCCTTTTTTCCATTAGGCTATGAAATGGCTGGAATGTGACTGAGCACTGTGCGATATATGCATTAATCAAAAGACTGCCAGGGCAAAAGTATGCAACTGCAGGGGAGGACCCACAGTCACAGCTTAACATGTTAGATTAGAGAAAGAAGAAAAGAAAATAGTTGCTGTTTTTCACCTTGAACAAAAAGTTATGAACAGCAAACTTAAGAAGATATAATTTGCTTTATTATAAGTCAGCACCAATATCTTAATTCCCAAGCTTTTTTATAGATTTCTAGAGTACTCTATGTGCTGGTACTAGCACTCTAATGTTCCATGTATTCCTGGAATCATAGGGCTAAGAAAAGTATTGTTTTATCCAAAACAATTTCTGAAAGTTTATTTATAACATTTATAAAAAGTTTTGCCCAAGGTATAAAAACAAGAAACAGGCAGCTTTTCCCCTAAAAAAACCCCAAACAATTCACTGTAGCCACAAAAGGTTTACTTACATGAAATGCCAGTTACCTGTTTAACTATTTAAATTAGCTGAATGAACTGTAGCAAACAAATTTCTGTATTTCATAGAAGTATATTGCCATGAAAAAGCCAGTTAAATACTTACATGCACATGTTCTAGGTATGCAGAAAGTTATTTCCATTAAGACAGCTGTCTAAATCATATACTGTTTTGATAATAAATATGCCCTTTAAAATTGTCTTGATTAAGTGTCCTATAAATAAAATCCAGTTTGTTTAATCTAGTCCACTTTTTTTTTAAGATGCAAAGATTAAAGACTTGGCAAAGATCTGCCAAATTAGACATTGGCACTTATGAAACATTTTCAAAACTAAAAATATGGACAATCAGGTCAATGTTCTTATTTAAAACACTTAACTTTAGCAGAGGCTCTACGGATTAACACACCAAAAAAAAACCCACAAAAAAAAGCAAAACTAAAATCAGTATTTTTAACAAGACTGAATAAGGGTAGTTTAACATTTCTATAATTCACTAGCACCTGCCCAGTTTTATTTGGGATTCTCCTAACAAAGCTTAGATATCTGAAAGTGACTAAGCACTCTCACCTGGACAGCATAAGTGGAAAGATGGAAAGAGTCAGGAGCAGTGTAGATCAGAAATTCAGTATAACCAAACAGAAACAGCAAGAAGTGTCACATACTAGCAGTCATTTTTTGGACAAAGTCAAAGGCTAGCAGGTTTCTTGGAGACCAAAATGGTGTATATGTAAATTTCAAAAAATCTGGCGTCTCCAATTCAGGTATTCAATAAAAAAGCAGAAGTGTTAATGATAACGGACTCAAATCCTCTCTATGAAACCGTATTATTTTGTAAGTGTGCATATGTGTGTATACATATATACATAAGGCAACATCCCTAGCGCTGACACTGATCAGGAACAGACAGCTTTCAGAATAAAAAAAAATTCTTCTGAAATTCAGCAGAAGTGTCAGATGTTAGAATGATTAACCCAGAAACTGGAAAAAGGACACACTTAATAGTGGAGGAAAATTCTGGAAAAGGCCAAGTTACTGCAGAAGCACTTTGTTAAATTTATAATTATAACTCAGTTTTTGACAGCACTAATGACTGAACAGAGATTCTTTATGGACTATATAGGTTGAGAGATCATAGCATTTCATTTAGAACATAGGTTTTTTTAAGTTTGCAACAACTCAACATCACAGTTGAGTATAATCAGAAGTACCACTCTTAGCAAGAGTGCTAAACTATTAAAAAACCTCTCAAATTTTAATTCTACTCAATCCAAATTGTTACTATAATTCTGTCTGGCAAGGAAATAATGGTAGCATGTTTGTATGCCTGTCAATATTATGTCATGACTTCTCTGATTGAAATAGATGCCTATGAAGTCCTAATTCAGCTCACTGGTGCATATACGGATATATAATGATTTAGTCTCATTACATCTCCTAAAGCTCCTTGCCTTTCTAGCTCAAAGAACAGACCATATTTACTCAGCAAGCTAGTCAATACTTCTGCTCTATGCACATACTTTTAAGCCTTATTTACTGCAATTCAGAGTAGAGACAGACATCATTAATTTTCTGATTTTCATGGTATCTGAACACTGAGGGGAATAGCTTTAGTTAAATCATGCAACTTACTACTGTGTTTTTACAGAAATATGCTGACAGCAGAACAATGGCAAGACCCAAGCTTTGATTACAAAAGTGAAGAGGCGTTTGTCCTTGTGGACAAAATCATCTAGTAATTTTCCTTCAAAATGCATCTTGTACCATATATTGCTATCTCCTAATTTACCTCTTTCCACATACACACCTCTATATTCTTGCCTCCAGTTTTTGGTGTTTTTCTTACATCAAGTATTCACAAAATCCTAGCTTCCATCCACACCAATTTTCCCTCTTCTCTTCTTGCTGAGTGAAACCTAGTTTCCTCTTTCCAGCTTTTCATATTGTCTTTCTCTGACAATCTCCCAGCCCCTCCCGCAGCCTGTACCCATTTCATCCCCACACAGAGCTTTTCAAAATAGCCTTCTGTCATCACAATAATTTCTCCACTGTTGTCTCTCCTGTTCAAACAGCTTCAGTCTACCCCAGCCCCTTACTAGTTCTCAAGCTTCTCACACCCATACTCATTTCTCTCTTTCCTACCAGCTTTCATGCCCAGCTTCTTTGCCCATCGGTTTCCACCTAGCCCTCCCTCCAAGTTCTCAGCATCTCTGGCATGAAACCTAGCCTCAGCTTTCTAATTTCAAGTCACATGCTTTCCTCCCTTCTGTAGCTCCAATTTCCAATTCCTCCTGTAGTCAGTCTTCAGAGCTTTTAACCACCACGGCTAAGCAAGTCCCAACAGAAGTCACTTCTACTGTTTGATGTCAATCTTTGCATCTTCCGCTTTGTGTTCCCTCTAAGAGGAGAATTTCACAATCAAATATCTAACACTTCATAAAGTTAAGTACAGAATCTGCTTCTTACAAAGACATCTCTTGGACAGAAGCTGACAAGCCCTGCACTAAAACAAGGTACACCTGCCTTGTTCATAACCGACCCTGCTTTCAGCCAGAGGTTGGACAGGATGACTTCCTGACTTCAACCTAAGTTTTCCTAAAGAGGGATTCGTACAATGAGGATTACCAGAGGTTATGGAAGAGAGCTGTGTCTTTAGCAGAAACGTTGCTCGGGCACACAAATACTAAAGATGAAACAAAAAAAATTTAGCAATTGGATAGCTATTTGTCACTCTGTGTTCTCAACTACCAGCCAATAGGAAAGAATAGCAAGAATCTTTAGTGCAGCCCAAAAAAAAGGCACCTTTAATAAAGTAGTCTGGATCTCAGAATAGGTATAGATTTGGAAATCTGAAGTGGACTCCTACAAATTCCCAGTGCCGCCTCTTCACTCCAGTGACACACCATATTTTAGATAGATACTTACGTTTGAGGAAGAAAGGTTAGAAACTTTCTACACAGGCACAGTTAAAGCAATGACAGCTAGGAAACCAAGAATTTCAGAATCTGTTTCTTCAAAAATTACTAACATTACATTTTCATCAATGTCTAAGTGCCAAGGTAAGCAGATTTTCACTATCACCACCAATACTTAAAGAGAAAAATGCAAATTATATTAGGTGACAATCGATAATGCAAGACAGCCAGAATAAGAAGAAACCACAGCATGCTTCTCTAAAATAGTAAAGACTCTTGCATTTTGATTTTAAATTACAATAAGTGTTTATTCATTGCTTATTCTGGTCTGTGCTTCATCAAACATAATAAAATTAGGTATTACTTGCATGGTTTTCCCCAGCCTAAAGAGGATAGACACATCCACTGAATTCATTAGTTATCTACAGGGTATTTAACTGTTCCCCAAATGGACTGGTTTTGAAAAGCCACTTGCTGATGCACATAGCCTGATGCTTAACTAAAGTCCCCAAACCACCACAAATCCAAAAGGACCAGAAGACTTCAAATCTCTATAGGAAGAATTAGCTAAATAAGGTTTTCAGTGGCCTAAAAGAACATTAATATCAACTAAATATTTTCTCTATTAGCCCATTCATCGCATTTTACCTACCTAGTGTCTTCACAGTATAATGAGGACTCTCCAAAACAATTCCTTCTTCTGTGTCAAATATTGGATTATCTATTCCAGTTTTAGGAGGAATTTGTGCTAGTTTCTTTAGCCTCATGGAAGCAGTAAGGTCCAGTTCTTGTTTCTTTCCCTCTTCTTCCCGTCTGCGCCTTATGTCCTCCTGCTGCTGACGGATTCGCTCAAGTTGAGCGCTCCGCCGCATGGGCATCATCCTGGAGCCCAAATCCCCTGGGCAATCAACAGCCATTTCTCTGTGCTTCTGAGGTTCCTCAGGAGATGCAAGATCCACATTTTTTGCTTCACTGTCAGAATCTTCTGTGATATGTCCATTCATATGAGAAGTTGTCATGATTATTTGTAATTATGCTTTTTCTCTTCAAACAGAAATGCTGCTATTAGGCCAGTTTTCGTTATGATGTTGTGTAAAATCCATTATAACTTCAAAAATATTTCCCTTCCATCACAAGACAGCTGAAGAAACATCCAGGAAGAAAATCTAATGAAAGATATTCAAAAGAACTTAGTGAATAACTGCATTAATAAGAAAACACCTAAGACAGTTCTCCAGGTCCCCAGGCATCAGAACAACGGAACTTTTCCTCCACCTTTACATAGTGCTTCTTCCCCTACTAAGAACTACAGAACCCTCACCCATCTGTTTCACACATTTTAGAAAACTTCCTGGATCAATGTTAGAAAAGGAGTACAGTTCAAACTAATGCTAAAGTCTCTTACATTTCCCCACCAAAGCAGTGGAGATTCTGCACTTAACACACACAATTGCAAATCAGCAGTTTTCCAAAAGTTCCCACTGTTCGAATTTATCCTTTCACTCTTAAGAATTCCAACACAAACCATGCTTACGATCCTAGAAACACTAAATATGATTAACTTGTTATAAACAACATGTTCACAAGAAGTTTAGCAAATTAAACACAAGATATTTGCATTTGTTGTTCATAAAATTGAGGCATTTTTACATAAACATTGCTTCTCAGGTTCAGAGAATACAGGTCTGGCGCAGAGTTCTTGCAAAAGGTACTATCTAAAGCAGTCTGGAATTGCACATACACAATTTCAAATAGGGATAAAGTCCTAGGATAAGGGTTGGACAGTTCTGATTAGCAGCTACTCTTAATACCTCCTGTAGGTACGCATTAAAGCAGAAAGGATTAAATACAAGAGTAAAAATCCTTGTGTGGATGTATGGAGGTACATATTTGACAGGGAACAATAATGAACTTCCACACTCAAGTAGTGACATTCCACTATGCTCCTTACACCTTAATCTGGTTTCTCATTCCTGATGATTCAGGCTAAAGAACTTAAGTGCCCTGATAAATAAAACCACTAAGCTCTTAAATATAATACATATAACAATGTGTTTAATACCACACTGCCTTTCTGTATCACAAGGCCAATGATATGTTATCATCAATATGTCCAATTAAAAGGTCATAAAATTAATTAGTTGTGTACAGTACTACCGATACACTTAAAAAGGAACTTGAAAAAGTATTTTTTTTTTTTAGTTTACTGAAAGGACATACTAAAAGTATCTTGAAGTTTTATTACACACAGGAAGCACCAAGACAAAAAAAAAACCCCAAACCCAACCAACCTTCTTATATCAAATGTTTGTGTTTGGAGGAGGAAGGCAAAGATGCTTACGTTGTAATTAAGTTGAAAATTAAATACCAATAGTACTGTTTTGGAGGAGTAGCAATAGAAACTCCTACACAAGTTTCTGCCAGCTTGCAATTCTAAATAAGTACAGCTTTTCGTTTTCATAAGTGGTGTGCAGCTACATACAGCAACACCAAAACAATTTTCTTTGTTTCCTGTCTAGCCACTACTACCAGTTATTACTAAGATCTTCCAAGAAGTAAATATTAAAGCATTTCTATGGTAGTAAAGATCATTTTTTGCCTTTAAAAGATACTTAATTGCACTGCACTGATATGTAAAAATTATTCCAATGCTCAACATTCCCACATTCATAAAAAATTCAGGCAACAAAATAAGCCCATCAAAAGCTGCACAGTATCGGGGCTAGCACTGCAAGTACTGCACAGTTATTTCACGCCTGTAAAACTTTCAGTTAGTGCCCAACTTAAAAAGAACAGCTTTTCAAAGAATAAAGTCACATAAAGTCAGCATTCAGACAGGGTTATATAAAGCACCATATCAACAAACAGTCTCTGAAATTCAGAGAAAGGTAGATAACAATTTAGCAAAATGACCCTCAGAAAGCCACATTTCCCCTTTTGTAAAGGCAACCTCACTGTACAGAAATACCAATCCCAAAAAAGGAAGTCTCCTCGGGTACAATAAAATTGCAAAGAGCACCAATTTAACTGTGGGAGCAAGATAATTCAAATTCTCTTTCATCCACATTGTACTGGCCATAGCTTGTCTGAAGACGGAGCCTTTTGAAAGTAACATTCATCTTTTTTCAAGTCTGACAAGCTGAAAGAAAACTGACATTCCTCAGTCCATACGGCACAACTAACAGGTGTTGAAACAATTTGAGGGAATGAAAAATATCCATTTACTCAGCACTAAAAGTCAAAACCACTATCTGAGGATATGCAAGAAGCAAAATGCAAATTTAAAGATACCATCACAATAATCATGTGCAAGCTAAATAACGTCACACTAAAGAATCTACACATCAGAAAATGAAATTGGCCAATATTTAATAACTGTTCAAAAATATTTAAGGTGGGATTAGCTAAATTTCCTCCATCAAATTTAAAAGTACTAGCTACCTAAGACAAAGAGTATCTTTAAAGTCAGAAAAAGGGCATATAAATTCTTGGAACAGAGTAACCGAGACATCTAAGTGGCCTGTGATAATAGCTGCTCACTTTCAGTATTTAAGATCTAAGTTAAGTCAGTTAAGAAAGAAAGAAGTTACAGAAAATTGGAGTTCTCCTGCAGTCACACTTTAACACCAATCTTCAGAAAACTGGCATCAAAATCAGAGTTTTAGGAGAATTTTAAATAGAAAGTATTTTTGATACCCCAGAAAGTTAGATGTCTCTGAAGCAAGCAATAAACAGTGCAAAGTCATTTCACTCAGATAATACCAAAGACGATACGAAATATCACTTATCAGACAGCCTAAAATTTAATGTTACCAAAATACCAAACCAACTCCACAAAAAACCAACCCCCAGATATAACTAGCTGGTATCCATAAAAGCATAGGCATGCTGCAAGTCTGGAATGCTGGAACAACTTCCTGTAATCAAAGAACTTCTGATAACAGGTGACCCCTTCCAAACCTAAGCCCACTGTTCTTTCTGCTGTCTCACATCTGCTACAGACATCACAAATCCTCACCTCCAACAGTTTTGGAAAAATGCTACTGCCCTAATGCAACAAATGAAATAAGCACATAGGAAAAAAAATTCAGATCAGCTCTGAAGTTCTTCTCTACAATGGTCCTAAGGAATTTAAAATGTAAAATATGACACTGATAAAATGTTAACTCAGTCCTCAAATTAAGGTGTGGTGTAGCTGAGATTAAAGTAAGATTCAGCTTGAGGCAGGCACCAGGAACAGAAAATTTTATTCTAATTAATAAGCATGGCATCAGAAGTCTTATGATGAATAATTTTAGAAACAGTTTTCTTGGATTTTCTTCCTGAAGGTTTCTTTTGCAATTTTAAAAATCCAAGATAACAACGTTAAGGGAAGGTTGCTATACCAAGTCTGTTCTCTGTGAGGTGTGGATCATCCAATAAACCAGCTTTTCAGCCCGAGAGGAGCTTATTTTGTTACATTAATTCTTATACTAAGGAGGAAAATTTACAGACATACTCAATAATACTGATTGTTACTACATCATAGATAAAATACATAGAATAATATTTGGAATTAACAGAATTCTTTTCCACTTCAGAACTTGGTATTAGCAGTTTTTATACTCTTCAGGTATGTACAAGTCTCTCTGCATTACACAGATTTTGGTTGCTCAAAGTTTAATAGGGTTAAATTGTGGTTTTTGACTGTCTTCCTTTGAACTGCCAATATCTAACAGGGGAACCTTAGCGTTTCCACATGACATGTAGATCTTCCCAAATAAAGCAGATCTATGACTGTTTTCTGTCCAGCTTCACATCACAAGTCTTACCAATACGGTCCTGGAGAGCACGTCTCTTCTTCACAGATTACTTTTACTATACAAATTTTTGCCCTGCAGAGGATGGTTTGTATAAACTGCTAACGTAAGTACAGCTATTGAGAAAGAGCATTTCAGTCACTCCAATCACCATCGGGCATCACACAAGAATTTCACTGTGAAGTAATTATGAACTGCAAATAGACCATATTTCTGCTGCAAGTTCAGAACAGCAAAATTAAAGGAAAAAATGTAACTACTGTCTTGCTAACTATACTTACTATTCTCAAAAAGACTGTATTTTACAAGTCACACATCATTCTTCACACTGACATACTGATCCCTAACAATGCCAGGCTTCTATCATCTCTCTAACCACCCTGAATACGCCAAGCAAAGCAGAGACCCCAAAAACTCTGTCAAAGACTAAACATACATAAGTGCAATCATCTTGGTGTGCAAGACAGATGCTAGTATAAAATACATACTGACAGGGACAGAAACAGAAGTGCTGTAAGGTGGTTTAAGTTTTCACTTGCTTCCTGGGGACTGTGGCTGGTGTGCACAGCAATCCTAATTGCTTTAACAACTAAATTCTGTACAGTGAAATTAAATTTTTTTTGCTTCAGCAACTTCCAAAGGGCAAAAATGACACTTTCTAGAGGCTGAGGGTTTGTGTTACATTTCAGTGGTGTTTAAAATTCTTTCAATGCTAGAAGTATGATTAGACTTGATAGTTCCCTTTTCAAAATTCATTAAAGCTGCAAATTCTGAATGACTGCAAGGGAGTTCAGCGCTCACCTCCAACTGAATTTCATTAGTTTTGGCACAGTTCAGAGTATAAAAGCCCAACCTACATCTGTAATTATATCATAAACACAAAAAAATGTATTTAATATCAGGCACAGTGCAAAGGATTTATCATCAGCTGAAAGCCATACACTATGACAGACACTGTGTATTAAAATATTCATTAAAAACAATTAGAAGAGGAATTCTAGGTTGCTGAAGTGAATTAAAAGTTAGATTAAAATCGCATACAAGATGCTTCCTGATATCTGAATTACTGACAAAATATGAGCATAAAACTATGCCAGAGTTCTCTACCATGTATTATTAATGGCTCACATAATGGTGGGTCTTCTGGTATTTTTACTCAGTACTTCAAGTTTCTAAGCAAGCAAAACCTAAGTTGTAAAAATTGCCAAATAACAAAGTAAAACACTCTAGTAATTCTACAAGTGGAAGCTCAGTGTAGTAAAAAAAAATTCCCAGCTTTCCCTGCATCATCTCCCAAGCATCATTTATTTCTTCAACAGTATTTCAGTGAACCTGCAAGATTAAGAGACTTGGAAGCCAATTACATAACAGAAAAACACAACAAAAACCATGTTGCACAGCATAAAATTAACCACTACTTGATAAGAGTTAAAGATTGGAGTTTATAGTAGAAAATACTTCACAAATATCTCTCATGGAGCTTAAGAGTACCTGAAATACCTGGTACACACTGGACTGACCTGATGTTTTTCAAAAGCAAGTAGAAGTCACAAAAACCTATGACAGCTTGATACTATTTTTCTTAATTTAAAAACACTCTGTAATAGAAAAAAATTATCTTTACACTAGCTTTGCAACACATTCAAGACTGACTTCTGGTATGGCTTGTTTGGGTTTTTAGTCTACAGTATTTTACATGATTTCCTCTAATTAGATGCTCTAGCATAGTCTTGGTATTGGAAGAAAACTCTTCCTTTAATAGCCCGCTGACACTTATTTCTAATAATTTCAGACCAGAGTTCATTATAAAACCTGTCAAGCACAGTAACTCAGTTCAACACGTGTATTTCAAAGGGCTTTCAGACATGCCAAGAGGTTTTAACATTCCACACTCACTTAAATGCAAGATATGTGGATCAACAGCAAAAAGGGCTAAAACAAACCATCAAAAGGAAAGTAAATTTGTTAGTGCTTTCTAAGTTACACTTGTACAAGAGGAATAACAATGTTATCTTGCAACATTAAATCACAGAGAAACTGGTGAAACTGAAAATTCAGGTGCTAAGGTTAGATTCCAGTTTTATAAATCGTATAAACAAATTGCTCGACATGCAAACACGGGAAATCATAAGCACACTTTTGAATTGCATTGGTATTACATTTAAAAACTGTGGTCTATTTAAGACACATTTAACTTTATAGGCTTGTTTATCTGTTGATGCAGTGGCAACAATCAAGGAAGTCACAGCTCAAGAACTGGCCAGCCTACACTATCAACTTCAAAAGATACAGGGCTACCACCTACAGAACAGATATGAACAAAGTGTTTTCCTTTAAAAACACAGACCAATAAGAGTACATCATGTCAATCAACAGCCGCATCACTCGGACCTCTCTTCAGCAACTGCACCTTTGCAGTAAAATATATGCAAGATACCTTCGCAATTTCTGTGCACAAACTACATGAAGTTATGACACACACAGAGCATATATCATAATTTCACTGTGTATTTGCACATGACAAACCAGAGAGTGGGTTTTAACCTGTTTCACTGTAGAAGCATAAAGTGCTTTCTAAGGTACATCCAAAGATTGTTTTATATAAATATTCAGTGTAATACAACGCTATTCTTGTGTCAATCACTGTTGTAACTTTTAGTCATGTCAGACTACTAGATATATTTCTAAAAGAGGCCATGTTTAATTTAGTTACCCAGTGCGACAGACAATGGAGTTTGGATAAACAATTCTTGCTACCTCAAAATTAAAAACAATTACAAATCTTGCATTTCTGCTATCACTAATCAAAGTGTTCTTCTTCATTGCCAAATGTTCAAAATAGCAGCGGGTCACTCATCTGGCCCAGGGAGGTGACATCTACTCCCCCTCCTGCTCCTCCGGTGCCAGGGCTCTCCCTGCCAGCAGCTGCAGCCCCCCATTTGCAGGACTCAGCATTCCCCCCCAGACCAGACCGGAGTGCTGCTGGTTCCCATGGCAAAAGCTTTGTCAGCTCCCGCCGCGCTCGGGCCAAGAGCTGCGGGACTTACATCACGCGCCAGCCATGCGACACCGCGCCTCGGCTTGCTCTGCTGCTTCTCCCCAGCGTTTGAGACCGTGGCAGCCTGTCTTCCAGCCCTGTTAGAAACTGAGACCATTACCCAAATGCAGGGGTGAAAAAACACCTTCTGTAAGTTCTATTGAGCTCGGTCAGCAGATGGCTAATACCTCTCAATACACAGCAGTAGTGAGGCCAATAGAAATTCTAACTACAGCACTTCAATTGTTCTATTTACAGCAATCATTAGAAAACACACAGCCTTAATGACTCAGGTGAGTGAAATCAGTTCAAGAAATATATAGGATACACCACAGTACATTACTTTAATATATTTTAGCTCTTTTAGGTCTAAAGAAATTAACGTCCCTTAGAATAAGCATGACCTAAGCTTTAAGAAATTGAACAGGCTGATTTTTATAGAAGAAATTACACAGCAGTCACACAAAGAGGGAAGAACACTTAAATCTTATTTAAATTCTTACCAATCTCTCTGTGAAAAAGACATGTTGCATGCTCTATTAGCAGCAATCTTCCTTGATTAGTATCTCAACAATGAGACCCTTTAATCATTTGAAAGAGATAGCACAGGTCAAGCAGAACCACTGCACAAGAAGCTTTCTTTAGTCTTAACAAATCTGACTTTCCACTATAGTACACAAATGCTTTTTTCTCAGACAAATAATTGAAATACTTCCAAAGCTGACCAATATTAAAAACAAGTGTTGAAAACACTAAGAATAGATATCTTTCTTACATGCTGCAATTCTCTTTGTTTTAAATATACACCTCCACTTACACATCAGCATTGTTTAATTTCTACTTTTTTGACCAAATGAAAAATAGACATGAGGTGGAATAGAGTTTCAGCTGGGGTGACTACAGATGTACTGGGGAGAGGGAATGACAACAGAAACAAATCAGAGTAAAATTCAAGAAACTTATTGCTAAAAATCACATCTAGACAGAAAAACTTAAAACTTTTGCCAAGGTCATTTAAGCATATTTTTAAATTCAGTAACATAGCATTTAACTTTCGTTTATATTTTGCCACCTGTATAATCAATATGGCTGTGACATAGTTTAACATCTTTTGAACACTTATGAGCAACTCCTAGTGCCGACAAGACCTAAATTTACTTTAGGTGAAGAGCACAGCAGAGGGCAGTCTCTACACCAATTAACAAAAACCTGAAAAAAAGAAACATCCTCAGTTTCAAAAAGCAGCCCACAGAATCAACCAACACTATAGGTCATTAAGTGGTCTGACGCCCACATTACCCCAAACCAGCACATACGACCCTAGCATCCCACTATGGCTCAAATTAATAGGCTACAACTATGCATACATTTGAATACCCAGCTCTAATTAAGTCTTTAGCACCAACAATCCCTGCTCAAGAAGAAACATTTATTTTATACAGATACGAGTGGATAACACGGATGTCTACGGGCTGCAATGAAAAAATTATAGAACAGTGAAAGAAAAAAAGAATTATCTTAATTTAGCAGTTATTCCAAACGTTTAGAAACCTTCAAGCATAACGAAGAGTAAAGAAATTCCTAGAATTCCAAGGGATGTTAACAGATCTCACAGGACAGCCAGAAGCATGATAACGAGACAGTCATTTCTTATCACCTATTCATAGACAGTTAAGACCTCAGATTTCATTGTCTTAAAAGTAAACATGCCTGTCCTTGTTTTAAAGAGTGGTCGTATTCTTTATGAAATTAAAAATACTGATACTATTTTAGTTCTCTAATAAGATTTCCCCACCCCCTTCAAATTGTATCCTTTTTGGCTTGGGCTGTTGCACCCTGGTCTCATTTCAATCCCCATATTTTTTAGCACATTATTTTTAACGTCAATGCTTGCCACTGCTTCACTATGTAAAACATAGTATTAATAGTAAACGTTCGTGAGTACTGATATGAATTTACACTTTCACTTCAGAGAGGTGATTGAACCAAAACAATACTAACTAATCCCAAATTAAACTGAAGAAATGATATTCCATAATTTACGCCACATCTGACATTTAAATTCATACAAAACAGCATTAAGTTTCGTCCTCCACAGCAAGTTGGTTTTGAGCCATATTTACAATATTCTGGGGAGAGAGAAATTCCTTCCTTCCTTACGTTTTAATATTCCAATACCTGGTGAATCCAATAAACACATTTAGAAACACTGTCTAAAGAAAAGGGGAAGACAGCCATTCCTCACAGGCTTTCATCCAAAAATGCTGAAATGTTAGCTACCTAATTCAATAGTCTTCAAAGAGGCCAGATATAGAGACCAAGACTGTCTTTCAACTTTATATGATTGAGTTACAGGCTTTGCAAGTTCAAAAAGCAAAGCCTCACAACATTATGTAACAAAGACACATGTGCCAGCCTCTCTTATGTGGCCTTCCTCCTTGGGCTCTCTTTTCAACTCTTTTTTGCAATGTTATCTGAATAGGTGACAGCAAAGTGGTTTTTTTTTGTTCTGGGGTCTTTTTTTGTTTGTTGTTTTGTTTGTTTTGTTATTTAATTATTGTCCTTAATGATTTAACCTGATTAGCTCCATCACTATATTACTCATAGGTATGTGGGGGGCGGGGAGGGGGGAAGGGGATAAGGATCTTCTGACTTTTTTTCTCACCATAAAAATGAGTTGAGACTGCTGAAGATTGAAATTCTGAAATATAGAACATAAAACACAAAATTGCACAACTGATGATCTCTGCACTTCACAGAACCCAGTCACTTACGCACCACAAGCTCAGAACAACAACATTTAATCTGAGCTCTTCTCTAGTTATTGGGGTGAGGGGGTAACGGGACATGACACATGACAACACCACACAACACACACCAAACCCACAAACTATTTTAGATATTCGGGTGTCTGATGTCACAAGTTTGTCATTCCTAAACTCATCTGAGATTGTGGCAAGTGTTCCACTAAGCAAATCCCTAAAAAATCGCTGCATAGATTTTAGACATTTCTTTCTGAAGGATTTTCATTTCATGGGCATAATTCCCTAAGGTTTTCTCTTTCTAATTAACATCTAACTAACATGTGCTTGCTTTTTCTGGAGGACATTGTAAGCAATGCATACCAGCCATGGAGTATATGTCAGTTTTTTCTATGATACCCATTTTAATATTGTTACTATGCTGAGATGCCCTGTTAGACAAAGACAATAGAAGCCCTTGCTACTATAGAAGAAACCAACCATCCTCAACCAGGACAAATGCAATGGATAGCTATGGCGAATATATCCCCAAAGAAATACTTGGTCACAGTTGCAGTTTACAAAGGATTATGCTCAAGTGAATTCACATACATGAAATCTGCTGGCATGTTTCTCACTCCTGAGAAGACGACAAGTAGCAAAGTCAGAACTCAAAATACTGCAGACTGAAACAACTGTCCAGATTTTGCAAAATGTAGTCATTTCTTCACACTGTCAGTCACATTACTTAATATTTGCAAAACGTGTCAGTAATTTCTTCAGGGAAATCACATAATTCATATGTTTGTGCACAGCTAACTCCGCAACTGCTAGCACAGAACAAAGCTGACGGCTTTCAAGTATGCCCTACTTTTGGATCCTGCCAAACGGAGATCCCATAGTTCATGAATTTATGGTAAGAACCAGAAGAGAGATGGCCAGTATGATTCCTTGGGCTGTTAAGCTGGGCTAGTTTCCTGCTCCCAAAGACTGCAGTCTCATAACTCTCTCTTGACTGCTCCCTTATCCTGGATTGTACAGCCAATACCTTCTCTGATAGCTTCGAAGCTTGTCAAATATCTCTGTGACTCACCTTAATTCAACAAGACTAGAATGGTACAAAATATTTTTGTTTGTTTGTTTTTGCTCAAAGTGGCATGCTAAAACAGCTCACAATAATCTGAAAGAGGACAGGACTGGCACAAGGGGCAGGAGCAAGTGGTTGAGACCAGGGAGGTAAAGAGGTGGGACAGAGACAAGCAGAAACTCGCCCTGCCAGCAGCAGAGAGCCAACTCCAATAGAGCTTCATCTCATGGAACTGTATTCTGTGAATTCATCCACTTCCCCTGCAAAAAAAAACACTCATCAATTTTGATTTTGAATTTTGACAGAGCTTTTCATCCTAAAAAACCCAAGCAAAACCCACAAAAAAACCCCAAACCACACCACAAAAAAAAAAGGCAACCACACACCTACAACCACTTGCATCTCTTCCTGATGATGTAACCAGGACAGTTAAAGAACCTATCGGTTTCTCTTTAAATGCATAACCTGAGACACTGTGGGTGTAAAGGACCGCAAAACTTGCATTTATCTTCAAGCATATTTCCTCCCAAACAGAAATGGTAAATTGAACACCCATGTCTTGAGAGCATTAAAGGTCCTACTGAAAAGTGTGAATATCTCTGCACATTTATTACTTGAAGATACTCAAGCAGTATTCTCAACCCATTATCTTTGTGTAAATGGTATAAACACACTAAATGAGAATCTACGACAGAAACAGAAGTGCCTTTTTTTTTTTTTACAGTGGACAGCAATAACAGAGGTAAATCTGAATTTTGAGTTCTTGCAGCAGAAGGCTGCAATAAATGGTACACCTACTGGTCAAACCCTAATGGAAATAAAAGTACTACTACCTCAGGCATACACATACCTATACAATGGAATTCACAGATGGGTGACCACTTGGAAATGGACAAAAATTACAAATTACCCTTATTTCAAACCTTCCCAATATTTATCACAAAGATCTGTTAAACTTACAGGAACAATGCCAACCATGACGAAAGAACTCATGCTGATTCCTTGGTCATACTATCAGGCAAGACTGCTGAACAAACTTATACCACCTAGTAACTTAAAACACAGGTCATGAGGAAAACGTACAGACAAATATTTCATGTAAAGTATTACCAAAATTTCACTCTAAGATGTGAAAATCAAATGCTGTGTAAGTAAGCTACATTATTAGACTTCATAATAAAAACGCATGAGAAAGCTTCACAGAGGCTATAAAAGACATAAAATTAGAGACCCTCTGTACACTATAAAAACAGTCTCTTTCTCTGCCATTAAATGTAAGATGACTCTTGGGCCTAATGTTGGCAGTTACACAAATTAAGATAAAAAACTGACAGGAACACACTCAATTCTGCAAACTGAATTCAAGAACTGCAAACAAGAATTCAAGAAGCACTGCGGCTGCAGAGCTCTTTCGCAGTTCAACTCTTTTGCTAAATCAAAGAAAGTACATTCAGTTTCTGAAACCTTCTTAAAGCAGATGTTCTTTTTATTAAGAAAACAGAATATTGTGGTAAGCTCACAGGAACGTTAGACTCTCTTCTAAGTGAAGAGAGGCAAACTTATTTCGTATGTAGTGGTGCAATAATTCTGTTCAGAAAACCATGTCGTCACTTAAGCTGTTGAACTAAGATATTAAACATCACTGTACAAGTCAGGGAAAAGCACTGGTAAGCTAAGTGATTTAAGTCCCTCCACAGATCTCTCAAATCACACTAAGGAACAAAGATTCAACACCTAGAAAGGTGGAATTCAGCAGAAACCTCTCTTCACCTAAGATCATGGAGTGAATCTTCTAGTACAGTGAACTTCCAACACAGCATTTGAACTTGAGGAATTATTTCCTCTCAATTCTTACACTAATCAAGCTGAAGATGACCCTTCAAACAGTAATGTTAAAAACTTTGTTTAAAAACAACCTTTTCATTCTTTGGTAGCATCTTTAAGCCCTTTTCCCTCCCCTAATTTGAGAGTTGAAAGCTGAATACTGAAGTTTTGCTTCTTATAAAAAAAATCTCAACCATCTTGAATATTCTGTGCCAGTGAAATGGATAAACAATGAAAGGTTTGATATGAAAACCTATACTTTACACTTGCTTGTATTAATAGAGTACACAATTACTCTTTCAAAAAAAAAAACCAACATAAATTTTGCCCCAGCATTAGACCTTTCTGAAGTGTCTGACACTTAAAACTAGTTCCATAAACTTGTATTACCTACTACTACCCACTACAATAAAGCAAATTTTAACAGCAATAGAAAATGGAAATCACAACCCAGGAACAGCCAGTCAGTCTTCCTAGTTTTCTGTATAAGTTCAAAATTCACTGATTTGTCCCACTTTACCTTTCATGTATTTTTTTATTGTTATAAAACCTGAAACAAGTTTCTCAACAGAAAAGTAGAAAAGAGATAAGATATTTGGACATCACTTCTACTTGACATGACTGCGCATAAAAATTAAGTTAAATCAAAATCTTATGGATGCAAGATAATGAAACTTCTCCATAATAGAAAGTTTTCCTCCTGGTGCTGATATCAGATCTCAGCAATTCAGATATTTTGAAATGGGAAACGGGAAGAGAGGGAGAACACCTTCAACTGATAAAGGCAGGATATCTTTGCATTTCACCACTCAGTGAAGTAAATTGTATAGGTATTATAAAAAAAGGGCACTGAACATTAAGAATACATTCAAAAAAGTTATTGAGCAATACTTAGAATCAATCACACACCCTTAAATACCTAAAGATTAAGTTTGTACAAGTTCTACATACCAGTGATGCAAACATGTATATGCATTACACCAACATAACTGATAAACCTCTTTGAAGAAAAGATCACAACACTTTATTGTCCCAATATTTAGAACTCGGTCATCAGGTACTTCTGAATCAGAAAGTAAGAACTTGGTGTCCCAAAATAATCCTGATGACATAGACTTTCAACAGTGCCATTTATAACCACTTTAGGTAGCAGCGTCTTCACTAATCATTGTTTAGTTTCGTTCCAGAACCACCATAGTACCGACTCCTTTGGAACAAACTTTTTAGAAGTTTGAGCTTCATAAGAACACACTGATGCCATCCAACTGAAGATAAACTGCTATTAAATGCAAAACCCAAGAGCCAAATTTCCCATAATTAAGCTTATCCAAGAATGTAAGCTGCATATTTGGCAGCTCTACTTTAGGTTAAAGAATAAAGCCTTCAGTAAATTAGCCTTTAACAGGTTTTACTATAGTAATCCTTTGAATAAAAGGAACCATAACACTCTGGACATAAGGTACTTCTTTCTTAAATTCACATTTACATAACTGTAAAAATACGAACTTTCTAGTCGAAGTATTACTTTGTAAATCCTTCAGCAAAATTATGATCCTGGATGCTGCCCTCTCATGCAGAGGCCACACAGACAGGTGTTTTCCTTTAGAGGTGGAGACAAACCAAGCAGGCTTATGAACAAGACTGCACTGGTAACACTGATACTGAAGCATTCCGGAAAACAGCGTTACAATTATGAAGTTATCCCAGGCAAAACTGATTACTAAAATGTGCCAGAAATACTGGCATTCACCATCAATGATGCAGTCACGACAGCTTGAAATATTCTCAGTGCTTTTGCCCCAAAACTGGCAGCCTTGCCCTGTTGCAAAACCAGGTGTCAAGACCTCAATTGCTGCTCCACAGAACACCACCAGAAGTTGCACACAGTATGAATGCTAGTGACGTTGGATCTTGTTTCTCCCTGAGAAAAGCCAGACAAGGGAATGAAAATGCAGGGGAGGGAAAAGGGGAGAGTCGAGAACTAAATGATATGGAGAAAAGCTCATAACTGGAGAAGCCAGAGTAATTTTTCATTCAAGCGATAATCAAAAGAATAGCAAAGTTGAATTACTCTGAATTCCCTGCTTGTATAAAAAGCAGAATCCAGTATCAGAGGGCAATGCTAAGATGACAGAACAGACAGCAAGAGCACTAACTGGATATGGGGCTCGGTGCCAGTATCAGCATTTCTATATGCTGCTCAGGAAGCTGCCACTGTCTTTACATGAAGTTTCCCAGATCAAAGAGATCAGCCAAATAGTAAAGAGTGAAAGCTGTGGTCCACTGGAAGACAAACTCTGTTTCCTCTGTAAGACAGGGAGTTGGAAAGAGAGTATTTTCTCTGATTCATGTATAAGAAATGTGATGAAAATTAAACTCAAAAGGTTATGTATGTAGAAATTATTATAATTGTATGTGGCGCATCTACCTTGTAAGCAACAGGAAAACGCAGCGATTTTTGCAGAGAAAACTCCGAATATCACTGTGAAGCACCAGAGCTGTAGCAACAGCACAACACTTACGTCTTCACTGCAGTCACTCTAAGAAAACAGTCAGGTTTACAGAAGGGGTTTCACTTGAGAAACTTCATCCGGACCCTAACCATATACACCTCCAGTGTCTGACAGGCAGCAAGAACTCTAGTTACTATATGTCCATGCTTCATCACTGCAAAGCTTGAAAATACTTTGTCCTTCTCTTGCCTAGCAATTTGAGGAGACCTGACCAGCTGAAATGGAAACCCAGTTTTCCTAAACATACTTTTTCAAGATTTCACATCAGCTAATTCTCACAACGCACTGAAGCAGTACAGCTGAAAAACTTCAGGATGCAACAATACGCACCACCCATGCCTCAACACACACAGAGATCCATGTGTCTCAGTCTCAAGTTACAGCCTCTACTTCATCCTACTAGTTTTCCCACTTGAGCTTAGGATATGATTCTGCAAGACAGAGACAACCTTCACCTTACTCCAACCCTCTTTCCTCACTTATTTTACACTGGCTTTGGCATCACTAAAGCTCTCCACAAGCCAGCTTACTGGAATAAAATGGCAGAAAAAAAATCCAGGAGAAAGATACCTCCCATTCTCAGTAGCAAAAAGCTCTAATGTGAGATCATCTGCACAGAAAACAGTGGTCTCTCTTAATCACCAGAATGATTGCAATTTTTGATGAGTTAGAGATTTTTAAAAGCTAAATTGTTACCAGCTCTTATTGGTACAGAAGAGCCAGTTTATACCTAAAAAATCAGACTAAATGTGTACAAGAAAATTCCATGTGCCCATGTGTTTAAGTGAAAGAACAAATAAAATCTAAAACCACTCCGGAAGGGTGCTGCATGATCAGCAACAAATTATTCAGGAACAGAGAAGTACCCAAAGGTAACAGAAAGACATTAAGATACATGCTTACCCTGCATGTCAGATAAAAATGAGGATGGCAGTGAATGCTATCTGCTTTCCCAATTTCAGAAGAAATTTACAAATGTGGATTTAGGACTAGGATTAGGATTTTTGGGTCCCACTTACAAATGGGAGCTTTTGGGCTCTGGCAAAAATGAGAGTTATAATATTGATTAGAACGCAATCTAATAAAGTCACCCAATGCAAATAGGGCTATGATTTAAGCAGAATTTTCTTGATGGCTACTTGAATTGTTGCAGACTATTTTAAATTATCTGTCATTAGTGGCATTTTTTCATTATGAGGAAAATACTTGATCCTTTCTTCTAAAAATGAAACTAGTCTCTATTAAGATAAATCAATCAACATAATTTATAGAAGTTAAGGAGCTTCAGCTTATGCAAAGAAAACAATGCATACCTTCACCCAAAATAGGTTTTGCTCACTTTCTTAGAAGAACCAAAAGGGTCTAAAGATTAGTAGTGTACGTTACAGAGACATACCAAGGTTTACACATGAAAAAATAAGGAAACACACAAAAGGATGTACAGATAAGGAACAGCCTACAGAATTTAAATCATGCATTTTTAATTACAAGAACAGGGTATTTAACAAAAGTTGGAGCAAAAAAACCTGGTTTGCTTACAAAAATAAACAACTTACAAAAGTAATTAAGATTTTAAGGACCGTGCACAAAAGGATCCAAATAGCTGTGTCAACTGAAAAAGACATCCAAATACAAGGATATAATTCTAGTCAACCCATCACACAGCTGTAACAGCTAAACAGTATTGTTAGGGCAGTGCTGCTGGCTCCCTCCATTTCCCAGCTCACGGGGAGGCGTGTTAGGACCTCAGATTGTCTCAATTTTTTTTTCAACCAGTAATTTTTTTTTTTTACCACAGGATGGGGTGAGTGTAATCAAGAGGCCTGACATGATTGCATGTCAATTAAAAACAGTTTTCTAGCACAATTTTCAAAGTACCACTCAGTATAATAGCTGAAACAAAATACATTTTAAATCTGCAACAAAAACATTTTAGTCAACATTCCCAGTGAGCAGTAAGAGACTGGGGAACTTTGCATAACAGCAAAGCCTGCAGATATGAGTTTAGAGGACAGAGACTGGAAAAAAAAAAATCAAGTGACCCTGTGAAGATCCTGGGTCTGGCACAACTGGCAGTGACCTGAAATTAGTAAACCATGCTGAATTTAATTTCTGTCTGTGCTATGCTAACCAGGCTCTCCAAGTTCTTGATGACTTATTAGCTCAGATACCTGCATTTTAATCATGCATAAACAGAAGAGGGCTCTCAGACAAAAGATTGCTCCCTCCCTGACACTCCAGTGCATCCCACAGTATGGCTCTGCAGGGTCCTGGCCAGGTGACAGGCTACTGTCTGGGCACCAACCTTAAATTCTTTTACTCACTAGAACATGCAACTGTTGTTCCTACAGATACCATATAGTCTAATTATGAAGCCATTTAATATGGTCTTCCAGGCAAAGTTGAGTAGACTGAAAAATACTACTAATACAGAATTTTAACTGAGAATTGAAATGTCACATTCTAGGCAAGTGAAATCAGTTCGAAATATTTTAATTTTGTTATAGTAAGAAAGTTCAAAAAGTAACAGCAGATCTGCAGTCCTGTATTTTCCATTTGTTAGATGTACAAAAGCAAGTGTTTGTACTTTAGAGTTCATCTAAGCCTAGAAATCAAAAGAAGATAGCAGAGATACGATGCAGTATTAGTTTTCTAAAAAGCCCAAGAGGTTAGCCCAACTTCTAACCCCGCAGGTACACTGTGAACAGCACTGGTACCTTACTGGAAAGCAGCTCCTCTGATGACTGTACTAATGCCTCGCAGACAGAGGTTTTCTTATTAGCAGCTCTGCACTTTACTTTCTTTTCCACTACCCCTCTGAGCACTCCTTACGTGCACTCTGTGACACTAGGAAAAAACCACAAGGTTCCAGGATTATGCTTTCTAATTTTGCAGAGTGAGAACATAGGTTCTTGCCCTAAGGAAGCATTTAATACTGAGATTTTTTTCAGTAAGGGAGGAGAGGGGAAAAAAAAGGCAATCAAAAAAACCAGAGACTTTTCTTGAACAAGCCAAGAACACTACAGTGACTTTACCCTTTTGTTTGGAACCTGAGCATATAAAGCAACAGTCACTTTTTCAAATAATGCCAGAAAAATACTGACCTGAACAAGAGCTGCAACAGTGTTCACATGCCAATTACTCAGAGCAATCAACTGGCAAGTCTGGTCACTGGGTTTAATCTCTAGTGCCAAATCAACCAACTGTGTTAGTGAGGCAAATCAGAGCAGGTATATCTGATTTTCTGTGAGTCTTGACAGAGTTTCTAAATTTAATCATTACTTTTTACCATTAGCTACTTAGGAAACAAATTTTGGGATGTAGATTATCTATTGTCCATTATTTCTGTTTTGTCACTACAAACTGAATTATTACAATGCAATTTAGGTCAGATTATACCTTAAATCCATTTAAAAATTTGAAAATAATCAATGCAGCAGCCATTGTGACTGTCAGTGCAGACAACAGACTAATCACCCAGAAACCCCAATACTTACAATAATGCATTCAATTTTCCAAGTTAAGTCTAAAGACTTTGCTTTAAAGCTGCAGAAATCTACGACTTTTGAAATCAAAGCAACCATTTTATCCTTCTGACATATCTGTTTATCAGAGACACTCTGTTAAATAAAACGCTTTTATACCACTCAATTTAAAGAAAGCATTTGAGAATTGTAGTAGTTCTCTGGTCCCCAGAGACTGCAAATCACGTCAGCAATGCAGGCAGAGAATTTTGTTCCAGTGCTACCAAGGCTACAATGCCTGCAATAAGAAAATTTATTTTTGCAAAGCAGAAATAAGAGAGCAAAACTAGGAATGTTTAAGTATCCTATAGTTTGGGAAGTTTTAGGTATCCCACAGATGGTCAGACTTCATCCACCACTGCCAGGAGTCTTGGCACTTGAACCAAAAGCTTCACATGACCTTTTCCAATTGACCAATTGGTTGGAAGGTACTTATCTACCTGGGATGCATTTTCAACCTGAAGCCAGTTGACATTTTATGTTAGAAAAGAAAACTAATTACTCAGATTTATCTAGAGAAAAATATCCAACAGAATCAGCATTCATAACCTTTTTGTTCTTGATGAATTCCACATTTATGAGAAGAAATAACGATTTCCAGATAGTCAACATTCATAGATTAAAAATATGCCGAGTTCCGGGGGGGGGGGGGAATCACCTAACAAGTATTGAAATCAGAATCTATTATTTGAGGTCAATGAGATTTATGAATATCTTCACGCTCCACTAACTCGAGTCATTCTAACTATGCACCTATACTCTTTCAAGACCATTTCTGGAATTCTGAACACAAACATGGGGCATTTATTAGAGACCTTTAAGTTTTAAAAGCTAAACCCATAAACATACTTCTAATGCTTTCTTATTCCTCTAAACTTTAAGCACCCATTCAAATAGCTCCCATGCACAATATTTCAGTCTTACTTCGAGTAATAGGTCTTACCATTTTTTACCAATGTCTCTATTTTGCTTTTGGTTCTGTATACCATGTGGTTGTGTGTGGTGCATTTCTGCATGGTTCTACACTGCAAGTCTGGAAACCAAAGCCAGTGCAAATTTTACCTGCTAAATAAAAGTTTTCAGAAATATACCTGTAAGAATATACTAATGCAATGATATAAGAATCCTTGATACATGCAATGGTGTAATGGTCAGCAATAATATACTTGACTGTTTATGAGTTTCTCAAAGTACAAGTCAGAAGTTAGACATGGAATTTGTGCAAAGAAATCACAAAATAAGGCAAATTATTATTTCTCCTTGTGTTATTTTTTTCAAATAAAGAAGAACATAAGGCTGCATAAGAGGCTGAGCTGAAGGGACAGCAAGCTTAAATTAAAGATGTTGATAGACAAGGTCTAGCAAATCTTGTTGTAGCAGATTAAGTTACTATCCTCAGCTGTAGACTCTGCTCCCATCAGAAGTTACTGATCCCAAAAGCAGGGTTGGCAGAAGGGAACATGTGCTGACACCTCAGCCGCTTCAGAGCTAAGACTAGCATCTTAGTTTGGGTCAGATATGACACTACAAACTGAAATGACTGAGGAACAGGCACTTCTGCTATTCCTGCAAATGATGAATGAGAGCAGAGGAACTGAGCAGGGAAAGGTAAAAAAATGACATCACCAAATCTGGCAAGATTTCCCAGAGCTATAGTTGCAAACTAAATTTCTTCTGAAGTAGCCAGAATCGGATGTGCCACTTGCCACAAATCCATCCAAGAATAAAAACCACACTCTTGCCAAAAAGTGTCAGAAGTACAATGTGAACTGTTAAAATAATTAGTAACTCAGTTGAACAGGCACTGATTAGTCACATTATGTACCTTAAAGGCTGAATGCTCAATTTCAAATTAGCTTTAAGAAATCAAGAACTGAGGTTTTGCATGGAATTTTAATTACAACATGAAGTCCCAACTACAGAAGTTATAAGAAGCACTAACACACGTAATACCAAAAGAACAGCATTAAATATCTAAGATTTGACAAGAATGTGCCCTTAAGAGGGAACACAAACTAGCCTACATTTACTACCCAGTCACTCAGGTATGCAGCTGCATTCATTAAATATTTGTATAGAAAAGACTTTAAAAGTATTGACAGAAGGAGAAACTGTATGAAGTTCTCACCAACAGAAGTCAGAAACTGGCTTAGGGGATGAAGTATATATAAATTCAAGTTTGCAACTCAAGTTGTTGAATTTAAAAAAACCACATATATACACATATTTAATACTTTACTACGAGAGAAGTGGTATTTCAGATTTTATCCAGCCTATTAAGTAAAATTCTTTAAATTTGTACTGTGCAGTTACCACCCTAGTACTTTTTATTTGGATTAAACACATGCAACACTACTTCATATAAGGTTTAATATAAATTAAGAACCACCACTGATCAGCCGTGGAAACCACACTCAAGGCTTCAAGAAGAGCTTGTACATAATAAACAGGCCTAACTGTTCGCTTCTGCAGATTGTCCCCGTCCACCCACTTTTAAGTGAGGTTTTTAGCTGCTAAGATTCCTTTGCTTTTCCAAACAAGTACATAATACAAATTGCAAGTTCAGCATCATGCAGATGCATTTGTAACAGAGAGCCCCACCCAGCTCTGCACATTGCCCACTGATCAAAACTGAGCCATCAACACAGAATCCCAAATGAGACTAAATATGACATTTTTTGTAGACAGGAGTTCACAGTTATTGTATTATAGTGTTATATTATTTTGTTAATCCCTTGCTGAGATTTTCCAGCTCTTCAGTTACCCCTTTTGTTTTAAAAAACAAACCAACCAATCTCTAAAAAAACCAGCTTGTTACATGCTTGTAACCCAGTGCAGCACAGTACCTGGTTGACATTATCTACCACATTTTTATAGAACAAATTTCAGTAAGGTGTAAAACATTATTTCTGACTGTTTAGGATAACAACATAGAAATGCCCTACTAAGTCACACCAGTGGTCCATCAAACCCAGAACTCTGTCTGACAGTGGCAACCAGACATGCTATTTAGGGATAACTTGTGCATCCAGAAGTTCAATTGTTAAAGGACATCAGATGGTACATCCCCTGACTATTCAATTATGAACCATTAAATCAGCAGATCAATGCTTTCTGGGAATCTGTATAACTCCTTTTTTGAACATGCTGATATTGATTGCCTCCACAAACTCCTATGGCAATAAATGCCAGTAGTTCACCACCCAGCATGTGAAGTACCAGCTTCTTTTACCTGTTTCAGACTTACCATTTTAATCAACTTCATCCTGCATTTGTAAGATCCACAGACTTCATGGCTTTTTTTCTAAAATTTCCATCACATCGCCTTCCAACTGAAGAGTTCCAGCCTTTCTAGTCTCTTCTTGTAAGGCTCCATCCCTTGATTGTTTTTATTGCCCTTTTCTACTTTTTTTTAGTTCTACTACGTACTTCCTTTAAATGCAGAGACCTGAATTATACACAAGAGTGACAACAGCAGGGTTTTGCATAGCTGCAATATGATGTCTTCTGTCATCTTAATGACTTTCCTGATACATTTAGCATTTTATTGTCTTTCTGGCTGCCACTCACACTACAGAAAGCACAGCAAACTGATGCTATGGTTAAAGACAGCTTCTGTAGAACTGTTGAGAAAGTTAAGAGTCTGGTCCAATTTTATTACACTTTGCAGACATCTAATCATCCCACCACACGCTTGCTAAAAATTATTTCTTGAGCTCCTGGCACTGAACTACTCTGCTTTGCATACTACCAGATAATAGTCATCATTATGTCCCATAAAAAGCAATATTCCTGCTTAACTTCACTCCTATTACAGAACAATTTCCCACTGAAATAGAAGGAGTATCTTTGAATATATCAAAGCTGTAATGAGAGGTAAGAGAACAAAAGCAGCAGATCTAAAGGAGAACCAGGACAGTAATGCAAAATGAAAGAAATGCTAAGTATAGGTACTGTTTTACAAGCCAATCCAACCTTAAGACACAAGGCAAAAATGATGGGAAAGAGAAAGCAAAAGGTCATAAGACAGAGTATAGGAATGGTGTAATCCAACACGCAGAACCTTTGTTTCCTTCCCAATATTGTCCATCTTCCCTGTTTAGAGAGGAGACTGAGAAAGACTCGTGTTTGAAGGTCTGCAGAAGGAAAGAATGCAAGAAAATGAGCAACAGAAGAGTTGCCAAAAAAAGCAGCAGCAAAAATGTAAGAAGTTCATACTAGACCAAGAAAGATCTAAGGGAAAAACAATATATTGTGACTATTCAAAATTGATCACATGACTACTCCCTAATAGCAATAAGCTTAGTAGTCTAAACAAGACATTGATATCAAAAAAGAAACAGTTTAACCTAAAACTTACTTCATAAGCAATAAGCTGAAATAACTCTTAAGTGCTTCAAAACATCATATAACTAGATGCAGAGTTCTCTTTTTCAGTCAAGAAGAAATAGCTCTTCGTTGCAATTCATTTTGACCTCCCCTTACTTGAAAATCGGCAAGCTTAAAGTAATGCCCTACAAAATACGTCAAAATAACCAGTCTTGAATAGCTTTGACTGTTCTGTTATCTTAAAACCATCCTCAGGATTTTTTCTTTTGGGAGGACGGACAAGTGACATTTACTTTTTGGATTCCTAGCTTTCCTTGGGATACACTTTCAGTCCTTAATATTTACATCTCACTTGATGAGCCAATGAAGAAAGAAGAAATTTAAGTAGGCTAAAAGGCAGAAAAGTGTCTACCTAACTACAGAATCCTCAGATTGCCACTTTCCTCCTCATTCCACTGAAGCCAAGCAACTTGCCTCTTCAGAGTTCTAGCTGGCTCTCATCATATCAGCTTGAAGCAACACGCTTTGTCAGGAAGTGATCGATGACAACACAAATTCTTGAGAGAAGATCACAACACACTAGATGAATATTTTATGAACAGGCAAGAATTAAATTGATAATTCAGTAGAAAAAGTCCACAAATTTAACAAGAACTTAGGCTAAATGGATTTTAGGGCTGTTCATACTCTTAAAAAAAAAGTGAAACAGACTATTCCACTGGTGAAAAACCAAAACCAATACTGCTGGGCTCATAAGTCATTCAGTCAGTCAGCCCAATGAGACAATGCTGAGCTGATCAGCTTTTACCTCACTTTAAGACACTAATTCCTCCCAGTAATTAGGTTACTAATTTAGAACACATCTTGATTACTGGAAAAAAATGAAATGGTAAGAGCTTGTGTTATGTTGGTTTTACAACAATCACCACATTTAAATACGTACATCCAGTTCCACTTCAACTCACTTCCCTTCTCTCCTGCATTCGAGAACTTCTAAGACCATTCAAACAAAACGTTAAGTGCTACTGTGGCACTAGGCAATTCCATCACCGCTTGATCCTATGGGAACCGATTCTGCAGAAAGCACATGATGTCCATGAATACGATATTCTCCCACTAACACAGGACTAAGTTTGTCTGCTGACGTCATATGCCTTTTCAGACATCGGGAAGAAGAGATTTGCTCTCTGAAAACAAGTATATACATACTCAAGAAGTGCAATCAATATAATACAAAAGAATACAATCCAAACCCTCATCTGTGAAATCTCTGGATGCTTAACCTGAAAGCATGAGCTTTGCCTTCAGAGATGAGAGAACATTTAGAAAAGGACATACCAGAGGAATTAGCAACACGTTCTCTTAGCCAATACAAGACGTGCACTTAATTTCTATGGCGCACAATGCAATTATCTGTAACATTTTTTCTACAGAAGAAACTTCAGTTTTCTTAGCCAAGGTGCACTGCATTAATCCATGATTACTCTATCTCAAGTTTCATTAACAGTAGCTGACAAGTCAATGGCAATTTGATAAGACAAACAAGGGTGACCACAAGTTTTCAACCATGACACTGCAGGGATACCGCATGATCCGATATTAAGGTCAAGCCTTAGCTTTATGCCCAGAGGTGCATAAAAAAGAAACTTGTAAAAGAACACTGGGGTTTACATTTGAATATTCAGATGAGAGCTGATTCTGCTGATCTCTCTGCCACCCAAACCAAGATCAAGATTTGGCTTCAGGGAAACAGACAGGTGATAGGAAACATCAAAAGCGAAGTCATTTCTCTCAATAGTGTTTTTTCAAGGCATGATACCAGTTATATTTTACCTGCCTTCAGCCTTGAACAAGGCGAACTTTAAGTTTCATTTCTCATCGTATACACCTCATTAAATGCAAATCACTCCTA
Source organism: Morus bassanus (assembly GCA_031468815.1). Taxonomy (NCBI): domain Eukaryota; kingdom Metazoa; phylum Chordata; class Aves; order Suliformes; family Sulidae; genus Morus; species Morus bassanus. The sequence goes on along the minus strand of CM062572.1, from coordinate 37,929,756 downwards.
TGCCATCACACTGCTAGCAACTGCTCACACATATATCACTGGCAATCTTTATAATATACTATTGAAATGAGAAGTGATTCTTTTAGGCACTAGTATACATTGTCCTCCTTTGATCACACACATTTGTACTCAGAACTCCACTCAACACTACTGGTACCTAAATGAATACTTCTCTTCCAGGCTCTCCTTCCTGACTTCAAAAATATAAACTTATGCTTGGAAACAGACTCAGAATGCACACAGCCACCTCCCAGCACCACTGCCAGGTCAAAGAGCAGCCGCTGAGGTTGCACTGGCACTTCCTGGTTATCGAAGTTTTTTAGTTTTGCTGAATTCAACTTTCTAGAGAGCTTGAAGATACCACTGAACAACTTCACACAATGAAAATAAGACAATTGATACTGACTATTCATCTAACAGCTGATGCACATACACAGATATGTGCTTTACATACTAACATACAATTACCACACCTGAGTACTCCTAATACCTTTTGCAAAGGACCACTTAACTGTCCTACCACTTTTAATATATCCTTACCAGAAATCGCCCCTGGTTCTAAACTACTTTTTGCTCCCCCAAAAAACCCATTTGAGAGTCTTCTGAATCATTTGTTATAGCCAAATAACCAAGTACAACCTTCCAACAGTTTCCCCAGAAGATGAATCCTGATGGAAGACAAGAACAGAATTTATCGTTTGGTTTCTGTCTTATTTTTCTTAAGAACTATCTTCTTCCAGAATTTCTATCTATTATATCACCTATTCTTTTGTTAGAACTTTGTGGGAGATGAGGAGTTTATTCTCTATGCTGATAAAGTACAGCGAATTCAGATACTAAAGTTTACAATTAGCAACCACAAGCTGCACTCACTATCAACCATCAAGCCTTTTCTCTAATCCTAAGGAAGAAATTTAAAAAATGAAAGACTAGAGGCAAAATCAAGTATTAAAAATGTTAACATAAAATCCCATTAACTATTTCTTACTCAGTATTTTTCTTCAGAAGACAATTATGGCCAGCCAGAACAGATACATGATGCAACAGGCAAATCACTTAAGGAAACACAGGGCATTGAGGTGATCTTTTTATAACAGATAATTATAGGTATGTTGAAACAATTACATTTTTGTATCTAATTATTTGGCATCTTATAAGGAAGCAGAATTGGATCCACAAGAGAATCTAAACTCCATGCCACCTATTAGACTCCACAACCCACTGATAAACAACCAAGCTCCGCTCTACAATGAAAAGGGCACATTACAGATGCTGTTCAAATGTCTAATACTCAACATAAGTAGGAATTGGCCAAGTCAGCCAAGGATAAACATGAAGAGAAAAAAAGAGAGGTTTAAGTCTCCAGAATTTCACACCATGCTAGGGAAACAAAACAAAAAAAAAAAATCCCTTTTACCTACTTCTTTCAACACTTGGCCTGCAACAAGGAGACCTGGGTTCAAATCATCAGTTTGCATTTGATCATGCTTCTCGCCAGCCAGTCCCTGCGCTACATCCCCCATTCACTCCCTTCCCAAGTGAACACTACTCCTCAAGAATGAAACTGGCTGGTGTCTGGAAGCGCCTCACACCCAAACACCCAGTGGCCTGGCAGTTAAGGCATTCCCTTTGGGAACTGACAGATGGAGGTTTCAAGTTCCCCCAAAAAGCAGCGGGATTTGAACCCAAATCTCAACATACTGGACAGGTACTCAAATCATTTACCTATCTGTAAAGAAATACAACATCACATCCTTCTTTTGCCAAAAAAGAAGTGTGCAAGTTTAGGCCTTTCTGTGTTTCCTGCTTCACAGAACAGAAGCACTCCTTGTACAACTGTGCATTACTAATGGTATCTATTTGCTTTCTAATTTAACCGACGCAAGCTTTGAGAGTTACAGCATTTTTTTTCTTCCCACACAGCTATGTATTAGTATGGAATTTGACATCCTTGCAGTATAAAGCAAGTCTTTACCAACAGACATACAGTTTATCACCTCCAGTTAAAAAAAAACCACCACCATCCCCCAAAAAAATTACATTAAAATAGCCTGGTATATAAACTACTTATGTAGTTATAATTTCCTCTTTTTTAGAGTTCTGCTTCATACTGTAGTCTGAACTATACTTAAAACATTTTGTCATATAGCTATATTAGGAATGCAGAAAGGAAGATGATTACATAAAATACTTCTTTTGTCAGAACTGCTGTATTGAAGAAAGCTCTGAAGTAGCTAATTATACCAGAAAAATCATTTTGCCAGCTTACCTGATTTTAAACCACAGCATAAACTGTTTCCACCAAATTAGTTTTTTTATCACAGACATACCAGCAAACCTTTTCAAATACACAGATGCCTCTCTTTGCCCATTAATAAAAGGAAAACAATACAGCAGTATTTAATTAATATTTACAAAAAGTCTTGAGGTTTTCTGATGAATGACCAAAGCAGTAATTACTCTAGTGTTCCAAATACCGTAATGTCAAGCCTCTCTGCAACACCACCTGTCACATTAAGAGAGTACTTTAAAAAAAAAGCCAGTTGCTAGAACATTTAAGAATTTTAAACATGACATATGAATACAAATACAAATCCTGTTATCTACCAAGTAGCAGGCTGTTTGAAATCTTAGCTTTCAGTGTTCTAGAAGCCTAACACTAACAGGAATGCACTTAATCAAAAGTGCAAAGTGGAAAAAAAAAAGAGTAGCTGAAACAGGTAGTTACAACTGTTAGCATTTGATGTTAAGATCCAGTCTTTGAGGAGACATCATAACAGAATTTGCATCTAAAAATGCCGCAGGATTTTTTAAAGCCTGCAACTTCAAACTATAGCATGAGATTTTAATTAAAAAGGAGCAAATGGAAGTGTTATGAAAATATAGCTATTTACATGGGAAAATATATATGGTCGCATATGAACTTCAGACTACATTAAGCTTTCTGTGTCCCTAATCCTTGTTAGGAATGCTAACCTCTACACTGCATTTTTACTACTTCGCATCACATATTGCTGTGGTAATGAACGACGCCTTACACCCCTCAATGGTCTAACTCCTGCAGATTCCTAAGGTGGCTAAATCAGTCTAGTGAAGAAATCTATTTATATTTCTCAGTAAGTTCAGATCTTTTGAAAGGAAATTTAATAAAAACTAACTAAAACTACCATCTTTACCATCATTACTAATTCTATATAGCAAAAATTACCACCCACTGCTATTCCACACATTGCAAGGCAACATGACACACATTGGAGGGATGTAAAATCTGAAAGAAGTACTCTGAAAAGAGTTAAGTGATCATGTATTAACATTTAACTCTGTATTACTTTATTAACAGTAATGTTAATTAAAGTTAATATTCTAGTACGATGTTTCACAAACTGCTGCAATATTTATATTTGATGCCTTGTTAAACCATCTACAATACTATATTAATTAAGCTTTTAACATGTGAAATACTGAATTTTTTTGGATCACAGCATGTTGGAAAACAATTCATGTGTCTCAAAAAGAGCCAGACTCTCAAGTGTTGGACACTTAGATTTGTAATAACAGCTCTAAGATGATTATAAGAAAAAAAGATGTACTGTGTGTGAAAATTCAGAGGGCAGATTAAAAACAAAAGATTGCAGGCTCGGATGCCTAATTAAAGACAATTCAAAGATATTCTATTTTTGACAGACTCAGGAAAAACACCTCAATTCTCCAAAAAGACAGACAGGCCCCTTTAAGGCATATGAAGCTGTGCACTGAAGCAACAGCCGCTTAGACCACCACCAGTCGCTTCTTAGAAGTTTAACTGCAGTCATCAATACATCATCACCTACATAGGATGCAAGCATGTTGTTCTAGTAAGTGACCTGTGGAGCTAGTTTATGCCCAAATAATTCCATTGTGGAGGCTTTAAGAATTATCTTTTAAAAGAAAAAACCCTCACAGCACTTGCTGACATTTACCCCTTTAATATTCCTTGTTAAGTTGTTGTTTAAGAACCTGTCCCACATCTAAGAATATTATTATTTTAGACAGGGTTTGTTTTGTTTTGTTTTTTAATATCGATGTTTTTCAAACGGCTTAAATACAAGTTAACTGCATTTTCTTGTGCAGCCTGTCTTACGAAGCCTGGAGTGTTCTTTGTTGCCTGCCTGTACAGTCCGTACCACGACACCGCCTCGGTCCCTCAGTCAGGAAAGCACCGCCACTGCAAGAATTTTATGCAGTATAGGCTTTCTGAAAGCCAAGTAGTTCTGAGCCAGCATGCGCGTTACCCACTGCTGGCTATAACATACACTGGAAGTCGCTCGTATTGAAGCGACTTTAACTTAACCCCGCAAAGCTTCATAAATCAGGACGAGGTGGTGTCTTCACAGAGCTGCCAGGGGATCAGAAGTGCAGAGGGGGAAGCCTCAAGTTTCTCCCCTCGTTAAAACAGACACCACCCCCCACCCCCCCAATCAGGCAGAGAAAGCGCACAGACAAGTACGGGAGGGGTTTCTTACCGCTTCTGGGCCTAAGCTGGCGGCGCCCGCCGGGCGGGACCCCCGGGGCGGGGAGCGGCCGGGGCAGCTCTCGCAGGCCGGCTGGGCGCCCCCCGGGCTGGCGGCCCCGGCGCCGGGCTCCCCGCGGCGCAGGCACCTGTAGCCGCAGCGGCGGGGGCCGCCCCTCCCGGCCGGGGCACAGCCCGCGCCGTCGCCCCGCCGGGGCGCGGGGACCGACGCGCTCCCCCGCGAGCCGCCGAGCCTGGCTCGGCCCCGGCCCCGGCCCCGGGCCGGCCGGACCCCCAGGCCTGCGGGGGCGGCTCCCGGCGAGCCGAGGCTGTGCGGCTCCGCGGCGGGACCTGTTGCTCGCACGCCGGGCGCGGGGGAGAGGTGGGGGGGGCCTGCGCTTACCGTCCTTCCCTCGCCGCCGCCGCCGCCGCCGCCCCGCTCCGGCCCAGCCGCCGGCGGTAAGTCCCGGCCGCCCGCACCCCGCGGCGCTTCCCCGCGGAGCCACCCGGACGCGGCCCCCGCGGAGCTGCGCAGCCGCCGCCGAGCCCGGCCCGGCCCGGCCCCGCCCCCGCGCCCGCTCCCAGCGCCGGCCGCCAGGCCCCGCCCCGCCCCGCCCCGCCCCGCCGAGCCGCGCAGGCGCGGGGGCCGCCGGCGGCCGGCGCCGCGGGGCTGGGGCTTCCCTCGGCCGTCCGCGGGGGTTGGGGGGTGCGGGGCTGTGGCGGTGCGGCCTTGTCTCCCCCCTCCCGCAGTCACGTCCCGGCTCTCACCGCAGCTCTCCCTGCGCCCCGGGGAGGCACCTCCACGCGAGCCCCACTGCCCGGAGCAAGGCCGGCCTGTCCGGGCTGCGGCCTGCTCCTTCCTCCGCTCCCACCCGCAGCTGCCTCCTCCTGCCCGCGCGTGCCCTGCGCGCTCCGTGCCGCTGCAGCCCCTTTCTCCTCCGGCCTCCTCCTCATCCCCCCGTTCTCCTCGTGCTGCTGCTGAAGCCGCAAACCCAGCTTGAGTGCCCCAGCCAGGCTGCGGGCTGTTGTGGGACGGAAAACGTTTGCTCTCATCTGAGAGTCCGCCTTTGGGAGAGCGGAGGGAGGCCGAGGCACGGAAGGTGCCCAGAACACAGTGTCTGGAAGCGTGAAGGAAGCAGAGGATTGAAGGTAGTTTTACCAGGTTGTTTGTAGCCATAGCTGTGTTTTACAGGACCAGGGAAACATAATCTTCAGCACTGCAGTTTAGTTTGACTTTGAGCTAAAAACTGCATTCCCACCCCTGGTTTTTCAGGCTAGCCCGCCTAGATCATTGCCTGAGGCATTAGAAGAAATGTTCCACTAACAAGACCAGAAAAAAAGGCTTTCTTAGATCACTGAAAAGTCCTGAAGAGATACCTGCTTTAGCCCATCTCTCCTTGCTTCAGTTTAACTGTTTATAAATCTGTCATGTAATTCTGTATCACTCTCCATAGTGGAATCCAGATACAGACTTTCAACTTCCTATACTTTTACCCATATTGTGGTTTAGCCCCCGCCAGCAACTAAGCACCCTACAGCCGCTCGCTCACTCCCCCCACCCCAGTGGGATGGGGGAGAGAATCGGAAGAGCAAAAGCAAGAAAACTGGTGGATTGAGATAAGAACAGTTTAATAATTAAAATAAAATAATAATAGTAATAATGGTTACGATAATAATTATGATAATAATAATAATAATGTAATAAAAAGGAAAATAACGAGAGAAGGAAATGAAACCCAGGGGAAGAGGGGGAAAAAAAACAAACCCCACAAGTGATGCAACCGCTCACCACCCGACGACCAATGACACCAGTCCCTGAGCCGCGATCGCTGCTTCCCCCGGCCAACTCCCCCCAGTTAATATACTGGGCCTGACGTCACATGGTATGGAATATCCCTTTGGCCAGATTGGATCAGCTCTCTTGGATGTGTGTCGTTTCCCCCGCCCCCCCCCCCCGGCTTCTTGTGCACCTCACAGAGCATGGGAAGCTGGAAAGGTCCTTGACTAGTGTAAGCACTACCTAGCAACAACTAAAACATTAGTGTGTCATCAACATTATTTTCATACTAAGTCCAAAACACAGCACTATACCAGCTACAGTGAAGAAAATTAACTCTATCCCAGCTAAAACCATGACACCCAATACCATGTTTTCTTTGGATCCGTTCTAAAGATAGACACACAGTCCAATTTTGTAAGTCCGAAAACCAGATCCTGTGGTTTTCTTTTCTTACCGTGTGAAAAGATCCTGCCCAGCTACCTGCAGAGGAAACTCTGAACGCATTCTACCTTTTCACATTGTGGCTCAAACCCCCCAGGATGTCTTTTTGCTTGCTGTTTTCAGAGCAGCAGTGCCTTGTAACTGCACTTAACCAGCTATTTCTGTTCTGACCATTAACAAGAGTCTTTGTATCAAGTGAGCAAAACTGCAGCACTGCAAGCAATACAAATATGGGCAGACTGCAGAATTATTTACTTGGGAAATAAAAATGGAGGGAAAAACATGACACTGCTAATCCGTGGCTGAGCAGCAGCAAGCGTAGTTCTTTTCACCTTCATATGAAATGGTGAAAGTTCACGTGAATCTTTTTTTACAGACTGCTGTGGCAAAGGATCTGAGAATCAGACAGGACTTTTTCAAGTCATTGGACTTGAAAGTCAAGACATTTCAAAATATGATACTTACCTAGAAGATATAATGGCTGCAAAAAGTAGCTATGTTCACCAGTTGGCTGTTCACTGTTGTCGTCCTCATCCAAATGGATCACCAGTTTACTGTCTTTTCTACATCCAAGGTTGGGATGATCAGACAACCCCCCACCCCCAAATTCTGGTTACAGTTTCCCTCAACTGATAGCATTTCTCCTTCCTCTCACAGAAAAATCTCATTGCCTCTGTTTTGCATGTTGCTCTGTAGCCAGTTTTTAAACCAGGGTAAGGGAATTTTCTTCAGTATGTTGTGCAATTTGTCATAGAGCGGAGTGGGATTCACACCAGTTCTAGAATTTCTGTTTCCCTCCTTTACTCTCTTACATCTGTAGCTGAAGTTTTAGTCTTTTGCCAGAAGGGGTTACCAGACCAGGTTAAGACTGAGCTTGGGATATCTCTTGGATATATCTGCTTAAAGATGTTTGTTTCTTTGGTAACCAATCTCTTCCTCCCTTTGGCTTTCACAAACCCTAATATTAGCCCTTGCCCAGCTGGCAAATCCATTCGTAAGGTGCTTGAATGAGGCATGCTTGGCTAATTCTATCCAACAGATTAAAATATTCTGTCAGGCCAAGAAGCTGTCATAGCTGAAAACATTTCACAATAGAGCAAAGGATCATCAGCATTATTTGTAAAGACCCAGATAACCTTTCTTTTTCAAATCATTGTGTTAGCAATTTACACAGACAAGGTTCCATTTAAACCCACCTTGTGGATGCTGTCTGTTGGTATGCAGAGAACACAAAAATTGCTGTGAGAAAATCAATATTTTGGCTTGATTTTTAACAAAACATGCAAATTAAAAAAGAATGGATACAGAGAAAGAAGGCGAATGGGAGGATGAGGAAGGACAACGGAAAGATGATTGGGAAGATCAAAGCTTTTAGTCTTCCTTTGTTTTGTCTTAGCTGATTAATCTTTCATATGAGGCTCTGCTAAGACAGCTCTTAAGGGAAATGAGAAAATTACCAAAGTACTATAAACCTTGCTGTTCCATCTCTTGTTCAATGTTTCCAATTATTATCTCTAAGCAGAAAGCAACTGGAAAGAAATATCCAAGTGATATCCTTGTAAGCTTGGGTCTTAGAACATTTTGATTTTAGATATGATTTTTCTATGACTTTGCTGTCAGTGGTTATGGGACATTAAAGCATGCTTGCAGCTACAGAACCAATGAGTTTAGGCAACTTAATTTATTATTGAAGAACCTTCTTTTTAAAGTTGATACATTAATTCCATAGACAAATATTTTTTTAACAAAGAAAACGTTCATCTTTGATTAATTGAATTTGACATGAGTTAGTGTAACTGCCAGCTGGGTGGTGATATAACAGTTGATCAATCTAAATCTGGCTGATTGTAATCGATGGAAAAAAGAAAAAAAGTTCTGACTCGAGCTGAGGCATCAGCCTAACATAGGAGAAAATGTTTTCTTTGAAACCATTGCCCTCTGGAGGGGGAATGAAAAATCACAGAAGGATTAGGTAAAAATTCCCTTTTATGTGTAACTGAATTTATGCTTTACAGTCCAGGAGAGGTTCTACAGACTGATGCAAAAAAGAATGCTCTGTCAGAAGAGCCACAGTGGCCACAGTGCTTATGTCAGTGAAGGCTGGAGAACTAATCCCCATCTGTCTGCCCCAGTACTCTCCTCCCCTTTATCTCTAAACTCTTTATCTCTAAACTCACTGAACATCCATTCTACAACAGATGTACTTTCTCTTCCAACTTCATCTTGGATCCCTTCCAAGCTGGTGTCATCCTTCTTTATTTGCCAAATATTTTTTTTTACGCAATCCCTGAAGAATTCCTGCCTAACTGATGTCAGAGTCTGTATTCCATCCTCTTTCTTGACCTTTCTGCTGGTTTGGGGAGGATGTGTGTATTTGTTTGGGGTTTTTTTGGGTTTTGTTTTGTTTTGTTTTGTTTTTTTTCTGGGGGGGGGGCTTTTTTATTATCCTGATTACCCTTTCCCTCTTCATCTTTTATTATTGTGACGTTTTGAGAAATTGTGTTATCTTCTTTGTATCTCTCTACTTTCATGTCTGGCATATATTTAAATAGACTCTTTTTCTCCTGTCTCTGAGACCTTCACAAGGTCTTCACAAGGTGTTGTGGTCTCCTTGACCTTTGGATATTGATAGCTTATATCTTGGATAATCACATTTAAATGTCACCTTTAACTGAATATGAATGAAAGCGAGCTCCTTCCTGCTCTGACTTTGCCTATATATTGTTCCTGTGTTGCAGGGGAAATGACAATATCTCACAGTGGTCTTTCCAGTTTGATATATAGCAATCTGACATCTCTTGACTACAAATGTGGTCACTGTTTTAACCCTAAGTAGGACACATGCACCAGCCATCTGATAGAATGTAACAGCAGCGCTAGTCCACCCATAGGGCTAGCTGTGTTCAGTATCTCATGTTTCAAATAAGAGTGCAAAATACAGAATTCCAGAAGCTAAACTGTGCAGTAAGCAAGAAAAAAAAAATCTCTTGGCCTCCACAACCCAGGAACAGAAACCCTGAATTGTGAAATTAATACAGCAATCCAATTCAATTTCAGCCTTCCTTGAACTAGGACAACAAATACCAAGGATTCGAATATGGTCATGTTTTTTTTCCTTGATAGCATCTGGAAGTATTCTTTACTTCCTATCCAGTAACTACTATTTTTTGCATTCATGTTCATTTGCGTGGCTGAAACATCTTCCTCTCTGGCTTCTAGTGTCCCCTGCCACTCCTTAATCCTTCAGATCTGAAATTGCTCAACTCCAAGGTCACAGTATTTACAAATAGGGTTGTAAAACCAACAGAAGTTCAGCTGGAGAAAAAGGTTAATCTCCAGAAGAGAGGTCTCAAGTCTGGGAGTCATCTCTCAATGAGGGGTCTTAAGCTTAGAAATAGGAGTCATTCGCAGAAGATGGATGCCCCAAGTAAGGCTGGAAGTGAGGTTGTTAATGTAACAGTTTGGGGCACTGTTTTTAGTCCAGAAAAATAATGGTTAATAAAAATTATCTTTCTTGCCACTGTTTTCCCTTCCCCTATTAAGTTATACTCAAATTAGTGATTACCTTACCTGGCTCTTTATATCTGTTTGCTGCTTCTTGTTCTTCTTTGAGTAGTTTCTCCTGATTTTTGCATGTTTCTTTCTTTATGATCGTATACCTGTCTGTCTTTTTGGTATTGTTTCAGTGACCTGTGTGCCTTCCTCTGCACAACTTTCCATCTTTGGTTTGATCTTGAACAAATCTATAAGGACCTAAAGTACATATTTAAGTCTTCCTGGAAAACAAAATCCTGCTTTGCTATTTATAACAATTATTAATCTGTATCAAAATCCACTCTGTTTTTCCCTGACTTGCTATTTACAGGCTGGATGTATCCTAAAGCCCAAAGTCAAGATAGGATTTTAGTGCTAACCTGCCTTAGGGTCAACTTGCACATACTTTTTACCGGGTTTTACTTTGTTTTAATTACTTTGTTTTAATCTGTGGACAGAGGGCAAAAGCCACTTTTCATTTCTACTCTTGTTACTCTGTGGAGCTTCTTTTCTTATACTCATAAATGTACATAAATGTATTTGTGAAGAAACAAAAACCTATGAGATAACTCACAGATCTGTGAGAAAATGGGGGAAGAACCAACAGAAGTTTCAACAGTTGATACCACCTAAGGAAAATACTTAGGTGGTAAATCCTAATGAAAAAAACATTTGTGGTTTTTAGATTCTTCCCAGGTGTGATCATCTTTCCTGAAAGGCAGCTTAGTAGTGGTAATTATATTAACGATGAGACCCTCCTATCTGATAATGCTGCAATGTGAAGCTTAAGCTTTATATATTTAACTGTCAAAAGTATGACACTGCAGTATATTGTTCACATATTCTATAAACCAGAAATGCAGTAAAACTTTCTCTTTAAAGCAAGCTAGATGTACAGTAAGACAGCTGTAAGATAGTGTAAGACACAAACAACACAATTCTCCTTGTTGTTCCCTTTTCCTAAATCTTCATTGAAATCATCTTGCACACTATGCTTTATTTACCAGTCTTGTTTGGTGTAGGTTTTCAGCTTGAGCATCCCTGTTATACTTTAATTACTGCCACAAAAAGATTTGTGGCCAGTATGGCACCTTTATCCACATGAATGTCTGAATATGATATGAGGCAGAATCACTTTCAAAATTATTCTTCTTAAAACTTTCATTTGAATATTCCCCTAGCTTTTGAGCTTACTTTCAGTAAATTATAAACAACATCTGGGGCAGTCAGCTGCCAGCCAGCACATCTGTTGTTCTCCAGCATTTAAAGCAATGCTTAAAATCTGTTTTATTTGAATCCATAACTGCATAAGTTTTATTGAATATACTCTGAAAATAAAATTAAAAGAGACCAACATTTTTTTCTTTGAGAAACATGCTCAGAGAAATCCTTTCTATGTCATTTCATCATATGCATAAATCTGGAGTGGCATGGCGCAGAGGAAATTTAGGTGTGCCATCTAGTCCCTTTGTAGAAGTCCATGCTGATCCCAACATAATGTCTTCCTGACAGACATTAGATGCCAATAGATTTCCATTGCGACCTCTTGAGCAATGGAGTCATAGTTCAGATAGTTGCTTGATTTTTGAAAATGAATTATAAAGGATAGCACCAAAATACACTTGTCATATGTTGCCATAACCAAAGCAGGTATACTTAATTACCTTTCCCAAGAAAGCAATAGCAGCCACACAATCACCTTTAAGGAAGAAGAAATTATTCTGATACTAACAGAATAATAATTTCCATATAGCTATGTGGAGCTATACAGATGGCCTTCGTTATTCTTGGATAAATCTGTAAGCTGCAGTGCCAATTCCATACCATTCTCATGAATCTGCATCTTGACACAAAGTTGCAAAACCTGTTTTGGAATATATTGCATGAATACCACTCTATGTTGCAGCATTTCCTAAAAAGTGTAGTCAAACACATTATGCTTGGTAGTTCTACTGCTTGTAGGATCTTCAATGACTGTCATTCTCCCAGCAGTAATTTCTCTTTCAGAGGAGCTGATAGACTGTATTGGCTCATTGAGCCAACACTGCATACCAGCCTACTGAATCAGCTCAGTATAAGACTGTTTGGATATGTAAACCAGCAAGCATCCATGTCGAGCTATTTTTCTTTGCTCCAGGCGCAGCAATTGAGAAGTATTTTTTAATGCATTTGCAATGCAGGCAATTCGGCCTTCTTCCCAGTCTTGTAGTCCAGGAAACAATAATTTGAAGTTGCTAATTCTTTGCAGCATTGACTGAAAGCATTTTAGATGGGGTTCCCGTAAACTGAGGCTGAATAGTAGTTCCATTTGCACGGTGCAGCCATCTGTCACACCTTGTCTCTTCAAGGTCTGTCAGCGTGGTCACAAGTTAGGGTACTGTGCGTGTAAGAGTGACTGTTTTTGGCAGCACAATGTATTGCCTCAGACTGATCCTGGTTTCTGCAGGTAAAGGACTATATTGACCTGTTGAGTTAGTGAAGACAAACACAATGCTGAAGGGTTGTCATTATTCTAGTGTCACATTGCCACATCAATGACTTCAGAACAACTGTCATGAGTTTTAGTGGGCATCTTTGTCCCATTTACCACAGCATAACAGAAGTTTTTGTGGAGGTATTTTTGTCAGTTCTTCCATCCTGGCTCATCAGCCTGTCTTCTGTTATGACAAATGCATGTAACTGGGGCAAATACATTTACTTAACAACAATTCAGCTCTGAGAATTCAAGAGAGTGTAACTCACTTATGTTGGTTCTCACCTGAAAATCACTCTTCTCAAAATGTGCTTGGATATCTGATCCTTTTGTTTTGATGGATTTTAACTTGTTCCTTAAGACTAGGTTATCTGTGGTAGCCTTATGCATTGGCAGGTTGTTTGGGTACAAACTATATTTCTCTTTATCATCATAGGCAGTGTGCAGTGCTTCTCCAGACATGGTATTTAGCTTATGAGGGACGTATTCCTAATTAAATCTTTAATTTATTGCATTCCATTCTATGTTACCTAGTGTATGCAGCATATCTTGATATGAAATCATAGTTATTACCTCTGTGCTAGCAAAATGATTGTTTCTGATTAATGCAAACAGCTTTTGAATGCAGTATACTCTATTTAAGAATATTCAGAATATGCATCATCGATTTTCCAGTGTTCTACAATTTTAATTTCATCTTCTTCACTTTCAGTGTGAAGTCACTGATGGTAAGCATCTGCAGCCAGTCTGTGTGTAGATGACAGTGAAGATACTGTTACTGATCGTTCTTTTTGCAGTATTTTACGTTTGTTCTTGTAGTGGACAACAGCACTTCATAAACTGTATCATTCAAGTACTTACTGTCTCTTGAGCAGAAAATATGCTGTACAACCGTTTTCTCAGGGACCACCTAAAAGCTTCTTCCCTGTCAGTAATTGCTACTTTGCTCTTTCGATAAACAGAATCTAGAAACTATTCTTCACCATGGAAAATAACATTGGAATTTCCAGTTATATTGAATGGTATTTCACTCTTGTTCATGTTCTGAGTGATAACTAGATTTTAAATCTGCCACCTCTTGTTCCTTATGGCATCCTAGGCTGGAATCTGATTACACATGGACTGCCCTCAAAGAGTATTCAGTTAATTTGTATTCTCAAGGAACATTAGATTGGCAGTTGTCTCCTTGGAAGCTGTGAATTATGTATGTCCTCTGTGCTCATTTGGAGGAAAGCATGCTGAGTCTTCCATCTCCCATGCTTAGCTATGCTTGTGCAAAACTTACGCTTCAGAACTTCAGTAAAATAGTGTACATGCTGTAAACTACACAGAAATGTCCCAGTGACAGGTAGCGAGAGCAGCAGCAGATAGTTTGCTTAATGTGAAATGCTTCATAGTGCAGCAAGTGTGTTCTGGCAAAAATGCTGCTACATATTCCAATAGGATAGCAGTGTTTATAGTGTCTAAATAATAACAGTGACAACAATACCAAATCCTTGTATAATGGTTCTCATTAGTGTATTGCATGGTGATTTTCAAGAGAGGTCTGGCTATCCTCATTCTACAAATGAAGAAGCTGAGGAACAAAAAGAAAAAGTGATTTGCCCACGTTCATCCAGAAGTTCTCTGGCAGAAATAAAACCTGTGTGAGTATGATTTTGTGCCCACTACATGATATTGCTCTCTATCACTTGTCCCCCTGCAACGTTCTGAAAGTTGCTTGCATGAGAAACTTTCCTGACACTATATAAAAGTGTAAGCCATAGTCAGGCATTATAAAGTTAATGCAAGTGTCTATTTCTTTGCCTTCTGCTGCAAGCTACAAGTCTTCTCCCTGAAAAATGGTCTCAGTCACTGCGAAATGTAGATTCCACTGCCCAGGATCAACATTTATTTGTTGTTGCTAGTTGTGAACTAATAAAGAGGAATACAGAGTTTGTATTTCATTATGAGTTAATTGTACAATGGTAGGAGGATCTGAATGGAATTGAAGCCTGCAGGGAAATTTTTTTCTTCCATGTGTACATCTTTTCCTTGTTCCAGCTGCATCTGATGTCCAGGATGCTTTGCTTTATTTTCTTTTATTCCTTTTTACTGACTAATCACCTGGGATATTACTTGAAGCAGCCTACTTGACTTACTGCCACTCTTTTGGTTTCCTGAAAAGAAACATGATGAGCATGAGGAAAACAGCACAGGAAAGTAGAGAATGAAAAAAAGGAAAAGGAATAAAAAGAGAGAAAGGGACAGAGAAGATAAACATACACCAAGAGCCACAAAGGAAGAAAGACAGACCAGAGGGAATTGATTTGCCTTTGTGGGGAGTTTACTAGAATTTGTGCTCTGTATTCCAAACTGACTTTTTCCCAGTCTCTCCCATGCTGTTCTCCTTCAGTCACTCCTATGAGCTGTCTCACCTACTCACCTCACAGCAGAAATCATCTTTAGTCCTTGCAGAATACCTAAGAGGTGTGAAAAGCCTGTGCATAGCTGGTATCAGTTGACATAATATTGTCATACTTCTCAGCTGCCTGAGGGTATGTTAAGATCATTTCCATTCTCCACTGAAAGCTGATCAGCAGGTAGAGAAAACAACAGAGTCTGCAGGTCTAAGTAAGCCTAGAAAGAACATACGCTGCCTTTGCCTCAATACAGCAAATTTGGGAATTGATAGTAGAATGCAGGCTGGGAGAAGCATGATCAGAAAATGAAGGAAAAGAGGGGAGACAATTGCCCAGGAGGAGGTATACATTTTTGGAGGAAGGTACTGTTTAAAAAGAGGAAGAGGCACAGAGTAGAGTTGAAAGAACGTGGAAAGTGAGAGCAAGAATAATCTAGAGTTAGTAGGAGAGGAACAGGAAAAAAGCTGATCAGAGGGAAAGCTGCGAGCAACTGGGAAAAAGGAACAGTTAAACACAGAAAGAAGGAAAGATGGTAACAGAAAGAAAACAATGGGAAATACAATCAGCTATTTTTTTCTTCCCTGTAGAAAATATGCTTCAAATATGTTACTACAAAAGTAATATCTAAAAGTAATTGTTCATATAGAATAGAAAATAGGGACAAAACTCTAGAGAGGAAGTGACTGAAATAAATAGGCAGGTCCCCTTCCCTCAATGCAACAAATCCAGACACTGGATTTGTCAAGACAGTATTTTTTTTTTTCTTCTGAATTATATTTTGGTTGTATGTGTGTAATAGGAAAATATATGAAGCATTTCCATTCTGATTACTTCAATACTTCTCTATTATTACAGTTTTCACAATAAAACCACAATACATACAATATTGTAGCACTAAGCCCCAGTAAAATATAATTTAGTTGTTTTAGCACTATATGTATGTCACAGACTATTTTTAAAATGCAGGAATTTAATTTGAAATGAGAGTATCATTAATCTAGTACTTTGCACAAATTTGTTATTGCTGATTAAATAATATTACATTATTTGTCTCCTTTTAATGTGGAGTGCTGAAATAAGTTCTTGAGCATGTACTAATTTATGTCTCCTCATAGCCCATTGCTCTCTGTCAGTACCCCCATTTCTAAATGAATGGCTGTTAAGAGAGGAGGAGAGTGAAAAAGAACATAACAATGAGATATTAAAAATTATTCATGTACCAAAGTGTATGTAGAGACAGATGCAACAAGATTTTCAGACAGATTGACGTGTATTAGTAGATGGAAAGATGTGTGCACACAGAAAAACTGAGAAAAGCAGTTAAATGAGAGCACATCATAAAACAAAATACTTTTCCTTCCAGGTCACATAGGTCACTTTAAGACCACCAGCTGGCAATTAGGACAATGAACTGCGTGCAGCCCACCAGCCAGCTACAAAGAGGAGCATGTGGTAGCATCATGTTCACAAAAAAATGAAGTTGACTGAACAAGAGCTCATTCAAACTTTTGCAACTTAGCAAAATGGAGAAGCATGTGGAGGAAGACCATAAAAGCTTTTGTTCAAGAGAACGATTCACTCACATGCAGAATGATCATGAGTTTAGACATAAAGTAAGGGACATCAATAAGCTAAGTGGTGCCAGTTTTTTTCATTCCTTGGCACGCATAGATAACAGTGTTTAATCACTGAAAAGAAATGGAGAAGTATAAACAAGAGGAACTGTGATCGTTAATAAAGACTGTCTTTAGGTGCCTACTTGTTCCAGCTGGATATTCTGCAGTTATTTGTGCAGAAATGCAGGATGTCAGAAAGGACGCTAATGCTAATCCCAGCATGACATGGTGGAGAGTGCTCCAAAAATGCGTCCACATTATGCTTGAAACATGAGCCCGGACCTCATGCTTGAGGACACTGCAGACATGCTATGTGGAGGTAAACTCATGCTCAGACATAGGGTTTTGGGAAGCCTTAAAGCACACTGGAAGAGGAGGTATGGGCGAACGTTATCTCTTTGAACCGTCCTAGGCATGCAGCTTTCTCACCCTTTCCACCATCCTGTATTTTATCTGATTTTGCAGTGAAGTTGCAATGGCTGCCATCAGCCAAAGAAGTCAGACCTCAAGGCCTTTCTAGAAGAAACTTGACGCTGAGCCCTGGAAGGTGAGATGTGATCACAGCAGGGAATGAGCACAAGGTACTTTCTAGTAATATGGCCATACAAGTGCTGATCTATTGGCAATGTGGACACAGGAATATTTGTTCTAAAGAACTCCCAGCCCATGAAGTATCAGAATCTCTAATCTATTATTGAAGTAGGAATAGCAATGGGGAAGTGAGTAAATATCAGAAAAATTGTCATACCTGAAGTCTGTAATTTCTTTCCACTTTTTTTCTTCATTGTATTTGTACTGAAAAAAAAAGTTCACGAAGAAAACATTATGCCATTGCCAACAAACTCAGGAAAAGGTCTTACCCTAGTAATATCATTATGTACCAGGATCAGTATTAAATAGGTGCTATATTAATCTCTTTTTGTCCGCAGTAGAAACATGTTTCCTAAATGATGTAGTAAGCCTTGTTTTGAAGTGCAGGCACACTAACACATAGAGATATTTGAATGTTACAGACTGCACTTACATAGGACATATCTGAACATAACGTACATCTGAACACATCACTTCGGGCCTAGGTGTAGCTTGAGAAGCGATTATGTTGAAGTCTTGTTCTTTGTTGTCATGCAGATGCTCATGTAAGTGACAGAGTTTTCATTTCCTTCTGCCATCTAACTTTTGCTTGCCCAGTTTGTGCGACACCACTGACAAAAAATCTGCTCCTTTTCTGCAAAAGCCAGGATGGATATGGCAGTGAAGAAGATACAGAAAAGACAGATTTCTGGTGCCAGGACATGTTGCTGATTTGGGGCAGAAAGGAAACACTGAGTCTGCCCCATGCTATATGATTGCATCATGCACTGGGCACCTAAATCAAAGCTGCCTGTATGCAGATCCTTCAGCATTCAAGGAGACCACTAACAATTAAGTCACTGAACAGTCATGCACTTTTGTTTGATTGCACATCTTTGTGAACCCAGGGGGTGGGAGGGTGGGCAGGGGGAACGTTCTTTCAAAAGCACCTAGATATCTGAGAAACCAAAGTCTGGATACTTGGAAAACCCACCCTGTACTCTTCAGCTTCCTAATCCATTAGAGCATTAGGAAAATCACAGTAATCCTGAAGAGGTGTTGCAATAATATATTTTCTGAAGACAAAAATATGACACATTTTACTTTTCAAAGTCAGCAGCAGAAACTAAGGGTATGAGAATCATTCTCCAAACATACCTACCTAGTGTTCCTCTTTTCTGTGCTTTTGCTCTTCTTTGTATCCAGAGGATCTATATTCTTTGGCTGCATGGTGGCTTCTTGCCTGGTTGGTTTCAGGGAGCTGTGGAAGGCTTCCCCTTTCCTTACACTCTCTTCTGTGGGACCCACTGTACCTGAGAGGGGAACTTGGTTGGAGGAGGTTTGTTTAGTAACTTCTTCTTCCTCTGTTCTGGAGTTAGGCATATCTTGCGTGTTGTCCCTCTTGAAGGGAAAAGGAAAGATTAACAGATTAACAGATTAAAGATTAACACTAGCAACTGACATAAAAAAGAGCTCTGCACGGAGCTGATCAGCAGAACTGGAACTCTGTGATAAGATCGTTTCATATATAGTAGTCCCCTATATACTGAATATTCTGCTATAAAATGGTGTCAGACAGACCATCTGTAGGAAATGTGATATTGCTACCTAAAAGAGAGACTACTGTTTCTCCTACATTATCAATTTGTTGGCGATTATTGGCCTATAGCTTTAGCTAGAGGTGACTATGCAGTCCATCAGGGGATAACAGGTCTCAAAGCTTAACCTCTGAGAGGTGTTTGTGGCTTTGCCTCCAAGTTCTCTGCTTCTGATTGATGACCAGGACTCCTTTATCTCCAGGTTATTGTCCTCTTTTTGCTCATATTGGGAAGCTGAGAGAAGATCTTTGCTCTCCCTCCTGTCCAGATTTTGAGATTGGGCCCTACTAAAATCTCTCAGCCTCTTGCTTTCAAGTAGCTGAGGCAGGGATACCTGTAAGCCTCTCATGTGCAGATGGCTTTCTGTCTAAACATGAAGAGAGCAGGGAGGGTGTAATAATGTAAAGAAAAATCCACACTTAAAAATTGTCAGTAGAAAAGAAAAATCAATAGTGAGTGACAGCTGACACTGCAAGGTATTGAAACACTGATGAACATGTGACGGGAAAAATAAGTCATCTATTCAGCAAAGAAAAATAGAGATTCTAGGTCTGGAGCATGATTTTAGTATATTGAATCCCTAGTAACACCTGCTGTACACGCAGGAGCCGACGTTCATGTCAGGCCAGCTTAAGTCCAGAAGGTTGTACAACGATTTAGTCTTTGACATCAGATAAGAGAGAAAGCAGAAAACCCAGAAGAAAGGTGGCTATGTAAGGACAGTTGAAGCAGGAAAGTATTAATTAAGAAATTTGATAAATCCTATACTCACTTTCTCTTAACAACCTATGCATTCTTGACTTAATCAATATGGGTGTGGGATGTGGCTGTGCAGATTTTTCAGCCAAATCTGAGTCCTATACTTTCTGCAAATCTAATCTGAATATGCTAGTTTTTTCCCCTAGATTTTCTTCAGTCACCCCTTTACCTCATCACTGATTTTTCTTGAAAGAATAATCTCTCACAGTTCTCTCATCTCTCCAAAATTCTATTTTTCTTGTCCCCTTGTAATTTTTCTGCTGTATGTACACAGATTCATTCCTTCTCTCTGCTACCCATGGCCAGGAAGAAGATGGGAGCTCCCGAGTGCAGAGAAAAGATGCACATGCAGCACCTAGCATTGGCCATGTGATCATGTTGTTTTTTTTTTCTTCTTACTGTGAATGTGCCTCTGCTTGGCTGAGAGTTGGGCTGGCTTGAGAGGGAACTAAAGACCCATCAGTGCCTGTGCTGACAAAATCTTGTTTGCCTGGAACTTAGCTTTAACCATTAACCATCCAACTTCCTTCCTAAGCGTGACTCTAAGGTAACAGATTCCTTCTGTTCTTTAGTGAAATCTGTTTGTGATATTGTCTCTAGGACCTTCTGAAGCATTTTTGCTGATCCTCGCTATTCTCCTTGTTTCTCTCATAGCTACAGAGAGCAGCTGCCTTCTGCCTGTCTAGCTGGTTGCCCTCTGTAGCATTTCCCTCAAGAACTTTCTCTTTCCGTCCTTTGAATGGAGCAAATGCCTTTGCCCTCTTTGCCTATTAGTTGTCAGCCCTTGCATGGGTCTCAGCTGTGTCATGTCTTTCCTTCTCTGCTTTTTTTCATTGGGTTGTGGAATTCAGTTAAAAATACCATTTAAGAACATACTCCCAACTATGAAGGAAAACTAAACACCAAACATTAAGTAGTATGCTATTTATTGATTTGCAAAAATTTATCAGGGCTATGGTGTGCCTAGCATCCTCACTCCCATTGCTGTGAAATTCTGTAGGGAGTTTACAAGCCAGTTATTTTGATAAACAGAACTGTAGCTCCTTCAAAGCACACAAAAATTTTGACTTGAGAAATAATAAAGAATATTGCCACAAGAGATACTTTCTGATTGGTCACTTTGAACTTTTGATATCTATTTGCTAAAGACTCACATTTTCTGATGGATTGTTTGGGATGGGAGCTTTCTTGTGACACATGCCAAAATCCTTGCATTTTACATTGACTTCAGTGTTGCTGGTATTTTCTGGGGGTTTCAGGAGAGAGATGAGCTGCAGCCACAGGTGGAATAGGTGTTGTTGCTGGTCTGGTGGGGCATAGAGCTCTAGATAATAAGAACGGCCATTTACTAATTTTAACAGGAGGTGATGCTTATCTGTGCTGTGGACAGATAGTTCCACAAACTTCAAGGGGAAGAACCTATAAAAAAAGGTGGAAACTCATCATTAAGCATAAGTGGATATTCCTCTCAAAGAAGATACTGTGTCTGTTAGACCTACAGATAGAATAAGACTAAAAGTGAGAAACTGGAATAAGAAGCTGCTCTTGAGTGGATTTGGACACTCTTCTTATGAGTGCCTCTAGCTGATTATGGAAGAAATGCTGGACTGCTGTGCACAGAATGAAGGCAAAGGAAGTTGGCTTCTCTACAATGCCTTCATTTCACTGCCTTATTCCCTGACAATCCCATACCCTCAATCTTCTTACCAGCTTTCAGCTTCTGATATCTTTAGAAAAAGATTTATTAAGTATTCATAGTCATCATCTATCTATATGCATATGGGTAGTGTTGGCCTGAAATGATGACCAGATTGGGGCCTAAAGGTGTGTACTTAAACTTCAGTGATTCTCCTAACTTTACTGTGGGACAAAAAGTCACGGCAAATATGAGGTCTGTTAATAAACTGACCCTTAAAAGAAGGAAAACACTGTATAGAAATGGGAAATACATTCATATTTCTTATTTACTCTTCAAAGAAATATTTAACCCTTCTCAGTGCTAACTCACCTGGTGAGTGCTAGCTCTTCCATGTGGGATGGCTGCTCTGAGAGTTTCCAGAAGTTTGCCATACTTTCCTGTGGAGACACAGGCACCTCGCGCGCTACCAGCATCGCATTGGGCATTGGTGAAGTGGGATTGGCAGCACAGATGCCAATGGTCACGCAGCTGGGTCGGTTATGGACAGAAATTGGTTCCCCTCTTCTATTAACCTGAACAAAAGAAAAAAAAGCCCCATCAACATGACATTTGCCATGTGATCTCTCAGAGAATATGCTACCAACACATTTCATGGTGTTTTGACTTGGGGGCCCTAGAGCTTATGTACTGGGTTGGTGGGGAGAGAGGGGAATGTGGAATAATGAGACAGGAATGTGTATGAAAGAAAAGAAAGGAAAGAATTTGAATAAGGATAAAGGATGACTGGAAATCACTGGTTCTTGTGTGGTCCAAATCATTGGGTATCTGATTGCTGTGGTCAGAAACCTCTTGAGTACCATTATCTTGAATTTCTCTTAGTGTAAACATGATGGAAGAGGCACTCTGTTCTGATGATTCACTGTCTTTGTCAGTATTACTCTGATATTAGTGAGACCTAGTTATGAACCAGGATCGGGCTAGGTGCTGTACAAACACAGAATGGAAAAAGATCCCAACTAATTTATATGTGAGACATGAAGTTACAGAAAGAAAAATGAGAAAATACAAGGAGATAAGAATAAGTTGGTAAGTACGATCGAATCACGTGTTATATACCGTTGTCAGGGTTTGGTTTTGATAGGCATCAGAGAAAAAGTGCATCCTAAGAAGGAATTTGGAGGGCAGTGCATTAAATTTGTAGATATCTAGTAGAATCTCCTCCCAAGCGGAGAGACAGTATGTAAAAAATATCAAAGGCTTTTTTTTTTTTATTTTAATGTAAATGAGTCAGTGCTGTTGCTGTTTTCTTGGGTACATTGGTTAGGGCAACTGCCTCCTTGATAGTAAATGAGGACTGATAAATAAAGCAGTGATAAATCATAAAGTACCTTGAAAAATGGAGTCTAGCTAATTAACATTCTGCATGTGTATTAACAATGCAAGACTGAATTAATCAGGGCAAGACCAAAGGATGTTGCAATTATCACAAAGTGAGGTAATGAAACCCTATGAAAACCACCGTTGAGATACATCATCTAGATAGAATTCAGATATTTTAGACACACTGTGAATGCAGTATTGTAGGAGCGTAGACTGTTGCCAGAGTCTTGCAGGGTTCTTTAGCCAGTGCTTAGAGTAAGTGACAGGCAGGGTAGTGATGTTGCCTGCAAGGATACTAGAAGTTGCAGGTGGCAGGGAGATTGCCTGGGAAAGGCTAGGTTGAACTGACATTGATGGCTAAAAACCTTAATGAGATAGCACAGAACCAGAAATTTGCTAGAACAGTCCTAGCTATTGCTACAGGAAGGAGTAGGGGCTGACAGGGAAGGGTGAAAACATCACTCTGTCCTCCTTCTCTAGTTTGCAGCATTGCTGTTGCTGGGTTTCTGGACTATTGCCTTTAAAGTGTAGCAGAATGAGTCTATAGGAGAAGGGAAACGTAGCCCCATATGTATATAGTAAACAGAGATTAAGAATAGTGAGAATAAATGAATGAGGAATAGCTGTTGAGCTGAGGAGGAAAAAAAGGGGTAATCATGGCAAGCAATTTTATCTTGAGCATGCCAAATTACTTCATTTGAATGACTTTTTACCTGGACAAACTTGCTCTCGAAGATGGGAGCATAGCTAAAAGGAGCATATTCTCCTTGGCTAAGAAGTCTCTGAAGGTCACCCATAATGGATGCCTGACTTGAACTGATGCTCTTAAAATCAAGCTTGCTATTCATTTTGCCTATCCACAAAACAAAAATAAATATACAAGTTAAAAGGAATAGAGATAAAAAGGCTTATATGTTAAAAAAACCCCTGATGATTATGAAAAGAAACAAATAATCCTTCCTGTTAGGCTTTATTATACTACTAAACAGCAGAACCTCTCCCCCCAAAACACATATTTTTAAGAACGTGCAATCTCAAGTGCAAAGGGGAACCTACTAATGCTTTCTCACAGCTCTTGACTCCTCTTTCACTATTTAAGGAAAAAGGGCCTGTGAATCTATAAACACTAGTTTGCACATGCTGCTTTATACCGCAGTATTTTCTTGTTTGTAACTTATCTTGTATATTTTTGCCACTGTTACAAAAGCTGGAGGATAAGTAACATAATACTGATTGACTTATTGAGGGGAAAAAAATTTCAAGCCTACTCATTAATTACATTTCATAAATCTTTATTAAACAGCTAATTTCTATTAACCTAAGTAGATACAAAAGTCAAATGATTTGTTCACAACTGCTTAGTAAGTGGCAGAATGCCAAGAAGAATAGAAATACCCTGCCACTGGGTTTTTAAAAAAATGGATGTAGTAGACTTCTACTTCCCATTCATACCTTGTTTCACTTAGGTCAATCCATTTCTTACAGAGGAGTACATCCAAGAAAAGAGAGGACACAAGTGTGCTAGTCCCTTCTGTGGAGCCCGCTGAAATTCTGCCAGCACTAGAAACCCATGGTCAGCAGCATCATCAGGCACGGTCTTGGTATGGTTTCCCTGCTTGATTTTCTTTAAGAAACGATGATATGAAGAGACGTGGTACGTGAATGTGTGTATGTGGGGCAGCAAGTTTTGTCATAACAGGCAGGACAGCTTGGAAGAACTCAGCCCCATCACTGCTGGCATCACAATACATCACCTGGTTTTTGCTCTCACCAGTCCTGGCAGGAATTCCATTTCTTGGTTGCATCAGGGCATAGTGGTAAGAGGTAGCATGGATTGACCTGTACCATGGGCACCTTAAGGGCATGGTAACATCAGAGATTTTTGTATAGGTATTGTCCATGCAGTGCAGGCAGCTAGGGAACAGCAGGAGTTGGTCTGCTCCATGAGGGACAATTTGCTGGGAGCCAAGGATGACCTCAGCAGAGGCATTGCCTTCAAGAGTCAAGGCATAGTCCTCCAATCCCACAGAATCCAAAGTGAATAGGCTGAGCAGGATAGTGGTAACAGGGTCCACTGACAGGCACAGACAAAACAAGGTGCAGAATCAGATCTGGAGTCCATCCTGAGACTCTGTTCCAGAAGTCCAGTCAGGAACAGCAGCAGGCAGGACTGGAGACAGGACTATAGTAGCTGTCCAAGAAAGTCTACCCAGGAGTGCAGGGCTGGTGATACATACACCTGTAGCCTCTCTCAGACAAGGACTAAGTGCCCAGGCCAGGGCTTAAGTGGATCTCCCAGACCCATGGGCAGGGGGTGTGGGGTGAAGAACCCCGGTGAAGCTGGTCAGGGCAGTTAGGGCCTATTGGTGCAGTCAGGGCCCTGGCCTGAGTGTTAATGAGCCAATTTAAAATGCAGCTTGTATTCATGTGTTTTGCTCTGGTTTGCAAATTTTAGCCTCCCTCTCCCTCTATTCTTTTGCTATAGTAACCTTTTTGATCAGCCAAGTGATGTCATAATCAATGTATGATATTATCTCCTTTTTTTCAACTTAAGCGATAACACTGCTGCTTCCAACTCAGCCTGATGCTTGTACAGGGTTCAGGCCATGTCTGAGCACCAGGCTGGTTGAAACAGAATCAATATTGCAAAATAAGAGTTATGTTGTCTGACAGTTTGAAGAACTGTTGTGCAATTTCCTTTGCAGGTACACAGCTTCCTTTGGGTAGGTACACATCCACCCTTGCTTAGGTAGGGCTCACCATAGGACAGCTGCTAGACTGTCTGATAATACTATGCATTGACATAACAATGTCCAGCAGAAATGCTTTCTGCTCTCTCCACTGTACAAGACAACTCTGATCGAGCATGGAAAACAATGGTGCTTTTCTTTCCCAGCTGGATTTCAGCTATGTAATATACATGGCCAGAGAAGAATAAATAGCATTGCTCTAGCAAAACCATCACCACCACCAAGCCCTTTTTCAACATTGAATTGCCTTTCCCTCTCTAGCCAAGGAAACGTAATTGCAAACACCACCACGAGTGAGTGGCTGAGCTGGAGGAGACCGACTCCACAGTCAAGTGGTCACAGCTCTTGCCTGAACTGTGGAAGGTGAAAGTCCTGTCTACCCATCCCAAACACATGCATATACTCAGCCCTTGTTTGGACTGTGCAGTAAGTGTGGTATGCCCATACCAGAGGAAGGAGAGTCTGAGCTAAGACAGTGTTAGGAAGCAGTAGAGCCACAAGGACTCTTGTAGTGCAGGATAATAACATTTTCACACCTAAGACAGCATTACTGTATGATGCTCTGTTGTGCCATGTGCATGTTCTGGCATGGACAGTGCTAGCTAGCTCAGGTGCCTCTGCAACACTCATCGCCCTGATGTGTTGATATGTATTTAATCTCCTAGTCTCAGGGTAATGCATCAGCTATTGTAAGACATGTTGCGATCTGTTTTTTGAGACACCTTTTGTGTGACTTTTGAGGGTGATGAAGGGTGGGGTGAACCTGGTAGCCTGATAGAAGCAAGGCTGCTGCAGCTCCATGACCCCAGGTCCAACCAACAATAAGGCTAAGCATATATTCCCAATAGTTACAACACGCAAACTCACATACACAGCACATACCTACAGCACTCACACAAACACAGACAGCACCAATGGCCTCATCCTGTTCCCCTCTCCAGCCGGTCAGGATGAAGGTCCATTATTGGAAAATACAGACCTGTACAATCTGTACAATCCCTTCAGCAGCTGGGCTCAGACACTCAACCTGGCCAGTATCTGGCCCCTGGATCCCAGTCTCCCCAGCTGCTGGCAACTGGACATATGAGCTGCTAAGGCTGCAACCCCACTCCTGTTGCTGATACAGCCCCCTCACTCAGACACACACGTGTGCACACACACACACACACACACACACATATACATTGTAGTCTGCAGTAGCTGGCTTTGGACACACAGTCCACTTGGTAGCTGGTCCTGGATCCTTGGTCTTTCCAGGTTCTTCCTCCCCTGGAGACACCTATGCATGCACACACACATGCGCGCACACACACATGCACAAATGGGTCTCATGTGACCCACAGACCCCATGGTCTCTCCAGTAGCCGTCTGGGACTCCCCTGGTCCCCCCTCCCCGTAGCTAGCGCCTCCTGTGGTCTTTCCTCTTCCTCACCCAGGAAGAGAGTTTTAAATGACATTTAATGAGACAGGACAGCCTGTGGTCACGCAGGGCATGGCCAGACAAGCATACCTGCTTACACTTGACCAGCCCTTTTTTATCCCTTTATCCTTCAGTTTCTACACCTGTTCCGCCCCTAATCCACTACACCCATTCCTTTCACCACTTTTGGTTCCTCTCCTAAACATCCCCTAAATCTTGTGCAATTCTAAAATGCTTTTCCCTGCACCCCCAGGCAGTAACCTCCCATAGTCTGAAAGGTGGTTGTGAGAGCCCTCCCATTGCCTCATGTTGATGGGTCTCACACCTGGGCAGGGGCTGAGGCACTCCCGTGACAGCCCTGGGAGAGGCCCAGCCAGGGTATCCCTATGAGTCCTTAACTTGGGTTCCCACCTGCCATTGTGCCCCTGTGCTCCTCTGGGTTTGTGGTGATGGGCCTTTGATGGGCTGATGGCTCCTTCGATGGGCCTTGGAGTAGCTGGGGCAGGGTGTTATTCAGGTTCTCCCGCCTGCCATCCCCTCTGTGCTCCTTTGTGTGTGTGCTTTTCATCACTCCCCTAAACAAAGGACTGTTGTTTTTGTTGGGTTTTTGTTTTAATCTAACCCTAGCCACCACCTCTTAGAAAAACTCCAGCTAATGGAGAAGGCAGCAGCATGACTCCTTAGCAACGCAGACTGCCAAGAGTGTATGAAATCCTGTCTTCTGCTCTGTTCTCTGGCTTTTCATAGCACATTGGGCAAATTGATTGGATTTGGCCAGTAGGGAGTAAATTACAGAAAGTCAGTCATGGATGTACAGTGCCAGCTAACTATCTTTTCTAGATGGGTCCAAGTACTGTTGCATCTGCATGTGTACCTCTCCCATCCTGAAAGACTGGCAGATAAGTAGCTCTCTCAGGCCATTTTTATTTTCATTTTTCAATACCTTTAGTGATGAATAGCTACCTAGTGCTGACATAAAAGCCCCGACAGGCTGGGCTTGCAGAAAGGCATGGTACGCCACAACCAACCAGCTGTAATCAGCATTGGCTCCAGTTCACTTGCCTACATGTTCCTGTGAGCTAATTCCCTTGAGTGTGGCACATGCACTTTCCACGGGGTTCTGCACAGGCACATCCCAAGAGACTGCCCACCAGCCTTCACCATGAACATGCCTGTTGCAGCACCCTCATCCAAATACAAGAAACCTATAGGAAAATATTAAGCCTTTTTTTTTTTTTTTTACTGCAGCTTCTTCATGTATGCACGAGGGTGATCTTGCCTTAGGTGGGATTTCATAGCATCATAGAATCATTAAGGTTGGAAAAGACCTCTAAGATCATCAAGTCCAACTGTCAACCCAACACCACCATGCCTTCTAAACCATGCCCTGAAGTGCCTCCTAAACCATGTCCTGATGCCTCCTAAACCATGTCCCAAATTTAATTTACTAGGTCAGCTGGCAGTTCTCCAAAGTAATGCAACAACATCCTAAAATAAGAGCACAGAGGAAGAGCCTGTCAGCACCAGTGAGCTATCCAGCTGGCAATAAACCACAAGAAAAGATCAGGCATAATAAGGTAAAGTATCAATATTATAGCATAGCTGTCAAGCCACCAAAGCAGGTCTTTTCACAGAGTATAGAACAGATACCCAGCTGAGGCAATCAATGCAGTCTCTCTTATCAGATTAAATTAAAGGCAAGTAAATTAAAGGAAGATACTAATTTACCAGGAGTGAGAACTGCAGACGGATTGCTCAAAATTGAGTGGAAGTGAGTTAAAACAGCTGAGGAAATTCAACATAGATAAAAGTAAAATGATGCATATGAGGAAAACATTTTCTTGAACTGTCATTGTAATTACTGTTTTTAGGTTGACTGCTACCAGTTAAGAATGAGACTTTAAGGTTATCTGTATTTTAAGATCCATAAAAACACATTGGTCAGAAGCACTGAAGAAAAAAATCAACTATTAGGAAGTAGAGAACAAGCAGGAAGTCATCATTTTGTGGTTATATGAGCTAGTGATGCCTTTTAATACTGTGTGCAGTTCTGGCCTCCTTGTCTCAGACAGAATATAGTAAAACTGAAAAGGGTGCAAAGAGGAGCAACAGGGATGATCCAATTTATAGACCCCTGGAGACAGAACATGAATATGAAGGGCAGACTACAGAGATTAGGACTCTTAATCCAGATGATAGCCACCTATAAAACTATGCCTGGCAAAGAGAGGGTGACTTCTTTTCGTCTGCTCCAACACAAAAGCGTAAGAGGCATCAAACAGCACTAGGAGGTGGCAGATTCACAGAATCATAGAATCATTAAGGTTGGAAAAGACCTCTAGGATCATCAAGTCCAACTGCCAACCCAACACCACCATGCCTCCAAAACCATGTCCCGAAGTGCCACGTCTACACATTTTTTGAACACCTCCAGGGATGGTGACTCCACAACTTCTGTGGGCAGCCTGTTCCAATGCCTGACCAAATTCAGCACAAAACAGAGGAGATGCTGCTTCACACCGTGAAAGTGTGGGAGGGACTTCTTGCCACAAACACTGTGGATGCTGGGGGAGTATTTGGAAGATGGATCATTATCTACTTGCCATGCATTTATACTCTTTCTTCCTGAGCTGGCAGCTATTAGCCACTTTTTTGCAAGAGGGAGATTTTAAAAAGAAAAATTTATCTAAAAGCGCACAGGCTACACAGCACAGGGGACTTTCTGGCATTATGTTGTTGCCTTCTCAGCAGTTTCTCGAGTAGTCCCACAGAAGCTGCCTTCTCCTGCTGATACGAGCCGTTGCCAGTGTAGGAAGTTGCGTCTGCCAACACCCGGGTTGGCTTCTCCTGACCCAGTGCCTGGTCTGCACATCACTGCAGAATTGGGTCCTCCTTAGTGCTCCAAACCCCACAGCATTTCAAAATGATGAAGTCACTGGTTACTTTGCCACAACAGATGAACATCCCAGTTAGGAAATGCTTTCGTCAGACAGGCAATAATGTGTTAAATTGTTTTTTAAAAGCTTTACATCCTTGATGTGCTAACTCTCATTTGTCCTGCTGATCTTCTGATTTCTGTTTGGAAATGGCATCCTTTCAGACCATCTCGGGCCACAGTAAAATCCACAAGGAGAATGTCAGGTACCAACAAAAGCTGCTTTGCATGCTTTCATGACAGTCTGGTGGGACAGTTTTTTGTGTGCCAGTGGCTGGTAACATGTCAGAATTGCACTATGACTTCTTTTTTTTTTTTTAATGGAAGCAAATGCATCTGGATATGGCTCTCAATCTGGCAGTGTTCCGCACCTACAAAAGGAGTAAATCAGATCTTACCCTGCTGTTGTTTCTAAGGTAGTTTTTGCACAGATACATGTACTTACCCTCCATCTTCTCTTATACTTTTCTTGACGTTACTTTACTTCTACTTTTGAATCCCTGGTTATCAAGATCATGCCAGTGCGTTTGCTTTCTCTGGTATGTTCATATTGTCAGTGGAGTTACTGGTGTACAAACAGGTTTCGGTTTTGCTTGTGAATTAACTGCAAAAATTAAGTTGGCTGCCTGTATTTTCAAACCCAAATTGGGTCCATGCAAATGCAAAAGTCCTTGCATAGGGACAGAGCATGCTGGATGTCACTGCAGAATGCTGGGATGGAGCAAGTAATCCCAGCCAGACCAGTCTGACAACTAGACAGCTACTGAGCATCTGTGCATTGCCCTTTTGAAGGCTTTATATTCCAAGAGCTTTGTCAGCTTGTGTGCAATATGGCACGAATGCACAGAGCAAGTCTTAACCTAATGCTGAATATGAGTCACTAAGCCCTTTCAGAAAACATGCAACTACCAGCACATCATGAAGCTGTAACGTTTGCAAAACCCACAGGCTTTTCCTCCCCATGAATTAGCCAAGAAGTGTCTGCATTTCAATGCTGAGTTTAAATCCAGCATGGGGACTCACCTTTCCGGGTGGAGGCTGGGATATACTTACTAGAAAACAAAAGTCAAGTTTGAATTAAAACACACACACACAAAAAACCTAAAACCATAAAATAAAACATAAAAGAAAGAACAATGTAGATTTGTTTCACTCTGAGTAAATAGAGAAGTTTAGATGCTGAGAGAATCATGCTGAAGGGGTGCAAATGCTGCGATTTTTCTTTTGAGACTGGCTGGCTTTAGGAAGGTGAAGAGGTTGCCAAACCATTCAGGAGTGACAGTTATTAGAGATCATGTTCTTCATCATGAGGTTAAGGCACTTAATTGCAACATACTGACCAAATACTGCCATGGGAAACTATACCTTGTCTATTCAGCAGATTGCTGCTTTAATGAGTATCAGCTGCTGCAACGGTTCTCCCCACTGCAAATCCTTTTTCTTCATCAATAGTTGTGACATTGACCACCTTGTTATCCCCCTCTCCTAGAAATGTCTCTGTTTTCTTTGACTGTGTGCATAAATGCCCTTCCCTGTCTAATCCATAGTGCTAAAATGCAGCTTTTTCATGGGCGTAATGCCAGATGACTTTAACTAGCTTCACGAAGGAGACTACTGTAGATATAAAGCATTTAAGCGAAGCGTTTCTTACCTGATATTTTGGGAAATGCATAAAATAACCTCACAAAAGAAATATTAGGTTGGGAATACATTCCTGAATTTATTTGGGATAAAAGTCTATTAGAAATGTTTGGAAAGTGTCAGCATAAATGACAGACAATTTTAATGCTTTTTTTCTGATATTAAAAACTAAAATAAAATTTTTGGCAAATTTTGTGCTTGAGCATTTCAACATCTACCCTCTTCCTTCTTATTCTTAGCTTCCTGTCAGGTAAGAGGAAAAGTATAAGGATCATTACATGTCAGCCCAATCTACTGCTTGATAATGTAGCCTGAACTGGGCTCTGACTCCTCACCTGATGCTCTTCACACTCTCCCACCTAGTTCCTCAAGGGAAGTACAAAGCTATATATCCAAATATACCAACTAAATGTACCCAAGAAGGAGACTCTGCCTTTAAAACAACTGTTGAACTTGATTGCTGATGAATCTTTATGCGCTTCCTGAGAGATGCATCTCCAGCATTAACCAATACTCACAGCTTTTTGCTCTCTGGACCTTACTTTGCTTGTCTTGTCTTTGTCAATTGCAAATACAGCTGCCTGGAAACACCTCAGTGATGTTATCATGTAAGAAAACAAAGCTGTGATATGTTTCTTTTGTTTTGAGTTCATGTCTATTTTTCTTATCTAACACAAAACCACACAAACAGTTCAGGTGATGGTGCTATTTTTGAGAAGCTGAGTATTAGAACATAACAGAGGGCCATAGGAAGTGCTGGGCCATCTTAGCCTGGCATCTGCTCTCCAAAATAAGATGTCCCACTAAAGCCTCAACTCTCAGACATAGTTCCTGCCCTGCAAGTGCTGGCAGAGGTGTCAGCCTGAAGAGCTTCCCCGAGCATGACTTGAGGCAGGCCCCGAACACTGCTGCCATACGAAGGCGACGAGGCTGGCACGTGCCATCCCAACACTGACAGGCTTGGAACCAAGACAACCGGAAGGAAAAGGTGGATCCAGTTGCTATACTGGGCACTTCTGTGGTCACTGCAGGGTACGTGCGGACTGCCAGTGGCCTGAAGACCATCTCTAAAAGGCATGAGGCAAGCAGCACGTCTTCTGGACTGAGACGTGTCAAAGAAGACAACCTTTGGCACTTGGTGCAGAGCAGCAAGCTGGGGAGGACAAAGACAGAACCTGCAGGGCGATTCCAGTTGCATATTGTCCTTAAGCAGTATCCATGTTGTAATACGTTTTAAGTGTAACCCTTCAGCTCAAGAATCAAAAAGGCTAAAGATTCCACATTAATTAGTAATCTCTGGAGTCATACAGATCTGTAATAACTACCTACAGATTAAAGACATTTCATGTTTAGAATATTTTAATATCAAGACAGCATTAATGTTGCAACTTCTGTAATTAAAATCTTGAAATCAGTATTTGGAAAAGGCCGGTCTATTCTTCTGTTTATCTGATTGAATACAGCCAATTTTGGAATGAAGTTTCACATCCAGGTGTACAATCAAGGTTTTGGCACCAGCCAGCCAGGATACAAAAGTTGCTGTATGATTTGTAGGCCACTGTAGGATTATCCTGGGTGGATGAATGGGACTCAGAAGGCCCACTGTGTATGATCATTCCCATATATAGGTGCTGAAGAAAATGCTGTAAAAAGAAGACAACTACAATTGTTGGAATACCAACCTTATCTTCACTCATTGCTGGCATTGCTCTTGTTGTTAAGTTACTATTTTGATTGTGCTAAAACCTTGTCTAGAGAAGTAAAAATAGTGAAAATTTTCCTTAAAATGTTTCTATTTGCAAATCTCAGTCCTTGAACCAAAGTAACCACATACTTGAAGATTTGTTTGTCCTTGATTTCTTTTCTTAAGCTTCCAACCTCCCCTGAAACTGTGAGTTGGGAATGTTAAAAATAAAGAAGTGATTTGAATTTATCTATTTATATCACATTTATATCCATTTATATGACAACACCCAAGGCAAATTCTTCAGATTTTAGGCTTGATAATTGAGACATAGTTGTAATAATTTATTATACTGCTCCCAGAGTTACCTCTCCAATATACTGCTATGGCTTTCAACGTTAAGGCAGGCTGGACTGTGAGTGTCTCTCAGAAACTGCAAAGCTTATTTTCTTGCATAAAAGTTTGAACGCTGGGCAGAGGGGATTACAAAAGACAGTAGAGTGGCTAAAGCAGTTTATATTATCAGTGATTTGGAAAAAAAATTATTCTGATTAACCTCTAAATGCTTTATTTGTTACAGTGGTAGTTAAGTGTTATGATGCTGAGATATGGTTTCAACAGAGCCATGCATTATACACAGCACTGGGCCAACTCTTCTCTGCCATATTTGTTTTGAGTAATGGTTTTAATGTAAAGCACATCCAAGATATTTCTGGCTAGGTTTCCTCACATCTCTGTTTTATCTTTGTCTAGCATCTCCAATTGCATGAACAATCTTCCCTGAGGTTGTTTTTACTGGTGTCCTTTATAAATTTCCAATTTTCATTATATGCGCTGCCTGTAATAACTCCTAACTATATAATAATCCTTTGGATTATAAAAGGCGGTGTTCTACATTATTCCTCAGAGATGAGTTAACTCTCCTCTCTCTTCCGTCTTCTGTGGTTTACAATACTGGCACAGTAAATACAGGCATTCATGAATTTAATTTGGTACCATCCTGCTGCTACATAGAGAGATCACAAATGCGGACATGTAGTCCAGAACAAAGAAATATGATCAGCAAGTTGTGTTACTATTTTTCTGAAAGATCAGCCCCTGGAGTGCCTTTGAACACGGTGTACGCCCACCTGCCTTCAGCCTTTGCTACGGCCTGTGCAGGGAGTATTCAGGCTGTTGCACAGCAAACAAAGAGTTTGGTTTTAAAACCAGCCTCAGGGATGCCGTGTGTGGTTATCGTAGAACTAGCTCTGCTCCACTGTGGCAGTCAGAACTTAAACCCAGTTTTCTGTGTCTTCCCTGACTAAGTGTTCAACAAATACTATAGACAAATGTTCTGGCTTCATGCATGGAGTTGACAGGATAGCATTTTGCCCATGAACTCCAAGAAGCAAAGTGTTGTAGGGCACTGCTACGGTCTTAATCCAAGATGAAATGTAAAATTACCAAAATACATAATCTGGCAAAGGCTGAATAGCCCCAGTATCAAAAAGAGAATCTCATGAAAAAAAAGTATGAATGCTGTATCAAATTCCACACAGTGCAGCACAAGGGCTGTTTGCAACTGCTAGGCAATTTAGAGTAAAAAAAAAAGCATTCTCCAGCTTTGACCAGTCCAGTTGTAAACTCCTGCAAATGCTGCTTCCATTTTGTCCCTTGGGAGATGAGCGAGAGAGACCTCACTCTGTATTTTCAGTTCATTCGTGATACTGTACATGAGGGAAGGCCCTAGATCCCATATCCTATTTTCCCTTCCTTCCTGTCCTCTTCCCACACCCCAAATACACTCTTAAACCACTATTTTTTTGGTTCAAACAACAAGGCTAAACAGGTGAAATTTTAAATAATGATTGAGGATTTTTTTTATTCATTTAAGTTTCAATATCATTACAGAAAATGTTATGGTACAGAGTTGTTTAACATTAGTTTTATTTCTTTGCTCATTTAATTTCCACACGAATGCTGGTAACACTAATATCTGTACAAGATCAGTCTTTGATTTTTTTTAGTTTTTAGTTCTGTACATTTTTAAATGTATTGGTTAAAAAGGCTGTCAGCACTTAAGGAAGCAATTTTTTTGTTTGTTGAAATAAAAGGTATCCAGTTACTGCCCAAGAGTACGGAGCTGGGTGGCTGCCGGGACAAGAGAGATCCCTGAATGCGCAGCGAGGTGAGAAAACCTCGGGGCTTCATTGGGTTCCCAGTGCAGCCACTCTGCTTTTGGCACTGTGCACATCAACACGAGATACAAGATAAAGAACAAGCAGAAGCTCTCTGTGAAGCAGTTATGAAGCATACTAATAAGGGAAATCCAGGTGTTGTCTACGCTAGTATAAATAAGC
This sequence comes from Morus bassanus, assembly GCA_031468815.1. Taxonomy (NCBI): domain Eukaryota; kingdom Metazoa; phylum Chordata; class Aves; order Suliformes; family Sulidae; genus Morus; species Morus bassanus. The sequence goes on along the minus strand of CM062572.1, from coordinate 37,894,303 downwards.
AGACAGCCTTGTTTTAAGAGCATAAGTAGTTGTATCTTAAAGATGAGAAAAAACACAAGTTCTGCAGGCACCTACTGCTGTCTACTAAAAGCTACCGCTATTAGAACTAGCATTGAACACACAAAGCAATTGCAAGGAAAGGAAAAAGTTGCTTTGATATAATCAGAATAAATTTCTTTGTTAAGATTTGTTTTAAAGTTTTTTTTTTTTAAAAGGTATTTATTTAAATTCCATTTGAAATATAATTCAAGATGTTGACTATACTGATCAACTTTTATCCAAATCAGAAAAACTAGCTGTGCCGTTGCATATTACAGGATACAGTCAATGATATGTGGACATGCATCAAAGCTTCGTTCTTGCTGGTGACATCATAGCCTTCCAATGACCATGACATCCACCACCTCCCCCTTGTGAAGCTCCACATACTGCTCTGTCTTTGGAGGTAGCATCAACAGTCCATTGGCACTGCGCATACTCATCAGACGACTGCTCATCTGATTCCCTACAGGAGAGCGAGAGAAAAATTTCAGTTAAGCTTTCAGTTAGTTTCAAAGGTTGCAACACGCCACATGGGAAACAAGAGCTGGTCTTACGAAGATGTTGATGTTGCTAATGTATTCATAGGGCTGGGATCTCGCTGTTCCAAGGTGGATGGAAACAGAGAAGTCTGTAGAGAATTAGTCAGCCTCTCATCGCTCTGGCCCTCAAAACTCTCATTCCCTCTCCTGATTCCTTTCTTATCCAGCCTTCCACATTACCTATACCTCATATCTTGTAATAGTAAATTGCTTTTCTGTTGGAATTTCTAATTCTATGAAAATTACTTTATTTTTAAATTTGTGTATCTAATTCCAATTGTACACCAGCTCAGTCTAGAATGTTTTTAATATACTCTTATAGAAACTGTATTCTTCTCTCTGAATAGTCTCATTTAGCATTAGTAGCTTAGCACTAGCAGCTAAAGAATATGAAGCCTTAGGGTGCAAGAGCTGACAGAGAGTAAACTTTTTGATAAAACTAATGTTGCTAACGCAGAACTAGCTGAATCCGGCAGATGCGAACAGAATGAAGATAAGGACCAAGGAAACAACTCCAAGAGAATGAGGTAACTTCAGGAGAAGGCCAGCCCAGTGACAAAATAAGAAATCAATAAGAAATCAACAGGCCACTGACCAGAATTAAGTGATTGGACTTGGGGATCGGGTGCTGGGTGGTACGGGTATAATTACATGGCACAATCTAGGGTAGGGGTCCCTCTCCAGAGGCACCCAGCTCAAGCTGTAACCTGAGAACTAACAAAGGAGGAATTGGAAACCTTCACTCAGACTCAACATTTTTCAGCGGGATCCTAGGGTCGGACTCTGTTATGGTGGCCAGCTGTGTAAATCCATAACATACACCACCTCAAAAGAATGGGTTCTGTGGGACACTGAGCTTCACAACATGTCCTGAAGATAAACAGTATCATATTGTTAGTACAGACAAAAAATGAAACTGCAATAAAAAGTCATGCCCTTTAGTCTCCTGGTTTTCAAACTTTCAGATTGACAGAGAAATTGTTCCAGACAGTCTGCTTGTGTAAGGAAAGAAGTGGTGCACAACAAAACAGAGTTAAACGACATACAGCATTATAGAAGTAAGTAATACCTTGACTTATACCTGGAAATATGTCAGAGGCTGTGTGATCTTGGGAGTCAATGGTCAGAACTTTCTCTGAGTAAATAGTAAGATGCATTTGAGCTAATGTCCTCCCTGTGGAGACTTGTATATAGTGCTTTGTATTAAACAATTTGGATGTAGCAAAAAGACAATTAGTTGTTTAAGGACCTGAATCTCTTGAGAAACTGGCAGAGTCGGTCTTCTAGTAGTATACAGCTAAAAAAGTATTCAAATATAGTATTTACCTCAACTGCAGCTGAGTATCCAGAAGTATCCCTAGGTGGCAAACATGACTAATAAAAGTCAGTTTGCTTTCAGAGAACATATACAGCCTCTGCTACCTCTTCCACTTTTCCAGTTCAGCTAGAATCACACTTCTTTTATTTATATTGTTCCTACCCTATGCCCCAAGCTGTGTTTGTTTAGTACGTGCACAAGAGCAAAAGTAAGCAAATGTGCCTGTGAGTGCAAGTAAGCATGGGTAGATGTTTGTAAAAAGGAACGTGTGCACATATGCAAGCATACAGGTGTATTTGGACTAGATGACCCCTAAAGGTCCCTTCCAACCCAAACCGTTCTATGATTCTATGATTTTGTGTATGTGTATAAAGGCAGGTTATTCAGATGAAAGAAGTTTTAACGGTTAAGTTGGTAAGTCATATCATGACTGAATTTTATACTAATATACACGTATGCATGTGCACAAGTATGTCAGCAAATCACTCTGCATAAGGAAGGTTATATGAAAAAACACGTGCACAGGCTTGGTTGTTTTTAGACATACATGTAGGAAGGCAAGGACCTGTGTGAGTGTGTCTGTCAGTCTGTGTGACTGTCACTAACCTGTACTCTGTGCCCAAGGTAGTGGTTCTTGGTGATGCCAAGTCAGTATGCACCGATGATATTCTGGGCGGGGGTCCAATTTTACATCACATGATAACTGTAGAAGAAGCAAAGAAAGGAAGACAATGTCATGCATTCAGATTGCACTGCCTAAGATAACGGAATCATCGGCTCAATTGTTTTTCCTTAAAAACAGTCTTTTTAAAAACTTGCATTTTGAGGTCAGATGGTGTCTAGTGCAAGATCAAATGCTGTAGAAGGTAGAGACTGCAGTATTTAAGGGAAATACAACTGTGATATTACAATATCAAAGTGTATGATAGAGTCTACATGCATTAAGTGGAATATTCCAAAGCTGTTCCTTTACTGGGAGTTTAAAGATAGTATTTCTCTGGAAAAAAGCTTTATCATTTCTGGTCTCTGGATTACACTGCATAAAGATAAAAAATTTATTCGCATTCAAAATCCTGCTATCTCTGACAAAAGGGAAATGGCCAATCTTTGAAATGAAAAGACATACAGGGGATGGCTCACAATGGAATTTCATGGAACATGTTGGAAAATTCATGCAAAAGTGAGGGTCACTACAAATTGCTCTCTGTTTTAGAATATTTTAGCTTTGAGATAAAGAAAAATCTGGATGCCTGAGGAAGTGCAAAAGAGAGACACAGGATAAGCAGTAAGAGAAAAGTACCTAGCCAAGAACACTAGGAAAACTATAAAAGGTAATGTGTTCCTTGGTACTTTATTTGAATCAAAAGTAGAAGAATAATACATTATAATAATATGCCTTGAATCTATATTAAACAGAGTTACAATATCCATGGTTTGTTGTAAGAGTCAAATGAATAGTTTAAGGGATTTATATTGCTTAGGGTGGGGGTCATGTGGGTTACTTATATAAATAACTCAGGAACAGAAAGACTTCGAAGTTTGTATTTTCTATTGCTAATAGAGAACTATCCAACTCTTTAGATATTCCCAGATTACTTTGCATTTTTTTACCACGGGTTAAAACAAATGTTTTTTTTAAACAGGAAAGCCTCCTTCCTGCCTGATTAGCACATGGCTGCCTCTGCATCTGTATATCCTGCTCCATTAGATGGCCATCTAACTCTTAGAAATTGTGGGACTGAATATTACCATTAACAGAGATTGAGAACGTACCTCTGTTTTGTGTGAACTTCCTTCAACTTCCAGAACTAGTCTAGGGCTCAGATTCCCCAAACAAGACAGCCTTTCAGAGCTCAAAGAGCTGTGCTTCAACACCTTGAGAGAATTTTTAAATAGAGACAAGCTTCTTACCCTGGCTTTGATGATGGTGGGCCGAGGATCCAGGATACCCTGCATTTTCCTCAGTGCAGGAACAACAAAGAGATTGCAGGTGACAACAGCTGACACAGGATTGCCTGTAGGACAAGGAACAGTTGGTGGTGACTCCCTCTTGATTCACTCTGAAATGCTGAAAGTGAACTCATTTTTTTATAGAAATTGCACTCTAAAGAGCTTTTCATGCTACGTGTGGGCAATATTTCATTCAAGACTGGAGTGGCATGTGGCAAGTACACCTTTTGAAAGCTACACTCTCTGGCTGATGGGGTGTTGAAATCCTGCTCTGACCAGACAGCCCCATGTTCCTCAGGCCCCACCATTTGCCTCTGTTCCTCTGTTGCCTTTTGTCTTATGCCTAGATTTGTATGGGGCCGGGGCAGGTTTTATTGTGCACAGGTATAGGTCCTAGCTGATAGGGCTCTTGATTCATGATTAAGGTTTCCAAGACCTATGGAAAAATAACTTTCAATTCCCTAACAGTGGCAAAATGCTTTAGTACAAATGCTTAAGAGAATTCTACTGATTTATACATTTTCAGTTGACTTTCAAGAGAGCTGTATGACCAACGTCTGTCAAACACTGCTTGTCTTACACATCTGGACTTCCCTAGATGACAGGTCTAAAATAAATACTACAATCAGACAGATGCTCCATTGATCTCTCTCCCCTGGAAGAAAATGTACTGCAGCAACCAAAACAAGAGAGAGGAAAAGCTCTAGAGATACATCTGAAAACCACAAGTTTATCAAGAACAGGATTCCTTGTGTAGTCAGAAATCCATGCAAAGCCAGAGCCATAAAAATAAAATAAGCTCCTCCTTATTTAGGAGGATAGAGATTTGTAGCCCGATCCCTAAGGAAATGTTTGTTCTGAACCCGGTGATTTCCCAAGGCAAGGCAGCACGCAGGAGGTGAAGCGATGCTGCCCTCTTTTGGTTCCATGGGACAATCACGATTTAAAAAAAAAAAAAAAAAAAAAAAATCTGTGACGTGTTCCTTGGCACTCCCTCGTTTTTGTCTCCATTTTCAATACTTCAGAGTGGATGCACTGACTTACATGCACAGAATATTTACTGCGAAGGTGGCGGGAGCTGTAGGAAAAAACCACCCCTGTATAGAAACACTTACAAAACCCAAGGAAATTGTTGCATGGAAGAAATCATAAGGCCTGTCTGTACACTGGCAAATTCTGAGGGCAGGAACAAGAAAGAACTCCTCAGTATACCCCTGTAAGTCCATCTCTTCTGGAAATTTCTGGGAAAACCTTACAGGTACCTTCCTTAGGGATGCCAACACCAGACACAGGTGCTGTGAAACGTCACTATTCTATTTCAGGTCTGTCATCTATGCACAGCAACAAAAGTAATCCACAAAAATATCTTACCTGGGAGCGCAAAGATTATTTTTCTTACGCCATCAATATCCAGAGTTGCAAAAGTTGTTGGCAGGCTATGGAAAAGGAAAGCTATTTAATATCTGCACTAGACTTTGACTGAACATTATTATAGAATCATAGAATCATTTAAGTTGGAAAAGACCTTTAAGAGCATCAAGTCCAACCATTGATGTAGCACTGCCAAGTTATTATTATTTAAAACACTTGGATAAGAAAACAAAACAGGATCTCTCTCTCTCTCAGCAGTTCATTAGCACCTGCTGCTTTTTTTCCATACTGGGGGTATAATCCTCTCTTTGTGATGGCAGAACTGTTAGTTTTTCTTGGCATTCAGCTATGAAGTTTTAAGTAGACGATTTTGCTTCTGGTGAGGAAACATCTAAGAGCAGATGGACTAGTAATCAAAAATCTAAATCCGTCTTCACACTAGAAGCCAATTAACAAAGAAGTAATATTGAAATTATGCAGTTACAGAGCTGTATTTGTTTTTCATATAAGGCTCTCCAAATTTTTTTGTAACATTAATGACTCTAATTTCTCTTACTCCATTGTCTACAGCAGTAGTGACAATGGAGCTGTATTTCAGAGCAGCAAATGCGAGCTAGTCTGCAGACGAACAAATTCAGATACAGAGGCAGAGCTGCAGTCAGGTAAGACCTAGGTCTATCAGTAAAGAACTCTCTCTGCCTTTCAGAGCTGCTCCTGAGTGATCTTTAGTGACTTGTTATCAGGGCTATTACGGTTATACAAATAGGACAGTAATGTGATGGCTCAAAAATGTGGCTGGCAAAAAGGGACTCATCTGTTAAAAAAAGTTTTCCATATACCTATGTTAGTATCAACTTTTTAAACATTAGAAATGATACTTTACAAGAGCATTAATTAGGCTGAGTTCTTTGGCTTCATCTTGAGCTAACAACTATCACCTGGTCAGCAGATGATACTTGCCGACCAGCAGGAACTTTGGAGATTTGCCACACTTTGATCGTTACTACCTAGTTTTGTATCTGCTAGGACTAATCAATACCCTGTTTTACCAGGGGAGGTTGGTGTTTGAAGTTTCTCTTTTAAAATGTCTCTAACATAAAGGGAACTATGTGCCAGACCTCCAAATCTCATAACCAGTGCAACAAACTGAGGTACAAAAAATCTAATTGCTGATTCATATTTACTGGAGACTCTGAATTCCCATATGAGATTTCAACACCATCATTGGTAAAGTCTTCCAGTACTTTCTTCTGGCAGTGCTGCTAGACAAGATACAACCTCACATTAGCTCAGCAACTTTCAGATGAAGTGGAGGAATGGTAAATCCCAGGTATCACTCTGCAGTCATGCAGCACATCAAAATATAGGCGTACAAAGCAAATTCTGGCTTTATTCTTGGAACTTACTCAAGGGAATTTTTCCCAATTTGGTAATCACAATTCATATCTAAGGCCTTTTAAGACAGAACTAATAAATACTAAGACACTGTGTTTGCTATTGCACTACAGACAATGAAAGTGAGAGTGCTTACATTCTCAGTAAGATTAGATGACCAAATGTTTTGTTAGCAGCAAGAAATACCTTTCTTATGGCATAAAATGAAAATGGATGTTTGGGGAAAATAAGACTTCTTAAAGCCTTTCTGCCTAGTTATTAAAAGTTTATTGCTACAATTCTACAGAGGGATCACCAGAAGAAAGAATTACATTTGATTTCAGATAAGCCAGAACCAGAATTTAATATTTTGAATTCTTTAAATCAGGTTATCCATTCTTGTCAGCAGCAGAGGCTGGAGTGCAGATCTCACTTTTGGGACTTCCCCACATTGGTTGTAGCAGTACGACAGAAGCACTGAGCAATTTCCACGGCTGGGCTACATCCAGCATGGGAAGAAACATGCTTTCAACTTACTTGTTCCTTTTATGGAAGGGAGGTGGTGGCAGTAGCAGTGCAATCACCAAACCCACATGCAGTTCTTTACTGGATTTTATGGAGAGCAGTAAAAGTATTTGTCTGTTTTCACCCCAAACACCCACCTTCTGTTCTGGTCCCTGGCAACAGTTATGGGCTAGAAGGAATCATTCTGCAAAGCTGCACTTGGCCTTGTGTTACTGGACCATGCCAACCTAGCTTGCAAACAAACTGCACTCCATGGTTAGTGAGTCAGAGCTGTGGACGTCTTTCTGCTACTGTACTGTGAAAGGGAATTCTCTATTTTCAATACACGTAGTTTTCATTTTCTCTATAAAGCACACTTCCAGACTCATTAATTACCAGTGCTACAATAAAGGAAAACAATGCTGAAACAGTTTTCTGAGGCAAACTAAATACATGAAGGATTACATTTACTTTAAAATTACTGTGCTCAATATGCCAGTTAGATAAAACTTTGTAAATTAGGTGTTATTCCACCTCTCTCAAGAAATTGCTTGTTCGTAGGAATATGACTTATGCAAATTTTGAAGTGAAATTAAATGCTCGTTAAGCAAACCAGCAGTTAAGTGTCCTTATATTTCCTGGTTATTTCATAATAATGTCAATGAGCTCTGTGATCACAGGGAAGGCTGTGGCCGCATTTATGCCATGCTGGTTTCCCCCCAGTCCCCAAACCGGATTTGCAACAGTTATCGTATCTCTTACTGATAAAAGATTTTCTCTCTGTTCCAGTTAATTTCATCCATAAAGAGAATGACTAATCTGAATAGGACTGATTTTGCTTCTTTTCCCATATATAGCTACTATGTGGTGTATAGTATATTTGGAGAAGTGAAATCTACTGAAGCACTTCTATAGGATATTTGGCCCAATATAGCCTCCATCTATGCTGCCTAAGTAGAAAGATTTCTTACCCTGGTTTCATAAAAACTCTGCCAAAGTGAATCTGTGCGTGAAGATCAATATCCAGCACCTGTTTAAGATAGTCCTGTTTAAATTCAAAAAAGAAAATCGATTAAGTAACATCAAAGTGGCTTATATCATCTAAGCATTCAAAGCAATTAATTAATATCACGTGAAGATGAAAGACTTTTCACATCCCGAAAGTGCTATAGTCCAGTGGGGAATTTCCAGTATTTGAAAGAAAATATTTCCAAAAAGAAGAGGTGAAGAACAGACTCATTTTAGGTGCCAAACCTGACTCCATGAGGACATAGTAATATATTTACTTAAAAATCAGCTGCAGCATCAGAATCTTAGAGGACCCCATAAATACCTACAATAAAACATTCTCTATGTCAAAGATGGAAAAAAGCCTTTATGGTTCCAAGTTAAGACTTAAAATCATCAAGTTATTTAACTTTTGCCATGGAAGCTATCTAGCACAGAGTTAGAGATCTCCTAGTACTTCTGAAATCAATACTGTACTGTAGAAATCATAGTTTTCCAGGATACTGTAATTATTGTAATTTCTTGGGGACATGGTCTAATTGACAGTGGTCGGGTTTAACAGTCCTTAGAAAAGAAAAACTGTGGGTGGCTTGTGTGTTAGTTCAAGTTAAATGATTTTGCATGTACTCAGTTGATCCAGTTATTAAAACAAATTGAATTACTTGTTTAGTCTTTATTGAAAATTGCTGTGCTCAAAGATATAGTATCCTGTTTGTTGTGTTTAGTGAGATTAAAGACACAGGACATAACAGTCATCTGTGAAGAGAGACTTTGGAAGCAGTAAATCTGAAACTCCCTTGCAGTTTTCCCATCCTTTTCTTTCTTTTTTTTTTTTTTTTTTTTTTTGGTGTGTGTGTGTGTTCAAGTACAACTTTTTTCAGCCAGGCATGAATTCTCAATTACTGATTGCATTAACCCCGTTTTTACTTTCTATTTACTTTTTGGATGTTCACAGTTATTTCATTAAAACTGTTGAGAGCTCAGTATCAGAGGGCTAACTGTCAGTGGAGTATAGAGCCTATTGACTTTATGCTGTTGCCTGAAATTCAGATTGAGGAGAAATTAGCCAGAAGGCATAGATGCCTGTAAGACCATTCAGCAGTCCAGTCACTTCCTAGCATTCCTGTGTCTGCACTATGTCACCACATTCCCAATATAAAGAGCAGCACTTGTCCTTAATTATTTTTCTAGGAATACTGAGGACAACAATGGGATTGAAAGTAATTGGCACTGGTTTAACTAGGTATCCATTTTCACGATGTATCCAACAATATGATTTCTACTCAGAAAAGTGACAAAAACAGCACTCGTTTGCCATCTCCTAATGACTGTCTTTAGTATCTGTTAGTTATAAAAGGAGAGATGTTTCTTTTACCTGCCAAACTCACAGATTCAGCCTGGGATCAAAAAGTAATCTGAGTTTTCCTTCGCATAAGTCATGATTAATAAATGTCCTGCAGGTTCATCTACGCCCCACCAGCATCTGTGTATCCCTATTTTCTTTGATGGTTTTGGCACAGGGATTACCAACAGGAACTCAATCAACAATTCTGTTAATGATTCAAAAGGCAAATATATCAGCTCACTGTGTGTCGTATGTATTGCCTCTGTAGGACTATCAGGCGCAAAATGTGATAAAACTATTTTTGTAACAGATATAGCTTTGGCATGTTCAGGAAACAGATCTGCTGAGTAAGAAAAAGCTATTTATATACTTAGGTTGCTTTTCAAAGTACTTTCAAAGTAGCTTTATCTGATCTACAGTTTACTCGCTCTAAGAATAAAAAGTCTGTTGCCTTCATGCGCTATTAACCAAGAACCTCTCCTCATCATAACTACATAAATAATTCCCTAAATAAAAACACATTTGCAAATCACTTACATCAAGAATTAAAATCTTCCCTGTTGTACTATATCTACTATAGTACAGTAATAAGAACAAAGGGAATGAGGACAGCATTGAAGACTATTTTCTTAATTAACTCGCATTCAAGTGTTCCAAAAAAAGTATAATCCCTTTTTAATAAATACAAATACAAAGGTAGAAGCTCTGAAGACAGACTGTGGCTTGAAATTCTTACATATATTGTAGCAAGTCATACTTAAATTTAGCATACCTTTTCCCCCATAGATACACCTCCTGATGTAATGATCACATCAGCACGGCTGATACCCTCATTCAGTGCATTCAGTAAATCATCTGGGCTACAGAAAAGAACAGGCAAGCAGATTAGTGGCATGGAACTATTAAGAATTGTAGTGTAAGTAAGTGTCTGTGTGCACACATACAGATGTACATACACACACGTATTTTAAGAAAGAGATACAGCTCTAGCATAATATAAGATCTTTTCCTTCTTAAGACTCCACACTGCTCTGTTCAAGTCAAGAATTGCAATCTCATTAAGTGAACACCACACTGTTTGGCACCTTTCTGTCTAAGAGCTTTGCAACAGGAGCAGTGGGATACTTTAGGCTGGGACTGAAGAACGCTAATACAAGTGTCTAAAAGTGTGTAATTTGCACAGTATGTGGCAATACAAATTATGATTTAGATGAACTGACAGGACTATACAAAAGGACCTGATACATGAAAATTATTGGCCACCAAGCAGGCTGCAGTACTACCTGTCTAGCTTATTTGATGTGTGCAAAAATGAGGATAAGGGTCCACTTCAAATTTCCATCAGTGAAAAGCGGGAGTAAATCCTTTGTTTATCTTCTCCATTAGAGGGCTCTGCAGAAAAGCCAGCTGTACAGCCAATTCATCTTTAAAAAACACAATCCATCCTGTTCAAGTGTCTATTTACCTTCACGAGAAACAGTGTAAGGGGAGCTGTGATGTTCCCCCATACAAAGAGTATAACTGCGAAGGTGGAGGATAGAAGCTGAGTATATTTCAGGTTTTTTAATTTTTTTTTAGATCTAAACAGGAAACTTTGAAGTGGGTATTAGCTATTTAACCGCAGTACTGATGCTAATACAGAGCATGCAGTGGAGAAACTCAGTAATGCAACTTACACAAGACCAAAGGAATCCAAAAGAATGTCCAATATATTAAATGCATACTTTGCATTTAACATACTGACCAGAAGCTGACTGATTGCTACGACTGTATGTAATGTTCCTTCAACAGTATGTTTTTACTTTAATGATCCTGAAAGTTTTTCATGGGAGGCTGTTCCTTCTTAGAAGGCAATTGGATGCATGGGTAATAATGCTAGTGACTGTATAAAGGACTTCACCTGGAATACAACAGCACCTCAGTTAAATGCCATACTACAATTACAAAATGCCATTATGGGTTATTATACTGCTTTTGGCTGGGATAGAGTTAATTTTCTTCATAGAAGCTACTATGGGGCTATCATTTGGATTTGTGCTGGAAAGAGTGTTGATAACACAGGGATGTTTTTGTTATTGCTGAGCAGTGTTTACACAGAGTTGGGGCCTTTTCTGCCTCTCACCCCACCCCACCAGCGAGGAGGCTGGGGGGGCACAAGGAGCTGGGAGGGGACACGGCTGGGACAGCTGACCCCAGCTGACCCAAGGGATGTCCCACACCATATGGCATCATGCTCAGCGTATAGAGCTGGGGGAAGAAGAAGGGAGGGGAGGACGTTTGGAGTGATGGCATTTGTCTTCCCAAAGTAATTGTTATGCTTGATGGAGCCGTGCTTTCCTGGAGATGGCTGAACACCTGCCTGCCCGTGGGAAGGAGTGAATGAATTCCTTGTTTTGCTTTGCTTGCGTGTGTGGCTTTTGCTTTACCTATTAAACTGTCTTTATCTCAACCCATGAGTTTTCTCACTTTTACTCTTCTGATTCTCTCTCCCATCCCACTGCGGGGACGTGAGCAAGCAGCAGTGTGGGGCTTAGTTGCTGGCTGGGGTTAAACGACAACAGCTATCAAGGCTTTGCAGGCTGCAAATGGCATGTGGGTTGTCCTTTGGGAACTTTGGCTATATCTCACTAAAAGAATCACTGCAGTTATTTTGGGGTTTGAACTGGAAACAGGAAAATTAGAAATACTATGCAAGTCCTGGTTGACCTTTCAGAGACTAACAGAAACTGTGTGTTTCTAAAGGTCTCAGAAAGAATAATCCTTTCCTCTGACCATCCTGTCTTTGCCCATGGTTTAGTGAAATATAAGCAGCAGTTAGCATTATGTGGTGCTGTGTGCACTATAATTTATATGACACAAGAAAGATTGTGCTCCCTCACTGAGTAGATATCTCAAATGCATGCAAACCTGCACACTCCTCATCTCCTCACCAGAGAGCCCTCAAGCGTCCTCTACCCTGGTTATGCCTTACTGACAGAAAGACTCAAGACCCTTTCTCCACCATGTCTTGGGACTGATGCAGCATCTTCTTTGGCATCATGGTGTGGTTATCCTGCAAAACTTTTCTATTTGTGTTGGGTTACATCCACTCTTTAGGGTCATATGGCTTTGTAAGAGGTAGGCAACAAACTACAGCAGAAATAAGGGCAGATTGCTGGTGCCATAGTGTAGGCTGTAGTCAATCAGATAGAATTATACACTACCATTCTTTTTAAAGGAAACAGTGGCTGCAGATATTGTGACATGCCTCCATGACTTTTCTTTAGGGTACTGGGTATCTTGGATACTCTAAATGGCCTATAATGAATGGCTGAACTCTCTTTTCTTTGGGAGAAAATGTAAAACATATGGACTCAAGCAAAGCTATCTCTTTGTTCTTTAGGAAACAGATATTTTCTCAGCTGCCCCTTCTGAAATCTCAGGATCATTTTGTCCAAAAACCAGCACAAGCCTTCACTAGTTGTTGAAGACAAGAGGAAAGAAGCAAGTCTGTTGTTGGCTACTGTCAGTGTCTTCTGTGATCTCATTGTAGTGATCTGTATGTAATAAGATATTGCTTAAGATTATTATAGAGTTTGTAATAGGAAAAGTCTCTGAAGATCTAAGTACTCCTTAATCCTTGACAATGAGGGTGCAGATTGGAATGCAGCAAGGAATACATATTCATTACACAGGTCGATCTCAGACTTCCTGAAGCTCGATGACAGTCAGACATTCATGCCACTATTACCAGGCTAAGACTGCTTTCAGTATATTTTTTCTCATTAGGTTGTGATGCAGCTGAGAACCTTATCTGCAGCTTGCTCCAGGCTGTTTCACTTTATCTTGCTTAATTATTTAAAAGTTATCCATAGGTAGCAAGACCACCTGCCTGGGGACATCCTAATTCTGGATTATGAAGTGTACTTGCTTTTGGTTGCGGTTTGAGAATAATGGAAGGAACAGTAAAAAGCAAATGGGTCTATATTTAACGGTTGTCAAAGTTAAATAGAATGGAAGTGCTCCTGCTTACATACCAAATATATATGTGTGTGTATATATATAAAATTACTGAACAAAGGAAAAAAAACCAAACCCAAATTAAGCCCAAACTCAAACCAGGTGAGGACTCGATTCACACTTTGTTTATGAGGGTAGCATACCACTGGAGTAGTTCATCATACAGGTTTTTATTACAGGTCATGTAAGAAGTTGAAGATTACTGGACTTGGTGATTTTTTTTAGCATTTCCAGTAGAATGACCTCTATAATATATCCCTTTCTTTACCATCTGTATAATGCAAGACATATAAAATTCTACAGCTAAAACTTTATCCTATCAATAGCACTGCTTATCACCTTTAGATAGTTGCAAAATGCATTCAATTCTTCCAAAATGAAAGATGCGATAGAAATTTTATTGTCATGAATTCAATGATTATGCTAGTTTGGAGTTTATTCTGAAGAAAGGAGACATTTACAGAATTCCCTTCTTTGCCTTTGCAGAAGGCTTCTCTCTTTTTGCCATATTTAGCAAATTTCTTTTTGTCACTCAGGCCTGTCTAACTTTCTATCCTACTTGAGGCTGGTAGTTCCATGACTCTGCAATTAACACAAAACACTCCTCACAGGAGTCACCTGCTGTAATCTTCAATCAACACTGTAGCAAACATTTTCCTTGCCTTTAGTGGATTTAATGCAGACAGTTATCATTCAAATTGCATATTAACACATATTTGATGTAATCAGATAACAAGATACTAGTTCTTGTTTCATTTATTGTATAACAATGAGCAGCTTCTCCTTTGGATTGACATGGAAAGGGAATAAATAATTGAAGACAATTAACTTCTGAAAGAACAGAAAAAATAAGTTTGGCATCCGAGCATAGCAGGACAAGATTGTTCTAAAAGGCCTGTGACAAATCACCACGAAGCTGAGAAATAACACTCACTGTCTGAGCAGGTACGAATCAGAAGCTATGTTCTGAAGCCTTGGCCATTGCTAGGGGCGATACTGGATTAGCCAGAGTAATGGTCTATGATAAATCCTTTAAAATGTCTTGCGAAAGTGCTATTCTTGGATTTGTTTCCTTCATGGACAGAACTGTAACAGGTGCTCAAATACAATGGTGAATACCTTAATGTACAGTAGATTTTGATGGGAAGTCTCATTTCCAGATGGCAAAACTGTTTTGTTTCATTCGGTGATTTTCAAAGTCAAAGTGACATTGTGCAAAAGAAGGGAGTGTGCTTTTCTAACATGCTGCAATTGATTAAAAAAATTATACTCTATGTTTCAGATCACATCCCAGCATCTTCTGTAAATACAACTAAGAAAACTTGTTCTATAACGATTACATACAGTTTATGGAACCATTCATATAGGTAAGTATGCACAAATCCAACCTTTCCCTTAATAGTAGAAATCTCCATCTACAGCAGATTGTGTCTACACAAATATTATGTGTATTGTACATGCATTTTTGAGGCTGCAGACATGCTTTGCGTAAAAAGTCCATGTACTTTTAAGTATATCTTTACATTCTCTGCCAATTTTGCCAGTCTGATAAACAGAGTATCTACTTTTCTACCTCAATTTCCTGACTCTCTTCATTCAGTTTTATGGAACAGAATGAGCAGTACAATCTGGAAATCAGTTGGAGGGTATCTGTTGTATAGTGGCAGCAGCATGCATAGAATCCAGTAAGCAGATGCATGACATTGCAGTTGACATGCCACTTGATTTCATTAATTTGAAGAGAGAGCTTGCAGGATGGCAGTATACCAGAATAGGAACACCTTCTGGATTCATGAAAAATTCTGATTATCGAAGCTAGTTTGTGGAAAACTGTTACGCAGCACTTGATTACTGAGCTGTCTTTGAACTGAAAAGATACCCAGGACCTTAAGAGCTTGAACAAGAAAATGATGGAGGCCTCATTAGAATAGACATCAGCCATGTAGATTTTTTCCTTTATCTCTCTCAAAAGAAATAGCTACAGTACAGTCAAGACCAAAGAATTCTTTATGTTTTAAGTGCCATTTTGAAGTACCCTAAATTACAGTGTAATTTTCTCTTTCAAACAGAAATCGTCTGTTAATTCACTTCTGTTGATCCTATTGTTGTGCTTCGCTGTCATTAATTATAAATCTGCCAGCCTTTTCTCTGGTACAACCCTTAACACCAGCAGTTTGATACATGCAATTAAACTGCTCAGTTTTATAATTTAATTTAGAAAACAAATAACAACAAATGGTGATCTGCATCACCTACTACTCTGCAGTAAAATGAGTGATCGCTGTAAAATTGAACTGGAACATTTAGTTAGGACTGACTTATCAAGCCATTGTCACAGTACAAAATCCACAGTTCATTACTAATTTCCAGGACCATTTCCACCAAGTTCTTTGCCATAGTAGTCTCATTCATTCAAATTAACCTCATTACCTGACAGTCATTCCCAGTCCTTGTTGTTCATTGCCATATACAGCTGTTACTGTTGGGTGACTAATAGAAACACTTGTGATTATTGTACTCTTCTATGCATCAGCCCAGGGTTTTATAAACCCAGGTCTTCTGGAAACCTGTACTTGCAAAATTTGTGCATGCAATCCATCACAGTTAGCATCTTAAACCTGTGTGCTTTACATATATACTGGACACAGACGCAGAAAGATATGCATGCACCATAACGCAACAGATGCATGCAGAAGTGTCTACTGTGAGTACAAAAGCAGAGCTGGGTAACCTTTCTTGCCTACTGTTTTACTTTATTTGAAAGCATCTCAAGTATTTCAGTTATATGCTGAAATAATTACCCCTTCAGACATGATTCCTCACAGATTCAGAGGAGCTACAGATTCCTGGACGCATACTTAAAACTGAAGTGCTAACAGTGATCCTACACCAATCACGCTAAAGACCAAAGTAGAACAGCTGCTCCTCTAAACCACAGCAGTTGACTGTAAACTTCAAAAGGCTTCGTGCTGTCTGTAGGTACCCTCAGTTTTGCACGTGGGCCATGCCCACACAAACAAGGAACTGTGGTTTGTGCTAGATTTTCGTCTTATGAGGTCTCTTTTCTGCTAAACAGATCTCCCAGAAGAAGAAATGATTTAACTAAGGTACAAGGACCTGCTAGAAATTCCCCTTGTATGCAAAGATCCCAATCAAGCTTCTAGTTCTACATCAGAAAAAAAAAGAAGAAACACCTCCAAAACAACAAAGAATTTACCGAAGTAAAACCTTCATCAAAAAACCAAGAGACTGTACTTATTGTACTCAGACAGAGATCTCATCAAGCTCAATGACATTTCTGTTTCAGGTAAGATAGGATACGGATTTGATCCTTTATGATTAACTCTCCTTTTTCTTCTTGTGCTCATTCAGTTGAGGTGACAGATTTCAAAATGAAAAGATGAATGCAGCTAGGCATAAAGACAAAGTCTGTCACCCACTTCTCACCTCATGGCCAAGAGGAACATTTTGTATATCAGTAATTTGCAGGATGCAGAATAGTGAATAGATGCCGTATCAGGTTTAGCCAACTAAAACCCAACTTCTGCAGAACGTAATATTGAATGTAATTTGATGAATGTATTTCAATGTATTTCAATGAATGTAATGCAATGAATGAATATTTGAATGCAATAGGAATTCTGTGTTTTGACTAGTATGGTTTTCTAAAGCACAAGAAGATACGATTTTGATGATGTACGTAGGAACATATGGGCACTTTTCTGACACTGTATTTGTTTCAAAATTTTCCAGTGTATTTCATCATGTTCTCATAATGTTTCTTCCTTCTACCTTCTGTGGTATTTCCTTGCATCACTTTGAACAGATGCAATATGTTTTCCCTAAGAATATAGGCCAGCTTGTGAGGAAAGCTTGAATAACTGCAGTAGCTTTTGGCTTGTTCAACATGACTATGGAAGTTTTGCCTATCTGATAGCAACATAAAAGAATCTGTCTCTGTTACTTTTTGCTGCTCCTTTAATTGATGCTGCTGCAAATAACACTATTTTGCAGAGTATGCTTTTTCATGTCACATTTATGAACTCAAAGAGACTTTGATTAGAGGCCTTCAGCTCTTTTGCTGAAGATACCATGAGATCTGCCTAATGCCTTCAACTTTTTCTCTGTATTTGGATGATAACATATTTTACTCCATTGTTTTCATGAACTGTTTCAGAAGATTCCCACTCATATATATGCCAGAATGACAAAAGACCAGAGAGGTCAGAAAAAGAGATAGCAATGGGAGTGCAACAGGAAAAGGTCCCATGTTGTAGAAGCCAGGTGCTTATGTACTACAGAGCATGTTCCTACACGAAGGCATTACATTGTTGATGGTTAGGTCCTGTATTGCATTCTCACCTGCTGCTTGTGGACATTCATCTGCAAGCATTTGCTTATGAACTGTAGCCATTTTTTTCATCAGTGCTGAAAGAACAGGACCAAAGCTTTGATAACAGTTGTCTTCAGGTGCTGTGCCATTGTACTTACCCGTGAGCACTTTATCCACTCTAAATCCAAGCTAGTGTGTGTCCACTGAATGTAAGAAGAAGCCTAAGAACAGCTGGTTTCCATTAATTAATAAATTACCCCTGGCTATTTTACTGGCTGAGGACAACAAACCTCATCCCAATACTTACCAGAAATCCATTAGTTTTTCCAAGAAGTTGGATGGAATTTCACTACTAAAGATAATAGCTTCTATTTTATCTTCCGTCTTATGAAGGAAGTGAAATCTATATGGATTCACTGAAACATTTTCACTTTTGGAGTGGAAAATATTCAACAGTTGTAGCTGGGTTGAAATAATCTGACTGAAGATTACACCACACAATACAATAATCAGTGCCAAAGACATTGCTCATCAGTATGATGACAGTGCATCAGTGAGTCTGAAGGGTAAACATGATCCTGCAGTTACTTCTTTCAGAGCACTCATGAAATATGAGAATTGGCTTGTACTGACGTAACTGAAAGTAAAATATTATGATTGATGTAATTAGTGCCAGTTGCTTATATAAAGTAAATACTATTACAAAAACTGACACATGGTGACATGGTATTATTATCACGAAATTTCTTACCTTTTAATTTTGCTTTAGCTTCAATTTTAAGTAAATTTTAAATAAATTTTAAGTGAATGTTAAGTAAATTCAGCCCATGAACTGGTGTAACTGCTATTGAACTACAATATGGATGTGTCTATGACAAGTAGAAAAGCAGGCCCTAAAGGCAATGCCTCAAAATGAAGGTTTCCTCTGTAAGGCTCCACCTTTCACAGAACTGTAACTTAATCACTTGGAAAAATGTCTGTCTCTGGAAGAAAAATGACTTGGAAGCAACAATATAAGTCTCTTATATTATATGAGACAATATAAAAAAATTCTTTTAAAATTCCCTGTAATCAGCTATGTCTTAAAATAGTTACTTTTTAGAAAATGTCAAACGAAATATAACATTGATTTTTGTTTACTAAAGCATAATACAAATTCTCCAAGAAGACTAAACTACAGCTTATTAGGAATAAGTGAAGAGAAGGGACAGAAAGAGAAATTTATCCTGTTTGAGACCAGCAAGTCAATTTTTTGACAGCTGTTAGTCAATGGAAGGAACTAGAACTTCATTTGTCTCTACAATACTGGACTATATTCCTTCGAGCACAAAGATGTTTCTAGTGTAAGAAAATGCCCATTGCATTTTCTCCTGCTCTGGGAGCAGAAACGTTTTCTTATTGATCATGCTTTGGGTAGCAAGGCTTTATTCTAGGGGCTGGTTTTTGTTGATGCTTGCCCCAGCACTGCTTAGAGGAGCCCAAAGGCTCATTTAATGTGTTCTCTAGATTTAGGCTGTTAGCAATGATATGTGAACCAACTTGTATGAGGTATTCCAAGTTGATCACCAGCTGGCAGATTCCAGCTTCTAAGAAATTTCTGATAAAGCAGAGAATCTAGATCAAGTTCTTCACATTATCTAAAATACTTTAAAGATTGCAGCTTTTTGTAAGCTAATTGCAGTTAAGTTTTTTGGGATGTGTAGAGTATAGTGTAAGATTCTAGTGGATTGATCTCTTTAATCAATTTAATGAGGAAAACCTATGACAACCTCGCTTCAGCACGAACAACCAATTGCTGAACAAGAAAAAGTCTTTTGAAGACTAAGTATATAGCAGATTGATTAAGAAATGAGTACAGAAACTTGTTTTTCCAGTATTCAAAGTGAACGTTAAGCTATAACTCAATCCTCCAAACTTTTGTTATAAAAATAGGCCCATTAACCTCAGTGAGGATCCTCACATGACTGAAGTTTTCAGGTACTAGCCTTCGATAGGTTTTTCATTGCTTTTCTGCCTATTTTTAATTCCTAAAAGAATCAAACTATAGAAACTTATTTTTCTGTTTGTTAATGGAGAAAATGACAGGTGGCTTACTCTCCCTCTATTATCACTCCTGCCCCTTTGGCCTGTCTGTGATAGGAGGTAAGTTCTGTAAATTAATCTATATTATTAAGCCACCCCTCTAAATAAGACCTAGTATATAACTGTATATGTATTTTAGAAAAAAAGCATAGTGGATAGTTTAGAGATTTCATGAGCATTCCAGTTAGCCTGCTTTAGAGATGATCATCATGGTAATGGAAAAACAAGTATGCACGTATGACTGAAGAGTCATTACAGTCCCTAGAGTTGTACTCCGCTACTACCTTCAAGCAGGTTTCTTCCTACTTTGCTCTATTTTTAAAAGGGAAAAGCCTTGATGAATAAAGATGTTTGCAGATACTGACAAGTAATGTAAACATTCTTGGTATTAACAGAATTTTAATTCTATCAACGTTGTGGAGCCATGTATGTCTACAGTGCACTGGTGCATAAGAACTTAACTGACAAGGCAGTGTTATTTAATAGACAGAATAAAATACCATTTGCTTCTGTATGGCAACCATTGGTAGAATCCGTGCTCCAAGCTCTGTACTGACAAACACCTAGTCGAGCCTGCCTGTGAGCATGCATGTGCCTCAACGTCCCAAGTGTTTTAAAAACAGTGCTCACCAATCTGGTAGGCCTGTCCCCGCAGTGTTCTGGAAGCTCTGTGTCCCTTCTTCTTTAAAAACATCTGGCTTCCTGAGGGTAAAGGAAGCAGAAGGGGTATAATAAAGAGCCAGGGAAGGCGAGAGGCTCCTGGGGTGAAAGGGATGCTCTGTGCCCAGCTGTGACCTCCTTGGTGGCTCTGAATGTTCAAAATCATCATGGGAAATGCTTCCTCTCTGCAAGGCCAGCCAATGGGAGAGAAAGGGAGTGCACAGAAACACCTTTCTGTTTATAGTTTGGACAGGCTTCTCACAAGGATGAAGAGTGAAGCTATGGAAGGATTTAGGCTCAACTGGGCATGCCAACAATCTGTAGTTCATCTTTTCTTGCAGAATCTATGGAGAAACTTCTTTACTCTTGACTTCCAGACAAACCTTGACATTTTGGAAGGATGACCACAGATAATGGGAAAATATTTGGAGATGGGCCCTGCTGAAACATTTTTACTGACACTTTCTAGCTTATTCAGGAAATGGGTCTCAAGGCATATTAAATGTCACCTTCTTGACTACAAGCGAAAAAGGGCTGTATTTATCCTAATTTTATATCTGCATAGTCAATAAAGATGCCACTTCATTCATGAGAAGCTTCATACCCAGCTACCCTGCTCCAAGAGGCAGGATTAGAAAAACCGTCCAAAACTGAGAAAGTTACTGCTATCAGGACTTTATTTAAAACAATTAATGTTTTGCTATGAAATTTTATTTTATGAAGACAGCATTTCCTTTTACATATACTTCTTCCAAGTCAGTTTCACTGGGAAGAAATAATTTTTAGATAGTGTCTTTGGTAACAGAAATATGAAATAAGCTGAAATCTATGTTTTTATACTCTTAAATGTAGGACAACTAAATGTAAAATGTAAAAAAATATTCATTTGACATGAAGATTTATATATGCCTCTTTAAAAAAAAAAAATGTTCAAGGTTGAAATGGACCAGGTCATGAATCATCACTGCACAGCTCTTCAGCCCCTTCTTTTCAGCTGGCTGGACAACAACAAAGTCAAACTCCCTCCCCAGTCCTCAGCCCAGGCTCAGTTGATCCTGCACATAGCAGCTGCAGTCTATCATTTCAAAGATCACATCTGGGCATACACAGATGCTGTCTGACTGAGGAATCTGAGAAGACTGTGCCAGTGCGCCTGCACTATTGTTATACTGTTACACATGCACATGGACACTGCTAACATGAAATCTGAAATTCTCTTTATCACCTTGTAAATCCATGCCTGGTTTCTCTTCATGGGTCATCACAGAAAGGGTCTGTCAGATCAGATATGTACTAATGTTGTTTGGAAGTCACGGAAAAATATTAAAACTATTCAGGTTATAAGGTTAGATGTCCATTTCTTTCTGACAGTTTTCCCAAGATAGCCATCTCCTTAAATGGCTTCAGTCCCTCATTTGTTCTTCTATTCATTGCCAGAGAACAAAGTCAGTCTTTGTTTCTCTAAATAGGGCCACTGTGTCAGGAAATGACATACAAAAGACTTTCAGATTTCATAAGTGATCCCAGCTTCTGGTTTACTCATCAACATTACGAACAGCAGTCTCAAAATCAAGAACTTTTTTCAGCAAGGTGCTGAACTCTAAGAGTACTCTCGCTCTCACAATGTTCTCCAAGAAGGCAGACTGAAACTACAGATGTTTTTAAATGACACAATGAATTACACAGAGGTAAGGAAATCAAGAGCATCTTGTTGAAATTTCCAGAAAGTTTCAAATTCATTTGAGCATCACATATTAAAATAGCCAAAGCTCTGATTGGCATTCTGTCTTTACAAATCACTGTTGCTGTGTTATTTCTGCTGGTACCGGTCTGAGTTTGTGCTTCTACAACATATTGTCAATTAGTATAACATGAAAATTAATTTAGTTCTCTGAAGTAAGAGTTAAGAGATTATTTGCGACCAGGAGAAATAATTTTGATAATTTTGTCTGACTTGGTATTTAATATAGTCTGGGAACCTCCCTGAGCTTGCTTCTGTTTCAACTGTAGAGCACATTTAAATAAATATCCAATCTTGCATTGAAATGAGTATCTATAAAAGCATTTGTTATAGTTTCCTAATGAGAATTACTTTCACTGTTAAAATCACGCTTTATTTACATTCTGAAGTAGTCTAACTTTAATATCTAGCCATTGATGCTGAAACAAACTTTCTTCAAAGTTTATTCCCCATCTAGCTCAGTATTATTGGAATGTAATCAAGTCATCTTTGTTGAACTAAACAGCCTGAGTTCTGATACTGTTGGAGTATATGGTCCATCTTTCAACCACTTAAAAAATTTAATGGTTCTTCTCTGAATTCTATACAATATACTGTTGTCTTCTTGTCCTGGGAATACAAAGGTAAGGTCAAAAATAACCTCCTAATTCTACAGGAGACTTAGTTCTTTATACATATGCTAGAACTTGTATTTAGCAGATTATCCACTATGATTCTCAAATCTTCTCCTAAGTCTTTACTTCTCAGGACATAATCCTCCATCTTGTAAAGTTTATTTATATTCTTTAGTTCTACATATAACACTTCATACTTGGCTGTATTAGTAATATTCTAATTACCAGTTTTCTAAGTGATTCATATCGCTGCCACAGTGACCCATTTTCAACATTCACCACTTCTTTGACCTTTCTGTATCTACTACCTTTATTAGTTTTAATTATTTTCTTTTCAGGTATTAATAGTAAAATATCAATCCTCAAAAATTTCTCAGTGACTTGGGAACCTGAATACCTATATATGATCTAGGTATTAAGGAGGTTGAAAATCATGATATTTTGGCTCCTAGAGGCTGAAGTTCTCTTGTAAACAGAACTTATGTCTCCAAGTATTTTTTAAAATGTTAAGATATGCCTCAAAAATAGACTACAGTAGATTTTATTTCCCTCCAACAAATACAGTTACAGATTCCTTCTGTTTTCAAATATAGAAGGATTTTCGTAGTATTCTGTCCCCTTTATTATTTGCTGTTTAGTGTCATGTTCTACTACTGGGCTGTGATTCTATAAATGCTAATTGAGGAAGAAGTCATGCTTGTGTTGAGGACAATTATGAGAATGACATATTGTTGTGCATTAGCTTTGTACCTGTCACCTCTACAGCATGCAATTTTATTACCTGTCACACTATTTAGCTTCCTAGTGGTACAGAAGATCCCTTGGGACTTGCACTGCCCTGTTTCACAAGTTCTTTTTATCACCTCTGTTTTGGCTCAGATGTTTCTTTATGTTTTCTGAGTATGTGCATTAGATGAGATGACTTGTCACATATGACAACTTATCTGAAGTTTGCCCTAATGATTATCAAGAGTTGTGACAGATATTAAACATTTCTGCTTGAACAGGAGAATATTCTTCTTGACAGGGCACAATGAAAGAGAGGACATCCATACCTGAATCACCTTCAAACCATTTCCCAGTGTCTCTGGATTCATTAGGCTGTGATCACACTTTATAACACTGTCATTCTCTGAGCAGATCTAGAACTGAAGTCGCTTTAGTGACATTTGATTTAAGGCCTTTTCTCTAACAAGCCTTTTCTTGCAGTCATTTGTTAAATGATACTACTACTAGTAACGATTCTGTTCACAGTATGTTTGATTGTACCCAAGTTGGACATTAAACTGGCACAGAGAGGGGCTAGGATTCTGCGGCTGAATTCTGCCTATAATTCATATTCTAACTCATATGATGATATATGATATCAAGTTGATATTGCATGAGAAATTTTAGAGTTAGAGCAGTTTCCCCGTTCTTCTCCCTCTACTCCGGACGTTCCATCTGAACAATAATACTAATAATTACATGCAACCCACATAAGCACAAAAGATTTAAACCTCTTTTTGGATGGCAAACATAAAATTCAGGCAGACTAAATCTTTGAATGAGATCTTAGTATCCTTTCCAAAATATGAAGGGACTCTTTCAAAGCCTTTATTTTAGGGATATCATACAGTAATGCTGTCACAATAGTAAGGGTGATTTTAATGGGTTTATCTGTCACTTAGGAGCTCTATGTCAAAAAATACATCATAAAAGAGAGGTGTATAAATGAGAAACTAATAACTTCTAATGCAGAAAAGCTCTCATATGCTGCAGATTTTATAAATATTCTGATAAATTTTTAAAGCAACTGAGCAGAAAATGTGAATTTCCTAAATTTCTCTCCTAAGGAGAGAGAGATTCTTTCTCTCTCCATTGTGAAATCACAGGCTTATAAATGAAAATGCAGCTGCAAGCAGTGAATGTTATACATGCGTCTGAGAAAAATGATGAGGGAATTAGAAAATAGGGAAAAGAATGCAGAGAAGGGGAAAATGCACTCATGTAAACAAAGGTAAAAACAGAGGAAATTGAATTCATTACATACATGATCAAAATTCTTTAGCAAGTTTAATAATAGAGTCTCTCATAGAAGGAAAACTGTCAAAATGGAAGATGGCTTTCTAAAACAGAGGCCCACACAGTAGCAGATTTTGCTAGGGCTAAACTTTACAGCTTTAAATAAACAGTGGATACAAACAACACAGATGAAATAATCAGACACAAAAATAAATATCCTGATAATTCATAGAGTCCTACAGATCAGATCAGAGATGTAACTCTTGTTTTTATCAATGGTTTCAAAAGAACCGAATAATTTCATAGACTATAAGCAAAGGAAATGAAATTAGAAGCCTTTTTAACTTAGTCTTGTTATATGAAACAACACTCAAAAGTACACTGGAATACCAGTTTTAACTGGCCAGTTGTTTTCACAATTTCTTAGCAAGCGATTCTGTGATTCAGACAAATATGTAAGACACAACAGTAAGAACTTCACCAGAAGGGTTCTTCCTTTTTTTGGTTTGCATTTGTTTCTTGTGTTTGGAGTAGTTCTGCAAATGGAATATCTTCCATTTCTACCCAGACGTGTGCTTTTCAAATAGCCTGGTTTTTACGTGCTAAGAATACAGAGAAAATCTTGGCTCCTAGCCAGACATAACTTCAGCTGTATTGCATTTTTCAGGTTTGTTCTTTTTTCCTATTGCTTGCTTCTAGGCTTTTAACTGTAGATTTTATCTATGTGTTTTGGACTTGCTGTTTTTAATTTTGAATATTGAGTCATATATATAATTTATGAGAATAGAAACAAACAATGAAAATCTCAGAAATAGTTAAAAAGCTCCAGAAAGAAGTAAAATATTGGTTTCAATTAAAAATACAAATATAGGCCAAGAGAGACTTGAGTGGCCAGTTCAAAATCTAAATTCACATATGAATAACAGGCAAAGACATTTTTAAAGTGCTCCTAACTACTCTGCAGACACCCACAGACATTCCATGTGCTTCTCCATCCTTTCACGTTCTCTGTTGGAACATGTTTACATGTACCACAGTCCTGGGCTTTGAAGCAGCTGGACAAGCTGTTTTCTCACCTAAACACCTCTGAGTGATTCATATGCTGAAATGAAATATAGGAATACTTACCTCTAAGTTTGTCTTTGCAAATACTACTCTAAAACAATTTTCATGCTTGAATATTAGCTCTGTAAATGTGATTGACAGAATTTCCATGCCTGTTAAAAAACTTGACCTGTTACAGCAACACTAATACTCAACTGTGCTCCCTATTAGCTGCTCTCTCAAACTCCATTCAGTGCTTATCGTATACAGCAAGTGACACTCCCAGTAAAATGCAGTAAAAATTTACTCAATGCAAAATGTATAAACAAAAAGAAAGAGAAAAAAAAAGGTATATAAACCCCAAATGTGAAATACGGGAAGGGAGAAATACATTACAGTGATGCCTTCGAATTAAAAATTACAAGTTTTTAATTTTCCCTTCTGAAAATTATTGTTTGCTAGTATTTTTACTACATCTGTAGGTATTGCAGGCATATAAAATCTTCCTCTTTTTCACTGTCTAGATACATATTATACATACAAAATAGACTGCACATACACGTGAGCACACACAAACACACATAATCTATGGTTTAACTCCTGTAAACCATAAAACAGACACTGAAAGCTTGTTCATCTTTTCTATAAACATGCTAGCTAAAACAGCAAAATTGTACCCTTTGTAAGATCTCTCTGGTAAGTCTCTTGCATTTGTTCAAGTGCCATGGTACTCCATCAAATCAGTCATGTTAGTCCAAAAGATATATACTGAAATATCCATACAGGCACCATTCTCTTAGTAGCTTTATTACATCATGAAAGAATACCATACTTATTATCAAACTAATTTACATAATCAGATTTTCCCTTTGACTGAAACAGAACTGCCGATGCATTTTGCTGTAAATATATGGATCGGGCATGTGAGTGTGAGAAGAATGGCAGAAGACTTGCTAAGACAGAATCCTGGTATCAGATGGCGAACATTCTTGGCTAAGTCAACAGTATTGAATTATTCTTTCAAAACTTACTGCAAAGTACAAAATCACTCTACAATTGAAGGCTCATTATTTCTATTCTGTGAGCTAAAGTAACTACCTCTGCAGAATTGACTCCCCAAGCATGAAACCAAAGCTTTAAAAAGAACTTTTATTACCTTTGCCAAGGTAATACTATCTCAAGACACACAGAACACTTTAACAGTGAAGATTCGAAAGTATCAACCTCTCTCATAACTGAAAACAAAGCTGCAGATACTTGTCTACCTTTGACTGATATATATGTTTGCTCTCAGGCTTTCAGCTAGCATCCAACAAGTAAAAAAGGGTCACAGAACATATTTGTAAAAAATATAGAAAAGTAAAATATAGAAAAGTAAAAAAATTCTCCTGGGCTTTAAGTCTCACTACAAGACATTGAGGTGGTGGCGCGTGTCCAAAAAGCAACGAAGCTGGTGAAGCATCTGGAGAACAAGTCTTATGAGGGGTGGCTGAGGGAACTCGGGTTGTTTAGTCTGGAGAAAAGGAGGCTGGGGGGAGACCTTATTTCTCTCTACAACTACCTGAAAGGAAGTTGTAGCGAGGGGGGTGTCCGCCTCTTCTCCCAAGTAACAAGAGATAGGACAGGAAATGGACTCAGGTTGTGCCAAGGGAGGTTTCGATTGCATATTAGGAAAAAATTCTTCACTGAAAGGGTTATCAAGCACTGGAACAGGCTGCTCAGGGAAGTGGTGGAGTCACCATCCCTGGAGGTATTCAAAAGACATGTAGATGTGGCGATTAGGGACATGGTTTAGTGGTGGACTTGGCAGTGTTAGGATAGCGGTTGGACTTGATGATCTTAAAGGTCTTTTCCAACCTAAATGATTCTATGGTTCTAAAATTGCTTGCTATTTACTACTGAGAGCTTTCAAGATTAAATATCTTCACAGACACCCCATGCCTAGGAGGTCACAGAAAAAAATCCTGAAGGCAATGGAGTACATAGCTATAGTTTTGCACAAGGACCTTAAGTTAAACTTTCCATAGGCCATAAAGAACAAACAAGCTTTTCATTCTTATTTTGCCAGAGGGGCTACCAGAAAGATGTTCAGGGAAAGCATCTTTTCCATTGGATTAACCCACTGTTAATGATAGCATCTAAGTTCATGTTGTCAGTAATGTTGATGACAGTAGCCATAATTTTTGGTCATGCAGGTGGCAAAAAGTTCCACCTCCAATATTTTGTTGGAGAAAAACCCTGCCAACCCTTCTTTTATGTAGAGATGATTCTCTGGATCTGACAGCCTTTTTGCAGCTGTTTTCTTTTTTCTCAGACATGTAAATCTAGAACCTGATCTCTGGATATAATAGTTTTATTTGAGAATGTCACTTCCTGTGTTTAAAAGTCTAAAAAGGTCCTTATAATATAGAAAACACTCTAGAGATTGAGGACATTTAGATACCATTCCTGGAAAGAACAGTCTCATGAGTTTGGCTTCTCTTTGCATGAAATCTCCACCTGAAATTGGAATCATTCATGGGCAGGAGGTTTTTGACATTTACTGCTGTTTGGAACAGCAATGGAGTTTTTGCCAGGCGAGAGAAGCAAAAAGGATGCCTGGATGCGGTGAGAGTATCCAGAAGGGTTTGCGTTCCCTAAGATCACAACAACTGCTGCAGTTGCTGTGTGTCACATTCTCTGTATGAATACTTCAAATACAACTGCATTTCCTGGAGCCACCATTCAGGTTGGTTCACATATTGTAAAACCACGCAGTGGCTGGCCCATTCATATACTTTCTGTCAAGCTAGTGATGTTTTGTATTGAATCCTGCACTAGGGAAGACCGGTTTTGAAATGAGCTGTTTGCTAGCAGTAACCTTGCCTCCCTGCTTGGGAATTGTGCCATCAATCAATGTGAAATGTGGGTGCTGAAATTTACTATTCTCCCCCCTCCCCCTCTTTTTTTTTTCTTTCTGATCTGGCCTCACTATTGACTACCCACAAGGAATACCCTTTTTCTCAAACACGTGGAGGTGAAGCTGAACGATTCCTGTCAAACCAAGTCTGTCAGTTGGTTTGATACCCAAAATGAGAAATAAGAAAGCCTGTTCAAAGCCTTTGTGGCTCAATAAATTGCGGAAATACATTATGCTGAGAAACTCAAGACATGGGTGACAGGCACTGCACAGTCTTGCAAAGGACAAAAGACTGAACACTTCAATCACTTATCCTAGAGCTCTCAACAGGAGATGTGACTTCACTACCAGTGCGAAACAAGGAACAATCACTGTCAGATGAACGGAAAGACTGATCACAGGGTACTGCTCTGTGGCAATCAAAGTAGAGAGACCAGTAAAGGAAAAAAAATTTTGATTCTTTTAAATTCTTTGACATATTTCTGGAAATGTTGAGCAACATCCAGCAGTGGGGCCTTCCCCAAAAGACAGTTCCTCAGAATCTGACAAAACTTTATACTTGAAATTAATTTTGGCATGGAAAAGAAACTCAGAGAAACTTTCCTTCTCCCTTCATTGGATCAGAAAAAAGTATAGTTGCTGTAGATTGTCTGCTCTTATGTGTACAAAGCATGGTGTTTGTGATGATACTGCAGCAATAAATTCAATTTGCAGCAGTAATAGATGTTTCAACAAACAGAAGGCAAAACAAGATAAATACCATTCAGTAAAAATTTTATCAAACGATTCCTCTTAATATTAGAATAGATTTATTTATTTCTCTAATGAAAAGGGTAAAATATCTTCTCCAAGATGTGCCCTGTCACAACACTGTGACACTTGCAATGATTGACATTTTCTCTGGTATTTCTTTTTACCATGGCTGCCATAAAGTGCACCGCATGAATATGAAGTGACATCTTTACTAACATGTGGTACTTACTTATCTCCCACAATTCCCAAGTTGATTGTTGGATAGCCGTGCTCTTGGATTGTAGCTAGGAGAGTGGAACGGTTACTGTCCCGAATCTTTCCTGGCAAGAGGTCATCTTCAGGATTCAGTAGCTAGGTAAAACCAGAAAAACTCTCAGTCTCCTTGGAATACTGTGCCTTTACACAAGTGAGAATTTTCTTCTTCAGATTGGACAAGATATTCTTAGACACCTATCATAAAATATATGTGTAAAGTGATTTAGTAATAAGATATGTAATATGCTTGTTTAGTCAATCCTCCATGTTGCTTATTTTGTTTCTGTTGGTTCATATCTGCAAAACCCTCTTTCTCCTTATAAGTACCTGGCTTCTAATCTCAAACATTAGAAATCAAAATACAAACTTTAAGTTTTCAAGTTATTACTTCTATTTAAATGGTTTTAAAGGAACCTCATTGGTGTTGCTCACCAGATTTAAAAGCATTAAAAGAAATTTTGAAGTTCATTGTCTACTTACCAATAAAGATGTTTTTTAAGCACAACAATCTGTGTTGGAATAATAGACAGAAGCTTAAAGCTTGGTTCTTATATCAATTACTGGTTTGGATGAAAAGCATTCTCTCAAGATAGTAGCATGGCAATTGTCTTACATGAGTTACATATTTTGGAAGTTAAACTAGAAAACATACATATGTAAACATGTATTTTACATATATTAGGTATTCTTTTGTAGGACTCAGAAGGACAACACAATATTGGCAGGAGGTAAATAATAATAATAGTAAGAATGTATCTGTCAAAATTACAGAAACAGTGTTAGGTGGTAAGGTAAAAATAGCCAAGAGTGGAGCATGGCTAAATTTTCATGCTTTGGCTAGCAGCTCTTTTTCTGTGAAGATTTCTGTGGGATGATTAAGAAACCCACTGTGCAGGATCTTTTTTAACACATGATACAAAAGAGAGTGCCCACATCAGTAAAGGACCCTTTAATGACATGCAAGAACCTTCAGTCATACAGAAGATACTATTCAGAGAATCATCACCTGTAATCCTTGTTGCTCTTTGAATTTGTTCTTTGGTTAGTGGTATGTTTCCTGCATGACACACCCTGTCTATGTTATAAAATCTGGCAAGATTCTGTCCTAGCAAGGCTGGCCTCAGCCACTCACAGTACCCAGCAGACCTCCACTGGGGTTGTGGAAGTTGTAAGGACACCACCAGATGACAGAATTCAACATACTAAAAGTTTTCAAAATCTTTCAAAATTCAACATATTCAAGCTGTATGAGAATACAACTACTGGGTATATGTTTGTGTCTGGATTTCAAAAAGGACAGTCAAAACTATAGGTCAAACTTCATGCTCTCTTTAAATTTCAAACTGACTTTATCTCAGCCCACAAGTACTTCTGCTTTTGCTCTTCCTATTCTCTCTCTGTCCTGCTGCAGGAGGGAATGAGCGAGCATTGTTGCTGGCCAGGGTCAACCACAAGATATGTACAATTAGTAAATTAAGTTAATCTTGAACCTGATTTTTCTGATGTAGTTAAGACAAAGCAATTAGAAAGCTGTTCTGGAGTTCTACCAACAGGACGTTGTCTGGATTTCAACATGTCCTACTATTAAAAAAATATTAAAGCACAATACTACAGCAAGGCGTTTGGTAGTACTATTCAGTTTTCAGAGACAGGTTATCTGCCATTTGCACTATAGCTACAGAAGAGCGCTGCTCAAAAGAAATTCCCCTTCCAGTCATGATTGGCAGTATGAATTACAACCCTGACTACCCCACAGGTCCTCCCTTGCTGGCAGGAGGAAAGAAGCTGGCATATGGTTGGATACATTACCAAAACTTTGGCAAAGACACTGTGTGAGACTTGTGAGAGAGCCCTCAAGGAAGAAAACACAAGCAGCTGCTATGGGTATCACTCACAAAAATACCTCATGTCAGCATGAGTTGCAGTTCAAAAAGTGAGTCTACTTGGAAATAGGGTGGAAGTCGTTATCCAAAACACTGTCCCGAAGGAGATTTAGTAATTCAGACCTTGATTCTAAACATACTTTTCTTACCTCATTCCCTGTTGACATGACTGCAACCACTGGAAACTTGTTAACTTCTACTTCGGTTACTCCAACAGTTGCTAAGAGACCAATCTCAGATGGACCCATGTGGGTTCCTTTAGCCAGCACACATTCACCTCTTTTAATGTCATGTCCTATAGGTCTGAAAATCATAGCACAGAAAAAAATGAAAGAAAACCAGAATAAGATTGAAAGTATCTTTCCTTGAGTGGTCCTGCTCCAGGTTAGGAGTGTCCAGGGATGTACATTAGTCAGATTGTCAAAATGTCAGTACTGCTTATAGTTAAAAAATGACTATAAAAATCGCCAACCCTTTGTTCCTTACAGAGATACTTTACTGTTTATAAAGTAGGCTGTTTACAGACCTGATATCTTGGCCTGGTCGAGCCTGCACCAGGATTCGAACCTCTAACTCTTCAGTGCCCTACAAAAACAAGGAGATCAAATATGGTCAGCTGGGCTATTCCAAGATTAATCAGCTTTAATTTCTCAGAAGTCTACACAGTTTACAGTACTCATTACACCAAGACCTTATGGTTTAAGCATCATCATTGTTCTCCTGATCTGTGTGTCAAGATTGTAATACAACATGTGCTAAAACTGAACAGCTTTATAAGAAATTCTGTCTTTGATGAGCTCACCAGGGAAGGACCAGCACTGAATACACAGATTCATATACCTTTTTTTATGATCCCTGTGTTTATATATCTTTCCTATGTTACATCCTATGTTAGCCTGTTGATCTGGCATACCGAGTGGATTCTTTCTACTCCTCTCAGCCCACTTGATCTGCTTGAACAATTTCAGAATGGCATTTCAAAAAGGCCATTAGTCTGACAGACAATATGCCACTACATCCACAGAAAGGTGGCAAGAAGCTATATGCTCTAGCTGTTTCAGGATTTTCATGTAGATTCCTGTAGTGGAAACTCTTACTTGACAGCTTTGTACAAATCAGAAAGAGGCTTACTCATCGTATTTATTTACTGTGAACAAGAGACAGTGGCCTGAAAAGTCTGATGCCTACTTTAATATTTGTGTTTACTTCTTCAGAATTTCAATGGTTTGGTGATTAATTCAATGCCAATAAATGTCACATGACCTATATTGTTAATATTGAATTTATAAGCCCCACAAGTGGGTTGATGATATGTACACGCAGCTTTGAGATAATGCCACCTGTCAATAGCACTAAATCTATGCTTACTTAGACTGGAACAGATTTTGTTTCTACATTATCATGTAGTGCTTCATACTTTAAGTACCTTAAAGTTATAAAGCAGACACTAATATTACAAGACAAACAAGGCACCTCATCATTGTCATTTGGAATTTTTACAGGAATGATAGTGTTGTACAGGACACTGGGACTTGTCTCTTTAAGGGGATATGGATTGCATTTTCTGAGTTCCAACTAAGTGCTTTAAACTAAAGGCCCCAAAGTTAAAGTTAACGAACATGTTGTTACAGATTGTGATTCTGTTTACCTACTGTGAAAATGGATAAATTTAAACCACTGAAAACCAGGAAATGACTAACAAAAACATCAACCCTGAAAAAACTGATTCCTTACTTTATCACAGTGTTTTCAAAATATGCTTTTAGTGCAAAGTCTGTTTCTTTTATACCTGCTCCTCTTGTATAAGAGAAGGACTATTTTTGGCTACTAGCATCCAAAAGGGCTGTACTGGTGCCCAGGATGTCCTTTTATCTCCCTTATCCCCATCTGAAGCTGTAAAAGACACTTTAGGCTTGTGAGGAAAATCTGGGGCAACCGTTAGAGTAAGAATTATTTTATTTTTATGACACTCTGGGGATATTTGGCCAGTCACGAAGATTTGAATTTTCCATATCTTTGATAACATTTAAAGATAGCTAGGAAGTTTCTACAGAATCAAAAGGAGTGCCAATGATACAGTTGGGTAACAGAAAAGGTCCTATTTAGGACTCCTGGATTAGGGGAAACGAGAAAAAAAAGGCTTTTGAGGACTTTAGTAATCCCAGGTTTGAAAAGCGCTGTGCAAAGTGTGACTGTGGACAACAGGGTGATGTGTGAAGATTGTTATTTAAGGAACTGATGGATATCCCAGAAAGCTTTAGGAAGATAATCTGAGGTAGGTCTTACAGGGAGGTATGGTATTACGCTGAGAACATCTTCCATTTGGTGTGTATCAGGCAGCATTCTTCTTGCTGTGTATTAATATATTTTGAACTGTGTCTGAGTGGTTTACTCTGATGGTTGCTAACAGCCAGCATCCATACTGATATACTGATGCTTGGTCTTGATGTAGGATCTAACTCTCGTTTTGGTTGATCACATTGGCCTCCTTTTTCCTACAAGGTGACATAAAAACTCAAAATGAAAAGGCTGTAGACATGTTTTTGCAAGGATCTTTCTCAATGATCGTGCATTTGGGAAGCTGATGGGAATTTTTCTTCCTGCTGGACAGATATAATTCCTTTCACGCCTGTGAGTTCTGCAGTCATTTGGGTAGTGCTTGCTATGATATTTAAGTAGTGCTACCACAACTAGAGGTCAAGGAGCTCCTTTTAAAAGTACTCTGTCTTTTCAGAATAACATTTTTCAGATGTTAGAGATTTCATTCCAGTTAAATCCCAGCCCTGAAGGAATTCTTAACACTAAAAAGAAAAATATTCCTAAAATACATAGCCACCCAGGCATGAAAAAGGAGAGAAAAATAACATATTAATTAAACTATACTAATTATTTATGTACAGGATTAGCAGAGTGGCATATTCAAGGAGAAGCAGAAACTGAAGAGTTCTACCTCACACTTACAGGCAGGAAAAGGAAGCTGAAGGTGGCTGACCATTTGCTAAAAAATTCAGAGTTTAAGCACATAGCCAAATAATCTAGTCTCACATGCAGAGGAGAACGTGCCCAGAAAAAGTGGAATCCAGGAAGACAGTCATCCAGAGAAGAAGAAAATAACAGGTTATCATGTATATTGCTCTGCAATGTGATAATTCGCTCATGATGAGGTGGGAAATGGCCACAGAAAACTTGCTCAGTAAAGCTACTGGAACGATTAACAAGCAGTGAAGGCAATGGTGTATTTTATGGGAAGTTATAAACTACACATACACATCTGTAACTTCAAAGCAGGACTGACTCAATAAATTCTCTGTGATGAAGAAGGCCAGTCTAGACAGCCTTGCTGACTTCATGAGATGTAAAAATCCATGCATTTACAGTAATAAGGCATGAGAAAGGATCACGAGAGTATGTTTCAGTTTTTGCTGTCTTCATCAGCTTTGAACACTAGAATTCATCTGCTTACACCCCAGCTGCAATTGCAATGCTAGCATAGAGCTATGGCGAAGTGGAACAGCTTGTCAGAACAGCAGCAGAGGAGCAAAGACTGATTTGAGCAGAGAACCATGCACACACTTCATTCCAAAACTGAACTTGGAAGTTGCGTCAATAAGAGACATATCTTCTTGCCTTAAAATCTTTCAGATGATGGCAAATATGATGATGGCGTCCTGAAATCACAGCTGGGTAAGTGAAGGTAATGATTCAGAAGGAACTCTCTGAACACAAAGGAAGTCTAAGATGGACTGTTTGGGATACGGTTGTCTACAGGTTGCTCCTGTGCTTCATTGAAAAACACATTTTACTTTGTTAAGACAACTGTGCGTGTAAAATTAGTACTACAGTACTCATATTTTTTCTGTGGTGTTTTGCAGCATCTGAAAGGTAGAGCACTAATATGATTTATAGATATGCTGGGAAATCTGTTCAAATTAAACAGAATTAAGACTATGTTCTGGGGGAATATGCACCTTATCCATTTCCTAGTTTTCAGAGGTCTTAAATTCAGTAATTTTCTCATTTTAAAGGAGCACAGAGGCCTACTGAAGAAATTAGTTATGATTTAAAAAATGTGGGGGCACTTACTTCCCCTGTTACATAATAAAACCCCTTATTCTAAACATATGCATTTATTGTAAGGCATGCGCACAAGACATATTCTCCAAAATCCACCAAATTCACCTTTGCTGAAATGAGACTAACTCTTGATAATACAGAACCACCTTCATAGCATAGTTCAAAATAATCGAAGTCATCCCATGGATTTTGCAGCACTTAAAACAGTTCACTTTGCCACAGAAAATAATATTCAGCTTTAATTACATCAAAAGTAATGCTGCACTGTAATATTTCAATGTATTATTCTGGGATCAAAATGTATTTTAAGAAAACTTTTCCTCTTCTGACTTGGTGAGTTTAGGAGAACTTTTAGAGTCCTCATCTTGCTGAGTTTCAGGATGATCCTGAAATATAAAGATTGCTCTACTGCTAAATGTGAACTCAGTAGAAGGAAATATAATGTCTGATTGCCACTACTCTGTATTTCAAAATGTGAATACACTAGGCACTCAAATTGGACTGTAGTTATGGATCTTCAGGAAGCATATGCCTTTCACTCAAAATCATGCTCCCAAACACTTTGGTGTCAGCATTCAACAACTGTGATGAAAAATCAATGTCAGGACAGGTAGGTCTGTGGTACTGTTATCAGAGCCTGAAAAAGTGAGTAGAATTGCCACTAGGAACTGATGTGAAAATCTTCAAAACTCTGAGATTAAAAGAAGAGCTTTTCTGTAGGATTATCTTTCATATTTACAGGATTGTATCTGAGCCATTTTCTGCTGCACACAAAAGAAAAATTAGTTTTAACTTGTGACTCACATCATCTGATTCCCTGATGAGCTCTGTATCTTCCACTTGTACCACTGCATCAGCACCACATGGAATTGGAGCACCAGTTGTAACGCGCATTACCTGACCAGGCATCACAGTCTGAGTTGGCTGAAAAATAACGAAGCAAAGATTAATTTACTTCTGAAAAGAAAAATCAAACCATTTGAACTTTCTGGAATTAATCTGAAAGACTAAAATTCTTATTAGTGGTATGTCTCTTGATACACTGCTAGTGATATCAACAGGTATAAACTCCAATATATTTAAAGATCATTAGGTCATTGCTTCAGATCTGGCTTTTTTCATATGGTCACATATTAGGTGGTTTCAGTTTTTTTCTCTTAGATTTCTATCACAAGAATAACTTTCAGAAGAAGCAATATACTGATATTCCAGTTGGCTCAGAAAAATAACTGGCTCAGAAATACCACAGTTAGATGGTGACCTTCTAGAAAGTTACATGAGCAAAAATATAGTAGTTCTCGGTACATAAATATTTTTGCAGAGTACTCTGGTCCCCAGAGTTAAAATTTCTTTGCTTTGGTTTGGTTGGGTTTTTGCTCTGTTTTGTTTTACCAGCACGCTATATATGGAAAACCAGCAGCTTGTAAGTAAAGTGATGTAACCAGCTGCTTCATTTTTAAGCTGATTTCCTCATATTGCGAGAGTTCACGCACACTAGTTCAGACAGAATACCTATCTTTGAGGGTCAGTTTAGCAAAGCCTAAAATTGATAATACTCTACAATTAGGTAAAGTCACAGTACATGACAAAGTTTCAGCAGAAGCAATACAAAGAATAGAAAAATATCAAAACATGATAAAACAAATGACATGGTTTTAATAAAATTTGTCTCCAGGCAGCCTATTTTAATACACATTTTCAAAATCCAGAGTAAAATTGTAATTTGACCATAACCACTTAAGAAATAAATAACTAAAAGAAAAATCTTTCTAAAAAATGCAACTAAAAGAGGTTGGTATGATGATTGAGATTTCATTGCTGGAATATGAGTGCTTGCTCCCCGCAGCACTTCAGTAAGCCCAATGTATTGAGGCTTTACCGTTATTAGTGAACATGTGCTACACACAGATCTACGCAGCTGTGATCAGACCAACATATTCTGTATGTGTCACACGTATAATTCATGTGCAGACTGACTCTATATTCCATATGCAGCACTGGAATATGTCCAGGACTTCTCAGACTGTGATTAGCATGTATTTCATAGCAACCCACAGACCTGCAAGCAGTACTGCCCAAGCACTATTACCTGCTCCCACCCAGCAGCCATTTACTCCATGACTTTTGACAGGGGGCTCTTAGACATCTGCAAATTCTAGACTGGTGACCAGCGTTTCAGCTGCACAAAGCTGTGTTTGCATTGCCCATTCTTCTACTCCGTTCCAGCACTGTCATAACCTCTGAAATGTATTACTTTGAAATGTGTGTATTTCAAAGATTGCTCATTGGGACAGAAACCTAGGGAGAGGCTGGAAATGTTTTATACCTGTTTTACCACAGTATCACAGTGACCCACGTATCCCAAGAAACAGCTGAGCCTGGAGTTGATTGAATCCTGACCCTTTTCTAAGGGTAACGGAAATCTAACATCCTTTGAGAAGAACACAAACAAAATGCTAAAATAAACTAAAAAAAAAAGATCACACTTGCCATATGTCATGGTTAGTGTGTTTCTAGGGCAAGATTCATGTTATCCTAAAGTAGGTATCTAAAACAGATGACATAATACCTTTTTTTAAAAATGGTATTTATTTCTCACCACTGACTACGCAAGGAGCTGTGGATGAACAGCTGTGGATGAGATGCTGCCACTTATACTGAAGATGCTTAGAAGTGAAAATAGTCTTGTTGAGTGTGTCATTTTGACTTTTATGAAAACAAATATTGCCTAGGATTATGGGAGCTCTTTTGCATATTGTTGTACATATAGTCTATAGGCACATTACAAATAGGTAATATTGTTCTGAACTTACTGAAGTATTGATATCTTACATGACAATTTTTAGAGGAAAAATGTATTGCATGAAAGAATTCTCCCATTTAAAATGCTTTTTTTGGGCCTCAGGAACCACAGAGAATACAAAATGTTTAGGACTCTGCCAGAAATCAGTGCTTATGGTGATAAAATGTGCTGTAACTCTCCATGCTTTTGGAGTTTATTACTACATGAGTTAATTTTTTGAGGTGTAATGATGTGAAACATTTAAACAAATTTATGACACAATAACATTTGCTTTTAGAATTGGTTGGTCATATATTTAATTTCCTTTTTGTCCTTTGAGAATTAGATCAGGTTAACTTTATGAACAAAAGCCAACCATCTAATTTGTGTGTGAATCTCCAGGGCTGTGTCCTTCTGTGCTAGACACTATGAAGATAAAGAAATGATTCCTTCTCAGAAAGCATATTAATGTACAACAATTTCACAGAAGCTCTTTTAAAGGCCTTTGAGATCTCACATTTACCTGGAATAGGGCAGTACTGGGTTCTGCCCTTTGCCTTCATCACTGATAATCTATTTAATGTTAGTCACTGAATAAAAACTAGAAATAATCTATCATCACAGCCCCCATCTCAGGCATTTTCTCTTGCACATCTTTACACCTGTCCTGCGTGATTTACAATGACCCATGCTCCTTTCTGTAAAAAGGCCCAAGTTAATGGAAAGGTGAAAAATGTCTGTTTTCCATCCTATATTATAGCTGGTTAGTCACAGTGACTCTTACAAATGTCTTCCAGGAAATGCCAAGCTCCAGCTATGCAAGTCTATAGGAAGAAAATCATTGCTCCCCATGGTTGAGTTTTTCACACAAAGGCCACGTGGACGGCTTGTGACTAGTACTCTCAAATGTGCTCTAACCTCCCCAAAGCAGGATAGGGTCTAAAGGTTTTCCTCAATACAAAATAAAAAATGGTTGTTAACATAAACACGACCATCTGGAAATGGAAGACAGAAAATAATACACTATTTACAAATTGATACAGAAATATCCAACTTGGCTATATGACCTCTCTGCAATTCTCAGTCCTATTTTCTTCCTCTCTATGTAGCATTTACATAACCTTTTTCCCTACAGGAGAAGCCAAACCTAAACCTATTTTGAACTCCCTGCTGTGAATCATTCTGTTAATTGGTCTGTAACATGAAAAGCAGAATGTTGCTGCTGAGAGTGACTGAAGGGTGAAATGAGACTGAGGAGCCTTCCAAGGCTATAAATAATTTCTTGGGAAGGAGATGAACCTGAAGATGTGTTGGCCCAAGAAAAAAAACTTTGAACAATTATTCAGAGGTCAACAGCCTCATTTTTCTAACTCGCCACCGGTATTTCCAGAATTATTCTCTCTCTGTGTGCCTCCTCCCACCCAATTTTTGTTCCTTGCCAGAGTGGTTTCCCATTCCCACTAATCTGGGAGGACAGACTGTCCCTGCAGAGAAACATTCGTGAGCTCTTGAATTTTGTAGGAGGGAAGCAAGCTCCCATTTGCCCTTTTGTCCTTTGTAGAAACCTGCTGAACTGATTAGGACACCGAAACCCTTTAGACTTGTGGGCAGTCCTCCCCATTAGACACATCTTCAACAGTACTGTTTTTAAGCACCACTGTGCTGTGATATTTTTTAACTAGCAAAACGATAATATTGATGACAGGTGAATAATGATAGGGGTGATAATTCAGCAGGTTGCTCTGCTGGTTCTTGCTATTTTATAGTGACCATAAAAAGGGTTGTAGAAATAGTTGTCTGTCTTTTGGATTCTGGACCAATGCTTGAAAATGCAGACAGAAGGGCTAAATATCCCAGGCAGGTGAAATTCATTAATTTACTTTTTTTAGTATTTAAAGTAATTTGACATATTTTATATAAGAGATTCATTAATCTAAGATCATGTGAAAATCAGTATTGAGAAGATGTCTATCATACCAAAGTATAATTCATGATGACAGATGGGAACTACAGCAAAAATTATTTTCATGGTTCTCTGTATCTACCATGATTAGCCAAATTAAATGTCTATTATACATTTAGAGGCAGTTCAACTCCATTTTTAAAAAAATGGAACAATCCTGCAACTGGTAATACTTCTAAAACCTGAAACACCTTTTGAAATGCATCTGTTTTATTTGAGGCATTTTTGTTTAGCAGTCAAAATGGCCACCTGTAAAACCCTCATTAAAACCAACCAATCCTTTGTTTTGCCTCTTTCTTATTCCATTTCTGCATCACTTCACATACAACACACAGAAGTATAAACTGGGACTTGAAATAGCTGGAGAAACATTTTGGATTAACCCATGCTCTCCTGAAAAGAAAGCAGCAGTTACAATTAAATTGACAGAATAACAAAAGTGGTTGAACACAACTAATTTTTCTTCTATCACCCCAGTATTAGTACAGGAACTTTACCAAATGTACTCTTGAGTTTGAGAGCAAATCCCAAATGGTGTCTATTAATGAATATTTATACAGTGCAGCAGGTCATGAACGGGTGCTGCCCTGACTTGCTCTTAAACTCAATTCACATATCTGCTAAGGTGCACAAACACTCTTTTGATTTAACAAACAGAAAAGGAGCAATACCGCAAACGATGCTGCTGCCAGGCTTCCTCAAGATTGTTCTGATCCTTACCTACCTTTAAAGGCTTCATACAAAATTCTTACATTTTGTTTTGCAGGTACCACTGTGAAATATGCAAGCAGCTTGTGGAAACAGTTGTTGGGCTGACATCCCTTTTAAAATCTGTCAGCAGGAAGAGGTTAAATCTTGCTTTTCTCTGTTTATGAACTGTAATGCCACCAGAAACCTTATGTCCTCTAACATTGTACTAGGGCAGGACATTACTGTATGCACTCCTATCGGACATGTCAGCACAATGCTCTGAAGTATTTTGGGATATCCTTGTTAGTTACTTATGTGACCGTACGACCTCACTTTCTGAAATCATGTCCCAAGGCACATAGCAGGAGGCTAGGTACAGCTGCGTCCTACTTCATGCCACCTCCAAGAATACCAAGTTTCGGAGCACTAGCAAGGCTTGTAAAAATAGAAAGCAATATCTTACAAAAGAAAAATACATTAAAAAAAAAAAATGTGCTCACCTGCTCTCCAGCCTGGGATTCCCCTATGATGAATCGATCTCCTGGGCCATCAGCAGCTGTTAAGATGGACAATACAAATGGTAAAGGCTGAACCAAAACAAACGATGGCATTAGAAATTAAGAACAGGAGAACCAAAGAATGATCTAAGATTCAGTTTTTCAGTGTCAGCATGACAAAGGTTATAGATGTTTTGCAAACATTTTACATTTTAGGTCTTGCTAAGATAATGCAACTTGGACTGCCACATTAGAAGGCTGGGTTCTGTTCCTTTTTGTAATTTTAGGAGGTAGCACTGAACTAGTTACCTTAGACCTTTCACTGAAGCCATTCTGAAAATTAAAAGTCAGAGATCATTGATTTAACAAACTGAAAGTCTCCAGGACTTCTAATTTTGCCAAATCTGTATTTTTACAGGGACAATAAAGGCACATTTACTAATGAAGTTTAAGCTTCTGCCTGCCCCAATGGTCTTTCAGCAAGTTGCATTAGTGGTATTATAGGCTCTACCATGGTGTAGAGCATGTATGGAGCACAAGCAGCTCTGCCTGCACAGCAGGCATGCTTGTCAAGAGTGTTCAGACAAACTGGGTTCATACAATCACATTTAAATATGTCTTTTTATTAATATTAAATCTGAAACTGTCAAAAGTTGATTTCCCAGAGATGAAGTCTAATCAGTGACAACCTTTATCTTAATACCTTCTGTTTTATTTCAAAAGCCCTGAATACACAGCTAGATAGCCTTAATGTATTAAGAATTGCTTTCAGGAAGGATGCCCATTCAGTCTGTATAACGATTTATCACATTTGTACTCATACATGAGCTACAGCTCTGCAGACGATGATCTATGGTACTTAGTCATGTTTGAAGACTCACGATTAACTTAACTTTAAAAGCCTATCAAACAACCTAACCTGTGAGCTTTAGAACAAACTCTAAAATAAGTAAGTGGAAAAGGACTCTTCAACTACTTGTCTTTGAATAATGCATGTAATACTACTGAATATGGTTGACAGACCTTCACTGAAAAAAATTCACTGGGATGATCCAGCAAAAGAAGAGAAAAAATTCCCTAATAGCTAAATTATTTTAAACCTGATAAAATGCTACTGAATCAGATTTTATTCCCCCATTAATAATGATATAGAAACAAAGTTTATAGGTGATGTGCAATTGATATAGCTTGAAAAAGGTGGACAACAGACAGGTTTATCTGACTGAAAGATAATCCTTTGTTTTTTTGTAAAAAAATATCTGTGTCATGGTTTTAGCTGGGATAGTTGATTTTCTTCACTGTAGCTAGCATAGTGCTGTGTTTTAGACTTGGTATGTAAATAATGTTGATAACACCCTGGTGTTTTAGTTGTTGCTGGGTAGTGTTTACACTAGTCAAGGACTTTCTAGCTTCCCATGCTCTGCCAGGTGCACAAGAAGCCGGGAGGGGAGGGGATACAACCAGGAGAGCTGATTCGAATTGGCCAAAGGGTATTCCATATCATGTGACGTCATGCCCAGTATATTAGCTGGGGGAAATTGGCCAGGGGAGGCAGCGATCGCGGCTCGGGGACCGGCAGCGTTGGTCGGCGGGTGGTGAGCGGTTGCAGCACTTGTTGTTTAGTTTTTTTTTTTGTTTGGTTTTTTTTCCCCTCTCTTCTTCCAGTGTTTCATCTCTCTCTCGCTCATTATTTTCCTTTTCATTATATTAGTATTATTGCTGTTTTATTCTAATTATTAAACTGTTCTTATCTCAACCCACGAGTTTTCTTACTTTGGCCCTTCCGATTCTCTCCCCCATCCCAAAAGGGTGGGGGAGTGAGCGAGC
Organism: Morus bassanus; assembly: GCA_031468815.1. NCBI lineage: Eukaryota > Metazoa > Chordata > Aves > Suliformes > Sulidae > Morus > Morus bassanus. The sequence goes on along the minus strand of CM062572.1, from coordinate 37,850,752 downwards.
GGCTGTGTGGTGCTTAGTTGCTGACCGGGGCTAAACCACAACAATCTGTTAATGTCAATAATATTTCTGCCTACAGCTTTGTTTCTCATATCCTGAGATAACAGGTCTACAAGAACAATAAGAATAGAATAGAATTACAATAGAATAGAATAGAATAGAATAGAATAGAATAGAATAGTTCAGTTGGAAGGGACCTACAACAATCATCTAGTCCAACTGCCTGACCACTTCAGGGCTGACCAGAAGTTAAAGCAAATTATTAAGGGCATTGTCCAAATGCCTCTTAACACTGACAGGCTTGGGGCATTGACCACCTCTCTAGGAAGCCTGTTCTAGTGTTTGACCACCATTTCGGTAAAGAAATGCTTCCTAATGTCCATTCTAAACCTCCCCTGGTGCAACTTTGAACCATTCTCAGGTGTTCTGTGACTGGATACCCAGGAGAAGAGATCAGCAGCTACTTCTCCACTTCCCCTCCTCAGGAAGCTCTAGAGAGCAATGAGATTGCCCCTCAGCCTCCTTTTCTCCAAGCTAGACAAACCCAAAGTCCTCAGCCGCTCCTCATAGGACATGCCTTCCAGCCCTTTCACCAGCTTTGTTGCCCTCCCCTGGATGCATTCAAGTACCTTAGTGTTACTCTATTTGAATCCACCACCAAAATTAGAGTCTTGTATGTTGGTTCTGACAGAAGTTGTTGACAACGGTGTTCATGATCATTCTGCTCATTCTGAGTATTTACTGAGATTGTACTTGTGCTTTCCCTTACCTTGTAGCAATCAGGTTGCAAGACAGCATTTGCTTGATCCCAAGGCCCTTGTCAGTCAGCATTCTACTCAGAGCTCCCCCTCTCAGCTTTTCTCAGCATTATATTACCTGCATTCCTCTGGCTACATCTGCACTCCCTTGCCACTATTACAGGTCATTTTGGTCTGCCTGTCTCTCACACACATAGATGACAGACAGCTGCAGTCAAACTTGTCTTGTAGACCTGGAATTTTATTTTTATATCAAATCCATGGGGAAACTATTGGACTACATCCATTGCCTGGGTTTGCAGACAGTCTATTTCATGGACAGTTGCCTTCCATTGTTTCAGCTGCCAGTAACACAAAAAGGTATTTTAATGTCCCTAGAAGAAAGTTGGCTATTGTGTCCAAATTTCAACATGGTATTATGATGATTCAACCCCTACCACAATGAAATCATTACTAGTATAATGTTCTATCATATATATTTTAATTTTCCTCCACAGATATCTGAGGTGAATATCATTAGTCTTACTTTACAAAAAACTGATGCACAGAGAAGCAACTTGCTCAAAATCATGCAGCATCTAGTGGAAAGCAGAGGATGGATTCAGGTCTCCTGGGAATCCACTCACTGCTTGCTCTGTAATGTCACACTACTTATTTTATTTATACACAACTGCAATATTTTCTAAGTAAAAATGAGTTTTTCTTTTGAGGTGTCTCCATAAGAGTACATTTTGATACGTATTTTTGAAAATTCTCTAATGCAATAATAAAGTAATTCACAAATAGGAAGTTGGATCTGTGACAGTTCAAGAAAGTAACAGATAATGTAAGAAATTCCTGATTAAATCAACAACTGAGGAATAGAAGAAAAATCTGTCATTCAGAAACAGATGTTCTGTTACTCTCCTGAATTCTTTATGTTTCCAGTAAACTCACTAGCAACACAGGTGAGCACATATGGATGTACATTTGCTCATGTACATACGTATCCACTTAAAGGATCTGAATTCAACTTTACGGTCTTGCTTCTGAACAGCTGCATTCTATGTAAGTGTGACTTCAGCAATGATCTGAATCAAATCTCAACCAAAATAACGGTTGCTGGTTCCAAAACAGATGATCTAGCATATTATAAAGTGGTTTTACAGACACTATATTGCATGTCTACAAAGTGAGTGTTTACCTCTGACAGCGTAGCCGTCTTTTACTGATGCTGGAAATGGTGGTAGATTATCTTTTGCATATACATCTTGAGCAAGCACTCGGCCCATTCCATCTAGAAAAGAGAAAAGAGAAAAGACCATGCTCCATGTTATTACAGCTAATGGAAGGGAAAAACAACAGTGAACAGCAGTGTGCTCTGATGGATGAAATGTATGTGACATGAATAGATCTCTCAGGTTTTTGATTTCTGCCTCTACATAAATGAAAAAAGACTGGAGTCTGAAAGTACTGATGAAAGATTTGTTCAGTAAGTCTGTGTTCCTGCTTATGGTGAAATTCTTGACAGTAGATCTGAATGCTAAGTATCCAAACCCAGAGGTAATAGCTCTGATATAGGATCAGATAGAAAAATCCAAGTATTTATTTCTTCAGGACAAGTTTTTTTCCTGAAATCTCTTAAAAATACACTCTTCTGTATTTCAGTTTTTTAAAAAAAGTTCTTTTTTTAAAAGCTTTTAAAATAACATTTCAAAACTGAATCCTGTGTGCGATGGATTGAGCCCAGAGGACTCAACATAAACAGTAATGATGGACAAGCTTCCATAAATTGACAAAGAAGTTTTGCAATAGATTAGCTTTGCCTAATTGCTGAGAGCATTTCTGCTTAATGGAGGGTGAGTGCACATAACTGTCAGGATTATTTATGTCAATTTATGCTGTTAGAGTTCTAAATATTTTAATAGCTGTTTCAAACATACCCTTTCCCTTCACTTAGCAACTATGACTGATGAGTTGTAATTTGGCTCTGCCTCCCTGTAGAGACTAATATGAATTACTTCACCCTCAGTCAAGTATGCACTACTTGTTTGCTTTTACAGTGCCAGCAAGAGCTTTTTTTTAGTACGATGTGGAACAGAGTGGAAAATATGTATCTTATCCCTTCATACAGTGGGAGAGTGAGAAAGAAGATTTATTACATGTGTGATTAGATGGACTGGGAAGGGGCACATGGGTCAGAACTACTGAGATCGGCTTGATCCCAGTATGTCTAAGTAGAAGAAGGGAAGCTCATCTCATAATGGAGGCCACCACTCTTATGAGTGTGTTGTGGCACAGGAAGGCAATATCCAGCTGAAAGTATGAAGGAATCAGAGGATGCATGAATACTTCTGCCAGGAGGATTTGCGTGGATATGTACTTTATAAATTATGATCTTTCAGACATGTCAGAAAAGAGAGATATACATAAAGTGTGTTTCTTGTTTTACAGACAGGGAAATTGATGTGGTTCTGGATTTGCTGGGAAGGCAGAAGACGTAACATTGCATGCTAAATGGATAGGTTTTGTTAAAAAGTGCACCTACTTGATTTGAAAATGTTCAGCTCCAGTGAAGTGGTATTATAATGGAGATAATATTTTACTTATTAATATGAAGTGATTTAGTTAGTAATTAATTATAATAACTATAACATCATTGTGCTCACACCCATATGTATCAACTTTCAGCCTGAGGTGAATATTTATGTCGCATTTTTGAAATAGGTATTGCCATGAAAATGCTGATAAAACCTGTTAAAGCAACTAGAAGAGCACCTTTGTGATGGCTATTAATATGCCTGTGCATCACTGCATATCACTGTCTGTGATACACAATATATAAGTTATTAGAAAGCTCACAAAAGCTTGTACACTTGCACTGAAAAAAAGAATGCAAACACAGACATTTAAATTACGGCATAGAAAAGGCAGCTATCAAAGGCCTAGTAAAAACACTCTCTGTTCATAGACCCACAAAATTTCATACAGAAGTGATGCTTCTAATTTTACCAGGCATGTTGTGTCTTCATTTTACTTCTTGTCTGCATGCAAAATCACACCAATTAGAGCAAAGTTGAACAGTATGTTCTTGGCATTCTGCCATGCAATATTTGAAGGGAATAAATGGCCAGTCAGTAGCGGGAATGAATTTCATTAAGGGGAGAAAAATGTAAGAATTATTTGCTGAAGCCTTAGGCACTTAAAATGAAGCAAGTTAGCAACTAAAGGACAATGTGAAGTACCTCTGTACTCTCCTTTATTTGAGCAATTATTTTAGAAATACACTGTTTGACCTTATTTTGATTAACTGCAATTCAAAAAAGATGTTCCGAAATATTTAATGTCATCAAACTGCCCCTTGTGATGCCCATAGCTTTCTGATTCTAGCACAAAATGGAGAATTACATTAAACTCACTTTTCAAATTCGGGTATTTTCTAAAGCTTAGCTGGTGAAACTGGTAAGGTTCTGTGAAGTTGATTTCTAAGGGTATTGGTACTGGGATAAAGCAGTGAGACAGGTATTGTACTGGAGGTGATGGATTTGCTCCCATTTTGTAAATATTGCCCTGGGAGCACTTCAGTGTGATATGAAAAGGCAATGCTATCAAAGTAATCAGCTAGTTCAAAATGAATAAGCAGTGGGGAAAAAAAAGTCCAAGCTCTACAGAAGTTACGGGGCTCTTGGACTAGATCAGAAAAACTATTCCGTTCTGAGGCTTAAGCCCGTAAAGTGTGGATTGCCTCTGCTTTGTACTTTTAGTATCAATTAAACTTATGCCTCTTAGTTTCAGAAGAATAATCATTATCATGCTGTCTAAAAACTTAACCTTGTATACCCACGGAGCAATGTTCAGGTAACTCTACTTAGCTGGAATAAAAGGCTAATTGGAGGCTTCATACCACATATTGATGATGGCAGGTGGGAAATATGCTTCAGATGCCTTTGTTTTATGGCACTTCTGTAAAAAGTTTTAGGATTGTCTTTTTTTTTTTTTTAATATGGAAGAGGCTGAATGATCTATACAGGCACTGAGCAATACACTTACTAATGTGAAAGTCATGTTTCAAAAGATAACTTTACTCATCCTCCCCCTTCTGTTAGGATAGAACAGATTTGAGAGACTACAGCATGCCTTGACTTAATGAAGAATAAAGCCAGGACTGTACTGGCTACTTGTACAGAGTAACATTCAGCAGCTTTATTGATGAGGATGAATGTAATATGTTTAGTAATGTAAATAAATCAGGTTAAAATTAATTAGGTAATTTGTTAATGAAATAAATTGCAATCCTAGAACTTTAAACATTTCACTTTCCTTACAGAGAAATTGTGCTCCTGAAAGATAATTTTCAGGAGCTCAGTGTTAATTCAAGACACAAAACGACAAAGAAATCAAACACAGTACAATAGTGTTTTTCTGGGTACAGTTACTTAGGATTCAGACCTCCAGGACTATTTTTTTATTATCTTCTGAAATTACAGGTATATTAACTGAAAAATAAAGGAATACATAGCTAAACAAAAAACTGGTTCTTAATTCACTGTATCCTTCAAAATCAACATTTTTTAGCAAACTAACATATGTGTGTGTGCGCATACAAAAAATCTTATGTATTTGTCTGTATAACACTACGGTGATCACTTAAGAACTTCTGAGAATGAGATTCCATCCTGCGATTTGTATCTGTAGATTAAGAGAACCGAATTTTCAGTATCACAGACACAGATGTGTCCTTTAGGACGTCTCCTAAAGGCTCAATCCTGAAATTTCATACTATGTATTAGGAAATCTTACAGTGCTAAAATGTATATACTTGTTGAAAAATAAATTGCGAGATACAATTTTTCACTACAGTGCAAAAATATGAAGGAATATGTCTTTGTTAATATTTTCATTGTTGGTACAATTATGTGAATATTAAACCAAGAATATATCTCTACAGCAGATGATCTTACCATGTATCTAGCTCTTTTATTTTGGGTAGGAGAGAAGACGGTCATAACTGAAGTGTCTCAGCAGGCTCAGAACATTATTTTTTGAAGAATAACAGTGCCAGGAATAATGATCAATATGTTTCAGACTTAGAATCAGCCTGAATTTGATGTAATCAAGTAACATAAAGAACAAAATGAAATATCAACTAGGTATTATAAAGTATACTGGAATACCTTCTCTTACCTTGACAGCATATTCCCATGTAGTAGAATAAGAACAGAAACAATCAAATTGCCTTTTTGACCAATTAGAGTACATAAAACTCTATAGAGAATATAAGCACCTAGCTAAGACCAATTACCTCCATTCTATCTCTGTAAGAACATTTTGAGGATCACATAGTCTGAATAAAATCACTCTTTATTGGTATGGTAACATCATCAGTATTAACACAAAACTGTCACTTAGTCCATATTTTGAATGTTTTTTAATATTAAAATAAATCACATGCTGAAAGCTTGTCCAAAGCATGTTGCAGCAGGAAATGATATATACTGTAATTTTGTTCTGATTTCACCATAGTTCTAATGAAGTTTACAAATCAGATATATGAAAAGGCTGCTACCTACTGTTGATACAAATATGTTTGCACAAAGACTTGTGTATATGTATAAATAGATGGTGACATTATTGTTATATATATCAACACATATGTAACATGTGAGGATTATGCTTATTCTCTGTCTACCTAGAAGAACATTTTTAGCTGGATTTTATTAACTTCTAGGGGAAATACAGCTTCAGTCCAGAAACACAGCGTCAGCAACACAAAAGTGCCTGAAACAGTATGTAAGTTTTCATCCAGAAGTATAAAAGATAGAGAGATGGAGAAAAATGAAAATAAAGATAAAAGGACAAGAGAATAACACATATTTATAGAATCAAGGACAAAAAAGGAAAAATAACAGCTTATCAACACTTGGTTTTGCCTATAATCAAGACAACCCAAATTCAAGAACTTATTTCTTCACTTAGTTTTGCACTAGAGGTTTAAAAAAATCAAAACTATTTTTGAGTAAAAAAGAATAATAATGCTACAGTACCTTAACAGTACCGTATATAGCAAAATAAACATATGCTGTGCTTATTTTTCATGGAGATACATGCCAGATTTCTATCCTTTATTTCAGTTCAGTGTTGTATACATAGCGTCTATTTGGACTAAATGTACCTAGCACTGTGGCTCATCATACTGTCCACAAAGGGCTGTCTTAGGAAAGACGTTTAACTGACAGCTATCCCAAAAGATCTAATAGCTATGCTCAGGCAATTATGCCTTAATACCTTCTTCTAATCTGCACACCATTATGAAAGTGCAGGGTGTAATATGCATACTCCTTGTTGATCCAGTGCTGTTCGGAATGCAGGATATGCAGCATCTTCTCAGAGATCTGCTTCCTGCTACCAAGGCACAGGGGAGCACTGATCTCCACTTGGAGTGACTAAACACACAGGTGTGATCTACATACAGCCTGCTAAATCAGTACGTCAATATGAAGACATCTCAAAGGTTTGTGGCAGCACAAAGATTTGGTGAAGAGCAGGAAAACTCTGAACTTTCAAGCCAGAAGACAGAATATCCCATTCAAAAACCATTTGTACCTTTCTGCTCTCTGGAATCCACCAATGTCCTGAACACTTTGCCTCTTGAGGCTCGTGGTTCCACTATCTCTTCACTCACCAACTTACCTTTGGAAAATCCAGAGGAATCCCTGGAGGAGGTTTCCTCTTTCCTACCTACTTTAGATTACTTGTCAGCACGATTCCTGTCATGGTTTCATTCTGTGCCAAGAACACCCTCCCAGATAATATCCAGGCTTGGTGTAAGGGATAGCAGAAGTAAGGGAGATACCTAATAGGCATTATGAACACACTATTTCAGGAGGGAGGACAGTTTAGCTGAATAAACATGAGGTACCCTGCTAACTCCTTTTAAGGCCAGAAAATAGCTTCACCTGTCCCCATTTATTTATCAGTACAGACACAGTCACAAGGTCTGACATACTGCCTGCTGTTTGGTGCCTTTTAAGACAACCTCACTGTATAAATCAATAATAGTTACCCTTGATTATAAAGTTTCAATAAATCAAACATTAAATGCAAGTAAATATCAGAAAAGGATCAATGTAGTGGTAGAACAGAATAGGAATTATGTTGCGTTTATGAGAAGAAGAGGCAAATTCTGGAATGACTAGTAGGCCAAGTAGGATCTGGAAAAACAGACTGAGACAAACTGTTAAAGATATAGACATGGAAAAAAGTGACCTGGAATAAATAATCACTTTGATTTGATCATTAATCTCAGATTGGAAAGGGGGTTTAGTGAGAATCTCCCACAGTAAGAGAACAGAGTGAACGATCACAGTACAACTTAGAGCTACTTGGCATCTATAAAAGCCCAGTGTTAAATCAACCACTGAGGCAAATTGTGGTTTCTATGTTATAGCTTTGTTGCATGTAACACAGACCACACGAAAATTCATTTATATATTTAATTAGAGTTCCATTACAGATTACTTCAGGGAGCAGCACTGAGCTCAAGCAACATTCTCCTGACTTTGAAAGGAGACTTCTGCTCCTATTATTGGCATTTCCTAAAGCAGCTTCTCCTGGAGAGGGTACTGTCTCAGACACCTCACAACATTAATAAAAGAGCGAGTGCTTAAGAAGGTTGTAAAATAAGGAAATAACCACGCTAAATCTCACAAAAAATCCAACTTAAAATACCTCTGTAATTGATGATTTCTGTTCCAAGCACTGGGGTCATCTCCAGAACTGTGATGAAGGCCTTGTCCATAGATGTCAATGGGAATGGAGACATGCGGTGTCTTCTTGCTACCTTGGTAATGTCAACAGCACTGTGACCTGCAACAAGAGAGCACCAAGTTTATGTATGCTACAATGTGTAGATGTACACAGTGATGTTCCTTTAAACCACTTTACTGAAATTAATCCTGCACTTTGGGGTAAATTAAATTAGTTAGTTACCACTATTGAGCATTTATGTCAGACACTGGGAAGGCACTGTATTGAACTAGAATCAAGAGAGATTTAAAACAAAATGCAATTTACAGTTGAAAATGCTCACAAAAGTGTATATCCTTACTTGTAATGAAAAACATACCGAAGTCTTGAGGAGCATAAAAGGATCAGTTAATCAGAAACAGAAACCCTTCAAGGTGATGCAGTATTTTACACTGAGGATGATAATCTGAGGCTAACTCAGTTCTATGAACCGAACTCCGGACGATTCACTCCTCATTCTGTCCTCCACACATCTCAATATGCTATGTGCATATTTATCTGCAGTGCACAGATAAAACATAAAAATGGACGCTGTCCCAGTGAATCTGCAATCCAAGAGTGAGATGGGAGTCAAAAGGTTTGAAAGGAGGACAGAAGGAAACACAATGAAATCACTGGACAGACGGGACAGCAGACAGTATTTCCAGCTAGTGGGTATCCTACCCATTGTCAAGATTGTGTAGTCACCGTAGCAAAGTGACATTTAAATGTATTATTTGAATGAAGGTAGTTCGAGAGATTAATGGAACCTTACTTTTCCCAAGTATGAGGGACAGGTTGGGAGAAAATATGATGAAAGTTGTTTGAAAATGAAGCCAGCAGCATGTTTGATTTCTTGATACTTACTGAGAGAGTAAACAAGCGGACAACAAGCTTTGAAGGATTTTGAAAGTCAAGATAAGCAACAGAAGAGAGGGAACTATTGCAGGAGTACATAAAGAAGAGTAACAGATACAAACCAAAAGATTAAGAAAATGACATTTGTAGAAATATTTTCAATGGATTTGCCTAGAACAAGAAGGTATTTATGAGAGCCAAAGTGGATGATGTTCTGTATGTAATACGTAATGATATTCCTAGAGCAACATAAATGATAAGATAGCATTAACAAATAATAGAAACTAATTTTTAATGACATGATTTTGCTTTGCAGTAGCTACCTAAATATCCCATTTGCTGCTGCACATGCCTTCACATTCTGGAAAAAAATAGATTATTGCTTTAAGTGTAGTCTTCTAATAAAAAATAACTAGAAAAATAGTAAAACAATCATGCAATCCAAGTTTTTCCTTCAGAAGAGAAGGTCGCTTAATCAATCTGTATATACAAAACTTCTTTCAGCACTGACACATGCTTGTCTTTCTATGTGGGAGATTGTTCATTAATTTATTTTTTGACGTTAACACAGTAACCACCTTTAAGAGGAAGAAGTAGAGACAAATAAAACTGCCCACCTAATTCCAGTCCCAAGAAAGATTCTGGAAAAAATTATTAGAACAATCTCTTTGTACGTATTTAAAAGATAACATGATGATAAAAGCAGGCACTGCAAATTTGTCAAGCACAAATAATTTCTAACTGACTTAATTCCTTTCCTTAACATAGCAGTTGGCAGAGTGAGGAAGAGAGAAACAGCTGATGAGATATATTTTAACTCTATTAAGACTCTTCACACTCTTAAACATGACTTTCTCATAAGCAAACTTGGGAGAAATGATCCAAACTAAACTACTGTAAGATAAAACTGTAACTAGTGGAAAAACTATACTCCTGGATTTAACAGGGATGTCCCTAGCAAGCTTACATTTTCCATTATTATGCCTGTATTTTGTTAGCAACGTCATAAAAATGAGGAAGAGGAGAGGAAAGCATTTGTGAGAGACAGTCAAACTTCACCTTTCTCTGCACAGAGAAAGAAACCCTGCTTAGCAGCACCATAATTCCTGCAAGCCCAGCAGATTCCTCACAATATATGTTAAAAACTGTTTCCTGACTGTATAAATTAAGAAACTATTTTCTTAAAAGGAAAAGTTGGAAAAAATGAAGGAAGATGCTAGGAAAAAATATGTCACAGCAGTGAAAACTGGGGGAATTGTGTGGCAGCAAACAACCTTTATGGTACAACCATTAGGTGCTTTAATGTTTATGTTCATTGTTACCTAAAATTCACTGTGAGCTACTTCAGAAACTAACATTTCACCCCTTTAACCCTTAAAATGTAAATGAATTCAGAGGCTTTGAATGCTTTGAATGGTGCCCTGACTACTACCTTAAGATTCAGAACTCTAATACACATCGTTTGCTTAAGTCAAGGGTTCTGTTAAAATCTACTGAGAAATGTGTTGTTCAACAGTTTTTTTGAAAATAGATAAAATCCCCTAATCTCTGACAACTTTGTTCCAATGCCAGAAGTACCACCCATTATTTCTGCAGGAGAAGCCAAGAAAACACTCAAAAATAGAGCCCCTTCAGGTTTAACACTAGCATGAATAACCTAAAGGAAGAAATGCATGCGTAACTACTAACCCTTCTCTCTCCCTATTTCTTCCTACAAACAAATGCTGACTCTTCTTTCAGAGGTACCATACATTTAAACAGACCCAGAGACAAACAAATAATGATTTTTTAAATTTTAAAATCACTAAGTGGTACTTTTTCATTACAAGTAAATGACGTTAAACAACTCCTCAGACCTTCCCAAGTTACCTTTCACTAAAAGTCAGATGGCTCTAAAAATAACTATTTACATTAAGCAGCATTTTGTACAACAAAATAATCCTCTAGCTTTGAAGCAGCTAAGCCAATTGTTTGCATAAGGTAGAAAATACCTGACAGCCTTCTCTCTTATCACCAAAACAACTTCCCATTCTGTTGTTATATATATATATATATATATACATACACACATATATGGTGGACCAAATTTTAGACTAGGAAAGATTCCCATAAATCAAAGGAAAGGAATTGTGCAAATTAAAGAACGGGTCATTTGGATCAAATCTGAATTCTTAACCTTTGCATTTTTTAGTTTGGTTTTATGTAATCCAACATGCAATCTCATGTTCAGGTATGAAAAGAAAAATCCTATATATTCAACTTGAGAATTTCCATTTTCATTATCTTTGAGTGTTGCTTCTTTTTGCCCATAAAACTTGCACACACATTATCATTTACAACAATACATCACCACAAAAAACACAGACCTCCACGTCATGAGAAGAACAATTTGGAAGAAAAAATTAAAAGGCAACTATCCATTAATACGTGAACACTATGAGCTATTTACACTTTATTTTCTCTTTGGACTGAATTTCATTGTCTTCAGTTATTAAATTTCTTCTGCACACTCACTTATGTTCCAACTATATCCTTCTCATCTATCATTTGCAGTTGATATGACTCAGACTTCTGAACAGTCTTAGTTTCTCGATAGAGCTATGAAGTTTCAGTACTTACTTGCTCTGAGGATGTTCTCCTTGCTGCTGCACCTGGACTGGACCTGCAGAGAGAGCGCAGAGACTATGAGCTACAGAAGTTAACAAGAATGCAAAATACAGAGATATAATGGGCAAGCTCCTGGGATCTAAGACAGAGGCTGTATATATTTTCAGCGACATTCTTACATACTCTACATGAGATAAGTATATTTAAGCAGAAGGGTAGTAGCTGATGGTCAGAATCTGATAGAAGCAATTTGATTCCACACCCCCGACCCCTGCCATAAGAAACAAGATGGCCTAAGGACAGTAACAGAGTAACATCAAAGAACACAGTGGTTAAAATTACGTGTTAAGCTTCAGATTTAAACAGAAAATTTTCTTATACAATTGTAATTACACTAACTCTGAATCTAGGTCCTGTTTTATGATTAGACAAAATACTAACATAACTATATTATCATGATCAGCTTTAAAAGTCTATTATTGATATTTGCAGGTATTATAGAAAGAGTTTAAAAATACTAAATTTAGATTGTGTTGATTCTGAAGATATTTAATAAGAGTTCTTTGCAATTGCATCAGCAACTCACAATTGTATAAACAGCTCCTGGCTGGAGCCACATAAACGTACTCAGTTGTTTCTGTTTGGTTAAAAGAAATGCTGTGTTCAGTATGATTTTTACAGTGCAATTCTGCTTTAAAAAGTAACTGTGTGAGAATGACAACTAGCTTCTCAACAAATTCTCCTCCTAGATGCTTAGCTGCCACTGTGCTATTCCAGATACACTAGTCTGACTCCAGGGAAACTGGAGGATTGACATTGGTCTAATATGCTAGTAACACTGGATAGTTAGAGTTCCATCTGTTTACCATGTAGATTTAAAAAAGAATTGTTTTTTGAAGAGTATCAATCCTGTAAACACAACACAGGTTAAAATTTTTCTATACTGGAGCATCAGCTTATGTTAATCTTCCCAGGTTTGGAGAGATAGCACATTGTATAACAATACTGAAGTTGCAAGTTTTTAGATGAACTAATTTGAACAGCAGTCTGTCTGCTGGCAGGTCAGCTGACTGAACTGGTAACACTTGAATAAAAAGCTTTTTGTGTGGACAAAACCCCAGCTAAAATAAACTTCACAGGAAGACAAACCTCTCAGAGGGTATGAACGGAATCCTTCTCTTTTTTACTTTAGTGACAAATGTATTGAGAGGACTAATAAAGAAAAACTGTGTAGAGGTGGTGAAAGAAGTGGAATAGCACAGGTGACGCTGAGGGTGTAATTTCTCTGCAGAACATTCGCCTCTGCTGAAAAAGCAAAGGAGGGAATCCAGATTATCTTTCAGACTACAGTTTCAATTTGCAGTTACAGAAAAACTGCCTAGAAAGTGAATATCTATGATCTAACAATTGGTGAAGAATGGTACACACTCAATCCCCAAAAAGCTGTCTTCAGAAAGTAACAACCATTTAAGGCTGAAAACAACTGTGCCCCAGCTTCTAAACCTCTTTCTTCTGTTCCACAGCAGCTTGCCCGAAATGTATATTCATGTAAAAAAATTGGATTCTACAGCGCAACACAGTCTACTTATTGTAATGGAATAACTTATGGAAAGTAATGTTGCAACTTAGAGTGGGTTATGGTGTCCTTCCCTGAAAAAAAACCACTGTTTTAAAAAAAACAAACCGAAAAACCCCAAACCCTCCCTCCTTCCCACCAAAAATACTATACAAGAGAACTGCAAACAAAATATTAATGATGCCCAAATTTGGCCCAGAGTTGTTTTACCAGATTTCAAAGGCATGACATGAACTCTCTTTGAAAGAAGTAAAAATTTACCTGTAATTTAACAAAGGACAATTCTGGACCAAAAAGATGGTATGATGGTAGGAAAGAAAGCACAAGACAGAGAGAGGCACAGAGAGAGAGAGAGAGAGAGAGAGAGAGAGAAGCAGGATGGACGTGGCAAGGCAGAAGATGGTATGTGCAAAAGGAGACATGGGCCTATGTGTGTAAGACTACTGTTTAAAATGGAAGAGGCTCTCTTATTTCTCACTGAAAACCATACGAAAAGAGAAAACGAGGAATGGGCCTGCTGCAAATTAACCAAGCAATTCAGCAAACTGTGGAATGAAACTCAGTGAGATAACATAGTCCTAAAGAAAAAGGCAAAAAACCAAAAATACACAACACAAATATTTGAAACAATCTACTAAAACAAACTAAGTAAAATATGTGATCCAAAGGACACAGATAAAAGCTACTAGAGAAGGAGGAAAAATGTTAGCAGACAAAGACAGTGCTAAAGAAGTAAAATGGAAGTCAAGAGAGAGTCTTCAACAAAGTAGAGGAACAGAAGGAGCCCAAACCCATAGCGCAAAGCAATGTTTGCGAATGGAAAACAGCTCCTTTGAGCAGTAATAGTTACTCTCGAGTTGTAGCCTCTATTCCTCCTCAGTTCATCTTTAAGCCCTTCCAACCTATAGTGGAGCTAGTGTATGGACAAAAACAAGAGATTTATAATGAACAGAGCAGCTGAGATTTGCAGATCAAATCTTCTAATATAAAAAACGTGCTGACAAAGTTTTGCTCTTACAGTGTCCAAATGACAATGGTAACAAAAGACAGCTGGCTTCACACGCAGCCTCTTACAGGTCATTTTTTTAATTCTGTGCACACAGAGGACTTTAAATTTACTTTTTGATTTCTTACACCCAGCCTACAGTTTCCACATTATCACTCACCTGATGGGCAACATATGCAGTATGAGAAATAATTTGCTTCCCACAAATTTTAAAAGCAGCTGTGGAAGAGGAATCCATGATAATAAAATAAAAGGCTTGATCAGCTAGAGTTGATCGTTTCCCAACCTATGCTCACAGCTGCAGAATACAAACCATGTTTTAACATAACTGACATCAAAATTAGTTATTACATAATACTTTGTTTGTTTAATATGAATTGCACATTGATATCCTGAATGTTATTTTTAAACGAAACTGCAGTAAAATATGATTTTGAATAAAACCCACCAGTTTTCTAACACATACAGTTTTAGCAGCAATGGAGCTTTGTATAAATGGGGTCATGTGCTTTAAGTGCCTTTTATCATATTCATTGTTTATATGTTTTACTACTTTGTTATTCGTGACATTTATGAAAAAAAATCTGTATTCTTTTCACAGCTACTGCTAAGTAAAGAATCCATATTACATTGCATGTAGTACCATAACTGACTGGGGCTGGTGATTAGTAGTATTATTTACTGTAATTCTTCTCAATCACAAGTAGTTACAGAAATGACAACCTATGGCTGTCTCTCCTTTCACAAGGAAAGTATAGATCTACTATTTGTCCATTCTACCACCTCTTGGCTCACAGTGTACCTTGGCAGAAGACACAGTGGGCTACCAGCCAGTACCATTCCCCTGCGTAGTTCAGGCAGAATGTGACCAAACCCAAAGCATTCAATTCACTTTACTCTGTTTTTTAAGCAAACTGGATTTTATGTTCTTTAAAATATAATTTCATCATGCTGGAATGCAGAGTAAGCTTTCTCCCATAGGCTGAAGTATTAAAGAGAATGTAAAATAAAGTACTCAGAAAATAAATTAAGGGAATGGTAAAATAAAGAGTCCCGCTGACAATTTCTACCTATCAATCATGATTGGTCTGAAAAATGAAATCAATGACTGTACTAAATTGGATTTATTTCAATCTACATGATATGTTTTGCTGCAAATAAAAATCAGTCCACAAAAAAATTTTTTACAAGAAAAAATAGAAAAAGACACAAAAAAAAGTTCATGCTACAAGTGAAAAATTCATGTGAAAAATAAAGAAAAAAAGAAAACTGAAAAACCCTTCAACAATTTACCATGACTGTTAGGAATGGTTAGAGAAATTACTTACCTTCTTAAAGTTATAACAAGATTAGCACAGAGTATTAAGTCAGCTCTTCATTATGGGAGGTACAATTAAAAGCCACTGGTTATAATAAAACAAATTTTGCTACACAAGGATGAAGAGTTTCCAGCCCAATATGAAAAGCTAACTCTTATGGGAGTACATTTCAACTCAATTTTACAACATGAAGAACAATTCAGAACAATGACATCAAAACATGTTATCACCAACAGAAAGAGCCCATTTCTCAGGAACACAGAGCCTGTAGGAGGCTAACCCATAACCTTCATCATTTATGGGAAAGCACATTGCTCCGCTTTTAGGAAAGCATGCAGAATGTGGAACCACCAGCAGAAACCCAAACATACATACAGACACAGGGGACTAAGGTACAGCAAAGGGAATGAGTTCGCCAAGCTGTAATGAAGGAAGCAGGGTATGCAAAGCACAGCAGCTGTTAACAATTTAAGACCTCTATTCCTCTAACTGCCCCATAAACACCAGGCAGGCCTGTTTATGAGGTACTGCACCTACTACAACTTGCAGTCAGTGAGAAAGTGCATAACTCATATAACCTCTCCTTGAAACTTCAGCAGTTTTATGAAGACAATTTATTCTGTGTGATGTGGGAAAGTATGCTGCTGCTGCTTTTTTCTACATGTGATTTATTAGTAATGATATGATCTGAATTCTGTACAATATACTCTGTGCACATGACATTTGAATGGTCTCTCAAATACTTGCCTGCTTTAAATAGATTTCAAATCGCAAATGATCTGATTTATAACTGTAGGGGTTTGCATGGTGTCTCTTGCCTAAAATACCTCTTCCCACCTAAGACTGCAACATACATTAATCAGTGTCTGTAAATAAATACATAAAATAAAACTAAACCATGACTAACAATGTCTCAAACTGGTGTAATACTACTGTAAAAATTGATTTTGGCCTGTTATTCTAAGCAATATACAGAAGGTTAAACTAGGAGCAAATTAAAAAATGTAATGAAATACATTGGTTCGTTTCATTAAAAAAATTGTTTTAAATCTAATCTGAAGGACAGAGACAATTGTTTTGATTGAATTAATATGGATATAAAAATGAGGTTGTTATAGAAATTTTACAGGAAAAGTATATCTGGAATTGCATATTTCAGAAAACATGTAACAAACTACTTGAGGATTAAATAATCCTCTTACAAGACGCAACCTTCCTATTTCAGGAATACATTCCTATTCAAACAGCACTTTTACACTGAGCTGAATATGCAAGGTCTTAAGAGTATGCTTTATGGCCATCTGAATTAGGACTAAAATCAGTTCAAAACTACAGAATAAGTTTTTCTTGTTATACTGAGAACACCTCTGAAAGAGAAAGGAAAGTGAGCTCAAGGAATTTGATAGCAGCAGACATTACTCATAAACACATTTTTAAAAAGGAGCAGCACTGCTGGTGGGATTCATCTCACAAAAATTTAAATATGAATAATGTAGTATTTTACACACAGAATTACTCATTTGGAGTCAGTGGGAAGAAATAAGCAAAAAATCATTTGGAGTCAGTGGGAAGAAATAAGCAAAAAATCATTTGAAGCCAAAATAATTTTAGAAGCAGATTTTTATCACTTATTAGGTGTTATGCTTGGTAGACTGGACACTGAACAAGTGCCATCTTCAAATCTTAAATATGCCTTTATGTCATCATCCATGTATTATTGAGTTCTCTTTTCTGAGATTTTTCCTAGTCACTTACACTTTACATAAAGGTATATTTAATTTTGATCGTTTCCCAGTAGACTGTGAACACATACATGGGATTTTATGGTCAGATTATGGTTCATCCTAACTACTGTTCAAACAGGATGGTGGAAGTGGATTGATGAATACACTGCAGAAACATGAGGGCGGAATTGGTTCCTTTTACAGGAGCAGTATTAAAAAAAAAAGATATTATCCAATATTTGGAATAAAATGAAAAGAAAAGGCAAAGGGCAGTTTTCTGGGATGCAAATAAGATGCTGATCAGTCATTATCTCTCAACAGAAACTAACCTTGTCCTGGAGATGCAAAATCAATATGTTTATTACTAGAAAAGGGTTCAAACAAAATCTTAAACGTCAGCTAAAATTGCAAGCTGAACACCTCACTGAAGGAGAAAACAGGAAACTATGACACATACAGCAAAAAAGGAGATAAAATAGTAAACTGCTGGTCAGAAAGCTAACAGGAAAGCAAACTTGCTACTACAGACTGGCAGCATAGGCTTGATAGGTGAGAATAAAAAGAGGCAAAGAGAAAGGAAGTGGTTTTTATTTCTTCAGAGAAATTTTAATGAAATATTTACATTTGTATGAGAAAAAATATGAGCTAGATTTTGTGTTCTTAAGAGTGTGTTACACTGTATGAATAACACTGCAAAGACAGCACATATCTGTGATATTTTAGGGCATGCTCAGGGCTTATTCAAGACCATTGTGGTTTTTTTCAGAGAAGCAGTATTAATTACACCCAAATATGGAGAGGACACACATCTTGTGTAAGCTAAAGCCCTTACTAAATCAAGACATAAAAATTATTGCCAAATAATTTGTGGACAATCTCCAACAGATATTTCTAACCTGTGCTAACAGAATCCAAGTGGGATTTGTAAGACACAAGAAAACTCTAGGAACTCTGCACTTAGGAAAATTGAAAGTTCTACTACTTGTATTATTAGCTGTGAACAAGATCTCTTATTTGTTTGAATGAAAATCTTAAACAATCCCCAAACTCCCTGGAAATATTCTCCAGTTTGAGAAGTAGACAGTATAAATAAAGGCAGAGAGAATAAATTTTCTTTCCAAACAGATACAAGAGAAAGAGATTCCTGTTGTCCTTGTTGTTTGCCACAGAAATGGGATTTACTTGCCTATTTTCATACAATCTCACATCCTGGCAATTTGACTGATGAACCACTTAGCCTTACAAGTATGCACTAGATGTCAGAGTTCTATCCTATCTGACCAGCATTAAGACTTTTTAAACTCTTTGTCCATTCCAGTTCAACCAGCTTTTTAAGCTGCTGTCAATCAGATGGACTAAAAATACTTAAGTGATGTATAGAAATTCTTGTCCTCAAGCACACCATAAATTACTCTCCAACCCTTAACGTAGACTAATAAGGTTGACATTTTAAAAAAGTTTCATTTTTATTACAAGTATTTTGCTTTTGAATGAAATTTCAACTCTTTTCCTATTTCTAGTTCTTGACCCAGCAACAGCCAATTTCAATGCAGCATTAAAACAATGAAATTTCCACTTTACTGCAAAAAATCGAAACTATTTTTCTTGAATGGCGTGACCCTCAAAATCAGAAGTTTAAAATAAATTCTTCATTCAAATATCGTCAAGGAAAATTGGCAAGTTGAACTGAAACACATCATTTGGGAAACATCACATCTATGTTATGTGTGCAACTCTTATTTTTCCCTTGACATGTAGGCATTGTGATTTCCTCATAATTATTTTCAGCAGGGCTTCTGCATGAGACAAGATAAGGCTATTTCATTTTAATCTCCCTGTTCAAAAACTAGTTTCACGTTTTACTTACTAAATATTATCCAAATTCTCTTCTGAATGGGGAATTATTTAGTTCTTCACAGATTTCTCTGTTGTGCTCAGTTCTGCAATATAAAACGTCCTAATACACCTGAAGGAATTTATTTTTACAAAATCTTTATGAAGCAGAGGGATGACTTGATTTTACAAATGGGAAACTGAGACCCAGCGACATCTAGACTAAATTTAACTTGACATGCCTACAGCTGGATCACAGAATGCAAAGCCTCTCAGCTGCCATTTATTTCAACTGCATTTGGAATGCTCAGCATATGTGAACATCACTCAGTGTGTGCCTTAAGAAAGACACACAGAAAATGAGTACCCCTGAAAATGGTGTAAGAAGTTTTTCCAGCACAAAACATGAAGTTTACATTAATATGGAGACAGAAAATGCAATGTAGTCTTCCTCGGTACCCATTCAGGGCCTCCTGCTATGGTATTGTGTTTTCTGTTCCAGCAGACAGCTATGTCTCCTGAACTGAAAGCAGGACAGCTGTAGTCACCATTCATCCCATCTGCTACAACTGGGAAACACAATGCAGTTTTCTTAAGATCTAGTTATTGGCAATATTTGAATAAAAGTTGGCAGGGAAGGGACAGAGGCCTATTTGGAACTTTTAGCTTCTGCTGCTTTTGTTCCTACCTGGTCCAAGACCTACACACCCCCATCCCTTTGATCCAAGGGCTGTGGGAGTAAAAGAGCATCTCTCAAAGGATTTTGAATCAAACTTGTAATTGCTAACAAACCCTACAACCTGAATTTCATGCTTACAAACTTATCTTCCTGGAAGCTGACTACACAGGGAACATTCCTTGCATTTCTATGTTAAAAGAATATTAACACATAAAAACAGTAATAACAAAACCAAAACAATGATAAGCTTCAAAAGCCACCAATCAACTGACCAGTGAATCTTCAGGCCTAAAGAGTCAAAAAAAAGGCCATCACCCTATTTCTTAGGTTTTTTGAAGTACCTTTAAATTCCAGCTTTTTCCATTGGTGTTTGCCAGCAATTTTGGTTGGAGATTTTTATAGTTACTGTCATTCTAAAGTGAATGGTTGGACTACTTTTTAACTATATGAGCAGGAACAAAACATACATTTTCCCATGTGGTCCAGTCAGAATTTCTGCACTGGCGTAACTCTAAAGTAGTTGGTTTTAGTTAAGCTTAACATTTTGATTTGAGCTAGAAGCATCAAATTTGAAGGGCTTCAACGACAAGAGCAAAAACTAGTAAACACAGGTAATGATAATCTTATATATGTTGTATATTATAGTCACTGATGTATACAGTATTCAGCTAAAACCTCAGACTTGTACACTTTCAAGTATAAAAATGAATAAACCTCTCTTATGTTAAGATTCCAACTAGGGAGCAACAACGGTATGGAAAATAAAGCTTCAGTCTGTGAATCCACCTGAGCAGTAAATATCAGTACAGTGAACTTACTGAATGAAGAGCTAGCTTTCTGCCTTTGAGTTGAGGCAGAAACACAGACTATATTCTTCTAAGGAGAATTCTTAAAGTGAAATCAGAATCATCATGGATGAATAACATGATGATTTCAGAGGGTTCAGGCTGGAATTTCAGGCTGGAATCAAGCAAACACTGCACTGAGAACTATACTGTCAAACCCAAGTTAGAAATTATTTTTGAAAGTGATCAGACATACAAATGCAGAAAGAGGATTTGCATTTAGGATTTTGCTTTGAGCCTCAAAGGCTCAAAAGGATAAGTTCCTTTAGTGCTGTCTTGAATTTGGCAGTCTGGATTGCAAGGTCCAGCACAACAGCAACAAGCCTCCCCAGAGCAGTTATGTGCCTGAGAACAGAATATTAATTTGGTTGGACTTCTAGCAGCTCCGAATCTTGGATATTCATAGAAGAGAAAGGGACATGGAAAATACTGTGAATAAGGACATTCTTTCTCCCCTCCAGTTCTTAAAAGAAAAAATTTATGGTAATTCCACTTAGCAAAAAACCTTGTTTCCATGTTACAAAACTGCATTTGAAAAAGTGGAAAAACAGGAAGATAACATAGGGAGCACTGGTGGGAACCTGCTGACATTTGAGCTATACATTACCGATACTGACACTGCTGTATATATCTAATTTGATTTCTGTGTGTTAAAAGAGACACTGCCGACTAGAGATACAAGTAAATTAGATCACACGTATGGCATTTTACATCAGTGATTACTCCAATAGCCATAATAGCAATGCAATAGAAGCTTTGATCTAGTTTGATTTATTACTATTTCATACTCTAGACTAATTTGCCACAGATTCTATTACTGAAGCTGACCCTGAAGACTTAGATTGCTTTGGGAACTGAACCTAGAGATCAGTTGCACTGAGTGTTATTACTAGTGTAACAGAATACAAACTAATGTCTGGCTTCTCAAACAAACTGCTTTAAGTAGTAAACCCCAAACAAATAAATACTAAACATTGTATGCTGGTAGGCAGCTTGCTACTGGATTTAAAAAGAAAACAGTGGTTGTCTAGAAAAGAAATCTCACAGTTATACCTAATCAAATCAGTTTTGATGCCATACAGTCCAAGGTATGGTACAGCACAAGAAAATGGGAAAAACCCTTTGCTTAAATGGATGTAATTATAGAGAAATAATGGCAAGACTGACTTTGGAAAATGCAAATATCGATTACATGACTCTATCGATACATGACTTTAAACTATAACCAATCAAAAGGAAAATGACATTCATAGCTCTCTGACTTGATCTAGTTTGTTTCATAAAGGATTGCACATCTCTACCATAGGGCAGGGTGAAATGTCTCCCTGTTTTGTAGAAGAAGAAGAAAGGAAAAATTCAGAGATGGGCATTTAAAATTGAAACATAAAGACTAGTCTTGAAACAAAGAGCAAAGAACTTTAAAGTTCCAAATGGGGAAGGATGGAATTTATTTCTGAATTGCTTGAATATTAGAATATAGAAATGTATATAGCATTATCTGGAGAATAGCTGTGATTTTATTGTTCAATTTCCTAGTGCCTATGCTTCCAAATAGACACTTCAAATTTTATTTATTCTCTCTCTGATCAATGCATGTTACTGTAATAAAAATCAACAAAAAGTATTACAATTTTGATAAGTTGAATAGATAAGGTTTAAGCCAAAATCTCTAATATGAAATGAGATGCCATTCAAAATCCCATTTTTACCACTCTCCTGAATGATAAACAGTTCTTTGTAAATGAATGTAATGCTTGAACTGAACTTATTAGTAGAGAACAAAAGAATAAGTGCAAAACATTAATATGAAAGGATAATTTTATTTGACAGAAGTCACAAGATAAGCACCATGCACAGAGAACCTGTAGGATTAAGTAAAATTTTGCATCTATTTTGAATGTATGAACTAATAATGGATCAAATTTGAGATTCAGCAGTGGATAAACAAACATAAATTGTATTTGAAGTACAAATACAGTAACATTTCTTAATGCATTTTTAAAAATTAACTTTATTGTAAATATCTAAAATGTCATCATCAAAGTTATTCATGTATACCTTGATCAGATTATTGCAATAATGCACTCTCCTTCCTGATGTAACCTGAAGTTTTGCCATACTTTCACTCATGAGCTGTAATGAATGGCTTTCTTGATATGACATCTAGCTCTTGTAGCAAGAACAGTTCTCTGTTCTGGTATGGCAGAGAGAATGCTACGGAAGATATTTTGTGCAGCTACTAATCCCAATGAATGAAGACAGAACTAGCAAAGCTATTTTCTACAAATAAAGAAACTAGATCACTGGCTTTTCATAAATTTTTGCATTTTAATGTGCACTGAGGAAGCCACATTTCCCTAAAAGTAAGAATTCTAATTCACTCATTTTTCTTAAGCCTAGAGTAAGGTAGTACTATTAGCAAAGCAAAATGCAAAAGAAAAAATGTAATTCTTTAAATGGCAATTGCCAAACAGAAAGCTTTGACCTCTTGTTCATGTTTGAAAGAGAAATATCTACAAATTCTAATTTTACTTAAAACCTCATTGTTCTACTAGTAACTGCAAAAAAATAACACAGAAAACCAGGACTAGATTGTACCAACATAGCTGGACAAAACCCAAATGATTAGTGGATCCTTATTGGCTCTGTTGCGTTCATTTATTTCTGAGCTGTCGATATCACAGGTCCATAAAGATATTTTTTTTCAATCAAGATATTTTTCTGCTTTCAAGCTGAGGATCTTGTTAAGGACATACCTGGCAAGTTAATTAAAGCCATGTCCATAAACAATAGGAAAACCTCAGTATTCCCTCTAATGAACAGAGCTAACTTGAAAAAACATTATTTCAAATTTCAAAGAGCATGTCTACAAAGCATAGGGGTTCATAAGGCAATGAGATAGACAACCTCAATTTAATGTAGCAATTTTTCTTCAATAGATTGGTATATTCATGTCAGATGTCAAGAACCAAATTCTCTTATCTGCTGGACTTCTGCTTGAAAGCAGAGAAGAGAATGGAGAGGAACTGCTTATGTTTACTTCATTTTGTCTCCCCTATCCAAGGCAGAGCCTTAACTGTCTAAGAGCTATCTTTCTTTGTGCCATGAGAGTGACCTTATGTTAGAGAAAATAAAGGCACAGGTCCACTCTTCTTGGTCATGGTCTTCCATCTCCTGAAACATTTTTTTACTTGAATTATGTCACCCTGTGATTTTCAGGGTTGAATGAAATTCTCTATATGGGGCGGGGAGGGGGGGAAGAGTATCCGGCTGATATATAGACTGAAAAGTTTACAAAAGAAAAAGCAAAGAAAAAGGAAATCCTGTTCCAGAAATTACTATGTGTGACTAATTTTGTTTATGCTTTCTCTATTTATGGGATATATACATACTGCAGAAGTGGAAATTAATAGATGTAAAAAAATATAAACTTTGTGCCACTATAATCAAGTTTGTGCATAATATATTTTCAAAAATGTACAAGTCAGGGGCATAAATAGAGTATAAAACCAGCCTAATAATCTGACCAATAACAAAATCATATAATTAACTCATCATAGCTCTAAGTCTAAAGACCACCTATGGTATTTCAAATCTATTTACATTTCTTAGAATTAGGTCATACTTTTCTTGCTGTTATTCTCATGATCTTCAAAAACAGTGCTAGAGACAGACCTTTAACAATATGCAATTCAAGTTTCAGACATTATATATGAATATTCACTTAGGATTTTCCTTTATATTAAAATATTTCCAGAATTATAAAACCAATACCAACATTTAAGCATTCTGGGGTGCCTAAGAATTGACCAAAGACCTTTTCAGTTATTTGACATTGCACAGTCAATCATCATGGTTAAATTCATTCTTCTAAATTTTTTTATCTGGCAAACTGCTTCCGGAAAGTTTTAAGTTACAATATCAGAATAAACTAACTCAAAAATTGCACTAATTAGCCCAGTGGTTAGAAATCTAGAGAGAAATATTTTAGATAAAAGAGTAAGAAACCCATTTTTAAAAAAGGATGACAAAGTGTAAGGGGTTGCCACATTCTAAAGCCAGCACAAGGAAGCTGGCATACCTTCTTGGAGCCAGAAAAGCCTTCTGGAAGTCCTAGATGCAGAAGTTCCAGGTAGGCAGCAAATTCAAAATGCTAGGCTTACTGTGCACATGTTAAGGATGCTCTTGAATCTGTCAAAAGTAGTCCCCTCTGCCCTTAAGATATAAGTGGTTCACCCATCCTCAAATCAGTTGTGCTACGTAGTGCAGATTTACAACCGGTATCAACAGTGAACTTAACAGTCTAAACTGAATTCTAGGTTCTATGCTGGTGGTAAACACCTGAAAGTCAGAGTAGCGGTCCTTGGTCTTTCAGCACTGCCTTCTATTCAAACTAGCCTAAGCAGAAGGAGAAAGTCTCTTACCTAGCTTTAGTTCTAGAAAACAAGATTCAGTTATTTACAACATTTTGTAATGTATGCTACATACAATACTTTAACCCAGAGCACTTAGAAGTCTTCCTGCAGTCTCTGAATGGACTTCTGAAGTCAACTACCTGTTGCAGGAAACAGCATTTCCTCTTGTCCTCTGAATACTGCTGACACTTAATTCCCTGTACTGGTCCCTCTGTTCTTGTATTGTCAGGTAAGACAATAGAAGTCTCTGTTGTTTTATTAACAGTGCTAAGTACACAATCAAATCCCATCAATCAGTATGCAGCCAATACATATTCTAAAATTATTTTTATGGAAATAATGTACTTTGTGGGAGAGAAAATTAACATAAAACTTTGCAGATCTTTCACAACACAAGATATCATGTTCTAACCATTCAATGATGCTAAATAAAACGCATGACAAGCTACAGACCTGAGTGTCTCCCTCTTTGAAAAACTAACTTTGCTTTTTTTGGAAAGCGGGGGATAGCACTGCAGTAAACATTTTGCTGCCACTATACTTTTACCAAGCAGATCAACAGGTTTCCTTCATTACGCTTTTAGCCAAACACATAGCGCATGCAGAAGCCAGAGAAGAGGGACCAAGAGAGAGAGAGAGAGAGATGCTGGTAATAAAAAGCCTGAGATACAAATGAGGATAAAAAAATGGGGCCATTACATAATACTACTTAAGTGTAATTTTATAAATTAGGAGACTATGGATCTTCATTGGTCAATCTGTTAATTTTACATTTTGTACGGTATTTTTAAGATACAAGCTGAAGTTGGAGTACTTCTGAAAATGTAAGTGAAGCCAATCCGATTTAATAATTTAAGTGAACTACTGCTAATAAAAAAATTACTATATTTTGTGACAACTGGCTAATAAGTAAGTTATAGATATATTACACACATACTGTACTGCACAACTGCTACATCAGCATAATTTGTAATTAATATTTCTACTCTTAGAAAAATCATTTAAGTAGTCCTGCTAACATTTACAAAAATTACAGGTATGAAGCTAGCTGGTTTTCACAAAGGGGGAAAAACTTTACTGCATATTGTGAAATTCAAAGAGAATATGAATTTATATTTTATCATTATACCATTTTAAAGCATTAAAGCTTTACTTCTCTTGCCAAAAGGGAAGAAACTCACTTTGATTTAATTGAATTGAAACAAAGACAGCACCTCATTCTAGACAAGTGGAATTGTTAAGGTGCTCACTGGAGCTAGGTGTACAGTACTACTACCCTACAATACCTGGAGTTCAACAAACTATGAAAATCGTTCTGTAACTAAAGGTAATTAGAAGTTTTTGAAAACTTTCTGCCCATTCCCCTCAACTAGTTTTACTGGTGACAATAAAAAGGAACAGGTGAAAAGAAGCTTATCCTAATTATTGGACTTTGAGATGCAAAATAGCCTCTACAAGGATGTTTTCTATGAAAAAAATCAGGCAGCAGATTCTGCCTCAAATTCTTCACAATGCAGAATGCACAGATCCCAAGTTTCTTTTCTGCTGGAAGATCTTTTACTTCTTCAATCAAAGACCTTTTATGTAACAGCAGAAAAAAATCCCTGATAGTACACTCACTTTCCTTTTTGGCAATCTTAGCTCTAGGATTACCAATTAGTCCAATTCCAGAGCTTTTCTCAACAATTAAAATTGTAAGGAAATTTCTTATGATGAATCTACAATGTCTATTTCCAAAAAGCAGATTTCAGAAATTGTTTATATCAGGTAATATTTTCTTTTATCTTTTGTTGTACCTTTGTCAGAAGGCACGTTCAGCTGAATTCCCACAGCACTGATTCCACTTCTCTCGTCTCTGTGTTCCTGGTGTCCTCTGAAGGTCCAAAGCTATTTGGTGATGACTTGGACATATAAAATTAAGAAGCTCTGAACTTGGTGCTTAAGAATCAGCTTACGAAAAATATTTTCTTGGAAAAAGAACCATAGAAATAGGTGTAGATACAAGAAACAACCTTGAGATCCTATCAAAAGTGTGGTCCTTTTTTCCCCCCTGGATATGAAACATGATGCAATAAAACATTACTCCTTTTCTTCCCCTTGATCAAAACTAATAGCAGGCTTTAGGACTTGATTTAACAATACCTCATTTTGGGAGATTGTCTATCATATCATTTAGAGGTCAGGATGTTGTTTACTCATAGCAGCTTTTCCCATTTTCCAAAACAATAGCAGATGACGTTGAGCATTGTTGGACATGCGTCCTGACATTAAGCTGTATGTCTGAATGAAGAGTCTCTTACAAAGTTAGAAACTACACTACAAATCCTTTACGGACCTCAGTGAATCTCCAGTCCCTCCTTGCCTCTTCAAATAGCTACAACTGCCACAAAGATTTTCAGTTTCAATTGATTTGTTCCTTTGGATTTGTTATTGGCTCAAACGGTCTGTTCCAAAACACACAGGGTGCTATCCTGCCACCACAGAAGAACGTATCTGTATTTTTTTACGCCTTCAGTTTGCAGTTTAAAAGGGGGCAGTCTAGGTCTTGCACTGTACATTTCATAAGCATGAAATTCTGATCAGCAGGAAATTTTTTAACTGCATCACAGGATCCTGTTCACCAGGCAGTCAGGTTATCTGCATTTTAGATATGAAGATCTTCCCTTTGGACAGAGTATAAAGAATGAATTGCTTGTACGGTCTTGCAGTGCCACCTTGATACTTCAGCTAGCAGACTCTTTATTACAAATTGCAAAGCCATCCTTTGTGCACAGTGTTCACTAAGTTTTCATGCACTTAATACTCCAATTTTTTTCTTCAGTTGCAGTAGAATCTAAGTATTCCAAAATCACTAATTGGTACTACAGCCTGGTAGCTCTGGAGAAGGCAAAATAGTTTTTGGAATCTGACCAAGCAGGAGACCCATACATGTTGACCAGTCACCAGCCACAATACCGTGGTTTGTATTTCTTTCAAAGACAGTGATCCTTCCAGAACATGAAAAGGACAAATGGCTGAAGTTGCAGGCAAAGCAAGAAGCGGCTTATTTACTTCATAATCCATAAAAGCATGTTCACCGTTTCTGCTGATGACTATCACCATTGGATTCTTTGGAAACAAAGTATCATCAAACTGAAATGCCTGCCGATCCAGTGCTTTTTCTTAATTTCATACAGATCATTCAGAAGAATGCCTGGTTGAGTGAGGATGGCGTTTGTCTTGCATCTGTAAGCACTAAACTTAATTTCTTGCTCCTATATTAGCTTAGAAAAAAGTGTCTTTTTATGTGTATGAGTATAGTATTACTTATTTATTCCATATTGGTATTTTGATTATAATCATGATAAAAACTGTGAGGCTTTCATATAATACAGTAATGAGGCACAACAAACTGCAGAATATGTATCAGGTGCTTTTAAGAACACATACTTGATTAGCTTTAAAACGACTTGTCTTCTGGTGGAGCCAGACAGCAACTATTTATCTATGACAGAAAAACTGGTAAGCATCTTTCTTCTTAAAAACTTTTTTATTAGATCTTTTGCCTGTTCATACACTGAAACTAGAAAAGACCCCTTTCTATTACTAAGGATAAGGAAGTGCTAGGAATAATTGCTTGAGAAGCTGAAGCTTTTGAGAACAAATTAGATACACATGAGCAAGGTATTGCTTACACACAGATCTTCCTGCTCAGGCACAAAGTGATTGAGCAGGTAAGCTCCTTATGTTCACATTTTGTATGATGCTCATTAATAGAACATTCACATCAGATCTAGAACTTGGCTCACAGCCTAAGATAGAGCGAACTGTCATCTTTTTATGAGATATTGTCAACTTTAAGGGATTCTTTTAAAATACAGAATAAATAACTATGTGCTCAAGACTGACTCAATATTGTAGAAAACCTCAAGTCCATCTTTTTGATACTTAACCATCAATCAATTATTATAATAATATGCTGAAGCCTAATCTTTACACAGTGTGCTATGGCATTAATTTGGCAGTATTTCATAAATTCTGTTTTTATCCCATGATGTTGTTAATTCTAGTTTATCTTCACATCTTTTTCCTTTTTTTCCCCATCCTAATTACAACTGAACGTATTTTTCTTTTAAATTCTTGCTAAGATGGTACTATACCTTATTATAGAAGACTATCATGAAGCTGATATGGAAGTATTTACAACAGTATATGCATTTTGGCAGGTCATGACCCAAACTAGAGCTTTGGGAATTAATAATGAGCTTCAGATATCATAAAACCACCCATATCTAGACAGGTAATTACTAATCATAATGTGATGGCCATCTTTACAGAGTCTTTCCAGTTTCACTGGCTGAAAATGGGTCAGAGTAACCAGTGAAGCATTTTGCAGCCTGGATATCTAAGTTTATTATTTTTATTTTAATATAAGAGATAATTAAAAATGCCTTTATTATATAATTTATGCTCATCTATTATGTAGCAGATGCCTAGCTAGACTACACATCATGGTGGTCCCAGACTGGTACAGTGATTTTAAAATCACACTGAACATGGTTGCAGATTGATCATGCAAAATCTGCCCCCCCCAGCTGAGTTTTCCCCACTTGTGCACAGTGCAATGCAAAAAAGAAAAAAGTAAATAAAACCAAAAAAACTGTGATGGGTGAGCAGGTCAACTGTGTGAGAGAACACGTGCAAAGTATACCTCAGAAACACTATAGGTGGATGAGCACGAAGGGAGCCGAGCCTGGTTGTGCAGTGGGGAAAAGAAAACATTGTTAAAAAAGAAATGATGGCACAGTAAGGGTCTCAGAAGGTTTTCTGTATAGGTGGTTCCAGCACTGAGACAGTAGCAGGGGGTTCATTAAGTTTCCATGACCAGCTATTTCAGAAACTCCAAATTTATGCCTTTTAAGGTAGAAGCTTCTTAAAAGAAGAAAAAAGTACTCTATTTATAAAATAATTAAAACTAATGGTGAATGTGAAGACAGCTATCAATCTTTCCTCCTCTAAATAACTGACAACACTGTCCTTAGGACAATAAGGTATTCTAGGATGAAGCTCTACCGATCTCCTTCATTTAAACCTATTAGTTTTATTCTAACTCTGCAAAGAGTACAATGTGAAAACCCATTAGAGGCCCTATTCTTCCCTGTATATCTTTATGTTTTCAGATGCTCAGAACCAGCATTTTGACAACAGAGGTTTTTCTTCAATCTCACTGCCCCAAAAACCAGAATAACTTGCAAAGTTAAATGACTAACGGCCAGATATAGGTCAGTAGAAATCTGCAGATTATGTTCCTAAGCAATGTAAAGGACTGTGATTCTTGAGGGACACTGTCCACTGTTGAAAGCTTTCAGCACAAACACAAGTTAATTGGTAACACTACAGTATTACTGATTGCTTAAGAAACACTTTGTTTATACAAGATACCCATTTTTCTATACTATTAAAATCACTCAGACATAACTCAATATTATACTTATTAAAAAAGGACTCTCCAGTTATTTACAGGATTTCTTTTCCTAACAAATCTGAAAATCCTTTCTTTGGCTGAAAACATTTCATGTTTCACTACAAAGAGTAGTCCAAGTTTTTTTTTTTTTTTTTTTTTTTTTTTCCCCCTTAACTTTTGTTAGATTAATAATTATCTGATGACAACTGGCTGTGAAGAAAGAGTAAAAGCAGCCTAATAAATTAGATTTAAAAAGACATGGTTCTTACAAATGCATTAAAAATCTCCTCTTCATTTTTTTCTAGGGGTGGAAAAACGAATTATCAGAAGCCCCAGCAAAACTTCCTTAGTCTTCAACAAAATCAGTATCTGTACAGCAGTTTGGATACATCTGTGGTAAAGATGAACCCAGCAAGAATTTTCACATAAATTATTAGTGACCACTTGCTGACTTAGGTATTATGATGGACTGAGCAGAGAACATGGTACTCAAAAAGAGTCTCTCATGAATATTCTTCAATCTCAAATTTGTATTTCATAATTCTTCATTGAAATATAAAATATCACTTCCAGGAAAATTCTATAGACACATTTGTCTGTGTTCATTTATGTCTCCATTATACACTTCTATACAGCTGTTCTTTTTTCACTGAAAATTTTTTAATACTCTGAAAATATTTTTGTTCCTTTCTAGTATTTTTTTTTGTATTTCGTTTGCTCTTTTAGATAATATTACTGAGGAAATCTGACTCACTTCACAACATCTTAAATGTTCACACACACTCAACACTTTCTTCACTTGATGAAATGTTTTCTTATAGTGAAATGATCTGCAGAAGGATTAAATCAAAAATAGGAAATTTCTTCAGATGAATAGAAAGAGTAGGAAATGCAGTTTTAAGAAGTCAGGTATTATTCTTCAACAGTCTATTTTGTTAAAAGAAGAAAAAGGAAAAAGAAAAAAAAGAAAAAAAAGGAGAACCCCTTCTGACAGAGCAAATAGTGTTTCTAGAAACATTGCTTTGAAAGCTTTCTATGAAAGATAAGGTGTGCCTTCGCTTAGAACAGGGGTTCTGCTATCCACCTAAGACTTTTGGATGAGTCTCTAGAGCAAGATTCTCATAAATAATGTCCAGCCACTGTTCCCATGGTTTGTCTTGCAACAGCATGGAAAAAAAAAACCATTAGCTTTGGTTTGGCAGGTGTGGATCCAAAGAATGCAGTAACAGCAAGAAACATCACAGCAGCAGTTTTTAAGTATTACCAAGTAGATAAACAGAAACAACAACGAGGAGGTTTGGAATCATACTCTGCAAAGTTTTAAAGAACTTGGCTCATCTTGTCTGGTCTTCACACTAACTTACAAGGGACATAGCTAGATGCTTGTGTGCTTCTTTCATCTCCTCTTAGACAACTCCTATAAGTAGGATGCTATTACTTTCCTTGTCAAAATCCTGTGATCTAATTATGCATATTTGCATTAATATCTAGGCTAAACTTACCATTTCAGTCTTATTCCTATCAGTATTTAATGCCTTTAAATAATTTTGTATTTTCTTGTTCATAGTTCCAGTTGTATAGAAGCAAATTATAATAATAATTAATAAGATACCTGTATATTTTATTTCTCCCTATGCTCAAGCACACACACACAATTCTCCTTAATCTCTTAACGTCACTCACTCCAAATTCTTTTCTTCCTATTCATACACATATAGACCCTCAATTTACCAATGTCATTTTCTCATAATGATGAAATTGAAGGTATGCTCAAGTGTTCTCGTCTCAAAATGATCTAATATTCTTGAGGAGAGGATTATGGTCATACCACACTTCTGCACATAGTGATTGCTGTTTTATTTTCAATAGGATCACACAATGAGACTGTTTAATCTGCTGCACACTTAAAATTTCCTGATCATTTCTATGTCATCACTTTCTTGCGAACTAGTCTCCATTTTTGAGCATCTGCCCGATTTCAGTATTTTGTAGAGTGTATTGCTTCTGTGTTATTAAAATTAAATGTCAATACTCTTCCAAACTCCTTTGATGATTCTGCAATCTATTAGCTACTCTGCTTAAAATTTGTTGTCATATATGAACTCCAGTGATTGTTTCCTCCAGTTTGAGAGAGGGGGCAGCTCTCCACATTTTGTTTGCTACCTGACAACCCCTACATATTACGTTAGGTGAAGCTAATGTCCTAACATTTGAGCTGCTGGGCTCTTTTTCCCCATGAATGTTCAAGTTAAGGGGCCATGTTGTCAGTCACAGAAATTCCCCACTGTGAGAATGATTTTAAAAGAGCTATGCCCATTTACACCAACTGAGAATCTTGTTCAAAGGCTGCAACAGCAATTTGTTGTTAGTCTGAGGACTTTACTGGCTTGACTTAATAATGGAATATTAAGACCAGGAATGAAAGCCCCATAAATGTAATCCTTCATCATGATCAAAAAAGGCAGGTACTTAAAGTAAGACGGAACACTGCATGCAGGAGTCCATAGACTCCGAGAGATACAGCTCTGTATGAAAAATTATAACCCTGGCATCATTAAACATCATCTATGGATAGTATTTGGCCTCTGCTATGAATTCTGAGAACATTTTCCTGAACAAAAACAGAACCTTTGATTTGGAACTATGCTGGTCAAAAGCCACACAAAATTGTTTTGCATATTACTTGGGAACTCTGCGTAGAACTTCTATACTTAGATTTTTTTTTCTGATGGGCTTTCCATAATATTTTTCTGCAGAATTGAAACTTGCATTTAAAATTCCTAGCCTGCACAATTAAAAAAATCTTCAAAACAGAGACTGAAGCGGAATTGTTCTGTTGAATCTCAGATGAACTCCACACTTTCAGGAAAGTATCAATTTTAGTAGGTATTATGAGTTCTAAAAATATAAGCCAGTCAGCTGTTTCACTGTTGATCATCTCAGTAGCTAATGCAGTTATTTGCTACTGCTACATTAATTTGAACAGTAGGGGAACGCTAACATGTCCAAGTGATAGAAGACTAATTTTTCTAAACAATATTTAAGTTCAGCTTCAAACACAGGTCTCTGGGAGGGGTCAAGGGATTAAGCCATGAAAAGAACTGGAATAGCTGCAAGGAAGATGAATGAAGATCTCAAGAAGAAATGGAAAAACAAATCTCAGGTCAGGATAACTTTTTTTGTAAATGGTTATGTGTTACTGCTGATATTAAAAGTAGTGTTTTAAAACGAAAACTATTCAAACCCCCAAACAGCTTAATTAACTCAAATTTTCATGCAAGTTTTCAGTGCAATTTTATTTTAAATATCTGGCAGGCTTTCTAAACTTTTGGTGGATATTCTGCAGAATTCCAATGTTTCCTACATATTTTCAATGGCCTTTGAATTTAATCTGGACAGCATGTCTTTGCAATTCATTCTGGAACTAAGGTTCCACCTTAATAGTATACACAATTGTGCAATAGCATTTCATTTTCACTTATGGGGCTAGCCATCAGATACTATATGCTCCCCCTACCACACTATTCAATACATTTGCCACATTGTAGGAGTATTAACAACTTACATCTAACTCCCTTTCCAAAAGGAGTATGGAAGAGACGAAAGTTATTTTAAAGATGAACTACTAACAGATCCCTAATTTTTTTTCCCAGTTGTCCACTATTTAGTAAGGATTTGTTCTATTCATTGATCTGTCATTTGCATATTGTCTTTTAAAATGCTGCCTTATCGAAAACATCCATTATTACAGCATGAATCAGGGCAGCAGAGACAAAGAAGCAAATTTTAGTTATATGTTATACTTGCAATGTGTCCTGCTTGTTTTAAGAAACTTAAAGGGCATATGCAGAATATATGAAACATTGCTTAGTTCACAATCTGACTTCCTTACTTACATTGTGTAGGGTATGGCCACGAAATAACAAATAACATGGCACAGAGGAACAGGACAATTTCAGGATGACTAATTTGTCATGGCTAATGTGGTAACAGCTTTTCATTTGAAACCTTTCCCCATGTGACATTCTGTGAAAAAATGTGTGACCAGAACACCTGTTTTGTAGTACAAAGTTTCATGGCATATTTTTTTTCTGGCTTTATATTTACTCACTAGTACTAAATCATAAATTTAAGAGTGAGGAGTCTAAAATAAAGGAACTTGCTTTGTCTTGATTATGACTAATAATTTGAGATACCACCAAATCTAAAAGTATCACACAGTTTGTTCCCCAAAAAACTTGATTCTTAAAGATTGGCCAGGGAAAAGATACAGTCCTTTAATCAAATTTATTTTACAGAAAGCTGCAATATAGTAGCAGCTCAGTTTCCTTGTATTTGACTTGCGGAAGATTATAAACTCAGACACTTCTATTTGACAATGAACAGAAATCAACTTTATGTCAGATACATAGCTGGATATGCAAAAGCATCCAAAAGGGGTAAAAATTATTAAATCTTTATCATTACCAAAATTATCTTGCACTATATAACCATAGTGGATTATGCATTAGAATGATAGTGCTGAGAATGACAACAGTCATAGTGTATGGAAGACACAAACAGGATATGAATCTAAAGAAATTATTCTGAGAATCTTCACTGGATGGATGTGCAAGAGACAAACAGTTACTAAGTTTCACATCTACTATGCTCACAACTGTCCCTTTTTTCTAATTTTCAGTATACATTAAATTATGCAGCTTAAACTCATTTCTATAGAATTAATGGCTGAAAAGCTGATCTTAATTTATGAGGTGAACTACTAAACACGAGGTACTGCTGTCTATTGTTACGTTGGATTTGACTTGCTTTATTAAATATGTCTGTGATAAATGGGCAACTTTATAGGGGTGACATGATTGGTATGCTAGATCCTAATCCTTTTCTCAAGATGTTTTTCATTAAAGAACAAACCTAATGCATAAGAAATATGCTGCAGATTTTTTTATATTAGTCTGCTAAAAAAACAAGCAACAAAATTTTCATAGCTGGCATTCAACCAAATATTAACCTATTTTGTGAGATAAAATAGGGACCCAAAAAGATTAAAGGCAAAGACAGAGGTACATGTGAACCTATATGCTTTTGGGTTAGCTTATATCAGCCATAGTTTTCAGTTCAGGTAAGGCTATCAACCACTGGCAGAAGATATTTTTCTCCTTTAAATTAACGACACCTATTTTATTTGTTGCTAAGTTTAATGTTCAGGAAACTTTTAGATATCCAACCTCAATTTTGGAAAGGGATTTTGTTTTTTAGTTGCTGTAAAACCGAGCAATTTGATTAGCATTCACTAAAATGCAGCAGGATATTCTTTTAAAACAAACCCTGTCAATTAGGTCAGGTTTCTCTCACACATTAAAATGAGACCCCAGCTAGAAAAGAAGGAAAACACAAAGGGAGAAAGAGAGAGAGAGATGGGGATGAGAGGACAAACCAATCAGATTTGATGTTACCAGCCAGCGGAAGTTTTTAAAAAAACAGATCACCGAGTGAAATCGTACATTTACTCGGAGAGAGCATCCTTTGACATTGCCTTCTAGGTGACCTCTGAGCTCCTCCAGCTTTCGATGGAGCTACATGTAAACATCAGAAAATGAATTGAAAAAGCAACCTGTTCTCTTGTCACTTTTTTATTTCTTTTGTTCTTTGTGGGTTTTTTTTGTTATTTTTTTTTTTAATAAATCATAGCATAAGACATTTCTCACTGCCTCTGGCAAAACATTTCAAGACATCAAAGCGCTTTGAACAACACAAACATAGAAGCTCAGTAAACTTGGAAACTGAAACAAGATATTTTTGCTTGATTAACATGGCTCTTTTTTCAGTACAGGGAAAAAACTGAAACATCAAGGGACAGATCATTCTAAAGCTACTGAATCTCTGCTACATTGTTCATTTATTTATTTATTTGCTTGTTTATTGGTAAGGCTGTGTTCTAGAATTTATTTCCATCAAAAATTAACTTTTTAGAGGTAAATTTTCATGTTTGGGAACCTCAGTTAGGATTTCCCATTTTCTGTAAGGATATTCATATAAGATTTTGTGTCTAAATATATATTTTGAGTCATGAAATTAAATCCTGGGCAATCAGATATATTTGCTGTACAGACAACAATAATCCTAAATTAGGTGTCAGTGGGTGTTCATAAAAGTAATAGGTGAATCCCAGCACCTAAATAAACCTCAACTTCTGCATATGTATATGCATTATGCATCTAGAATTGTATGTGATCGCGCATTAAAATGCACAGTAATTACATATACATTTTTCAAAAACAGCATAGATAGAAACTGTGGCTGTCTTGTATTTTCCTCCATGTGAATTTGGTGGTCCTCAGTGTCTTGTACTGAAACCGTCCCTCATTCATATACAGTGCTCTTCTCATCTACACTGTAACTGAAACCTCTTCCCAAAACACAAGGTGAAAAGTAAAGCCCCACAGACAGTGAGGAATGCTACAGATGCCTCTAGCTATAATTTGTATAAACAAATAGCAACTCGCTTCTTCAATTTAAATGGTGGCATTACTGGAAAGAGGTGCATAACCAATCCTTCCCCTCCCCTTCTTTATGCTCAGTGAAATAACATTTTCACAAAGAGCAGCTGTAGAGCAGTGTTAGAGAACAGAGAGGATGGCTTGTCCTGGAACAAAGGCAATACATTCACATACAAAACCAAAACAAAAGATCAAAAACCAAGAAGGCAGGAAAGGCAAGGAGAGTGCAGAAGAAAAATGGAATAATTAGCACTTGAGAAAGTGCTAAAAGGAAATAAAGTGGGGAAAAAAGTGAAAAATTGGATGGCTGAAGAAGAGGCAACTGTTGAGATGGAACCTGAACAGAATGGCCTGGACTGCACATGATCAGCATCTTGGTATAGATTATGTTCTGTGTTTTAAACCATTTATTAGGGTGTAACACTATGTATGGTGGGTACTGATTTAGATATCTGCCTGTTCTGTTAAGTGCTCTAAATATTTGAGTATGTTTGTACAAACATAAAAAAGGTAGAAGGGACTAATTATTAGTAAAACAGTGGCTCCACTCCTATTAGCCTCACGTGAATCTCTCTCTCATTTCCTCTTTACTTACTCCATTTTTTTTCTGATTTAAAGGCTAGATACACATGAAATATTCAACTCTCTTGTAATGGTCTTTTGCAGAATTAAATGCAGAAAGTGTGAGCACTATAAAAGTTTAA
Source organism: Morus bassanus (assembly GCA_031468815.1). Lineage (NCBI taxonomy): Eukaryota > Metazoa > Chordata > Aves > Suliformes > Sulidae > Morus > Morus bassanus. Next base: position 37,812,724 of record CM062572.1, on the reverse strand, counting down.
TTATGTTTCAAGCTGGGAAGCAGTAGTCTGAAGATGAGTAAGTCACTTCTCCATGTAACAGGCAGTTAAGAGACAACAAACAACACAGATCAGAGAAGTGGTTTAATCATGATCACCAAATTACAGGCACTTCAAGAAAGTTGTTACTATCTCTTATTTGTGGTGACATTCAAAGCTAACTAACTGGCAGTCTGCCTTCAGTCAGTTGTTCTATGTGTAGCACAGAAACAAACAAAATGTGACCCAACAGCAATAATACTGAAATAAAAATGATGGGATGGTGAGAAATGGAAAAGCCCCTTCCCTCCCTCCCCTCCCCTCCCCCTTCAAAAGGAAAAGTGTAGGCTATAGAAGAAAACTTGCAAAATAAATGTTAGAAACATATTTACTTTGAGGGATCCAACTCTACTAGCAACTCCTTTGCTTTCATCCGGCCGTCTAATTTGCTACAATGGGGGAAGATGGGTAAAAAAGACAGAAGAATAAAGAAAAAGTGAACTTAAAAAAATTTCCACACAATCAGTTAGCAGTACATGCAAGACATCAATTTGACTCTCTGAGACACCTCTAGAGGACAAAGACACAGACTAATTTCTGGAATAAATGATGCTTTATCATGGCATTTTAAACTTGATTTGTTGATCATTTTTATTTCAATATATTACCAATCTGGCACATATGTTGCATGCTGAATTCACTAACATTTTTGAAAGAATACATGTTACTTATTTGATTTGGATATGAAGAATAATGAAGTCCTAAAACTCTAACTGAAGAAAAAAACACCCTATACCATCTACAAATCATATGATCATAGCATACTATAACTGTGAGTATCAGGCCTGGCAAGTATCATGATTGATACCTGACAGAATGCAATACAGATTCCTATTGACCCAGGCCTAGAGATTTTAGCCACTGCTATCAAGATTCCCAGGTAAAAATTATGCTGCCCAACCAGAAAATTTTAATGCCAGACCAACATCAGATTTTTATTTTAAATATACCATGTATATAACCTCTTGCCCAACATCTCCTACCTGATTACTTTTCCTTTATTATACATGTTTTTTTCCTAGATGATGCAGAGGGTGGAAGAAACAAATGAGGTAGCTGCTCAAAAGGCTTTGTATTGTTAGAAGCATGTAAAATAAAACTTTCATTTACTGCAAAAGTTCTTTTCAGAATTGCTGAATCCAGGAAATAAACCTCTTACTGATAAATCAAACTTGTGTCGTGTCATTTGAAGTAGAGAGGAAGAAGACAACAAAAATGAATTTAGGGATATCCTTCTAGTCTGCATCAAGACTGAATTGAAAGTTTTTATTATCTGTTGGTTGTTTCACAGGTTATATAAAACAAAGTCCCACTCAACTGAGGTGAACCCTTTCAAACCACAATAACTGTCTTTTCTTTAAGAAATTTCAGCAAGGGAGCCAAAAACTGAATGAACTATGGAAATTCAACTATGCTTTATGGTCTCTGGAGCACACTACCAAAAACACAAGTTAGATCGCCACTTTTTGGTTTTACCTGACCCATGGAAAATGGAGAAATTCAGATTCAAAACACAGTCAACTGAATGTTTTTTTTTACTTATACTAGATTCTCAAGAAAATAATGCAACTAAGTGATATATTAACAATTTAAATATTTAGTTCTGAGAGGATGACCACTAGCAAAATACACTGGAAACATTTATGTAAATTGCTGCTTTCCTTCCCCGGTCTTATGGCATTAAAATAGTATCTGTTTTAAACTCTCAAGTGAAAAACCCACATCATTCTTTTGATGGGACTCCAAGCAAATCTCCAAGGAATTCAAGTATATTGACCAAGAAAAACCTGTCATTCTTAAATAAAATATGTCTCCTTTAGATTCAATTAAAATATATGCAGTTGTAATCTAGTGGCTATGTTTCTCCTAATTAAAAAAAAAAAAAAAAGGAGCCTCAAGAGGGAAAAAAGATCCTTATTTAAAAAAAACAAACCAAGAGGAGTTAGAGCAAAGATACTTGGCCCGATACCCTGGTTGAGATACTACCAGTCCCAGAAAATAAGACATAATCAAGTAGAACCCCAACCCATGTTATTAATTTGAAACTTTTTTCAAAAATAATACATTTGATTTTGTTTTGAAAAATGAGAAATAAGAATAAATAAATGCTGATAATCTCACATAATGACATGGAAGTACGACATTAAGAAAAATGCTACATACCACCGAAATTTGGGGAAAAGTTGTAAGTGACAGCGATATGCATTCCCCTTCAGGGAAAAAGTTTTTCTTCTATTACTTACCCATGTGGGTATTGTGGCTGCTCAAGTTGTGCTGAAGGTTTAGGATCCAGTCAGAAATGAGATCGGATATATTACAGGTGCATATAACTGACATTATTTACTCTTTCTTTCGTCAAAATATATAGAGGAATATATACACAATGTGTACATTGTGAGCAATGAAATTATAAATGCTTGAAAATATAAATTACAAGGAGATAGCCTAAGGTCAACTATTGTTTTATATCCATGGCACAGTTAATACACATGATAACATGTTTTATACAGGAACCTTGCAGAATACAACTTGGATGTTTCTCAAGGGATGAATCAGAGTGATGAGTATTGCACAAACTATACTACATCTGTTCGGGGAATTAAATAGGGTATTACCAAGAAGGCAAGGGACAGCAGGAATAAAAAACCCCTTTTTTTCATGGCAAATGCCACGGAAGGGAATTCAGGTATATCCTTATCTCTGTCTAGTTAACTCCTGTACCATGTTCTAGAAGTTGACTGATAAACCAATATTTCAGAAAATGGCATGGATTATACACTCCCTGTTTTTCAGAAACTCAGCTAGAAACAAGAACCCCATCATAGATGGACACTTGTAGCTAGAAAAGATTAGAATGAAAGATGGGCACATAAGTGTTCTAAATCAAAAGTTTGTATACTTCTATCCCCATCGGTCACTTGTGTGAACTAGAAACGAGTTCTTTGATTTTTCTACTACCCATCTGTAAAATGAAAACAATACTTCCTTCTAAGCAAAACATAGGACTAATAAAAACAACCTGAACAGTGAAATTGAAAACAAAACTTTGTGCCTCAGGTTTTATGATTTTTTTTTTTAATACCACAACACAAGCTAAATGAGTGGATTAAGAAATGAGGCAGAAGCAATACTAAGTAGTTATTGGCAAAATGTTACCTGAAAGATGTGTGGGTTTTGGAACATTCTGAAGGAGGAGAATGATGATATTCAATGTAATGAAGCAAGAAAGGTGTTATGTAGGGAACATTCCAAGAAACTGGCATGGTATAATGCACTGACAGTTATGATAAATGCATTATATTTACATTCCTTTCTTATTCACAAGGGAATAACAGTAGGAGCTAAAAGCTAAAAATTAGCCACAGGTGTCCCTATCCTGATATCTGAAGAACAAGGTGGAGTTACAATGGGAGTAGAATGAGATAGGAAGTCAGCGGAAGAAAACTTCGGAAGCAGGGAAACCAGAACCAAACAGTGAGTAAAGAGGAGTGCTCAAATACACTTAATGGACTTGTTAGAAGATGAATGAAAGACTTGGGTAACAAAGAACACTTAATGTTTTCTAAGCAGAAGTCTCGCACATGGTTTCATTATTATTCCTGTACCTTCTAAGAGAGCACATAAGAAATGTACTTGTTTATCTTCATCCCTGATTTTACTCCAGAAAAAATAATTTAGAAGACCTAACCTTAAATATATATAAACCAGCAGTTACACTCATCGTAAAGAAAGAACAGCTCTGAACAACTGGCTAACATGAGATTCTGGCTTTAGTTGGATTTATTTAAAGGAAGAGTTTGACAACAGGAGAAACAGCCTCAAATACTTAACACTATCCATCTTAGACTCCTTCCCCTTTCTGATAATATACCCTGTTCTTGCTACTCTAAAGTCTCCCTCCTTACTGCTTCTGAGAAAGAAATTGCAATTTTGCAGGACCTAAAGCTTTCAGAAATGAGTTTTCACATCCACATTCACCAAAAAGTCAAACCTCTGTCAGACTTTTTTCCAAAATCCTGACTAATACATACATGGTTCATAATGACAAAGCCTTTTTGATATGACCCAATTACTTGATTCTGAAACTGAATAAATGCAACACTAGCAATGGAAATTCTTTACAGCAGTGGTTTCAGAAAAGATGTTACGTTCCCTATTCAATGGCCTGGGCATGCAGTGTTGGAATCATGTTAATCAAAAGCATGAGATTATACTACACAGCATCCAAATAAAGTTCAGATGATTTGCTGTACACGTAAGAAAAATATAACTGTTCTCCCCCTTGACCACTATTGCAGAGATCAATGATGAACGGTGAGCAAAGAAAACTACTAATATTACTTGTGGAACATTACATCACTCGCTCTGCAAATAAATGTTTTTGCATTTGTCATGTGTGTTATCCCACTTATCTCTGACAACTGTGCCAACAAACATTTTCTGTTTTCTTAGACAAAAATAGTCCCTGTAGTTTCTAGCCATGACTTCTTGTCACTGCACCTAACTGTTTCAGTTACTTAAAAAAGTTAGGTAGTTAAAAAGGTGTGCTCCCAATCTGGTTGGTTTAGGGGATGCGAAGTTAAGTGGTGTGAATATCCTCCACTGAATCCTAAATCATGAAACTTGCTTGCATCATATTTGTCAATGTGACTACACATACTGTTAATAAATGTTTATGAAGTCGTTCCTTTTTAAAGCAGGTCTTTGGCTGTGAAACAGTGACATTCACAAGTTGTACGTGCTACAAGAAAAGATGACTTCCCTTGCTTTTCCAGTTTTACCTGCCATTACCTTCCTTCCAGTTACTGTTTCATCTCAAAATGCAGGGCATCATGGTAAGAAAGGAATGCTCAGTTTTGGAAATCTAGAGCAAAACTGTACATACGATGCTCCTACTTTGGACCACTTCCTTCAGCAGAATTCCACAATATACTCCAAATCTTTTTTTTTTTCCCTTTCCCCAAGGGCCATTCAACTGATCAAGGCAAAATATGGAAGAAGAACAATGGGATAAACCTCTCTCCAATCCAATGTAGCTTAAACAGATTTTCTATGATTCAGTGAAAAGGTAGGTGGATATATAAAAACTACATTAAAATGATCTTAAAGATAAATGCATCGAGAAGACAAAAACATTAAGAACTTACAGAAGAGAAACTAAATATGAATTGTAATATATTCAAACAGCCCCCACATGAAGGGGCTTTGAAAGAATACAGTATCTTAAGTACAGGGATATTTAGGAGCCATCAGCAATTTTTTATCAAAAGCTTGGCGATTCCTCAAGTTGATATGGTGCATTCAACCAGAGAAGAAGGGGGTCCAGTTGATGAAAAGAAACCATAAAAGCTATACTATGCATATTGTTACACCATTCTGTTCCAGAAAAATGTTCTTGAAATCTCTCACAGAAATTCTCTCACAGTTCATTTTAATAGAGAAAAGGACCTCAAAAATATAACCCAACTGGCAATGATTTTACATCAGTTGGCCAGGAACAAAAAAACTTTATGTATTGGCCAGATCACGTAAGGGAAGTGAATCCAAAGGAGATTAAATCTTATGAAGATGGAAAATGCTTTTTCTGACCCTTAGCAATGTTTGTCAAAGTTGGCAGTATAGAACAAACTGGAGATAAGTGAAGGACAGTGACATCCAGAAAAAAGGAATAAACTGTAAATATTCCATGGCTGGCAAGAAGTAATTTTAATTAGTGAAGTAATTACATGCTGCTTGTCAACAAATTTGATGTTGGGGACTCTGACTGCCAACATCCAAGTATTATATAGTAAAATACTGATATGGGCAGTATTTTTTAGAACCCTTACTTGCCTGATCAACAGCAGAAAATTCTGATACAGAATTCTGATTCTCCAACTAGAATTCTCTTCTCCAAGAACAACAATGCTCTACATCAAGTGAGCAGTTTCTACTGCTAACACAAAGCTTAACATATTTTTAATATTGCAGCAAATCAATTTCTTTTAGGTTAAAAATGCATTATGTATAACTTTTACATTCATGCATGAAAAATAGACTTGCACTTGAAAGTATTTTTACTTCTGCAGTTTAGCCCAGATAAACACCAGTTAGATGGGGCTTCCTAGATAAATGGGGAATATTTTCAAACAAAGGGAATAAAAGCTCCTATAACAAAGACATACATTTTCAACCAATAAACATATTCACACCTATGCATTATACTACAGTATGGCATAAATGCTTTATTAGGGTTGCTGCACTCCTTGAAAATGGTAAACATACAAAACCATAATGTACAAGAATGCTAATGAATGCCAATAAAACATCATTATCATACCATCACACATTTTATTCACACTACCCAATTTTTTTTTTTTTAATGGGCACTATTACTCACACTGTTCCATGTGCAGATGAGGGAATAAACAAAGTGCAGGTGGACTAATCAGTGGTAAAAAGTAATGCAATTTTCTTGCAGTTTTGGAGTTTAGTACATTAATATCATCAGCAGATCAATGGTCTGTTAACACACATAATGACACAGATAATGTAACCATGTCCTTATACAGAAGATTTTGTAATACACTGGTTATTCTACACCCACATGTGGCAGCCTAGTTCTTTAAAAATATCTGTTGACTTCAGTGAAATTTAATGGTCAGAAATCAAATCTAAAAGTTGGTAGGTAAAATGCACAGCCAGGGCAAAACAGACCACAATAAATACAAGCATTACATATTATGCCACTATTCTTAGTGACTTCATGTCCTAAATCTTATTTAAACTGGAGCTCTGGGCATATGAGAGTTGGATCCTTACTTTCACTATGCAGTTAACAAAATACACAGGCTTTGTGTTGCCCAAGACATGAAGAGATTATAAATGATGAGTAACAAAACCAAACAGCTACTCTTGTTAGAGGCACGTCCAGCTCAATGGGAACGGAATGGAAATCACACAAAGGGCTCCTACTGTTTGTAAAGAATGCTGGTGATCAGAAGGCTTAATTAGCCGGCAGAAAGCTGTGTGCTATCGAGACCAGATTGCTCCAAGCAAACTGATTGAGAATAAATTCAAATACTTCATGCTTCACTTTATTATACAGGGGACTTGTATGCACAAACATATAGGGACCAAGTTTTACAGTAGGGTTTCCAGACCCAGCTTGACTCAGAGCTTTCAGTTGCACAACTTTCCTGTCACACAGCTGAAGTTCCCCAAACCCTTCTACCCACTCAAGGCTACCTTTCTCCCAGTTCTTCCTGACCACAGCCCTTTCTTTTCTCATAAAGTTATTGCTGCCTCCTGCCTCCATGCTACTTCCTACTCTTCTCCAAATGACTTTAAGCCCTGCAGCCTCATCACTCAAGAGCCACAAATACTGTTATACCAGACCTCTACCACTCAACCTTTACATCTGATCTCTCCTCAATTCAGTACTTTCAATCCTCTCATTTCAGCCCCACTTTGAACATTTCTTCACTGGCTGCTGGCATATTTTGCTCCCTGCCTATGCCTGCAGCCTCATTTATTCTCTGGCTTTCCCCACAAAGGAAAGTAGAATTTGCACCTCATGCTTCTGCTAGAGCTTTTAAAAAAGCTAACACCTGTCGTATGTATCAGAAATCTGTCTTGGCAAGCAGGGAAAAAGTTTATATTTAAGGCAAAAGTAAAAACATGTCCTAGGTGGTGACGTTTTGAATTCTTTGTATATACCTTTCCCAAACCGACAATTCAGTTCTGAATGTGCTGCTCTTCTGTCTTGTCCTAAGCTGAACTGAAGTTCTAAAAGCTGCAGCATATATAAGGCTGTTCATATTTCAGTGGAGGACAGTAGTGTCCTTTAAACATTTTTAGACATTAAGCTAGCTCCTATCAAAGAGACCTTGGCGGTCACAGTGAAAGCTGTCGCATCAATGAAGTCACTCAGAAGTGACCTGATGGCGGAACAGGTAGGTTACAATGCAAACCAGCTAAGACATTTGCTCTTCTTTGACCACTTCTAGTGGCAAAATTAAGGGAGAGATGTTTGCATTCAGGCTCAGTGTAACAAGGAAGATCCCATCTTTCTGAAAACAGATGGGCCAATGGGACTTTAAAGGGAAGAGTAAACCTCTTTGAGGACAAGTGCATTTCAGATTTGTTCTCAAATATCTGTAATATCCTGTACTTTATCCTTTTGACTAGGTAAGGCTGTGTTTGGAAAATGTGTGTAAAGCTTCTTGCCACATGTATTTCCTCACATCTACACATCCTGAAGAGTTCAGCTGTGAAAGAGAAGCAGAAGGGTGGGTAAGGATACTGGGAAAGGGCCATTAAAGCTATAGGAAACGTACAATTAAAGCAGTGAGATGATAACCTCAGAAGATGAAGATAAGGTTAAAAGATCCGGGATTCAGTTCACTTTGCAGAAACTTAAAATAATATGACCTTTAAGTGGCTAGATATGAACAATAACCTGGGAAGTGACCAAGGTCAATCTTTGTCCACACTGACAGTGCTGCTGAATGAAACCATTGTCCAAGAAGGCTGCCTGTGAACTTCACAGAGCAAGCAAAGTGTTGCAAAGATCTGCCACACCAATGCACAGAACTCCTTGCTCAAAGGCATTCCTCACAGTTTGAAAAGCTATTTTTAAAAGAAAAAAAAGCAGTCTTAATAAATAAATTGTAATGAATGGTGCAACTTTGAAAGAGAGATTGCCAACAGCTGGTTTGAAATCTTGCCAAACTTGTTACTGTTTCTTATGGGATGATTTCCGTAAATCTACTGTAGGGTATTCAAATGGGAGACCCAGTTTCCAACCTAGTCATTGGAGAGAAATATGTTCCAAATGTAAATGCTTTGAATTTCTCACCTTAAGGATCCCTAATTTGTCATAGACTTTTCCTGTAAATACACTCCTACAGTCATCACTATTGCTGGTTTAAATAAAAAGCTCTTTACTAAAATTTATGCAGGTTTCAGTAATTGTAAATATCAATAAACGCCTACAGAAATTCTTGTCCAAGAATATGCAATGCTACCGTGAAAGTGATCAGAAATAGAAAAATAACCACTTCCTTTCCTTTCAAACAAGCAAATATACTGTTGAAGCCGAACTGAAGGAATCAAATTCTACCCTATTCGTAAATGCCCCTTTTAAAGAGATAATATGTACTTTGCCTTTTAAAATTAAACTAAATTGGTGAGCACAATAGAGGCAGTTCATTTCAGACACTGAAGATAAATTTTGAGTGTAATAAATATAGCGATTCATTTGAATTGTCATTACTATTAATCATCTGAACGTATTCTAACACCTAATTTTGAGGCATCTGTGAATGGCATAATATCTTCATGGCCACACAATTTTGAACTCACATTTTAAGACGTCATCAGAATTTTGTCATGATTTAAATACTATTTTCTTACACAATCTCTTCAAGGAACAAAACTACTTAAACTGATTGCTGATGTTCAAAATGGGACAAATTCCTTGAAGACTACAGTGCCTTCTCCCTTTTCTTGTTGCATGTAGAAAATTAAAACAGGGAGAACAACCTATGATCGATATTTTACTAAATGAAAAGCGGCACAACTAAATAAGAATTTTCTCAAACACAGGCAATGCACTTGGCACATACTAAATTCTCCTCGCAGATCCAGAATACAGAGTTGGAGATAAGCATTGACCTAAGCCTTACATGAATTACAAAATAAAGGGCTTCTAACATACATTGTGAGAAAGGAGGTAATTAGAATGGTAAGCAGACAAAGAAGTTGAATTTAACAGAATGAACTGCATTAGCAAATTTAGAATGGCTGTTTATGAGAAGGCTGGACAAAAGATTGTGACAACTCTTCTTTTGATTTTAAAAACCATTACCTTTTCCATCACCTTTGTTTTCTTATTTCCTAGTACTGTTTGTTAATGCCTAGTGATTGTTACAATTTAACAGGACTATTTAATGGAATGAACTTGGTATGTTAGGGATTATAATAATGTTTTCCAACCTTTCTGGATAAATTGGCTATAGGGCTTACCGCACCCTATTGCTTAATGACTACTGTTCATCTGAGGTACTCTAAACTGTCATTTATTGTGCTTAGAACAGGTAGAGTGGAATCAAACCAAAAGAGCAAGTAAAGCAGCACTGTCATAGCGCACACATATTCCTCTGGTATGGTTGCACAGTACCTAGGCTCAGCTGTGATAAAAGATTATGTGTACACATATAGGCACAGTTTTTTTTTTTTAAAAAAACACAATCATCCTGAGGAATAGAGAGGCACAGAATGAGGATTACACACACCAATAGGTATAAACGAGAGCATTAGGCCACATACTAAAAACTTGGCTAATCAATATGAGGTAAGAATCTACTTAATGAATGAAACTCTCTAATTCTGATAGCAATTGCTTGGGCTAAGTCCTAAAAGATAATGTCTTGTCTTTTCTGTCTTGGAAAGACAAATAGATGAATGTCTATATTCACATTTGACGCACTGTTGTGCTGACCTGTAAATGCAAGGGTAACATGATTCTGATAACTAGCTTTTTGTAAAAGAGAAGGCCTGTCTGCTTGGGCAAAAAAGATACCAGAAACAAGACGTTGATATAAAAAAGTTATTACAAAAAATTCTCAAAATTGAGATGAGGTCTATGTCTCCTGTGTCTCGTAGAAGGTATCTTGTAAGCTCCATGCAAAACCAGGAGATGTGATGCACACATTCTAGAGTAAATGGTCTATATGAGCCTTGCAATCAGGTTCAATCTTTTTTTTTAGATAAACAGTTAACTTCCTGGAGAGTTTTTTTTGTTATCACATCAGACATAGAATGACTTCGCAGTTTTATACTATAATGAGCTTGCCTAATTGCTTTACTATATGAAGACAGATTTGCTCTCAAACGAGAAATATTTTCAATAAATCCAAAGTGAGCAGGTACTCAATTCAAATAAGACTGATCTTGAAAAATATACTTTTCTGTATCAACAGACAACAGTTTTATCTACCAAGGGAGACAAATGACCACCTTTCATTAGCCTTTTGCAAAAGTACCATTCTAACTGAAGATATTTTGACAGACAGCCAAAATAAATTCTTGAAACTGAATACTTTGAGTCTGTTTTCTTAAGTGGAGAAGAACAAAAAACGATGCCGAGAAAGCCAGTAGGTCTAGACAAAGAGCCTGGCAGACAAAAATAAAAGATACTATTTTGTCTAAGCTAGAAACTGTTAAGTACAAAATGGAGTTAAAGGAATTTAAAACAAGGAGTAAAAGATTCCTTAAACATATAAACAGAAAAAGAGAAAGGAGAAATGCTATCATTTGAGGTCGGGAGGACATCAATGGTAAACTAGACAATGAAAAATAATACCTTGCCTGCATAATAATACACGATATGGGAACAAACGCATAGTAATCAATGAGAATTAATATAAAGCTGTATTGCTTTTGATGAGACAACTGCTTTTATAAACAGATGAAATGTAGGACAGGAACATATAGAAGTAAAAAAGAATTGTTGGGAGGGCAAGGAAATTGCTAGTTGGAAGGTAACAATATATTTTGCTGAAAGAGGAACAGGTGGAAGAGAAGTTATGAACACAGTTTGCAAATGAGTGATGTAGAAACTGACCATTTCTAGTATTTTCAATAGTGATTTTGACACAAAAGTTAGGACTGCTCTCAGATAAATATAGGAGGCATCATCACTACAAAATATTGAAGTAATCTCATCAGCAGGTATTTGATTAACATTGAAGATTGCTGTAAAAGATGGATTGAAATTTAACACCAAGTTCTGAACTAACAAGCATCTTTGCTACATGGCCAAGGACTTAACAGTTGGAAAAAAGACAGAGATTATAAATCCATTGTACAAAACACCAGTAAAATCCCATACAAGCAGATAAACAGTTTTGATCACTCCAAGGAAGGTGAAATCTACCACAAATGCACGAAAAGACTTTTGAAGGAGTCTTTTTTACAAGGATGAAAATGAAGGAGTTTGACTTAATTCATAAAAATGAAATCTGAAAGTTTCTATGCCTCCCCTTTATAAATCTATTTGAGGAATGAATACATGATCAAGAAAAGATTGGCCTTATTTAAGTTAAAAGGCCAACAGTGGCACAAAGGCAACTGAGTGCAGACTGCCCAATGAGATAGTGAGGTTCCAAAACAAGGCTGGAGACAGACATGCAGAGGGGAAAACTATTTTTAGTTTGCCAGTCTTAGACAGTATTACATATTACAACATTAAATAGTATTAGATATTATCCAAAATAGGAGATAAGATTCACAGAACCAGGAGGAGCCATTTACTTTTTATTCCCTTATTTCCTAAAAACCTTTTCAAAAGTGAAACTGGATTTCAGGGACTACTAGTACACTTTCTAAAGAACCTACAACTTGAAGGCAATTCCATATTTACATCATCCATGAGAAAAGCAATGTCTGTGCTTTAGATTCTTGCTTCTCTCTGTGCTGGTTTTGGCTGGGATAGAGTTAATTTTCTTCATAGTAGGGGTCTGCTATGGGGCTATGGTTTAGATTTCTGCTGAAAACAGTGTTGATAATAAAGGGATGTTTTAGATATTGCTGAGCAGTGCTTACACAGAGTCGGGGCCTTTTCTGCCTCTCACCCCACCCCACCAGTGAGGAGGCTGGGGGGGCACAAGGAGTTGGGAGGGGAAACAGCCAGGACAGCTGACCCCAACTGACCAAATGGATATTCCACACCATATGACATAAGATGTCATGCTCAGCATATAAAGCTGGGGGAAGAAGAAGGAAGGGGGGACATTCAGAGTGATGGTGTTCCGTCTTCCCAAGTAACTGCTACACTTGATGGAGCCGTGCTTTCCTGGAGATGGCTGAACACCTGCCTGCCCATGGGAAGGAGTGAATGAATTCCTTGTTTTGCTTTGCTTGCATGTGCGGCTTTTGCTTTACCTATTAAACTGTCTTTATCTCAATGCACCAGTTTTCTCACTTTTACCTTTCTGATTCTCTCCCCCACCCCACTGGCAGGGAGTGAGCGAGCAGTTGCATGGTGCTTAGTTGCTGGCTGGGGTTAAACCACATCTGCAATGGAACCAGCAAACTTTTACTGCAGATGATACATTAACCACAGGAACATGCATGCCTTGAAATACCTTTCCTGGTCTAAATTTTAGTTTTGCCTCCTGTGAACACATAACTGCTTGCTGCTGCTGCTAGACTACCACCACTTTTTACAGCACTTTGGGTTGCATGTGTATTGAAATGGACTATTTTCATTATATCGCATATCTCTAGAAGCATGATACAATATCAGGATGCTTCAATAGGAAGCTAATACAGCTTCTGCATAAGAATACTCCTTGAATAATTAACAGATATATTAAGAGTCATAGAGAAAAAATGAAAATGTATGGATGTGGAAGCACCAGAAAGCATAGCAGAAAGGATATAAGAAAAACATTTTGGTGCACGCAGATTAGTAGTTCATTTAGTTCACAGCACTTTGTGCAGCTTCTGGGGATACCCTATCAGTAAAATAAGACAAATGTAAAATGATTTACAGACCAAAACAAAGAATTGAGCCACTGAGAGATGATGTTAGAATGATAAAAAGCAAGTTTAGATAAGGAGAACACAGGACAGTGAGCAAATCTCACATATTCAAGAAGTAGAAGCGGATGGAGAGCCAAATATCCCCTTAACTGTCAGGTCCTAAAAAGTATAAAAGGCATATCCAACACTGCTTTAACGGATACCAGCGTAAGAAGGAACTTGGAGAACTTGTGGAGGACTTGATGGTGCCCTACATCCTATAGATCATTTCAAGGAATCCTGACCAGACCAGGTAGGTACACATATATGGATGCCTGAATGCTGGATAGACTACTGAATGCATGTATCTTTGTGCTTTTGAGTACACAGATATGCGACTGAAATCCTTTTTGTTCTAAAATAACATCACCTACCTCTCCTATAATATCTTGCATTGAACTTTGCTACACTGTCGCTAAATTATTTACTATAATAACAAAAAAGCAACTAGAAGAAAGAGGAACATTGTCTATTCCTTGCCAGTATGTTTTTTAAATTTCTGATCCTTTTCACAAAGAAAGAACACAGCAGTAAGTGATGTGGATTATTTATTATGCCAGTAGTCACTGAAGGAACAGAAGCAAGCCTGCCCATACCTGAGCTGTTGATTGAGATCAAGTTAATGTATGAATGGCTGAGATTACAGATTAGCAGGGACTGAGATACCAAAAAAGAGGAGCAGCAGAAAACCAAATTCCAACAAACAGAACATATGGCTGTATGAAAATTCAGCACACAGATGCACAGTTTTACTCTTGGAACCATATTTCATGAAGAAACAAAAATAAATCAGTTGGCACAGGTGATAAGAACTAATATCCTCAAGGAAAAGAGAATGAATGGAGATAGGAAGTTAATATTGCTCCAAGAGGCCAACTCCAGCAAGACATCAAAACGATCACCAGGCATCAACAGTCTCAACGAGCATTTGTGACAAGACCAGAACTAGATATATTGACAATGCAGCTAGCAAATATTTCTGTAGAGGTGCATTCACAGTAATTTCTAAATGAAGGAACTGGATGTAAGACAGATGTAACTATATTGCTGTTTGGGAAAAAAAAAAAAACAAACCCAAAACAAAACAAAGCCAAACCCAAAACCTCTCATCTTGTGATACATCAAAATTCAAACCAGAGATTTATTTTGGACAGGAACTGAAAAGGTGTGGGTAAGGAAACTAATGCAAGAAGGATGCACATCTTTTCCTCTTCTTAAAGTAATGCCAAACTGAAGCTACCAGAATTTGAAAAAAATCACTTGACATTTGAAGAAAGCATAGTAATAACCAAAAACTCTTGCTCCCAAAGCTAATTGAAAAAAACATTTCAAGGAGGAACTGACAAGCTGATGCAGCATAAGCATACATACATCAGAACTCATGCAATGCACGTGTGAGCCAGGATGTCTGTACTGAAAGATTATTCTCTTTGGGAGGGATACACATGCAGAATAGTTACAAATTAAAAAATATTTTCAGAGGAAGACTGAGAAGCTTACTTCTGACATGTTTGAAAGTTTCACGGGACTCAGGAAAAGACTGGAACTCTGTAGCTTAACAAAATACCAACTGGTTACTAAGAAAGAGAAATATAGGGAAATTCTGCATATTAGAGTTTCTTCATACGATTCAGTATATAACAGATCTGAAAAGTAGCCGATTCTATGAATTCAAGAATTGTTCTGGGTGCTCTGGATTGGTATAGGTAGCCAACTCCCAACTACTCCAATATCCTCCTTTATCTCTGCTATAAACAGTTCTTGGGCATAAGACAAGGAAGAGAACTGGATTTTGACACTACTATACTATTTAATACAGACTACTGTATATTTAATACTACTTGAAAAACAGATATTAAAAAAAAGTAAATAAAACTAAATCAAATAAGTACCTCTACTAAAATTCAATGTTCATCTTAAACTTGATGACAAGTCTATTCTGCCTCTCCAGAGACTTGTTGATGGGTCTATTTTGGAACTAACAAAAAACGACAAAACCCTACCCCTGTATTTTTCAGCCTTCCTACAAAGTGAATCTTCCATTTTAGAAAGGATTTTAGTAGACTTTGCTGTTATTATTTATAATGTATTTGGGTTTTTTTGATATCCCAAGCATTCCAAGTTGTTTCTTTCTTAGTTACAATGTCTCACATTTGAAGCTGTGGCATTTAGTGTTTTTAAGTAAAAACAATCAGGGTTTTTAACCAAAATGTAAACTAAAAATAAGACTTGTTAGTCCTCAATCATCTGTATGTTTTGCCAGGACAATACATTTCAAACAATAAGGAAAAAAGGCAAGCATTATACCAAAAATATTCTAGTATCTTAATTAATAATTGATTTGAAAACCACTGCTGCACTGTATTGAGGAGAACCTGGGAGGGTAGATTGATGTGCGTTAGTAAGCAGGATTCCTCATCTTAAGCCAACCCTGGCTACTTTCTACTCCAATATACATTATCTCAGCATTTCTTTTCACTAAATATAATTCTTTTTAATTGTAATTCTGGAATGTACGCACTGAAAAAAAATTAAGAGGAAATAAAACCCAGAAATAATCAAGAAAACATTGGAATTTTTAGCAGGATCTAACTAAGCCCATGTGTCTATAAACAGCAACCTGTTTTACAAAAAAAAGGCAAGAAACCCTTGCAGTGCTCAGAGTGTGATTTCACCTACCTAGATCATCCTAATAATTTAAAACATCCTTTCCACTTTTCCATGCTGCTCAACTGTATAACAGCTAAATAGCTGTGCCAAAGCACTTGCTACTTACTCAAGCAAGTTCCGAGGTACAAAAAACTATAGCATATGCAAACTTAAAAAATTAAAAAAAAACCCTTTACTTGGGAATTTAGTGTATGCGTACAAACTTTAAAATATATTCACGTACTTGCCATATTGTTTTCATCTTGATGACTACCTTAAGAAGAAATAGTAGGAATCAAGATAAGAAATATAAAATTTAACGCACTCAATGTCCACAAAATATCTACCCTATGGATAGAACTACAGCTTGCCAAATCATGTCCTGAACAGCACCTCATTATTAATTAAGAATTTCTGGTAAGCAACCTAATCATTCTTCTACTGAAAAATACTGAATATTTCTACTGAAAAATCTGTAACAATAATTGATACAAAAGCATCTTCCGCACTCCACCTGCTCCCATCTACTAATGTCATTAGTTCACATAGTAGTCGAATATTAAAAGTCACAACGCTAGACTGAAAACATAAATCATAATTAGGCTTAGTATTAATGCGTAACTAATTAATTTAATTTGTGTGGAAAACTTGCACCAATGTGCACATTAAATATCAAAGCTATGGTTCATGACAGAAGGTGTTCAAAGCATCATTTTTCATTGGTAGCAAGAATGAGAGATGATTGATATAAGAAAATATTTTTTGCCACAGAAATAAGTCTCATCAGCCTTTTATTTTTTTTAAAAAAGGTTTAATGTATTTTTCTAAGCTTTTTCACTTCCGAAATTCTCCACAACTGAAACATTTACATAAATTACAAGTATCATACTTTTTACATTAGGAATATTAGGTCTTTAAGTGAATGTCAACTTAGAAATGATAAAGATAACCGTTCTTATAGGAGACAGCTATATAAAGTTACAGAAAGTGATCAAATAGCAGAATCAACTAGTAGAATTATGTAGTAGTATAATAATTAATAGTATAATTAATAGTACTATGCTACAAAGGTGTGGATGAAGCAGTGGATAGATGAGACGACCATTCTGATAGACTCTGAAAACCTTCTGAAAAGTAGCCTTGCTTGCTCATTTTAGCTGTAAAATAGAGCCTAAAGACTTTTTTTATGTAGGAATTAAAAGCTATCTATCACAACTACAAATACGTAAGGATGTAACTTAACACCACTGAGGGTTTTGACTGATTCAGTGTAACTAAAAAAATGCATAGGAGTATCAGGAATGAAGTAGCAAGATGGAAAAAGTAAAAAATGCTCTCATCTTAAAAGCACGATAACAAGTTCCTTAGGATCCTCCATGATCAAAGACAACACTGAAAGAAACTTTGCACACTGAAGTGGAAGAACTGAACATCAGTGAGACTGATGATCTTGCAAAGTGAAATACTTTGAACACCTCTTGTCACTGAAATGTATTCCTGGTCATAATTTAAAACCTGTTCTTGGTCTTCTATATCTGCTTCCTTTGACTTTGACACACAACATTGCCAAAAATTAAATATTGATTACACCATTTATGTATGGAGAAGTGAAGACCTCAACTTGAAAGTTGTAATTTTCTTTTATACTAATATCATTTCCCTAAGAGTAGAACAAAACTAGAAGTTTGAAGGATATTTGCTCTGGATATATTCTTTTAAGTTATCTGAAGTTACAGATCTAAAATTTTATACTCTAAGTTTTTAAAAAGGCCCCAAGAGTCAACGCAAACACAAAAAAATTTCTCCATATTTATACTAGGTAGTGTATTGCTTTTGTATCTGAAAAGAACATTGCATTTATCTTCATGAAAATGCCAACCACAAACGTACACAAAAATATAGTAAGATCTTAGAATCTGAGCGGCTACTGGAAATGACAAGAAAAACTTGCAAGCCACACTGTGTTATCCTAAACTTTTGTCATGTGAGTATTCAGTAAATTCATCTAACATTGTTAAGAAAGCAGTAAAATTTTAAAAAGACCAAAACTATATTGCAGAAGATAAAAAGATCTGTCACAATCACTATCAACTTTATGGTTGAATGACTGAAAAAGGAAGGACTGTTAGTGCAGTTTTCCCCTGAGTAAAACTTAGATTGCCTCTGCATCTGAAACCATCTACTCTAAGTATGGTTTAAATGCTCTCTGAGCCACAGTGGATTTTTCTTGAAACTCAAATGCAATTTAGAGAACAAGAAGGTGTTCTACAGAGATTTATTAAAAGCTAACAAAAGCAAGTTTGCTTAGTTTTGGGGATGTACCTAATGATAGACAGAGTAGTCCCAATGGAAATTTGTCTTGAGAATTTCTGACCTTCCAAGAGGCTACAGTGAAAAATATAATTACTTCTTTTATCAGGAAATTAAACTTTTGAGGACTGACTGAAATACGCAGGTTCAAACTCAATATTAATCATTTACTACTTTGTTAGAAACAGATTTTCAGAAAACATGAAAGACAAAGTGTAAACAGTAAAGTAAATTTAAAATTAAATGTTGTGTTTTGTCTACATGATCTGTGTGTACACGTAAACAACATTAGGTTTTCCAAAATATAATTATGAAGAGGTAAAGACTTCTCCTAACAGATCAATGGGGAGTATTAGTAATGCACTCTCCATACGTTCTCTCCAATACCCCCATGCATTTAGGAACCAGCTGCTTACATTCATTCAATAGATGTGCTCCCATCATTGCAGAAACTTTTATTTTTTTCTGAGACACACGCAGAACTTTTTGCTATTCAGCAAATTCAATAAGATAGATGTAAGGGTTTATGTACATTCAGGACAAAAAAATACAACAGGAAAATGGTACAACAAAGTAAACTGGAATATGTAACTCACAAAGAAATATTGTGCCACTAGCTCTATGGCTAGACCACCACTCCAAACAATATGTATAATCAAAGAAAACTAAATTGTTTTTTTTTTGCTGAAACTTTCTCTCCTTTGTTTCATTTCATATCTACATGTTTTGGAGCCCTGAAATGAGTTCCTAAATGAGCACATGAGAATACTGAAAAGATATACACTTGTAGATTAAAGAAAAAAAACCACCCTGGAATATCAACTGGATGCTGAAGTACAATTTATCTTTATTCTCACTACTGTGTGGATCAAGGGGTCCAGTGTAAACTTAATTCATATTGCATTATTAGAAAGCCTGGATCCAGAAGGAAAAACAGTAAGTGAAGACATTTAGACATATCGACAATCTTGAAGAATATGAATGAACTGTAGTTCTTGACAAATTCAGATGATGTTTGAGAACTTGAGGGTACTGAAAAGGACTGAACAAAAGGTAACGAGTAGTTTGTTTGGTTTTTTTCAAAGTGATAAGTAAAATGAACCAAGAGCTCTCTAAGTGGCAAAGCAGCTTATACTTTGTGCAAAATCCAACCTCTAGGTAACAGGAACAGATGAGATCACCCTTCAAGTTCATTTTCCAGTTGGGCTTTCCTAGATCTTTCCCTATATCAGCTTGTATCACCCACTTTCAAAAGACATCACAGAAAAGCTAGACTAGCTAGATGTCACATGGCAATTCCTGTTATAAAAGTGATGTGGTCTTACACATTTTGAACAAAATCTGATTTTGCAGTAATACACGAAAAACAGGGCTTAACATGAAATACCAAAGCATGATCCAATTGTGGTAAGAGCTAATCTCAACTAATTTTCCGAAGAAGAGTTTCAGATTTTTAATCTGTTTCAAAGTTCTTGTAGTTTCCTTCTGTAATCTCTGAATCTTTGAAGATAGTCTAGAGGAGTGCATTCTGCTTCACAACATATAAGCTTTACTCCTTTCCATTGTGATAACCTTCCTGAATATATATAGACTTCATCTACAGCTATTTCTTAGCAGTGCTGTCTCTTTTTTATGCCTGTTACTGGTCTCCTTTGGTTTTCTTTGGACACTTTTGTTTTGTCAACAGGCAAAAAACTCAGTGCAGTTTCTCTGTTTCGTATTGCACTTCTGCTCTGAGTGTTCTAATGTAATAAGCTCTGAGTTTTTATTTTTAAGCCATCAGACAAGTGACTGTTTTTTAGCAACAAAAAAATGACAGAGCTGCTTGCAGATTGAATTCAATGAACATCATCTTAAGAAAAGTAGACTATATAATGAAGTTCAAGTATGCTGTCCATCAGAATAATTTTGATTCTATTACAGTGGAGGTGAGTACTGCACAATACAATCCCATAGGCTAAACCAAAACATTTCTGTGTGTGGTTGCCAATAAATCTTGTTTGCTGACAGAAAAGAATGAGACAGCAGGAAAGAAGAGCTAGCAGATGCTGGCAATTGCTTTAGCAAGCAGAATAATCTTCAAGGATCATGAATTAGATGAGGAAGAATGTTATTGTTTGCCATCTGCTATGGGTCTATTAGTATGTCAGCATCTGGTGCCACAGAAAGATCTTTGTGATGTGAACGCACAAAGCGAATTCAGACAGAGTTTTCTTCTGCTGAAAGGAATCGTGCTGAATGTAAACATTACAGGCCTTGCCACTGGTCAATTCACTTAGTTTTTGATGTATGCTATTTAAAGTTTGATAAAAAGAGAACATAGTAGAGTTCACCTCAATGATTAAATAGTATAGCGCAATCAGTAAGAACTAAATAATAATCCCACAAGGTTGGCATTAAAACTTTCTATTCAATTTAGGCTGTTTTTTGTTTCCAAATGTCAGGCAGCAAATATCTAAGTTTGAACAAAAACAGTTGGTTTGAAAGTCTCTTAAACCGAACAATAATAAAGTGGGGCACAGAACTGCCCCAGCCCAGGCTAGAAATTTGCACACAGATTTTGTCAACAAAATACTACTTGCTTAATGTTGTTACTCAGTGGCAGGATTATCTATGTTCCTGGGGATATTAAAGACATTCAGGGTGTTAACAATTTCATATTCATGATTGATATTGCAAGAGATAACACGAAACTTCAGTAACCATAACGTGCTGGCGGACCCACATATTAAATTGTGTAACAGTACACATGGAATGAACTGTTCTGCCTTGCATTTATCTATTACTTTGAATGATACAACCCTTGCATGAGAACCAACCTTGTTCAGCAGAGGCAATACATTAATCTGACAGATTATATGTCTGAGCATGTAGCTTGCAAGGCATAAATGTACTTACTTTTGGTGTTGGGCAGGATGCAGTGGAGAGACGAGAGGTGGCCTGGGCACGAGGAGATTCTGAAGGAGTAGTACTGAGGGAAGCTGTATCACGTGGCAGCACCTGAACACCACGAGAGATGATGGAATCTGGAATCTTGAAAAGAAGAGAGATGGAATTAATGGTAAAAAATATACTGTATTTAAAACTTACTCAAAACCTTATATCAAAAATGTAGGACTAGCCCACTCCTCAGTTTGCATACCTCATAAGCAGTGCTGGCAGTGGTTAATGGCATGTTCTCATAATTTTAGTAACAAATACCTAGCAAATACATAAGATCATATTCTAACTGAAGTAGCATAGAACATACTATTTGTCCTGAAAAACCTATAAATCAGACATACTACAATAGGAAATAATAAGAAAGGAATGTTTTTCCACTTAAGCCTTTGTTTCAAACTCAACAAT
The DNA here is from genome assembly GCA_031468815.1 of Morus bassanus. Classification (NCBI taxonomy): domain Eukaryota; kingdom Metazoa; phylum Chordata; class Aves; order Suliformes; family Sulidae; genus Morus; species Morus bassanus. The sequence continues at coordinate 37,790,791 of CM062572.1, read as the reverse complement.
GACCAACAGTGATTTATACCATGGCATGAAGAGAGGCAGACTTCCCATTCTCTAACTAGGAGACAATATTTTGAACAGAAAATCATTTATTAGCAATGACTGAACCCCTCTGAAGAAACATCATGTAGTGAGAAAATTTCTCATAAGAAATGTCATGCAGTGAGTAAATACTCTTCATTCCACGTACCAAAGACTTTATTTCAGTTACAAAAATTCTTGATGTAAGGTTTGTATTGCAAAAGCTACAGGCCTCTCTGGAGGAAGTACAGGTACTAGAAACTACCACCCCAAAGCCAACACTTGGTTTAAAATGCATTCTGATGGGAAAAATAAAAAATTAATCTGTGTTTTTTTTTTTTTTTTTGTTTCATATAAGGTATTAGAAGGCCAGCTGTTTCTAAGCTAGAATTTTTGGGACAGATCCTTTAGCTGGTGTTGTTAAGCCACTTAAATAAATAGAATATCACCAACTTACAACAGTGAGAAAGTAGTCTTATTTTCAGTAATAAAAATTAATCTGTCATTATTTTTTATCTTCTGCCTCGTCTGTTCAGATTTATCACCAGTTCCAAAGGAAAGAGGTAGAAGAATGCATTTAAGAATAAAGCTTTCCTTAGCTTTAATATACTGAGTCTTAGAAAGTCTGTTGCTTCTTATTTCTGCAGTATTTGGGCCCTGTCATGCAGATATCACACCGGCTTTACAATTGACTGGATTGCTAGTTTAACATAATGATTAACTTTTTATTTTTTGTGTAAAATGGTAAGACATACAAATGATAAATACCTTGGATACGAGAACTGATCTCTAACATTAGTTATACAACACAAAATGTAGCAGATACTCTGCTATAACACACTCCCTACAAAGGCTTATTCTGATTTTATTTTCATGATTTTTAACCTCTTCCTTTTTCAGAGGCAGCACTTCTACCAGATCAAATTGCTCTTACTTCCAGCAATTCATTTTTCTGTAACAACAGACAAGAAAATGTAGAAATTCAGGTCTTCGACAGAATGTATATACACATAGTTTAAGATATTTCTCCTCATTAAGAATTTCTTAGCTCAGCCTAATATCCAAGTTCCAAGAGGACCACCAAAAGAACCCTGATGTTTGGGGGAAATGGCAGTAGCAGACAACAAAAGGAAGCAAGAGATGAAGATCCAGTGACAAGCCAAACCACTAACACTGGACATTTCCAGCCAGGATTTTTTTTTTTAAATGGAGATGCTGTACCCAGTCTGCATCTAGGCATTTTGAGCATTCTTGCCTAGTAATGCTTTAGGGCAAATAGAAGCCACTGGGAAATACCCCCTTCCAGGAACAAGCTTGAATCCTAGCTTTCAAAATCTCTTGCATCCTTAGGACCAGTGTCAGGATATTATGACAGCTTTGTTGCTTGTCTCTGCAGCTAAAATGACCAATCTTAAGGGTCAAGTCATTAAATACTGTTTTTTTATGTCTTTTTTTTCCCCTCAACTTCCTTGGTTCCCATCTATAAATAATGACTACGTCTAACTTAGCAACCTTGACTTAGAGAAAATGGGTTATACCTAGGGGATCTTATTTCACCATAAACCTTCCTCCACCCGTTAGAGTCTCTCATGCTTATAAACTGTTTGTAAGTTGTGTGGAAACAGATCTTGTTATCAGGGTGCCACCAACTGCCTGCTTTCTGCTCTACTGTTGTGTTTCTAGACTGACAGTATTGCTTGCTTTCTGTCAGCATTTAAAAAACCCCAACTTTCCTCAGAGGATCTTTCAAGGCTAAGTAACTTATGCTGCAATTTCCGCTATAAATTATGAAGTCAGCAGAGCTTCTCTTCACTACGGACGATTCTGCTGGGGATATCTTCCTCTCCAGAAACAGTGCCTAACTGGCCTCTACTTGGAGTATTCTGATTTGCAAATGGTATCTTAGAGATGTACTATAAATTCTGAACTGTAAACAGAATGATATTCTGATCATGCAAACGGTTTGTAGTCAGAAGCAGCATTTCCCTTCTGTTCTCTTTTTCTCCTGAAATCCCATCTTCAATATGTTAAACACAAAAAAAGGCTGACATCCCTAAGTTTTATATTGGCATAACCCCTAAGTTTTATATTGGCGTAGCACCAATACTAATTACAACTTTTAATGCTTCCTTTTAATCTCCATGACTAAGGACAATACAGCAAAAAAATACATTTTGATAAAGGCATAAAATAAGACAGAATAAAAGAAAGTATAGTTTTCAGTCTTCAAATAAGACATCTTTTCTTCACCCTCCTGTGATAAAAAGCTGCACACATCTTGATACGATTGTGTATGGGTCCATTACCTCTTTTATATGCTCCAAGATCCCACAATACAAATACAATATTGCTTTTGCAAATGATACCATCATCCAGTTCTCCCTGGGTTTACTCTGGTTACTCTAGAGTAACAAGATATTACATGTTGTCTCATCCCCTTCGAGCAAGTAACTGTTTTTGGTTTTTTTTAATATCCATCATATCCATCAATCATTGTTTCTAAAATTTTATTCGGTATCACCTTTTTCAGAACAAAAACTCTCTCTGCAACAAAGTGACTGAGTCAATTCCAGTATCCATTGAACTGCATGTGAAGTACTAATTTTTGCCTGTGAGAAAATTAAAATTTAAGTAAAAATTCAGCCAGGACATTAGTCAGAAAAGGAAGCTGAAGATAAAGGGAAAAGATGATTACAGGCATTTCATTTCAATAAGAATTATTCTCTAATCACTACCTTCATAGAAAATACAATTACCATAAAACAATTCATATATAAACCTATCTAGAACTCTATGTTTCTGCTTGCTAACTTTCGTAGACACAAAATCTCACTGAGAGAATTAAGTTAGTTCACAGTTACAAATTTTGCTCTCAGGAGGTTTATTTCTCTAATATGACAGCAGAGTCTGTTGTATTGCTAAAGCCAGCATTAATATTCTCTTTAAACCACTACAACCTGTTGATTTCAGAGAAGGTACTAATATGTATACTGCATAAACATAAATATTAAAAAATATAATGGATATATACTGTTCAGTAAGTGAAAGGGACAATAGAATATGATTGGTATTTCTATGAATACATATTATGTGATATGGAGAATGTCTCATTTTTCTCACCTACATTTAAGAAGTTTTTTTCCTTTTGAAATTAAATTTAGGCAATCTAAGTCTCTAATCAAAGCAACTTCTTGTTAACCCTGTTAAAAGAGGTTGATACACCCATGAGAAATTTCTGTGTTTCCTGGAGCCTGGAAATCTGCAATAAGGAAGGGCAGGAATATTATTGCGTTTTGGATAGATTTTTTTTTCAAACTTTCACAAAGTTGTACTCTGAGTATTTATGTCTCCCCCTAAAAGTTTTCAACTCATTTGCCAGTTTCAAACAAATTTAATAGAGGGTAGAGTTCTCAAAACTCTCAGGGGTACAATAAAACTCTAAATTCAGTGAAAATAGTTTGTTTGCACTAGCTGGGGTGGAAAACCTATTGTAACATACTGACAGAGAAAGAAATGAATGAGAAATGAATGAAATGTCAGAGAAGGATATCCACCATATCCATCAGTCATTGATTCTACAATTTTTCTGACATGACCTTTTCCAGAAGTACTTTTATACCGTTTTAAAATATTTGTGTCTTCAGATTAGAGAACTAACTGTTGACAAGAAGGGGAAAAAGGAAAAGAGACAAGCTCTTTATTCTCTTTTGCCCAGGACTCGAACAAAGATTGACAGTGCTGGTAAGGTACTAAGAAAACAAGCTGCAATTTTTTGTACTTATACATGTAGGTAATTACTATGATTGCTACACAGGAGCAAAAGTGTCTTAAAAACATAGGGAAAGTACAGCTTAAAAAAAACCATCAACCTTCTGAAAAACTAGCCACTTCCTGCTCTGAGTTTGAAAATCTGATTTGGATTATAGAATGCATAAAACAAAAGCTCAAGAGTAATTTGCAGAAGGGCACAGAAGCCTGGATGACAGCTTAACAGTGTGTTTCAGAGAGGCTGAATTCACTGTTTTACTGATACTGAAGAATATGGTGCAAATTCTAGTTTAGTAACCTCAGCTCAAAAAAATGAACCTATCAGAATAAATCTGTGTGTGTGTTTGTATGTACACAGATATAGTTTTATCATCAGGTGTGTGAACTTGAAAGCCTTCACATTTCTTAAGCGATTTTTCAAGAGACATGTTTTAAATACTATTTGATGGATGGATTAAATTACTATTTGCCTAAGGGAACAAGAAAGTGCAGCTGCTGGTCATCAAATCCAGTGACATATTTCCCAAGAACTTACACCCCATTTGCTGGCTGACACGGAATGAACAGGTCAGACAGCACAACTCTCTCTGGGCCAACTGCCTTCCTTAGGTTTCTCTAAACTACAGTTATTAATACAGTAAATTACGTTTCATACCTGATAATACTGTAGCCATTATTCTATCCTGATTCAAGCCTAGACTAAACCTTTGGGAAATGGAAAATAAAGTATAGTATTTTATTAGAGCCCAAGTTATAACCCCCTGGGTTATAATAAACTAAGTACTTTCTACCATTCATTGGAAGAATTGCCTACTATTCACTAAAATCCAGTTATTTATAAGTCCACTGCATTCTGGATCCTCAAGTCTTTTCTCCTGTTTTTGAGAAATTCTACTTCTAAACAGAATACAAAAATAAGTAAGAAACTGCAAGTGATGAAAGCAAACTATGAACACCCAGTGCAAATGCTGTATTATGTTGACAAACTATTGAGAGAAAAAAGCAGAGCAAGGCAAATGGATGGCGAAAAGTTACCAAAATTTCATAGCTTTAAAGCAGTAATTTTAGAAGATTATTTTCATTATATTCAATTATTGACTATATTAGCTGATAAAGCCGATGACTAATCAGAAACAGAGACTTTACAGCAATGATCGTCTCAGCAGCCAAATGACTCAAACTGACAAAATACAAAAACTTTACCTTGTTTAGCCCTGTATCTTAAACAGAATATTTTCTGTAGCGTGTTCTCTAAAAGATAGCACTGATGTGTCTTTGTTAGAAGAAAATAAATAACACTGTTCACACTAGACTCCTAGTAGACTAGGAGGCAGGCAGTGTATTTTTAGCTACTGTTAGTGCAAAAGCCTCTTGGAAGTGTCTCTTACCGGTTCTCCCGCACTGCCTGCTGCGTGATGGCAATAACTGATGAGACCAGGGATGGGCTGTTCACCTTTTGCCATGATAACAGCTGAACTGGTGTAGGATGGATGCTTCTAATGCACAACACATAACAGCTATGAATACAGTGACAGGGAAACATGAAACTATACAAGCAAATGACTGAAAGGGAACGAGGTGAAAACAAGTGTGACACTGAAATGCCAAGCTCATATGAACACAGCCAGTTTAGATCTCAGGTATTTTCTGCCTTTAAAAATTGCACATAGTATTTATCTTTGCCTATATCAAAAGAAATTAATCAATTTGAAATTTGCATTAATAAAAACTCAAACTTGCAAGTGATAATTACCTTAATTCATCCCTGTAAAGATATATGTAATCAGGATTTTCTGTACATAAGGAGAAGATCTCCAGCTGCAGTTGTCTTAGAAATGTCAAGATGTCTCAGACCTGAATTCACATTTCTGGCGTTAGAATGTTGCTGTTTTGGTTTAGAAATTGTTTAATATAATTTTGAGTTACTTAAGACTTTCATTTCCCACAACAGGAATTAAAAGTACAATCTGTGGATAAATACAGAACAACGCAGTTTGGAAAAAAACCTTTCCAAGCACACAGGAATACACTGTCTTTCCATTTGAAAACTGAAGACATAAAACTGCGGTAAATATTTATATATTGATTCAAATAATATGATATTTCTTTGGAAAACATTTAAAATATGAACTGAAATGACCTGCAAGTGTTATATAATTTTTTCCTTTTCTAGTCTCAAATGTATTATTTTGCTTTGAGTAATTTTGATCTATAATTACTGGCTAAAGCCAGGCTATCAAGACAACGTGATGACATTTAGTTTTGTGGCAGAATTTCACATCTTATGCAGACATGCACAGTGGAATACAGTAGTCTGGATAGCTTATTACTTAACCTGTTACCTGTCTGTCACACTGTTTATCAATGTTTTTAGAAACCAACATTTTCTTTTCAAAATAGATATTATGGCTTAGAAAATTTTGTTGCGATTCCTTAATATGCCACCTACTGTAATTTGCATGTTCAGGCCTGCGAGTACTTTGAATTAAAAAAAAGCACTAAAAATAATCTCTCATATCAGAATGGTATCATAAAAATGCATGTAATTGTCAAGATAATAAACAATATGTATCTCCCACTGAAATTTGAAATCACCTACCAAAACAGGATTCATATATTTTTATGAAGTTGTATTTCCACAAAACGTACCTAAAATACATCTGTTTGACCACAGAGACATCAATGTATAGTCTTAACATGCAAATGAGTATTGGTGGAAAGTACCTGAGATAGAAACTAAAGGGTCTCTTAGGGAGACAATCTGGACTTACCTTAGCTGCAATGGCTGCTGCCGTTATATGTGAAGAAGAACTGTCCTCTGTTGAGGCAACTCCACTATCCTTCTTCTCTTCCTCCTCTTCCTCACACTGTACCCCTTTGTCTTCTGTCTGCTTGTGAGGGCTGGTGGTTGGAGGAGGAGAAAGAGGAGGTGGTGGTGAAGGTAGATCTTCAAGCTCATCGTGTACCTCCTTTACTTTTACAATGGCATCCCGCAAAAGATCGATGGCGTGAGGTAGGGCTGGCAATATAAACTGAAAGCATTCCTATGCACAACAAGAAGAGAAATGACTGTGAAAAGTTACCTGCAGAAGTAAATAGGGATTTTTCAGATTTAGTCTTAAAAGATATTCAGGCTTTAGATGTATCTTTTCACTCGTTCATAAATACAACCTTAAATGCCTTATGCAATTGCTCATGGAGGGTAAAAAAAAAGCCTCAGAACCAGAACTGGGGACCATACTATATATCTTTGCCTTTTTTCATGCAAATATAGTAAGTTGTACAATGGAGCTACTGTAATTAAGCTAATATTGAATTAAAACTTCGTAAAACAAGAGTTAAATTTTCATGAATAGGTAATACAGAAACCAGTTCACAGCAGTTGGCAGAATACTATGAGAGTGCAGAATAAAAACATTAACTCTATCCCTGCAGGGATATTAGCTTCAAATCATTCCTATTATGTTCCTTCATAATTAGAGAACAATTCATAAGGGTTTCCATAATTATACTTTTATATAATTATATCCTTTTTTATTCATGGACTTATCCTATATACTGGAAGAATGACAAACTACACAGCTGTCATTCTAATTTTATGTAACTCAGAAAAATTGTTTCTATATAATCTATTTTTCAAACCTCTCCTTGCTCTGTGATCTTAAAAACAATTAGAAAGTTTATTTTATATGGCTGGAGAAAGGAAAAATGCAGATGCCATATAACTATTCTTCTTGTTCCATAATGGGCATATACATATATGGCTACCTCTGCTGCTAAATATACTAGTATTTCATCAAATCAAAGAGGATCTTCAGGACACCATGCACTGCAGCCTCCTGCTCAGATCAGGGTCAATACAGAATTCAGACAAGTTGCTTAGGGCTTTGTTCAGTAAAGTCTTGAAAAATCCAAGAACAGACACTCCACAACCCTTCCTGACAACCTGTTCTAATGCTTAATTACCCTCAAAGTGATTTTTTTTCTTTTCTTTTTATCCAGCTGGAAGCTACCTTCTTCAATTTATGACTATTGTCTCTCTCCTCCTCCCAAGCACCTCAATATAAAGAGTTTTCATGACTTTAAGCAGACTGAATATAAACAAATTATTGGAAAATGATGGCAGGGTCACAAGAATGAATTGCCATGGCAGTGCAGTTAGGGAACATACAAGCTAAGAGAGAAAGCTGACATTATTCCTTTTGTTGCGCTTCATTTTTGGTTTTGTTTCAAGCATAAGGAAGATTTTAAAAAATGTATTCCAACATTTTATAGAGTATCCAGAAAATAAATAATGATAAACATTTTGTAAGTAGATACTCTAACAAATATTTTCAATAAATAAAAATGACTACATAAACAAAATAAAGAGCAAACCATCCATCAGAAATTACTAGAGTTTATATAAGCCATTTTGTAAGTCAAAAACAGGACTCACAAACATTGTATTCCCTGAAAGCTTCTAAATAAGAACCCGCTTTTCAGTCGCTCCTTTAAGAGTAATGAAAAGTCGGACTACTTCATAGAATTTATAAATTCTTTAAACATTCAGTTTGACACTCTGAAGAACTGGAGTAAACTGAATGAGCATAATATGCTGTATATAATGAATATATATTGAAATATATTTGTAAACATAATAAAGAATTATAACTTCTAATATAAGTGTAAACCTCAGAGTTATTGTGCCTCCACAGTTTTATTTTAAAAATGGTTTAAAATACTGAAGCATACAACCATCATTACTTCAGTAAAAAAGCAGACCTCAAGTAAGTGGTAAACAAGGACAACAATCTGTGAACTGACCAATAATCATGAAAAGGTAGGTTAATGATCACCTCATTAGAGAAGCATGTCCCCAACTCCTACCACTGAAATGAAGCCCTGTTGGCTTGACTGTTGATTAACAGGTTCCCAGTAAGTACTCTAAAAGCTCATGCTATTTGTAAAACTCATTGTTTTAGGCAACTGTTAGTACAATTACGACAATTGCCATAGACCCAATGATTTCAATGAGCACCTGGTAATTTCACACTTTGCCCTCTTTCATAACATTAAGGACCTTTTACAAGGCGAAAAGAAAACACAACAGAACAACACAAAAATGGAAGTATTCTACAGATCCTGATTCAGTGGTACATGCCACACAAACATGCTCTGCAGAAAACACGTTCGGCATTGTGTCCATTTTTGAGATGGAGCATTTACGGTGCTGCCATTTTCTATTAATAATTTATTAATTTATTAATGGAATATTTATAGTGCTGCAATTTCATAGGTTTATATAAACTTCTTATATGATTGTATTAATACGATGGAAAAGAAATGAAATTAGCAAGTTATAAAACAGAGAAAGAACAATTCCTGGCAACAACCTGTCCTACTTGGTTCTTCAGATCCAGCCTGTTAAGTAAAAATTTTCTCTACTATTTATCTTAAAAATCTTTGCTGAAATCTGACACTTTAAAGATGTTTCATATTAAAATAAGTTGTGACAGAACAGAGTATCATGACAGGAACAAATAAATCATGTTTATAAAAAGCTTGCTTGTATAATGAAATCATATGACATTTTTTCTTTTCCAGCAGAATTGCCTTTTTTATTACTTACTTTATAGTGAACTATTGTTAAAATACTTATTAACAGTTTTCCATTTTGTTTTCCTCATCCTCTTTCTACAATTTACCTATCTTCACAGTCTGAGTGCCTCAGGGAAGAAAACGACAATTTTTTCTGTACCTAGCATGTTAGGAGTGCTACTGAATACAACAAAAACCATTAGAGATTGTAGGCTATTTCATCTCTTTCATAATTCAACAAAAGAAGTATAGACTTCTGAAAAAAATCTTCTCAGTGGTGCACCAACTCTCTAAGATGTGCAGCCCATTGCTATGCTAAATACATGTACATACATATGACTTCCCACTCATAACTGGAAGACTTTCAAGTAGGTATACTCCTGCCCCACCATCCTCCAATGCTTGTTGCATGTTTTGAAGGCTTTTTAATTTCTTTTCAATTACAGAGTCTCGTTAGATTTCTTAAAAAGGCTCTAAGGAATGGTAGAATCACAGGAGGGCTTTCTGAGTCCTTGAACTGAAACATCTAGACAATGTATCTGAAAACCTGTGATGGCTGCCTAAGATAATAGTATTCAAACCATTTCCTCTTCAACTTCCAGGTTGAAGCCCACAGTCCAGGTTCCAGCCCACATAAACATTCTTTACTTATCTGCAGACATAAGTCTTTCAATCAACAGTGACTTCAGTGCTGTGCTGCCAAACACAGCAGTGCACTGTCTGCTTTGTGACTGGGTACTGGTTCAGAAGACGTTGATAAACTACCAGGTATGCATTTCTTAGAGGTCAGAGGTAAAGACATTTTTTAACAAGGCTACTGACATAGTCTGAGCCCTGGAGAAATATGTTCTCGTGATTGATGGGGAATCTACCTTAGCAGTTTTGTAGCAGGTTGTACAGCCCACTATTCAGCTTAGCAGCATTTGTGTGGAGAAGGCTGTTTTTCTAGATCTATCAGCCAACTATACAGAAAGAGCGAGCACTGGAAAGATCTAGCCTTACTAACACACAAAAAAAATTCCTCCTGATGTTTAATTGTGTTTCTCTCAGGTCTACAGTCAGAAAGTAAGCAAGAATAAAAACACAAAGCTGAACTTCCCTGTCCAAACTGAGCAAAATGCAGGAAGAAAACAAACTGTATAAGGGGTGTAAAGTCTGATACCAATATCTAAAAGATTTAAAAAAAATCCTCAAACTCTTAAAAATTATGTTCCTTTTTTTCCCCTCTTGCTGACCAAAATTGGGAATATTCTTCATACTCAAGCAAGTTCTACCATACACTAGGACTTCCTCTTCCTTCTGTGTGAAAAACGCTTTTGTGGAAGCTGTAGACAACACAGGGATCAGGTACAGGTTTGACTAAAGAAGGAGGAAGTGTAAGAGACCATTAGACCCTTCATTAGCACTGCTTGCTACAGTGAGCGCTCTCTTGCAGTACATGTAATGCTGTCCTGGTCACACAGTACTTTCAATCAGATCAGAATTGTATCACCCCTGACCGAGAGTGATGGTGCACTCCGTTATATGAATATACATTTCAATCCACTTTTGTAAAATTTGTTGTAGTGGGTACTTTCTACCATTCAGAACAATGGGAGGTACTCATCATTGGTCCTCAGTAGCAGATCAGTAAGAACACTTCTTACCTGTGACCCTTTCTTGCTACCCGGCAGATTAATTATGAGAGTTTTCCCTCTGATTCCACACACAGGTCTGAAAAGAAAGAAACCCAGAATGAAATTCCTGCATGCAACTTTCTCCACAGTAGAAACAACAACAGAGCATTTAAGATAAATTCTATTATTTATAGGAATTTGTAAACTCAATTTCCAACATCTAAAAATATTTGCTCAGGAGAAGCTGAGCTGAAAAACCATCAAACAAGGCTGACAGAGTCCAACATTTAATTGATAGTATAAACACTGGCTAGATTTCCATCTTTTTTAGGTCTGTGTAGCTCCCTTAAATCTGTTGTTTACTTGCATCCAATACATTCTTTGATATAGTCCCTATTTGCTCCCACACATGGTTCCTTTGTAACATAATTGATGGTGTCAAACACTATTTCCTTTGCCAGGTAAAAATACCAAGTCATGCTGGTTGCATTAATTCAAATATGTCTTCTTTTTTTCTTTTTTTTTTTTTAAGAGGCAACATAAGAAAAGCACAGAGGGAAGCAACTGAAGTGAAAATTGCACTTATGCAATTCATATCTAATTATTCCTAACAGTCTTTCCCCCCGCCTCAAAAAAAGACGAAACCAACTATCAAAGACGGAAGATTTTATTTTATTTTTTGTCTTTAGGGAATTCCTTTGGTCTTGATGCAGGGCTGAACTTATGCACCCAAGTGCTGAATGCTTTCTAGTGTTTAGAGTTTGCCTCTTCCTCCTTTTAGCTAAGTATTTTTCAAGACAAAAAAAAATTACTGGATTTTGTCTTGAGGTTGTAAAGAGTGCTTCCTGCTTTTCTCCACTGTTTGCAAAACCAGTGGTGAAAATCACAGGGCTGGGATATAAGGATAAGAAAAAGTGTAAAAGGACACACGACAAAGATATGGAGGCTACAGTTGAGAGAAATTGTGCAACAATCTCTTTTATCAAACAAAAACATGAGCCATAAGTGAAGACAGAATAGAAAAGAAAACAATTTCTTGATAGGGCATTACCAAAAACTTTTAGCCGAAGGACATGGTTTGTGGGGTAGCCAACTTCCCTGGATATCTTCTTATACAAATAATTCTCAGTGATTAATGTCATTTATTGGTAGCACAGCATTTTCTAGCAGGGTAGCAAGTATTCTAGTGGCAGCTGTCATAATGCTCACAATTAAATAGCACAGAGACTGTTTTTGTGCCACAACATTAACTTTTGATACCACAGTCAAGCCAGCCTGAAAAGAAGTCTTATTTTCAACTGGCAGCTTGAATATTGCCCAACTCCTAGCCTCTGTTTTCCCATATTCACGTCTCGCATACTATATACCCTCAGTTAAGAGAGAATGCCAGGCAGTTGAGGAATGCTCTAACCGCAATACAAAGATGAAGAGCCTGAGATAAATGTGCTCATTTACTCTTGTTGCAGTAGTCAAATTTACAGAGTACAAACTCAATCCAGCAAATCCCGTACGTGGGATAAGGTTAATGACAGATTCAAAGTAAAGGAATTATGAATTATGCACAGAGGAATTAAAATGAGGTGAAATTACGTTTGGCAGGTAGCTCCTTTAATAGTCATCTTCTTTTATTCTGTTTTAAATAATTTTGAACATTATAAGCTAAATGACCAGTGCAACCAACCAATAATAAAAAGGTACTAAACCAGCAGCCATTGTCCTGAAAGCTAAAAGTTTTGGCTGCCAATAGTCACACCTAGTGGCTCAAGAGAGAAATGGAGCTGCTAAATATTTCTCAAGAGAACATGCAAAAGTAAGTAAAAGTACCTAAAAACTGCATGGCTTGCAAAAAATACTGTGTGCGCTCACAAAATAAAAGCATACAAAATGTGCATGCATTCTGGGTAATTTGAGAGAGAAATTAATGATTTTCCTCCAAATGTAGAACAGTTGAGGGAGATGTTGTGGGTCTCATGTTATCCTCAGCCTTGTGATAGAGTGGACAGAAATTTTAAAAAAACACAAAGAAATCTGAGAAAGAAGAATACAAACAGAAGCAAGGGAGTGGAAGGAAAACAGGATGCAGGAGAAAGGAAAAAAACAGATGTGGGAGGAAAGAAATACAGGTCTGATGCATAAACAGGAATGGAGAACAAGATCTCTTTGGAAAAAAAAAATTATCTCCCTGGGAAGAAATTATGCTGGTAGAAGCAGAATAGATGGGAAGGAGAGAGAGAGTGCTTTAAAAACCCTCAATAAAGACTGACATGGCATGGGTAGTTGACAGGTGAGGAATCAGGTGAAGGGCAGAGATAATACTGGGACAAGGACAGTTTTGGAAGGTCACAGAGAAGAAAAGGAAACACTTTCAGGAAACACATAAAAAGGTCTGACGCTCTAAGATACTCCCTGCTGGACCTTGGGACTGAATCTGAACTATGAGAGTCTCACTGCCCCTCATTTGCCCATAAGTATCTGTGAATCCAGTCTACAAAATAACTCACCACTTCCTAAGGCTGGCCCATAGTCAGGAAGACAGCCTATATCTTAGAATAATTTTTAAAAGTTCATGTGATAAAATTCAACACAATTGACCTAACATTTCCAAACCTGCAGGTGATTTATAGAAGTGTCACCTTAATGTTGCATAATGGAAATTCTGCTTTTGTTTTTTTTGAAAAGTTAAATAAATTACATGCAAAATTATCTATCAGAACTTAATTTCAAAATGAAGTCAACGAGAGGTAAGCTTAGGACAAGCGACATTTAATGTTAAATACTTTGAAAAACTAGGATCTACATTTCTCAAACTGTGTACCTAAAATTAGTGTATGTTTTTGACCTCTCTTAAGGTGTGCCTTAGTTCGCATTGTAAGGGGAGATTACAACACTACCTCAATTTGCAGAATTTTCTATGAAAATATATTAACACTTTGTGTCTTAGAATAACAAATGATGTAAGAAAAATCTGAGAGGAAGTGAGTCTGCATTCAGAGAAGATTCTGAATAAAGAGCACCAAAACCAATACAAGATTACACATAGGACAACCAAACCAAAGAAAAGTAAATTTCCTTCCTCCATCTTAAGCATTTGCAGACTAATTCTACAAAAAATGTAATCATAACACACACATGCATTCATGCAGAACTGAGATTGCACAAAAACCCATAATGCTGTAATTTTGTAATTTTTGTGTACTTAACTTCATGATCTGAACAGTGTTATAAAAATAATGGACTTTTGCATGCTGATTACTTTTAGGCCTGAAGTAAAGGTTTTCACTGTGAAATTTTTTAAGGCCTAATATGATTGCTTGCAGTATCTTTGTAATGTTATCTCCCATCATTGTCATAAATTACTACTGTAAGTGGCTGTAGTTTAAGGGTCATTTTCTTGCTATATGTACAGAAGAGTCAGGCTGCAATCCAGCATTTTGGTTCCACTACCATTACCACATCCTTTCAGCCATCCTGATCACACCACATCCTAAATCAAACTTGGTAGTGTCATCTAAATGGCTACCCTTTTCTTGATCAGAAACAGAACAGCTAAATTAACCTTTCCTCTCCTTGTGGTAGAGGTAAACACACACTATGATATAAAAAATTATATCAGATAAAAAACTGAAAATACTTGCTAATTTGGACAGAATCTGAAGGTGTTAACTTGGTAATGGTGCCCTTTCAGACATGTGATATGAAAAGTTTTAAAATACCTTTTCGATTCACTAAACCTCTCATCTAAATGTTCTTCAAAAATGCAAATATCTGAATACAAAGTTGCAGAGTTGAAAGTTCCTTCTTTATTTCTTATATAATTATTTTCTTGTTATACCCTCATTATACAATGAGAAATCAAAAACCTGTAACAGCCATTGTTTCTTAGTTACCTTGAAATAATGTGCAAGCACAAACTAACATAGGAAATGTATTGATATTACTAAGCCTATCATAGGTAAAATGAGGTAAATTGAAGGAATAAAATAAAAATCAACTCCAGAAAGAAATACGGGATAACAAGAGATGTCACTGATAAAAAAGAAACACCAACAGGCAGAGAAACCGTTACTAAATATGCAGTAGGAAATACCAAACTCTAGCAGTTGAAGTACTATATCTGAAAGTGTGTGATAAAATACCATTTGACTTATTCAGAGAGCTTTTGCTGATACTGAAATAAAAGCAGTATCAAAAGAATACATTTGTATTTATCAAGGGGTTTTTTTGCTAAACAAAGCATTTTTGAACTTGATGAACAACTTATAGAAGAATTCTTCACTCGCCACTGGAATGCCACAGCTCTAGGATGAAAAGACAGCTGTTTAACAGCACGTATCAATATTACAAATAACGTGGCACAGAAAATACAGGAGAATACAGTGTCTAATGGAGACAACAAAAGGAATTAAATGAGAGAATGCAATTACCATTCTTGGAATTTGGCCACTTCACTGAAGTTAAGACTTCTACAATGGCAATCTCCAGTTATTTGTGTATAGTAATTTCATGATAATGTGTATTTCTAAGGAAATAGTTCTCCTCATATTTTGTAGGAAATAGTCTTACCTAGAGAGCATGCCCAGAGGAGTAACATTAAGTGATCCCATCAGCATTGCCAGGGCCATACCTGGGGCTTCTCGCTCTATTACTTCTTTAGTGGCCTGCAATCAAAGATTAAATAGCAAAGTGAGTGAAAGTACAAGGACAAGAAAAATATGAAACCAGCTAAAATTTGGGTAAGAATATCTCCTTGTTTTGTTTCTGCCAAAAGATGTCCTTGCTAAATTCTCACCACTGAAATGCGTTAAAGAATTTTCTCCTGGTTGTGTAAAACAGGGAAAGACAAGGGGTTGGGAAGAAGCACTGTTAGCTGTACTGCAAAGACTTATAGAAAATGTTAAAAGTCAGGACCCTATGTATGTAGAAATGTTAATCAACACCACAAAAGTAACAACTCCCTCTAACAGAAAGGAAAGAATATTTGGGAATAAGCAAAGAAAAGACCAAAAGTAACTGCCTTCTCTTCCTCATCAATCTTGTGCATTTTCCGTTGAGATTTTCCCAGGCATGAGAAGGGTGAATCGCTCTGCGCAGAAGACACAAAAAAAAATTTGCAAAGGGAAGCCCATGTAGCAGGCAGGCAGGCAGATAGTAAAATGGTAATGATAATGGCCAGAGGCTGAGGCCTTCCCTTTTGATCATGTCAGCAAAACAGCGGTTCCAAACAGGCTGGTGGCTTTTATTCACAAGCGGTCCATATGCAGTGGGCATCGAGAAGCCTGAAAGCAGAGTCTGAAAATTCTTGTCTTTTTAGTCCTTTTTCTACACAGGGAATCAGATGGAAAATTATTTTTCTGGAACCTGCACAACTTTCTGTCCTTACTTCCTAACACAAATTTTCTCAAACACACAATCCGTCCAGCCTCCCAAACTCTAACTTTAGTTAGGGCATAACACCTCAAAGACAGGTTACAGTCCTACCCTCTCTTTGTTTCCCTCACAGTACTTGCTGTTCAGTGGATCATCTTGTTTCAAGTTCTGAAACAAGATTCTAAGCTATTTGGCACAACTAAAATGTTAGTAATGCTCATAAAACTGTGAAATCCATTGTAAAACATGCAGCCAAACTACAATGTGTTGAAAGTACAGCTATCAAAACAGAAATAGAAAAGCACATCTTAAATATAAGGACACTCTGAATAAGCTAAATTTTCTTGGCAGTTGGATATAACTGAAGAATAAAATGGAAGAAAACCAGACATTATTTTGCAGGAAAGATTAAATTACAAATCACATCCTTGTACTTTTGTAAGCTCCTAGTTTACAAATAGAAAAATAAAGTCATAGAGAAGGAGAATGACAGAATTAACCCAACAGCATCCCTATGAGAAGGATCCAGGAGTCCTATACTAGCTATATAGCTAACACACTCACAGGAAGCAATAAATAAAACCAAAAAAATATATTCCTGAATAGCACAGATATTCTCAAACATTGCCACTAACATTTAACATGTTTTAAAAGGAATGTCAGTACCAGAAGACATCAGACACAGCTACCAAGTAAACCTTCAGATCTTTTATTAATAAGCAAACTTGGTACGTGCTCAGTTGTGGGAAGCAGAGTTTATACAAAACCAAGCAATTTTAATTCAGCAGGTGACACCACAGTCCCTTTCATTTCAAGCATAGCATGTTGGTTTTAGTATCTGCCATCCTCTACTGAGAAAAAGAAAAGGCATATAAATACAACCCAGGGTCTGTATTTCTACACAGGAAAAATGAGAAGTAGGAGGCTAGGAATGATGTAGACAAAACTAAAACCTCTCCACTGAGGGAGATTGCCTAAAGATACCTGCTGAGGTACTGAATTATCAATCACATTAAGAATTCTTAAGGCTATCAATAGACCTGATGATTTTTATAGTATAGAAGAAAAAGGCATTGCAATGGTGAAGGGACACTTTGCTGACAATGAAAAAGTTGGTGAAACATGGAATTCTCTGTGTGTGCATACATAGTAAGTCTGTATCTATGCCTTTTATTTCAACTAATGCCATGATTCAAAGCTATTCAAAACTGGTTTTAAATATAAAGTGCATTTTGAGATTTCTTTTTTGCCCTTGAGCACAGTGACACTTTGAAGATATCAGTTAAAATTCTAAACAGGCTTCAAAGGTAGTACAAGATGCAAAAGAGTTCCATAAACAATGATCTTGCAGCTTGGGGAGTCCTTCAATGAAATTCAAGTCCATTCTCCAACTTCACAAGAAAAATGACCTTCACAAAATGTCACTGCTAGCAGGCAATGTGATTATTAAAAATGTATACACTAAGCAACAAAATTTGAAAGGGCAGAAAGTCCAAGCAGCAATACAGCCCTCAACAGAAGTTTCTAAAAATACCTGCTTCAAAATATATATGCTTATATTTATTACTGCAGGCAGACTTCTACAAACAGGGGAATGCTTCCTGTTTTCATATTTGCAGCCTGACTGGATGGATGTAACCAAAAAGGGCTGCTGCTAAGTAAACAACTTTTACAGTGACATCTGCTCTTGCAATCAGCCACTGGAAAGTCCACTCTTGGGATGTCCTCAAATAACACAACTTAAAATGTGCAGTGCACAGAAACTGAAATCACCATCACACTGGGAAGCACACTCTTAATTAGCTATACCTATATGAATGAAATTAGCAGTGCTGCACTAATTTACAGATACTTTGTGTCTATCTGTAACAACTCTTCATTTCACCGAAAAACATACCAAAGTGCTGGTGGCCAGGTTTTCTGATACTTCTTTCAGGTTTGAAGGGAGGGTGGAAGAGAGGTGGCAAAACTAGATTTTCATCTGTGTCCAGCTCAGGAGTTAACTGTCTGGTACCAGCATCTACCTGCATGCAAACTATTACACAGTTAGTGACTCAGCACCTTCACATTTTAGCACTACTCTAGCAAGGCTGAATTAAGATCGTTAAGCTTTGTTTCATGGGCAATTTTTTCTTGGTAGTCTCACCATCAGCCAACTTTTACCTGCTGCAGGGGGCCATAGTGTTGGCACAAAATGAAGCCCAAATCAAGACTGTTGCCCCCAGCTCTCTTACAACAGTGACGACAACACTACTATGTGGGCAGAAGCAGGAAAAAATGATGAGGAGATTTCATTCAGAGCTGTTACACTGATGCCTTCATCAGGACTGAAGCTATACACTGATTTCTGAAACCTGAGGCTGATGACTATATAAAAAGTAGGTGGAAAATAGTGGAGTAAATTTGCATAAAATACTAAAGTGACAGCAAAGAAGCATCCCCAGTTTCTCCCACATCGGGTGGTAGTGCAAAGATGACAGATGCATACAGGATGGAGGTGGAAGTGTGGGGTTCCACAGCAGTGGAAGCATTTGAAGGTAAAAGCAAGAGTTCAGGAGAGAAACAGAAATGCAGAAAGGCCAGTTTGGAGGTTGCAAAGAAAGGTGAGGTCTGTAGTTTAGACAGGAGAAGGGAATGTAGGAAGAAGGAAGTCTAAGCAGAAAGGAAGAATTGCAGAGAGGAAGTCCAAGCAGCAGGATTGTCAGAAGGGCAGGGATGAGAGTAGAGTGAGGGCAAGTGAATGAAGCCAGTGGGATGGAAATAAGACTGCACAATGTGGCTTGGATGGACAATACATGAGGGAGAAACTCAGGAGAAGCAAGAAGGAATACCGGACATGATGGAAGTGTCAGGCTGTGGGGGAACCAGGGAGAGAGACAATGGGACTGAAATAAATCAGTAGTTTCTACTACAGAGAAGTGAGACTAACAATTAAATAATTATTTCATGGAACTATTAAAGACTTAACTAACAATGACTATCAGAGCACTTCTTGTATTTCATTGCAATATGAGTAAACATAATTTATTTTAAGACACATTTTTAAGCGCTTTCTGTGGCAGTGTGCTCCCCCTCACCTGATCTTTTGCCCCTGGCTCTGCTCAAGTGATAAGTACCAATGACAGTCGTAATAAGATGCACCTGGTCATGATGGCTGCATCCAGCTCAAAGTGGAGTCCCAGGAAACAAATAACCACACAATAGCTGAGAGCTACTTTATGGATGGGTGTCCGTGTCCACCTAACCAGAGTGCTAATTAATATCCGACTCAGGCCGCACTTGGCAAAAAACTAACATCTGCAGCTGGTATGTATGTATGACTATGAGCCAATCATCCTACCCCCATAAATAGTGAGCTGCCCAAGAGCCCTTTGAGCTCTCCTGCATGGCAGTGGGTTGCACGACAGGATCTCCCTTGAGCCAGGGACGCCTCTCACAGTTACTCCTCGAGGTTGAGAGACTCCTTGCCGCAACAGATGCTCGGTAAGTGGCTAATAGCACGCTGAACTTTGAAATCTTAGCTAAGTGATATAAAGAATTGGCTGTGTACACAAAATCCTTTAGATATAAACCGCTGAACAAGTCTGGGACTAGGCTTGGATCCAGCTGCCCCTAGACTCCTCTCTGAGAAGGAGTTTAGAAAGCAAGGGGGTCCTTTCTGAACCTCGTGACTCAACGGGAGGGTATCCCTGATAGTTTGTCTGACCCTGTCCTCTGTGCAGTAAATAATCAAGTGAACCTTGCCATCAAGTCTTGTTGAACCACTGTCGCACTTATTAACAAATTTTGTTAACTCATTGTAATACATTAATAAAATATATACTTTTGCTTCTCGCTCTTGTGAGTGAAGTGTGCTCTTTCTCCCTCTCTTTTGTGACAAATTGGCGTAGTCGGCAGGATGGCAAGTGTTATCACCGATTATTTACGGAGGCATGGAGTGAATCCGAGTCCCAGATTCTCAGAAGAATGGGCTCATGACAATTTGTATAATTGGAAAGCTGTTGAAGAGCACCTAGAAGTAACTCGGGGCTTCACAAAGAATGGAAAAGGGAAAGGAGTTATTTGCAAGATGCTAGGTGCATGTTTGGAAGCTGCATGTGAAGAAAAAGAGAAGAAAAATAGAAAGGAGCAGGACCTAGAGAAAGAAATAGAAAGTAGAAAGGCAAGTGAGTTGTTACTGTCTTTAAATTTGAACAGCTGCAGAAACAGTTACAGGAGGAAAAGGAAAAAACACAAAAGTTGGAAGAAAAGGTCGAGATGATGCTTCTTCAGGCTCCCTGCCCCCCTGACATTTTACAGATCAGGAAACTAATAGTATCCCCTGAAGACTGGGATGGGAACATCTAGGGTGATCCCGATAATAGCTAGTCAGAAGAAGATCCCTTGATCCCCACAAATCCTCCTGAATATGAAGCCAGACCCACTGTTAAAACATAAAAAACAGTGGGACCTCAGGGTGGTCATCCAGGACACACTACACAAACCATTCCCTGGGATCCATTGGAATTAACAAACTTGCAAGAGAGATATAGCAGAAACCCAGGTGAAACTGAAACAGAATATTTGTGGCAAGTATGCCTAAGTGGCGGCAACCGAATAATGTTGAGTGAGGATGAAGCAAGTGGCTATTGGCGTCCGGGAGTTTTCTTAAATTTAGGACCCGACCTGACTAATACATCCCATTCTATCACCAGCCGAGTAGTTTATTGGGCTGGAGGAATAGACCTGATGGAGCGAGGTGAACCCTCCATAATCCCCATTAAATCTCTAAGTGAGCTCTCTACAGCCGTCACAAAAGCTGCTTGCATACAAGTCATGCATGAACACCGGCCCATGATATCCCACCGTCTGATACAGTAGATTTTGCAATGTTAAAACCATTAATTAGAGGAGCCCCGGCAATTCTTAAACCCCATTTAGTTGCAAAACAAGATGAGATCAAAAAGGACACACAACACAATTGGAGTCTAGGTGATAACGGTCGGAATGCTTGCAAGCAACTGCCTACACGGGCAGAATTGATGCACAGGGTTGTTAACTACAGCTGTGAAATGGCCTGGGACAATACAGTATCTGAAAAACAAAGCCTAAAGCCCCGCGGGGACGGGTGGGGGGGGGTGGGGGGAGATCACAAAGTAAGCCCCGGAAACAGGGAAGGGAAACAAATTTAAAAACCCACTAACAGAACCTTGAGAAGGGAGGAATGAATTGTGGAGGAGTGCATTAGCCCTAGGCATTCAAGGTCAGCCTACTGGCATTATCTTGAGTCTGGTTGAAGCCTTCCAGAAACTAGATAAAGGTAACAAAAAGGACTGTATTTCAACTTCTCCCCCATTAGCCCCCAGAAAGGGAGACAACCCTTTCCACTCCCTTAAGGAGGAATCACAGAGCATGGAGCCAAAAAACAAGTAACGTCTGGGAGGCAACTGGGCCTGCCTGTCTGGAAGGTGGAGGCTTATCAGTGGATAAGTGATGATGGCCCACACATTTTAATTCCAGCTGGTCCTCAAGGACGATTGATAAGGTTTCTAATAGATACCGGAGCCCAAATTTCAATATTAACGCAACAAGATGCCGAGAAGCTGGGCGTAGAGCCGGATGGCAAAGAGTTAAGATTACCGGGGTAAATGGGGCGAGTCTTGTATGTGAAACTGCCAAGGTCAATTTATGGCTCCTGGGTGAGAAGCGCATGTCGGCTACTCGCTTTGCAATTAGAGATCATCATGAAAATATTATAGGTTTTGATGTTTTAAACGGACAAACCTGGCACCTGCCAAATGGCAGTGTGTGGTCCTTTGGTTCGAACATTGATCCCAACCCTGGTAGCAACTGGGAGGCTGCAGTGCGTGTACTCCGCGCAGCCCCTGCACTCCCCCAGTCAAAAATCACTAACATACCACAATATCCGATTTCTGCTGCGGCACGAAATGGGATTTCTGAAGTCATAGCTGATTTGGAGAAACGACAAATTATCTCCAGAACCCACTCCCCATATAACTCACCTGTCTGGCCAGTTTGGAAGCCAGATGGGAGGTGGCATTTAACAATTCATTACCCGCGCCTGAATGCTAATACAACCCCGCTGACAGCGGTGGTGCCAAACATTGCAAACTTAACGGCGACTTTGCAAGCAGCAGCACACCCCTGGATGTCAAAGATATGTTCTTTATGGTTCCCTTAATAGGAGGAGGATAAAGAGAAGTTTGCTTTCACTTGGGAGGGAATACAATATACTTTTAACAGACTCCCACAGGGATATAAACATTCACCCACAATTGCTCATGCTGCACTTTCTTTTACAGACAGTCTCACTTCCCCAAGATGTGAAACTATATCAATATACAGACGATATCCTAATCGGAGGAACTTCCCCTGAAAGGGTGGGGGAAGCGGCAGCAGCAGTGTGGCAAGCACTAAATAAAGCAGAAATTGAGATTCCACCTGGAAAATGCCAGGGGCCAAGTAAAGAAGTAAAATTTTTAGGTACTTGGTGGATAGCAGGCAGTGCAGTAATTTCTCCAGACACCCTAAGAAAAATAGAAGAGTTGCAAATGCCCAAATCAAGGAGGGAATTACAACAATTAATAGGAATTTTAGGATATTGGAGGAAGCATGTACCTGGACTTTCTGTCATTTCCTGACCATTATACTCACTCTTACGGAAAGGCAAACCGTGGGAGTGGAAACTATAACATTCAGAGGCGGTCAAAACTCTTAACTGAAGAATTAAAAACATATCAGTCACTAGGACCAGTACACCTCCGTGACCCTATTATAGCCGAATGGGGTTTCGCTCAACATGCTACTTACTGTAACCTGTTCCAAACTGGCCCTGATGGGGCAGAAAGATCTTTATTATTTAGCTCAACTGCATTTAAAGAAACAGAACAACGATACTCTGAATGGGAAAAGGGACTTTTATCTTTAGTCCGAGCAGTTAAACAGGGACAACCTGTGCAAACTAGAGGACCATTTAATTTACTAGAAACAATCCTAAAGGGGACTGCTCCCCCAGGAGGAGTTGCACAAAAACCCACTGTCAGAAAATGGTACACTTACCTAACAGGAGTTGCAGAAAATACACAATTAGCAGAAGGACACACTAAGGTTTATAAATTGCAGATGCCCATAAACACAGACCCTTTAGCATTACAACAACCTTTTAAACCTTCACCCATTCTGGATGCACCACCCCTCACTGAGGGTACACCGACAGAAAACATATGTTTTATGGATGCTTCAGCAAAAAAGATAAATGGCAATTGGCAATATAAGGCTGTTGCATTAGATATTACCACTGGCAAACAGGTAATAGAAGAAGGTAAAGGCAGTACACAAGTAGGAGATATAAGAGCAGTTGTTTTCGCAGCACAGAATGGAGCAAAAATAATCTATGTAGACTCCTACGCTGTGTGGGCCGGTGCCACACAGTGGCTTTGTCAGTGGGAAACCTTGAATTGGGAAGTAAATAAATCCCCAGTTTGGAGAAACAAGGACTGGCAATTATTACTAGATATAGCCAGGAAAACACCTTTCAAGATGGGATGGGTAAAAGCTCATGTTAAGGATGATCAACCAGCTACAAAATTGAATCAAAGGGTAGATGAGCTAACTAAAATTAGGACAATCACTTTAGATCCTGAGTGGTATCGATTGGGAGAATGGTTACATCAAAACCTAGGCCACACAGGTAAAGAAGCACTTTACTTTGCTGCACAAAGTAAAGGCTGGCCTATAAACAGGAAAATTTGTGAAACTATTCTTACAGAATGTCCCCAGCACGGATTGAAATTACAAGCAGATCATCCTGCTAAAGCACCACCTCTACACATCAAGGAAGGGAAAACTTTATGGTCTACATGGCAAATTGATTATATCGGACCACTGAAATCCTCTGCAGGATATCAATACATTCTCACAGGAGTGGAAGTAGTCTCTGGCTTGCTTATGGCGACTAAATGTCGGAAAGCTGATGGCTGAAATACAGTGCGAGGGCTATCATTTTGGTTCTCAAATCTACCTACTCCTGATGTTATCCAAAGTGATAAAAAGTGGCTCACATTTTTCCTGTAAGGAAATGCAAGACTGGGCAAAACAAGAGGGAATTAAATGGATATTCCACACCCCATACTACCCTCAATTGAATGGGGTGGTAGAAAAAGCTAATGGCTTATTAAAAAGGAGTCTCAAATCACACGAGGCTCAATGGGATACAAGACTTCCCAAAGTACTTAATCAATTAAATAATCAATATGGGCCTACTGGAAGTCCTGTAAGCCAAGCGTTCTTTGTGAAAACTGAACTTAGTGCTCCACACACTGGGGAAAGAGAACATCCAACAGTATTACAGCCAGGACAGCCTGTGATGGTTAATCTACCATCCATTGGTACTGTGCCTATGACTTTAACTAAACCTCGTGGCCTATCTGCCTAGGAAGCTACTGATAGCAGTGGTGCAAAACACAGAATTACTGCACAATGGATTTTTCCTTCTTTTTAATGGGGTAACCTATTCAGACTCTCCCCACCGAAACAAATCTCTGTTTTCTCTTACAGCACCCCACAGAATGACCAATGGAAATGTGGTGTTCGTGTTAGTATTCCAAATCCTAAGACTACTACCACTCTTAATCCGAGATCACAGAACCCTAGAGTGGCCATGATCTCAAGCTTGTGTTGGATACACCGGAAGTATGGGAATATGCTCTAGTAAAGGAAATTTACATCTTTCCACTGTGGTCGTGCATGGAAATAAGGTATACTTGGAAAATGAATGGAACTGGGGTAAGGATGAAGCTGATAACAGTTCCCTGACTTTGGAGAACAGCAGGGAAAGAAATTCAAATAGGATGCCAGATGATCAATGGGTCTACCCATGAGAAAGCATCTCAGATTTCTGTGTACAATGTTACATGAAACCCAACAGCAAAAGATACGAAACTTTGTGTCTCTGAAAGATTGGACTGTTGGTACAATTTTACCTTAGTAAAACCTGTTTTGGTAGTCTGCCTCTGGGCTCACCGTAGCGTGGGATTATCCTTTAAATTCAAAATAGATGTTATCAAACATAGCATAACAACATCTACCCCAATTGTAAAGGATAAGGAAAACCTATCCCCACAAATTTCTGAAATTGGACCATATGTTATCAAAAATACAGGCCAACAACAAGTGTTGTTTAATCCATCATGGTCTCTTAAATGAGTAGAACTGCTGATGCAACTTAATATCTCTACAATCAAACCAACCTGTTCACCATTCCTGGGTACATCCTATGCAGGATGGTTAGCCTGGTTACATGGATGAACCCTCACCTTTCCAAGACGAACAAGGAGAGATGTGACTGGTATCATAGGGACAGGACTGGGAGTCTTAAATAGTATAGATGCTGAAGTACTGGTAAATAAACTGAGCACAACAACAAATGATTTAAGCATATTAGAACATCCATTGTGGTCTTCTCTATTAGCACTGGGAACTAACCAGTGGCTCTTAATCTGATATATTACCTCAGTGGGAAAAAGTTAATATGAAGGACCACCAACTGATTGTGGATGCACTTGGTGCAGCTCAAAATAATGTCTCTCTAGCTCTTAGCTGTATCCAAGCCCAACTGTGGATGCAATCTATAGCAGCAACAATTATAAGAGAAGGTGAAGAAGGCACCTTACCCACTGAAATTCAAAAGCTAATTTGGGATAATGCAACTAAATTTGAGAAAGAATTCCACTCTTGGTGGTATTTAGTCAACTTCACTTACAACCCCATCAACAACAAGGCCACAGCTTTTGTCTTAACGATACACAATGCTTCGGCATATACCATATACCAAATCATTCCATTAGGATTAAATCACAATGGACCTATACTCTATCCATTAGAACATAGAGTCTGGGCCCAACAAAATGGAAACAAATGGCAAACTATTGATGTTAATGCATGTGTTGTATGGGAACAACAAGGATTTATTTGTGAGAGTAACACCATCAAAGTGCAAGACGTTTGTCTTGACAATGAACAAAATGTTTGTCACTTTGAAATACATCCCAATGAAACCCCTGGAACTGTACTTGTATATATTGGAAAAGGATGTGTTTGTATGAAAACGCTTTGCGATTTTATACTTACAGATAACATTACTGTAGATACTCGCAATCACTCAAATATTTGTGTTTGTAACTTTACTAACATTATGGGATGTGACTTTAACTATTCAGCTCCTGTTACGTTTTATAAGTTGTTACAATCTAACTATACATTGAGTCAAGATTTATTGCCTACCCCCATCGGAATGGATCTTACATTGGTGAAGAAACTACTACAACACAATGACCTGTGTCAACTGCTAGAACGCATCTGAAGCAATGGACACAAAACTCTAATCACCATTCATCATAATGCAGAAGAGATACACTATGTCTTTGAAAGAGTGAAAAAGGATGGAGAACACCATTGGTGGGAAACTCTTCTTGGATGGTCATCAACTGCAACAGAAGTGTTTAATCGTATGCTTCACCCAGTTGTGATTTTACTAACTCTAACTTTAGTATGTCTATCACTTATCATTATATTGTATACAAAGGTCTGGAACATGATAAAAAAAATAGCTCAACTTCAAACACCCAAAACATAAAAAATTAACACATAACAAATAGCAGTGCTTCACTGTCTACTTACCATGAATCTGTAAGTGCGCAAACTATCAACATACTATTTCTGGCACAGAGGCAAGAGATGACCATACCACCACTCTGTGTATGTAAGATGAATTAACTATAGTCACAGAGTGGAGTGTGGCAGTGTGCTCCCCCTCACCTGATCTTTTGCCCTTGGCTCTGCTCAAGTGATAAGTACCAATGACAGTCGTAATAAGATGCACCTGGTCATGATGGCTGCATCCAGCTCAAAGTGGAGTCCCAGGAAACAAATAACCACACAATAGCTGAGAGCTACTTTATGGATGGGTGTCCGTGTCCACCTAACCAGAGTGCTAATTAATATCCGACTCAGGCCGCACTTGGCAAAAAACTAACATCTGCAGCTGGTATGTATGTATGACTATGAGCCAATCATCCTACCCCCATAAATAGTGAGCTGCCCAAGAGCCCTTTGAGCTCTCCTGCATGGCAGTGGGTTGCACGACAGGATCTCCCTTGAGCCAGGGACGCCTCTCACAGTTACTCCTCGAGGTTGAGAGACTCCTTGCCGCAACAGATGCTCGGTAAGTGGCTAATAGCACGCTGAACTTTGAAATCTTAGCTAAGTGATATAAAGAATTGGCTGTGTACACAAAATCCTTTAGATATAAACCGCTGAACAAGTCTGGGACTAGGCTTGGATCCAGCTGCCCCTAGACTCCTCTCTGAGAAGGAGTTTAGAAAGCAAGGGGGTCCTTTCTGAACCTCGTGACTCAACGGGAGGGTATCCCTGATAGTTTGTCTGACCCTGTCCTCTGTGCAGTAAATAATCAAGTGAACCTTGCCATCAAGTCTTGTTGAACCACTGTCGCACTTATTAACAAATTTTGTTAACTCATTGTAATACATTAATAAAATATATACTTTTGCTTCTCGCTCTTGTGAGTGAAGTGTGCTCTTTCTCCCTCTCTTTTGCGACATTTTCAAAGTGTCTTTTTATTGGAGTTAGGGCATTATGTTCCCAAACCAACCGATATATTTTTAGATATCTTTGACGTAGTTGTGGTTGCTTAACAGATGGCTTGCTGCCAACTGGTTTCGCAGGGTTCTCTGCTGCTTCACTGCCTTTCTTTGCCTCCATATAATTTTAGTTAGTTCAGTTGCTAACCTGTGGAAGCCCTCCCAGGCAGCTTCTGGAGGATACACCCACCGCAGACTGATTTAATTAAAAGACCTAGGACTACTCATCTTGAAATGTTCAGAAACTCCTTATCTTTGTCTTTCAGGTATTAAACACAGCCAAGTTTGACCTCTTACTATTAAGTAATGATCTGAGACATTTCATATATTTTTCAACAGTTTTGGGACTTTAATATGATTTTATCTCTTCAACTAAAATGCAAATATGAGACTGAGAAGTCATAGTAAATTCAATTAAATTAAGATGACTGAGTGTCTCTGCTGAAAATATTTCTGTTGAAAAATTTAAAATCTACGACTCTGCATAGCATATCATAAAGCTATTTATGCAAATTAATGGACAAATTTGCAGATAATTTATATTTAACAGACTACAGAATTAGCAGGGATAACAATTCATTACCTATTTGAGCCTTTCATTGAAAGTGGAAGTCTTGGAAGGGTCTAAGCAAAGAAACACCTATATACCTTCTGCAACACAGCTCACAGACCATGGTCAAACCTCAGAACACTGGACAAAGAACTATGGAGACAGATCAGTCAAATATGCAACAAAAATGTCAGTCACATCACAGGAACAAAAATTGCATCTCAGCTTGGATATAAGATACCTTCTTCAAGGTTATTCAGTATACCTCTGCCGGAGATAACACACATGCCTGTAATTTCTGTTCACAAGTCACCTATTTCAGCTTATTCTCTACTTCCCTACTCTTATTTTGCAGGGGAGAAAACAGAGCTTACATGGAGCTAGACTGTTTAGAGCTTCTCACCTAAAAATCACTTATCTATTTCTTCTCAAGAAGAGAATAAGAAATACAGGTTGCAGCAGTTGGTTTCTTTCAATACACTGAAAAGTTTTGGATAAGGATCAGTTTGAGTCACTCATTCTCACTATCATGCTGTCTTTCCTTGAATTTTTCTTATTGCCTGTGTGTGATGAAATTTTGTATCTTTTTTATGGATGGAAGGCTTGACAGGAACTGTGCTCTCTGATGTTCTCCAAAATCAAATTTCTTTGGCTAACTGCTCAGTTAATTTGATAAATGGATAAAACCGATCACACATGGTATTGCTGCAAAACAACTAAAGTCTAGCAGGTTTGTAAAAGTCTTTCAACTTGTCATCAAAGTTAATAACTTTCTAATAATATAGTGGCCCTAACACATCATTGGGGTGCTGCTGCCAGAGATAAGCCATGCAATGACTGTCCTTTCACATGTACACAATTACGATTATCATCAACTTCTTGATGTCAAATTGGTTGTCACAGATCCATGTAAGTCAAGAATGGCCTGCATCTAGAGGGCAATGAATAGCTGCTTCTGGACACGGTGGATCCCAGAAGTAGGTGTTTGCTATCGTACTAGAGCTTTTGACAGATTCACACCCACAGCAATGAACCTGGCCACATGCACCTTAAAAGTAATAGTCTGACAGTCATCATTTCCTTAACAATGTTATGCATGAGTGCTAATGATGTGGGCCTGTAAAAAACCATCAGCTGTTTTATAGTCCCAGAGTAGTGGAGAATAACTAACATAAGGCTACAGTAAGCACCAATCACTATGTTTGGGCTCACAGGATGGACTGGTGGTGGTTAGGGAGATATCAGGCCAGTGCTGCCCGTATGCATGTGTTTGTTCCTCCTCATGAAGTGACCATCCAGGCTTCTGTCAATTTTACTGTACAGTAAGAAACTCAGCTTGAGCCTGGCAAGTCTTCATTTTGATGGTCCTGTTGGGTCTTTTTGATGTTAAATGCTGCTATTGTGTCAGACACACAGACACATACTGAGAGCTCTCCCAGGCTTTTAGAGAATTAGTTTACATAAAGTAAACCAAAACATGACTAAACATACCAGGGTGGCTTGGTCTATCACCTTTCCCTCTTATCAATGGTGAGCTTGGTAAATATATATATCCTCCAATAATTGACCTGATTACATGTTCTTTTTCCTCTTCTTCCAACTCAAACCTACAAACGGCCAAAGGTGGATGAAATCCTGATTAATGTGGCCAACTAAAAATGATCTCTACAAACTGGTGTATCTGCATGCACCAATAACGCATTTCCACTGACAATAATTCTGCAGGACAAGAATGCTGATTTGAAGTTTGCTTGTACTCTCAGCATATTCGCAGTGACCCTGCTGCCACCAAGATCCCAGTCATCACAGAATGACCCTACAGAATTTATCTGAGTGAGGAACAGAAGTGTCACAGCAACAACTGCTGTTAGGTTAGATTAAATACAGATTCTGTTTTCACTGTTTCTTCCCATATCCATGATTCCCTCTGCCTGCTGCTTGCCCCCTCCAAACTCCCTCACTCTCTTCACTGGGATCCATCATACCATTTGTTGTAACCTAATGCCTATGGCATGAGACTCAGAAGCCAGGAGCTAATTCGGTGTCCTTCTTGTTTATAAACCGATATCAGCAAACGATTCTATCAGTACAATTCCACTGTGTATATGACCATAAAAAGCAACAGGCTGGTACAGGTACCTCTGACAATACTCAGTGACTTATGCATGACCAAGCCATGAATATATTTAATTTTTAATAGTTGGACTCCAATGATTGTTATTGGGAAAGATGCTTCACATTTTTATACACAATAAAGAAGCTGAAAATTTACATGAATATACTAGAGAAAGCAATACTGTGGAATTTGTAACTTGTTCCTGCACCTCAGTACATTTGTATCTAAGTTTTGAGCTAAACCTCGTTGCATTTGATTTACGTGAACTTTGTAGATCAGTGATTTGACTGCCCCATTTGTGTAACAGAAATGTTAATGAAATTGGTGCATCTGGGCAACCAAACCATGTGCATCTTTTGAACAGCACTTCTAATATATATTAAGTGTTAATAATAATTTAACTTTGATTGCTAAACAAAGTTTTAAGATAGCAAATGTGTATAAAACACTTATGCCATACAAACTTATCTTAATTTTATGATACTGCTCACCCCCATACATTGTCATAAAACTGAACAATCATTTTTAGAAACAGTTAACCAAACAAAGAAAACAAATGCTTTTCTGCACTGTGAGGAATGCATTTAGGCTCTATGAAGATGTACACAGCCCACCAGATGCAGTATGTTACAGCTGTATAATGGTGTGTGTCAAACCAGTGTCAAAAGGCAGAGTATTTCCAAAGGTGGGGAGGTTAGGAGGATTGGCTTCTTAAAACAATAACTGGAAACAAGGCACTGCACTTGCTTCCAAAGAAGGGTCTGGTGCCTACTTCCTTTTTCAGCCCTCTTTTTCACATGCAAACTGCTGTGCTTCCCACTTCACTTCATGTAAGAATGAATCTCTTGCTGTTCAATAAAAGTAGTACAGCTGAAGACTTGCTGGTAAAGGTAGTGACACCATTCTGCTGTTACAAAAACACTGTTAAAATTTTAGCTATATCATCATTATTATTAAGTTTTCCCTCAGTTACTTTGATCTGCTTTATATTTAATGTAGAATGTAAAAATCTACACAATCCATCACAACTTTTGCAAAATTCTTTAAAAATTGAAGAAGTGGAGCAAAACCTAAGAAATGAAAAATTTTATTCTCTGCAGATCACAGAATCACACAGCAGAAATGAGAGAAATGAGTATCAATATCTACAATATCTCAATAAGAGTATCAATAAGAATTCTACAATTAATGCAACTGACAATATAATGAGCTATAACTAATGGTATGATAACTAGGGAACACTGTCTCAAAAAAAAACACCAAACCCCTGTATAGTGCTTCTGGTTATGTGTACTATCTTCTAGACTATGTATCTATACCAAAAGGGAATCAGGGTACAGTTAGCTCAGTTAGCTTCATTCCATACAAAACTAGTGCCAAAACTGGAGTCTTTATATATGGGGGTGGGGAGAAGGAAGTATATTAAGCAGTGAAGTCTAGAACTACATAAGAGAAACAAACCTGTCACTTTTGCTTAGTTGTGATATTAGTATCACAGGACAGACCCTATTCTTTAGAGATCCTCATCAGTACACGTAAGAACAAAGCCACCAGGTAGAAACATATGCTGCTTTCCCTTAAGAACTTGCCCAGTCTCTTGGGCAGTGAAAGAACCAAAAGTTTTTACTTGCAATTTCACTCCTCTAAGCAAATAATTTTGCAATGCTTTAGCTCCAACACATTTGCTACTGAGATTGAGATGTGGAACTCTCTTCTTTTGAGAATGTTCTCTGTTTTTCCTGTCATTTGCTGCCTTCTGCCAAGAACAAATATTGCATATGAAATATTTTTACTTCTGAAACTCCAGTCAGCTTCTGCCACAGGTAAAGTAGCACCTCCAAACAATTTCAGATCTCAAAACATCAATGTTGAAGATGAAAAAAAAAAATCCTTCCAAAAATACACTATGAAGGATGGACTACTGAGGGATAATTTTTCAAGAATATACCACGGCAATACCAGAATTACAAAAAGTACTTAACTTTCTCTTAAGATTCCCTTACACAGCATCTTTACTTCCCAAGTAAATGATAAAGCGTGTCTAGTAAGAAGAGCTTTAAAATACTTCTGCCATAACCTAAAAACTCATAGAAAGGATTGTTCAATGAGATCCAGTGATGCAATTCATGCGTTCAGAGTCTGAACAGTTGTCGATTTAGGTACACGTGAATGATGCCCTCATTGGAACTGAACAACCGAACAGATTTTGAGAGCCAAAGTGACCTACTGTGCATTCTGTCAAACAACTTCCTATACAGGATTATTTAACTCCTGGCACAAATCACATTCCTTTTCTCTGAGATTCTCATGGAAGCAACTGGATGAAAAGGTTTCTTAAAGAGAAGATGGAAAGTGCTTTGGTTAAGACTGCTGCAGCACAGAGTACTGAAATAGAAGACGGCAGAATTCCTAATCTACACTGAGTGAGGAATATTAAATATATCAAGTTTACCTTTTCCTCTATAATTTGATTTTACTATTTAATTAATGGTTTATAATACTTAATAATAATAGTTAACAATATAAGGAAATCCAGGATAAAATACTTTCCCTTTATTTTACTGTTCAAGATCTTTTCTATACACATTTCTGTATCCAAAACACCAGTTTCTTCCAGTTTTAGATGATGTTACAGTACCTTCAGTGCACTAGCTAAAACCAGTTTAATCATTTATTGACACTCCTTAGCTGTGACAGAGTAACGCTTTCACATTAATGCAACTTTGTGTTGTATAGACAAATTCTGTCTACTTCCTAACTGCCCAACTCTTAACTTCAAAACCCTGAAGTTCTTATAGTGTAGCCACGTTTTCATTAATAGAGATACAGCAACATAGGTATATAAGCACCTCCCCTCACATATATTCTGCTGTGCTTGAAGCAGCAGACCATGTTGTGCAGAAAAGGTCTTTTTGCTTTTTAATAAAATTCACTCTGTGTCCAAAATTTTTCAGCAGATTGATTTTTATACTAGCAGTGTGCAAGTGGATCACTGAGAAAAGTGGTAGCTTTTAACTGGAAAGGCAGCAGAGGTTCTTAGACAGGCACAGGGAACAAGTTAGTTCTTCCTCTGTGTACTTAAAATGTACACAGGACTGGACTCCTGCAATAAATGCTATGCAGCTCACTACCACAGCAATGGTAGTGATTCAGAGAACAGCAACTACAAACATCATAGCTCTAAGAAGATTAACTTAAGTAAAAAATCAGACAGCAGTATTTCTATATAATGTATATGCATAATGAAAGACAGTAATTCAGAATAACAGAAATCATATAACCTTATACCTAAGGTTAGCTGCCCAATACTATGTTTCTGATTAAATGAGTTAAATAAAAAAAACCCAAAACACCTCATTTAAAAAAGCTAACAGGGAAAGGAAAAAAGACAGAAAATATTGCTGGGGAAAATATTAAGCTGTCTCAACAATGTGACAAGCTATTAATTGAGAAAAACTCACAAGTTCCAGCTAGGTTAGTAAATCCATCCTTGCTATGCGTAAAAATGTCAAAAGAAAACTCTACTGTTACAGACTCCCTCTTGCCTGCAAAGAGTGATGAGTTAATAGCAGCTTCTCATTAAGATGCTGCAGGAAACAAAATCCCTGGGAGACAAAGACATCTAAAAGAACTTTGTGCCTTTCTCTGTTCTTCTCATCCCAAGAACCACCAATGCTGAACAGCAGAAATCAGTAAAACTTTCATGAATTGTAGAGGAGTTTGAGAGAGACCACAGTTTTAGGCCTTGCTGTTCATTAATTCCATATACCACTGGATATATAAGCACTATCTGGTTTGAAAGAAAGAAATGGTCAGCTCGTAGAAAGAAGTGGAAATAACCCAATAATTTTTCACTCTTGAAAAGGGAGCTGTAGCCCAAAAACTCAGACAAAAAAAGTGGTGCAATGTGTAGGTTTCATTCAGCTTTGAAATCTGCAAAATCTGCCACTTGAGTGATGCACATGATTGCAACACTCAACAAAATAAACTTTATTTCATAAAGTCTATCTACAGTCTACCTGCAAAAAGATTAAAAGAAAAAGCCTAATTAAGGTGTACAAATATTTCCTGAAAGCAAACAGCGAGGATGGAAAAGATTATTTAGTGATGCCATGAGGCACTATGAGAGCAGTAAAGTACTCATCAAACAAAAGTGTAAGTGCAGTCTCAGATAAAATTTCCAAACCATGACATCTATCTGACATCATCAAGCTCCCAAGTGAAGTGAAAGAAGCTCAAGCAAATTCAAAATCTAAAGCCTGGCTGGGCAAAACAATAGAAAAATGTACTGGGGTGAACAATTCTGCAACAGTCATTGAAGGATGGATGACTGGGTCCTCTTCCATGTATAAACTCAGTGAATATATCAGTTTAATTTACTAAGGAAACTGACTAACTTCAAGCCATGGATATTATCTTAACAAGGAATCAGTTAAAACTGCATTATAACCATGTACATGCCTTTTCCTAGCCTGTAGTCTAAAGGACATTTTAAGAAAAGGGAACCCAGAGGATGGAGTGTTTAAATCATCCCAAACATATTCAACAGAATAAAAGAAAAAATCATGGGTTACAAATTGTGATGCTCAGAAGTAATCATGTAAAAACAGTACTGACTTGCTGTTTACATCTGCTTTGTGTATCTATCTTCTCATTTTTCCAACAAAAGCTATCTACCCACTAAGTAAAGAGGTAACAGTAGAGAGACACTGGAACTTACTCAGTATCAATATACTTTCAGCAAATTGTTACATGAGTTGTGACAGCAAAAGCCTTCATCACTGATGACAATGCACGAACCAAAGGCGTAAATGTTCTTTAGCATAACGCTTATCATCTGAGGCACTCTTGTCTAAAATTAAACAAATAATTTTTTCAAACTGGATCCAGAAGCAACACATATAATAAAATCTGAATTCCAAGTTGATATGAGTCACTGTCAGACACATTATTCTTAAAAGAATGGAAAACTTCAACTGAAACTGAAAGCAGTGATTAAGTGGATCAGGGCCGTGGAACACCTTCTGGAAATCCCAAGGGTAACAAAATAATTATATACCTGTCTTTCTTTTTGAGAGCAAAAGACCTGTATTAGTTAGGAATTTGTTTTCTTTTCAGAAACAACTGAAGAAATTAGGTGCTTAGATGCTACAATGCTGACTACCATTGGAAAAGATATCTTTAGAAAACAGAGAAGAATAAAGAAAGTAAACCGTAAAAATTTTAATGAAATTGAAATACTGCATTGAAGTGAGAAGAGGATATATGAAAAACACTCTCCTGACAAATAATTTGTAGGATTCAGACATAGTAGTTCAGGAAATGACTGTCAGAAATGTAATAAGTTTTTTTCATCAGAGATAATAAGGAAGGAAGAGAGTCTAAGAAGAGGAAGTAAAACTGAGATACAATTAGGCTGATCACAGAAAATTTAGTTATCCTGGAAAGAGAAACTCTATCAGCTGGAAAGACTTGTAACTCTTCATGACTATTCCAGAAGCTAATTTTTTGTTGAAAAGTGCACAAGATAGACTAAAGAATACCTTTAAAAAAACAAACAAAACCACCCAAACAAACAAACATGAAAAAAAATACACAATAATGTTGTGTCTCATTGTTCCAGGGATTTGGTAGATATGATGTTATTCCCAGGGCTTTGTGTATAAATTTTTCATTGTTTCTTTAATCAAATTTTGACTCATTTATAAGACAAAAAACTACAATGTATTCTTTCACCTTGAAATAGATTTTTTTAAACTGATTAAAATTTTTGTACCATAACTTGATCACTGCAGATGGAAAAGTGATTTAACTGGATATTTTCAGTGAAGCTGCCTGAGACAGCACTGCATCAATTCTCCAGTAGGTATAATTTTATACCAAGAAAATTCCATACGTTCAAGAAAAAGTATTGTGTTTATTTTCCTTCAGTTTCTAATGCTTTTTTTTTTTGTTTAAAGTCTATATAACCTGCATATAATTTGAAAACTAGCTGTTTTTCTGAGGTAATATTAATTTTTAAAAAGCTATATTAAAAATAACTAAAATGATACACGGAAAAATGACTTATGGTTTTTGGGATAAGAAGTGAGTTCTAGCAGCATCCTGCAGCCCCACAGTGCTAGAGTGAATATTCCTCCTCCCTTCCAGCATGTGATGTCACTTCTCAAGCAACAGCCTAGGGAAAAGCAGCAAAGTAACACTGGGAGTTAAAGCTTGGAGAAAGAGAATTGCCACTGAGATCTGTTCTTGTCACCAGACCCCTCAACAGCGTGAAGCTGGTGGGAAGTGAGAGACTGCCAGCCTACTGTCTTTAAGAGTTCGCAAAGTTGTGAAAAAAATATGCCTGGAGAAGCAAGGGAGGGTTGGAAAGGCTGAGGAGAGGACAGGAAAGCCTAGGATACCATAAGGGAGTAAAGGCAGATGTTTGTGTCCTCTGGTTCCTCGGAGCAGGATATGAGCATACCAGATTTCTAGAGATTATCGTGAAAACTAGGAGAAGGTTCCCGCTGGCTCTTACTCGGAACGTTGTCTGTCATACTGGGAGCCATCCTCCACAGGGGCAAGCTGGTGTCAGGAGCATGGGAGCAAGGTGGTCTCCCACAGCATCTCCCTCTGATTCCACAGCTGGTCTCGCACAGGTGAAAGAGGCCACTGAATCAAGGGATACTGCCCTGCCTCTATGGTTAGACATTATTTCCCATATTTAGGGTATCTCTGAAGATAGCAAAAGTAGTAATATTAAATCTGGAGAGATTAAAAGCTAAAGTTAAAAGAATATTACAATTATTTTAAGCATAGGAAGACTTTATTACGAAATTATGACAGGGTTCGTTATGACAGAATATTCTCTCCAATTCCTAGTTGGTACTGGATTCAAAAGCATAATTAAAACCACAAACACTCATAATAAGCTAGAAACTGTGGCACAGCTAGGAAAAGAGAGGTCAAGTGAGTTGAATTAAAGAAAAGAGGCATGAAATCCTCCTTCTTACTCTAAGCTATAACAATGATTTATTCCCTTACTATGGACTTTACAGATGTAGTCAAGTTGTTGTTCTTAATCTGTAAGAGAGTGACAAAAGGTTTCTGTAAACTGGCAGTTGACCACTCTCCCAGTACCAAAAGAGCAGGAAGCAGCCACTACGACACACGGCGGTTTGGTAATACTGTACTGATCCAATAGCTTTTTTAGATTAGCTGCAACCTTGTGTTTTAAATTAAAAGACCTGTAAAATTTCTTATTTAGCTCTTTTGATCCACTGTGTTTACTGAACATAGCTCTACCTTCAAACCTTAATCTTTCTGAGCTTCAGCAACAGATTGTTTATCTCCCCTGTTATTACCTACCTTCCATGGATTCTGAGAATTACCATAGGTAATATTAGTGCTGTGTTTTAGTACTTAATTACTACCGTATTTAATTTTGAATACAGTATTACTGAACAGTAATACACCTATCAAATGAAGTGATGGAAGCGAAGACTAAATACAACGCGGCTTTTTTTTTTGTTGTTGTTGTAAGGAGGGAAAGGGGTTTGAGCAGTTCTATGAAAAAGCTGGATGCTGGTACTGAGATCAGTTTTTGGCTGGTATGTTGAACTGAATCAGATCACGAAGGAGCCAGACAATTTTTTTTCCCCGTTCCTTAAAATTCATCATTTTTTTCAGACTGGTACATATTTAGAAATAAAATCTAGGCAGGTTGGGCAGGACAATATGATAGAAATGCCAGGCATAAAAGCAAGTGGACAGGACAGCAAAAGAGCAAGTATCAGTGAGTAAGCAGACTCAAAGAGCAGCAAAGGGACACTATAATCAAGAAGCAGGTGAAAAGGCAGGAGGAAAATGCCAGACATTCAGCAAGTCAATAAAGCAGTACCAAACAGTCAGCAGGTGTGCCAAGCAGCAGAAGAGCAATTCCGCAAAGTCAGCAGATGCGCTCAGCAGGAAGGTGATGCCAGGCACTTGGAGCGGGAGACAGGGCAGCGGAAGGCCAATGCCCATGTGCAATCAGATCAAAAGGACAACAAGGAGGCGAACCATGCCATTCAACAGATGGGCAGGGCAGCAGGTAGTCAATGTCAAGCAATTAGCTGGTCAAGAGGCAATGCCAGACAATCAGGCAAAGAGCCAAGATTTCAGGAGGACAGCACCACGCAGCCATCAGGTAGAGAGAATAAGAGTAGTGAATGCCAGGCAGTCCCCAGACAGGCAAGGCAGCAAAAGACCAAAGCCCATGAATAATCAGATGCCACTGTTGGCAAGGACAAAACATAAGCCTGCCAACCATTTGACAGGGCAGCGAGGTGGCAGTGGTTTTTCAATAACACAGGATACCATGAGTGAAACAGTCCCAAGAATCTAGATGCTCACCCTCTGGTAATATCATTAGATCAGAGTGAACCATGAAAATCCACAGGAGAATAGCACACAAATGGAAACAGCAGATGAGTCTGACCCTAGCACTTGGGGAGGCCATGGGACCTTCCTATAAAACAAAAATATGAGAATCCACAAGAAAATCAAACAAATGGGAAAAATGTATCTAAAAATTGTTTCTGATGATGATTAAAAAAGCAAAAAAATACTAGCAAAGAATTAGTTTGGAAATGATTGGGTGGGATTGAAGATGTTGCTTACCCCTCTCTGGAGCCCACATAATGGGAATGTTGGGAATTTCTGCAGCAGAAAAACAGAAGAGAAAAGGGATTTCTGACTCCCAGTTCAAGGAAAGCATGTCAATTTAGGACTGGGTAACCTCTTTGGGCAAAAAGTAAGAATTCAGCTGAATCTTTGCCCATCCCCAGATACATGCCTTTATTGAGGTTTGCGAAAAATTTAAGAAGCCCACATCACTTTCATCTCATGACATCCCACCCTTATTCCCCGAAACCACACTTACCTCTAGCACAAGGTGTATAAGAGGGGAAAGGGGATGGTCTTGTGAGCTCATTCCCATATCCACTGCAAAATAACTTGTGAAGATGAACAGGAGTACCCATTAGCCACTGCTGGCCATTTGTGAGATAAACTGAAGAAGTCATTAACTGTTACTCATCACTAGTGTAGGCTTAGATACACCCACACTCACTCTAATGAAAAGAATTAGTCTTAAAAGTCTTGTGGGGTAACCCTCTTCTATGGCAAGAGTTGCAAAAGTACGAAACTTATCAACACCTTTTTTTACCTTGAATCTCCTCTTTCTTTAACTTAAACAATATGTTATTTATCATGGTTGGTTTTTTTTAAACAAATTAAACCATGTTTCAGAAATCTTAGCTGCTGCTCTATTTCAGAAACATGTAATGAACTCTGGAATGTAAGAACTGAGAAAATCCCAGCAGTAATAAAATTCAGTAATTTAATTCATCTGTCATTTCAGTCATGAATCTTTTTATTCAGTAAGTATCTTCCTAGTAACTAGAAGTCAACCAACCAGGAATCAAGCCTCGCTATTTCTGTCCTCTTAGAAGTCCACAGTGTGTGTACTTATCTGCCAGCCCATTAACTTCTTATTGGTAACACTGAAAACCTACATCTCACTTTGATAAGGCAATAATATGCAACCAGAAGCCAACTCCTCCTTCTCTTGCAAACTATGGAGAACCTTAGACACAATAAAGGAATCATTAGTTCTGCTGTGCGCTGCTGAATTAGGATTTGGAAAGGTCACAGAAACAGAATCCGTATGAATTTGCCATGTACTCACAAGCAACAAAGCTTTTAAGGAATACAGTAGTAATAGGCTAAGCTGACGGAACATTATTTATACTGATCCTCTGGGTATCAGCCGCTCGTTCTTCTAGCTGAGCAAGGCATAGGAATAACAGAGGCTAATATAACTTCAAATTTAGAAATTTGAGTCATAGAACAGGAATTCCTTCCATATCAAAACTTTCTTGTACCAAACACTACTATTTGGGCTTAGAATAGAATGACAGGAAATTTAAGCAGAGGAGACCAAGTGACTTCCATCCTATGATTTGTAATGGCATAAACCAGCCAGGAACAGCATACACTGACTGAACCAGAGCAGATATTAATACTGTAGAGTACAAGGTACTTAGAGCATGCATTGGCACTTTTATCAAATCCTGTGATTTTGTGGCCAGCAGCAACTACAGTTAGCTGCACCACATTAAGAACAAAATTGCTAGCACCTTCTCTCCAAAGGGAGATCTTTCAAGGCTCAGTGAAAATGAACTATGACAAACTGATCTCAGCAAACCATAAGAAAATGTTTATTTATGGAAGAAAAGATGGGCTTTTTAAATCTAGTGAAAGTTTAAATGTCAATAATAAATAATCAACAGTAGATTATGCACCTCACTTTTAATTTGGGTATTCTCATTACAAAATAATTGGGAAAAAGAAT
Organism: Morus bassanus; assembly: GCA_031468815.1. Lineage (NCBI taxonomy): Eukaryota > Metazoa > Chordata > Aves > Suliformes > Sulidae > Morus > Morus bassanus. Next base: position 37,749,741 of record CM062572.1, on the reverse strand, counting down.
ATATGCACAAAGTGACAAGAAGCTAAATCATCTGTGAATGGTCTGAATTAAGGTTAAAAAGTAATTATTTTCTTATCCATAACTGATAAGACTTCATGCCTGGGTATGACAATTGTCATTTTGGTTTTCTATTCTGGCACTTATACTGAGTTAACATTTTGCTAAAGCTTCACCACTCCACGTGGTGGCAATTAGCAGAAGCAGGCAAAGGACCAGTTATAATCCTAACAATAACTGCTGAAGCCAGCTGCTTTCCAAGACTCTTCTAGTTTCTTTCCACTTAGTGACTGGAAGAGCTCCTACACAGCAGGCACGGAGCAAATGAGAAATTCTCTACTCTTTAATAAGTATTAGTTTTAATGATCACCTATTTTAATAATGAATCATTTTGCTATTCTGGTGCGCTTATGTCAAAAGGACTAACTCATTCAATTTTTGATACATCTTAAATCCAAACTAGTATTTGCCCTCTAGTTATCATTTCTTTAAGCTGCCTTCACAGAGAAGTCTTCCTAACGTGTCTATACATTTTTTGTTAATTTTCTCTGTATTAAGCTTTTATTAAACTCTTTGTAATAGACCATGACCAGAAAAAAAATTACACATTAAGGACAAGAATTGCATAATTACAGGCCTGACAATGTTTTCAAGATTATTTTGCCTTAACCTGATGTTTAATTTTGTTCAGTTCCCTATTATCTGCTGTTAAGAGATGTTTTAGTGGAAACTATTTTTAGAAATGCCTAAAAGGAAAAAAATTCCAAAAGTTCCAAATTGAAAATTTCATGATGCAGAGGTCCAATGGCAGGCATATTTTCCTCCCCAGTTACAGAAAGGGCTACAAGATCTACCCGCTGTTGTGGCTACACTGCTAATAGTTTAAACTGAGATGTCCGTATGAGCTGTGGTCTCTGCAGTGAAAACATGGCTAAAAGGCATCAGTAATGCCGAGGACAAGAAGCTTTCTCCTTACCCTGAGAAAAAATAAATTATAATCATATTGTTCTTCTGGGTATATTTTTTAAAGTATTTGGGATCACTGGGATATGAACCATTTGTCCACCCAGAGGATATGCTGAGTCTTCTTCCAACTTCCATTCTGAAATTACCTTGGAATAAAAAACTTAACTGCAAAATTTAAGATAAAATAAGTGAGATTTCCTGGCTTGTTACTGTGCCTTTGCTTCTCATTCTATGAAACATTCAAATTCCCTACTGCTGTTTTACTACCATTTTCTTCTTTTTGACAGAGCTTGCAAGTATTTCATACATATTTGATAGACTGAAAACAGAACTTCTGTTTGCTATTTGAGAGTATTAAGGAAAGTTAAAATAAAGCAAATAAAAGTTGATCCTCAAATGGGCAAAAATACCCAACTGCTTAACAGGAATTCTATTAGTATTATCTTTAGGATATGATGATCAGACAACTTTACACAGAAGACTAATACATTAGTTTAAAAGATATTTGCCCCAGCATCCTCAGCCAGTATTATCAGAGTTTTGAATTTTCAAAAAAGAAACAGAGAAGCAATTAATGTAATCCTTTTGGACACAGGAAACAAAATTGCTTATTTATTAATTTCAGGATCCATTTGATTCAAACTATCTTCTAATTTAACATATATAGAACATAAAGCTAGAATCTAGTTTGGCCTTCAGCATGGGATAACTCATTAAATATCATCCATGACTTCTGTAAGGAGTACAAGACAACTTGAGTTTTATAAGACATCTCTCCCACAATCAATCATTTTTGATTTGACAGGATTAAAATAGAGAATACAGCTCCTCTTAGGGAATTTGTGTGATTAATCTCTCATTGTTAAACAAACAAACCAACCCAAACACATAAAAACGTTCCATTATGATGATTTTCTTATTAGACTTTGGCTCGAGCTTCCTATCACCAGCTATTGTTACAATTCTCTTTAGTAGACTAAGAAAGCCGTTGGTACCTTACGTTATTTCCCGAAGAAAATAGAGTATTTTAGTAATAGTAATACAGTGTATACCTTACATTATTCCCAAAGAAAGTACAGGTAAACCCCAAGTTATTTCCTAGTGTTCTTTATGATAAGCTAAACAGACCGAGTTGTATAACTGTCACAGAAAGCATCTCTTCTAGCCATTGTATATTTTTTTGACCTTTTTCTATATCTACTATGACATTTGAAACTTTTTAAAAAGGGAATGTCAGAAAAATATGCAGCTTTCCATTTTAGACACATCAATCCCATGTACAGAGACAAAAGTATCCTCTCTATTCCTATGCCTTTTTTCTCCCCAACAGCTTCATACTAGTCTATGTCAGGAAATTTAGACAGAAACAAGTTGAGACATACATTCTTTCAACCCAGTATCTCAGCTGGATACACAGACAAGGAAAGACATTCAAAATTGCTGTTTATGTAGCAGAATATCAAGAATTTACCAAACCCTCTTTATTTATCAAAATTAGCATTCCTCAGGAATGCTCTCTCTGCATGTATTTCCTCCTTCCTTTGGTTTTTTTTTTGGTTGGGGGTTTGGGGTGTGGGGCTTCTTTTTTGTGTAAACTCTGATATTCAAGTAAATGGAACTGAAAAGAGATCTGGCTTCCTTTCCTCTCGCATTTCTCACTACAGCTGTCCTGGCAGCTCACAGGTATTTCCATGCAGTGACTGCAGTTGACGATAGCACAATCAAGGTCTTCAGTGATGCTGGCACGTTACCAAGTTCTCAAACTCAAACAAGAGAAGAGAAAGTGCACTTCTTAGCACTTTATAAGTCAGCTAAATAAGTTTGGAATTTCCCAAGACACAGGTACTTCTGTAACCTGACGGTGTACTGTGTACCACAAATAGTCTGTATACTGCTGCTTCTCGAAGAAACTGGTAACAGTTTAGTGAAAAGTGTTCTGCAACTAAATATATCAGTTCTGCTATAATAACATGCCTTCCAAATATGAGATTTAAAATCTAGCTATAGAATTTTTAATTAAATGAATAAGGCACACAAATATATTTGGATTTTTATAACACCAAATACAGTGTTTCAAATAATAAATTTTATTGAAAAATTAATGCAGACTGGATAAAGACCTAATCATATAAGCTAGGAACTGTATGGAGGGCTAAGAAAAAGGGAATGCTACCTTACAGAGTTGCTGATAAACTTCTAACAGAGTAGCACAGAGTTTGGAAGGAGTCTGTCACAGAGCAGTCTATTCCATTTAAGCATATTTGTTGCCTAGAGGCACCTGGCAAGGTTTCATAATTCAGTCCTTTTAGGAGCAAGCTGGGGTGAAAACATGATTTTCTAAGAAATATGGAGAACAATAGTTCTCAAAAGGTCTGATGGCAAGTTACAGGATCAGACATCATACATACACAGCACACTTCATTATACAATATCTCTACACAGAAATCAAACTTAATGGGGAGTGAGACCTCCATTAAGAGATACAGAAAACTACAGTCTTAAAATAGACTACAAAAATAAATGCTGAAGAAGGTTATTAAATTGGAGGTTACCTTGAATATTGAAGGGTAAAAAACTGAAACAACAGCCTGGCTAATTAAAGGTTGTACGATTTCATAGTATTCCTACCACAAGATGACTGATGTCCCATGTGAGATGAAGACTTCATTCCTCCACTCTAGGGATCCATCCTGAAGTCACAGTTTGTAAAAAGAAAATGAGTTTCTTTTGGCCCAGTCACAACACTAAGATATTTTTGGTATGGCACTAAGAACGGTTGAATACTGCCAAAGAAGAACAGAAGTACTCCGATATCCACAATGAATAATACCAGAAATCCTGCTGCTCTGGAAAGGCACTATTTGAAACAGCAAGGATGAAAAAAACCCTACATCTTATTTCTAGTTTAAATTACTGCCTATTAAATGGAAGTTGTTATTCAAAATATCTCAGTGGATTTGGGTTAATCTGGGGGGAACACGTGTTGCTGTGAGAGTATGGCTAGAACATGACATACTGTTGTGTCACAAGCATCTTATTTCATTAACAAAGTTGAAGGGAAAGCAAACAGACAGAACACGAAAATTACAAATAATAAAGATTAGGAGGGTTGTGAACACTACTTGGGACAGAAAAATGGAAGGATACAGACATTAAAATAGTCTGTAGAAATAAAATGGAATTTGAAGAAAAATTCATACTAAATTCTAAGGAGAAACTTGGGAAACAGCAATAGCAAAAGATACCTTAGGGAACTGGGAAAAGCCAGGTGACAGAAAATCTGCAATTGGTAATGATTATAAAAATGCTGGTGCATTTTTGAATTGAACATACAAAGACTTTACATCACAGCAGAATAGAGAATTTCTTCTCTCCAGACATGGCTTTTGTGTGGCTAGGTTTGAAGTATTTTGTTCACTTTGAACATGCTTTTTTCAGAAAAATGCTGACAAATAGGAGGGAGTTCCAGAGAGCAATGATTTCTTTTCATGGGCTAGAGAACTTCAATGAAAGAATAAACAAATATGCATATATTGTCAGAATAAATGAAAACAAGTATGTGTCTAAATAAATTTAATAACAGCCTATAAATATTGAAGAATATAATCAGCAAGAACCAAACGGAAAACTCATAATTTTTCCAGAACATTGGAAAAGGAGGAAGACTGTAAGGAAACATCTGTCTTGTTCTACATGATGGAAAAGAGCTCTTCTTCTAAAGTCTTATCTGAAAATGTCAGGGCTGACAATTATCTGCAGTGGGGCTGAACTATTTGTGGATACACATAGCAACATAGCTCAAGGATTTCTAGCATCAGTTGAGGCACAATAAGTTGGCTTCTATTGCTATTATCTAAGTACATGAAATTAATCTTGTAGGGCGGCAAACAAGACTTGTGAGACACACTAGAGACGAAGGATAAGAAAATAGCTAGAGGACTCTGTTGGGGCAGATGAGTGATTTTTTTGAATGTACAATTTTGCAAAAGAATAAATGTAAAAATAGAGAAGACAGAAGATAATAAACTGCTTAGAGCATCTGTATAAATGAGATTTTTCCTTTCTGCCTTGTATTGACCAACAGCAACAGAGAAAATACATTTCTATATCAAAGGATACCTAGTGATAGATAAAAATGCTGCCACATTATTGAAATATTTTCACAAAAGATAATGTATATTATCATTAACACTCTAAGAACTGTAACTGTCTACCACTCAAGTGTTGTAGTTCCAAGGAAAAAATGTTTGCATCTGGAAATACAAAACCAAAGTTCCTAAATAACTTAGCTTTGGCCGTATGTAAAGCCCTGATCTCTATCCAGCAACAAACACTTTTTAAATCAACAGACTGTATGAGCATTTCCAGTATGGATTTAAACACTACCCCCATAAATTACAGGCAAAATGAGATAGAAAAAAAAAAAGTGGTTGTATCTACAAAATTAAGCCTACACTTTGGCTTTATTCCAAATGTGAACTACCATCAACTGTCATAAAAGATGAAGAACGGCAGCATTCACTAATAACATCTACAAGACAGTTTCCTTCAAATTCAGCCATTCATTGGGTGAATTTGGGGTTTTAAATATCCACATGCATTTCATCACTTCTAGTCACATAGACAAGGAGGAGAAGGATATTCACACTGCTTAATTCAATTGGCCCTCACCTCTCAAAATGTGAGTCATAGTAACTAATTCAAAAGCTTCTCCCCACCCACTGAGTAGACTGAGGCTATAAATTTAGGGACCAGAGACAGGTAAGGAAAATCAGTTATTGTGAATACCTGTAACATCATCTATTCCATTAGAAGAAAAAAAAGCCATTACACATCATTGAAACAACTGCAATAACCTGGTATGATTCTGATATAGCATTCAAAAGGCAAAGCGAGTGGGGAAACTGAGTAATTTTTTTTAAACTTAACCATAAATTTCTGAAGTTTCAGAAAGTTATTTTTAATAGATATATTATGCCAGGCACTTAATTTCAGTTTAATCAATAATTACAACATTCAATTAACATTAATTCTTTGGGCTGTAAATACTCTCAGAAACTAGCTTTATCTTGTAGATTACAATAGCAATTATGTACCTATGCTCAGAAAAGAAAGCAGAAAAACATGTTTTCTAATCGTAAGTACAGGAGGATTAAGGAGAAGCAGGACTGAAAAATTTCAGCTGAAATATGACCCGAGGGACTACTCTCCCTTCTCTCAGGAAAAATGCTAAAATGTCTTCCGGCATCAGATTGAATTATTACCAGTTTTAAAATAATGTCTTAAAGATGACATCTCAATAGCACAATGTCATGATCACATCATTTCATTATCAGTTCAGTATTAAGGGGAGAACATGCTGGACGAACACCATACACGGAAGAGACTAAAACCACTTACATCAATGCAAGTTTTTCTGAAGGCTTGCTATTGCACAATTCACATTGACATAATAAATTTTCCATTTTGAATTGTTTCTCTCATTGACCGAAAAGGTATAAAATATGGGGCCAAAGCTTATGCTCCTTCATACATTTTTGTTATGACACATACTAGCAAACTAATTTTCTTCCCTTAAAAACATTTGTTTCAATGAATGATCTAATAAACCCTATCATAAGAACAAACCTTATAACTGCCACTTTGTAATAAAAACTGTGATTCAATCTCTCCACTGTGATTTAAATTTAGTCCAATGATTTAAAGTTAATCCAACTTAAATGAGTGAAAAGTGAGTAAATACTGTCCTATAAAAATTCTTTTAAAGTACGGGAATAATTTGATGGTCAGAACACTTAATTCTGTTATAACCAACCGAAGTCTTGCATACCTATTATGTTTAAAAAAAATGCATTTTTTCTTCAATACAAGTCAGTAATTATTTTTAGATCAATGTGTTTTTATTATATAGCCTAAAGACGCTTCAACAACTCAGAAAATTTTTAAATGGCTCATTATAACATCAAAACTAATCAAACAAATCATCACCACCTGTCTTAAATGATTAGTTTGAGTAACATCAATAAAGCAATGTAAGGAAAATACTAGGTGTTTATGTGCGGAGTTCTCATTTCTTTATTTCCTGTCTCAAATGCTGCTTGAGAATCTGTGGCTAATTTTTGGCGCTGGCTGCAATGCGTCTTCTGGCACTACTGCCTAGGCTCGACCCTGCATAAACGTAATAAATCAGGACAACCGAAGCAGAATTTCAGCCCTCCTTTTACACACTGCTGGGAATACAACCTTCAAAACCATTAAGTTTGCAAGAAAGAGACCAATTCAACCAATACACTTTTCACTTTTGTGTTGCTTTAGCACAGTGAATTATCTGCAAATTCAGTTTCACTAGCTAGCACACTGTGGTCATCTTATACTGTTCCCATTTTCTGATACACAGACCCTTAGGTTTTAGTTACTTAAGATTTCTAGTATATAATCTAAAAACATCAGAAGTAAGGTACAGGAGCATTTTCTTTACATGTTTGTTTAGTTACACAAATGTTATTCAATAAATTAAAAAATATTTTTAGATTCCTAATGGAAAAAAGTTAAACTGCAGCCATGGTTGACAGAACACTTTTGTAAGTAAAAAGCACTGTAGGCACGTTATAATGAACTCAAATCAACTCTAAGTTGAAAGTCTAAGCAATTGAAAACTCGTATGAGCACTTAAGAGAAATCAAAGTATGTTAAATTATGGAAATAAACACTTCAGGCACTCAATCTTAATTTTGCCCTTTAATGAACATAAGCAAACCAAAAATGTGTGTGATTTTAAAAGTTCATATTAATCTATTTTGGAGCCATAAATACCGAAATACTTCAACACCAATCACAGTCGTTTCATATTACAGCTCATGGCCATGAGGTTATTAGGTAGTTATCTTTTTTTTTTCCTTACCTTAGCTCCTTATAAGAGGAATGTAACCAGATTTCCTGTGCAACTTTTACTGGTGCAAGTTACCTCCACCTCTGTGCCTGTTCAGCTTTTTTTGACAATCTGGTGTCAAGCAAAGCAATACCAGCTTTGCACAGAATTTTTTCCCCCTGCTATCTGCCTCTCGTACTCTATAACCTATAATGCAGTAGTTGTCAATGCAGTAGCCTGCAAGGGAGAATTAAGGGATCTCTCTTATCCCACTTTTTCTTGTGCAGGACACAATAAAAGCCACACAAGATTTTGCTTAGCAGCGTTGTATTGCAGTGCTAAGAAAAATTACGCCAAAAAGCCATTTGAATTTTGTTTTGTAAGGGGACTAGAAATCCATTATACTATGCCACATTTTAGTTTAAAAATCATTTTGGGTCAGAACCCAAGGTCAGAGTAATTCTCTTATATTCCCTATTGCTTTTTTTGCTTCCAAGTTGTATATCACTTGGCCTGTCCAGAGATACTGCAAAGTAAAGTTACAGAGGAAATTTCAAAAAAATATCACCCCTTTACCCCAGACTCATACATTTCTACACCAAAGGGAAGATTTTTCTTATTCCAGGACTATCTCACCTCTGGAGTGACATCTCGTGGTGCAAACCCTGTTCCTCCAGTTGTTAAAATCAAATTAAGTTCCTTTTCATCACACCAATCTATCAGCGTCTCCTGAAAGAGAACATGAATCCTGTCAGATCTAACAAGTAATATGTGGGATACAGTTATCTCAGAAAACACCTGAAGACTTGAAATGTCTTAAAAACAGAGACACACACAATAAATACAGGGAATTGTAAAATCACTCATGGCCTTCTATACAAAGATTTTAAACCACTATTTATAACCAACATAGGACAGAATGTAATTCAAGTATCCATCATAATATTTTTGAAATGGAAACTGTAATTCTGTTCTCCATCTCTTGACCTGAAATGGAAAACAAGAATTCACAGTTATTCGTTTATATCACTGTTTATTTTGATTTTGATATGTAAATATAATGCTTGGAGACATATTAATAGAGTATGTGCATTTAATTCAGATTACATGGTTGGTTCTTATTACAGTGACTTTGGTTTTTGTGCTCTACTTTTTAATAGCCTGAAAAAAGCAGGAACCACATATTTGTAAGCTTATCTACTAAAAGATGCAATAATGTACCTGATGCAGCAACACAAAAGATTATCTATAATCATCTTTTCTACATTCCCTACAACATCTCAATAGGACTGTGTATACCAATTCCAAGGCTGGACTAAGAAAGCTTAATGAATCTGTCATGTAAATGCAATGATTTACAATAAGGGAGAACTCATGATACTAGAGAAGTGTTTAATTTGATTTGCAGTCATTTTTTTAAATGACATTTTAAACTAGTTTTCAAGCAGTGATAAAAATTTGACATAAACAGAAAAATTATTTAGTCTCAATATGATTATATCACTTATCCTTCACACTACTGTGGGCTAGCACAGCAGCAGAATGTCTGCTTGGAGCTCAAAATTATCTGTGTTACATGAAGTACATTCATGTATTACAGAGTAAATTATCCATCTGCAGAAATCAGTCAGATCAATTACTTAGACAGCTACGCTTACTATGCTTATTCTAGCAAAGAAACCTCATTCTCTGAAAAAGTTTAGGGCACATTTATATTTCTGGAGTATTATACTGGGGAGGAATGAAGCGTTTTGGTGACAGTTGGCTAGAAGCTTATTATTTATCATAAAATTAGATCTGAGCAATACACTGATTCAAAAAGCTTAAAATGTTGTTGATGGTCATAGAAGTGTCCAGAACATTTTAAGAAGAGCTACTAATTTAGATTAATCCTCAGGGGTATGTTCTGCAGGCTTAGCACTGCTATGTAACTTCCAGTTAAGAGAAAGCTCATATACAGCCTTTTCCAAATTGCAGGTAGAATAAACTTGTGTGTGCCTGCAAGTCCCATCATGCAAATGTATCCAAGGATTACTTGAAGTGGCAAAGCCAAAGGTTCTGTCTTTATTTCTCCTTTCTTTACTCATTTCTTCCACTTTCCCTTTTGCATTATCTCTTGTCTTTATTAAAAATCACATTCATCTTTTTACTCTCCCCGTTTGAAGGGCAGCACTCTACTTAGATGGGCTGCCAATTACCAGAAGTTTCTGGTTATATGAACGTTTCCAATAAGCTCGAGAAAAGAACACACATAACGTCTCAGATCCATACATAAATGAACTATTAGGTCTGACTTTTGACTTACATTTTGAAAAAATGTCACTTACAGTAGTAAAAAGTATTTTAAGTCTTAAAATTGTTTGTTTCAATAACATAGATAAGCATCAGAAAAATGGTTTTAAAGAGGTGGCATCTTCTCTATTTTATCATCTAGAAACATATATGTCGACTTTGAACAGCTACAAATTTCAGAGAATACTTAAGAGAAGTTCAGTGTAAAAATGGTGTTTGGCAAAGTTAGAGGTTAATATTGTATATATTTTAAAAATTATTACCATCAAGATAAATTTGTCAGTATAAAACAGGAGGGAGAAATTTTGTGGGTTTTTTTTAATGAAGCATTTATCTTTAGATAAAATAAACCCACCAAACTCCAACTGGTTTTATAGACAAAATAAATCCTTCTTCTGTTCTCATTTTCCTACAGTTCAATAATACTCCAGTTAACAGGGAAAAAATGTCACGTGATAGCCCACAAAAAGCTAAAGAAATCAGTATAGACCCTAACTCTTCAAATAAACTGAGCAATAATTAAATGCCTATTACTGCAATTCCATCAGTGTACTTAGGCAGACATATAATTCTCTATCAAGTTCTAATTATAGTAACGAAACATAAGCTTTCAGTAAGAGGACCTTTGACTATGAAGCAGTAAGTTTGTGTTTCATTGTATTTTAGAAGTGTAAATTGTACCACTTAGGTCTTTTAAAACCATGGCAAAATAGCTGAGACTGATATTCAGCTTATTTACTTTCTCTCTAGCCCACAAAACATTCTCATTGACGACATTTTAAGTATCTAAAAAGGAAGCACCACCCTGATCAATTGAGGACAAAAGGCTACTCATATTCTCTTTGCTGCTGCCAGCAGTCCAGCTAGATTCTCCACTGGCTTTGCACAGAACTGAATTTGCTGTGTCTTCAAATGAGAATTCCTCTAGGCCAGGGACCTGATAGTTGCCTTTACTGATGCTATGTAAACAAAATTATTATATAACATTTAAACCAGACAAAATTTCATGAAATACTTTTTGTGCATCTTTCTCCTCTTCTGTTGTTTCATTGATGATAAGCTTTCAAGATAAAATGAGACTCAGTCAACAGGTTACGTAAATCACTGTCACTCCATTCAAGTCAATGGAATTATGTTGATGGGATACAGAATACAGTATCTGGCTCTGAAAACAGTACTGTAAAATTACTACCAAATTTTAAAAAGCCAGAACAAAACTACAGACCTCCAGAAAAAAACCCAACCAATAAATAGCTTTATATTTTTAACAATTAATATCCTAAAATAGGCTTTATCAGTTATTTTCTAGTGTCAAGGTAGACAAGGAGAAATGAAGTCATTACAGTCAGTTCCTCTAGACACATTTTTACTTCAAAAGCACACAACTGTGGCTCTAACCTGTTCAGATTTCACTGAAGTCTGAGAATAATTATATTAATTAAGCTTTTCTGCTGCACAGAAATAAAATGTCAGCCCAGTTATCTCCTTAAGTTTTGGATTAGATCTGGTGCCCTGTTGTCTCTACCTATTTCTTTGTATTTTCTCTTTTAAATACATTTAATTTATCTCATTTAAATAAGTAAGAAATCCTTGGGCCTAACATATAATTTATTTCCATCTCTTGCTCCAAAGAGCTCTTATTTCAATCAGCCCCCCGCCTCTCCCAACTTGGAACTACTTGTTGGACTTCCTATACACTGCCCAATCTTGAAATTATTTCAGTTATGAAACTGCTCATCAAAAACTTCGCTTATGATTGTTTGAATTTTCTCATGACCAGTGTTGATTTCGCCAGGGCAGAAAAATCTTGCCTCATTCTTTCTCTGAGTTCTTAGTATTCACATGTAAATTAATTGATTTTAAGGCCAACAAAGATCATTAATCATGGAAAGAACGCCCACAGTGTGTGGCACAGTGCAGACCCTATGTTTACTGCAGATACATTCTTGCAAATTCATAAAGGCACTGTCACATTAAGACATACTGAGTCTAAAAGCTGTATGGATGTATTCTTGTGGTGCCACACCTAAGATAGTGCTACCTGACATTTCAGTCAGTGAATGGCTATAACACTTACAGACATATTTCCTTCTATGGAGCTAATTTAAGCATCTCAATGTCCCAGATGCAAATAAGTTGCAATGGGCAAGTCACAGAATTTTGGTCAGTTCCTCCTGTATTTAAAACAAATTCTAGGACTCAAGCATCTCTTCACTAAACCACCCATCCTTGATATGAAGGATTTAAGAGAGGGAAAATGTATCATAATTTAATTTGTTAGGGTTTTCCAGCAGCTATTCTTGTTTATCATTAAGTATTTGTTGTGTTTCTAGTAACTGTTCCTTAGCAGTCATTTCTCTGGGATAACACCCTGCCGTGATACGTAAGAAACCTGCTCACAGAATGCACAATGGTCATGGTTAGCAAAGTGCGGTATCCTGTAACTCCATTAATGTACCATCCTCTAATCTCTGCAAGTAAGCGAACAGAAGAAACAAATAGGGATTCCTTTCTGGAATGAAAGGAACAGTTCCCTGATCTTTGGAAATAACTGAGGTTTGTGGGTTACTTATCTTTGTAAATTTTTGCAGTCTCTTGCAATAAAGCCTTATAACAATCATGGGCACTCTACATTTCTGTCCTTGATTGCTGCTTCACTTAAATAATGGAGTAAGGCAGTTCTACATGTGTAATTAATTATTTCCTTTTCAGAGTGACACAATATTATAAAGCATGCTGTTAGCCTGGTATTTAAACTTGAGAAAGGTTGCAAGACTCCTCCAGTCCTCTTACTGCTACTGTAGGCTGCTCTTCCATAGCTATTGAGTCTATGAGTAATGGCCTTAACTGGAGCACAAGTACTACAAAGAAAACAAAAATGGTCACCGTGGATCAGACTAAATGCCTCTACAGAAGAGCTGAGGTCTTGAGGACTGATCCTCTCCTATGATACTACAGTCCTATGGTATTTCTTGTCTTTCATTTTGTCCTATTTTTGCCATCACTTTGCTATGAGAGAGTGATAACAGTCCCATGTGTTTACGCATCCAAAATGATTAGAATACATTCCTGCAAATCAGTATTATGGTGTTTATTCCTGGGATTAACATGTATACCTTTTTTCTTATCAATATATCATTTACTTCATAATATAAGGATTGTAAAAATAATTCTCAATACCTATGCATACTTTTCATACACCTTAACCATTGGACATGTACACTGTTACCGTTTAAAATGTTCATTAGGAAAGAACAGGAAAATGCTAAAAAGAATATAAACAGGCAGGTTTTCATAAAGAATCCATATAGAATTCTTCCATTCTATATTCAGTATTGAAACCGGTTAAGTAATTCTATAGTTAACAAAGATGTCTGGTATTTTGGCACATGCTAAATTTTTCTAGCACAGTGCAAACTTGAAATTCTTTCGCCTTATATGCACCACTAATCACATATGAAGGACTATTTAAAATATGTTAAAATTTAATTGAAATTGCTGAACAAAGAGCAATGTTGAATATTAAATTTAATTATGAAACAATATAAATTTATTTACCTTGGACTTTGAAACAGAAGTAAATTAGTATAAGCTGTTTTACAGACATGCATACTATCCAATTCTCAAAACAACTGTATATGACTGAAAAGATCATTGTGTGGCTTCTAGGAAAAGCTACTGAGAGTGCTTAGAAATGCAAAAGTCTGTGTTCTTCAGCATAGATCTTCTCAAAACTACAAGCTTTATAAAGTCATACAACTTCTATATTTGCAAATAAATCCTGTTTACTCTAGGACACTATGTTTCAAAACACAAATGAAAAATATACCACAATATGTTCTTAAAGCTATAATGATAACTTTCCTTAGCAATCCAAGTCAAATAAGAACTGTTGTATAAAAAGCCATATTAAATATAATTTTCTTTTATGAAAGAAATCATAGTGAATAAGAATATGCAAAAACATATCAAAGAAGAGAAAGCCTGCACAGTTGCAGATTTGCTAAGTAAACTGGATGCCATTTTGACCACTGTGTCTCAGGAATACAGGAATTGGCACATTAAGATCTCATAACAACCTTTACTTAGTCATTTGGCTTGAACTACTCCAGACCCCAGCTCACCAAAGATTATCCCGGATATTATGGTATGAGAGAGCATACATAACTGCAAGAATCAGAAATTCACGTCACAGCACACAAATACAAAGCAGGAAAAAAGAAAAAGAAAAGGTAAAGTAACCCAATTTTTCTTCACTGTTTTATTATTTAGGAGTTTGAATCTTCTCTATTCAGCTGACCATGGCTTGTCTATTGATTTAAAAGGGAAAAATCAAATACTGAGGACCATGCAAGAACATGAATACCCATAAAGGAAAGGCACTGAAGGAAAGATAAAGAGCTGAGTTCAACATTCAGTTTCAAAAAGAGGGAATGTTAATATATTCCTGGAATGAATTTCATATTTTTTGCCCTATTTCTTGTGAAGGTTTTATTTCTTATGCTCACAATATTTCTCTTATTGCTTGAAAGCTTCGCTGAAATGTAGAGGCATGAAGATATTCTTATGTGCGGAGCAACAACTTTGCAAGTAATCAATCTCAAAATTATTTAATAATATCAAAAAATGAAATACTAAAACACATGGAAATACGCTCAACATTTTCTATTCCCTCCACCGCCTTTCTCCTTCCACCACCAACAAAAGGCAGAAAGTAAGAGAAATGTTAGCATTATGCTCAGAGTGCAATCACTGTAGTCAAGAGACTTGGATGAAATACAAGTACGTATCTCAATGTGTCTAAATAGACCTTTTCATCTTTTGAGATTTTACTGAACACAGTTAGTCTTTTGAGGATTCTACAGATATATTTGCAGTTTTCAGCATCACTATCATTTTGCATTGTTTTTCTAAATATGGTTGTCTAAATACTAAGCTAATGTATTAAAAGAAGTCATAAAAATGCAACTATTTTACTGAAATGCAAAACTAAAGGAAGAAAGTAATAAAAATGTACTCTATAAATGGCTTAATTTTTAAATGGAAATGTAATTATAGGCATTTTCCATTTGAAATAAATTGCAGTTATCAAATATTTCAAGGTTCAACATACCTATGCATCCTGTAACGTAACCTTCTTTAAAAAAGTACTTCATGTCTTCTAAAAGCTATTATTCATGATAATTATCCCTTAAACAGGAAAAAAAAAAGTAGGCACTGAAGTGCAATGCTCAACAGAGTTCACCTATGCAAATGAGTCGGGAAAGTCAAGCAGAGAGATGTGCAAACACTGAAGTGTTGGCCGGTCAAGCCACCGGGACTGGGAATGCCAACACAGAAGTAGTCTGCTTTTTAAGGGCTGAGACCTGCAAAAAAATTCCTAACTATTACACTGGAGAAAGGTAAAGAGCAGCAAGGCACAAGTCTTGTTTCTTTCTGTATGAAAATCTGTTCCCATCTAGTATTGGTCTCACTGGTATCCTCCTAGAGTGCATGCTAAGGTCTTGAAATCACGACTACTCACTGGAAAGGATCAGTCATAACAGTTTTCCACAGATGGCTGGAGGAAGGGATGGAACTTAGAGCTGTCAGAAGAGTCAGAATTAGATATTTTCCAAACATGTCTGTTTCTTGAAACAACTTTCCTGTCCACTCTGCATTTGGCAGATATATACATGTATGTGGGCATATATGCACACATGCTCATCTTTACATAATAAAAATGTACTCGCAAAAGCACCAAAGTTCAATGTATCTCATTTCTGTCACGCATAAAAGACCTCTCTCTAAAATATGTTTACTTACTAAAATAAATATTACAGCAGTTATAAAAACTCTGTATTTAAGAATTTATTTGAAGCCAATTAAAAATTAAAGAAAAACATAATGCCTCCATGCCAGTATTACTTTTCCCAGTGAGAATCTTGACATCTAATATATATTCCTCTGATTATTCCTACAATTGCACAAGCTAAAATAGCAATTGGAATGAAAAGAAAAGGAAAAAAAGCATAACACCAACTAAATTAATCCAATAATGCTCACTAATAATAGATAAACAGAAATTTTCTCTCTCTTTTTTTTTTTTTTTTTTTTAATTAAAGCAGCACTTCAAAGACCTGTTATCACAAGATACAAATGCTTGGGTTTGGAACTATAAACCTCAGACTAATTGTGCAGAACAAGATGGCTTTTCCCACATTTTCTTCCTCTTTGCATACATTAATGCTCATCTAAGGATGTTTAAAAGACTGTTTACTTTGAGAGTCTTCTTCTCAGAATGTGAAAAGGCAGCTTGATATTACACACAAGTCAGTAACTTTCTAAAACTAGAATTCTTTACAATATTTTATCTATGTGTATCCACACCTACAGCAGATATATCTCATGCACCATAGATCAGAAGTTTCACGCAACTTTGCTGGCTGTAACTAAGCCCAGATAAGCTACATCTTAATCTTATCGAAAACACAGAAATGCAAAGCCACAGAAAACCAACTGTAAATTTCTTTGAGTTGCCAAGAAAACACTAACTGCTACAACTCTAAGAGACTGGTAAAAACATGTCCGTCATATAGGCAAAGGCAATACGGCTCAGAGAACTCCAAGTACAAACACATAAGAATCATATTTCTGTAACAGTCCTCAACTCACATAACCTGCACTTCTTAGAAACCATACTCGAAAATAACCACTTGCAGAATTTGCATGTACGTATTTGCATGCAGAGACAACTACATCCCTAGTTTAAGCCAGGTTATACCCTGTGCCTACTTGTTCTGTTTAATGGGTAGGAAGTGCAGCGGATTAAAAACTTACTACAAGGATTCTGTGCTTAAAAAAACCACGAGGAACCCAGCCGTGGAAAAATGTTTAAACTCAAATGTTTGCTTTTCTGTAACTATGAAGTTTTAAAAAACAATATAATTGTAAAAATATAATTGATTCTTACAGAACCCCGTTCAGCTTCTAGCTTCATTTTCTAATAGTAAATACAATCTTACATGTTACTTCATACACTTAGCTACAACTGTATAACAGGTCATTTCCTTTTACTTTTTAAGTAACACTACAACTTACGTAATTTCAATTTTTGGTGTAGCTCTCAATGGAAAAGACAAATTGAACAGAGTGAAAATATTCAAATATCTAAAAAAGGTTAGGATGGGGGGAAAAAAAGACAAGAGATGCAACCATTAGAGAGACAGGGAGCTACTCAGTGTAGTGCAGTTTGTGGTATAAATTCCCCCATGTGTGTATTGTTCATGCATATCATCCACAGAGTCAATGAATGAAATTGTTTTTAAAATAAAATCTACTGCTTTACCTGTGAAAATACAGTAAAGAAAATTTACCTACCAACGAACAGCTGCTGTACTTTGAGATATTTAGTCCATACATATAGTCTAAGAGTGGGTGGGCTCGTGGCCTGCCCTGGAGTGTCCCGGGAGGGGCGTTCTAGCTCCTCCCCTCTTCCTGCTTGAGGCATGACATACAGGGCAGAGTGCATCCGCCACCACTTCAGTTCCTCTTAAATGCACAATCAAACCTGAAAGAGATTCAGAAAGAGGGGAAAGGCAGGTAGGAGACTAATGTACATGCAGACTATACCTCTCAAAGAACACAGTTACTGACCAGTAACCTTTCTTCTTTGAGTCTGCATGTACATTCCCGCAACAACTCACTCTGAACAGTTACTTTTGCCTTTTACCACCCAGGAGAAGGCCTGAGGACTCCCACAAACAACTGCAGCATCACTCCACTGAAGGCTGAAACAGCCCTGGATACTATTAGACTAACATAATGCCAGGTGAAAGCAAAGACAGAATTCCAGGTGGCCTTATGGCAAACGTCTAAATACCATACAATACAGATACTAAGTTTGCCCAGAGATCTAATAGAATTTGCTTTGTTCATGGGGGGGAAGTTCCTTAAGTCCACACAGAGCCAGAAAGCTATCTGAACAATCATCATGCGAAGTCAGCTGAACTTCTGGACATTTATGTAAAGAAATAAACTATAAGACTTGGACCTGTGAAGAGAAATTATAAAGTCCTTACAAAATCAAGAATGTGAAGTATAAAATTCAATCAAAGGAGCATAAGATCTGGAAAGAGTACTGGAGGACTAATTGCCTGGCTACTCTGGAACTTTGGCACCACTTCAGGAAGGAATTTTGGATGACTGAAGAACAGATACTCTGCCCTTATAAAAGTAGTATGTAAAATGGCAGCCATAAGGACTTGTGTACTTCAGCAGTTGGCTGAGAAAACTGTCACCAGATGTGCCACCTTCATAGACACAAGCAGAAGGCGTTAAGAATTTAAGAGCTCAAAAGGGGAGAAGGAACCACTATAATGCACTGGCTTTCCAAAACTATTGAGTCATGAACAATTCAATGCATCCTGATCAGCTCTGTTAGGAAGTCAAGTTGTGAGGTGTGAGAACATGAACGTACTCAACCTGGCACCCTCACCAAAGTACAGAAAGGAATCAAAGGAACTGCATATAACAAATGATCTAAAAGAGCTGAGATCAAAGCAGCAACAAACATATCATGCAGAAAATACTGTTTTCTCATAGAGTATGCATGTCTAGATGATACTTTCGCACTACTGGCTATCATTGCTCTGGCGAGTAGCAAGAACTGACTACCCTAGAGATTGATTAATGTTTTGACATGGAGGGTCCTGAGATTGCCACAGATTGAAGAAGAGCCAGCGAAGAGCTAAGATACAATGCCTATGGATACTACAAAAGAAATCTCACATAGCAGCATATAAATACACCCACCGTCAGAACAAGGTGAAATTATCCAAAAAATTACAAGTTTGACTTTACTGAATATTTCTATACATGTGTACCAATTCTGGTAGCTTACAATCAATATACCATAAAAGGAGAAGAAGCATTTTGCAAGCCTAATCCAAGCAAAATTGCTGTATAGCTTTATTAAGCCAGGCAGCTGAATGAGATGCCAAAACAATGAGTATATTTTCGCAAAAGAACATGCAGTATCGCAAAGAACAGGCTTACTTAGGCCCCCTGAAGACTACTCCTAATGGAAACAGCAAGTGTCACTTGTATCTTCACAGAATTTTCCTTGGGGAAGTCTAGTTCATCAAAGCCTAAAGAATATACTAAAATGGGCCTGGATGGAATCTCAGTTATTCTCTCTCTCTGTCCAGTTCAGGATTATTTTGTCATTCCTGACAGACACCCATCTACAAAACATACTCTTGAAGATCATTAAATGTTTTACTTTTGGACAAATGACCACTGGAAGAGCAGGTTAAACCATTTAAACTGGTTTAAATGAAAATCTGAACTTTTGGAAGAAATGTAGAGATTAGGTCTGAAGTATCACTTGTATCTTACAAAGGACTGTAAACAGAGTCTAAGCCACTTACATCAGGGCTCACCATCTTCTCTATGCAACAAAGAACATTATGTCAAACCAGTAAGACTGTGAAGAATCACATTAATATTCCAAATTTGAGTTAACTCTTCTATTTAAAATGGAAGTCTGATAATCACTGTAGGATGAAGAGAATTTATATGCTACCAAACTGGTGGATGAAGTGCTGAAATAGCTGCTGGATATATACTAGGCTCATGAGTTTCCAATAACTCTAATATTCTAGAGTACTGAGAAACAAAGCCCTCACAGAAGACGGATTCCTCCTGAAGTGAAACCATTTCCATTTTGTAGCACATGTAGAGGTTATGGACCGTTTCCTACCCTGAACCAAAATGTTCTGTATGTTTAAATAGCCAAATATTTTATTACACTTCACTGTATGAAAACTGAGGCCTGAATAGACATGTCTATTGGTCTGAATGATCAATGTGGGGAAAAAAGGCAGAATGACTAAAATAGATGCTTGCAAGCTCCTGAATTCCAGGTACCGATACTGTTCAAGCCAGAATGGAGTGACTGTGGTGACTGAGACTAAGGGTATTGGCAGATAACCATAAACTTGAAATGCGTGGAATTAAAAAAGACATCTCCGTACCAACTCAGAAACTTTTCCCCTCTAGAGAAGAAATCTTTGTATTTCTTGATGTTATCAACCACAGATTAATCTTTGGTGAATAATACTGTCAATACAATTGCCTATTTGGATATTCAGAGAAGTATCTGTTAAGAAGTATCTGTTAAGAAGCATATTTTGAAGATCCTGAAGATAATGGATTGTAACAATTATTTCATGGCAAGCACAACAATTCCATAGATGGAGTCATTATATGATGGATAGATCAAGCACCTCCCTGCTTGCTCATGCAGTGCACTATGATGGTGCTATTTACCCAAAAATCATTGTTCTGATCATCAGTGTGTGGATACAGAACAGCACTCTAATTTTGCCTAGCAACATTTACTAGAAGATGACTCTCTTTTGCAATGCAGAAGCCATCCTTACTGAAATTTTACATATTTGTAGTGAATCCCCCTGCCAGCTGAGAGATTTTAAGATTACTATCTATCAGCTGTATTCATTCTCTAACACCTAATTATAATGCATAAATTGCATGTAAGATGTTTCCAGCCAACCAGTGCATGTACAGGCCATGCAATGTAACACCTAAAGGCATGATCTTATTGCGATCTATGATTGTCCTTGCACTGTTCACATTGTTTCAGAGAAGTGTTCTTTTGCCCTGGTGAAGCCTACTGAGTCAACAATAAAATCTCTTTCCTGAATATAAATTAGATGGGAATTATCTGTGTTCATCCTTCTACCACAGTGTGAAATAAAAAAAGTATTTGTAGAGAACCCTTGACATTGTGTGTGAGTTGATGGAGAAAGGATTCTTGTACAAATCAGGTCACTACATGTGAGTATGCAAAGGTATTTATTTTTCCCCAGGAAAAACTATTACCACAGACACATATGGAACAAATTACAGAGTACCATTTTTAAGATGGTAAATGACCTTCCAGGTCTAATAATCAATGCAAGATTTAGCTTCCAGAAGATAATAAACCATCAGGAAGAAAGCCCCTTCATCCAAAACTAAGCAGTGTCTCTAATTTCTCCAAATATAAGGAAGGTATGGACATCCTGCTCTGATATATTCTGGTGATACGGATATACAATGAAAAGAAAGGTAAATGCAAGAAAAGAACAAACACTGGATTATTCTGGAACTGATTAGACTGTCTGCACTTCTCCATTATCTGTTGAGTAGAAGTAATCTTGGAGACCCTGCAAATGATTCTCAAAAGGGATAAGGAAAGGATAAAAATCAGTTGAGATTCATCAATGGTTCTTAATGCAAACGACACATTGACAGCTGTTGAAGGCAATGAAAAATAAATAACTGTGATCATTACAGAAAAAAGTGTTTTCCTTATACGCCCTTGCTTTTTCCTTATATAGAGAGAGCACAAAAGAAGAATAATAGAATGAACTAGTAATAGGCTGCCCTGCTGCTTAGGTTATTGTTTATTCCTGAACTCTGGAGTATAAGCATCCAAAGACTAAAAAGTAGTGAAAGAACCTTTTGGCACTTATAAGACAATCCATTACTGAACTAAAAAGGCCATTCTCTTCCAAGGGAAGACCTTTTCAGGATTCAGTCTATGCAGAATGTCTCTTATAGGCCCAAGAGATTATAGCTATTACACAATACTGGGTGAAAGCCGTTACCATAGAATTTGATGAGCTATCTTCTGCTTCCATTGCAGCTTGCAGAAGTGTCTTATCATTAGCTGATCCCACTGCAATCAAAGATTTCAACTGATTATTATACTCAGGAGAAAACTCATGCAGAGCAAGTCACATTAGAAAGACTTCTGTCCCTAAGAGCTGAAACTTTCTTGTCATTTCTCTTTTGGAATGTTTTTAAAAGAAGTTCATTTTTTCTTGATACGTACTAACAACAAAATTACTTGGAGTCAGGTAGTAATAAAAGCATTCAAAATCCTAAAGAGATTTCAAAATTACCTTCCAACTGTTTCTGCAGCTGGTACAAATGGAGCTAAAATCTACCAGGATACTAAGGCTGTTCAGACATGCCTTTATGGGTATTAGAAATTTCTCAGGCAAAATAATAAGCAGAATGTCAAACAACCTACAGCATTTTTGCAGAATTCTTTGTATTGTAATCTCCATTGTTTCTAAGGTCCTAAATTTTTGGTAATTATTTTGTGCTATACAGAAATATATGCTAATACTTTGTTATATGACAAGGATTATATATATAAAATACAAAATGTAAATCATTCTGAACTGACTGAGGTGGAGACAACTTTGTTAGAAGTCTGCCTAATTTGATAAAGTTGCTGCAAATTAAGCAAACAGAAGCTTAATAAAGCAACTGCTTCATAGAAGTGATCTAGCTCAATCTAGTCTTAAAATGTTAACAAAGCCACAGAGGCTAACTAGGGCATGATCAAGGTTCAAAGCAACACATGAAAAGAGCTGGAAAGGACAACTAAGCAGAATAGCTTGTCATCTCTTGTTTTTGTAAAGACATATACCAAACTTCACTTGCTAAAATTTAAGAATCATAAAAGAAATACTAATCAGTATAATCAGAATGAGTGAAGTATAGAACGCTTTCTGCTAAACGAAGAACAATCCTTGCAAATGCTTGCAGCAATCATATCGAGTCTCTTGACTGCTGCAGAGAAGGTCTTGGTATATTCAGAAATGCTTTCCCATCTCACAATTTCCAACACGCTGGTTCTATTCACAACTATTGGTTCTGTGACTGAGAGTTTTCAAACAAACACTGTTAATTCCATTCCAGAGTAAGAAACACTTGCACTAAGCATGTCATCTATACAGGTACTCTTAACACTTAATCTTGAATGAATGATGCCTTAATTAATCAAGTGTTCTGGCAACAAATATATTTGTACCATATGCTTCAGTTGCAAAATCAAGATCTGTGCCACAACCAAAAGCTGCAGCACTGAGGGAATGGTTGTTGATGAGTGAAGCTCTTAGAGTGTCTGCTTCAAGAGGAGTTAATGATTTATAAACTCTAACTACTTAGCACAAGGTAAATCAAATCTCAGTGTCCTCTTTACTAAAAGGTTTTCTTACAATTTAAGTTCTAAAACTCAAATGATTTCTATTGTGTTAATCTTAGCAGACATTTCTCACCATAAGAATCCTTTTGAGATAAGTATTTCAGAAAGAATTCTTCAAATTTATTTTGAAATTGCTTTCACTTACTTTACCTGAAGTTTGTATTAAACCTTCATAACTATCTAGAAGATGACATTATTTTAAATGTTACAATTAACATACAGATATCACAATTATTCATTATACTTTCATAAATGGGTATTTCATGCTTCTCCTCTACTATTTCCCTTGAAAAAGAATAGAGAGAGAATATATACACATTGGTTTTTTTCAGTAGTTTTCCAAAAGGATAAGCAGGGAGACTCAGTAATTATGGAAATGTTTAAGGAGTACAGTTATAGGTACAGCAGGTTCTAGTGAAAAAAGTGCATTCCCATTGTTACTGATGCGCTCAAATCAGACAGATACTGGAGGTTATGCATATGAAATGTCTGCTGCTTCACAGGAACAGAACCCTCCTTGCTAAAGCATGAGTCATTTCTAGAGTTGTGAAACCATAGAAAGCCCTCTGGACTAGGAAGTACTTGTTCATTATTTTAAAGATGTAAGAAGACACACATGGTAACCTTTACGAGAATCCCAAGTTATTTATATACCTCCAAAAAAAGTTGCATAAGAAATGACTGTGTATCACCTGCTTCATATACTATTACTCTAACATATGGTCTGTTACACGAAAATGTTTATATAAGTAATTTTCAGTTTAATTGCAAAACTTACCTTTCTGGGCATGTTAAAATCACATTACAGTCATCTGCTCAATGCAATTTAGAATAAAGGCATCATCTCAATAATTAAAAATACCATATTGCCCCTTTCAAAGAGTTGTATCATCTCCCACACATTCTACTTTGAGGATTATGATGCATGCAGTACACGTTATCTCTGGACTACTGCTTTCCCTTGTAGAGACAATTGCCACTTTAGTGCTGAAGAGTGATGAAGAGCCTACACAGGCAGCAGAGTCATTCAGATAGTATTTTCAGTAAGAGGGAGTAGGTGGAATTAGTGGATGAAGGACAGTATGCAATAAATTTTACCTGTGACGAAGAACTGGGCAATGCCCTCCGGAAATTAAGGACCACACAATGTGCTATTTATAATGTTTCCAATATTGTAGTGATCCTGACCAGAAGACCATTGTACTTCAAGGAGTTAGTGATCCACATAACAGTTCCCCTGCAGGTCCCACAGCAGGCTGTGCTGTACTCCACATCCAGCGTGGCCTTCAGGCCTGTGTCATGCTGCACAAATCCGTTGGCCACCTCACTGGAACAGAGGAGCCTGTAGGCAGCTCCCACTCGGTACTGGTGATTACGTCACCAGCATGGCCTTTCCTTTATCTAAAAGGGTAGCAAGAATTTCTCATGAGTGGAGAAATCCATCCAGGGGTTGATCCGATGCTGCATGAACACATGGTTCCCAGCATCTGAAGGGAGTAAGATTTATTTGCTATCCATATTCCTCCTCTTATTCTGCCTTATTAAAGCAGGTATTTTATTAAGCCATTTGTTGTCAGGTCTTTCTTACTGAGATACAGAAAGAACCTGGCACTGTCCCTCTCTCTCACTCCCCCGCCCCAGTGCAGAAAACACACACACACACAGAATTCCCTTTTCATTTCAAGAGTCATCACTTCTGACTCTAAGGAAGGAGAAGCCCTTGCTTTTTCCTTGCAATTACTTAGTAAGTCTTTTCTGCTCTGTAACAGTTTTCTCTCCAGGCCTGTTAATATCTGTGACATTTGAAGACATTAAAAAGAGATCAAAGATTTTTTTTCTTCTGCTAAGAATTATAAATTTGTGGTTAAAGATCAGGTCTACCAGGAATCCAACAATCCTATAGCAGCAATATTCCAAGAGCTTTTACATTAGTACCCATGAATCTAAGCACAGTATTTGACACTGTCCACTTAGAACTTTTGGTTTTGGAGCTGTAACCATCCGTACTGATCAACTCTAAAAAATGAAGCCAATATCCAAGCCACTGTAGCTCTTCCTTCCTAAATGTCACAGGTCATTTAGCAGTCCATTAAGTCTCTAGCTGCTTTTTCAGCTTTCACTTCTGTCTAACTCCAAAAGCAGAGATATTTTTAGTAGGAAACTCTAAGCATTTTTTGTCTGTAACCCAAATTTCAAAATATCTCCAAGAAAACTTCATAAGATCACTGGCTACAGCAAATATATTTCATTGGAATGAGAAGTATACAGCACTCTACACAGAAAAATGAACTGTACAGACAAAAACTCTCTTTGTCAGACAGCTCCTTTTCTATCCCATTCTTTGGATTTGGGGAAATTCGAGTTTCATGTATTTTTGAACCTTTAGAAAAAAACCCGATAATAACCATGATAAAAGTAAGGCACAGAAAAGCAGACTACCACTTCATTTAAACACACTCAATTGAAGGTCATAACTAGCATGTTAACATCTGGCCATCCTCATTTACATTGTTGACAAAAGAATACTACTTTGCTTAGGAAATAATTGCAGGCTAACAGAACAAACAGACTTCACCCCTTTAGGCTCCTTTTATTATAATGAAGTTTTTGTAGGGAGATATTAAATTTCTTACTGACTGACTTGTAGAAAAATTTTCATCAGTAATCTCCGTTCTTTGGACAAATTTCAGCATCTGACTGAGGTCTGATAAGAAAATGTTTAATTCTTTTGCAAACTCTGTACTTTGGATGTTACCTTCAGTTCCTTGCAGATGATCTATGATGGAGGAGAGAGGTAACTCAGGTTTTCATGGGGAGTTTTGTATAAGAGAAACAGCAACAATCTCAAGAACCATTTTAAATTAACCTTTCCTAGAAGGGACAGCAGAAAGATTGTTTATACCACAGTTTCAATTTTAAATTGATTTTGTTATTTTTATTTTTATTGGCATCGGCAAGCTATTATCCACCCTGTGTATAAAATAAACCTGCTATTTGGATACTATTTGTCAGTGAGCTTGATGCATTGCATCTTATTCCTGATTTCAAAAAATACAAGTTGAAGTGTCTTAAGTGAAATACATTAAGTGTGCGGGTCAGAGAAAAACTTGTGCCCAATTTGTTAATTCTGAAGAATCAGGTTGTGCCTGTTGATGATAGAACAAATTCTTAATTAAGACCACAAAAAGGGATAAAAGTTGAAGACACTTGATCACATGTTCATTCCGTGTTTCAAACATAATCA
This sequence comes from Morus bassanus, assembly GCA_031468815.1. Taxonomy (NCBI): domain Eukaryota; kingdom Metazoa; phylum Chordata; class Aves; order Suliformes; family Sulidae; genus Morus; species Morus bassanus. Next base: position 37,723,329 of record CM062572.1, on the reverse strand, counting down.
AAATACATAATTATAAGGATAGAATATTTGTTTTGGTTTTCTTTCCCTATTATTTAGGCATCCTCAGAAGGCAATATAAGTGCTCAAACATGTCCAGTATTGTTTTCATCGGTAGAGAGCTAGAAGAATTAATTTTAAAATCTTTTCAATGAAAGCTAGTCTGAATTTAGCTATTTATTCTACCACAGAGGAAAACCTTTATTTTTGCCTTCTATTTTTCAGTTTGTATATTATGAGATTGCCATGGTTTTAGATGAACTGCAACATAATTAGCTCAGTTTTTCCTGTTGTCAGGACTATGCCTCTGCTAAAATACTATTTGTCCAAATATAGAATTAGTTTTTAAAGAGTTTAAGGTACTAAAATTGTGCAAAAAAATACTGAAATACAAAATATCCTGAACACAAACACACACACACAAAAATATTATATTAAAATCTATATGTTACCTTATACAAAATATTTAAATATAAAAATACATTGTAAAAGTGCTTGGGTACCCAAATACATGAGATGTATCTCAGTTGTTTTACGTAAAGGAAAATGGCAAATGTAGGGAATTGTGCCATTATAATTAAAGCTATATGCCTGTAGATCAACTACGGGCTGAACAGTCAGAATATGTGTCCTAAGTGCTCTTCATAGTTAGGTCTGCAGAAAAGACTTATCACATAACTCATAATTTCCCTTTATCTGTGCACTTCTAGTGCTTATTTCTTTTGCTGGGTGTCTCTGAAGTCAACTCAGTGAGGGTATCAGGCATGTGAAAGCTTTAATTGCACTTAAGAGCATAATACTTTACAAATACCAATTTTTTTCATTCTTGCAACACAACCATCCCTTCAGTTTTCTAACCTACAGAAGCATTCATAGTTCTGAACAATACTTCAAGACATTTGAAGCTTTTGTATGTAAAACAGTTCTTTACAGTTCCCTGCTTTTAAACGTAGGCATCTTTGAAACAGCCTGAGGATAATTGTCTGTTGTCTTTTACAGCCTGAAGGTACTCTGTGAAACTGAAGTGTTAGCTTCAGTGTCCCAAATGACACTCAGCTTTATTTTTACACGCTGTCTTTTTTATATAGCATTATTCCCTAGAAATTTTTATTAAAATATAGAACATATTCCTTGCTCCAAATACATAAAGAATGGTTGTTTTCTGTTTTACCAAAGGACAAGAATTTTAAAACATCTTGATGTTAAGCTCTTATCTTCATAAGGTATCCTCAAATACATAGCTTCATTTTCAAGAATGATAAATGTTAGGTAATTGTCACTTATTTTATTATGTTCAACTACCAAGACCACTTCACTGGTAAGAATGCGGAAGAACCCTTTAAAAGGACAGGACTGAACAGTATAAATTTCCATAGGGGATCAGCCTGTTTGTTAATAGAGAGGTTTATGTCATCATGCTTCTGAAGCAACACAGCAAAACTGTTAAAATATTTGTAATTTTAAAATACAAGGCATTTTTGATAGAGCGCAACAACAGGAAAACATGATAAATCATGAGAGAAAATAGAAATGTCAGTCTATGCAGAAAGAGTGAAAGGGAATATATGTTACCTTTGCCACCTTAACATTCCACCTAATCTTGTCAGAATTATGAGGCAGCTGAAATTGAATGCAAACATTTCTGACAGAACAATCCTAGAAGTCCTTGTGTATTTTTTATAAGAGAATATTTTAAAAAGAAGAACTCTGCAACCACTGCACCTTTATTGAACTGTGATGATTCCAGTGGTGTTCTCTCCCTTATACGTTTTTCTGAGGACAATTAAGTCACATAATTTCTGAAAGCCTACTAAAATTGAAAGGCACAGAAAAAATGTTACAGTTCAGTAAAATCAAAATGCTACCTATTTTATCATGGGGGTATCCAGAAAAAGAACATATCAAAAACACAGGAACAATGGAAAAAAGAAACATTAAACTTTAATCTTAGCGTTTAACTTGAAAAGAATAATTTTTCTTGCCTAGATAGGCACATGCTAGGAAACACTTCCACAGGGAGCCCAAAGATATTCCAGCAGAGCAAATATTGTGACTTCAGCCACAGAAAATTTCATTTTGTTACAACCATAGCTCTCTGAGATAATTTACCCATATTGATCCCTCTTCCTTAGGAATCTGATGCCTGCACCCAAGATGTACCCCATCAGGCAACACCTTCACCCTGCACTCGTGTCTGTCTTCTCCTCACCCTGTGGCATACTTCTTAGCTCCCTTACGCAAAAGCCATGAAGAGAAATAGTTCCATAAACTATGGCTCACAAAAACTAAACAAACAGATAAAATATGGTGGTTATCAATGCTAATTAACACAATAAGGCTTTTTATCTCAAGAAAACCTGAGGAAGCTCTTGGGAAAGCTTTTTTCTCCTGTGTGCTTGTGTTACAGGAGCAGACTTCAGGGAAAGAATTCCTTTCAACATATCTGCTGGGCTTCCTTACTTAAAACTGTTGCTATTTAATCCATTTTAATGTGGAATAGACTTCTTCCTGCAATTTTTTTCTGGATCCTTTTAACAACCTATTGTCAAGAGAATTTTCATTAAGATACTAATATGTTCAAGTAACATTTCTGTGGTTTTTTTGCAATTTTATAAACACCTCACATGAAATTTTGAATGCTAGGTAATTTTCAGTAAACTATGAGAAGCACCAAAGTAAAATAACAACTTGAAACCAAACTTATGTAAACCAAAAGTGTGGGAGAATTCAAAATGCCCCTTAAGAATTCCATTATCTATGGAATGATTAGTACTAAGAAATCTAGATATCAGCTAATAGGGGCTCGTTTTCATTACTTACTGTTGTGATGCTCCCTGAACCAGTAAATCATTTCAATAGTCTAGATCTGCGATCTCCAAATGGGGTGCATGCAGGATGATGACTAACCTGATCTCCTTCTATGACAAGGTGACCACTTAGTAGATGAGGGAAAGCCTATGGATGTTGTCTACCTAGCCTTTAGTAAAGCCTTTGACACTGTTTCCCACAACATCCTCCTGAAGAAACTGGCTGCTCATGGCTTGGATGGGAGTACTCTTTGCAGGGTAAAAAACTGGCTGGATGGCCAGGCCTGAAGAGTTGTGGTGAATGGGGTTAAATCCAGTTGGCGGCTGGTCACAAGTGGTGTTCCCCAGGGCTCAGTGTTGGGGCCAGCTCTGTTTAATATCTTTATCAATGACCTGGATGAGGGGATCAAGTGCACTCTTAGTAAGTTTGCAGGCGACACCAAGTTGTGCAGGAGTGTTGATCTGCTTGAGGGTAGAAAGGCTCTGCAGAGGGATCTGGACAGGCTGGATCCATGGGCCAAGGCCAACTGTACAGGGTTCATGAAGGCTAAGCGTCACGTCCTGCACTTGGGTCACAACAACCCCATGCAATGCTACAGGCTTGGGGAAGAGTGGCTGGAGAGCTGCCCGGCGGAGAAGGCCCTGGGGGTGTTGGCTGACAGCCGGCTGAACATGAGCCAGCAGTGTGGCCAGGTAGCCAAGAAGGCCAACAGCATCCTGGCTTGTATCAGAACTAGCGTGGCCAGCAGGACTATGGAAGTGATCATCCCCCTGTACTCGGCACTGCTGAGGCCGCACCTTCAACACTACAAGAAAGACACGGAGGTGCTGGAGTGTGTCCAAAGAAGAGCAACAAAGCTGGTGAAGGGTCTGGAGAACAAGTCTTATGAGGAGCAGCTGAGGGAACTGGGTTTGTTTAGTCTGGAGAAAAGGAGGCTGAGGGGAGACCTTCTTGCTCTCTACGACTACCTGAAAGGAGGTTGTAGCGAGGTGGGGTGCCTGTCTCTTTTTCCCAAGTAACAAGTGATAAGATGAGAGGAAATGGCCTCAAGTTGCGCCAGGGGAGGTTTAGATTGGATATTAGGAAATATTACTTCACCAAAAGGGTTGTCAAGCACTGGAACAGGCTGCCCAGAGAGGTGGTGGAGTCACCATCCCTGGAGGTATTTAAAAGATGTGTAGATGTGGCACTTGAGGCCATGGTTTAGTGCTGGAGTTGGCAGTGTTAGGTTAACAGTTGGACTTGAGGACCTTAAAGGTCTTTTCCAACCTAAATGATTCTATGATTCTATGATGCACTGGAGTGCATGGAGAAAATATTAGAATATACCTGTATTGGTGGGTGAGCGCTAATAAATTTTTTACTGGTGGGGTGCACAATCAAAAAGTTTGGAGACCACTGGTCTAGACTGTCTTTTTGTTTTTTTAATAGTGTGCCAGCATGACCAGGCACTCTAAGTACTTGGCTCAGACAACAGTGTTTCATTGGTAATGATGATACTATATTATTAATTTCACATTATTTGTAACCTTGATATAGTGCAGTATGAGAATATATGTGCTGGAGGCTGGGGACATGTCTACCATAGCCTGTTAGTTCAAAACGACAGTGCATTTCTGACAGCTCTCTGTTTACCAGACTTTGGTTCATATCACAAAGTAGTCTTTAAGTATATGAACTAGAATCCTTTCAGAGAAAACTTATTTGGAAGATGGACTTCAGCAGCACATGTAAGCCACTCCAGCTGTTAAAAGGCACAGAGTTCGCAGAATCATACTAGAAGTAGTTCTAACTAAAACATATCAAAGAATATACAATGTGGATGCTGGATCTCCAGCACCAAATGCTTTACTCTATAGTTAAGATGCTCTTTATTGGTTTTATTGATTTATTTTATTAGGGATGCAGTGGCTAGGGCTAAGGAAGGTGTTTTTAACTTCATCTCCACGTGCTTTGCTCTGATTTTGTTTAGCTAGAAGAAATCCATTTGTGGAAGCCTTTAAAACATCAGTTAAGCCAACATTCCAGCTCTGTTCCCTGTCAGAGATGAGATGAGCCACTTACCCAACATACTCAAAAGCTTTCCATTTTACATCTGTGCTCACATACAGTTCATCAGCATGAAATCTCAGCTAGATGAATCTTTTGCATCTGATAAAAAAAAGCATCTGAGCAAACAAGATGCCTCTAGCCACATGGTTCAACACATCTGTTAATACTATTTTACACCATTCCCTTATGATACTTCCCTGGAGGAAGCATTTGGTTGGTTTTCTGTTAAAAATATTTCATGTTTCCTATTCTGTTTTAGACAGTGGACCTTACATATTATAAGGTAACTAACAGGATTAGAGCACCACAAAAAAATTTAATTATCAGAGAAGTTTAATTAGGTGTAATCACACATTGAAGTACTAAGCATCACCCTATTAATACAGTTTACAAGCTTGCATATCACAGGGAGGCATGTGTAGTCTTTGGTATCCTCCTACTGTGTTTTTCCAATCAAGCCATTAAAACACAACATTAAAAAGCATCTAGATAGAAAACATGCTATGAAAGCAAAAGAAACTACACTACTGAAGCAGAATTATCTGCAGTCTACCAGTTACAAATCTTTTCCAGAAAAATACAATCTATTGAACGGGTTTCTGAAGAAGAGATGACTGCTGTGTTATAACCAGATAAGGTTTCAGCTTCAGCAGTTTTAAGTGAATGCTTTCTGTTATTAGCAAGTCCCTTCTTTTTTCTCCCCCCTTACAATCAGTAGATTATGAACCAATAGGAGACATATAGTCAAAGATTCAGCGCCTGCTTTCAGGCAGTCTTACAATTTGCATAAATTAAGCATGAGAGTTAATTTAAAAAGTGCAGTAGAAATAAGGAAGAATATTGCTGAAATGCAACCAAGTGTGCCACTTGTGGATGTTTCTATCTCAGTCTCTTTATCTGTTCCTTATATGGACGTGCTTCTATAAATTAGGTAACTTTTATAATCTGACTCAATCTTTTTTAGCCCTACTGTGCCATTTTTGTGATTAGGGTATCAGCCCTTCACACACCATTGCTTATGGTGGGGCACCAGAGGCTCATACATAACATTAAAGGTTTTGCATTCTGGTTTTGGTTCATTTCCTAATACTTCCTCACAGCTTTTTTTTTTTTTTTCCCCTCCCCTTCAGTTGCCCCTGAACACTGAGCTAATAGTAACCACCTTAGCACACTTCTGAGCCCTCATTCTTGGATTGCAATAGTCAAATTAGAGTCCCCTATTTTATATGCAAATTGAGGATTTTTTCACACCTCCCATACACATCACTTAACATTTACCTCCATTGAATTTAATCAGTTTGTCACCCAATCACTCAGTATATCAATGTCCTTACTTGCAGTTATACTTCATTTCTCTACAAAGAATAATTTGCGTAATTCATTAAGACACTATCTGTAAATAGCTGTAGAACCTGAAGGTTTAAAGAAAAAACCCAACAACAAAAAACCCAAACTGATCTCCTATTTTCCTATATATATAGTACCAGTATTCATCTATTCTGACAATCATAAAAAGAATTAACTTTCAGAAATCTATTTACCAGAAGAAAAGATCATACTGTAGATCTTCAAATTCAGTCAAGCCCCTAACCAATTCTGACATTATCAGTTATGATAGGACAACGTTAAATTTACTTCACAGGTCTCGAAAAAGAGTCACCAGAATACATTCTTATAGGGTAAATATAACCAAACAAAACTTAATGTAACAGGTCACATGGAAAATGATTAGGGCTTTTATATAAACTCGATTTACTTATATACTTGCCAAAAGCTATTTGCTGCTTAATGAAGCTGAGCTATGTTTTCTCCTCTCATTCAGGCTAAGTGACATCCCATTTAAGAACTGACTTTTCCAGTGAGAACGAAAGCCACTGAAAACATTGCCTAGCATACCGGGTCAGATGACAAGCACAAGAACTGTGTTAGAGCCAGTCAGAAGATGCCCCAAGACCTAACTAGGTTTCAGGCGATGACTGGTACAGAGATATGTATTTAGCAAAAATTGAAAATGAAAGAAAGCCAGGAGGAAGTCAGAGAAAATTGGTTTCTATGGCCACAGAGAGAAGCAGAGAATTTTTTTATGATGGAAAACAACAAGAGATTTCAAATCTCTCGTTTCTAATGTATTTAGTGAAAAAAGATTTGATAGACAAACAGGACTGTGATAAAGAACAATCTGATGCACATTAATCTCCCCTCTTAAGGACAACAGCACCAAGAATGCTTAAATGCTGGGTAACCAGAAAGGCTTGAAAGGTCAACGATATACTAGTTTGTCTTGTAAATTAACTTTCAGCTATTTTTCTTTCTCTCTTCATCTGTAGGATGAAATCCTACAGGTACTTTTCTCTTTGCAGGAGAAATACAGAACTATTTCGTTTGCTTTGGAAAGTAAATAATAATATTACTAAAATGATTTTATGTCATTAGCATGGCATTTCAACTTAAATGGATGCACTATCTTCCTGCCCTTCCCTTCCCCATGCTGCAATATTCCATGATCTGCAAAACACAAGCTAAACTCTTGGATGTTCGTAAGACCAAATTTCACAATAAAATATAAAATGCGTTAGTTTAAGTCCTTCTCACATTAGAACAGGAATTAATAACAATGCTTCAGCATCTTCTATATTCAAGACAGCTTGTAAGAGGAAGGTAGCTTGGTGAGATGGTCTCCTCTGTCATTTCTGGAGCCATGCAGTCTCTGAGGCCACAGAGCCTATGAAACATAAGATGGAAGACAGCAGGAAAACAAGAAGTGATAATTCCTATTTTCATGTGGAAATTTAGTGAGTATACTTTTTCATCCAGAGCATCTAGGCATTTGATGTCCTTGCCAGGAAAGCAGAGGAGTGCTTGCGATACAGTCAGCAGTCCTAATAGTGATCAGAGTTTGATCACTAACAGATGTAAAGAAATTTGGGCCACCCCCAGATACTTGCTAGTGTCTCTTCCCAATCAAAAAAAGTCAATCGGCATCTTCAGTGCCAGATGCCAAAAAGAGTGGATGCTCAGCTTCCCCACCCCAGTTGCTTCGTTTACATCACACACATCTCTCAAAACAGTAGAGAAGCCGCAAGGCAGAGAGGAAAAATGGAGTATGTCTGTAATACTGGTAATGGCAGCAACTGCCTGGCCCTAAAAGAAATCCCATCAAATGCCAGGGAACATCCACAAGGGCAGGGCTGAATCCTGTTAGACAATAATCAGGGAACAGTGATACAGACACTTTGGCCATCTCTCATTTTACATTCTTTTTGTACAGATGTTTTTTTTTGTTGAGAGGTCTGTGATTGCTGTGAGTATCCACCATCCACAGAAGATGAGAGAAACAGATGAAAAGCCCCTTCACAGTGAGTACTCCCTAAGGAGTTTCTATACAAAAACTTGAGATAGCAATAGCTAGCTATAGCGTGGAGAATAGTCATGTCCTTCAAGCAAAGGGAGTCTCAAACCTATCAGAGCAGAAACAATCCTAGAGTCAAAACTGATACACACAACTACTGGCTTAATGGGGGGAAAAAAATCCCACAATAGAAAAGGCATTCTTATGAAATGCTCATGTTTCGCTGGTGTGAGTGTGCCTGGACAGCGGTTCAGGCTTGCACAGCCAGGCACGGCACCAAAAACCTAGATTCTAAGCCCAGTGTAATACAGAATGCGCTTTCCAGAAAAAGAGGAAAAATCAGTTTTAGAAGAAACAAAACTAACTTAAAACAACAAAGGGCTAATAAAAACTGACAAAACAGATGATGAAATTACAGTCAACTAGAAGCAATATAATATAATATGATACAATATAATCTAAATAATCAGCTTTTGACAAGAACTAAAAGAATAGAGCACAAATGCTTGGCATGGGAGGAGAAAGAGCTAAGAGCACATTATCAGTACTGCAAGGGGTGTAAATCTCTAGCCTATGTGACTCTATATATGGGCTTATAGCATGAATACATATGCACGGACAAACAATTAAAGGGAAGTAATTTTTGGTTTCACATAATGTTTTTTCACAATTTTGTCACATCATCTCACACACAAACCTTTCACTCTCTCCAGCATGGAAACAACAAAAAGTCTGTAAAATCATTTAAGGATTAATACAGCAAGTAAAAACTCAAAGTTCTTTCTGTCACCTATACAATGTAGTTTACATTTTTTGTGAGTCATATGTAGTGTGAAAAAGAATACTAATCACTGACTGACTCTGCTAATGCAGGATTTAGAAATTAACTTGGGAAGAAATCTGTGTGTACATCAGGTAAACTTTAATTACAAGGAAATAAGATGAGACGTAAAGTTGTTGTCATGTAACACGTCCCACTTCTTAATTGTCCTAGCTGTATTCATGGCCATAAGAAAGTCTCCTTTATGGAAACCTGAGAACCAAGTAAGAGATCCAAATCTGGAGGTTTATCAGGGATTCCATACATCAAACTGAGATCTCAGAATAGTGTCTATTTTTTGTTACTGGTTGGGACACTTGCAAATCCTTTTAGAAACCTTTTCCTGGCTGCAGGAGCACAAATAAACTGTCTACTGGAGGGTCAGACTCCGAGTGCATGTTAAGAGAGTTAAAAGACAAGCCCTCACTTGTAGCCAACACACAGTCCAGCACAACTAGTAACCTAATCAATGTGGTCTTTAATACTTTATGCACATGTGCTTTCATTTAAAGAGCAACTATAGAAGAATTATGTGCGTTCTTACAGGAGCATAAAGTATGTCTCTGTGTGAAAGGATGGATAATGGAACTAAAAAAAATTCCCATCTTCCTCCAGAACTGCTTTACATCTAAATTTACAAATTTACAACCAGTACTAAGAAAAATTTCTAACAACAATTATTAAAATGAACTACCAGAGGAGGTAACCATGTAACCTTGTTCTCTACACTGGAATATCTGTCTCACACCACAACTATTACAAGAATAAAATACAACAGCAATGTCTCTTGTGCATATTACTTTTATGAATTGAACACCTGCTGCCAAATTAATTTCTGGTCTTTAGATGATGAGATGCACGGATATGCCTATATGAAAAGCATATGGGGAAGAACTTAAAAAAAAAACAAAACAATTAAATTCCTTTCTGCTGTTGACTTGCAAATCCTAGCAAACCAAGTGTTTTTTTAGAAATCTGTTAATGAGCGGTATTCTCATTCACCGAGTCTTCCTCTAGAATAACAATCCTTCACAACATCACGTATTCCCTCTGTAATGACAGAATGCTGCAATTAAAAAGAGCATCTCTCATGGTATTGTAAACCATAAGATGCTACTGTTGATGTATAAAACTATATACAGGCACATCACACACACTTTCCCTCATTGGTAATAGTCACAAATTGCTCTTTACTCTTGAGGCAAACTCCACATTGTAAATGAATTGTATTCCGTCATGCATGTCATTAACTAGAAATAAAGAAACGTTAAGTTTGCTGCTGTTCTTTTCCTCTCAAATGTTATTGCTTTAAGTTCCAACCAGAAGATGTTCTTCAAAACCAGTGTTGCCTGATATGCTCACCAGTCCCTATGTACATGAAATTATTTGGCTTGGAAGACCTCTTTTTTAGGCACAACATACTACTACAGTGGACAAGGAGCAAGGCTGAAATCTGCCAGTGCATTTTTGCAAGTTTGAAAAGCTCCTTACTTACAGGATAAATAGTTCTGATGAGAACAGAAGTCTAGAGTAAGTCAAAACAGTGACACTTTCTCTGAAATATGCCGTATTTCCTATATTTACTGTTTTCATCAGTTCCTGCACTACTTTAAAACCAGCAGGTAAGAAAATGAAGTGCCACTGCTTTAACTGGTGTAGAGAAATGACAGGATTAAAGATGGCAGTACATCCATTTAGGCATTCATTCAGGTTTTCCTCCTCTGAAAGCTTCTCTTATTGAAGCATTGGGCCTGAAGATCCTGTGACAGAAGACATTTCTACCTTCTAGAAGAGTTCTCAGGGGGGCAACCTGTGATGGTATCTCCATATGGTTACCTGTTGAGTGCTCTCACTTTGGGAACCTAAGCACCTATGACAAAAATCTAGGGAAGGTAAGTTACATCACGGTCCATTTCAGACTGAGCTGCTGAGGAACTGTAGTGGTGATTGGTTCCACACAATTCTTCCTAACCTTGGTAAGGTGTATGAGGGTAGTTAGGGTACATGCTATCACTTCTGCCATAAATACTCCTAATTCATATGCCTATAAGGATGCCAGACACTACTTAATTTTGGTAAGCGGGATGCACTGCTTCGATTATACCATATACACTCATTCAAAGAAACAGGCATATGTATGTACAGGCGATATTCTGGATACATCAACCATATATGATCTCAAGGTACATACATACCCATAGTAAAAACACACTCACATGCAAGGATAAATATATTCTAAATGTTCCAGAATGCAAACATTATAAACACATGTTAAAATTTGCTGAGTATTGCAATATGGACAAATAAATTCTCATACATATATTTTTCTTTTACACAGGTTTTTTTTTAAATTACTAATACATTTAGAAACATGCATTTAATTAATATTCTAAAGATACTTTTCAACCAGGAGGTACATTAAGACTTACAGAGTTTTTCCTCTTCCATAAACTCAGAGATACAGTCTCTGCTTATAATGGTGTTCTACCTAAGATGTAATTATGTGAATTAACAAAATCAATACATGTTTTCCTCATAAATTATTGTGAGTTGTAAAAGAGGTTAATCTACCGCCTTTTCTAGAACATATAGAAACGCTGTCAACGAGACTTATTTATTTGTCATAGTAATTACTGCTCTCTGCCTGATAAAGAACCCTCCTTTGCCATTTAAGCAAGCAGTTTACTTTGTAAGGACTATCAAAAAACATGAATATTCCAACTCCTGTGAATATAATTCAGCAACCTGTCAGGTTAAATCATATATTAAAACCAGAGCTATTCTTCTTGAATATTTCATCAAACTAAACCCCTTAATATTTCATGTTTAAATAGGGGAGAGATAGTTGTGAGGCAAAATAACTCTGAACTATCATGTGTGGAAGAAGATTGTGTCCTCTCTACAAGTAACATTCCAATAATCACAGTTGCCTTCTCTTTTATTTCCTTGTCTCTCCTTTTTCTACTCAAATCTGCTTGGAGATCCTTTCAGAAGTTAAGACTCCCCCCTATATTTACTGCAAGGATACTCGGGCTCCCTGTTTGTCAGCTGCTATTTAAAATACATATATACAAAATAATACTTTTCCATATTTGATACAGATTTGTCCATTATACTTACTGCTAGTGCGTCTTAGCATCTTCCAGTAGTGCCTTATTTCATATGAATAACACCTATTGTATTACAGCTTGAGAAGTTCAATCATTTAAGGTGTGAGAGGTGGGCTGACTTCAGTCACAACCTAAAAAAACCCATTACCTGAACAAGACAAGACGGCTACCAGAAACAAGTAAAGGAGGTGATTTTTTCCAAACACTTTAAATAGCTCTGACTTAGAACAATACAATCCTCCCTCCACACTTACACGCTGGCACAACTGAGATCAATGAGTAACCCATCCTTTGCTGTTTCCCAGGATCTAAGGCATTTAAACACCAGCTGAGTAAGAAAGAGCTGAAAAATGAGAACAGGCCTCCTTAGCAGGTAGGGGGAAAAACACATTCCTGTGACTACTGATCTTGCCTAATACAGTAAGTTCCTAAAAATAAAATTATTTATTTCCCAACATTCCATTTTTCTTTGTTCACTGAACTCAGTTTGCGCAATGAAGCTAGAAATATTGGCTTCCTTTTCCCCATCTTCAACATTAGCAAAATGTCAGTGGGTTTGGATTTCTTATATTAAAAGAGAAAGATTACAGTTTAGGAGTTTTGTCATTTTTGTTTTTATAGTTTTGGTGCAGTTCTCTGAACATCATGAAAATATTACGTAACACTAATAAGTTTTGAAAACCTTCTTTCTTTCTTTTTCTAATACCAAAGCCTAAACATTGGATCTATCCTAATAAATCATGCTCCTCTTGGTAATTCAAGCTAGAGGAGTCCATGAATCTCAGAGGAGAGAGGTAAATTTTGATCATGGTGGAGTGATAACTTTGACTGATGCAGATACAGGCAGTCATTGTATTTGTTTACAGGGGGTTTGATGCTAATGGAGGAGGAATAAATCCTCACAACTTTACACACTGCATAGTCATGTCTAGATCAAATGATTATGCAACCGCTTCCCTTTACTAGATTTTAAACTACTCTTGACTCCCTTTGGACGGCTGAAAATGATTATATGAAACAGCACAGTGGGTTAAGTAATCAAGCACTGTGTCCAACTGACTACCAATCAAATAAAGAACCAGCTACACAGACCATGCTACCAGATCTAGGCCAAATTCCCACCCAGTACCCATCTTTTACTCCACTGAAGAACAAAACTGACTCAAAATGCTGAAGTACTTTCCATGACTGGACTTGGCTAAAGTGAGTTTTGTTATAATGCACATTGCACTGGAGATAAACTTCAGTATTTATTGTTGTCAACGAGCTTTTAATGATATTGAGTACCAATGACTTCATACTATCCCCTTCTTAAGACAGATAATACTGAAAAAAATGGATGCTTTTGATCTCAAAAGCAAAAGGACACTACATTTATTTTTTTTTTTTTGTTATGAAAATATAACTCAATGTTCACAGTAGCCCTTCAGGTAACAGAACAGAACTATGTTCAATTACACAAGTTTCTGGTATCAAACCCTACTGAAGTCAACTTAAGCTGAAGGTAAACTGAAGGTAAAAAACTCTATTTCAGATGCCTAAATATGGATATAATAATTTTAGACACTTTTTCCTCCCCATGATACACTTCACAGCAAGAAATAACATGGCTTTTTAATGCAACATTTCTGTAATCCTCCAAGCAAAGAACCTCAGTGTTGAAAAGCAGTAATACTGTACCTTGATTTCTTCTATTTCGTCTGGCACTATCTTGTATGCAGATATAGTCCCACCCAACCTGAAATAAGGAGAAGAAAAATATTCTCTGAAATCAGAAGAAAAATGTTCTCAAAATCAGTAACACAAAGCATAGCATTTTAATGGTGTCATGGCTTGTTGCAAAACACAAATATCTCTCCTACTAATTTAGCGGTAAAACCCACCAAGTCCCAAAACAACAGCAAAAAAAACCCTTTCCTTTCTTTATCCATAGAAAAAATCTCCCTGTGATTAACATTAGAAACAAGGCGTCCTTCATTAGCCTGAAAGATAAGAATTAGGTCAACCAAGAAGAATTACCATCACCAGGATGTTATTCTTTGTATTAACAGCCATCAGTCATCATATTCTACAATTTCTTTTTGTTGTTTAAGTCGTATGGATAAGTTCAAATATTTGAAGCCTGATGTGCTTTGTGCTCACTATTTCACTAAGCTGCTACACAGTCAAATGCATCCAAATGCAATTCTAGAAATTGAAATTTTTTAATTAGACCTGCATGTACAGACCTCACAAACCACACAAGACTCTACAGCTTCCATGTTTGAAAAGTCTCTGGAGTTCATGATCGGTAATAAAAAGTCGGTGATGGGCAACAGTTGGCACTGACATAGGGGGTTTTGTTCCACATTGAACTTCCTGAACTTGTCTACATCCTGCAAAAGTTATGGTAAAGAATAGTTCACATACTGAAGATGCATGAATAGCATGTACTATAAATGGTGGTAAATATTACATTTTCCCCAGAGACATGCAGACATGGCTTCTTTTATTTCATGAAGCAGTATCATTGATAGTGACAATTCAGACCTAAAAATATAACTGCACTAATGACCTCCCTGCTGGCTCTGTACAGCAACACTAGTAATTTTCTGGGTCCTACAGAAATGGAAATCACATAACAAACTATTCCTTGTAAAGCAGTAGACAGCTATCAAATGTGTATTTGTATTATCTCCCTATTATAGGAATTTTTCCTTCCAATTGTCAGCTTTTCTGCACATGTATTTCCTTATTGTGAATCTTGAAATTATTACACATATTGTTTACTCAACCTAAAAAGGGGAGAAGAGAGTAACACAGAAAACACATTAAGTCCTGATCCCATAAGTCCTGCCTTTCTGTATCTCTACAAGTAAGTCACCTTCAGAAATGAATGGTTTAAAGGTTTTAGACAGAAGATGAAGTCTGCACAGGAAAAATCAAGTCTGAAGTCCATTGCTGCTCCAAGTAATATCAACTATGATTTCCGAGGTAGAGACAGGGTCCAGACATTACAGCCTTCAAATTCATCATGAACAATTAAAGCGTAGCAATTGCTCTCTCCTATTTCCTCTGCAACTTCCATTGCTGCTAATCATGAATGGAGTTGAAAGATGGAGAGAAATGAATTGGTTTTTTTGCTAGTGCAAGTACAAACATGAGCTTTTATTCTTCACTGTATCTGACCTTTCTTCAAATGGTGTTTCCAGGGATAGCTACAAGAAATTGGTTTTAACATCACGACGAAGAATTGCTTCATCATAGCGTGACAATGAACGGCTCAGATCAGTGCATGTTACCATTGCACACGACCAGTTCTATTGCTACTGGAACGAGGTCCATAAGAAAACATTTTTTATTTCGTTCTTTCAGATCCATTCCTGCCCACAATGTGGAGTACCCAAAAAATAACTTAATTGACTTTCAATCCTCTAGCAGAAGGGGAAAACAGAGCCTCTGCTGCCAGCACTTCACCAGCAGGGAATTCCATCTGGCAGGTTTCTTTATTGGCCACCCTCGGCACAACTATTAAGCACTTTCTTGGAATACATCAGAAAATTTTTTTAAAAATCAAAATAATTGACTCAGTAAACTCATCTGGCTTGCTTAAACCATTAATTAGCATCATTTTCTGCAAATACTTCTGCAAAGTTTTGTGTCAAGAGTTTAACATACTCTGAATCTGCCAACTTGCATTCCAAATGGTAGCACATTTTAAAGTAAAATGTCAGTTACCATAATTCCACATTTTTGAAAGAGAAAGATATATTAAAAGTTATGTTACTGTTTAAATAAACAATCTCTCACCTGCAGCTCCAGCTCACCATATCTATCTTAATACATTTTCAATCCTACACTGACACCTTTAGCTTGAAAATCCAGACTACAAAAATAAATGGTAACAAATTTGAACCTGAAAGAGAACCAGAGACACATAAATATACAATTCTATAAATGCCTCAGTGTGAAATTAAGTTTTTAAGGAAGTCTATACTTTCTTCATTTCAGAACATTAGATTTCACTCCCTCTTATAACTCCTGGAAGAGAGATCCACTGCAGCAGGCTGCTAGTTAAACCTGGTACTATACAGGACATAATAAAGACTTTGACTTTGTGTATAAAGTTTGGTTGTGAGTTTCGTAGAAGTTTAAAGGCATCACATGCACTGGGAGGATCCAGTTAACACAGCCTGAACTCTTCTACTGGTCATATGTGAGGAACAGAATTTTTCTTTTTACTACCTAATATATCTATGAGAAAAAAGGTTTTAAGCTGCCTATTGGGCAGCCTGTGCGTAGCGAACAATAACTTATAAATAAAATTTAAAAACAGTCTGCTTTTTTCCTGGCAAAGCGTCTTGATTAGCTTCAATTTCACGCACAAAATATTACGTCATACAATTCACTCGCCAAACTTAAGAAGCAGAACCATTTGTGAAACATGCTGCATACTCTTCACTCAAAAATCGTAAATCCCTGTTCATTCCAACCACATGGTAAATACTCTGAAAAGAAATTTGAAAGCACTTAGTTTGGTGTTACCAAAGCGCTACAAATCTCCCACAGTCAGTGGGAAGTCCACAGTGAAAGGGACTACACAATGTCACACACACAAAAGTTACCGAGAAAAACAAAAACATTGCGATGAATGGTAAGAAAGAACAGCAAAATCAAGGCAAACTGAAAATCCAGGCATTAATCAGCATGTCCAACTTAAGGAAAACTTTGTATTTCAAGTATTTCTCTGAATTACATTTAAGTGTCACTATCAGTTGCGACCTGTCTGGAAGTTTGCTTATTATTTTGCAAATCCTTGATTTGATCACTGACACCTGAAAGAACAGAGACCAGACAACTACACACAGGAGATTTCAGCTACAGGATGATACACAGTCTGTGACAGAGGACTTGCACATGGTATATGTTTTTTCATTTTCTTGGAAGCAACCTCTCTCTGCAGGCTGGTTTTGTTAGGAGGACATTTTACAATAACCTTTTTGATCACAGTGTTTCAAGAAGCAATTACACTGTGATAAGAAAAGCAAAGGACCAGTTAGCATGAGTACACATTAACTACTGGGGGCTCTGTACACTAAATATAACGCAGCAAAGAACATGTTAGAAGGGCCACAGTTCAGTTCATCAGGGACCCAATTTTTGTGTAGATTCACTCTTTTCACTCAACTTTCACCCATTTTAGTTTTATTATAGATTTTATTATCTTTTTCTCCGGTTGAACAGCACAGCATCCAGCATCATCATGTGCAAGACACTTGTGCACTTGGACTGAATTGATACTGGTCTGCTTTTATAATTTGAATTCTCAAAGATATGAACATGGTCTTTACATACAGTTCCACATTCAGTGACTGCATAAAAAGCTGAGCTATTGATTAATCCGTTAACTTAATAAATAAGTCATACTGAACGCAATGAAGTCAATTTTCTAAAAATAGCTTGTAGCCAGCTTGGCTGCTGTCATCTGCTAAAGTTCTCCAATGCCACTTTAATTAACATCAATCTTTCCTCAGATAGATCACTCTGTCTGGATGATATCAAGCTGTCACTAAACCTCCCAGTGAAACTCTGCTTCATCTTCCATCTCATAAATGTATTTGTAATCTACCATCAGGATATTCTACCTTTTGACTGATTTACAAACCAAGCAGAATATTCAAGAGAAACTGTGTTTGTGAGCAAGTCAAATGACTGGGAACCAGGAAGGCTATTTCTAATTCTGAGGACACGTTCTTTTTATCACAGGCTACAGAATGAATACATGTTACAATACTACTCCTGACAGAGCAAACCGACCAAGACAACATTTTTAGCCTACCCGACTGCACTAGCTTAATGTTGACCAGTGAGACATGAGCAAATCATCTTGCCTTGGATCCTCACATACAGCTAAACTTCACAGAGTATTCCAGGGAAATTTCAAAGTAACTTTGCTCTCCACTACCTGTACGATCACACATTAAAAGCAGACACAAAGGTATTTGAATTGATACTAGTTTCTACTGACCTTTGAAAAATTGTTAAAGCACCCTGAAGGGAGGTAGTACGAAGGCATGCTATTTTGGGCTCACTTCCTACACAACAGAACACTGGCAGCTAGCGCAAGCTGGGCTGCAGCTCCTGTCGCTGGCTACACGCCAGCAATGAGTTGTGCAAAACAGCTTGCAAAGTGCTTTGTGAAGACAGTTTTACTTACTCTAAGGTGTAGAATTACGTGATGAAGGTCCAGCCCGTTTTTCGTTTTCCTTTTTCTTTTTTTTAATGCATCCTGTAAGTAGATCCTTTCTTATCCTTCTTTCAGCCCCACCGTCCTCCCCCCGAATCTTAAGCTAACTTCAACATGCTGTACTCAAAGACCTCACAGAAATAAAATGATTGCAGACATGCCCTCTCTCAGTTCACATATCTCATGAACAACAGCTCTGGGATTAAGATGTCAAAATTACAGGATTCTCCCTCTGCCTCAACATGTCCCCAAGATTTACTGCACACACAAAAAATGAAAGGGGGGTGGGGGAGAGAAAAAGAAAATTAACCCAATTTTTAAAAATTTTTATTCCTTACCTTATCACCTTGTTAAGAGTAACTAAAGCATAAGAACACATTTTTCACTACTTTCTGGCTTTTTTTTTCCTAAAGAGAAAAAAAAAACTACATAAAACCATCATTTTTAAGGAGGAAAAAAAATGTTATTTCTCTTTCACCCTTCAAAACTTTTTTTTTTTTTTTTTACTTTACTATAGGAAAAGCAAGAATAAATTAGAAGTGGCCAATTTTTCAGTCACCTTCAGTAGGAAAACACTGTCACCTCAACAACTGTTAGGAAAGAAGGCAACAATGGTCTTCATCCTCAAGATACATCAGAAACCAGGGACGAGGCCATACGTACATCATTTGGCAATTGCATGACCAGAAGCCACTCTACCCTTTCAGTAGAATGATTTTTTTTTTTTTTTTTTTGGGGGGGGGCGGATTTCGAACTGTTATGTCATAAAGTGTATGAACTTAAAAGACACCTCTGTATAGTTATCAAAACCCACATCAGTTCAGGGCTCAGTGTAGTTTTCTAGGGGATATCTTTGGTTTAACACAGTGCATGGGGCACAGCTATGTATGACAGTTTGGGGTATTACTGCTGCCAGCCAAAGACAGATCTATAGACTGCCTCCTTTTGAAAACATTTATCAGTTTACTTACTGCCCAATAAAGACACAGAAGGGGAGCAGGGAAGGCAACAGCCCCAAGAAATTTTGGGCTTGCTGGCACTGGGCCCCAAAAGAAACAAAATGGATGAAAAGGACACTTAAAATACGTGGACTCTTCAGTGGTGCAATGTTGTTATTTTTTTAGTCTCAGCATGAAGAGAGGTGCCTTCTGGGCAAAAGTAGGAGGAATGCTGAACTTCCATGAGAAGTAAAAACTAAGGTTTGATTTTCACTAAACAAGTTCATTAATAATTGTTCAAAAGTCCTATCATTAATACTTGTGTGCTTCACAGCAAGGGTATGAAGCATACAGATGGCAAACATTTTAAGATCTTTGAACAGAATGAAATGAAATATAAACAATATGGATATTTAAAACTTCAAGATTTTGTTTAGGACTTCAGCATTTAACTGTGTCAGACAACGCAGCATGCAGAACACTACACCAAATATTTCACAGTTTGTAATAGCCTAGTTCCACCAGATTATAACAAAAGAGAGAGGTGCTGCATCTGAAATGGACTAAGAATAAAATACTCAAGACTAATTCTGAACTCAGAATTTTCATTACAGGTTCAAAATTTTATTTCTAATTAAAACTGACTTTTAAACTCTTCCTAAACACCAGCAGAATCTGAAAACAGTCTTGCCATGTGGACCAACAGCAAAAATCCAACTTCTGTGCAGGATGCATGCATGTTTATAGCACAGAGGAATGACTGTACTATGCTCTATCTGATTGGTAATCTAACTATGGAAATTATACATTAAATCAAACAGACAGAAATGTCAGCTAGATTTAAGTAAAAATGTGTTCAGTGACTTTGAAAGTTCCCACTGGGGCATCAGATGCTTGACCAGCCAGCTCATTAAACAACATGAGCAAGATTTGAAATTTCCTGAGAGAAAAAACATGCAGAAGCAGACAAAAATCATTATCACGAAAACAGTCAAATTCTCACCATTTAGACAGAGAAATATATATTTAATATCCATGTTGGGATTTAGTTGGTAGACTGAAGTCTTTAAAACACTGTATGAAGGGAATTATTTATAGTAAATGTTGATCTTATTTTGTCCTGTAGGAAACACTGTGGTAGGGCAAAGTATGCATTTGCATTTTTTCCAACAAGTGCATACCTAGGTGAGATACAGAGCATTTGCATACATATTGCTAGCAATTGCCTGTCACAAAATCCTCACCTACCTCAACCAAAAGCAAATTATTTGGGTGCCTGAGAGTGACCTTTTGCCTATCTTCGAAGGCAGTGCAAATTAAAGGATCTAGGCAATATACTAAGGATTGTTACGATCTGCCTGGAGATGAAAGATTCCACTGGTAAATTACCATAACAGCTTGTAGAAACCCATACAGGAGGATAAAGCTATTTTTGCTGACACTCCTATCATTTCAGTTGAGCTCTATTTGCTTCTGTCCAAATGTAAAAGAGAGACCATCAGAATCAAATGTTAAGAAAAACATCATTTCTCCTAGAAGAATAAGTTGACCCACAACTAGTACAAACAGTAAGGCTTATTTTCTTATAAATTAACACTGGCTACCTCCCCCATAGACTTTTAGTATCCAACAAAAAATGGATTTAAAAGATATGGCCCTGCACCATGAAACCCTTCAGTTTTTTTACCATGTATATGCTTCTCACACCCCACTACAATATCACCATTTTCTTCCCAATATTTTTAGTGTATATTTTTCCTTCCATTTCTTAGACGCTCAAGCGTATGCACATGCTTGTCACATGCCTGTAAAGCATGCTTAGACATACAAAGTCCATATGCATGCTTATGCCAAAACTAATAAATATTAATGTTTATTTTATAAAGAGAGGAAGTTTGGCTGAGATATATAAAACCAGAAATTGGAATAATGGAAACACAGGGATCCCTGATGTTGGAGAATAGGCTGGAATGAAATGCAGGCCACAGGCTGAAAAGAGCAATCAGACTATTTTCTATGCTCAGGCAAAAAGGCATCCAGAAAAATCTCTTCATTCCAGAAAATACCAATAAGGACTGAAGGTGAGAGCAGGATGACTCAAACTTGGGAAGAATAAAAAGTGGAGAATATGTGGAAAGGGTCTGATCATTCCAGATTCTAGATCAAATTGGTTCTTTACAATTTAAATCACAGGGATTATGGAAGACTGTCAGAACTTTTAAATAACTGTTTTAAAAAAAAATCCTACAATTCTGAAATTACAAGAAAGACAGAGGAGTCTCAGAGACAAGAGGCATCCAGAAGGGCTACCACAGTAGTTCACACAATACTTCACCTTCCCAAAGCTCTAATGTCTCATTTCTCTCCTCCACATTCCAGAGAAATAAAGTATGAATACAGTCCAGTACATGATTAATGGCAGTCTTGTTATGTCTATGTTTCTCTAGACATTTAAATTCAGAGGCAGATTTTGCTGCTGTTTTTCTCTGCCCTTAATATATTAGCATGTTTGCATATATACACATATATTGCCATGTGTGGCCTAAATGGGAGAACTAAATTGTGTTTAAAATAGTGACCCGACTCAACTGGTTTTTTTTGTTTATGCTATGTGTTGGGAAATGTGAAAGGGAAAAAAATAAAACTAAAATCTGTTCAGCCACAGAATGAAGTTATATGAATAAAACAACTCCATATTTGATCCATCCCTCTTCATACCTAGGAGGAACTTTCTATAGACAAATAGCATTACTGACAATGCTGAAAGTGAGATTTTTATTGCACGTCTCACATAGTTATCTCCATTCCAGATAGTTTACAGTTATTTTTGAAGCCATCATGCATACTTTACAGCTGCTTGTAAAATACTTCTGTAAGGTTCAAACTCAAGTTATTGAAAAACATTTCTTTCTTTTTTATGTATTACTGGCTACAAGGGTTTTTCAGCACTCTTATTTTTGTTTTCTGTAGTTGTCATTCCCTTTTTTCTTTGCATCTGATCTTTTATGTCAACAACAGATTTCTAGATCAATTTAAAAACTACTGATGTATTGTCTTCATGTCACAACTCATTACGACCTGACTCTTTCAATATTCAGAAGCACGGTAACAGGGGACATGCAGATCTTAGACAATTTAAGAGGTCTTTGATTAAATGTGGATTTGTGCATTGTTTCATTCACGTCCTAAAAAAAATTACTACTTTTAATTTCTAAATAGCTTGCACAAACATAGTCCACTGGCAAAATGTAACTACTAACTTCTCCTTACTTGCAGCTTTAAGTCACCTTGTGAGTCATTATCAACTATGTTATGTCCTCCTGCCACCTATTTTGTATGATGTTCTCTTAAAAGTAAAAATAATAGTTAGATAGAACAATCCCCTCCAGTTCCATTTTGCCGAAGTCCTCTTCTTCTTTATTACTGCTTCCCCTACAAGTATTTAGATGTTTAGAAAGAAGTGTAACCCACCTCACAATAACTGAAGGGGTTGGGTTTCTTTTGTGGTTTTTTTTTTTTGTTTGTTTGTTTGTTTTGGGGTTTTTTGTTTGTTTGTTTTTGGGTTGGGTTTTTTTTTTTTTAGATATGACTGCACAAGGTTACTGAGCACATATACAGGTACTTACTATAATATTCCTTTGGGTGACAGTGAGCATAATAACATCCCTGATAACTTCAACATGCCTCCAGCCGTTCCCAAGCTGAAGAACACAGATGAGGAAGAGATTTGATTTCCTCAGCTCCTGCTTCAGCACAGGTGAGTAGGAGTGAAAATAGATAAGGTGAATCCTGAAGTTTAGATTTCTGTAAAGTAAGTAACTTTAAGTGCTGTCATGTATATTCCATGTCAGTGAGCCCTGACCAATTTGCCTAGATAAAAATAGCAAAAGTGACAGGAGGGTATCTCTTCCAAAGCAGAAATTTAGTCTAGAAGTCTCTGCCACGTTAACAGTGTATTCAGAAATGATAACTCCACACAGGTTTTAAAAAAATTTTTAAAAGTAGTAGAGACCTCCCATTTTCCAGCATGCCCGTGTTGGTCACCCTTTTTTTACTAACAATCAATTCTGTGTATCTGGAGAACAGTCTTGAAAAAATGTTCAACCTGCAATCCTACTGGCAAATACCACAGACAGCTTAGATGTGTTTCTAGGCATCTAAAATAGCCAATATGTTAACTGCCATAATAGATTCACATGGGAAAAGATTAAGCACCATGGATTTTGCTTACACTGTACACCGAGAACCACCTTATCTTAATTACAAGGCTAAACACCTGACTATCAATAGACAAATGACTAACACGACCAACACTAACATTACTAATACTTCTCACAATACTTCCCGAGGATGATGCAGAAAGGAAATCAAAGATGGTTAGCACAAGTCTACCTGCAAACAGGTACTGGGGACAGTACAGCACGTGCATGACCCTCACAGACATTGATATCAAAAAAAATATGAGGTTTGTGTAAAGAGATAGCTAGGCTTTATGAACAAACCACTTGTTGTGGTTTAGCCCCGGTCAGCAACTAAGCACCACACAGCCGCTCGCTCACTCCCCCCACCCTTGTGGGATGGGGGAGAGAATCGGAAGGGCCAAAGTAAGAAAACTCGTGGGTTGAGACAAGAACAGTTTAATAATTAGAATAAAACAGCAATAATACTTATATAATGAAAAGGAAAATAATGAGCGAGAGAGAGATGAAACACTGGAAGAAGAGAGGAAAAGAAAAAAAAACAAAACCAAAACTAAACAACAAGTGCTGCAACCGCTCACCACCCGCCGACCGACGCTGCTGGTCCCCGAGCCGCGATCGCTGCCTCCCCCAGCCAATTTCCCCCAGTTAATATACTGGGCATGACGTCACATGATATGGAATACCCTCTGGCCAATTCGAATCAGCTCTCCTGGTTGTATCCCCTCCCCTCCCGGCTTCTTGTGCACCTGGCAGAGCATGAGAAGCTAGAAAGTCCTTGACTAGTGTAAACACTACCCAGCAACAACTAAAACACCAGGGTGTTATCAACATTATTTACATACCAAGTCTAAAACACAGCACTATGCTAGCTACAGTGAAGAAAAATCAACTATCCCAGCTAAAACCATGACACCACTGTAAGAAACTGCCATTTTCTTGCCAAATCACGATTTACGACTTTACTCCAAACAAGCAATTGTTATTATGTAACCTGCCTTTTCCTTCCAGAACTAGCAGTGAACACCTTCCCCCTTTAGAGAGTTACAGTAATAACTACAAAAAACTAGTTAGAAGAGCCCAGAAATAACCTGAATCTGTACTGAAATTAGTTTCAGTAGTACCTAAATTTAGGAACTGAGCTAAACTGCAGCATTACGTTAAGAGAGAACATTTAAAGAACTGACAGAGAAACCACTGTAGAAATGTCAAGTAGAACACATTTTAGAACTTTAACCTCTGGTAAAACTGCAAAATCATATTATGCTGACAACGCAACAATTTAATTGCTTTACAAGGTTTTGTTCTATTTTGGATTTGCATTTGTGCTCAAAGGGCTTACAGCTAGGTGGGTAGCATCAGGTCAAGCAATGAAAGAATGAAAGGCCTATCCTGAGAAGAAGGCTCAGTACATATCCATCAAAACAAACAAAATTAAACTAATAGGACCATCTCTTCCATTTAAAACCTAAAAGGTGGATGTAGAAAGCAGGTGGACTAAAGACCATTTACAAATGAAGAGAAAACTCCAGATTTTCTATCTTATATGTCGCGCGCGCGCGTGTGTGTGTGCCCCCAGCAGAATAACATGGGTAGATTTTACTAGGTTATTTTAACATAAACTGTATTGTCAGCTATATTTTCATCTAAAACATGTCACGACAAACAGTGGTGCTATCCCTCCACAACAGAGGTCAACGTTTTAGCTCATATTTCCTCCAGCCATATCACCCGACTTTAAATGCTCACTGATGCGTAATGCTACCCCAGATAAGTGTCAAGATATGTTTCATAGCCGCAGTGCCTCTGTACCTTAAGCTGCTAAAGAAGTCATGCTTTTCCAAATTCAGTAGTGTTCTTCAAAGCTGAGAAACATTATTACCAGTGCACATTTAGTTGTCTTCATAAATCAGACAATAATTATAGTAAATGTCTTTAAAAAAAATAGACTTCTCATGCTCTGAAGCTTAGATTACAGATGTTTTAGCATGTAGAACAGAATATCCTCTTTCATCTTAAGGAAAAGTAAATATTCAGTAGAAGTAGCCTCTCACAATTTTAAGACTGTCTTATATAATAATTTGTCCAAAACCCACTTGTACAGAATTCAAAACCATTTGTGATGAATAAATAAAATGTGGCAGAAGCCTTTTGCAAATGAGAGTCAAAGCTGAGTGTCTGATACCTAAGAATGTTCATTTCAAGGTTATCTTTCTGTCACGTCTATTGATTAACTCACAGTTCAGCTGATCTTTACGCCACAGTGGCCAATTCTTTACTGTAGAGCACAGTGACTCCAATTCTGGCACATATGCCATTAAGGCATAAACTCTGCAGGTGGATTTTTAAATTTCAAGTTGAGTTTACATTGATAGCAAATACATTAAAAATTTTGATTTGTAAAGTGAACTTTGTATGAAAATAAAAACATGAAGAAACCAAATAATACATAGATACTGTTGATAACATTATGATCTCTCAGTCATTAATTATGCTGTGAAAAATAAGGTGGTGGCATATCGTTCGTTGGAAGGTACTTACTTTTGCTTTAAAATTGTTGGCTTTAAAAATTTTGCCCACACATGCACACACATAAGGTAAATTAAGGACTAACTGGTGATTGTTGCTGACTAACTTAACAGAACGGCCAAAGACTGAATAGGCCACTAAAACCAAAGTAGGCCAAAGATACTGTACACATCAAAGCTGAAGCACACAAACAGGCTCTTTGATTACTTGTGGCCTGTACCTGGCCCACAGGGAACTGCCAAGAGGTCCATTAACAGGCAAACATAATGCAACTGAGAGGCATTCTTTGCTAGAGAAAAGAGACAAAGGGAGAAATACAAGCAAAGCTTGTTTCTCAAAATGTTTCTCATCTCTGTAGTCCTGGCTGCAATTGCCTGGCTCCAAAATAATTTCCAACTGTGAACTTTTAAGATTGTCCCCCTAGTACTTACTGCAGTCAGGGAGTAGATACAAAATTTCCATTCTAGAAAAAATGATCTGCAACTTGCCACCTTCAGCTTCTACAGCTGGATACTTCATACAGTATTGTAGTTTTATTGGCCCTTCTACTACTGCCCCAGCTCAATTTCATCCTCAGAACTGCACCAATACATACATGAGCACAAACACAGAATAAAGGTTTTCTAGCCCACTCAATTTCCCCTCCCCCAATCTTTCCCCCTTATAAAACTAGCTGAGTAAGTAGCTATAATATAGAAATACTTCAGGGACTTGCATATTATTGGAGAGTTCTGTTTTACAGAGCAATTCAGTCTATGACACAGTTTTGCACTAAATTACTTTAAAGCAAGAATAAAGCACTAGCAGTCTTCTCATTAAAATAAATTAAAATAATAATCCTAACTGAACAATTGCTAATCACAGATACTTGAATGGTGCATTGTAATGCAAGCTTGCTACTTTTTTTTTTTTTTAAATATTTATTACCTCTTCTGGTAGAATTCTCAGAGCTTTTATTAACAACTAAACTATTAAACATAGGAGACGAAGGAAGAAAAAAAATCTTGGGTCTGTCTATCTGTTATTTTCAGAGAGCTATGCCAGCATCCCACATCAGATCACAGCCAACTCCGTACCACAGTTAGAGTGGCACTGAGCCACAACTAATAAACCATGCCGAGCGGGAAAGCATGTTGGCTTGTACTCAGCACTGTGCTACAGACATCTACATTACAACCAGTCAGCTCAGAGTACAGAGTACTTGCTTGTCCTTATTTGTCGAAAAGCTATTAACAAGACAATATGTAATTTATATGAACTATATAATTTAATTATAACATGTATAAAAGATGCTGCATGTTATAACAGTGTAATTAGAAACAGTGTGCTAACTGTTCCATGAGAATGATTTAAATGAATAGTTGTTAGCAGCAAATGACTCATTTGTAACAGTTTGAGATCTTTCATATAAAACTTGGTTAAGAGCTACCTGATCATCTTCCAGTGAAGCTTTTTCACCAAAACATGTAATTCAATTAAAAAGAAAATCTTTGTGCATCATAAAATTTTTCTGAAGTTCCTCAGTGAAAGGTTTTATGAACACTTTGACATGAAATCAAATACTATATTTTTTTGGTTTGCCAGTTTAATTTCATGTTCAACGTTTCACTCATTTTTACTGGCTAAGTACAAAATATTTGTTACTTAGTTCATCTGCTTTCCTCTTCCTCATGGACTTAGGACATGGAATTTATCTATGGCTTTCCTCTTCCTCATGGACAGCAACACTTGCTTGTGTTTGGCTCAGCATTTTTAGCCCCACTTCATCATGCTGGCATATTGAATTTAACACTTAACTTATCCATTCAGTATCTCACCCTTAATCACAAGCAGCACTGCACACACACACACAAACCACTATTAGACTTCTATATTAATATCAGTCATAAAACAAAATTTTGTCTTATTCCATGACATACCTTTCCTTTTACAAGCTAATCAACAGTACCAGTCAGAGAAAGTTTTATTTTCTACTACTTGAAAACATGAACTATAGCTGTGAAATTGAATGTTTAGAAAGGCTCTTGATTATGAGATTCTGGTCAGCGTTGACTCACTTTTAGCAATTTCCCCAAGACCAGTCTTGTGCTCTCCCCCCTGCCCAGCACAAAACCCTTCAACCTTCATCTTCTTTTTCTCAAGGCTGAGGAACATACAGTACAATCCTTTCCTCCGGTGATTGTGAGATTTCCCTGCTGTAGTTCGCTGCTGCAGGAGGTGACTTATTTTCTCCCATTAGATTGTTACAAGAGCACCCTCAAAAGAAGGAAAAGAGGCGGACCTGCTGCTGAGCTGAACACAGTAACAACACCAGGCTAACGATCAATAACTTCAGCTAGTATTTTCTTCCATGTGTTTTAAAATGAAGCAGCAACAGAAGCAGCTGCAAAATCTGAATAGTGCAGATATATATGAATGTATTATTTAATCATTCACTCCTGTTCCAAAATAACAGAATGTCAAAAGATTTTCTGATAAAGTCTTTCCTCAAGAGCAGCTTTTACTGAGATAGAAAGGACACGTACCAGCATGGAGTCCTACTTTGCTGAAGGAAGGGACATCATTTCCGGAAGCAAACGTATACAAACCTCCTCATCATAAAGCTGTCAGTGATCTGATCTTTCCCATTACGCAATACTCCTGTGCCTTAAGAAACACATATTGCTTTGTGACACTGTAATTGTAGAAACTATGGATGCCTACTTTGTGGATATACTTACAGTCACAGTTCTTGTCCAAATACACTAAGTTTCAAAACTTGCCCTTAATGAGTGCCTGAATAATTTTTGACTAATGATTACTGAAGTTTCAGCGATCTCTTCTTGCTTCTCCAGTGATGATTCCAACATAGGGCTTCTGTAAGCCACCTGAATAGCATTTCAGAGGACAGGGTGACACAAAAGTTTGCTGTTAGGGTAACTAATAATCCGGGAAACTAAGCTCTGTTAAAAATATTCAGCTAGTGTCCTGTCTTGTGCAGAAGAACAGAAATAGTACAAAGAAACCACCACTTCATATGCCAAAGTAGCACCAAAAATTCATGGTCTTGAGAAGGTTCTGTATATATAGACCACCACCTAAAATGAAGAGGAACACTGACGGGGAGAGAGACAGAAACAAGAGATGTGAAGAATAAAGATCCCTCTGATAAATTAAGGAACGCTCCATTTACAAGGGCGGGCAGCTCCAATTAGCCTGTCTTTCCACAGGAAATGAGGTTTTGGACAGAAACAGTTCTAACTCATCTGAAGTTAAAGAGTATTGAGACCTCGTTAAAAATGGAAGCGCAAATTGGTTCTTTGTTGGGAAAAGAAAGTAATTGCAATCTTCAACGAAGATGCCACTGAAACAAATGTTAAGATAAGTCATTGCTGCATTAGAGAAATAAAAAGAAAAAAGCATTTTTAAGTACTGCTAGCTTGCTAGCTTTGCCACAGATTACTTCCATCCCTTCACAGTATGTCAGTGTATTAAGCTATGCAGAAATACCCACGCTCGTGCGCTATGAAAAGCTTGGATACTGGTAACAGTACAGCCATGGCAACACTGAAATCAAAAGCTATGACAAAATTTTCCTGAGAAGTTGGATGTTCATTCAGTCTATACTAAGCTTTGAGCTGCTGTAACCACATGACTACTATCAGTACTTTAAAAATAGCTTGTTTATATCTATACATACTGCAGTGAGTGCACTGTTTGCATAAAGTTTGTTCCCTCATTTACACAAAGAAAATAATAGTACCAAATCAAAGATAATAAAAACTAGTGACTGGAAAAAAGGGTTTCGATCCAAAGACAATTTTATCTTATGTTAGAGCTCTTGAGCATGGTAAGTGTTCACAAGCTCCACAAAAAACATAATCAAACCCTTTTGTTTAGCACAAACAATAAATTAGCTAAAGACATTAAAAGGCCTGAGGGTGCAAGGGCTATAGTGCCTGCTGGAGCCTGAAGTATGTGCGGGGAAAAGGCAGGACAAGAGGAACTCCTGAAGGAAGACGAAGGAAAAAAAAAAAGTCTTAAATGTAGAATTCACTGCTATTACTGGGATTTCTGAGCAAAACCTTGAGTTGATAATGTCTTTTTCTACTAAGTTTAGAAAAACTTGGGGGTATTTTTGTTGCACATAAGTATCTCCAAAATATTCTGCTCAACCGTGCAGGCAGAAACAGGCACACTTCTCACTGCGTCTGAGACGCCGGTGAAAAGGAGAGAAGTTTTCTCAGTTTTGACTTCTTAAAAACATACTTCACAAAATTCTTTCACAACATAAAATGGAATTATCTGTATAAATGCAAAAATTAGAATTTACAATATAAAATTGTTCTGAAATCTCCAAATCTTTACTAGTTCATCCAATACTAATGCCTATATAAGCATTAGCAATTAATTAAGTACACATAGATACTCCATCTGTTTGAACACAAACATAACCTTTAATTCTTACCTAGCTTTTGGTCACCAATTAATTCCTTGAGCATGTATTTTTAATGTTGTTAGCTTCTGAAGAACAATAAGAGCATACTGTTAAAAATACAAATCAGTCTGTCAAGTGTGTTGCTTCATCCCCTCACATGCAGAACGGCCCTTGTAAAGCTATCTGCCTAAGGCTCAGGGCAGGCAGCATTTGTTCTTAAGCCAGGAAGAGGTGTAAAGAAAATGTATTAACTGTATGTCTTTGCATTTTTCTAACAAATTCTTGTTTTCAGAAGGGATTCAATGTTGAAAGATCCTGAGATAATGCATTTTAAAGCCAAGTGTACCCAAAGAATACCGCCTGAATACGGTACAACTAACATAGAAACTTTCAAAACTGACTTTATGAGTACATTTACAGTAAAATATTGTAAGTAAAGATTCTGAGAATCATTTTAGATGGGTTTTGGGTAGAGGTATTTATTGTAGGTTGGTGGAAAGCAAAGTTTGCAGCTGCTTATACACACAAAGCCGAGATGATACACCTGTGTGAATGCATGGATGGCGGGGCTGGATGGTTGCCACTCGGGATGAGTATTTTCTGGGTTTTGTTGCTTCTTTTGTGAAAACTGTTTGATCTTAGAATTTTAATGTTTCAAGATTATTGAAAACTCAAATACATTCTTGAATTTTCTTAACGGTTTGTACCCTACAACAGAAACAATAGGATGACACTCCTGAAGCCTCTAATTTTCCCATTAAATTCATGCAGGTTTAGATGAAAATGAGGTTCTAATCTGTACGGAATTGTTATGATAGGTTGAATTAAAATTTATTCAAATCTCATTCTCTAATTTTCAGAGCAGTGCAAATGTGGTAGAGTAGGCACAATACAGAGCTTCCTGAAGGAAATGCAGACGATACAGGTACAGCTAGAGCTCCAGGCACAAGAGACACAACAGCTGCTCGTGGTACCACACCCCGCTTCTGAGTCCTGACTCATGCAGCTATCCCAGAACTACACTGGTAAAAGTCTCTCAACCACATTGCCCTGTATTCTCTTTATCTGTATATGAAAATGAATATAAAATTACATATTAATGTATTTCCTGAATTATTAGAAAACTGTATAGTGAATGGCTTTCCAGGCTCTGTTAGAAAAGTGGGGGCTTTATGTTAGCAGAAAAAAGGAAAGGATACACTAAAAGCATCTTTACTTTAGAAGCACATTTGTATCTTTTAGTGCATCTTTTGGAAAAATGGAACACAGTAGATTAAAAAAAACCACCTAATAAGTAATAATCTGTAAAAAAACCCAACCAAACAAACAACAAAAACCCCATAGAACAAGTGAAATATGCTTTGTTAAAATGGAGAAGAGGAGACATTCCAGTTTTGCATTCCCACATTTAACAGTTCCTCCATCATCTACTTGGTAGTTGAACACTTGCTATTGAACATCTCCACATACTGTACTGAGCTATAGAGCATGTTAGTTGTGCAGAATGCTTGTGACAATGAGAGAAACACACTGAATGAAGAGGGGTTGAGGGAGAAAAAGATCTCAATGTGTATTTTTTAAATAGGTAATTCAATTGTGTCAGTCAAATGACACTTCAGAGCATCCTGTTTCTCAAAAAAAATCACCTATCTGAAAATGACACCAATAACAAATTTCACAGAAACAATGTATTTCCAAACAAAAATATCACTTAATAGATGAGATACATTCTCATATCCGAAATCAAATAACCAACAAAAAATAGAATTTTATTAGAATAAAAATTTCTATTAGAATACAATGAAGGGGATGAAATTGGAGGTAAGAAGAGAGATGCCGTAGCTAAAGAAAAGGCAAAAAGCTTAAAACAGAATTAGTAAGGGTGTAAAGGGAAGCATTTAGTGTTGTAGGGTAACTGTTTCTTTGAAATAACTGTCCGTGGAAAAATCACTTGAGGTAATTTTTGAACGCTCAATACGTCAGTTTTGAACTTCAAGGCTGTTATCATCCATAGAAAATATACTTATGTCCTGGTTATGCTCTTGTGATGTCTATATGTTAGCCCAGATATAGTGAAAGAAGGTGAGAAAAGCGTACATGAAAACGACACAAGAATTATTGTGGGATAACTGTATTTCCTTCTTTAGCCACCATCTGTACAGATTTCTGCTGTACAGTGCTAAAAAGAAAGTGATTTTGAAGAGTTCCCCAGAACAAGTGATGGCAGGACAATTCTTTCTAATTAAGAAAGCAATCCAGAATTTAAATACAGTAAGTAGCATTGTATAAAAGCATGAAAATATCTCTGGGTAGCAATCTTCTGTATTTCAACATCAGAATCCTTCCTAAGATGTGCGACAAAGGCTTCCTTTACATCCAAAGCTAGGTGTTCTATATAATCTTTCAGTAGCAGATTATCCGCTTCCCCTGCTAACTTAATCTATACTGCAAATAAGTACACAAATTTCACAGAAGCCTCCTCTAAATAAGGCACTCATTCAAGTATTTATAGGTTTGACAAAATGTATCCCCTCCTGCAAAAAGACTCATGTCCAAGGGTCAGCTCACAATTGATTTTCAGAAGAAAGAGCATTTCAGAAGAGCATTTAGTAGTGAGATTAGAGGAGAGAAATTTTCTCCCGTGTAATAAATTATTACAACCCTGTGTTGAGAGGCTTTTGTTCCTCCATTACCGGGAGTTCCAAATTTAAATTCAACCATGTCAGGGAAGCCCACTCTACTTTCAATGACGAGTGCTGACCCCATGGAAAAATATTTCAAGTTCGTATGTGCTCCACTATTTATGAAACTACTATTCCTGAAAGTAGTATATAAAAATTGCCATACCAGCTCAGTCTAAAGGTCCACACAACTGAGTACGATGTTTCTGGTGTTGAGAAAAAATGCTTAGGGAATAAACATGCAGCAGAGCGCATGATTCGTCCCCTGGTACATACTTACTGCTGCCTCTTGTCATCTTCAGTTCAGCAGCTTTGCTGACCTAGATGCTACATGCAGATCATCAGCTTTAACAGCCACAGTAGGTCCATCAGTTTAATTTAAGCTTTTTGTATATATCATTTATACTCCAGCCTTCCACACAATATTACATCAATTATGAAACATTCAGTTCTGCTACACTTGAATAAATATGTACTTTTATTCATTTTAAACCTGCTGTCTGAATTTCTTCCTGTCACAATTTCTGATCCATGAAAAACAGTGAATAATTGCCTCTGACTTTTTTTTAAATGCTATTCATTCTGTGTACCTCCACCATAAACTGTTTCTTGGTTAAAGTGAAAAAAAAGTTCTACTCTATTTCATTTCTCTTTGTGTGGAAGCTGTTCCAAATCTCTGCTTAATCTTATGATCCATACCATACCCCTTTCAGAATTCAATACAGTAGTCAAGATGTTAGCACATCCCAGGCTTATACAGTCATATAAATAGGTCTTCTGTTGATTTTTTAATAAGTCCTCATATCTTATTTTCTTTTCTGAGAACATAGAAACACACTTAATACACTGCTGAGTATTAAGAGGATCTTCTCAGAGAACCATCCACTGAGCAGGTTAACCTAAGATCAACACTGGACAACCTCTCTCCTATAGATACACACAGTATTTTTCTTTCCAATATCTAGACACTATGAGAAGACAGCCCCTTTAAATACACAGAAAAGATCCAGTTATAAACAGAAGCAAAGACAAGAGTCAGGAAGAATAAGGTCAGGTAAAGAGTCAGGTTAGCTGAGATTCGGATGAAGCCTGGAGGTGGCAAGATGGGCTTGGAAGAGGCTGTTTGAGCTCAGAGTCACAGATCCTCAGAAAGTGGAAAGCTGGTGAAAATGGCAAATGCAACAGAAAAAGACCCCTCCAAAAGAAGCTTGAAATGAGAAGATCAAGAAAGGCAAGGTAAGGTAAGACTAGAGAGTGCAACTAGAAGCTGTGGTGGATTTGGGTTGGATGAGAAGACAAAAAGCAAAGCCAGAGAGAAGTACAGCATAATCCCTCAAGGAAATCCTTACCATTGTACATGAAGCTTTTAAACAGATCTTGGACTGTGATTTTAAATGGAGTATTATTTTTAATATATTATTATTAATTAATATTAATTATAGTAAATATATTATTTAAATTGAATATTGACCAGGAAGCTGGGCTACTATGCCATTAAATTCACAAGCAAACGATGGGCTGTAAAATTATATTCAACCAAATGCACATTTTACATTCTACTTCAATCTATTCTTATCAATTATTAGTGCAAATAATTACAGAAAAAAGTCTTCTGATATTCAAATCTGAGACTGTGACAGTACTTGGTCTATACTCATTTTTCCTACTTCTTCCATATATAAAGTCATTTTGGTCTGATCCTCAATATACCGAGACACACAGGAGTCTTGTCTATATTCCTTCCAAATGCAAAGGAAAAAACCACAACTGTAGTATTACTCACGTGTACTGGGTCTGGCTGGGATGGAGTTGTCTTTCTTCACAGCAGCTGGTATATTGCTGTGTTTTGGATTTGGGACTAAAACGGTGTTGGTAAGACACCAATGTTTTAACTATGGCTAAACAGTGCTTGCACAGCATCAAGGCCTTTTCTTTTTCCCTTCTGCCTCCCCAGCGAGTAGGCTGGGGGTGGGCAAAGAGTTGGGAGGGGACACTGGGTCAGCAGTGCTGACCCAAACTGACCAAAGGGATACTCCATACTGTGACGTCATGCTCAGCCACAAAAGCTCACGGAACAGTGGAAGAAGAGGGATAATGTTAGCGGTTGTAGTGTTTGTCTTTCCATGGGACCCTTCTGTGTGTCGAAGCCTGGCTAACATCTGCCTGCTGATGGGAAGTAGTGAATTATTTCTCTGTATTAAGGCTCTTTCTTGTACTCCTGGAGAATGTAAGGTATTAAGACAAAGGGATTTAAAAATTGCATCTGGAAAAATAAAAAATTGGAATGAATTCTAAGTGACAAGCATAGTGGACACTTTTAAAATTAAAGTTTAAAAACATACATAGAAACAACTTTTAATCAATTTTGCGCAACTGTCTAGATTGAAACTTGATCAACATTTTCCAACCTGTGTCCTATATATTTCTTTTCAGACATCAGACAGTAAACATAGTAAAACAGAGCAAAAAGGACACAGGTTTTCTTTAGAACCTTTTTGAAAGTATTTTTTAGCATTTTCATTTATAAATGAAAGTTTAAGTACCTCTAATAAAAATAACAAACTTTAACCCTGAAAATGAAGGATCTAGCAAATCTCAACCAATGATGATGTTTCCTATTCCAAAAAAATTACATATCCATTTATAACTGGTAGTTCCAGAACAAGCCAGAGAAAACAAACATTTCTTTAGACAGCTCCATAAAAGACCACATTTCAAATGCACTAAATTTAAAACTTCCTAATAGCCCCAGTCACAGATCCTGTAAGTAAAGTTCCCCGAACGCATTTAGATAGAAGTTCCTGGCTACCAAACTTCAAGCAGTGCATCCCTGCACCACAGAGAAGTACTAGAACTAATTCTGAAACTAGTACTAGAACTGAAAAGCCAGACGGAGCACCCAAGCTGCAGCTGCCATGGAAGCAAACAACCCTTTCCCCTCAGCAACACTTATCAACCCCAGACACAGCGCTGAGACTGCACAGCCTCTAGTTCCAGACCAACTTTTTCAGTTACTTGATTAGCTCCTAAATTTCCTAATTGCAGGCTACTGCAGAGCATTGCAAGAGCAAAAGAAAGAAAATTCCTTCCAAGAATTTGGAAACCATATGATGAAAGAAGGCAAGTTTGTTCTGAATGTAACTACTCTAAGTAGATAAAGCTGACATGGTGCTTTACAGGAGACTGCTTTGGGCCAAGAGGTAAAAAAATGTTAGAGTTGAAAGTTACTAAGTGCTTAAGAAAGACATTTTTCTTCTGTTCTGCTTTGCCACAGACTGCTGCTAAGGTTTTGCTTCAGACAGATGAAGTTGTTCCTACAGGTTTATGAGTCATTAAGCCTAAACAGCCAAAGAAAAAAGCATGCAATATTAGCAATTTTTGCTACAAACTGCCAAGGAATCTCATATGCTGAGAAAATTATTTTCTTGAAGCACAAGTAATGAAGGTCTTTAACGAAGCTGAAAAGTAGATTTACCTCAGATACTCAGTATGCCTAAACAGAGAGCCCCTTACAAAATGGCTGTAGAAAACATTTAGAGACTTGTTCATATGACTGGGGGTAAAAATTATTTGGCACATGAACTACAGGACAATCTCTGTGATACATTTGATGGAGTCTGGCTGGGCTATGGAGAAGCCAAGCAGGGAAACTGGCCTGAGAAGAAACCTTGGCCACTTAAGGTAACCATGTTTTAATTATCTCGAAGGGATGGTAAATACAATTTTTTCAGGCAAAGTCTGCAAACTCTCCTTGCAGTTGAAGCAGAAAAAGGCTTGTCTCACTCATTCCCCTAGACAGATCAGAAACCATCAAGACAGCATGAGGCCAATTCTATTTATATCAACTTTTAAGAAGTGCTTATTAGATGACACTCATCATCATCAACTACTTTAGGTAGGTGTCAGATCTTTGGAAGTTTGCCAGGTACAACTTTTTCATTAGATGCTATACTTAAAATAGGCTGTACTTCTGTTACACCTCAGTATTGCTCCTCTGCATAACAGAGTACTCTGGGCTACCACAGTGAGTCCTCCAGTTGTCCTGACAAAGATCACCTGGTGAAATCACTTGATGCTTACAGATGAGCTCACTAACAGGAGACAAGAGAGGCAAGAGAAATATTTTTGTAAACCAGGCCTGTTAGGGAAAACATGTGCTAATACAATCAAATAATGGACAAACAACTGACCATGAACTCCCACTAGAATGCTGCTGCAAAACAAGATAACAGCAGATAGTGTTACAGAAGAAATGTTTCCTCTCTATGCTGCATTATTGAGACCAGCAGTTAAATAAAAGAAATAGGCATGACATTCATATAATATAACAGACACTGAAAAACTAGAAAGGCTGCACAAAGGGGAGAGGGAGGGAACTGGTATCATCATAACGTGCAAGACAGAATATGCTACCGATTTTTAAATGATGAGCAAAACCCAGAAAGAATGAACTACGATACTTCCATTTATCCTCAACAACTGCTACACAGGTTCCTTCAGGTGAAGACAGACACTGTGAAATTTTACATCCACAGACTTAATATCATAATTATCAGGTCTTCAATCCTACAGTATAGCTTGGGTCCTCAGTAAGATAAAAAAATCAGAGCGCCTCAAGAATTCCTTCATCATCTTCAGTCCTTAAGTGACAAATTCTAAAGCTCTCATAACTACTTCCCAGAAAAAATATCTAGCTCCTCCTTCTAAGGTTGTAAAATACAAGGCAGTAACAAAGACAACTTCTGTCAGATTTCTATCTCCTGTCATGGACAAATGGAATTCAAAGTTCATCCAGAAGTTTCTAACACAGAGCTGTTAAACTTGTGGATTATTAACGTTTTGGTTGTCTTTCTAATAGAATTACAGGGAGGGTGAATAACATTTTTTTTCTCACAACTTTTACCAAAGGGGAAAAAAAAAAGCTTCTGTAGTACACAGGTATTAAAATAACTTCTGATCTGTCAAAAGTTACCTGTTCTTACCTTTTAGATTTATCTACCCCCTCTCAATTGAAGTCAGCTAGTCTGAAGGAGAGACGAAACACAGTTGAAATGTGATGTGATTTTGCCTAGAAGGAAGTTACTCAGAATCTCCTGGATCTTGTTCGTCTCAAAGAAGCTCTGAAGATGTTTCCAAAACAAAGGCATATCAGTGATTATGTGCAGCTGCAGCTACTGAATTGAACAGAAAGGGTAAAAGCATCCTCCTTTCTGTATAGACAAGTATTTTATAAGCTTTATGTCTATATACAGGCTAGAGTTGAAAGGAAAGTCTTATAAAGTGATGCTAAGACCTAAACCTTGGGAATGGCTACACATAGAACTTCTGCTTGAAGTAGGTGGAGGCATACCTAACCCTCTAATGATCTGATGGGTCATGCTTCAGAGGTGTATTTAAATAACTTACAGTTAGAAGAAATTCAGTAGTGAAGAACCTAGGAGGAGTTTCAGCCATATTGAATTTTATCTAACCCATTTCTTTCCTAAGCACAGATTGGGTACTGAGGGTGGAGAAGGAGGGGAAGAAAGAGCATAGCATTCAGTCTCCACCTGAGCAAGGAGTCAAATGAACTGATCAATTTTCTGTCTTTCCTTGAGCACCAGCGTAAGAAATTTTGCCTTGCTGCAGAGCCTTAAAGATGCCCAAACAAAAGCAGGAGTTTGCTCGCATCTTAAGCTGTTCCATTGCATTTCACCTCAGCTGAACATAGTCTGAAGAATATCTGCACCACCATCTAAGAACCACCAGCCTAGTCCCTCCAATTACACCTGCTGTCTGCAGCTCTGCTGTTTAGGACCATTCATAGAAAGACATCTATAGTCTTCTCATGTAGATAAGTCTCCTCTGGAGAATGCAAAATTTTAAATACCTTTTATGTGTTACTGGAATGGTAGGCAGGGCTGGAGTGGATGCACCATCTAAACCAAATCACAGGCTTTGAATATTCATAGACACATTAAGTTACCTATATAGCAACCAAAATAAGTTACATCTGGTTTTTGGTCATATTAATTATGCTGATGCCAAACTGCCAGAATGCACACCTTTTTCACAGAAGCAAAAAAAAAAAGGGGGGGGGAAGGTTTGCCCTTCCAGCTCTCT
Organism: Morus bassanus; assembly: GCA_031468815.1. Taxonomy (NCBI): domain Eukaryota; kingdom Metazoa; phylum Chordata; class Aves; order Suliformes; family Sulidae; genus Morus; species Morus bassanus. Next base: position 37,684,101 of record CM062572.1, on the reverse strand, counting down.
ACACTTACACAGGATCAAATATACGTAGACTGTAATCTGCAGAGCTCTCTCTGACATTCTTAGATTAGTTTCTTTATCACACTGACATTTAGAATTTTTTCCAACTATCCAATCTCATCTGCTACAAATTGAACTAATTCTTTCTCATCAGCCAAAAAGAACAATCCCTTTAATAATCTTTTATATACTGTATGCAAGTCCTACTTCCTCTCTTCCGCTGTTCTTTTCTAAACGAAGTAACTCCTGTCATGCACTGCACTTTCTAACCGCCTTCTCCTCTTGCCATTCTTCTACACACATCTACATCTTTAAGTTTTGTGTCCAAAGCTGGACACTGTAGACAGCAGAGACATCACAGGGCTCTGAGCAACCTGATCTTGTTGTAGATGTCCCTACTCATTGCAGGAGGGTTGGACTAGATGACCTTTAAAGGGTCCTTTCCAACCCAAACCATTCTGTGATTCTATGATCAGCTGCAATGAATAAAGAACAGCAGTTAACTCTCAAATCACCTTTTAGTTGAACTTCTAATCAACTTTTTGTTCAAATTCAACCTTTCTGTAATTAACTACAAAATGAATTTTAACTGTAAAGTTGTTGCATATTTCCTTCTCCCACACTCAGTCAGTAACTCCTCACTTTATTTGAAATGCTTGGGGTCTTTTTCTTAAGCAGCATTTCTATTTTCACTGACAGAGTAAAACACGTACAAATAGAAAGAGATTATCAAACCCCTGATTTATTTATTACTAATGATGAGAGAATTGAAAGCAGATCAACTTTACAGAGTCCAGACTACTCTAGCTGGGAAATCAATTGGGGAAAAAAAGATTATGCTGACAATTAGGCACACTTGATATAAATCAGACACTAATTAAAAAACCCTACAATGCTGTCTTTATAGCATTTCATTTGAATGTAAACACACACTTTCAGCCCTCCAGAAAAAGCCTTCTGCAATAATTAAAGAGAATTTGTCTGTGATGGAGCTAAGAGTGGCAAACAGCAAGGGAGATGCCAATGTAGCTCAGAAAACTGTATGAAGTAGCTAAGTCTCACAAGAAATGGACACCATTCAAAATGTATTTTATATGAGGTACCAAAACCAACCTAATCTAAAACCACTTAAACTTTTTTTATACTATTCTCTTGGTGTCTTATACTGTATTTCTACCTCTGCTGCTAACCCATCACCTGCTAGTAATGTGAACACCTGTTAAAAGTATGCACTGATTATCTATTTAAATGCTAATGAACCTAAAATCTCTTGCACTCTCTTTGTTAAACTATTTTATTAATGTCATACATTACAAATGCACTGCAAACCTTTAGAGTGACAGAGCCATTCACAGAGAAAGCACCAGAATTTTTTATGTAAATCTGATGTTGGTATGTGGTATTAGATAACAAAGAAAAGAGGCAGTTCATCTGCAGTCAGAGTGAACAAGCGCCAAAGAAATCCTAAATTGTAAATATTAAACTGGTAAGAGGATGAACCAAAAGTTATTTTGCTATTTCAGGTGTCACTATAGGTGAAAATCTTAGCCAAACACTCTAAAGATTTTAATTAAGCTTTATTCTTATTTCAGAAAAGGTTAAAACATCTCTTTGGCTGGCACTCTCATGCTTCGGCCCCACATTATTATGCAATGAGAAATGCGAAGGACAAAGAATTCAGATGCCACGGGACCTTAGAGTCACCTACAAAAGGCTGGGCTGAACAATCCAGCCTTAGACCGTTTCTTCATTTTGGAGATTCACTCACATTACTACACATTTTGCAAAAACTCTCAATACACTCAGTCATAAAACTGCAAGAATATCAATTTGGAAAGACAAAACAAAGTCTATACTTCCCTATCATTAGGCAGGAAGAAGCAGACTTCTCTTGCACTGTAATCTGTCATACAACGGAAGTGTCATGAACAGCCCTTGAGACGTAACAGATGCTTTGAGCCTTTAGTCAACCTTTCAAAGTGATAAAAATGACTACATGGCAGTCACTTATGCTTCTTATGCTACAAGCAACAGAAATCTATATCTTTTTTTGCAGATTACAATAATGTATTACAATCTTTCTTCATGTAAGTTATGGTCAGGGAAGGAAACTAGAAGATTTCATCAACTTTTGGTAAACAGCAGTGAAAATGATCATTCTAGAACAAAGGCAATTCATCCTTTCTGAAAGTAAACTCCAAAGGTGCAAAACCAAAACTAGTTGTACATGTAAGCATACCCACAGCTCAAAAAACCCCACATACGATTCTCACAGAAAAACTACAAACAAAAAAAACAGTCAAAAGGCAAATTTTGGTTTAAAATTAAGACCTTTGAAATAGCCCTGACTTCAACACTTAGCAATTATTAAAAATTTACCTATTGCATTCATTCTGTGAATCTCAAGCAATAATTATACTTGTCCCCTGTACCTCTATCATCTCAGAAGTATAAATAATCAAATATTACATACATTATGTCAAAATTTCCCAAGAATGCATGTATATATGAATATATGTCATTTATCTGTAGCAACATGACAAAAATTCTGCATCCACTTTATTACTAAAAATCCCCTCTAACTGACATAAGATGTCAAATATACCTTATTTTCCACTACTTCCCAACCAGTACTGAAAAATATGCTCTGCCAGCATAAAGGCTCATCCTGTCAGGACCCACTGTGGAATGCACTATCATTCATATTAAAAAGATGTGAACTTTTCCCATCTTTCCCTTCCCTCATAACAAGTGGTACACTTGGCACACTAGCAAGAACATTTTCAGCTAGTACTAAAGTTAACTGAAGAAAGTTAAAAAAAAAAAAAAAAAAAACAAACAGAAAAAAAACACAAAAAGGTTTGATACAATTTCAAGTCTGGCTCAGAGCTTATGAGACTGAATTTTATTTTAAAGGAAGACACAACACCGAGATAAAGACCACTAGTCTTGCCATGAGCTAAAAACTAGATCATCTACTCATATAATACTTGAATTAAAACAGGTAGTAGAGGAAGAAATAAATATCAGTTGTATGAAAACAGATACAAAAAAAATATTCTACGTGTTCAGATAACTGATGATAACATAATTATCCAGTAAGCTCCTAATTTATATGCAGTTCCTCCTTAAAGAAAGAGGGGTGACGTTGTGCATACAGCTCCTCCATAGAAATACCAGCATGCACAATCTGTTACCTCTGACAACTGCTCTTGTACCTTTACTGTATGTGCTCACTGGATGTTAGTTCATGAACAGAAATAGGTAAAAAACAACGTGGTTTTAATAATATTTGGCTGTATTAAAGACTAAAAACTTGGCAAGCATATTAACACTAAAGCACTAAGTGTACTTCGTCATACTACTAGTTTATATAATTACAAAACTACTCACAAGGATATCATGAAGAAGCTTTTCTTTGCTTAGCAATAAGAGCCAGATACTCACAAAGAAGGGTCTTGGACCAGATCTTTAAGGTTTATCCCACTACGATCCTCGGCAAGGTTCCTGAAGCAACTGTCACTCACTAAAAAAAATAGAAATAAAATTAAAACAAAACAAAAACAGAGAAACAAAAGAGGTGGAACTTTAAGAACAGAATGCAATTCTTTTGATAAACTAGAAACACTTTTTGGTGTTGGGTGTAATTTGAATGTTCACATATTAAGTCTGATTTTTCAGTGAGGTTTCACCTAATTTAGAGATAAGTCAACTCAATGGAAGCTGATAAGCACTGTATCACAGATTACGTGGAAACAATCAGTTTCAGCTGGTGTCCTTACTACTTCTCCATCTGTGGCTACAGGAAGTCTCAGGCACAAACACTGGATACAGAGATCCATACACTTAACAGTAGTCTTTAATTATGCACCAGTCAGTATTCTTTACCTAATCAGAAACAGTGAGAATCGCTATGTATTTAAGTTCACAGCTGGTCATAGGTTAGCAAAGGTGTTTAAAATGAGCAATGGCCAAAACAAACAATTAAGAGCAAAAGTTTGTTCAAATAGCTTATAATTAACTTATAAAGTGCATGTAAAAGCAGCTAGTTACTGTAATAACTGAAATTACAATGCAGTAAGTTTCACAGAATTTTAAGAGAGTATTAGTGTGCTTTCATTTTCTTCACTACATAAAAAAACCCCAACATCCAAAACCAAAAAAAACCCCATGATTTAAACCTGAAACTCCAAATCCGTTCTCTTGGTCTCTTGGCTAATTTTCTCAGCACATGCACCCCATTCCCACATAGTCAATTTAAGAGGTGGAAAAAAAGTAGTGACACAAATGCTTTTAAAAAGATCAGCATCAGTTCAAAGGAATTACAGTTACTTCTGGCTAGAGCAAAGTTTCTGAAGGACACAGAGGTTGTGATATGGCAAAATCAGTGTAAGGATCAGTTTGCCATAACTAGCAAGGTAATCTGCCAGACAGAAGAGAGCTTATGAAGAAATGCATTACTGCTCATCTTCTGACACAGAACACGGCCTCACATTTGGTGAAAGGGGATGTGTTTAAAATCATCTGCAAAAGCAAGTGTTCCTACTTCTTTCTCTCTAAATGCAAAACACTTTTTAATTTGCATCTATAAGTATACATGTGCATCACCCACATTGAAAAATGTAAATCATTCCCAAAATATGTTATTTTCACAGATTACGATACACATTTGACAGACCTACCTAACACACTACAAAACTGCAAAACATTTCTACTAGTACCCCTTGTTGCCAATGAATCTCACAAGCGTGAAGCCTGTTAGTCTGCTGGGAAAGACAAGGGGTCCCAGAAGAAAGGGCTGAGGTAGCTGACAGAACAGGTACTGGCCCCGGCTCTCACACAAAGCCTGGCAGCTAACAGTATATGACAATAACGGCAGTATTTGTCAAGTGTTGATAACATTAAGAGGTTTACCCGTTTTGCACCTCAACACTGTAATAACCAGTTGATATCCTAAGCTCCTCTTATCTGCTCTCTCTGAAAACACCACCTAACAGTTGCTTGTCAGACGCGATCCCTGAAAGCCAGGCGGTATATCACAAGGAGCCTCTTGTCTTTGAGGTAATTGCCACAGATCTTCAGTTTAAACAGCAGCTACTTGTGCTAACAAAGTCCAGAACTCCTGGCTTGCTCCTCCCGAGACAAGTTAGTCATCCTCTCAATACTAAACTGAAATTTAACTGTACTGAGTTCGCAAGAGCTACCTACCTCGCCGGGGGAAGGTCACCTTGAAGACCCTGGGCCTTCAGAGATTTTTCATTTCCATGCACATCTATTGCACTGAACCCAAGACCCTTGAATTTACAAAGTCTGTAACTCCTGCGGTAAAGGAGCAATTCCAAGATCAGCAAACTCGCAAACGACCTACACTCTAGATTTTATGGGAGAAAAAAAATCCCAGCTAAGTTGATATTTGATAGTTTATATTTGCATCATTTCAAGTTTGGCAACAAAACAGTAAACAGAACATTTTACCTACTGGCTTGTCCTAAATTCTATGCTAGTGATGTATTGACGTATCTCCTATGCCAACACTATATATCATGAATAAGAATGATTGTCAATAATGTTTTTTCACTACTGACAAATCAAACATTTCTTAAATATTAAATATTTAATCTAAATATGCTGTATTTTTTCTGCCTTCTCCAATCTCCTCAAAAGTAATCACAATTATAACTGAAGAAACTATTGCGACTGTTCTAAAACTTTTTAAAAGGGAAAATGAAAAACAACAACATGAAATTATTTTATCAGTAAAACTGGCCATTATTTGTCTGTATAACTCATGAAGTTTATTAAACAAAATGTATTTGAAATATTTAAAATTAAAGCCTAGATTTGCCAGAGACTGCCTTTGTCTTACCTGTCTCAACATAACTCCAATATTTTAATACCTTTTTTATGAATGAAGTTGGAAATTGCAAACCTTCCCTCTATTTAGCAGAGCTGGGCAATACAAGCGTTTGCTAAAAAGACCGACTCAACATCAGTCAAATGTCTACAAACTTTGAAAAAGGTATCAACCTCATCTCCTCCCACCACCACCCCTTTTTTTTTTTTTTAAATCGTAGCAGAGGCAGAACACTGGGAAGCTGCAAATTTGCAAGCAAGCCCCCTTTTAGATTACTGTTCTAGCCCGAATCAGAAAACATAGATGCCTCAGATAAATGTGAAAAAATTTCAAGCACAGTTTTAACACAACCAAGAATTCCAACAGTTTAGTTAATATTCACCAAAATAAAATTTCTGAAAACTAACATTTGACTATAATTGCCAATTAAAGTACTAGTAGTGATAGCAACAGGAGAGCTTCCAGTGAGAGGAAATAATTCAGTGGAATGAGCTGGAATAAGACCTCTTACAGGAAGACTTTGGCGCACTTTACTGACCTGCATACAAGCACAGCCACGCTCCCTCACATCCTTGCAATGTCTAGCCCAGGAAAGAAAACAAGTGTTCAGCAGTAAAAACGGGGTGGAAGCAATCAAGCAGAGTAGATACTGCATCTCTCATAGCTTAGAAAACCATAAATCAACACTGCATGTATTGTAAAAATGGTATACTCCAATTGAAATGCAAGCTATTTATTTTGAACAGGACAAAGGATGAAACTATGTTTGATGGTAAGGCAGAAAGATCAGGATGATCAACAGTTCTTTAAGGTTTGATAGAAGAAAAGGCAGAAGAAAACTTTGCATCACAGCCACAAATTGTACTACGTACACAAAGGCCATGCCTAACTTCTTGTCTCTAAAGCACAAGCAAGAGAGTTTTGCATAGGACATCTATATGAACACACTCCCCATGACCGATTTTATTGTCGTTACAAAATTTAATTTTTTTTTTAACCCCCGAAAAGTTTATAAAAGCTAGTATTTCAAGCAGTGTTGAATGCACGGTTTATGGAGAGATACAGAATTGTTAGCTGCTCCCCTCTACATATACACTAACTGGCTGAGCCTCTGATCTGCATTACACCCCCCACAAATACTTCCTTACAGACACGGAGAATCACAGCAAAAAAAGCTCCCTAAAACACATTTGCTCCATGGAGTATTGTAAATACAATCTACAGCCTATAAGGTACTAGAAATGTTTTTAAAGAAATTAAATATTGACACAAGTATCACGGGCATAGGCTGAACCCACTCCCACTGTTACATGTATCAAAAGTGAAGAGGTTTTAGCAATAGCTCCAATTCTCCCAACATTTGTCCTACTTTCAGCTCCTGGTTTCTATTACTGATGTTCTGTTTCTGACCTCTGTCTAGTCTTAGGCCTAGGACGTAACCGAGATGGGAAGCCAATAAGGGAGTATAGTTCTCACCTATCAATTACACAGCATACAAAATTCCGTATGAAAAGGTTAAAATCAGCATTCACACTCTAATGTGCAAAAATCCTGTTTACAACAGTTGTGAAGCCTTCCCAGTTGGCATTTGTTGGTCCATATCACTTTTTTTCTTTGCTTTCTTTAACAGAGTTTTAAATGAGACCATACTGAAGGAAAACGGATTATTAGCTTGTTGATTTCCAAAATGAGAAGTAAAAGAGAAGTTCTGCAACTCTGAAGGTAAACTAGTATTTCCTTCAAGTGGAGGCAGGATATAGTCTGTTGTGAATTTCCTTTTTTTTTTATGTCCTACAATTTGAAAACAATATAGCCCTTTAAAACAGTAACTTAATCTCTTATCCCTCACAGTGTATCCCCAGTTAACAAAAGCCCTTAGACCAAAGCACTTCCAATTCTACAGCTGTTAATGGTCATTTTCCTATCATATGCTTTAGAAAAAACACAATCATTGCTCCTGAATCATTGCTATCTATAGTTTGGTAAGGAAGATGAATGTTTACCTCCTGAATATCAAAATACGCAATTCCAGAAAACTGTAAACTACTATTACCTGCCAGATTTCCCTCTTGGTTCTCAGAATTCAGAACTGCTTTTAGACTGGTTGTGGTTAACTGTTAATAAAAACCAGCCTGATAACAAAAGTGCTACACTCAGACAGTCATTGATAATTGTGATACACTATTTGAAAATACATGGATTACTACAACACTGTACAGTAGGAACTGAAGACATCAATTTCTTACATTTTTGTCTTTTACTGATAACATCTCCTAAGTTCAGTTCTTTTTCTCAGGACTTCTTCATCTGTCTGTAGTATTTTTGGCAAACTTTGCATAGCAGATCTCTCTCCCTTACCTGTCTTTTTATAGAATCATTTATATGTTTAGGTTTTTGTACCAGATTCATTCAGCAGCTGATAAATACAAAAAATATTTAGTACACTTGGGATGTTCTGGAAAGTACTGGTCTGGCACAGCATTGTATTCTAGTCTGGTTTTGCTTGCAGTAAAGCATTATTCAGAAGTCTCATTTCAGATTCAGGTGGTTCTGTGCCACACGCTGCATGCAAATGTAGCGGGATTCAAGTATTTTGTATTTAGAGGCCTAACCTCGTACACACTGTAGCAAGCGCCCACTTTTACCTATTGTAATTGTATATATTGTTGACTTCAAGACATAACAAACACTGCTAAGGAAGCTTAGGTTTTAGGATATAAGAAGGTAACAGAATTTTTTTCTAAGACCTCAAAACATCTCAATTCAAAAGCCTGTTCTCCCGCAGACACAGAATTCCTGTCCTATAGGCATACTTTAAAGAAGGCAAAGGAATGGGATAGCACTGGAATGTAAAGATTGATTCTCTTACTGTTAAAATGGTTTTAAGGTATTTTGCCTGTTCCATGAACAGTAACATCAGAGATAAATATCCTGCCTCTTTTCTCTGCTATTGCCATATTTTTCAAGTGACTGCATGTCAACCAGAAAACATGCATAAAAAAGATGGCATATTACAGAAATCTTGTAGCGCCTTCACCAGATCTATTACAGCAGACAGCAAATTAATTTTAAGAAGAGCACTTACACTATTTGCATATCTGCACACAAATTCCTCTGATATATTTACAGAATAAAAAGAACTACCAGTCTGCATGCAAATTGCAAATGTTTATAACTGCTAAGAAAATATGTTGTCTGTGACTAGCAGAAATAATGCAGGCTGTTTTCCTAAGAACTCGTGATCTTTGTTCCCTAAATGCCATTCGCTATCACCAGAATAAATCCAGATCCCCTGTGATACCCACACAAGGAAGAGAGCTAAAGCTAATACAAAGCCATGCATGTGAAAGCACCAGTTGATACCACTCTGCCTTCTCCTCAGTCGGGGTAATAAATCTGTCTCCTTTTTGCCTGGCTGCTAATTTTCACTTATTTTATAGATAACAGTATCCTTAAAAACTCCCCTTTTTATTACATTGCGGTTACTCTTCTATTATCCTGCTATCACTATGTTTTCATACATGGGTTAAACAGGTTTAAAAGGGGGGAACTGAAAGACCAATGGAAAGACTGAAGGATGACATCGTCGATCTTTTGATCATGTAAGCCTTGTTTTCCCTGGACAGATCATCTAGAAGCTATTTTCAAAATTGCAAGGCATTGATGCACACCAAATTTCAAGTTTCCTTCCCTCTTCACTTCTATTTTAAACTTCAATCTGCTAAAAATGGACATAAGAAAATGAAATCATAAAACAGCAACACTTCCAGTTTTAATCTACAACTATTTAACAACAAAAGTAGTTGCAACACCCTAACAAAGTTACTAACAGGTAGGTTGTGCTGCATCTGGGCAAACACGTCACAGTGGGAACAATTTTAAAAATTGAGTTAAAGCACAGCAGTATTTACAGTACACAAATAAAGAGCACTCAAAGATTTGCTTAGGTGTGAGCGGAATCAGGCGACAGAAAACATACCAGCCCTTCCACAGGTTCATGTGTTCTGACCTGAGAGCTATACAAAAAAGGTAACATTTTATTTAATGGAGCATTAAAAGAGCTAAAAGAGCCACATGAAGAAAGGAGTCTCTCTTTTATATGGATTGTATTTTTTCTTTTTAAAATATAAAACTCATTAGTGAAAAATAAGACTAAATGGTTCAAAAAATTATGCTGGTGAAATTAACACGTACAGGATATGCACTATCAGAGATGGTTAATACTTTTCATAAGTCCAGATGCAAGTGTTGGGGCTTTTTTTTGTTGGTTTTTGTTTGTTTGTTTTAACCCCATGAGAACAAAGAATTGCATTCCAAAAATAAGCAGGGCCTTTTTAAGTCAGTGTTGTTTCCTTTCCATTTACATAACCACTTAATTTCTACTGCCACAGAACACATCATGAACAGCAACAGTTTCAGAAAAGTGAAAGTAGCTGGAAAGGTCCTGATGACATCACTGCTTGAGCTCATTTTCCCTTTTACCTTTGAAATGCTTGTCATCAGAAACACAGAGGCTGAGGTGCAACAGTTTGGAACAAATTACAGAATGTATCCATTGGTGGGAATTTTTATAGCAAGAAGTAATGTGAAAATCTGATATGAAAACAAAGGAAGACAAAGGCTCCTTCTGCAAGCTATCAGATAAAGCCTGAAGATCAGACAAAGCACACTGGTGAGATCAACCTATCTGAAGTAAAAGAGCAAACCAGTAATTGCAACTTACTTAATAAAATTTATTTTCATGGGGCATTCAGAACTAGTCATAGTATCAAGACTAGCTGTAGTTTCAATTCATGCATTATAATTCACTCCCAAATATAAATTCTCAGCAGACAAGAGCAAGAACACATTTTATTCCGATTATTTCAATTCACCAAAGTCCCACAAGTAACCTCTTGCTCACCCACCCAGCAAAAGCCTTCTTGTGCTTCCTCTGCCACATCAGTAAACCAGTACAATGTATTTGTCCCTGTTCTCTCTGACCAGGTAAAGGCTGACACAGCAAACAAACTATCAACCACAACTTCATAGATTTTAAAGACAGGACTGCAGTGACTAGTTTGACTCCCCATATACATCTACCCCTCACACCTGACGAATGTTTGTCATCTGCTTTGGTTTTCACACAGTTTTTGTCATATACTGAAATATAGGGAAATTCTAACTATATTTTTTCAAGACTACAAAATTTAATATCCACCTTTAAGAATGTCCTATAGCAATCTCATCAAACTGTGTTTTACTGGATCTCAGAGCAGTGCAAGTCTTCTCTCCCTTTCCCTTACTGCCAAGCGCCAGAACGGTATCCTCAAAGATTGACAAAGACCTACTACTATAAAAAAGGAGCTAATCTACTGGAAAAACAGGAGAAGAGAAAGGTTCAGGTGACCTAGTGAAAAATGGGGTGATCATAAACCAGAAATACAGACATGTGAATCTATGATTTTTTTCCAGAAAACACAGGGAAGATGTCATGCCACCTGTAAGCCAGATGCATAGGAGGGCTATTGTAATGACAAAGAAAAGTAAGAGATCTTAGAGGAGATGAAAAGAGCTTTCTCGATTAGCTTAGCAAAAAGAAAGCATTAGATGGTTGCTGCTGGTGTGCTTATATAAATACACGAGCAAAATAAACATCAGAGGGAGAAGACAAAGAACAGTGTTGCACAAGAAAATAATTGTGAGAAAATAATAAGAAACAGGGAGCAAATTTTCCAGGAGCTAGAGGGCTGAAACCTCACAAATAATCTTTCTGTAAGAACAGTGAGGGCAAGGAAAGTGCACAGGCTGGACCTCGACAGATTTAAGAATAGATTAAATGACACAGGAATTATTCTTGAACACAGGAGGCCTTCTGTGCCACAGTTGCTAACGCTGTAAAATTTGTTAGAACTTCTCTGAAGGCTATGAACTTCTAAACCCTCCCAAGGTTTCTCACATTTTTTAACAGCAATTAAATGAGACATTTTTTCTGTGTATCCATTAGTCCAGTGGGTTATGCCTCTTTCAAATTATTTATCATTTAAATTTTACAATATTTGTGTGGCTTTAGGCTACAAATTCTGTACTGGTTTTTAGTCTAGTATTCTAATAACCTTGAGTTTCAACTCAGTCACCCTGTCAGTGTGATCACTGCAGTGATCAGGTGAACTTCAGAAGAAAAACATCGAGCCATTAAAGACACTCAAGTCTTCGGAGATGTAGCATTATCAATATTTGTAATTGTTTGTACCCAATAAGAAAATTAAATTCCTGAAGCTACAAATACTAAATGCTTGATGGAATTTTTCCTTTGGATTCTCATTACTTTTCATTGGAAATAAATAAGTTTGTGGTTTGGGGTTTTTTTTTCCCCCCAACAAGTATTTCCAATAAGAAGTTTTTGTTGCGCCTCCTTTCACTGTAAATTGTAAAAAATCTAGGATGGGAAGGAAAAGGATAGAAGGTAAGCACATTGAAGAGGGGGAACAGAAGAGTTAAAACAACAACAAAAAAAAAGGTAAGTACTTTTCAAGACAAATACATCCTTTTAGATTTCTCTGAAATTGTTAGTTCTGTCACAGGCTAGAACAGCTGTACTTACAACAGATGCCAAGAACCACTCCACTAAAGGGCAGTCTTTACAAGGAGGTCTTGACTTTCAGCTTTTCTTATTTCTTTAGCAGATGTCTGAGAGTTTTTTCTATTACTCTAAAAAAATAATATTCTTATCCCTAATCTTAGTTTTCTTGTATTTTATTTAGTTCAGAGAAAGAACATATTTATTTTCTTAGCTAACAACATCTGAAACAGTTCACAGCATTTTATACAGGCCCAGTTTAACAGCCTACATGGATTCTTGGTTGCAATGTACGCTAATAAAGTCTACAATCAATCTCAGCTAGATGCACTTTTAAATATTACAAAGTATGCCTATACTAGATCTTAACACATTTCACAGCTAATCTGCCAGCTTGATTAAGAAACACAAGTATCACAAGAAAAACTATACTCCACTTTCCTCATGACACATTCTATCTATAAACACTGCATTTCTATGTAAACATCTCCAGTGACCTCTCCATTTCCTCTGTCCTCAAAACACAAATATTGTATTACGGACCTCCAAGCCCAGGTTTGCATGATCAATTAATGACAGCATTTAACAAATCACACCTCACATTATGGCATGCAGCAACACCCCTCTCTGCACTACTGCACAGCTAAATGCATACAGACCTGCTGATACTTAGATAATCCTCCAGGACCAACTGACAGGCCCCAGAGCCTCAGTGTCCTGTCTTCCCTCTGCTCATGTCTCATACAGCCCCAGGCACCAGAAATCAGGTAATTTGTCATCCTCAAAGAACTTGAGGTATTTTCTACATAGTTCAACATAGACTGCCAAACTCTGTTAAAAGATACCACCTTAAAAACACATAGTAAAAAAGGACAGGAAAAAAAAAGCTACTTTCTTTGGTGTTATTCAGGTCATTGTCCAGCACCCGAAGTACCTAAAACTGTCAGCAGAAGGCGACAACTCCAAAGTTAAGGATTCCCCTAGTCACCCTGTCTGTGGTTTGAGATGCCTCCCCTGAAACCAGACCTACAACCATGCACTAGGGGACTTCCAAGGAAGGACAGTATGAATTTTAGAAAACAGGAAAGGGCAAGGGAAAGACAAAGACAATGCATGGGGCTGGAGGAGATCCAGAATCAGACCATAAAGCCAGTTGTGGTATTTTGGGTTCATCTTCTGAGTTCAAGTGAAAGCAAATGAAGCTCATCCACAGTACTGGACCAGGGGAGTGACACAAGCTGAGATTAACAGAAATGAGGAGGAAACAGAGCTGACAATACTAAGTGTGTTAACGAGTTAATAACACTGCAGAAATCCCAATGACAACCAAGTGCAACTGCAGCCTGAAGAGTGTTAAATCATATGCACCTGTAAGATTTCAAAGCCTGAAGGTGTAATCATAGCAAAATAATGCCAGTCAGCACATAAACCAGGACAGAAATACATGCTGTGGACAAACAACTCCAGTATAGGCAAGGACTTGAAGAAAAAGACATTCCCTACTTTATTTTCTAGGCAAAATTAGCACATGGACTCAGTCTGGTATACCTACCCCTTTAGGTTTGCATGCCTAATGAATCACCTGGCACAGTCTCCTGTAAGCAATTACACAGTAAGAATTTATTTAGCACAGCTCTATACGCAAAGCTCTGAACTGAGGCCCTGCAAGCACCATACTGAGCTATAAAAGGCATTATTTTCTTGTGGTAGCAGAGATGATGAACAGATGTTGAGATTAAAATTCAGTTGTAGCTATCTACTTTATTGGGTTCAAGGATGTCCATTCATGCAAAGGAATCTTTAAACTATTCTCTTTGATCATTAGAAGATTAAATCTTTAAACTAATCAGTATAATTTAATAATGTAAAATGAGAATGAATTAAAAAAATTTTAATAAAAACACTCATATACTTAGTATAAATAATTACCTTCTAAACAGTATTTAACTACTTTACATTAACTACTTTTCCCTAAATCTAATTTTTATGAAGTAAATTATATTCATATGTTCACATATTTCAATCCAGTGAATGTGAATTCCTGATAATTTATGGCAAAATTCTTTATGGAAGTGGGAAAAACAGTATTAGCGGAAGTGCCTGCACTGAACCTTAAAAACAGAACAATTCCTCTTTGTCCAAAACTAAGTATTTTCTTTAGATATCTTTTTTTGTACTAGTACTCTTAAAACAAGAGATAGTACAAAATACACTGTTTCAAATAGAAACACTTCAAGGAGAAATTTTCAGCTCTAACTAGAAAAAGTGCATTAAGATAAATCCTACAGCTTCTTTAAAAAGCAATTACCACCATATAGTTTTCTGTTTACAACCAACTTTCCATTCCCAAAAGTAAAAGGATCCCTCAGATAACAGAGGAAAAAATCTCTGCAGGCAGTTATTACTGAGCATGCAGTGTAACACACCAAATGACACAGACCATTTGGCTTCACTGGGTTCAACCCAGGTTATCGCACGCTGTCTCTGGTAGATCTTACTTGCCTGGATGCAACACTGTACATGGACTTACTGAATTTATGTGGCAAGAGCTCAGTTTGAACTGATGAGCCCTGCTAAACCCATACCATAAGGCAGAGACACCACATTAGCACCACCAGCGCCAGCGTGGATACAGCAGGACTAGCACTGAGGCAAATATATTACATCCTGATAAACCTTCACTGACTTTATATACACTCTAATGCCACTATATAAGCTTAGGTCAGGAAACACCGAGATAGATACACCTAAGCTAACTTTACGTAGTGCCAGCTCATCCATGGCAGGGTTTATTAGCTCAGATTTGCAGTGGCGTAAAGGCATCTGAAGTACCCTCAAGCTCTTGGAAAAAATATTAGTCACATTCACAAAAAGCTGATCTAGTCACGCCGTTTCAGATTTTTGCTGGCTTCCCAGGGCTCTGCAATTATCACAAGCAGCAGGAAGCTGTGTTTCTTGACAGTGATCTGGAAATGTACCACAGGTCTTTCCAGAACACTGAGCTGCCATTCTGGAACAGGTAAGAGATCCAGCTACATCCATCCTGAACAACTGCTGATATCAAATCCTACAGAGGAAAGTATAGGATCTAAAAAAGAGGATTTTCAATACTGTTTATAGTTAGTTCATTTCTGTCTTTACTGGTGGTGAAGATCTCAGTGAGGCAAGTTCCACGCAGGTGTCACGGGAGGAGAGGATCTCTCCCCAGAAAGCCTGTATTTTATGAAACAAAGAATTTTAAATGAAACAAAGGTTTATTCCTTACCCCCAATCTCTAACTCAAAGAAAATGAAAGATTTTTAACTTTTTCCCAATGTTTTGTTTATTCTAACAGTACATGTATAAACTGTGCCAATTCTATAAAGCTCTGGGCTGATCATTTTTCAGTGAACTGATTCCTAGAACTGACATTGACTCCTTCATCCCATTATTTGTTTCCACATGTCTGTTCCTAACAGTTATGAATAGTCTTTGAAAACATGTGTATCGGGTCGAGCTGAGATGGAGTTAATTTTCCCCACAGCAGCCCTCATAGTACTGTGCTTTGTATCAGTAGTTAGAAAGGTGTTGATAACACACCAGTGTTTTGGCTACTGCTGAGCAGTGCTCCCACCGCATCAGGGCTGTCTCTCCAACATTCCCCCCTCACCAGTAGGCTGGGGGTGGGCAAGATCTTGGGAGGGCACACAGCTGACCCCAACCGACCAAAGGGATATTCCATACCATATGACCTCTGCTCAGCAATAAAAGCTAAGGGGGGGGTGAAGGGGGGGGTGAAGGGGGGGGGGGGGTGGGCATTCATTATTAAGATGTTTGTCTTCTGGAGCAACTGCTATGTGTACTGAAGCCCTACTTCTCAGGAAGTGGCTGAACATCACCTGCTGATGGAAAGTAAAGAATACATCTTTTGTTTTCCTTTGCTTCTGTGCGTGGCCTTTGCTTTTGCTTTATTAAACTGCCTTTATCTTGACCCACGAGGTTTTTTCCATCTTATTTTCTCCCCCCCTCCCCATCCTGCTGAGGGGAGGGGAGTGACAGAGCAGCTTGGGGGGCACCTGGTGTCCAGCCAAGGTCAATCCACCACAACACGGACCAGTGTCTCATCATTTCCTCCAACTGCGAGGATCCTGGAAAAGCTTTGAATAAATGGAACTGAGCTATTTACCTCAGTGAGCTGTGAGAAACCTGAAAATCAGTGTTTATAGCTTTACCGCCCATCATTCACTTATTCAACTATTAAAATTACCATCTCAAACGATTCCAGAGTACTAGAAATCGTGCTTCATATACCACTTGAAACATATGCTCCACCAAACCCAACATATAGAAAATAAAAATATGGACACTAAAAATATGCTAAGAAATAAGAGAAGCAAGCTTTACAATTGTGAACCTTTGTTTATGTTTACTTACCGAGTTGAACATTCAAGACTCTTTATGGAGTCTTGATTGCCAGTCCTTGATTTCAGGTCCTGATTACAGGAAGAAAATACAAGGATTATTTCAGTTTACTGTCTGTTCTGAAACTTTGCTATCCTCTTGCAATCAGATATTTAAAAAAAAAAACAATTTTAACTGACAAATAATGAATTGCATAGAAAATATTTTATTAGTTTAAAATTTGCTTACTTTAATTGTAGGTCTTCAGCCTAATGTGTGAGACAGTAAATATGAGTGCTTTCTAGCCCTTTGAGGTAATGTATTTTGGCCATGCTCAAAACTGCATTCCTTATTAGTTACAATGAAATCATAATTATTGATGCGGTATGTAGCCTAGATTATTTCTCCTGTTTGTTTTAGCTACCTAAACATGATTTTTGTCATAATCATGTTGCTCATTTACCTAACTTACTTTGTCTCCCTTTCAGGGACTCACAGTCATTTCTATTCCTAAACACCTTTGCAATACAAAGGTACAAATGTTGTCACCTTACTGCTGTCCCTGTTTGCGTAATGTGAATAAATGCAACATCTTTTTTTTCCCCTGAACAGAAGAAATTATATCCACTGGAGATAATCTTGTCATGCTGATATTAAACTGCTTACTCATAACCATTAGTTCCTTTCTCTTGGCCAATTCCAAATCTTTAATAATATTTAACTCTAAGCCTACAGGAAGCAACAAAATGGGAGAAGTTTTTAAAAACTATACAGCCTGTCATCTCTCATATGTTTGCTTATATAGACGATGAATCCAATCAATCAATCAGCTGTCAGGACCACATCAAGACATACTTGCATCTGTAGGAGAATGACACCCCATATAAACACTTGTTCCTCTCCATTTAAATTTCTTGCAGCTCAGAAGAAACCCAGCAGTCGCCACATTTGTAACATGGCAACGTGGAGCATCCTGCCAAGGGTTCCCCCTCACTAGCTTCTGCCCTGCACACCCAGCCAAGGTAATGGTCCTGGAAATCAGACAAACAGAGCAGCAGAAGAATAGAGAGGTTCCCACTGACGGAGCCCGCAGAGGCAGTATTCCCTGGCAATCGCAGACACCTCCTGCCTCACTCACCAGACTGGGTGGCTCTGCCCGCTGGCATGCTATGGCACTTGGCATTACAGGCTCTGACATACATTCTCAGGCTGTATATGTGCACGACTGTCTCAGAAAGGCTAAATAGGTTATGATCTATAGTCTGGGCCTGTTTCTTGCCACTCTTACAGATCTATCAAGAATAACATGTCCTTGTGGCCCTCCTGAAACTTCAAGTCAGATGTATATTGGTTTTCCTTATTTGCTCTGAGCCTTCCCTGCTTGATCAACAATGAGGAGGAGGAGAATGATAGGATGATGATGATTATTATTATTATTATTTACTGCACCATTAGTGATCCTCATGGTTCACAAATGGCCAACAAAAATAGATGCAAATGGTATATGCCATGAAAAGTTTGGTGTCTCTCCTGTCATTATAGAACAACTTTTGTTCTTACTGAAGCCTTTGAGCTGTGGCATTTTAAACCAGTCATTTCAAGATTATAATAATAGGAATGGATATCAAGGTTATTTTAATTGGGAAAGAAGGAAACACTTCTCTGCCAAATTTTTTTTCCTTTTCTTTTTTGAAGTGTATTCTGATATCTGCAATATTAATAAATTCCCTTTTAAATGGGCTGTTGAGTGGATGGGAAACTGAATCCATCACACAATTTATGAGTTCATTCTGGAATTCCTCTCCTTGAAGTCAGTACTCATTTAAAGAAAAAGTCTTAAAATTTATAGATATGCATGGTATGCATGTTTGGAATGCAGATTTCCTGAATTCCACTACTGACTTATGTGTGTTTAGAAAAGTGTATTAAGAAATCAAAACAGATATTGTGACTCAATTGTGCTTAACTTTTGCAAATTACTCTCATTCTCCTCTCATTCATCAAGTGACAATTAACACTTCTCATCATTGGGGAAAAAATATTTTTTTGGTACTGTTGACTGCAGAAATCCTAAAATAGCGATTACACCTCACATTTATAAATAAATCCTAATTTAACTTTTTCCATAAAATATTGACTTTTCCAAAGACCTTTGTATTCTATCCTTTTTTCTTTCAATTTATATTATATAAATACATATCAAATACATATAAATTGTATATATATGTATAAATTATATTTAAGTATATAAAATATATATTATGTTTTTACATATCCATAAATATTTTTATAGAGAGAGATATAGAGAGATATAGATATAAAAATTTGTTTTGGTCAAATACCGGAAAAGATTGCCCAGCAAGGTTGTGGACTCTCCATCTTTGCTGGTGTTCAAGACTCTGCAGGTCTCTCTGAACGAGATGATCTTACTAGATCTGCTTTGTGCAGGAGACTGGCCTAGCTGACCTTCACAGCTCTCCTTCCAACCTAAATTATTCTGTGATTCTATAAAAAAGCTTGGTTTATATTTTAAAATTTTACTTACTGTTGTTTTAACATAAAAACTTGGCTTCCAAAACAGAGAAAAGAAGGCCTTTAACATTAGAGGCCGTTAACATCAGTAGCCTCTAGTTACATTTTGCAAGAGAAGCAGCAAGATGAACTCATATGAATGTCCTATTAAAATAATTTGTAAGACTTGCCTGCATTTAGAACTGCCAGCAGAAGCACTGCCTTCCTTTCAAGGTTGCTGTTTTTAAGGCAACCATCACATTTCATAGGACTGTAGTGGCACAAACTGAGCAGGAAGGTCTACAGAATGAAAACACGGAAATATTGCCAGCTGTTAAAAACAGGTGAACGGTAAACTGCCATATAAATTAAGATTCTATAAATAGCAGTGCTTTTATCAGAATACATAAGAAAACATCCTTAATGTACTTTCCCACAAATGGGATGCTATAACATTCTTTTCTGAAGCATCTTAGTCAGTAAATCTATTTAAAATAATAACTGATCAAAAACTCTATATTAGAGTGTAACAGAAAATTCAGCATTGTTGAAAATTCTCTAGTGGCTGGATTGTCCACCATTGGAAAGACTTTGAAACACCAAGATATTTTCTTTTTTCAGAATTTTCTACTGAAAAAGTAATTGGGGACCTTGATAATAAAGTGAGTGACTCTACTCTGGAACACTCCTTTCTTATTATGCAAGCCTTTTTTTTTTTTCCCCATTTTGTATATTCTATGACATTTTCTCCCTTACATTTTAAGCATTTCAAAGACATCTATGGAAAGAAATGAAACTGGTATATGAAAATTTAATTTGAGGCTTCTCATTTCCCATCACCACAATTTAATTTGCTCACAATTCACCAGGCAGAAAGATAACATTTCTGCTCCTCACAGTGCAGAACAGTTTTAAATGCATGAACACATCATAGTCAGCTGTTAACCATGCCATGATGAGGGCTTTTTCGCTACAAAAAAAATGATGTCAGCAGAAGATGTGCATTGTATTGCTTTATGATCTATACTTTGATGTCTTTTGTGTTTTCTGCTGAAGCCTATTTGCAACACCCTAAACCATGAGGAGCGGGGTTAAGGTTTTCCTGCTCTGGAAGTCAATAAGGCACAGATAGCTGACCAGCAGGGCCATCAGCGGATACACATAGCACGTGTGATGAAGCACCAAAGAGAAGACAGCACTGCACTGAGAATGCACAAGTGTCTAGAATCAAAAAGGATGATGAAGGATGCTGGGGATTGAAAGGGTGATGGACTATATAACCATCTCAGCTGAGCTGTCCCTCCTTCCTCACCAGTAAAACCTTTATTTGCTTTAGCCATTCAAGAGCACGCAGAAAATTTTATCCGTTCTGCGGATTCAAGAAGATATTACCATGGTGGCTCACACTGGTGACATATCTGGGCAATACCCTGTTTCCAGCAGTAGATTGTGCATAACAATGGAGAAAAAGGTGCAGGATGAAGCTTTAAAATAATCTGTGCCTTGTGAAAGCTGCATCTCAGTTTCTACTAGTTAAATATTAGGATAATTGAAGCGTTTTTAAGTATTGCGATACCTTCTTAGAATTAGCTACAAGATTTTAAGATTTCAGAGTTGCATACAAATACCAAAGCTCTCTTCAAATTTTGCTCAATTCCATAACATCCCTGCAGAGGAACTGCCTCACTGCTCTATAGGCCACCTCACACCCAATTATCTCATGGTGCCACTCCGCAAAGACAAACTAGCACAGAATAAGGGAGTCCTGGCAACTGAGGGAGATGGGTCAAGGAACAGAGGAGCTGGACAAGGTGACCTCCAGACGTCCCTTCCAACCTTGGCCTTTCCGTGACTCTGTGAGAAGCAACAGCTGCTGACAGTTATTCTGGCTGACACAGTTTTTAGGACACGTGCTTATATACAAGACGCTGCTCATTAGTTCTCAATACCAACATTTTTAATAGATTCCTGGGAGCCAACAGACTGCTCTGCAGAATTTCTTATGAGCAACTAAATTCTTCCTCCTTTCTCATTTTGTCTTGAAAAGTTTGAAATCTGAACAACTTCATATTTCTTCCCCAAATTAGCTCTTACCTATTCTGGCACAGAAGGTCTATGAAATTCCATCTAACCAGATAAGCTGGCATTACAACTGAGAGGGGGCGGGGGGAAAGGAAAGAAAAAAACCATACATTTAAATGGCAGTGGTGTAGAATACTGCTTTTTGTCTTTCCATGAAATGCTGGGCTAAATTTGGGCTTTCTCTTCTAGTTTTGAGGAACACAGGTTTGAGGAAAACAAAAGAAAATAGTAATTTAAAAAAAACACCAAAACTAAACTATGAAGATATGTGCAGAGAAACCTAATTCTTTTCATACACCTAGACACTCCACATAGTCAATCACCTTTAAACTTGGACAGAAGATGTTCCTAAGTACCTTAAAAAAAAATCTTAATGCCTTAGTTAAAACTATCAACATAATCACTATTAAACAACTAAAGCCCATGTTTGCAACCTCACCAGTTCATTGCAGAAGGCCATTTTGCTCCTCCAAAGAATTGTTCCTCGAGTATGGAGCAGGTAAAGCAACTAAACTTTTAGAAGCGTCGATATTTTATTTAAAAAGTGCATAAAGCTTTCAGCATTGCTGTGACAGAAATACCCTGACTGCCAGACATGCATACTAAACACAACAGTTTTTTAAATTCTTCAGTAAAGATGCCTGCTTTTGCCTATGGAAATTACCTAAGTGCTGCCCATCTCCCTTTTCCCCTTCCCTCAGGTTTCCTTCCAAACACTGGTTTTTAACTTGATGACCAACTTCCAGTGAATTTTAGAAAATTAGAGATGTCAAAGCTTGTAAGTCATTATAGAAAATTAGAGACATCAAAGACAGAAAATATGGGAAAATCAACGGTTGGAGAGAGGAGAGGCAAATTAGTGCCCGTACGAAGATAAGGCTCTTATCCATTCTAGTCCATCAGCAGTCAATCAAGCAACGTGCACATAGCCTTGAATCACTGTGAACGAAGGATAAATCCGGAATTACCTACTGTATGACTGAGTGGTACCACTTTTCAGCTTGCTAGTGTATTTATAATTTAGTATTTGACTAGTTCCAAATGAAGTAATACTTAGAACAATGCAAAACAATTAAGCAAACAGAAAACAGAGGAACCCAAGAATTATTTCTAATGTTCAACATCCCAAAACGTGTTGGCATAATTATGAATGTCAGTGTTGGTGCTAAACTGTTTAATGGGTGAAGATTCAGTAATGTATTAAAAAAATCAGTATTAAAATGAGTTTCATTCAAAGGGAAGTTAAGATGTATTATGGATAATGAGGAAAATTCAAAACTGAGAGACAAGCAGTGCTATTTTGGGAAGTGAACAGATGGCTATAGAAGAGCAGACCCAGAACTCAAGAACAATATAGAGAGTCAGAGCACGGGGGCTGGAATGCGGTGTAACTGGAGAACTCCCTTTTCTTATTTTACTGCATATACTTTCTGATAAGCTCACAATACTATGAATCTACAATAGAAAAGAAACAAATTACATTTCCAGTTATGTTAGTGACCTGCAGAGCAGTTTGGCAATTTTTTTCCACTCTCTGTACACACAAGTATTCATACACAACCATTTAGAGAATTTCACTACTGCGCAAAACTTCATATACTTTTTCTGTGATGCCAGAAATAACAGGGCAACTAAAAGTTAGGGTCCAAAATGTAGCTTATTTGCTTTGAAACATTCCTATACAAGTATTTGTATTACAAATTTTTAAAGAATTTGCTAAAGCCAAAACAGTACATACAACCTTTATAAAGAATACCATATTTCTGGCCCACTGTCACATCTGTAATTACAGACCTTTAAAATTCGTAAAAGCCAGGAAAAATCAATGAAATGTGCAAAAAATGTATCTCTACAATCTCATCTCACATTTCCAAGACAAAAAGACAGCACTTCCTCTTCTTCCCATGTATGAGATGCAGCCATGGCTTCAGCTTTCGAGTACAGGATACCTCAATGGATTTCATTTAAAATCCCATTAATTCAAATTTACTTTATCCTGGGAAAGGCAGCAATCTTTGTTGTTTTGTGTTGGTTATTACTATAACCTGAACAATAATTTCTTTGCTCATACCTGTAAAATTGAAACAAGAAGTATTTTAAGAGTTGTATTAGGATGAAGAAAGTTCTTATTCAAAACCAGTAGGTCTTGGCTTCAGAGATAAGTTGGCTGGCTTACTTCTCCAGCCTGTGAAAGTCCCTTTGGATGGCAGCACAATCCTCTAACATATCAGCCACTCATCCCAGTTTTGTGTCGTCTGCAAACCTGCTGCCATCATCCAGATCATTAATGAAGATGTTAAACAGGACTGGACCCAGTATTGACCCCTGGGGTACACCCGCTAGTCACTGGCTTCCAACTAGGCTTCGTGCCACTGATCGCTACCCTCTGGGCCCAGCCATTCAGCCAGTAATTTCCATATATTAAGGACATTATCTTCTGTGTTTCCATTTTAAGTTTGGGCAAGGAGATGTTAAACAGCTCTTCAGATGTCCTCTAAAAGGTCTTATTTATTTTCTTTCTTTTTTTAAAGGAACAGAAACAAGCAAGAGAAAATGGCTGTTGTCAAAATCTCACTGTAACTTCAGTACAGTGGAAGAGATGGAAGAAATTCATTCAAACGAATGTTTTTAGGTTACTAAATGGAAAACTGCTTCTGGCGCACCAGAATCACTAATCCTAATCCATGGTTCATGATCAGTGAATAATAAAACTAACCTATAATCTGGAAAAGAGAGTATCAAAGCTTTTGTGAGGCAGAAGCAGGTTATAAAGCCTACCTACATTTTGAAAGATGTCTTCTGAAACCACTGACAATCTACTGAGTATTACATCTCCATGGAGAGGAAAAAAGGTTTTCTCTTATGATTCAGATGAAGTTTTATCATTAAAAAATTAGCATGTTTAGCATGTAATGACATATAAGATGAACAAAAAGATTACATTTTTGCACTGATACACTCTGCAGTTCTAAATGACTGCATAAAGGATTAAACTAGTTCCCTGTTGATAATTTAAAAACCAAACAGAAAAGATTATTGAATGTATGTGAACACCTATACAAACACACCTTACTCACACTTTGAACTGGCCGGAGCTAAACCAGAGTTCCTCCAAAAGCCAGCCGGCTCCACTGAAGCGGTGCTACAACAGAACTGAGCTGAGCTGACAGGTCTGCGAAGGTCAGCTCTAGAACTGAACTACCACGTTAACACAGCTTCTAGTTCAACACTGACATCAGCTACCTAGACTGAAGTACGGGTAAAGCAACTCAGCTGTGTCTACAAATAAAAACCTAAATATATCCAGTATGAATATTCAGAATTAGAGTGACACTAATCAGATACTTGTTCCATAGTCCTAAAGTAACAAAGCGCTGTTTTTCCCATCCAGCAATTTTCTCGTGCAACAAAGCATTTCTTTTTGTCTTGTAGAAACAAACAATATGTTTACCTCAGCCTTGTGATTTCAGTAGCACATCCATACTTGGTAAGAATGAAAACCACCTCTACTTATTATCCACCTATGCGTTTTCAGAGTTTTACGGGTTTCCCGACTACCAGCCTGTTTCCTTTGTTTTTATTTTAAGTACGGAGCTGTAAGAAAAAAAGTAGATTTACTTCTTCAGAATAGTTATCAAAATTACCATGCTCTCGACACTTCTTGATGCTATAATTAGCTGAAAAGCCAACAGTATACAGGACAAGTAATTAAAAAGCTCTTACAGCGGGTATTGGCAGGCAGTTCTAAGGGAGACGGCTGTGCTCAACGTCCCAACTGATGTTCCTAAGCAGAAGGCAGCAGACAGTGGCTGCCAGGGGAAGTTCTCACTGGAGAGACACCATTCTGAGACCAAACCCAACGAAATTCTGCCATTAAGCAGAGCTATAATAAAATGCTAAGCTGAGGAGACAGCTTCTGGCTTTTCCCTTCTGTTTTTGGAGGGCTTCTCAGCCTTAAGGGCCAAAGGCAAGGTGATTGCAGCATGCTGTGAAGCCAGACACCCTGGGAAGCCTGAAATCATTAAAACACTCATTTAAACAGAAAGAGAAAAGACGAGTGAGTACAAATTCTAAGCTGGGGGAAAAAAAAAAATCCTCTTTTTCTAACATCTCAATTACTGTAACACCTAGTCACCGTCCAAAACTCAATTAAGTGACATGCTTTAGATCCTTCCTCTTTTAATCCACACTTTCTTTTTTCTCCTCAGACATTATGTGGTTTTAACTATTTTTTAAGACTGCCATGCTCCTTGTACCTCTCATTACAAAAGAAAGAAAGATACCTTCCAGCTAAAACAGAGAATGGAGATGTTCATCTTTGTTGCTCTCTCACTTGAGATTCTAATTCATGGCCTTGGACGAGCACCAGAGAAAAGCCTGTGTGCGCAAATAGATTTTATCCTTGCTGTTGGCACTTGACTGTGTCAAAGAACCAGCTATCAACCACATATATTATCCCTAAACTTCAGGTGACCAACTAGGTATGCTGAGCTCACTCTATCTAGCACCTTCAAACTGTTAAGACCCTGAATTTGATTTTTTTTTAATTTTTTTTTTTTTTTATTCAGAGACTTGTAGAAAGAATAGACAGAAAATAATGACTGTCCCTCACCGCCTTCACGGCATTAGTAAAATGCTTTAAAGCAAACCTTCTTAAGAGCTTATGTCTAACTTGACCCGATATTATTAATGCAATCTTGTTATTTAGCTGAAAGGTAATGAACTCCACAAAAGCCACATTACTGGTTGCCAGGACTGAGCAGTCTTCTTACCAGTGGGCTATGCTAGACAATGTTAGTGGGAGATAACAGAATAGATATCACTAATATAAAATTCTAATACTTCCAACCCAAACACTTAATGAGTTCTGTACTTAGAATTCAATCAACAGACCTCTATTGCAGATGCAGGCTCCCAAAAGTTTTTCCCTCTGCCAACTTTTATATCACCACCTTTCACGCACTGTTTTAACCTGTTGCTGGTTTTCTGTAATCTGATCACCACCATAATGAATTGGCTGTTTTCTGAAAATGTGAGGTAAAGAAAGGAGGAAAACAGGAGATCAGTGCTACAATACTAAAATAGTTGCATAACAGAGAAAAAAAATGCCATAGTAGTGGCTTGGATTTGATAGGTGTGTTTCAGAAATACATTTCATAAAGTAATTTTGCAAGGATTGAAATATTGCCCCTGTACTGCTTGAAGAGCAGAAGTAATCACATATCATTAGGACTCTAAATTCACCAAAGGTTTCCGAAGTGCAAGTTTTTAAAAACAGTCTAGAAAAGACAAGATAGGAAACACATATTTCAGTTACCACTTCCCTGGATGAATGCACATGTAATGAAAGTAGCACAACTCTCCTTAAGCTAGATGCCTACCGACAGCTCTAAGGATCAGACACTAAAATAAAAAACAAACTGGGCAAGCCACACCACACAGCCAGTGACCTGGTACTCTTTGTTTTGGATTAAGTTGCCGAAATTCCTGAGAAGTTTTGTCCAAATCTGTATAAAGTTAGAAATAATATGTATACCTGGCAAACAGGCCTGAAGTTATTGGATCTGTTCACAGCTCTATGTGAGCAGCGCCAAGGGAAAGCTAACACTGAAGGGCCAACAGAGGCTTTTTCATCCTCTTATCAGCAAATGTCTAATCCACTGCAAAATTAAAATCTCAAAACACATTAAAGTTGGCTAGCTGCATCAAGATTCGCACTTGGAAACTATCACTGAGTCTTTCCCGGAACGTATTCCCCTCATAAACCCTGCAGAACAGATCGTCCTCTTGCCCATGCCAAGGGAAACGCTGTATTGGGAGCCTTGCAGAAGACATTGTACTTGAGGATTTAGTGATCTTGAGCCAGTCATGCACACTCTATTGGGCCTTGCACTTAGTTAAGGCTTGAGAAGCCTGTATGCCAGCATGAGTAGCACTGCAAAGGAACCTCTTGGCATGCCCAGGTGGCACCAGTGGATGGTATGACAGAGGTGCCATCCCAGGCTCTCGGGAGAGGAGAAATGACTGTTACACAAAATAAAAGGCACCATGGGAGGGAAGAGGAACATTCCCACCAATAGCATCTGGGCAGCGGGCAGTGGGAAAACCCACCTGGGGTCCATCTGATGCTGTATGAACATGGGGTTTCCCAACCTCTGAAGGGATGTAAGATTTACTCACTATCTATATCCCTCTTTTTAGTCTTTCTTATTAAAATGGCTATTTTGTCATGCTGTTCCTTGGCCAGCCTTTCTTGCTGAGATCCAGAAAGAACTCTGCATTGTCTCCCCTCCCTCCCCCATGGAGAATTAATGCAAAAAGAGAACAAAAAGAAAAAAATAGTTGAGCTACATAGCCCATATATAATCTCTTTCAATATTTTCATTACGTTTTTTTGCCCCCTCTGCACTCACTTCAGAACTTTTGTGTTCTCAACTTTATATACAGCTATATATATAATTTTGGATATGCTATATAGATATAGTCTTTATATAAGCTATACAGTTTAATATATCATGTTACATATAGCTATATCATTGGCTGGATCCTCCTGTATTATGGAAATAATTTTTTTTTTTAATTCTACCTATGAATATAATGAAGTGGGTAACAGCACCTAGTACAGTCACTCTAAAACATAAGGGTTTTTTTTTTTTAAGTGTTCATTAAAATCATAACAAATAAAAATGACACTAAAATTGTGTTCTGCTAAAAGAGCCATGCAATGATATTCAACTGTTAATTAAATGGAAGTCCAAAGTCATCACGTAAACCAACAATTCATGAAAAGTATAAATTCTGCCAAGACATACAGACTATGAATAATGAAAGGGTAAAATCCAAGACAGCACTGTAACACTTCACAGCCAGAATTCCAACAGGCACTCTGCTCTCCTCCTGTAAAACCACGTTGCAAACAGCTACTCTCAATACCAAATGTAAACAAAATTTCGAGAGTAATCTGAAAGATATGTTAAACCCTGAAATCAAGTTGTTTATACATTCCTCTGCAACTAATTGGAGACAATTAGTGATCACAAACAAATTTAGTTTTTCTTAACTTCAGAATGCTCATCAGAAGATCCAAATCACCTACCATTACAACAAAAAAACTAAACTATTGGTGGAAGGGAAGAATCGACACCTTTGTTTAATTATAACAGAAAAATGGAATACACCACGAAAGAAAAATAATTTTCTGTAGAGCAGCAGTTGTAAAAGTAAAGGGCACATCTCAGATTAGAGTTTCAGGATTTACAGGCTCTTCCAAAATTAAGCTGTTAACACTAACACTGCACGTTCAAACCTGACAGAACTGAAATCTGCAACCAGAACTATGGTTACAACCTGTGTCATGAAAGGCACTAGAATACCATTTCCAAGAAAATAATCAATACTTATACATCTTTTAAACTGGTAAAGGGGTGAAAACAAAAAAAAAAAAAAAAACAAAAAAAAAAAAAGGAAGAAAAACAGTGGCAGTAAGGGAGTTCCTAAAAAAACATTCCAGTAAAAAGAGATGGAGATAGAGGAGAGGCAGGAAAAAGTAGTAAAAAGTGGGTAAATCAACACCAGAGGCTGTTTCTGCAGAGAAAACTCTCCCTTCTATACCTCATCTTAAAATAACATCAGAGTTCGTTTTCTCACTCATACCGTATACGAACAACACTTATAATCTTCATTTACATGAACTACCCCACTGAAGTCAATGGTAACTGCTCTATCTCACTCTGCAAGATGACTCACAAAATAGGTTGATACTTAAGATTACTCAACAAGGGACTAAGGATTCACACAGACACACCTTCACCAATGCTCTAGAAATGAAATAGTTGCACCTCTCTAGTATATTTCTTCTTCTAATTTTACAGTGTTTATTTCTTAGAACTTGGCAGGAAAAAAGGGGTGGAGGTTTCCAATCTCCTAATTGGTTACAATCAGTGTATTCTACATCCCCAGTCATACCACTGCATGACCGCTCAGTCTGTTCCCACCCAGGCAGTAGGTATTGTTCCCAAATAAAAATCCTGAATGACAGAACTCGGGAGCATTCAGGCAAAGCCTGAAATAATAGTAACAACATGTAATCTTTCTTAAGACGTAACTAAAATAACATATGATTGGTTCAGAAGCAGAAGTTGTGCAAATGTGAATTAAAATAATGGGTAAATTATCAGGAAAAAAGGATCCTGACTGCATTGATAGTTATCTGTTTAAACCTGAATGTAGTAGAAAGTCTAAGCTATTGGCATGTAGTAATGCCAGCCAAAAACTACAATAAATACTGCAGGCAAAGTCAATCCTGCCTATCTGTTCTGAAAAAGAAGAAAAAGCTTCTTTCAGGAATTCTATTCCTTCCTTGTCCCCTACCTACCCACTGCCAATTGCTTCTTCTTCCAGTACTTTCTTGCCTAGGAGAGCTCCTGAAAAGGGTGAAGGAATGAATGCATTTGGACCCGCTCCCCAAATAAGCAGTCAAAATCCTGACCGTGTACACTAAGGCAGCCGCCTTCAGAGCGACTCCCAGGCCACAGCTTGTGCAGTTTGAACCCATGTGAAAGACAGGATTGTTTGCATTAGCTATAGCATAACAGCCCAACTATAATCCTAGCAGACACAAGGCCAGTGATGCAGCCCCTACGCACTTAATTATTCAAACCAGCCACTCTTCATCATAATGAAATGTTTGCATTTTTAGCCTTCAGTCTGTATACTCACAGGCTTATAACAAAGTCTACCTCAATTTTGTCTTTGAAAAGAGAACAACAGCTACCTTTAACTAAAATCTTTTTACTAGTGATACTAACTCCCTAAAAGTTAAAGATTAGCAGATAAGTTATTAAGAGGTAAACTTGTTAAGAGTAAAGCTAATAGATATATCAGACTATATCCAACTATCTGATGAAGTTATTCAGATAGCACAGGTTAAACACAGACGCTACAAAACAAACTAATAAAAACTTGGTTACTGCTCAATGAAGGTTATTTATTTATTTCAGCTTTATTGTAAATACAATTTAGTAAGTACATGTTTCTAATACACCAATTTGAAACACTGTTTGCAATATCAAATTTTTTCCAATTTCAGTATCTGCAATATATCTTCATCATTAAAAATGAATGCTGTTCCTAGCAGAGTGTTTGTAAAGACTAGTGCAAATTATTAATTCTCTGTAGGAATGAGAGAAAAAGCAAGAAGCAGGGTTTGATTTATAGAATTCATATATAAATTGGAGATAAGAATTACTTCCAATCATGGCAACAGCTGACTTTATGTGCACTATTTAGTGGTGTTAAGAAACCTGCCCACTTTCATAACCTTGTCCATAACTAGGCATATGATGATTTCACATTTTAATTTTAAGCTCAGATTCAAAGAAAAAAAGATTAAATCATAAAAATGACACTTTCATACAAGAGCCTTAAAAAAATTAACAGGTAGCCAAAGGTTATGTAAGAATGGGGATTGAATGCAGAAGTACATCACAGAAGGAAAAAAAAAACAACCTAACTCCAACATATTTTTCAGTTCCTGTAGTAGGATACTGCATAACTTCAGGTATATCCTAAACTTTGAGCAATACAAATATTCATTATGGGGAGAGGAAGCGCAAGAGCAAGAGAAGTTCAAAACACTTCTTCGTTTCAATGGCAGCTGCAATTCCTTTACTCACAAGCTCATATACATCACTGAGAATTCAAGCAATTCAGTTTATGGAGTACTCAGTGAAACAGTGTTTTTAATAAACAAACTTGATTTTGATGAAATTAACATATTTTTCCAAGCTTTGACAAAATTTATCCTTTTGATTTACACTAGGGTACAAACATGAAAAAAGCACCAACACAAGGAGCCCGTTGTACAATATTAAAAAAAAAAACAAACCAAAACTTCTGCAAAACCAAGATATACAAATGTATTACTGCACACATCTCTGTCTCTCTTACCACAAAGCCTACTTCATTATATACAGCAGTGATTCTGGAAGAAACAACAAGAGAAAATTATTTCAGATACGTATTCCATGTCTAGTAGTCATCCCAGAAGAGAGCATACAGTTATGAGAGCTATATTAGGAAAGTAAAAATGAGAGCTTCTTCCTGCCCTTAAAATACAAAATGTTCCTACAGTTTTAACAGGATTGACTGACAAAGTTCGCATCTTCTAGGCAGTTATTCAGCTCAGTCTTCCTCTTAATCTTTGCCTGCCAGAGATTATTTTGTGTAAACGGTAGTAGCCACAATGTGCTAGCATTTTCCAGATATTCAAGAAAGGATGGTCCATGCCCCAGGAAGCTTAAACACTGAAGACAGGTAGGCAGGTAGACAGAAGTCAGGGAAAACAAAATTAAAAGTTAAACAAACCAACTACATACACTATTGGCAACATGGTAAAAAATTGACCCATAAACTGTGAACGTGGCAAGCTGAAAGGGTGATGCCTAAAGGGAAAGAACCAGCAGATGAATTCTTCTAGGTTGTGCAACAGGAAGCCTGACAAGAGAAACGTAAGCAGAAAGTGGTAGTTATATATTGCCTTTCATGTTCTGGTTTAACTTCTGTCATTTCTTAGCTTCTAAGTAATTCCTTTTATCATGCTACTAGGGCTTTATTAATCAAATCACTTGGACTCCGTCAACATTTGCAAAACATTAGTTTCTTACATCTCACCCATGCAAAAAGGGTTATTTCAACAGAAAGGCCATTCTGTTTCCTTCATTGAGGATACCCTTCGGAGAATGTGCTGGACTTAAAATACAGTCCTTGCTGTAAGACTGGAAATGCAAATTAAACTTGTATCTTATTTTTCTCCACTGTTTTTTTCAAATTTAATAGGTTGAGCATTACACGAGCATTGTTATAATTCTATATAGTGAATAATGTTTTACACATAAGGTTTTCCACAACACAAAACAATTGTCCAAGACCCTCAGAGAACTGGCAGAAAGGAGCTGCATGAATGCCATGTTTGTGTCACAAGTAAAGACTCCCTCTTTGTCCTTAATTTCTCCTCCTTGCTTGCTTGACACACTTTTGCTTAGCTGAAATCTGTAAATCTAAGCAAATAACTCACCAAAAATATCTAAAGTGGCTCCAAACACCTTTAAAACTTTAATTTTTATTTATTTTTATTTAATTTTTTCCTGTTTTTTTAAACAGAAACCTAATTAAATATTCTCCTAAACTTTCCATGCTTAAGGGCTACTTAATCATCTGCAATTCCACCTCTCCAAAGTAATTTTCTCAGAAGATTTTCTATTCTGTTTTCTAAGAGTCTAAACACCAAGACCAATGAATCATGACTAAAGTCAGCTAACACTTTTGTTTTAAGTTTGTTTTTTAAAAAAAATAAATATTGTGGGAGAGCATCAAGATCAAAAAACCTCTAAAAGCTGTTCAGACTTCCATAGGATTAAAAACGTTATCCTAAGAACTTCCTATTTGAATGAACAAGAAAAATAGCCCATAACAAGAAAAAGCCAACTACAGAAGACGATACTACATCATAGAATCACAGAATACCTGAGGCTGGAAGGGACCTTTGGAGGTCATCTGGTCCAGCCCCCCTCCTCAAGCAGGGCCCCCTAGAGCCAGTTGTCCAGGACCATGTCCAGACAGCTTTTGACTCTCTCCAAGGCAGGAGACTCCACAACCTCCCTGGGCGACCTGTGCCAGTGCTGAGTCCCCCTCACAGTAAAAAAGTGTTTCCTGATGTTCAGAGGGAACCTCCTGTGTTTCAGTTTATGCCAGTTGCCTCTGGTCCCATCACTGGGCACAACTGAAAAGAGCCTGGCTTGGACTTCTTTGCACAGTCCTTTCAAATATTTATATACATTGAGCCTTCTCTTCTCCAGGCTGTGCAGTCCCAGCTCTCACAGCCTTTCCTCACATAAGAGATACTCCAGTCCTCTAATCATCTTCGTGGCCCTTCTTTGGACTCTCTCCAGTATGCCCATGTCTCTCTTGTACTGGGGAGCCCAGAACTGGAAACTGCACACCAGGTGTGGCCTCACCAGTGCTGAGTACAGGGAAAGGAGTGCCTCCCTCAACCTGCTGGCAATACTTTGCCCAATACTGGCCAGAATACCATTAGCCACCTTTGTCACAAGGGCACACTGCTGGCTTATTTCAACCTGGTGTCCACCAGGACCTCCCAGTCCTTTCTGCAAAGCTGCTTTCCAGCTGGGCAACCCTGAGCATGTCCTGGTACCTGGGGTTGTTCCTCCCCAGGTGCAGGACTTTGCACTTCCCCTTGTTGAACTTCATGAGGTTCCTGTGTGCCCTTTTTTCCAGTCATGGTCCCTCTGGATGGCAGCATGACCCTTTGGGGTATCAGCCACTTATCCCAGTTTTGTGTCATCTGCAAACTTGCTGAGGGTACTCTCTGCCCCATCGTCTAGATCACTGATGAAGATGTTAAATAGGACTGGACCCAGTATTGACCCCTGGGGTACACTGGTAGTTACTGGCCTCCAGCTAGATTTTGTGCCACTGATCACTCTCTGCTCTACCAGTTTTCAATCCAGTCATTTCATCATAGAAGTTTATCATTGGTCAAGCATGACTTTCCCTTGGTGAATTATGCTAACTACTCCTGATAACCTTCTTGTCCTTCATATGCCTGGAAATTTCAACTAAACCCTCTTTACAGATCCCTTTCCAGGAAGTCAATGCAGTTTGAATACTAATGTACAATATATACTTGTGAAGCTCTATCTTCAGAGCAGCCAAGTGAGAGAAGCATCATGCATTGGGATGCAGTGAGCAATCGTAATGCCATGTTCTGAATTTCAAAGGATAACATTTGGCAACAGGTAGCTGGGCTGCAGTATTTCTTCAAAGCCATCCAACGTGTAAGGATTATAGACTTCTAACCAAGATTAGAAGTAAATGGGTATGTTCATCATCAAGAAATCCATTTTCCAAAGGCAGTGAGCTACCAAGAGCTGCTGTTAGGAAAGAGCATGTTTCTACATAAAAAGGAAGTTAGACCATTTATTGAGACTTAGGTCTCTTGTTGGTTGTACCTCAGCCATCTCCCTGCTCTCTGCCTCGGCTTCCTGCACCCTACTCCTTCCATTCTATCTATTTTCAATGTAAGCTCTTCCAGCAGAGAACATGTGCCATGAAAGTTCATACCTGATCTTAATTTGACCACTAGGTGCTGCTGCAACACAGACAAATACCTACAGCATAAACTGTCCCATAAAATTATCCGGGATCTACACTGTACATGACAAGACTGACCTTAGAACAGTACATGAGAACTCTTAGTAACATCATCCTTTTGCCATGCTGCAACAGAAAATGAGCAGTTTCCAGCCGGGGGAGTGATCTTCTGTTTTTCTTGGACTACAACCTTTATTCACTGATCTGTGACTCAAAAGTCACACATGAAAATCAGACATAGACCAGTCTGTCTGCCATTGTGCTCTCCTTCTAAGCTAAGTTTATAATGGCCAGAAATAAGCCAAAGCTCACTTTCATAACTGGATTTTCTACCAGAGCATGTGGCAAGTAACATGTTGCATACTTGCTTGTCAAGGTAAAACATTGGTAGCCTGACCATCAGCCAGGACCCTTCCTCTGGATCTTCAATCTCTGAGAAAACCTAGCTATCTCAATTTTTCCTTAACAGAAAATTTATAGCATTACTAGCTTATCACAATTCCCAGGACAAGGAGTCCCAGCATGAGGAGTTCTTCTGTTTGCATTCCCTTGGGCCGTATCAGGTATAGCTGGTTGTTGGGAAGTTTAAAAATCTACTCACAAATGGAGACTGGGCTGCCACTACCGGACTGGTCTCTCCAAAAAACTGATATGATTTGACAGAAGGATTATGACACTAGTATAACAAGCATGTAAATAAGATTTGTGAACAACAAATACAATTGTAACTGTAAGACTCTGCTCACACAGACAATCCAAACTATTAGTTTTTAATTTCTGCTTCTCTTTTTGCCAGAGGAGTTGTATTCCAAATTGAATATGAAATAAACTGATGTCTTCTGTGGGAGACAAATTACAAATTTTAAGTTGACTCTTTCAGTTCCATCATGCATAGTGTTGACACTTTCCAGAGGTCTGTTCTTCTCCAAACAAAAAATCCAAGAAAGGGCACATACAGATTTCTATTCTGTATAGTGAGTCACATTTTCACCTCTTCTTAGAACAACAAATATAACCCCACCACTAACTGTAAGAGTTGTTGCCTTAAACAATCACAAATATTTCTAATGTTTTAAATAGTTCTCTGGGAGCATATAAACAGTATACAGAAAAAGCCTGCCACACTCTAGTTGACAGTCACCAGTGTTAAATTCCTTTTATCATCCAATTTCCACTGAATCCCTTGAGGTCCAGGATGAAATAGTTTTCTAACTTAAATGTGGGTAAGAGTAGTCTTAGTTTCCTCCTAACATCACGGACTAAATGAGTTTCTTTTTTAGGAGGGATTAAACTTTTCATTGCTGCTACCAAGAAATTGAAAACCATTCTCAAAAGGAAAGGGAAAACACTAGTGGGTTTTGCTTTGAAACCTCTTATATCCCAGTGAAAAAGTGCACAGTCACATAACCACACTGTCAGAGACCCTGCCAGTCTCCCTACAAGAAAGGGAGGTAGGAAAACAATTAATTAGTAAGAGGCAGTTGACTGACTACACTCAAGAGCTGCATAAACCTTTGGGTTTAGGTGATAGCTGAAACACATCTCTGATCCTTCCAAGAGAAATTATTCTGCACAGGAAGACTTGAAGTCAGTTGTCATTTCTGACTCTCTATCTAGTTTGATCATTTTATGATCCAAGCCAAACAATCTCACCCAGTAATTCATCTGTCAGGAGGGATCAGTTGACCAATCTACAGAATCTGGTCAACAGCTTTCTTCCCAGAACAGAGAGGGAACAGTTGTTTCAACGATAGATGCAGCCCGAACAAATGAAAATTTCCTCCTGCATGCTCAGTCTGCCGATTATGGCTGCTAAAGAAGGACCATGCTTTCAGTAGAGATGCCCACCCTTTTCTGGTGAGTTTTGACAAAAGTTAATCCAACTGCCAATTGCTCTGTCTTCTGCATCTCATTCCTAATACCAATTTGTCTGACATTTGCTTACGTAGACTCCTGATCCACAGTGTACCTCTTCCAAAGGAACCCTGGAAAGGAATATGAAGTACTGATCCAGGAGGACTCGACTACCATGCTCGGTATAACTGCCAACTGTCTGGTTTGGGATTAGGAGTTGGGCTTTCCTTCCAAGACTCTGGGACAAAATAAACGGTGGTGACCTGAAGCAGCGACTATTTCCCAAGGCTTTAAAAAAAAAAAAAAAAAAAGGCTTACCACAACCTAATTTTTTTCTTTTTCTTAGCCACATCACACTGACAGTCTACGGTTATCTCACAATCAACACATACTCCTCAAACTCCCTCTTTTCCATTCATTTTCAGCTGATAGAAGAAATTTATTGCCACATTTTTCTAGATATCAGGTAAATAAACTTGCATTGTGCATTGTAACACCTTAACCTTTTATGTCTGTCCAGGAGGACTCACTTTCTTTTACATAATATTCTGACCTATATCAATGGTGTTTCCCTGCTATTATTGCCCCAATGACAATATTATTATTTGGCAAACCTAGAACGATATTCTTCCAGTGTTCCAACAAGTCTGTTCTCCTTTATTTGTGGCACGTTTTTCTACAGAACAAGATAAATCTTACAAACATATTCAGTCATCATATAAACTTTAAGTTTTGTATTTAACCATTATAAAGACACTGTTACCAAGGAATTCTGTAGGATAAGTGGTAGTGGTCTAAGCCTGACCAATTTAACTAAGATCCCATGTACTACCGTTACTACTTGTTTGACTGAATATAAGCCAAATTAAATCTAGGTTCACTTTGCAGGAAAAAAAAAAAATCCAGTCTACTTAAAAGAAAGTTTAGCCTTAGCAAAATCTACTTGTCAATGCTGGATTTCATGCTACTTTGTTTGCCTCCCTATTTTGAATTGTTCTTTCATTAATATTTGAAGACTACTGCCCTTTAGTCAAACTAAAATGCCCGGTAATTCCATCCCTACCTAAAGATAGGCATAAAAATTTGCTATTTTGCAGTTATATGGCAGTCTGCCCAACTTATTTAAAATCCCTGCTACCTACAAGACTGGACTATGCAGGAAGAGGATTCTCTCTCTGCTCCACTTCAAATGAAACTCCTGGAATAAAATTCATATGCTTAGGCTGCAGCGTGCAATCAACATTTAGGTCTTAAGTGTCTCTTTCATTATCTCCTTTATTTTTGTCTGAAGTGGTAAGCTTCTAAATGTGAATCAACAACATTTCAATAGTGCAGAAGAGCTCTCCTGGATGGGAGAAGAATTTGCTTCCTTGGAGCATTTGTTTCTATGCTTGCCACTAACTTGCTATGAAGCACCAGGCCAAGTCTCTTTCGCATGTGGTGCCTGACATGGGCATCCCTGTAAACCAGTCCTAAATGGCCATGCACTTCCAACAGCTACAGTCATCAAGGCACACTGAAAGACGCTATTAAAATAAAGAATTTGGAAAACTAGGAGGTCTCAAAGCAGACATCAAAATAATTGACACTTATGACTGGATAAACTTTAAATGTCCGTTCCCCCATTTGCCAGTTGTGGAAAGGAATAATACTTCCCTAAGTCTGGGGAGATAAATTCCACTTTCAGACAAACTGATATGCTGAGATGACGAATAGTAGAAAACCCAGCAGCAAAATAAGTTACATTTTATCCATTGTACTCCTGGGATGGTAAAGAAGGCTTAATGCTCACAAAAAAAGGATGAAGAAATGCATAGCTACCTATTTACAGCTTTGATGAATGAAGTTTCCTGTAGGAAAGGAAAAATTTGATGATTACAGACTAACATGATGATCAGGCTTAAGGTGACAGACATTTCAAATCCAGGCTCTTACTAAATTTGATGCGCTGAGGCTTATAACCTCTACAACATGTAACATAGTTCTTAAATGCATAATTAAAGGCTGAATAAGGTCCCTAGATTCAGTAATACCTGGTGGAAGTGCATGTACTTAAAGTTTTACAGCATAATTTAATTTTTTTCTCTGATTAAAGAAATATACTCCACATTGTTTTTCAAGATTACAAACACAAAGGAATCCAAAGAAGCCTTACTGGTTTTGAACAACATTCTTCTAGGTAAATGTATTTCTGGCACCTACCATAGCTTTGCTTTTACGGATACTCCTTGTAAGACATTCTATAGCAACAGACACTTCTATTTTGTCCTGAAGAAAATTTGAATTTAATATTCAATTTCACATTATCTGTTAGAACTGGATTCTGCTTTAGAAATCAACTAACGTGACTTTTGGAGAGGAAGAACAAGACTGTGGGTAGCCTTAGTACAAAAATTCCCATTTACAGTTTACAAAAGACAGCTGAATCAAGAGCAAAGCAAAAAAAAGACCACATGAAAAAAGTGTTTGCTAAACACCTGCTATGTATCACCACCATACTATTATTCTCCCCATATGCCTACACATCTATCAGAACGACTATTAGAAATATTCATTTCCTGGAATACAAATTTTCTAAGTACCTATCCATGTCTTGAGATGTTCATATCAAAAGAAAAACAATTAAAAGCTATTGTTACAAACAGGCAAGAACATGTTCCCTATTATCTTCCTATATGCTTAAGAATTTTCCTAACAGCAACTACGAGAATCTTTTGTTCCACAGAGAACTCTACTTACCAGCTCCATCACTGTCACTAGCAACTTCGTGCAGCTCTACTTTTACCTCATGCATACAGCCCTAGAGAACAGTACTGCAAGGGCAAAGTGCAGTATTTTTGTTTTAAGGACTGCGGCATCAGGACGTCCCACAAACAAAACCTACTGTCCTGTCTGAAAACATCCTCAATACAAGTTAAAGTAAACCATTTACTTGCAATATTCCAAACAAAAATATCCTCAATCCGAAGGGTTACAAAGAGAGATTAACAGAAATTCTAAAAAAAATGCTCACATCTCTGACAAAGTCAGATTTAAGACTGTTCTTAATCAAAGCAAGTCTCATTTTCTGCACAATGAGTCAGATGTCAAGACGCTTCCCATCCATGGAACCCATGAGACTTTCTTATGCAAGACTCGCACCCTTATGTTGGCTGAGAAAAGGATTGGGGGATTGTGATAAACACACACACAAGCTCGTCTTCTGTTTCATTTGGATTCAAACCCTCATTCTGTTTGTTCCCTCAAGATTGCTGATCATCAGCTTTTTTAGAAAGCAGTTTCAAAACGCCTCTCCTGGCTTACTGAGCGACTCAACCATTCTGGAAAGAATAATTACCTTTTGGAAGTCTAGATGCAATTGCCTCCTGTCCCGACAGCTATCAGAACCTTTTAATAAATATCTTGACACCCAACTAGATGTAACTATAAGCAAATAGTTTCTTTACGGTGAAAGAAAACAGTTTTCTTGTCTACTTATGGCAATACTGAAATCTCAGTGCAAAGTTTTTCCATGTTACATTCCCTAAAATATGACGTATCTCATGTTTGTATTTCATAGAAAACCTTGCATGTCACGTAAATTAACAACCACACTTTATACAAACCTACAGGTGGGGTTAATGTATGCAGTTCTTCACTGGATTTTAATTTGGTCCAATTACAACCAAAATCCATAACTTGATTGGTAATGGGGTATAGGTTTGAATTGATGGACTTTGAGGGATAGTATAATAGACATTAACATCTACCTTTGAAAGAAAGTAAGAGAAAGAGCTAGAGATGTCTTTTATCTGCAGTCATTTGTATATTTTGAAAATGCTTTACTATAAATAAATAAATCAGTCACAGGCCCACACCAAAGCGCTCTCACACTGACAGTTTAAAATTCTATTCAGCAATTCTGAACAGTCTCAGATATGAAACTTGCTATCACCAGTTATTAAGTCTTCCAGAAATGCAAGAGAATCATGTCTCATTCAGTTGAGACATTTCTGGGTTAAAGAGTAACCACTTTTCCAATGTAGAACATGTGCTCTTCCTTATCAAAATGCTAAGGAAACATTATTTTGTACTGACTACTGTTGTATTACTGTAGAAGAACCTAAATATCAATTTCAGAATTCAAAAAATTATTTCAGAGGTTTCTCACCTGTAAACGGTTATTCCAAAACACAATAGATATTGAAAACCTGTCCTCTGAGATGACAAGCAGATTTTTTTCAACCAGAAAAAAAGCCAGCACCTACAAAAGTCTTGACTTTTTTACATTCCTCTTCACTTCAAATGGAGCTGTTTTCAGAACATTAATAAAGTCAGTTGTAAAAGCAAGGTGTCAGTTTCAAAATACCACACATGCTACTACAAAAAAGGGTTCTCGGCAACATCAGAATTCTCTGAAAGAGACAGCTGAGAATGGAGAGCAATCTTAAGTCTTTACAGAGGAAGAATTACAAATAAGCAATAATCTTTTCTAAGGGAACACAACCACCACATCACTCCCGCTCCAAAAATCGTTGCAAGGTTTATTCAGCTCAAAGAGGTATGAAAAAGCAATGGCCCCACAGGAAGCACACATTCCTGAATAGCAAGATGCCATTTCTGTTTTCCTTGCATAGGTTTGCCTCCATGGTATAATGGTGCCAATAAGTAAACCCTGTCTGCACTGTGAAGATGCAGACACATGCACACATGTGTAACTCCGCCCTCCTCAATCTGTGAAACAAAAACAAATCACTGCATCCTGTTAAGTGAAAATCACCTGTTAGAAGAAAATACTAAATTGTTTACCTCCTATATACTTACACCTTGGTTAATTTACACCAAGAGGAACTCTGTGAATCAAGTATCATATCAGCTATGAGAATGCCACTCAGTGGTGAAAGAAATACAGCTTTCTAGTTATGAGGTAGCTAAAGCCCTAGCAAAATGTTTCATCCCAGAATCCATTGAATGCTCACAGATGACAGTAAGACAGACTTGAACACATTCAGTGACTTGGACATACACATACAAATTTTCTTCTAAATAATATAAAAAAAAAAAGTGTTGTGATCACTCAGAAAAAAAAGAAGTATCACCCCAATAATTTCAAATACATAACAGAGATAAAGAAATGGTAAGACAAGCCTAAGTTACCTCTGCAGACTATCAGAGTTTAAGAAATAGTAGATGACTCTCCGCCACCTTGCTCCTCATTGATACTTTAACACTGAACAAGTACGTATGAGCGAAGTCAGCCACACTGTGCATACGCTGTGTTTTCTGACTAGAAGAAACAGAAGGCCATTGCATTTTGATGTTTCCTATACCTTAACAGTACTTCAGAATAATGAAGTAAGACTTGTTTGCAAAGGGTTCAGCTATGTTCACAATACATTTTATTTCTCTTTGCCACGTGAACAAGAAGAAAATGGCAGAGCTGTTAAACTAGGGTCAGAAAAATTAACAAAGCTTACCCATTCTTCCACAGTATTTATTGAAGCTGAATGACAGTAACATTTTTGGTTTTAATAATTTGCTGAATGTTGGAACCAGGTTACACTAAAAAAAACCCAAACTTAAAAACCACATAGACTCAAAAATCCTCATACTCTCTTTCTAGAGTATGCATTAAATGCAAATAATATATTAAACCAACTTCAAACTCGGCCAATTCAGCCAATTTAAGAAACAGGAAAAAGAAATGAGAATGTGGGTTTTGATAAAGCAGCTGGCATTTGGTTCAGAAGTAGCAAAACTATGTATAAAGAAACAAAATTAGCTTCGTTCCTCAAAATAGCCTACTGCTATCAGACAGGTAGATCATAATGTACAACACAAAACATTCTAGATGAGAAAGAACGCAGGAAGATTTCATGAAAAAGATATCCCTCCCCCACCTTGAATTTGCTGAATTCAGGAAAGGGTATGTGTGCTGGGGAGAGATATCAACTTAGAAAGTTAAAAACAAGAGAAAATACTATCTTTTCAGTAACTAAGATTTATCTAGTTTATTGGGTTTTTTTAAATGTGATATACATATAAATTGGACATACCAGTTATTAAACCCAGATGGTTATAATGAGCTTTTCACTGGTCTAACCATAACTTTATGCCAAATTTAGTTTTAGCTACCTCTAATATACTAGCCTAAGGGTGTGATCCCCCTCTTGAACCACCAAAGCAGAGTTAGACAGCAAATTTCTTTCTAAGTTTAAGTTTATGTAAATAGCACATCAAATATATCCAACTGTTTCTCCTGGGTAGGTCAAGCCTTAAAGGACAAAGCAGAAAAAGGGAAAACATGGATTTCAAATTAAAAACTACATTGCTGGGAGCACATTTCAAGAAGATTCAAGTTCCACTTCACCAAATGGAACTGTATCTTCACCTGTAAATTGACGTAAGATTTCATCTCTCCTTTTCACATTAATCTTCTTTATTATGGCTTGTTCTTGCTTTTCAAATGTTTGGTCATGTAAACCAGACATATTTGTAGGAGCAGAGCAAAAGCACACTAATGTTTACTTCTGATGGAGACCACTTATCTTGAAACAAGTGCTGCACCATTTGTGCCTTGTTCTTGTACTTATTATTCCAGCCAACAAATGATTAAGTAATGGTTTACTTTTAAATTTTATAATGCTAAGATTTTTAACACTGCATGGATAGAAAACCTCATGGAAAAAAGCACTAAAAAAAAAATCCCCATAAATGATCAGGAAGAATGTGAAGTAGCTCCCTAGCTAATCCTGCATGTCATCTCTTCATTTGCTGTCAGTGTTGTAACTGAACAGAATGAAGGATCATTACCAGCTCGTTGCAGAGAAAAAAATTCAATTGCTGTTGCTAAATGAACTGTACTGAGAATAGTATGATAATGATGGCAATAACTTTTTGTAATACTACTTTAACATCAGATCAAGAGCATTCCATGACATCAATGCCATCGCTGTTGCCCATATATTTAAATAACCTTACATTAAGAACACAAGAGTGATTGTGCTGGGTCAGACAAATGTTTGTTGAGCTCTGGCTCTCCCACAGTAGTAAACAGAAGACACCTAAGAAGCATTAAGCCAAGAATGTAGTGATATTTCTACAGAATGCTCTGTCAGGCCCCAACTTTTCAGACTCCAAAGACCTGAAGCAGTATTTATCCTTATTTTCTCTAGTGAATGCTTCTTTCATTAAGTTCACGAACATAAAACATACAGTTACACACTACACTGTATGCAGAGAACCATCTCCACCTGTCTGAGCATGCTAAGTACTCATTTTATTTACAGGGCCTAGTTCTTAAATTGAAAGAGGTCTTGCAAGTCAGGCAGGGCAAGAACCTCCCCAACGTGGGGCACAGTCCCACAGCACCCAAGTTAGAGCAGAGCATGTCTGTTGACAGCAACCAGGGCCAGCCACAGTCCAGCGATCTGTATCTAGCCCTGCTAGCCTTGA
The DNA here is from genome assembly GCA_031468815.1 of Morus bassanus. Lineage (NCBI taxonomy): Eukaryota > Metazoa > Chordata > Aves > Suliformes > Sulidae > Morus > Morus bassanus. The sequence continues at coordinate 37,640,260 of CM062572.1, read as the reverse complement.
CTGCAGGCAGGCAGGCCAGGAGTGGGTGCAGAAGTGGTTACAGAACCTGTTCTTACAGCCAGGGCTCCGGTACTAGAAGTAGCAGTGAGACCACTTTCCTGCATTACTAAGAAACCATCAGGAAACAGTATAATAAATTGGCAGCCTGTAATAAAATTATTATAGTCCAAAGAAGCCAGGACAACATAATTAGTATGCACAGTTTTTAATGCTGAACAGAGAAACTGATTATTATTAAAGTCACTTTTTCTTCATTTACTACTAATATTAGTAGTAGTAAATTAATACTTTATTTTTAATAGTATTTATTATAAAATATTATATAATATAAAATAAAGAAATTGTAAATTAGTAAAATAATATTTTATTTACTACTAATAAGTGATTATTAATACACTGTAATTAATAAGTCACTATTATTACACTGCAAATTACAATTTCTTTTACTGATTTATTTAAAATAAAACTTGCATCTTCTGTGAGAGTTAAGAGTAGAAATTCTCATATAGGTGACCCAAATATGCTTTCCAAACACTACAAATATAAAGACCTGAGACATCAGGTGAAGACTGAGCGTCTTCTAGGAAAACTAGAGGATGATTAATACTCAAGACCCATGATACGAAAAAGCAGAAACCCCCTAAGACCCCAGATATGCAGAGGGCTAGGCACTATGGTTAGGGTTCCTGCTGAAACATCCAAGACAAAGCAACACGCGTCACAGACGGAGCAGCATGCCTTAAACGCTTTCTCCTTTGACTCATCTAAACCATGAATTTACTCCTAGTAACAGCACCATCAAAGAACAAACTGCAGGTGAGAAACCACTAGGCGAATAAGCTGCAACACCAGATCACATTCAGTCCGCGTGTTTTATGATCACCTTCACCACATCACTTCCAAGCAACAATGCTAAAGCAAGCGCATGCAGCAAACCCATGATAGGAGGCTTTTTTGCTGCCCAGAAGGAAGTCATTTCATTGCTTAGAATATTTCAAAAGCATTAGCATTTTTCTTAGTCCTTCCAATATTCATCTCCATACTGTAAGCAAGGCTAGCCTACCGAGACAAGAAAAAATAAAGCTAAAAATATGCTGTTTGAATTGTAAAGTCAGGAAGAGAACTGGAGAAAGCATTTGACTTCACCCAAAATCAAAGAATTTTTCACTTAAACCAAAGCAGTATTCTGGGCTTCAGATATTCAAGCAATTTTTGAAGAGGAATTTTAAAAGTAAAGGCAGTGACTAGATTTTCCTCCCATGCATAACTGGCAGCAGATAAAATGTACAGGGTGTTTGAGAGAGAATCTGAGAGTTGAGTAGTAAAAATCAGTAATGTGGCACAGACAACATGGGAGTCAGTATCAGAATAAATTACAACAGAAGGGGGTAGGAACCCCAAATGAAAGAATATCTAAAAGTAAATGATTTGGTTTATACAGTGATATGCTTCAGAAAGGTTTGTTCTCCTCAGCATAATACTTTTGAAAGTCTGACTATCTTTTTTTGGCTAGATATCATGAAAAGTATAACAATTAGCTAGAAATAGTCTGCTTTGGTTTTAGAAATGTAGAATGTGAGCTGTACTTTTGCTTTCTGCTTAAGTAACCTGTGATTTTTTGTAATAATTTTAGTGAAACTGGTCATCAGTCAAGCCTAGCAACAGTTACATGTTAATTAAATATTATCTAACCTCTCTCTTACCTGTCAGACCTTAAGCATGCACTTAAAATGATGACTGGACAGCCACAGCGATATTAGAGACACTGGGTTATTAGTTTAGATGAAGGAGTCAGTGCATCAGTAGTCAAGTATTTTAAAAATTGGCAGCATAAAGATAATAGTTACAGATATAATTATCTGAACGTCCTCCCACCATTGTTGACGAACAGACCTTGTGAAGAGGGAAGAAGAAAAAATAAAAAGGAAAGAAAAGAATACAAACCCAGGGAAGCTGTGAAAGACACTATTGTGGTTTAACCCCTGCCAGCAACTAAGCCCCACAGAGCCACTCACTCACTCCGCTCCCCAGTGGGACAGTGGGGAGAATCTGAAGAGTAAAAGTGAGAAAACTGGTGCGTTGAGATAAAGACAGTTTAATAGGTAAAGCAAAAGCTGCCCATGCAAGCAAAGCAAAACAAGGAATTCATTCACTGCTTCCCATGGGCAGGCAGGTGTTCAGCCATCCCCAGGAAAGCACGGCTCCTTCACACATAAGGGTTACTTGGCAAGACAAACACCATCACTCCAAATATTTCCCCCCTTTCCTCCTTCTTCCCCCAGCTCTGTATGCTGAGCATGACATCTTATGTCATATGGTGTGGGACATCCCTTGGGTCAGTTGGGGTCAGCTGTCCCAGCTGTGTCTCCTCCCAGCTTCTTGTGGCCCCCCCCAGCCTCCTCGCTGGTGGGGTGGGGTGAGAGGCAGAAAAGGCCTTGACTCTGTGTAAGCACTGCTCAGCAGTAACCAAAATATCCCTGTATTATCAGAGTTTTCAGCACAAATCCAATCCATAGCCCCATAGCAGCTACTATGAAGAAAATTAACTCTACCCCAGTCAAAACTAGTGCACCAAATCACCTGCAAGGACTCTAAGTAGAAGAGAATCACAAAAGCAAAGGAAAGGCAACAGTTCAAAAGCAGAAAATTATCAAAATTATCAAAAGATACAGAGAACTCATGGACAAGAAAGGGCTTAAAATTTCACAGAAAAGAGAGCAGAGTTTTTGAGTAATTGTTTTGCAGAATTTCTTTCAGAATTTGCACTGCCTAAACAATCACTAGGGAAATTTTGCAGGATAACTGACTGATTTTTGATTAGTTAAAAAGCTAAAGGAATGAAGTAAGTTCCAGCTCTCGATTTCCTCTATCACAAAGGAGTGGAACAGCACATTTGGGACTTTTTTTTCCTGGTTTAAGTGTTTTACAAAGATATTGAATAGTAAAGCCTCAAGTATAAAGTAATTTAAAAACCTAGGACTATGTGACTCCTCTTATTTATCTTCTAAGAAAAGGAAAAAAGTATGAAAGAATGAGAGAAGGTGAACAATTGAGTTTCCTTAACAAAGACTACTAAGCATTATGATATTTTTTTCCTCTAAAATGCAAACAGTTATTACATTCCAACACACCAGCTACTAAGAGCAGTTTGGTAGCATACAATTTTTGCTGGCACGAATGGGTAGTAGTGCAGTTTGCAACTGCCATGCTGTGCTAGAAAACATACCAAGCATATATGCAGTTATATTAGCAAAACTATGCTTCTGTCAACACAGTGAAATTTATTTAATAGAAGTAAATGAGCAAAAAGGTCTAGGTAGTATAAAATGCATCAATATTGGGGGAAATTTTCCTCATGCAATCTGTCACCAAAGTCTTATTGCTTTTTCTACAACTGTAATACCGCAAAGGAACTTCAGATCAAATCTACTGAACCTGATGTACATTCCCTAAACTGAGGAAAAATAAAACGGAAAAAGAAATAACATCTCATGCAATGACAGGAAAGCAAATTAACAGAATGCTTCTGCAATGATATACGTTGCAGATTTTGCTTAATGTCCACAGATTATCACCTCTTTGTTGCCACGAAGTTTTAATGCAAGACATTTCTTTATATGCCATTTATGGACAGGCAGCTGTTATGTAAAATTTTAATTGTTCAACTCACTTTTGAGAGAAACACAGTTAAAGAGGTTCTGCCCTGAAGCAGTTGAGCTTCTTGCCACAATCGGGAAGTATGAGAGTTGGTTAGATTGAAACATTTAAATTATTTGTTCTGAACTGAAGTCTGCTACTTGCCAAACCAACTCTCAACAGTCCTACCCCAGCCTAAGAACAAGAGGCACCCAGCTTCTTGCCACCAGAAAAGTCTGAAAGCACAGACCTGGCATACCCATTATATAGTGCCTGCTCTTCTGACAAGCTAGAAGCCCTGGAAGTGATGAGTCTCCTCCTAGGCTTATTCTTTCATAAAATAAGGACCCAAACTTACTTCAACTGAATAAGTGAAGACAGAGGTTGCTCACTCCCAAATTATTTCAAGTGCTTGATGCACCTGACTGATGGATGGTGGCAGTTCTGGGCACAAATCACAGTCACACTATTTCTGGACACACACGCCATGAAGAGCAGTACGCAGAAAAAATGTTACGTTAGTTGTAATTACTATTTCTAAATGGAAAGAGTCACATTTAAAACCATAACCTCAAATGCTCCTGGTGAAATTGGTAAATAAGATTCTGCAAGGTAGGACAATAACATGCTGTAGAAAGATAACAGGCTGCAGTTTGAACTAAAGTCTGTAATAAGAACCAAAGAGACAGCACTATTCCTTCCTTCATGTCACCCTTCATGTCATCCTCTGTCTCAGTCCTGCTTTTTCAATCAAGAGCCACTGAATGCATGTGAAAGACTTCTGCCTTTACTAACAAGGCAGAGCATCTGCTGCTACAACAGAGATTCCTTTCCCTGCAGTGAAATTTTAAAGATTTTTTCTTCAAAAACAGCAAGATGACTAATTAGCAAACTTCTCAGTACAAATGCTAAACAGAAAATGTTTACACTGTTACAATGGCTACCACTTTTCTCCCAACAGGGTGTAAAAAAAGAGAAAACAAAAATCAGTTCAACAGATGTGAGATGGATCTTTTCTGCTTATGACACAGCTGTGATTTTTAGCAACTACATTACACAACAAAGCATACTGGAGTTTTGTTCTAGGCCCTGAACAGAGTATGAACATTTGAGGGAAGCAGCTGTTCACCCTGACAGCTACCACAACATCCAAAGAAATCCAACTAGCTAAAGCTAAGATATACAACAGGGAGATACATGATGTCCACCACAAACACACGCAAAAAAGTCAGATAGGGACTAGACTTGGAATCTAGCTGAGATTAAATCCTCTTTTTAAAGGGACAGGAATGTACAATTTGAAATCTTCAACATTTGTTACTGTAAAGAATCTGATTTAAAAAAGCCTCTGAACTCTTATGGCAGGACCACAAGTCAGTCAATACTTTGAGAAGTAACTTTCTGAATTTTCTCCTTCAAATGAGAGCAACTAAATCACAGCAAGAGCTCTGCATCTCTAAAGCTTTCTTAAGAAAATAAACTATAACGAGGAAACTTTGAAATACAGGAACTCAGATCCACTGGATGAAACATATTAAAAGCAAAGGGTTTAAAAACAAAATCATAGCCTGTGCCTTTGAGGGGACGGGATCTTCCTTTCAGACTTTCTCTCAGTTTGGCAACTTTCATCCACTTCCTGGATAGAAACAAGTATCACACGGTTCTCTGAGATGTTGCAGAAATTCTTTGCGTCTTAGCAGCCAAGTGAAGATTTGAGGTATTTTTCTGCGCCACACCAGCAGTCACTCATTAGCATCCAACTGTTCACTGCAATAAATATAAGGCTATTGGCATTCTCAGATCTCCTGCAGCAAGCAAGTATGCAAACAGCCCATACAGTTGCTGGATTCTGAGCTACACATTTATGAGGTTATCCTTTCATTTCAGTCTAGCACAGCAAGACCCAATTCAGTTGCATGACAATCCAGATGGAGCACTTAAGGACTTGAAAACAGAACTATTTCAGTAATAAATAAAAACATACAGACACAGCACCTCCCCACAATTAGCAAGTTTCATCTAGGCATGAGGGAAGTCAAAACAAATGAGAATACAATTATTCCTTAGCTTTTTATAGGCTACTATTAATAGAATAAAACATTACAAGAGAGATCATAAAAATTAATAAGGCATAAAACACTGACATAATATGCAGAATAGCAGAATATACTTTGTCATTATTCTTTTCATGAGATGTTGGTAAATGATACTGATGCCAGTAAACTTGTTACTCAGAATTCATAGTTCACAGCACTAAAATATCATTTGTCCTCTCCATCTCAAAAACAATTTATTAGCACTACAGAAATACTACAAAAAGCTTTCTGCAGGTGCTGATAAGAGTTAAAAATTAATAAACAAACAGAAAAATCCCTTTGATCTCTACCGTTATTTCCCTCATAAATGTCACCGTAACTGAAACAGCACCCCAGTTAACAGATATTAGAACTGTTGCAATTCTTAATGAAATATTGAACTGTTTTCCAAATATCAATTTTTTGGCTAGTTAAAAAAAACCAACCCAAACAAAAAACCAAACACACACAAAAAACCATGCCTACAAGGGATTTCCTTTTTCTCTTCATGGGGATTTCCCTTTTCTCCCCATACTCGGTAAAATTCTTTTGAATACATTAAAACAAATATAAAAGCACAGTGCCAGGATCCATTTGTTGTAAAACAGTATACTAACTTGTCCCCCCTGATAAAAACACTGGTTAAGATTGCAAAAATAGAAGTGTGTTTTTTGGAAACTATTATTTCCGCTATCAGCTCCTTGTGATAAAATCCTTATCTGCTGACTACACTGACTAACAGTTTTGCTGAAAAACCCAGAAAAAGAAAAATTATGCCTAAAATCTGATCCACCTTGTACATGATCGAACCAGCTATATTTCACAACTGAACACTGTATGATGCACAGCTTGCATTTCAAACACAAAACCATACCTGCTACATTGCAGAAGTCTGCAAATCAGTAGGCTTGCTTTCTAAATCCTGACATAATTTTTAATTATTAGGGCTCATGTATCATTTGTGGCTCTAGGCATGGGAGGCAATTGATAAAGCCAGAGGAAAGATTTAGATATTTTCCTTCTTTAAAGACTAGCTTGCACTAGGAGTAAAGGTTTAAGTCAGCTCATATTTCCACTATTTGCCAGTCCTCCTGAAATAAAGAAACTATATTATACATTTTTCACGAAAAAACTTTGATGAAATTCCATACATAAGTGATATTTATTATCAGAATTATCATTATTCTTACTTGAATCCCCTCCTATTTCATCTTACTGTTGCTGCATATGATTGTAGGGAAAAGAGCAGGAAGGCACACTTCTCAAAGTACATAAAAGCAAGAAGCAAGACACTATATCTGGGAGGCACATTCACTGACAGTCCGGTGTTCTGAATAAAATGTTGAATTATGGGGTACAATGGAAACCTTAAAATAATTTTTATTACTGTCTAGTCATTAACACTTGCAACTCCACCTGATCTTAAAATTATTTTCTTTGGTCACAGTTTACTCCAGCTCTCTACATTGCATATTTTGTTTAAAATATTACGCAATTGAGAAGAAGGTTGTATGTTTACCATGTCTTGATTGCTGCACACTGGCTCAATTCCAGCCTCTCCAAGAGTAATCGGGCCTGGCAAGCTCTGCAGGACCTTCTCAGTAGGGGAGGGAGAGCTGCAAGGCAGCTAAGAGGGTGTCTACATGCCTGCAGGGAGCCGAGCAGGGAGCCTGCAGCAGGCACACAGATTGGAAGACTTGCGAGAGGAGGAGAAGGCTGTTCAGCAACGGCCCAGAGCACACTGAATTAAAGCGGTCATGGAACCATAGCCTCCGGCCTCCATCACAGCATGATTTACTATGAATAGCCATAGTGGTCAGAGCAAAGGCTTGTCTGTGGTTCTGTGTGATTATTTGGCTCCTCAGACTCTCACCAATAACAAATACCTGTGAAGGTGTGAACAGTGAGACCATACCGACCTTCTCCAAGGGTACTCCTGTACCTCCTGTCAGGGCTGCAAGCAAACAGCCAACTGCTGACTAGGCCCAGGCCCGAGCTGAAGCTAACAGAGGACATGAGAAACTGCGGGATGTGACAGATAACAATGTTAGAAGTGACAGAAGTCACAGATGGCGCCATGAGGAACAGCTGGATTTCACAGACAGTTACATGAGAAATAGCCAAACTTCACAGTTAACTGAGGGGGAGTACTGGGGACCTTTTGAGGAGCAAGATTTTGCCAAGCCAGCAGTTGCTAGCTAACTGTATTAGTAATACCACATAAACCTGGACTTCCCTTGGCAACAGTATCAGAAACAGCCATTTGGGTACCCATGTGACAGAACCAAGGAGAAGAAACGTAAAATCTGCTTCTGTGATCAGGAGGGAGGGAACCGGAGCTTCCCCTGGCTGGCAGAGTGTATCAAGCATCTTGGTACCATGTCATTCCTCATGCCGTACCTCAGTGAGTGTCTACCCACCATGTCCTAAGGCTTCCAAGAACACTCTCCCAGCTTCCCAACCTTCTCGTTTAAGGACTTCCTGAGCAAGAAGTGGCATCTATGTATTTAACAGCATTCAGGGATTTTTTTCTTCCATAAATTTGTCTGATGATGTCTCAAGTCACATAAAACATCAGCAGATGCAATATCCTGTGGCAAAAAATACCAGAAACTGAAACATGAGATGTACAAAAGCATCCTAAACCTCTAAGCAAGCAAGGTGAAACCAGCATGAGTGCTGATGAGTGCAATGCATTATCCATATAGCAGACAGCCTGAGAGAATAGTTTGTCCTTCTAAACTGTACAAATGCGAAGCCTACTTAAGAAATGTGTTACCAGATTCCACATATCTGCTGTTGACAGTCATCTGCGGAAACTGGCAACTGGTCTCCTGGGTTCACCAGTCCCGTAGCGGTGGAAATATAAATTCTCCTTATCTGTTTCACATTCCACCTCTGCTAAATTCTTCCTCCAAAGAAAAATGGATATAAATATAACCTTTTAAAAATTATTCCACCTAAAAATAGTTATGAATATTTATCTACAGATTGGTGAAATGGCCCAGCTGTACAGTCCAACTTGCAAAAATAAGTTTTGATATGGCTTGAAGGATCTCAAATAGTAAGTGAAAGTAGAATTATGAAATTTAGAAACCAAGAATTCTAGTATTCTGAACAATATGGACTAACTTCAGGTTTTAGAAATTGCAGACTGCTAGGCATCCATCTAAGGCCTGAAAATGTGCATAGTCTGAGTAACTGGAATAAACATGAAGAAAAGAGGCTGGTTGTTCTTGGTTTTACAAGTGTTAAAAGTAGGGTGACCATATCCTCTACTTAGCATCAAAAGATGGCTTGAAATTCCCTTATTAGATTTCCTCCCTAGCCCCCCACCTCCTCTCCCAGTCAATTAATGGCATTATGAGCTCCACGTGCAATAACTCAGCCACCAGCAGGTCCAACAGATTCACACAGAGTACTGTGGGTCAGGTTTTAGCCACACCAGTGAGGATGAAAACAAGCAAATGTCATGAAAGAATCAGAGACCTCAAGCAATCATTCAAGCATTTTAATACAATGTCATTAAGATTTATGGTTTCAGTTTCCCATTAATCATGCCAATCAACAAGATGTGAGAGTCAGTGTTCTTCCTCTAAACTCACCATGAATTTCACATTTCATTCACTGAGTATTGGCACTATTCATCTCCATGGAAACAGTTGTGATGGGAAAAACTCACTGGTATATTGTATCTCCGAGTGAAACAGACAAGATGACTCTAATTAAAGATGACTCTAAATATACATACAGCCTGCAAACCAGCAATACTAATAAAATATTTTTAAAATGGTCTTAAAATATAGGCAGAGTTTTATTAAAAAATATTAAGACAGTCTCATGGGCAGATGCACAGGTTTACAGTAGAGAGTACACTGATCAGAAACCTCCTTTACTTAAACCAAAACAGCTCAAAAATTCTTGCTGACACAATATCTATCATATCTATTATTAAATGACAGCGGGCAAGTAATACCAATTAATCACTGCAAACTTGTAAATAACTATAGATACAATGTACCACGCAAACTTTCCACATACAATGAGACTCCTACATTTTTTCCAACACTTGTAGAAATCCCATGACATTTACCACTAATAAAAATCGCAAATATACTGTAGAAACACACTAACAGACAGGAAATAGGCCCTGCGTGTACCTCGGTGTAATGACAAGAGAGTGCTGCCATGAAGTGCCCTCCATACAGCCATCCTAGCTTTTCTCTTAGATATTTTCACAGCTAGCTGACCGTTCTTTAAGCCATTCACTTCCCACTTCCTATGGTATTCATAAAACTCACCAAATATGAAAGGGCATGAACCAAACCCAAAAATCCACTATGAAATTCTCCTATCACAGTATCTGATATTCAGTCTAAGTAGTCACTCTACATATTAAGGGTTTACTTAAGGATAAAAGGTATTCCAGAATTTCAAGCTGACAACCAATTCCCAAATACCTCCATAAGCATTCAGCTCCTATCTTTGTTTCCATGTTAATTAGGATAAATTAAAAAATATAATTTATATATTTGATGTTTTGTTTAATGAATATGAACATTAATGTAGAGCAAGAAAAAAAATCTTTAAACTGAAAATGACATAAAAAGTTACATGACATTTCAAGGTCCAAAAAGTAACGTATAAAGTTGGAAGAAAGGGAAGGCGTCAGACGCAAAGAACCCCTGTTAATGTGGCCTATTTCTTGGATGCGGCAGGACTTTGATAGACTATCTTTGAACATAAGCCATGATTTCTTCTGGAAAGGGCTTCTTACCTCAGGCACAGAGCCACTCTAATGCAACTGCACTGTTCCCAGGCCTGGTGCTAGCTTGGACTCCACTCTTCTGCCACCTTCTGCACAACACTTTGTTACACAACGTAAACATAACCTTACATGCCTATAGCAATTTTTAGACATGCTCTAAGAAAACCAAGTATTTTAGGTTCATGCGTTCACAGTAGAAAAATCAAAAGCCAGATCCAATTCAAATTATGTGCTATCCAAAATTCACTTATGAGTTTCGTATTAATGAAGATGATACCACAAGATGTAGTAATTATTGACAAATTCATAGTATTTGGAACCCAACATATTAATTTGATGCAAGACAATTTTCATGTGTACATTAACACGATACAAATCAAGTGTAAATGTAAGCAAGTTGTTCAGGTAATAAACAGGCTTCAAATTTGACAACCAGAAGAAAAGACTACTGGGAGGAAAGATCTTTTTTCCTGCTACTGTCTCAGAAGTGATTTAAACTTTTTCTGCATGACTTACTGTCTTCTCCATTCAAAATTTTTAATTCCACTAATTTAAAAGGGGGTTTTATCAGCTCAAAAGTATGCACTCTTTACAAATAATGTGATGTACATAGTTATGCAAAATTAAAAAGGCTGATTTCCTAACTTAAGTAAAATTCAAAGCTATTACCAATGACAGGTGCAACTATTTTGTTGCAATGCCAGCATAAACATGTCCCTTTTAGTTGCTTCTTAAAAAACTATGCATAGGTTATCTATGCAAAAATGTGTTCAAATTATTATGAAGATATCATAGTTATAGAAAAGAAATCTAATAAACCTGGATATGCATAAATGGAGAACAGAATAACTGGCATCTCAGGTGTTTCCCAACTACTGCAAAACAAGACATAAGATATATTCAGGAAGACAAAAAATTCATAAGCACAGGAAGGAAATATATCGGTATGCAACATGATGCAAGTATGGAAGCTATCACAGCTAGGCACCACTAGAAAAGCAATTTAGAAGTAGTTTGTTTTTCTTGCAACAGCCAGTTAATACACAGGTCTCAAAATTAACACAAGTTGTTTTGGAAGATGTTTGATATTGGGCATTTCAAAATATATGCCAACGTCCTATAAAAAGATCAAGTTTGTGAAGAACTGAGGAAGTTCTTGAAGATTATTTCATTTCACAATGAAATATGAGCACATAAAAAAGAAAAAAAGAACAACAGTGTGCAGAAAGCTGTTTATGACTTTGCTATCCTACCAGAAGTCATCTATTTTGGGATGCTTATGCAAATGCATCATATTTCTAAGAAAACACAGAAGAACACTAACAACTTAAGAGCTACCTTTTGCTTGACAGGAAATATGAATTCATATAAAAATTAAAGAACCTTTGCTTTACAACCCTAATGTTGATTTTTCCGAATAGCTTAAGCATTTTGATAGAAAATCCTCCTTGCAAAAAAAAACCTGAAATGCTGATTCTCAAAAAAAACCAACTCAACTACATTATTATTAGCCATGCACAATATAATGTAACAATGCATCACTGTAGGTTTAATAACAGGTCATCAACAGTTGCATTCGTAACCTCTTTTTAGCTGTTCAGCAGGATTTTTATGGAGTTCCATTTTTGGTAAACACTTGCATAAATCAACAGATCAAAAATCAGAAGGCTAAGGAAGAAAAGTGGCAAATTCTAATTAACTATATCTAAACAGAATTTTTTTTTTAAATCATTTCCTGCACATTCAGAAGTTTGAGATATACTACTATAATCCCAAAACCAAGCAGCTAATTTTTCAAGGCAAAGAACTGTGTACAGCCAATGAATCGTTTCCTTCTCTCCACTTGAAAATCTTGTGTTAGTTTGCCCACATAAGAAGTAGGCCCTAAGAGATTAGCAATTATACTAGGCCACTGCAGTGCTGAACTGTCCCAAAATACAATCATACCCTCATCTCATTGTTTATAGAGATCATGTAAGGTCTTTGGTCAGCAATTACCTTTATTACTTCATTTTAGACAAGCAGAAAAGGGGTCCTAGAGCAGCAACCTCTTTAACCCCTAACAGGATACATATACCGTCATGATTTCTTACGTGCTCTTTTCTTCATACGTAAAGTCTACATACATTATGGGATAAAGACATTATCATAGACTCATAGAATAGTTTGGGTTGGAAGGGACCTCCAAAGATCATCTAGTCCAACCCCCCTGCAGTGGACAGGAACATCTTCAACCAGATGAGGCTGCTCAGAGCCCCATCCAACCTGACCTTGAATGTTGCCACGGATAGAACATCTACCACCTCTCTGGGCAACCTGTGCCAGTGTTTCAACACCCTCATCATAAAAAATTTCTTCCTTATATCTGGTCTGAATCTACCCCCTCTTCTAGTTTAAAACCATTATCCCTTGTCCTATCACAACAGGCCCTACTAAAAAGCCTGTCCCCATCTTTCTTATAGGCCCTCTTTAGATTGAAAGGCCACAATAAGATCTCCCCAGCGCCTTCTCAAACAGCCCCAACTCTCTCAGCCTTTCTCCATAGAAGAGGTGTTCCATCCCTCTGATCATTTTTGTGGCCCTCCTCTGGACCCTCTCCAACAGGTCTTGCCTGTGCAGAGGGCTCCAGAGCTGGACGCATTATGCAGGTTAGCACCAGCACCAATTTTCAAGAATTCTCTCCATGCCAAAATTCTGACATCTGACATACCTACAGCCTACTTAAAACAAACAAAATATAAATATAAATATACGTGTACACATAAACCTATACACACACAGAACCCTCTCAATAATACTTTACGAGATAATTTGGAGCAAGTTTAATGATCTACAATCAACTAAAGGATTTTGGTTATTTCAAACTGCAGCTAAAGCTTTTTCAGTCACTTCTCATAAACATGTAGAAATACACACGTAAAAAGAGGTAACTTTACCCTTCACAAGTAATCAATTTTTCAAATATAGTAAACCACATGTGTTTATTGTAGTCCCCGTGTTAATAATCATGAATGACTCAATAAGTTTCCAGCAAGGAACATTTCCTGTTATCAGTCAAGTAATATCCTGTCAGTGGCAACCATACAACTTCTGCAGAAATATAACAGATCACATCTACCTTGCAAATTCTTATATTGTATTATCCAGGTACCTAAAGATATGCCTACGTGAAGTGAGTTTGATTTGCCTTTGCTGTCATGCTATGGTAAGAAGATGCAAAAAGCAAAACAAAACCACATCCAAATTTTTTGTGGCGATCTTGTAGGTTCTATCCCTGTCTACCTCTTTCAAAACCGCAAACAAAGTGAAACAAAATATTACCCTACATCCTCCTTACCCAAGACCTGTTCCATGTTACATATTTTAGTAAGGGGAATATGTATCATGACTAAATACCTCAATGTTGTAAAATGCTTATTTCAGCTGTTGCCAACATATGTATTGCTTGCTTAAAAAAATTCTACAGATTACAGGGAGGTAGAGATAGATGATTAAGAGGCTTAGAAAGGAAAGAAAAAAATTATGACAGTAAATAAACTAGATAGGAAATAAGACTGACCTGTAATGTCCCTCAATCCCAGTTCCGAACTGTTTAAGGGGAAGGAAATATTAACTCTCTCTTGAGACCATCCATCCCAAAAAACTGTCACTCGATGAACCCCTATCATGGCCACAGAATGGAGAGAAAATGGTGCCCAAACAGCAGCTGAGTATTTTTGGTAGTACTCAGGAACAAAAGTTTTATTTCCCTCATTCTTATAAAACGAGTACTACCAAACTAAAAGAGCCTTTCAGTTCTAGGGATCAGAGAGGTTTAGGAAAACAAAGCAATGATGAAACCCAGACACATTCTGGAAAGAAGTAACATAATGTAATGAAATTCTTTTTTCCTCAGAAGACCCTTTGAGCAAGGCAAGAGATTAAAAAAAATCCCCCAGTTTTGGGGAGACGGACAAGGCAGAGAAGTCGTGAGGAATACAAACACGTAACTTCTACTCACAACATTAGGCCATGCCACATGAGGAAAGAAGGGAAGGAGGCATGCATGATTATCTGAACAAACAGGTAAAAAAGTCTTGAGAATGTCAGACTAAAAAGGCATCTCAAAAATGGATTTAGAAGAGTAGAAAGGAAACGGCTTAATATCAAAAAACCTTCCATGGGATGTGAAGAGAAACACACGTGGGCAACTATCTTTTTCTCTGGCAGACGTTCTCAAACATCAAGATACAAATAAAGTATTTAAAGTGTTCTGTGCAAAACCTGTTGAAGACAAGTTTCTGGCAGCAATCGTGGCAAAAAACAATTAATTTGTAATTTATTTATTATAGCTTGTTTCTGTTCTGTTTCAAAATCGCTTCTTTCTGATAAAAAGCCCTCAGATTCAACATGCTTATTTATGTGGAACACATATCCTTGAAATAATCATTAAGTACCCGGAGCTTACAGACAAGCACTTTCAGCAACTACCTACGCTTGTATCCAACAGAAATGAACAGCTTATATATATTTTTTTTTTCCCCCATTTACATTTCAGAGATGGTTTACCTTTGGTGGGCAGCAGATCTGCTGCTTTAGGACATTTTCTGAAGAAAAAAAGGGAGAGGATTGCAAGTGCTGTTTTAAGATAGACAAAATTCAGCACACACTGAGATTCTTACACACCAAAAATGTTCTCAGGATTCATCACCATCACTAATGAATTAGTGGACGTTATTCTACAGTGGAGGTTTTCAAATTAAAATAAGTATCTCAAGAGAGGCTTGACTTGTCTAGATTTCAGACCTAGAGGGAGACAAAGCACCATATATTTAGACTAGGCTTTACAAGCTTACGTTTCTAAAATAAACTTCTCAATGTGTAATTGAGTTTCTTTAATAATCTCAGTATAACTTTCAAGTTTGGTCCTGTTGACCTATGGCTAATTATTCAGCCATTTTATTTACCATTTGCTATTCACTTTTCTATTTACTTTTATTTACTATTTTCTTGAGACTTATTTCTTGAAATTAAGTTGTAAAAGTGTTAAGCATTCCCAAAGGGAAGATAAACTTTCAAAAGCTATTTTAGCTTCTGAATAAGCAGTTTGTTTTAAATATATTTTCTATTACTGTACTTCTACCCATTGTACACAGCCCTGATTAACTGGCAGAAGTCTACAGTTGTCATGATCACACTTCTTCCACACCAAAACAAAAGAGACCAATGGGGAAAAAAGTACATTATACTTTAAGACAGGCAACAGCCACTACAGCCCTTGTACCAAGTCCCATAATGATGCATCAGTTCTTAGCACCACTCAGAGCAATGCATCCGGGGACTGCCAGTGTATGGGGTCTATTTACAGCAGCCAGGCATTGTTAGGACACAAGAATCTCAGGCATATTTCTCAAATACATAGAGAAAAAAGTAGGAAGCAGAAGACACCACAGACTTTATAGAACAGAAGGAACTTCCTACAAGGAGGTTATCTCTTCCTATCAGATAATGCAGCTTCTAACAGCTTTGCCAAGGTACCCACCTGGAAGAATGGAAGGACACCAGCTCTCTCAACAAAGACACTCTTCTTGACATGCTTTTCACATCTGCATTAACAAGCAAGATTCAGCTCACAGATTAAAGGATTCAGGATGGTCAGACACATGCCAGATCGACATGAAACTTCATATCACATACATACCACAGAATTTAAATCACTTTCTCTCAGGCTATATGCAGAAAAAAAGTCTTTTAAAATTTGATCACATTAAGTAAGTACTACAGCACATTAGAGTTTCTGGGGAGAGTTTTTTGTTTGTTAGTTTGAAGTAATGGCTTTCAAAGCCAAAGAACAAAGTTATGAGTGTACTATATAACTCAACTCTAGCAGAAATTTCAGCTTAGAGTCTCAAATTCCTGCCTTTTGCTCCCACCCTAACTGTCCCTGCAGAACGATTTCTGCAGCAATTTTAGAAACAATCAATAAGCCAAACACATTCACTGAGGCATCAAAAAAAAAAAGAAAAAAATCAGAAATAGTAAACAAATCCAGCTTACATTGTAGCTCCACAAACTGCTGTGCTGGCACAGACAGGGGGGTAGCCTTGGGATGGGAACAAGCATCCAATAATGGGGAAGGAGAACAGCAATTGCTACAAAAGGAAACAAATTTCTTATGCATAACTTCATGTTCAGTCTTTCCAGAAAATGCCCATTTATCTTCTGAGACAACTCCTTATCAAATTGCAAGCAAGAAAGAACATATTTTAATGAAATAAGTAATATAGGATACAGTCAATAGTCCACAATCCTTGTAATTAAAAAAAAAGGAAGAATACAGAGTTCTAAAGCTAACTTCACCCACTGTGGGATGTGAGAAGCGGGGTTTATTATTGAAATGTGACTCAATGACCCAGGGGGTATTCTATATAAGATATCATGTATGCTTGGAAATTCAGAGCAGAAATACTAAGCTCTATACTAACATTCACTGAGTCTGGTTCACATCCCCATTGTGTGATTTCTAGTAGCACTGCCATTAAAAAATTAGTCATGTCCCTGGAAGAGTTTGCAGGTTGCGAAGCCTAATTTACTGTCTGTAATTAAAGCTTTGCCCATGGTAGTCCAAATGTAACACGAGACATTGGAAAATGAGCCTGGAATAGAAAGTTTTACTGTAAAGACCTCCAGAATAAAAAGATCCACTTCGAATATTACATAAGAGAAAGCAGCATCTGTAAAAACTGGTTACTTGAGAAAAAAGTCAATCTGAACAAGCCAGAAAATGTAGCAAAGACTGCTCTGGACTCTCAACAGCTCCCTTGAGAGTCTGGCATCCAACAGCCACTCCTGTCTCTGCTCCTACCTTAAAAAAATTTCCGAAGTAATGCTCCACAGATCAGAAGTCCATTTCTGCCCTTGCCAACCGTTTCAATGAATGAAAAATATCTGGACTGGTTACATTTTTTTTTAACATTAGATATGGAGAAATAGACCTAAGGGAGTCTGTCTGCTGCAGAAGGCAAGTCTGGGAATTGCAACATTTTAAAAACAGTACAAGAGACAGAGGCAGAACGTAACAAAAATAAAGATGGTAGAAACATGTAAAAAATAAAATAGAGATATTTGACACGGGGAAAAAAGAATCCTTATTCAAAGTTACTTATGTCATGAAGGCAAACGTATCTGTAACTGCAGATCATCCTATTACATACTATTAAAGACTTTATCAGTAGGAAATCGAGTTGCCTGACCACCAAGCATTCCAGTTTTTAAAGAATATTTTCCACAAGTGTCATTAAACAGCTACTCAGTATAACAAGCTCATTTTACAGCTGATTTAAGATCTTCATTACAGCAAATTAACTCCCTGAAAATATTTTTTCTCTCACTTAGCAAAATAGAAACTAGAACTCTCTCGAAGCCTGCCCCTTGAAGGCTACACATATGGCTGTCTTTCATACATATATGAAAGAACTTTTCAACTCAACAAGTAGATATTTTCTTTTTCTCACACAAAATGTTACACAGGTATCACCAGTGGGATTTAAGCAGTCAAGTATACTAAGGAAGGCAAAATTCAACATAAATACTACGTTAAGAAAAAAGGACTACTACCATTACTGACGACTGAGAAGTTATGTTCAAATAACCCCTCTGCTGGAAAGAGGATCAAAGGAGTTGCATTGTTACTATTGTTTTTGAAAGACAGTGCATTTTTAGCATTCTTAACTTTCTTCCATGTAATATATATTCTGGCCATGTAAATACCATGGCTCCTACGGGCCACAGTCCAATTTCTGGCTGGGCAGATCACCTTTTTATCTGTCTGAAAAATATCAATTCCTCTGAGACTTCCTTGTTCATTGTTGGCAGACAGCACAAAACAAACAGAAGAGCTTCAGTTTGGTCCAATGAAAATTTCTGGTGCTCTCACACCCAAAGTATGCTTATTCTATGGGTGCTTCAGGCAAGGACAGGTAGTAGGCAATATTCATAACAGGAACAAAAAGTCCACTTTGGAAAACAAAGATCTAGTTGCCTACTGTTATATTGTAGAAAGACAATTCAATAGTAAGTATTCCAGTTTATTTTAAAGGATAGATAACAGTCGTGTAAGGGGAGAGTTCATGCTTTTAAGATCACACGTTTCCATTCTCAGAAAGACTGACTACTGAAGCCACTGATCCTAAACCAGGATCCAACAGTCAAACACAGAATATTTATATTTTATTAACAGGCATTAATACATTGCCACTTAAAGCTGAAACTTCCTCCTTAATTGATTTTTCTCAAATACCGTATTTTAAAGTCTAATGATTACTGGTACTATTCAGCTCAAACAGTAAGTTAAGATTTCTCCTAGTTAGCAGAGGTAAGATGATGCCGATGACTGACTAGAAATACAAATGCAAAAAGCTGCTTAAAACATGCTCTCCAAGCCCCGCACATTGATATGAGTAGTATGGTTTATTGGAGATACTTTTATGAATCCCTTTTACTTTGTCACATCTTGTTTAATTATAGACAAGCAAAATAAAACCTCTATGCCAATAGTTCCATTAATGAAGCATATGCTAAAAACATTCTCTCCTCTGCTCTTCACATCTATTTGAAATCTGCTTGTCGATACAGTTAGGGATAGGATGCTCTCTCTATACAAGGAGATAGCAAGAGCAGAACGTACAAGTAGAACCAAGAACAGGCAACAAAGGAGAATAAAAGCATCACTCAGTGACAAGAATCAGGAAGACTTGTTTTGCTGAACATAAACGATGACAAGAAAAGACTCTACAAGTAATGTTAGGGCAAAAGGGAGTTCAGGAAAACAAGAGTCTTCTGGTGGATGGGTAAAAACAATCCAGTGACAGATGATCCAGAAAAGACCAAAATACTCAATACCTTTTTTGTCCTGTACCATACAGGCAAAGCTTGCTCCCAGATGTACCAACAGGGTTTGGGAAAGAGCGGGGAAACCAACAGTGTGGGACCAACAGTTTAGGAATGCTTAGTGAAGCTGTATTCAAACCCTTGGGTCTAGATGGCATTCACCTAAGGGAGCCAAAAAGGTTGGCCAATGTGATTATAAGATTGCTATCAGCTATCAAAAATTCTAACAGTTGAGGGTGTTAGAGGGGTCCTGAAGATTAGAAAAAGGCTAATCCCCAAGAAGGGCCAAGAGAAGAGACCCATGGAACAACAGGCCAGACAACGTGAACTAGAAAGTACCTGAGAAGACCGCATAGGATGTCCTCCTCGAGTCCGTTTCCAAACACATGATGGACAAGAAGGTAACTAGGAACAGCCAACACTTTACCAAGGACACATTACACCTGACCAATCTGATGGTGTACTTGAATATTATGACTGCTTAGATAGCTAAGGGGAAAGCTATGGATTTAATGTAACCAGATCTTAGTAGGGTTTCTGGCACCATCGTACACAGCATTGTCTGAAAGCTGAGAAGCACAGGCTGGAAGAATGAACTGTTAGCTGGACTGAAAATTAGTCACGCTGCCTAGATCAAAAAGTAACAATAAATGACTCAACATTCATTTAGCAACTCGTAAAGAGCAGAATACCAAAGGGGTCAATATTGGGGCCCAGATGGTTTAAATTTTTTTTTTTTTTTTTTTTTAATTAAATCAGCAACCTGAACGATGAGACAGCCTACATTCCAGGAAATTTGTGGAAGGCATTAAGTTAGAGGGAATAGTTGAACTGATGATGTCAGAGATTCATCCCAGAGAGCTTGAGAAACTCGAGGACTGGGCAAAATTAGAATGGTGCCCAGCAGATCTGGACAAATTACTGTTCCTTTCTACTCAGCACTCAAGACCCTGCACCTGGAACAGTGTGCTCAGTTTTGGATCCCCTAGCTTAATAGCAGTGTTGAAAAATTGGAGAGAGTCCAGTAGAGAGCACTAAGATGGTCAGGGTCTCAGAGCACATGCACAAAGAAGACAGATTGAGGGAGCTGAGCTTATTCAGTTTGGCAAAGAGGAAGCTAAGATGTTACTTAATAGCAACTTACAACTATCTGAAATGGAATTACAAATTTGTTTGGGCAATTACAATAAAAATGTGGCTTGGCTGTTCAAATAACATAAGACCTCCAAAGGGTCCATTCAAACAATTTCTATGATTCCATACGACAGCTCATTGTTTTACAGAATCTAGAGACAATGCCGACTCATTTTTAAGGTAGGCAAGATTCTCCCCCTCTACAAATGTATACCGGTGTATATGTTACTTTAAAAATGCTCCTATTGTTAAGGAACTCAGTCATCCTAGGTAAATATGTTACCAAGACTTGAGCTCAGGAGACTGCAAAGAGTTGGGGTTTTTTTTGTTTGTTTTGTTTTTTGGTTTTGTTTTTTGGGGTTTTTTGGGGGTTTTTTTTGTTTTTTTTTTTTTTTTTTTAAAGCAAAGAGTTGTGTGTGGGTTTTTTTTTTGGGGGGGGGGGGGGGTTGGTTTGTTTGTTTGGTTTGTGTTTTGTTTTTTTTTTTTTTAAAAAGCCAAGAAGCATTTTTGTTGCTTTTCTTAACAGTCATTGTATGGTACTTGGTTAGATATCCAAATCTGAGCTCTTTAAGAAGCACGAGTATTTTGTGTTACAGAATGAACAAATTCCACTGAGACCTTTCCATAACCACTGACCTTAAAATGACTTGCGAACATGCGAAGCCATGTTGCAGCAAAAAAATAACTTCATTAACAACACAGAAGAGGTATGCAGCACATTTAGACAGGTTTTTCCATAATTTATAGCAATCCACAGTTATTACTAATGTTCCTTAGAAGAATTTGCTTACAGTCAAATCACTGGCGAGTATTGCGTCAAGTGGTCAGAGGGATAAAAAAAATCAGGAGATTTGAGCAAAAATTCAGCAGTATTGCATTCCTGGAGGAACAGACATGCTCCTTGCCCTGAAAAGCTACTGAAAACAGCATGCAGTTTTACCTTCAATAACTCTAAGAAAGTTGAAGGAATAAACTAACAGAAATGTACAACTGTCATCCATTATTTCTTATGGACAATATTACACCTTTGTGTCTTGTCACCTTTAGACTGTTTTGAAAATATTTCATATTATATACAAAGGCATTGCAAAATGCCTACATATTTATGAAGTTTTTTTCCAAAAATTACCACTTCAAAAATTTAAAAGCATGCCAAAGGCATGCTTAGCATTGTAAGAAAAAGTTTTACATTTCACACACGCACATCTCTCAAAATTGTCTTTTTATACCGCCTCTCAGACTAACTGTAAAATTCTAAGCAGAAAATGAGCAGAACAAGGGCTTGCATTTTTTTGAACCAATGCCCTTCATCATCTGTAGAACACAGACCCTAAAATAGGTCTCGCAAAAAGCACCACAAGCGAGTTACAGTGTCCAAAATGTCTTTCATGAAATATGAACACATTTCTGAGGTTAAGAAAGCATAGGTGATTCTCTGACTATATAGACCTGTTCTGTGTATTAAAAGAACTCCATGACAGCATTACCCCACGCCGGTAACAAAAAAAACTGCAAAATAAACCCAAACCTTTAGAATAGACTATAAAGCAAAATAAACTCAATTTGTTCAGTCTCTTGCATAAAACTGCAAGCTTGAACTCTTCTTGAAAAACATCAGCTCTCTTTCACAAAACTGCCCATACCCTGCCAAATTTATGATGGCAAAATTTCTCAGAGTAAGAACCAGACTGACTTTGTTATCTCTGAAGGGAAAACCATACCTTGACAACTAATCTGAATTGATGGGATTCTGGAGAGTGATGTTCAAATAAAAAATGCTGGAGATTTTTTGATAAAATGGTTATTTTGAAAAAACTTAAACCTGTTGCCCATTGAATAATTGACATCTACCCTAAGAAATTTTATCCCATGCCTAGAGACTAAACTGTAGTAGAATGATGGTTATATACAGCATGGGAAGCTTATATTGCCAAAATCTTAAGGCCAAGATTGGAAGCAGGGGAATGGGCATCAAGAATAGTGCCAAGCCTTCTATCCATCTATTACTAAACTGGCAAGAATTTCTACTACTTGATGAAAATAAAACTGAACTCTTCTACTTCCTTGCCAAAATTAGGGTGAAGTCTGTAGCAGAAGGCAAGAAGCCAGTGTTTACAGATGGCCAACATGCTGTGCAACCCTGTTCTGGTTAAGATTTGCATTTTCCTACACAATCCTATGAAAGAATGATGCTACAGATGGACTGCGTGAGCCAGGGCCTACTCTAGAGATCTGAAATGCACAGCTAAAGCCAATATAGTAGTCCAGGTTATTATTTATTTACAGGCATTTCAGATGACATGAAACCTATAATGGGTCTGAGATTGCTGAATACACACTATGCACACACCAGCCTACAACACAGGTCTTTCACCAGATCCAAATGAGTCAAGTGCCTTATCAGCATTTCACACCTAGGCTAGTTATGGCACAGATTCTGCCTTCATCTCTAAAGGCAAAAGAACATGTGGGGGATGCAGGTGATACCTTCTGCATCCACCATCGTCACACTCCATCCTCACAGTGGCTGTACTTTTTTCCCCACCTTTACTGAAAAGAGTTTCACATTCAAATCAAATCTTTCATTTGTGGAACACAGTTCCCAGGTTCAATTTCTCGAGCTGCTCTGCAGCCAGGCATGCTTTCTGTTTGCTACTCCTTTTTTCTGATCAGGATGTATGACTCAGGTTCTAAAAACACATGCATACTTTTAATTTGTAAATTAAATTTACAAATTAAATTTACAAATTTACACAGCTCTGTAGGTGCTGCAATGCAGACAGACTACTTGCATGCTCTGACACTGACAATTATACAGATAAACATGTACTGTTGCTTTGTGCTCTGTCAACCCTGTTCACTTGTTGCCTCACCACTTAAAGCGCAATCCTATGAAGACTTACCTATTCATTTCCCCTGAAAGCACCAACCTGTTTAACTGAATGGGAAAATTCACAATGTTAAATGTGTAACTACTAAGTCTTCACAAAGCTCTTCCACTTCTAAATTTAGAAACATTTACTCAACTTTTTTTTCTAGTGTAAATATAGTTATAACAGTATTCAAGCAACTTTAAAACAAATTAGACAGTGATAGTGCTTCCTGATTCTAAATATGACTTGTATTGCAATAGCAGTTGGTGGTCCCAACTTAGGTTAGGATTTGTAATCTAAAAAAACCAGACAAGACATAGCCAGACAATTAAGCAAAAAGGGTTGTATTACATAAATAAGACTGAATAAAGTGTGATGTTTTGCATTCATATTAATTCCAATTTGGGGACAGTAACAGTTGGTGTTTATTAGGAGATTCTTCTACAAGGAGCTCAGAAAGCAGCATAACAACACTCACCATTCAATTCCTCCCAAGTCCTTACATTCTATTTCTATCTTTGACTAGCATCAAGTATGCAGCCTATTCTTACACAGATGCACGTCCAGTGATTCAGACAATCCTAGGAAAGTGAACCACATCCACAAAGAAAGGCAAAAGAGTCCAACTGCTTTTAATCTAATCTTTAAGAAAATTCCTTCCTGACCCCAATCAATAACCCCAAGCTTAAAACTAGGACTACCAGTAAAGCCACAGAACTTTTGGGATCATTAAGAACAATATGAAATTCTCAGTTCTACTGGCAATCAAGATCAAATGTATTTTACAGAGTAAGAAAGTGTTTTTCAAGATCTCAAAAAGAAACCAGTAGAACCCCTAAATATTTGCCATTTGCCGATTTCTTTTTTTTCATATTCTGGCAAATATAGGTGCTAATTTCTATAAAATTATGTAAAAATATAAAAGGCACATGCTACCTTGATTCTCAAAATGGCAAGCAAAGTCTTTAGAGACCTACTATAAAAATTTACTTGATCACTACTACATACTATTACTACGGAGACTAAAAGTACGAATTTTATGTGAGTAGGGGTTAACTTTGAAGCCAATGTAATGATATGTATAATTAAAACTACTAACTCATAATTTCATTTATGCCTCCTACTACTTGCAATATGAGAAGCAATAAGTAGCACAGAAGCTGTTTTGTATTCTCTTACGTTAACCATGACAGCTTGCAGAGCAGATCCCTTCATGATTCTGTTGCTAAATGCCTCTACAGTGAAGTCTGACAATTTATTCCTACACTTTTCTAATTATTAACCAACTACGAAAAAGTGGAAGGACTTTGCTTCTTATTGCAGGACAGTTTAATTTCTTTAAGAGTCTTTTGAAGCATTTTGAAAATGCAAATTTATTATATCAGTCATATTGAAGGCATCATGAGACATTTCAAAAAACCTCCAGCACGCTGAGAAGAATTAACCTCAGGAAAAGCTGTTTCAACTCTTCCCCAATATACCAGAGATACGCTGAAAACACAGTGGTCTCTGCTACAGCTTCTGAAGTGTGTTCAATGAAGAATTCAGATTTCCTGGTCTGAACTTGCTAGAATGTCCCCAAGCATTCCCCTAGAAAAACCCAACCAAACACCACTCCCTTTCAGAGTTCTGCTACTTCAGAGTTAGTGACTTCTGCTAAAAACCTTCAATGTGAGGTTCACACCATGTTTAAAAAAAAAAAAACAAACAAAAAAAAAAACACACACACACACACACTTTATCATGGTAAACTCCTTCATCCTCTGTACAGAGCACTAGCATGAAGAATGCATTTAACATTTACATGACTTATTTTCCTCAACTGCTCCTTTTATGCCTTGATCATCTACTGGCCCCCACAACACTCTGATAAGCTTTCTGCTTCCTGATATACATGAACAATGGTTATTATTAGGCATTTGCCTTTAGCAAGTTGATTCTCAATACTCTTTTTTGGGATTGTCGTATTTAGCTTTGCATTAACTCAACAGCATCTCTGATGTATTTTCTCCTTTTGCATTATTACATCTTATTAATAACTTCCTTTCTCCTTAAGGTTCAACATGTCAGCTTTTACTTTTTGGTCTTCTGATACCGTATCAAAACCTGGGGAAACAGAAGAGTACTTTGTAGTTCTTAGAAGTGGCTCATATGATGGCTACTTACCAGTTCCACAGGGGCAGAAACACAGGACAACTCTACACCATCACAGCTCAGTTTCCACAGAATGGAAATAAAGGTACACAGGCTGAATGGAAGGTGCAAGGCACTGTAACAGTGTTCTGATCTAGATAAAACTGAGACTAATACACTGTGCCATTTGAAGTAGCTAGAGGTCAGCTAATTGAAGCCTTTTCATTTGCAGCACGTTCCAGTTCTGAGTCTAATACAATGACTTTAAACAGATTGCACAGCATCACAAACCATTCAGCTGCTCTGACTTTGCTTTATCTAGTTGCCTCACTTTTATGTACTCTCGCTCTGATTTTTTTGGTTTTTTCCCTTTTTATACAAGCTGAACTTGACTACACTATGGTAAAAATTGCAGAGTACATCTTTAGTTAGTAGATCCTAAGCGAGAAGTTGTTTCTCCTCCTACAGTTTGTCAAACTACTTTTTTGTAGAAGCACTCAACTATAGCATCTAGAATTTTGGTCTTCGCATTCTGCACCTATGTAATCTTAATTCAGATTGCATGGGAGTAATCCAATTTTCTTTTACAACTTTTTTTCCTGTATTTTTGCCCCAAGAGTAATTGCAGTGGGTGAGGAAGAGGATGTGAGTGAAACAGCACGTTATTGCTGAGGTTGAGTGAGAGAGAGAATAATGGATGGGAGCATGGGAGTGATTGGGAGAAGGTATTACAATAAAGTAAGAAAGAATTAAAGCAAGATAAAAGCCTGATGTTGATACAACTTGAATGAAGTAGAAAATGTTGTCACTCCTGTTTAATATTCTGAAACTTCTATAACACTTCTTAGAATACAGAGGGATTTTTTAGAACATCATCTACAGAGAATACGGCATTATGAATTGCATAATAAGCAGCTCTTTTGACACCTGCCAGCTGCCGTTCCGTCTTTACCTAATTTTTGACCATGGACATAGTACCGCAAATAAAATTTAAGAGTGTTACCTACAAAAATAACTTGTCATAGTAACAAGAACAGTAAATTAAGAAAGTCAGACAAACCTTGAGTCACTATTTTGTCTTTAAGTTTTTAAAGTACAACATATTGGGAGGGAAAAAGTGTCAGTTCCATATTTAGGCAACTTCAAGAAAAAGTCATGAGTTGTGCAAGGAGAGACTAGAGCTGGAACACACAGAGTATAATCTTGTATTTGCTCATTAAGTTTCCTTAAAATAAGAAGAGTATGCAATCCCAGAGTGGGGTTTATAATCCTTTACTGCAAAACCATAGATCAAACCTGACATTTCCTTTTGGAGAAAAAAATATTTAACTGCTTACTTTCAGCTGTCTTGCACTTGAGTATCAAATGAAATTTTTAATAGGAACTTTTTTTTTAAAAAAGTTAAATCTCACCACTTGTGCAGAGACCTGGTTGCCTCTTGCTTCATGATGCAATCTCTCTTCATTTACAACTCATTTTCATTTCCGATTCTATATTACAAACCAATGAAATGCATTCAGTCTGTCACGTACCTTTTGACAGCATCGTGTCCTGCAACTCAACATCCTGTTCCAAAAAACTCATTGACAGAATGTGCCACAGACATCAAGAGCTTAGTAGGACTGAAAGGGGTAAGCCATTACTACAAATAAAGGGAGCAAACCTATATCAAATACTGCATGTGCACACTTACACCCTGCACCAATTTACTGTGCTTCAGAATACTACTTTCCCTGAAGATGAACTGGCAGTAACTTTGAAATGTTTTGTACCGGCCATTGTCAATAAGTATATTATAAAAAATATTTATATAGCTTACATGATGTCCTAACAAGAACCAACAAGGAAAAGATGACACACAAAAAAATACATATTTGAAT
Source organism: Morus bassanus (assembly GCA_031468815.1). Classification (NCBI taxonomy): domain Eukaryota; kingdom Metazoa; phylum Chordata; class Aves; order Suliformes; family Sulidae; genus Morus; species Morus bassanus. The sequence continues at coordinate 37,612,893 of CM062572.1, read as the reverse complement.
CATCTATGTTTCCACATTCAGTTCTGTTCATTCACTAAATAGAATTTCCATGAGTGATGGAACTAATAAAGTATCATTTCCAGGTACCTTTAGTGGAATTTGCTGTTACCTGAGAAGGGATGAACTCACACAGATGGTTTTTCCTCCGCGGGCATTTCTTCCACCAAGCAAGATGTTTTATAGGTGCCTAAAATTTTCAATACTGCTATCCCTCTATCAAGTTTGATTGAAAATAACCAAAAAGCTCAAAAATAAGGTGACAGTTCCTGATTGCAGAAGACCCTTTGCCATAGGAAACACAAACTGAACATGGGGAGACGTGCTGCTAAGTAGACAGGAACAAGATTTTATTTTAAAAAATATGCATAAATATATACATTTAAGGCCTCCTAACTGATCAAAACATTACCTTTGAAACACCAGAAAATGAAATGATGGCCATAACACTGTTAAATTATATTGAACTATAAATGCAACATCTAAATCTTAATGTAAAACTCTAATCCATAAATAATTTGTGCAGTTTTATCAGAACAAAAGCTTTCAATGCAATACCCCACATAACAGAAACAACCTATTTGTAGAAGTTTGTATATAATATACAAGCTGAAGGATTTAATAACTTCCAGGTTAAACCCTACAGAAAAAATATAAATACTATTTCAGGTTTCTTTACAAATATCACTTGTGATATTTTCTAATTAAAGGTGATCAACAAACATCAAATTAAGGGCAATAACAGAACTCCTGGATTTGACTAAAAAATTCCTGAAAATATGTCATTTGTGTTTCAATACAAAGTTAAACTGACATGCAAGAAAGGGAAAAATAAAAATACTAAGTTACTAACCCTAACGCCTTTTACAACATGATATTACACTATATGGATTCCAGTCTGAGACAGTAAGGTAATTACAATTTCCTACTGAACACAGAGGAAGACAGGAAAAAATAAATATTCCCCGCCCTTGAATATTAGTTTTATTTTTCTAGTCTGAGAAATAGAAAATGTGTCACATGCACATTATACCACACCAGGACCACCCGATGAGAAGATTACTTACATTATACACTTTACAAATGGCAGGCTGGAAAACAGAAAATGTACCCTATTTGTGGAAACTGAACCAGCAAGTTGAAATACATACTCAAATTCTTTTCAAATGAAAAGTGAGACTTGTCAGAAGTCAATATTCTCTTTCACATTAAAAAAACTGTAAATATAACAGCACTGGCTTATCACCATTTGATATTAGTAAAGCAATATGATGCTAGAAGACACTCATGTTCTTCATACAACTTAATGAGACAGTGTTTCCATTTTAACCCCGAGTCCAAACCCAGAAGATACCTACTGTTAAAAAAAAAAAAAACCAAAACCAACAACCACCAACAACACACCGAAAACACACTGATTTTTTTTCCCGTCATGCAATTATATTTTTCAAACAAAAATATATGGATTCAACGTACATTAGTACATGAGAAATTATCATAAGGCCAGTCAACTATCTTTGCAGTCCATAACATGAACAAAGCTAAGTTTGGGAGTTGTATGACTGAAATAAAAGAAACCCCAATCCCTCATGTAGGCTCAGTAAGGAGCTGAACCAACCTAAAAAAGATACTGCTAATTTAATTTCAAATTTCCTCATCTCACAAAATCTTGTGCTTCAAGAACTTCTCTTTAAGTATGCAGAACATAAACACAAGACTTTGTCACACTGTAGGCTAATACCAAAAGAATAGAAAGCAGAAAAGTCATATAGAATTGCAAATACCAACACTTCTTTATATCACGAGCATTTGTTCCTCGATGTTTCAAACACGTTCTAAGTACAAACAATCTTTTTTTACTAAGTTTAAAGAGTATCTGGAGTTCAGGAAACTCATGCATTGTCAAGTGGAAGGAAGAGGAGCAGAGAAAAAATTTCCCTTCAAAGAACCATACATAACCCACGAAAAACCTGGGAGTGGATATAGACAAAAGCAAATTTTTGTCCCCATCTGTCATTTCAGGAGGCTGCACACAGCTGTGCAACTAGAAACCTCATTTTGGGACACTACCTCCACTATGGGCTCTGGAGTACAGCTATGCCAGCCAGGCAACTGTGGCACAGTTACTTGCTTTTTATCAATCCACTTTCTCTTTGACAAGAATAGATCCTTCATTTATTACTTTACAGTAGAGAACTTTAAGTGATTTTTTTAATGCTAAAGAAAAACGTCTTAAAAAACCAAGCAGACTACAGAAATTGTTGATAAATTACATTATCATAACTGAATTCCCAGTATCCCAACTCTCGAAAACTAGAAGTTAAGCAAAACATCTCATAAATACAGACCTGTTGTTGATTTATACTTTTTTCTGACATATCAGCAAAGCAGCCTATACTACAACCACCCCACAGCTGATTTAGTATTTCTGAATTAGCTGAGCAATTTCAAAAAACATATTAGAACATTTTCCTAAACAAATTATAAATGCCTTTAATTAAAAATTAAACAGTTCTGGAATATTGCACTACATAATTTCTAATGCCAATAGCACACATTTTAACTGACTGAAACTAAAAAGCATTAATGTAATGTGAAATTCAGCTCCAGGATTAAGCTTTACATCTCCTAAACCAATAGTTAACTTCAAAAAAAATTAAATCATTTTCTCTAAACAGCATTTACAAAAGAAGTGACAGAATATAACCACTACAAAACAAATTCAGAAACACAAAAGAAAAGAAATTCTGAAATAAGGTTAGATCTAAACAGGGCGTGGCTTGATATGCCACAGAATCAGGCAAACATTACTGTTCACTAATGTTTCAGGCAACCAATTCAACAGGCACAGGTTAACAAGTTGACCTCATAAGGATTCCTTAGCTCAGACAGGTCCCATTTCACACTACAGTCCATGAGACAATGCCCAGATTTGTCTGAAACAGAGCTTCAGAAAGGCACCCCCACACATGGAGTCAGTAAACAAAGAAAGTTCCTCAAACTACACTGGTACTGAAGAGCAAAACAATGACATTTTCATCCTTCAGGTAAACCTTAATGGATTAATGCTTAACAGAACAAAAAACAATATTGAGCACATTAAGGAAAGCAAGTTATTTCACTTACAGTATTTCTTCAAAAATATTATCTCGAATATGCCTTCATTTATGTTTAGCTCACATGAAATTCTCTGTCAGTCATCAAGGGACTGCTTCTCTTAATGCTTTTTTCTTTTTTGTTTTTTTTTCCCCTGTGAAGTGAGTATTCTGTACACAACGTGACTTTCAACATAAACCCAAGAATTACCCTGTAGGCTACCTGCTCACAAAAAACAACCAAAACACCATACTATTTGGAGACCCATGAGAAACTGCATCTTCTGAGTAATTCTGAATTCCTTGATTGGATTTGAATCACTACGCTACCTGCACCAGAATTATTCTTAACATGCCAAGCCTGCTGCTAGGAAGGACCTTGCAAAAAAAAAAATTCCTTCTCTGTAAAATGTAGAATTCCAGTACTTACAGAGGTATAGTTGTATTGTTTTACGATCTTCATGTACAGAAGGGAATGCTTTGCAAAAATGGCATATCAACTTCCAACTGGAGAAAGACCTCAGTTTTATCCACAGCAGATCGCCAGTAATTAAGCCTTAAAAACATAACTTTGCTCTATAGGTCAAATTTCTTTAGGAAGTATCTGTGTTTCTCAAAATCAGTTATTTTCATATGTCAAAGGCTGGAAGACTCTGATGCTTTGGGGTAATAGCCTTTTAAACTTATCATAGCAAATTATATAATCATGCAATTCTAGCTAGACACATATTCACTGCACTCATTCATTAAATACAGTGTCCTAATTCTGTAACAGAAGACTGCAGAGACCTAAAGATTTCTTATCTACACTTTGATAATGTAAAAATAAGCAAGCTAGGTGAAGTCAATCCCCTCTGTGCTCCATTTCCCAAAGTCTGATTATTCCCACAGGCCATTCAATAAATAGTGATATGTTAATAGCACACTGGGATTAGTCACATTCAGAGAACAGGAAGCTTGTAGGAAAGCAGCACAGAAAGAAGGTAAAAATACTCTAGTCCACCACAAAACATTACGGCTCATGACTTAAAATATTTAGCTTAGTACTAGGCTTTTCTTCTTGTATAAGTACTAATCTGTATTATGGTAGTGCACAGCTGTCCTGTTTTCTAAGTGTCTGTCCTGTTTCTAATCTGCCCTGTTTTCTATATATAAAGATATAACAAAAGGTTTGCTACACTCAATTTACAGTGTAGGTAGCTGGGTGTTTTATATCTTGAGTTAAAATACAGCTAATCTGAATTAACAGGTTTACAAAAACCTGTACTCACCTTATTAAGGTCAAGTCAACAAACATTAATTGTACAGAGTATCCTCAAACACTTTCTGGACCCTTACATTCTGGGAAAATACAGACTTGTCTGGACTAGGTCAGTATTTGCAGTGTACTGAAGAGTTTTCATCCTAAGACCTACCCCTCACAATCATTGTACCTGAAATGAACTACATTTTCTTGACAAACTGAAACCAGTGTAAAAATAGCAACCTTTAGCAAAGAGATCAGATGCTCTGCTATTCAGAAGATTTGATCATAAATTTCCAAAACACATGCTGCAATTTCTAACAGCCATTACAGAGTAAAACTTAAAATAGTCTTTGAAAGTTCTGCCTAACAAAGTGGGCCACATGTTTCTTTGAGGATGTCTTTAGTATTTCTGTTGTACGAATTTGTTATATGGACAGATGTATAGACAAATACGAAAAACAGATTAAGTCGTTTTCTTTTTTTTCCTACTAAGTTTTTTTACTATACAGATTAAATAATTACTTTTCCATTAGTTCTCTTTTGGTCTCCAGAACGTCATTACTTTGTAGACTTTCTTCACTCCAATCCAGTATTTTTGAGCACAAGATTAATTACAAGAAAGTGCTTCTGTCATTTCTTAAAATAGATTCTGAGTGGGAGCACATGCCATCATGATGCTGTAACTCATCAGGAAATTATGATGCAGTACCGTCTTATTCTAAAGGCACCTGCTAGCTAAGATATGGTCAAGGTCATATCAGCACTTGTGTTTTTCAGGACTGTTTTCCTCATCACATTAAAAGAAATCCAGCAAACAGTCAAAGACACAGTGTGTTTTTTCAAGAAGAGACAAAAAAACTTGATACCAATCACTTTGAGTAACTACAATTTCAATTTTGCATAGAAGCACCACTACCAAAAAAATTAAGATACCAAATGTAATTGCGAAAAATATTAAGTGTAACTAATTAAAAAATGCAGTGAACTATGCCAAGGACTTATTTATCAAGTAAAGGGAAAAATTGAGATGAAGGGAACACACTTTATATTTTATTTCTTTATTCTTTTTTAAACATATGGCATGTAAATAAGGATTTGGGGAAGAAGGCTATGGAGACCTCTTTTTTCCTGCTTGTTACAATCTTCTTAAAGCCTACACAAATCAGTTTTGTTATGGGAAGGCATGGAACAAGACTACATCAGAGAAACCATGGAAGCTGAACCTTCCTGAGTAAGAGAGGCAGGTTTTGGTTTTTTTATTAAATATTTTTTATTATTTAACTTAAACAACTGAAAGGAAAACCTGATTGTCCAGGAACTTCATCCCTTCAGGTGTACTAATAAAGTTTCCAGGCTGGGTGATCCCAGAACTTTCTGAATGCTATGATATTTTCATTTAAATGGCAACAAAAACCAGTGCTCCTGCTATTACAGTATTCAAATACTTCACAAATATTCTTGATATTTTCTCTTTATCTGCATGGCTTCTGAATCCATGTTAGCATGTAATAAATGCATTTTTGCATACAAGTAAAATTCAGGCCCTCAAGCCCTATACAAAGCAAGCCAACAAACACCACAGGATTTCCCTAGAAATAGAGATAACATATGCACTTAAAAACATACACCACAAGGCTCATATGCAAGGTAACGCAGAGGTTACACCTGAGGCATCACGCACACACCCTGTGAGTGGTAGTGGTAGACCTGGCAGTGGTAGACGCTGTGTAAGAGCACTACAGGGTGCACAAAGGTTTACAAATGGCTTGGGACCACCAGTCCAGAACTTTTCCTGTAGATCCATACTAGATTACAGCAAGTATCACAGAGGCAAGGAACTTGGGTTTAATTCCCTGTTAGCCTATGGGGATTCAAACACATTTATTTCCCAGAAGAGTGCTTTAATTAAGAAACTAAAAGGCTGGATGGTGACAAGCTTCTTATCTGCTAAAGCTAGGTAACTACCCAGTTAAGAATTAAAATGCTATGGCATTCAGACTATCAGCAACAAGGATCACACTGTAGCCTAATAGCTGGGGCACTCAACTGCGAGAGAGTAGCTAGATTCTAGTCCCTGCTCCACGGACTATTTCTGTTTTGTCACTTGCGCTCTAACAGGAAAGAAAATTCAACAATTGTTCAAAATGCAAAGATTTGAACCCTGTTCTCTTCCCTCCCACTGCATGGTCCAAACTGCTAATTTTAAGATACTGAAGCATCACCACATCTATGTCTCTTTTTGGATCTAGCCCATGAAGTGTTACAGAGAGTTTTTTGATTGACTATTTATATCTCCCTTCAGAAATACAAGACTTTTTAGAATTTGGGCACCTCTTCAGCCATGAAGCTTTTTTAATTTCAGAAGTGTATGGCTGGGGATGTAGCTCTTAACAGCACTGCTCCATAGAGTGAATGAAGGCCATGCATTCCATTTTAAAGAGTATTTAAAGTTTCTTCTACTTTTAATATAGCATTCACTGGAGAAACCATAATATCCCCAAATGACTATTTGCAGAACTGGATCAACAGAATATTCTCTGCCCTCTGGAGGACACAAACTCTAGTAAATCCACCTCACAAGTCTAAAACAATGACTCAACACCCTCCTCTGTCCCCAACATCCAACATTGCATTATATGTTAATGCTAACCTTCCTCTTGTGTCAACTGCAGCATGGTTTTTTGGGGTTGTTTTTTTTTTTGTTTTGTTTGTTTGGGTGGGTGGGTTTGGTTTTTTTTGCAACTTGCATCTTTTGGATCATTTACTATTTTTTCCCTCCACCCTTATTTTTTCAATCCACCCTTAAAACACACAAGAACCGTAATGTTCACATAGGTTGACCAATATGAAAAATTAACTGGGAAGTATTTGTTCATTCTTTTAGAAACTGTTATATGCTTTTGGATACCACATTAAGTTAAAACTACTGATGGTGCTTTGCATCTTCCAACTTCTCATCTCAAATTCTTATTCCCTGCAGCAAGGAGGGATGCAGTCAAAGTAAAGCCTCAGATGTAAAGGAAGGCAAAATATTCAAGAAGCACTTGGACAACGCCCTCAGAGATATGGTGTGAATTTGGGGTTGTCCTGTGCAGGGACAGGAGTTGGACTTGATGATCCTTGGGGGTCCCTTCCAACTCAGGACATTCTATGGTTCCATGATATATCACTCCATGTATGTCATTTCCAGTGTATTAGCAGTGCCTCAGTAAATTAAGAGGTTTGCAAAGTTAATCATTGAAGAAATACATAGTTATTACTCTTAGACTACTACTTTTACTGTAAGTCTGTCCTTTAGTTTAGTGACTGCAGTCATCCAGAATGGTAAAACTTTGGTGATACTGATCACAACAGACTATGAGGAAAATCAAAAGCCTCTTGACTCTGTTAGAGCAAAGTACAGAACAAAAATATACACTGCATACTTCTAATGTACAGAACTGCACTTCTCTGAACTAGCTAATTTGAACAGACTGATATATTGATACAGACTTTTGTTTACTACAGAATAGACAAACTATTTCTACAGAATTTTAGCTATTCAGCTAACAAATTCTATATTAAAATATCCTGTTAAAAAACTAAGGAAACAAAGAGAATGAGACCAAGAAGAAAGCTGTGTCCATGTAATGCTTTCAAGACACCTGATCCTGGTTACTTATTGTGAAAAGGCTCAGGCAGAAACAATATTCAAGCACAGAAAAATCCTAAAATAACACTCACTTACTTTCAACACGGAATATCTGAAGTGAAATAAAATTGTTGTGTGCGTTCTAAGAGCATCTCTCAACTACTAAATTCTGTTTCCAAAAATTATCTGTAGGCCCTTGATGCAGAGACCATTATACAAATATTTAATAAGTGGCATCTCAATACTCAAATTGACTGTGGCCTCTTGGGATCTCTAACATATATTACATTAGAATAGTTCTATAAGTAATTCTTAAATAACCAACAAGTGTGTTTTACTAGTAAGCCATGTTTTAAAAGTCAGGCTGGGAGAGCCAAAGCTAATTGCAAGAGAGAATCCAAGCTAATACAAGCATCCAAGTTTAGTCAAGAACCTCACATATCAGCTTAGTATCAGTTCATGTCCTCAGAGACTTAAAAAAGCATTTATTTTTTTTTTAGCATGTAGCCTATCTGGCACGTAAGTTTCAAGACTTCTTTTTTACCTGAGAATTTGCAAAGTACTTATTTACATAAAAGAAATCTGCAAAATGTATAAATAAAAATAATATATGCTGGCAGAAAGAACTTCACACAAATTTACGCAGCGAGCAATGATATCAGTGACAATCTAATATCTGAAATTACATCCAATATAGAATAAAATCACAGAACAGTGACAAGTTGTGCAATACTGTGAGCGTGAGCTTTAAACATCTTTAAACATCTTTAAACTAAGCCCTTACTCAAATGATCTCATCTGGGCATCCAATAAAAGGATTTTCTTCAATTATGTTCACATAACATGGTTAAAAACCCAGTCTGAATCTTAAGATGCATCATCAATGCACAGTAATTGACATTAGATAGCTGTGTAATAGCCCAGAGGAACATTACAGATGTATTACATTGACTTAAATGGAACTAAGACAGTTAAAATACATACTTTTTTTTTCTTACAAAGGAAACTCTTTGAAAGTATGGAAGCTGCATTTCTATTTCTGATTCCACTGAAGGGACAAGAAAAAAGGATGAATCTCCAAATGCTCCTAAACAGCTATAAAAAGCTAACACACGGGAGAAGTAAAAATGCTATTCACCAGTTGTAGGAAAACAACTAGCCAACAGTGTAAACAGACAATAGATGTTTGTAAGTCTTCCCTCATCCTAGAGGTCGTGTACCAGAATCTATGGTAAAGCCTTATACTGGGACATTGCTTCCTTGCACTGATCTATAAAATGCCAGTATTCCTGAAGAAAGGGGGCAGACAGATTAGTGGAACAAGCTATAAAATTTCTTACAGGCACTTTTTGTCTGAGAGAAGGCCCCATACAAAGGCAAACTAGACTTTTCTACCTATTTGACTAACAGGTATATAAAAAAAATGCAGCAGAACACAGAGCCCAGCCTAACAAAATCTACTTTCTACAAGGAAATTATCTGCTTGGTAGCTGAGGGGAGAGCAGTGGATACTATCTACCTTGACCTCAGTAAGACAAACAGAGCTTTGCTTCACTTACTAAACTGTCTTTACCTCAACCCACAAGTTATCTCACTTTTGCCCTTCTCATTCTCTCCCTCATCCTACTTGGGAGCAGTAAGCAAGTGTCTGGATGGGGGCTTAGCTGCTGGACCGGGTCAGTCCACCACAATCACCTTCAGTGATTTCTTCCAGTGCCTTCCTCTGTACTGCATTAAAGCAGTATGTATTCCAGATATATTTGCCTAGAAAACAGATTACTTGCAAGTTCACTGGCTGCAAAACGGAAGAAATACAGGAAAAAATGAAGTCTTGAAAGAATCAACATTAACATCATGGTCAAAAAATGATAAAGTGCTATACTAAGAAAGATGGAATGGGAGAAATAAAAGTATTTCCTTGAGTTGCCTAAGAAGCCATTCAGGAACACGAGGCAAAGTGGAAGAGATGCCTTGTCATCTGTCAAATTTAAAAAAGAAAATAAAAAAAGAGATGAGAAAACAAATGTAATTATGAATATTGACCTGATACTGCAATACTAAGATTCCAGGAGATGCCAACTCATAGCAGTTCCAAACAAAAAAGTTCCTAGAAAATGAGCACTTGACATTTAGTAGAAATTCTGTAAGAAAACCCTCCACCTAGTTGCATTCAAGAGGTTGACTTTTTTACCTAACACCAAAAATAATCTGTATAAGATATGATATATTTGATCAACAAATTCTGTAGAGGCACATAAACCCAAAGGAAAAAAAAAATAAAAGAGTAAACAACACCGCTAAGAAAGATTTCAGTATAACTTGTCACATTATAGGCAACAAAAGATATTACTGTCAGTCCCAAAGGAAGTATGCCTTTGTCAATTCACAAAGAGCTAGACTTACACAAGTAACTGAGAAGTATTTTCAATACAAAAATAGCTGAAAAGCGCTGAAAAGCCATTTCCAGTATTTAGCTAGCACAATTCAAACCAAATGCAAAGATGAAAAGTCAGACATGGAAGAAGATGACAGCAAAGGAATCTATTGGCATTATTTCTTTATCTTCTATTGTTTTTAAAGAAGAGCTAAGTTTATTTTTTTAATGCTTTATTCCCTTGCAAGCATTAAGAAAGCAGTGTGCTCAAGCATTTTGCTTAATGGTGAGGAGGTGAAGGGAAAGAGGAACTGCTGAAAATCTTGGGAGTACTCCCCCCCCCCCCTTTTTTTAAAAAACTTTTATTTTTTATGTCAGTTGTAATAGGAGCCATAATTAAATTCTGAACCCTCACCAAATACCCAATTGTTCTATACAGGTTAATAAATGTCATTAAAATAAGTGGAATCTAAAGTTCTCCTGAAAGAAGACAAGACATTAGTAAATTAGGAGCAGATTCACAGATCCACCAGACATCACCAGAAGTAGTACAATCACTTCAGAAACAGGAAGCCAATCGTTTAGTACCCAAGAAAAAGAGAAATATCCCACAAACAAACAGCATATGCTTCTGTGAGCATGATTAAGTGAATGGAAGGCAATTGAGTTTTGGGCCACTGTATATAGCCTCAGGTGACCGACTCTCAAATTGATATCAGTGGACAACGGGTGGTGCACAAGGCTCCCAAATGTGATCGTATCCATTCAGTCTTTTTAAAAGAACATAACTTCTCATTCTTCCAACTGAAGTTCGATACAAGTGCACTGCAGTAATAACACAAATTTTGAGGGCCTGACAACATTATGTTCCCTAAGAACATGGGGCACTAATGCCTTGGCCAGAGACCAGTTTTTCTCCTGCATTATTACCAAAAGAAAAAAAAAATCCCACCTTCTTTCTACTGTGTGAGCACAAGCATTTACTCGTAGTAAACTGAGAGAAATTAATTGGAAACTAGCTTGGCAAAATACTATCATCTGGATCAGTTCACATTTTGTTTACCATATATATGAACGATTTTGCTGGGATAAATGAGAGCTCATGGAGAGGATTACTTCTCTAGGTGGGATTAATTTCACCATTAATAAAATGGAGTGAAAGATTAATTTATCATAAAGAATTGCTAAAATATTCAATACTTGTCTTTGAATAAGGCTCAGCAAGGGATTTTTAAGGAGAGACTATTGGGATTACAAGCATTTGGTATATTTGGTTTACTTCTCTATTCTTTTTATAAAAACAATTTCATAATTTTGCCCTTGTTAAGCAATGTGTTAAACTTTTCTAGTGAATGGGACGCTTGAAGATACCTACAGAGCCATAATCATTAAGCACACAAATAATTTCTGTTTAGCTAGTCTGCTCTCCATTAACAGCCTTTACGCCTCATTTGTATAACATCAGTCTCTACATTCTTTGCTAGAAGCTATACTTTATGATATGGTTTTGATTTATATAATGTGGCTAAGTAACGTTCAGCTCTTCCAGATAGCTAACATATGCAACTTACCAAATGTTAAGCTCTTTGTTAAGTAAAAAACGCCTAGCATAGCCTTCACACTCACCTAGCTACTACTCACATGAATCAAAAAGAAGTTTACATATAAAATGGGAAAATATATCTTGACTTACCCGCTCCTCAAACTGATCTCCTATAATGGGCAAATCCTTCCCCCCCTTCACTGTGTTTTTTTCCTGCTTGTTATTCAGTGGAGGCAGTGTCTTTGCTTGTCAATCAGGACAAGCCAGCAAATACCACTGAGAGGATACCTGGCCTGACAAAGCAATGCTTGCAAGAAAGGAGACAACACTTAGTTAGATAAAGGAGTGTCAAGACTATCTTCTTAATTAATGCAAGTGAACTACACAAAAGCAACACATGATTACACCTGTTTCAGCAGTGGTCAGAAAGCAGAAGTCCCATGTCCCACCCTTACCTATCCCACCTGTGCAATCCAGCCCCTCCCTCACACTGGCACTCCTGAGGTCCCCCCCGAGTTGATTCAATTTGTTCAGGCTACAAAAAACTCATCTCTCAAAAAGAAGATTAGTTTTCCATTAGGTTAGCCAGTTAAATTTGTTTCGCACAGAGTAAAAAACGGCAGGATGGAAGAGTACTAAAGAAACAGAGTCTAAAAAATTTTACAATAGAGGTAAAAAATTGCCAGCCTTGCTCACCGTTCACCTACTGGAGCAGAGCTCAGTGCTGAACCAGATCATACAGCTGATTCAGCTGAAAAGGATCCCTTCTTTCTGGCAGGTTAAGTTTCAGTTGTTTTGGTTCCCTGCCCGCAGAGCCACACAACAGGTTATGTCAGCGCAGCGCAGCATGGGAGTGAACAAGCAGCAATGATGATAGAGCCATGCCCAAAATGCCACGGGGCATAAGATTAAACCTGGACAGAGTCCTGTTGGGCTCTCAAGCGGTGACCAGTTATAGCAGACTGCATGGTACACCAGAAGAAAATTATCTCTGAATAACACAGCCTGAGATGTAGTGAATGCAGGAAGATAAAATCCCCAAAGTGCTGCATGTATTTTCCTAACAGACAAGCCAGCTAGGTACAGGGAAGGCCTGTTCAAACTAAGTATTAGTGTAAAAATGCTTTTCCTGGCATTTCTTCATGTATAGTTTTATAAAAATTTGTAATTGTGTGGCTTATTTTAGACATTTGAAATACTTTTACTTACTGCTGAGTTTTACTTTAGGCTAGCTTAAGTTAAGAGTAATTTCAAGGCTAGTTAACACCTCTTTAGGTACTTTCTCCAGAGTATCCAAAGATTCAAAGGATCGCCCACATTACCCTCACAAAATGTGAAGGAACAGTCCAAGAGCCGGTATCTTAACAGATACTTTCCAGCATCAGGAAAGTCTCCTTGGCGCTACCCACTAGAAGACCTCTCTGGCACACACAAGAATTGTAGGATGCACACATAATCCTGTGGAGGCAAAAAATAGCGAATACTGTGTCCATATTAGTGTTTCTGTCTGGTTCAGGAGTGTGGCTTTCAGGCTATCTCCTAACAGTCCCTGATCACCAAGCTTTGGTTCACACTGCAGAGAAGGATCAAAGCATGAATGCTGAATTCATTCTGGACAAAACTAAACAAGATGTCCTGCAAGAGTGCACCTAATGCACTCCAACCATTAGAGTTCACTCCATGGGTTTTGAGCTAGTGTGAAGCAAAACACCATGAGCAGTGTGGATGTGAAGCTCCCAGTACTAAGTGGTTTGCTCTACAAATCTGCTTCTCTTAGGCTGCACTACTTGCTAACATAGATTTTACTTAAATTGAATGAAATCACAAAAGGTTAAGTTAACTTACTGAATTACAGTCAAAAGACTTACATAGGCACAGCACAAAAGGAAAGAAATTTTTTTAACTGTCTACTTATCGTTGTGGAATTGAGAGAGCACCTAATTATCCAAATATAAAGAATTTCTGCATCTGTGTGTTTTTTCCTGCAATGGCTGCTAGCTGGAATCTAGGGGGTTAAGTTTTAAATTTATGCTTTCAATGATTTATAATATATATTTTGCTATTGCCTCAAATGGCTCCAGGCTGATGTTTTCACAATATCTTAAACATAGAGGAAGCTCTTGAATGTGCCCTAATTGTTAGATACTTTCTAGATGCTAATGAGATCTCAACCATTCATTTTAAAGTTTTTTTTGTCTGCATATTTTTCACATGCACAGCTGAATTTACTTTCTAGAGGCTGAAGTACAGGTAGAACATTTTTAGCAGGTGTTTGTTCGGTGCAGAAGAAGGATACTAGGAATAATCTGAATATGAAGACTTGCTAAAATTATTAGGGAGGGTACCAGAAGCTGCTATTATTCTGGTATGAAAAACTGAAAATGATTACTATTTCACATCTAAAATCTCCCCTATGATTTGATGAGTCCTCACAGCATCTTACACATAACAATAACCAAATATAAGACATGCAATCAAGGAATTAAGAGATTTTTCTAATATTAAGGATAATCCATGATGCCCCAGTTTAATGCTATACAGAAATTTGCCTCAGATGCCTTTTCCAGAAAGATGTTCTGTTCATCAAAGCACTCAAAAAAGTCTACTTGAACCCTTTTCTGACAAAACAATGGTGAAATGACAACTAGTTATTTTCACTAATTCTATTTGATCAACTGCCAAGCCAAAGAGAAAAGTCATGTCCTGAAACCATCGTGCACAAACTAGAGCTATACTCTTTGGAATAAAGAAATAGGAACAGGCAGGTAAGCATCCTTGAAGCTTAACGATCACAGGAAATTCTTCAGCAGTTGCTTTTTTTCAGCAGTTGCTTTTAACATGAACTTTAGAGTTTCCATTTTGATCTTCGATGCTTAGAAGAAAAAGCCTGAGTCTAACTCAGATAAGAAGGTCCTGCACTTTGGAGACACTAGTAATAGTTTTAATTCTTACCTCATTGGAATTTAACTGGCAAGATCAGACCTTAAGGTTTTACAGTTACCTCCCTACTGTGGGACAGAGCATGTTCCTAAAAAAACAGATGTCAGAAGAGCATTAGATTCTGGAGCAGTTTAAATGTACCCAACTTGAACCGTATACATCTTACTAACATGACCATTCCCAACTTCTTGAAGCTCTGTGCCTTGCCTTCTGTCCAAAGAATTATGCCATACAGTGCTACCCAGTAGTCACATTTACTTGGAAAAGGTGTAAGATTTCTCTCAAAAATCTCAACAGCTTCTTAAGTCTCCTGGTTTATTCTACATACCTTTTACTGGTTTCTTCTTGTCTTTATTTTGCTAAATAAATGCCAGAACAAATGCCTGCATGCCCAGAATGGTTTGGAATCCCTTGCAATGGGAGGCTGGGAGGGAAGAAAATTCTCCCCCCCCCAACTTTTTGGTCTGTTCGATTGAAGTGGTCACTAAAAAAAGCATACCATCAATTCTATTTTACAATAACTAGAAGTACTTTCATTTAGATTTAGCTAAAGCTAGTAGCTAGGGAGTTATAACTCATTGATCTACTATACACATCTATCAAGGTGAAGGAACATCATTAGAGTGACTCTCTGAGAAGGAATTCTTTCAGGACACCATAATGACAGTAGGAGAAAAACCTGGAGATTACAAAAACATTCCCCAAAAAACTCCGCTTTATATACCATTTGTTCTAAAATAGTCTCTCAGTTTTCTTCAGGTATTAAATCAGAGCATAACAGCATTGCTGAAGTTTTAATCAGAGGGAGTTACACACATACAAGCATCTGTTGTGACTTTTTCCCCAGCATCTCTGGGGTTTTCTGAGTATTATCTACAGATACACTTTGTCCCTGCACTATCTTTAAAGATATGTTTCACAACATTTTTCCTCAATATGCTTATTTTTCCAAGGAAGCTGACTTTGAGGATTCTTGATTTGCTGCAGGCTTATTCCCCTTCAGTATTCAGACGACTAAAAAGGAAAATGAAGCCAAAAAAAGAAGAAATGAGAAGTACCTATTCCCTTTAATCTTTGGGGTTTTCTGCTTTTTCTGGAAACAACAGGTATTTTTCTCACCAGATATGTACCTACTTTTAGGCATCTTGCTGCTTTCTCCTGATTTTTTTCTGAGCTGAAGATTCTGACAGGGAGTACATAATAAGCTTTTGGCTTCCCACCATCTACACTGCTATGCCACTACTCTACAGCATATGGAAGAACCATGCCAGTGGGAAACTACCTAATATCTATTTGAATTCCTGGAAATTTCCTTCCTCCAGAAACATACACCGACACCCAAACGTTCCTAAGGCAAGATTTGAAAGTACCTAGGTGAAAGGATACATACCTGCCTAACACCAATGCCTTCTCTTTTACAATCTGGTCTGTCTTCATAATCCCATGACAATTGTTTCGGCAAGGGGTGAGAAATAGCAGAGTGGAAGTATATTGGTTTGCCAAATTCCTAACTAGCGCCACATTCAGTGTCTCTAAGAATTACTGGATGAAGGCTTTACAGATTTCATCTCAGGCCTTGCTATCAATCCTTCTCTAAATGGCCTATCCCAGGGCATTAAAAGCAGCTCGCTAAGAGAAAAGGAGGTGTTATGGATTTTTTTTTTTAATGGCAATCTCTGCCTTTTCCATCATTTGCAGAGATCTTAGGAACCTTCCCCTTCCGAGTCAGACCTGCAGGATACTTACTGCAATTCATTTTAATTCCTGAAGAATGCATGTTGTTCTTCATCTGTACAGCCTCCCATAAAATGATTCTGAATAACAGCTCACTTCATAGATTTCAGTATGAATTTAAATCCCCCACAACATATATTAAAAAACCAAAAACCCCAAACAAAAAACCCAGAACAAAAAACACCAGCAATAACCAAACAAAACAACACACCATATAATTAAATTTCTACTTCCCACTTTTAGGTCTCAAAAGTCACCTATGATATAGAGGAAAACCAACAAAATAAATACAAGAGAGTTTTTTCAAATGAAAAATATTCCACATAGATTTTAAATTCCCTACGGTATACAGTACAATGAAGAAAACTAAGAGTTTCATAACCACACAGTAAGTACTCAAAAGCCCAAAATATATTATAGTCCAAAGCCCACATGCATTCTGGTTCCTTACTCTACTACAGAAGTGATATAATTTAATTAGAAAAGGAAAAAGTATATCTGAGAAGCATGTATTTCTATAGTTGCAGTCCTAAATATGTATGCAATACTTAACATATTACTATATTGGTCTAGTAATACAATTTGTATGTTGAATACATAATGAAGTGTCATATTAAGTATATAACTTAAAGATTACTGTTCTAGGTAACTCACTTGCATAGGGAGCTAAATTAACACTGAGTCAGTTCTTTCAGGTCTTGGTATACATAAAAAAACCACTTCACTGCTCAAAAATAGATTCTGTAATACACAGCTATTCACTAAATCACTGAAGTCAGCCAGTGGAAGTTTTGCTACTTACCTCATAGTATGAGAAACAGACAATGCATTTTATCCCTTACAAAATACTGGTAATATCATTTACCCACCTTGTCATAGTAGGATAGAGCCCTGTTTTGCAGGATTTTGCAAAATGTACACAGAAGATTATTCTTGAGAGTTTATGCTAATTTTTTTTTGCACTTGATAAGTAAGTTAGGCATAAAATAAGCCTCAGTACATTAGTACGAGAACAAAACAAGTAAACAAAACATCACATACAAATCTTACTTGCAAAATGAGATTTTCTAAGATAACTGCCTAATTAAGCCTATTTTTCCCAAGCACTTTTTTATGCAATTACTGTTCCTTGTAAACTTCAAAATATTTTTCTCAATTCTTTTGTGATTCAAAAAAGGCTACTTTTTTATTAATTAAAAACATCCGACATAAAAAAAGGCTGCTACCTGCTCGTTTCCCATATGGTTGTTTATTACCCTCCTACTCTCCAAGAACAGCTTTTTCAGGCATTCTGCTAAACTTTCAGGAAGAATTCTGTCATACACAAGACTATTAATATAAGACCATTTCAATAGGAGAGGTAAAGAGTTGCATACTACATCTACACATAGGAACAGAATGTAAATTATCTCTTTTATTTATTCTGCACTTCAAGACTTCGTAAATATTCTAACAAGATCTAAAATTTGTTCTCATTTTTAGTTATCATGTCCTCCTATTACATAATATTAATCTCATTAATTGCAGACAATAAAAATGATACTTGCTTACCTCCAAAAAAATTTTTAAACCCTATCAGCAATAAAAAATAAATATTTTCCCACATATTCAAAATAAATTTTTCAGCTTGAACAACTGAAAAAGCAAAGTGAAAATCTTACCTTTCACTTCACAAAGGCACTGCACAGCAATGTTCTTTGATTTTGAAGTGTTATAAATTTCAATATAGACATTTTCAGAAAAGCTATGGGTGAGATCCTAATACGATATAAAAGTACCTCTCAACAAAGACGCTCTACTCTCTTACTTGAAAAAACAAACAAGCAAACAAACAGACAGATATGGCTAAATCAACATTAAAGGTGAGAAATTCTGTGTCTGCCTATCAGGCTTTCATATGCTAGACTCTCCAAAGCACGGGCTGATGATCATATATTCTGTTATTGTCCAGTCAACGAAGCCAGCAAACCAACTAAAGGTTATCCCAGGATTAAGTTAGTTCTCATGAAATCCACGATTGCTAATTTTTAAGGTAAGTAGCACAGAAAGTTTTCCCGCAGTACTGAAAAAGGGGAAAAATATAAATCTAGAAAAGTAAATGAAAGCATAATGTACTGGGTAAGCTCTGTGCTGTTAAATATGAACTACAGACATGGAGCGCCAAGGCGAAGATGGAAGTCTTTCAACTGTACTTGGGTAAGTAACCTCCAAATCAAGAAATACTGATTAAATAAGAATTCTCAACCCTGCTCTATAAGAACACATAAACCTCCAAATTAATGGACATTTCATAAATAAGTAGGTACTAATTAAAACATCCATATGTAGTTGGGAAATAATCTCTTGCTTTATATACTTTTAACTTCAGTTTTCCCACTTCTTTCAGGTCAAAAGAAACAGTATAATAGCAAGCAAATTAAACGATAAGTGAAAGAGTCTGCTTTATCAGTGAGATTCCAGCCACCAATTTTTTTTCCACAGTGCACATTAAAAAACAGAGAAAAAAAAATCCAGGACTTTCTTCTAATTATAAAAGATAAAGGTTCCTATTCAGCACTGTTAAACTATAAAAAGGAAACTGGGCAATTGTATAGATCACATTCACTAGACATAAAAGCTTATCATCATAGCCATATCAAAAAATCAGAAAGAAATGCTTTTGTGAAGACTTATGGCTACAAATGGCAAAGGAGATCTCCCAGTTTCTATGGATAAACTCAACATTATGACAGCCTTAGAGTTGGAAAGGCAAAAAAATCAATGCTGCTCAAAGTCTAGAATGTTTTACTCTTAATAGAAGCACAGCATTTTTCTACTTCTAGAATTCAATCACTGAACTAAGCTCTTGGAAGAAAACTAAGGCTCCCAGGAAAAGCTACTGAGTTGAATCTATGTTTTGAAGATGAGTGCCCAATAAGATGTAGTTTTTGAGGGAAAGGCAGATCACAAGCAAAAAGCTAACCAACTTCAGTGCAGGCAATTAGGGTGATTAAGACAATAACTCCTAGCAAACAATGTCAGTCCTTACCATCCCACCCACACCTCTGCAAGGAAGTTCACGGTAACTTCCAAGGCATGTCCAAAACATGAATAGCATCACCACTGAGAAAAGATCCTGCAACTTGCGTGCTATTAATGAAGAGTCTTAGAGGAAAGACACAAGAAGGTACCTCAAAGTAGGAGACAGGCACATGAATTTTTAGTTGAAAACTGACAGTACATGTATTTCTAAAACATGCCTGACAAACACATTGTGACACCCCAACTATTTTGTTCACTACGTTTCTCAAACATAATTTTTACAGAACTTTACATCGGTGAACTTCAGCTCTGCCCAGGAAATCTCTTTGGACAATGTTCTCAAGTGACAACGCCCCTCCTTGTCTGAGAAAAAAGCTTGCTTCGAAGTGATACATTCAGACACAATGTGTACGCACTGTGTTATTTCAACAAACTAAATAGTCTCAGTCATTTAAAGATGCTAGCGAAATCTTTCATGCTACAGTATTAAGAGGCTAAACAAGGTCTGAGGTTACACATTCAGAAACCTTTGTCTGCTTTATTGCATAGGCCAATGGCAACAATTATCATTCAAAATGTTTTAATCTTTACTTGGAGGAAGAAAGGAAGAATAAAGTACCTGAAGAAGAAACCATTAGTGAAGGGTTGCATTTTGCCAAAACCCCTTATTCCCTTTAATTGTAAAAATGTTTCATAAAGGTGAAAAGCTGTATCACTTTTTAAGCAATACTAAATACAGTAAAACTATCCTGAAAAAGAAAGTTAGACTAAGTTGTTTTTTTTTTTTTTTTAAACAAGCAAGAAACAATACAAACAGAGGAGCAAAGACAGAAAATGCTGTCTGTGTCTGGTGATGGCTCTTTTCTCACAGACCTAGCTCAAGAGCAGACAAACACTGAGTGAAGCTTTATTAGCCAACCCCAAACGTGGCAAATTTTTATCAGGAATATTCTGAAAAAAACATGTAACAAAACATCAAGTTTTGACCAGCTACACTATGTGCTTACTGGACAGAAAACAAGAAGAGAGGTAAAGAAGAAGAAAATGGGGATGGAGAGGAAAAAGAACAAAATAAAAGAGCAACCAGAGAGAACCAGAGTCTCTTTTTTTCATGAGGCTAATGGAGATGGCAACATCATTTAGATCTCTCTGGACGGTTCTGGTCAAGGGTCAGCTTAGTCCCTTCACATGACAAGAAAGGTCACAGATTATGTAACTTTTACCAACGTCACCACCAGTGGAGGATGACCTAATATTGATCCAACTCTGGGCATCACGAATATTTTGTTCCCTCTTCTAACCAACTTCAGTATTACAAAACTCTGTACTTACTAATCTGGGTTCAATATCCTGACACCAATGGTAGCTGATTAACAACCATACTGTTAGAGATAGCCCAAACCAGAAAGGCTTGCAAGGGGCAACCAGAATAATTCCGTATCAAGATTTGTATTTTACTAAGGAAGCATTAGTGCACAACACGGCAGACAGAGCATGCATATAATCCAACTTTTACCATAAGCGCAGATGGTTTTCCTCTTTTTCACTTGTTTATCTACTCCATATTTCTTGTTTCTCTGTGTATGTTTCTTTTTTAAAAGAAGATATCTGGAACACTTAAATGACAAAGCTTTGGGCACTGTTAGCCCAACTCTGCTATCCCATTCACCATCAAAAAAATCTCCCAATCTGACAGCTAGCATCACGGTCCTTTCAAAATATATTTTACCATAAGTGTAACCTCATGACAACATAACACTGAAGCTCTATTTTTAGTTCATATGCCTGCACTATGTATCAATGATAGTGCACTATGTATCAGTGATAGAAGAGGGAAAACTTACGTTTGGAACTTAAGTGAGCAGTATCTTTAATCTGAACACTTCATTAATGCTGGGGCTGAGTATGACACTTTCATGGTTGCATTCTTTTCACATGTGGCAAAGCGTCTTGAAATGATAACGCACAAAGAACTCAATTTTCTGTCCACAAACTAGGGAGACTTCCTACTCGCATAAGACATAACCCTCTAGTTTACAACAAGTTTCACAGTTTTGTAATCCACCATTGTTTATATTTCCTCCTGTTTCAGTAAATACACTTAACTCTACAAGCTTCTGTATAGAGACTCAAAAATAAATGTGAATGACATCTGCAAGTCAGCAGATGCTGTATACACTAAAGTACTCTTCCAGGTTTTGGGAAGACGGTTCTTTCATGTTGAGAAAATGTCCTAATTATGGACTCCATTCTTCTCATTGACTCTTAACTAAAATACCTTGACAGTTTAGATATAAGAGAAGTTAACAAGTAATTTTTTTTTTTTTTTTTCAAAAACAAGGTGTTGCATTCCGCATAATTTTGTATTTGAACACAATAAGTTACTTTGGCTAAACAATAAGCAAACTTTCTGTTTCTCTAATCCATTGTACCTGTCTTAATTTGTCAGAAGTGAAGAAATACACATTTGTTTCTAGACAGGAAACTAGCAACAGACACACAAACACAAAGGTCTACTAAGCAAAACCAAATACAATAACTTACTCAAAATTGAATGCAATGAAACTAAGCTACACAGCAAACATTATTCACTTGGTATTAATATACTCTGAGGCCATGTGCATCAATCTCAACATCAGACAAGACTAACAACATGTCCAAATAATTCTTTAATGTCCTCATTTAAAAATAAACATACAATTTCACTCCAAATTAATGCAAAGGAGTTACTCCTAAGTAAATTTAAATTCCCTCTGACTACTACCATAAGGTGCAATAATGGTACTTTCTAAACTGAGTATACCAGGTCTAATAGGAACATAAATCTATCTGCCTGTGCTGATAAGCCCGCAAGTATATACTGCTAACAAAACAAACATATGGCTATGATCTTAATTAGAAAAAGCTAAAGAAGTCATGTTATGTTAATTATCTCATTTCTGATCACTGAGCTATTCTAAATGATTAAACCAAAAAATAGTGCTCGTACCTAACCTTTCCATTCCTACACTCATTCCTTCATATACCAGCCAAGAAGCAATTATTAGTTCACTTCTATGAGAAAAATTCAGAAAAGTGCATTTTTAAATCTGCTGTCTTTCCACAGCTGAAACAGCAGAAACAACTAGGGGGTCCAAACCCTCCAGAGTACACATATTCTTTTCCAGGGGTTAAAGGAAATGCCAGAGCGGAAAAGTTTGGCCAACTATGATATTAAGGCAATACGTTTATATAAAATTTTACTTCATGTCTACAAACATACACAAAAAGGGGATTAGAAAAACTGTCAGAAACCAAGGTGTCCCCTTTCAAAACGGCAAAATAATTCTTTGCAAAATTTTTCAGCCTGCAATTCCAAACAATGGCATTAAGGGGAAAAGGATGAAAACTGTTCCGTTCACTTATGCCTTTTGGTCTTCCTTTAAAAAAAAAAAAAATTTAAAATCAGGCCACGTGCTCTTCTCAATGGAATTGCAAATTATGACACAAAGTTAAAAGAGTTTAATAGTTCTCAAACAGGATTTATAGTACAAAATAAAAACCTATGTATTCTGAAAGATTATCTGAATCTATCGCGGGACTTAATCATTATTTAAATTATTGTAACACCGTATGTATCTGGTACTGCATTCTGGGAAGATTTGCAGGTGAAAATTATTAGAACTCACTGATCAGCTGAAAATAATAATCTAAGTTACAGAGCATGAAGTTGTACAAAATAGGCAAAGAGCATTCTGTTAGCAGACACCACCTTCTCGCTTTAACTCGTACAATAATACGTAATTGCACGCATGTCCTAGCCTTCAGAAAGAAAAGCTACAGACTCCCCCAATCTGACTTTTGCGTCTGGTCAAACCTGCTCTGTCCTCATTAGGGATACGACTGCCTGACATCTGAAAGCAACGCCACGGATTTCCACTTCTGTTACACCCTGCTTTTCTAGAGGTTTACCGTCAAAAACCTTGCAGCGAAACGCTTTGCAGGGAGGGCTGAACTCCTGCCCCCGCGGCACCCCCCGGGGCCGGTCCCGGGAGTTCAGCACCGGGCAGTGGAACAGCGCTCGCGGCGCCGGGGGCTCCCCCGCCCCGCCGGGCCCCGCCACCGGGCCGCCCCCGCCACCGGGCCGACCCCGGGTTACATATCGCTGGGTTTAATAAATAACTTTCAGGTTAACTCCGGGCCTCCTCTCCAAGGAATGCATCATCCCCTTTCACTCCGGACATCTTCCGACTCCTAGGCGTGCTCACAACGCTGCTTTCCACGAACAGCCATGTCTTCCCAGGCTCCCGATAGAAGCCACTGAGCTTGACGCGCAAAAGTGTCACTAAAACCTCTCGCCCCTTCCGTCACCAGAAACGCCATTTACGCCCTTATACACTCGACACCCGCCCCCCCGGGGCTTCATTTCGGGGCGTACCCGCGCTTCCACCGGAGCGCCGGGCTCCACGGCACACCGGAACGACCGCAAAGGCCCCCCCCGAGACCGAAGAAACCCCGACCGCACGTAGCGGCTGTTGCTCCGGGAACCCTCCGTGCCACCACGGCACGCCGTGCGCCGGGGCTTTATTAAGGCTCATCCCTGCGCCGTGAGCGGCAGCCCCGCACACGCCCGCCCGCCCCCCCGCCGACAGCAGCACACCGGCACCCCCCCCGAAAGTGAAGGCCGGGGAGGGGGAGGAGAAAGAGCCATCCGAAGTGGGCCTGCCGTGCGGGGCCTGCCGCGCTCGGAGGAACCCCCGGCGCCGGGGACCCGGGCCGCTCCCGCCGCCCGGGGAGGGCAGGCCCGGCTCCCGCCGGCCCGCAGCCTGCGCCGGCCGCAGCCTCCCTTCTCAAACGCCTTCGCACTCACGGCTCCGCCACGTTCAGAAGCCCGGCCACGTCTCGACCCGCCCCCCGCCGTCCCCGTCGGCAGACGCCCACCCCCGCGCCCCGTCCCCTCCGGGCGGGTTATCCCCGGGCCGGTCCCCCGGGCTGCGGCGCCCAGCAGCCCGCCCGGCCGCCTGCGGCAGCGGCGCCCCGCGCCCGCCGCCCGGCCTCCCGCACACGCTCCCGGAGCGCCGCCCCCGGGTCCCCGTCCCCGGGCCAAGGCCTCGGCTGCCGCCCGCACGGCGGAGCGGCGGCTCCCTGCGCAGCGGCGGCGGCGCCACAGGAGCCGGCCGGCGGGGCAACCGGCGGGGCGGCCTGACGGCGCGCACCGAGCGGCGGCCGCCCCCCGCCTCTCCCCCCAGCGCCCTCCCCGGCCGCGGCCCGTTACCTGTGAGGACCCCGACGCGGATTTGGTGGTCGTGGTTCGTTAGAATCATTCCCTCCGACGCCATGTTTCCCGGCGCAGCCACCGCACTGACGGGCGGGGGGGGGGGGGGGGAGTGTAGGGGGGGCGGGAGCGCCTCAGGAGCGGCGCGAGCGCAAAGGGGGCGGGGCGGGGCCGGGGGGCGGGGCCAACCCTGGGAGGGGCGGGGCCAGCGCCGGCCTGGGCGAGCAGATACAGCCGCGGCGCGAGCGCGAGGCCGGCGTGCCGCGCGCGGCACAGGCAGTACCAATCTAGTGCCGAGAGCCCCGGGCCCGGCACCGGTTGCCGCCGATCGGGGCCGGCGCGTGACGCCACGCGCGTCCCGGGGGCGGAGCGGGGGGGGCAGGGGCGGCCGTCGGCTGTGCAGCCGGTGCGGTGCATCTGCTCCTCACGGCCACCGAGGCGCCCTGTCATCTCGCACCCGACACCCTCGCCGACACCCCCGGGGAGGTGGCCGGCTCAGCATGTGCCCCGGCCGAAGCTTAGCCGCCCCCCGCCTGGCCGCACCCCCGGCTTGGCACCCCGTCACCCCCTGCTGCCCCTGAACACCCCTCGGTACCGCTGAGCGCCAACACGCCTTCCTTATATTTTTCACCCGGAGCAGCCCCGTCGCTCGGGTGATGGCGCTGCCATGCCAGGGCCGGGGCCAGCCCTGGGGCGCCGCTACCCAGACACGCTCCAAGGCAGGAGGAGGGCAGGGCTGCCCGGCTCCGCGAGCACTGAACCTAAAACCCGGGGTCAGGCCGGCATAAACCAGTTGTGAAAATAGGCGGCCGGTCGCTCTTCCAGCCTGGCTGGCTGGATTTGAGCTCGCAGCCGTGTTTCTCTTGGTCCCCAGAATCCGAAGTCATTTTCATCATCTGATTACACTGGGTTAACGACTCGATTCTTCAGACCTCTGATAATGGGAAAAGATAGGCAGGAAGGATGGTAAACACCCTTTCTTTCAGTTAGCGTGAAATACAGAGATACAAAATTTTCCTGACAACTTTTGAGCCCCCAGGGGTAAGCAAGGCATTTTTGCAATCTTCTCAGGTCTCTTCCCTTCTTTCCCCCTCGAGCCCTCCCCCTTTCCTCTGAGATTAAAACTGTTGTCACACAGCCTTTAGATAAAACAACTTAGTATCACAACAAGTGTCTTTACTCTGACTTGTTTGAACTATATCATCCGGGAAACTGTTCGGAAGCAAATGTTTAAACTTGTTTTGAATAAATATGTAGGCAAATGTCTTCCACATTTAATAGCAACATCATCAACTGCAAATGATAACCCACTGTCAAAGTTCAAGCCCTCTGACTCTAGCGGATATTTATATTTTCAGATATTCCTGTTGAAGTTTCAATACTATTTTGCTAGTAGCAGACTCCGGGTTATTCTCCTTTTGACTGTGTACTAACAAGCAATTATTGAAAACATTTGTAATTTGCGTAGACATTAATGAACCATTTCAGGAGTTTCCTCTTTATCTTTTATATCATTTTCTTAGATGGACCACCAGCGCAAAAACAAAAGCCTGAAGAAATATCCTATGTCTCAGGGAAAGTCGCACTCGTAGCACTTTGATGGGGTGGTGCACCAGCACACAATATCAGTATTTCTATATTGGCACAGCAGTTGCAGTGTGTGCAGCCACAGAGACTGAGAATTCAGGCTCCAGAGATCTCTGGTTATGCAATGGTATAATACAACATATGTGGGTGGGTGTAAGCCTGAACCCAAAACAGCATGCTTACTGAAGATATACTGCATCACTGGTGCTCATACTGCTGTTCCCTCACGGGTTCAGTCACTATGTGTTGAATGTTCTGCTGTAGACAAGGCAAAAAGATTTTTTTTCTCAAATGTGTCTGAAATTATCTAAAGTACAAGCAAATAGCTTGACATTTTGTAGCTTCCTGCAGAGGATTCTCACACCCTACACTAAAAACAGTATTGTTTATTCAGAGCATCTCACAGTCTCCCTGTGTAGCCTGTTGATTTGTTGCTCTTGTGGATGGTAAGACAGGGCAGAATTCAGATTTCACTGGCAACATTAGCTTTGGTACTTCCTGGCTTATAAGTGCCTACTAGTGGGATTTGTGGGGGATTTTTGGTATGGAAATGTAGTAGAGGATTGTATTAATGTAATGAAATAGTATAAGTTTACAAACTTTTAAGAGACTGAGTCAAGAAGCAGCTGAAATCAGGAGGAGGGTTTTTATTATCGTGGTATGAAAGTCCTTGTAAACTAGATTGTTAATATAATGGTAAATCCATAATAGCTCAAGAGAAGGTTGCAAATGGGATGATGTCCTGCAGTCAAGTTTTCAACTTGAGTAAGGAAGCAAGTGTGTGTGAGGAAGAAACCTTTTACCGCAGGGAGACGTTCTAGGAAATACGCTGGCAGTCCATACCAGAGTTCAGGTTGAGTGTCCAGAGAAAAACAAGTTTTCCTCATCAAAGTCAGTACACAACTGATAGTCACATTTTGTCCTGGTCATGTCAGCGCTGAAGTGTAACTCAACTTAGTAACCTCTCAGGAAATTTTTTGCATTACTTTGTCTGCCAGCTGTTAATTATCAGTATCTGTCCATTAACTAAGCACCGCCCTTCCATTAAGCTGGTTCTTCCAGCCATGTATGTTCCATGCAGTCTTAGTCCACTGGCTGACATTGTAGGCTTTCTGATTTTATCATGAGCACTATAGAATGACATATGTTAATTACTCATTTGGGTGAAGCAGTTTGACCATACAGGAAGCACTTGTTTAGTTACCTGTAGAAACCTTGATGCAAAAAAAAAAAAAAAAAGAGACTTCAGTATGATCACGGGAACATACCAGTTCGTTCTGTTGATTACAGTGTGGGCAAGGATGATTTAAAAACTCATTGAAAGATTGAAAGTTACCAAAGACACTTCATATTTAGAATAGGTGCTCAATATAATGTCTATAATTTTGTTGTCACACAGGTCGGGGTTGTTTTTTTTTTTCCCAGTGTCTCCTTAAATGTGATTTCTTAACTCTATTCTTTTTTGGTTGGCTAGCTGGGTCAGCAGTGGGATGCAGCTCTTCAACTGTGTGCCATTGGTACAGATCCAGCTGAAGTAATGAAATAGCTGCCTTAATGAATCATTAATGGCATTCAGAACATTTTATTTCTATGCCACTGGTGCAAACCCAAGTAAGGTCAAGAGACTAGCTGGCTCAGTGGTTCAGTAATAGGAAACAGACTTCTACCTCCAGCTTATTGATGTGAGTCTATAAAGGGTCAGGAAACTGTAAGTTTTGAGACATTAAAATACAAAGCTTTTCCAATGCAGCATTGGTTTAAAGTCAGTCTATTATACAGGATTACTTTCTGATATGTTTCAATGTCTGTATTGATCTATGAATTTTGAAAAAGAACAGTATAAACATATTCCATGTAGCCACTGATATAGCACAATATTCATCACTCTGAAAGAAGGTACAAGAGGTGATTTCTCCAAACAACCCCTTCCCTCAGGCAAGCATCTAGGGAAAAGATGGAACGTGCACCACAGTTTAGCTACATAAGGCTAGCAAACCATCTGAATGTCCTAGTTGCTCATACCATAGTCCATCCTTGCCACACAATCTTTGCCAGAGGCCTCCTGAGAACCCTCTCTGGGTTTATACCTCCAGTCAGGAGCAGGAACCCAGCTTCAGTGACTGTCCTAACTATTAGTGGGAGGGAAAATGTGTTTTGCTTAGGGTAAAACTGCATTACTCCTTGCACTGCACCAACATTTGCAAGGTCAGATTTGTCTATTAAGCAAATAGCTTATGTCTGCGAGATTACAAAATGAGAGAAGCTGTTAACTCTTCCACTTGGTAACAAACTATATCACGACTGAGCTCATGCCTAATTGCAATATGGGCATTTGCAGCAATGACAGGCGTGTGGAAAACTCTGAAGGAAAGGTGGCCCTGACAGACATCCATGCATACAGCCTCTTTCCCTCGCTGCCTCCTCCTACTCAGCTACCTACTGTGGTGTAACTTTTGAAATGGCACCATATGCTCAAGAGTACAACCTCACATATATTCTCAGAAACAACAACATCTGGAAGAGTGAAGTTTACATGAGTTTATATGGTACGACTATGATGGCTTTGTGATAGTGACAACCATGTGAGTTGTCTCCAATCCGGTTCCCTTGCAGCCCTTTTTTTTTACTCTCATACTCTGGTCAGACCATAAAAGCAAAAGCTCTTCCTTCCCCATCATCCTGCCCAGCAAAAATGTTATAGTAAACCCATATCTTCTAATTATTTAATGCACAAAGCAGGCCTATCCAGCTTGTCTCTTCTTTGTCTGAGATTTCAGATGTTGCTGGTTTGCTGCTCAGTTGAGGAAATCTTTCTGTCTCTACAAGCCTTTGGAAATGAGTGTTCTGTAGGTCTCTGTCCAGGGCATGTTGGACCAGTGTGTTTTATTGCATTATGCAGACATACGTATTTCTGTCCAAACTTGCCCAGACAGAATTTAATAAGTGCCAGGCAGGGAAGTTCCAAATTGAAGTATACCCTCAGCTTGGTACCAAGGGTTTGAATCCATCACTAAAAGATCAGTGGAGGTCCTGCAGATCCTGTGCAAAGGATTATCTTTTGTTTCATTGTCATTATCTTTTTGTCCGTCATCCATTGGGCTGGTCCTACTACAAGTCTTATTTCTCTGTACCACCCTAAAGAAGATACACCAGCTATTTTGCTGTAGTTATTCTAATCTGCCAAAGTAGGCTTTTCCTGAAGAACAGTACACTAAAAAAGGGCTTCCATTCTTTCAGAATAATTTGGAAATGGTGCCAGCCAAAGGTAATCTTTGGGGACTTTTGCAGGGATGAGAAGTTTGATGCTGCTCAGTATCAATTCTTCTGGGTCATTGCAGCCCTTATTGACAATTCTCCACTGCACAACCCATCTGAGAGCAGGACCAAGCTCTTTGAGATAAGAATGCAATGTGTGACACCTGACTACAAATGCAGTTCAGTTGATTCACTACTAGTATGGGTGCCTGACAAAAATAAATGAATTTTAGCATGACTCCACGAGTGGTGTTGACACATTCAATTGTCTGTGCTTCATTTGCTGCAAAACAGTAGCTATTTTAGAAAAGCAGTTGATGAGTTTAGCATACACAAAGAGTAGACAGATTTAAAAGACATCTTACTGGAACATTCTATTTTTGAGATTTCACTTTGACAAAACTGCCTCATTAAGGACTTGCATATGAAAAGCAGGAAAATGCTTTTGGATCTCATGTAAACTAAATTCAGAATTCTGATGAGCTGAATCAGTTCTTTCCATACATTTTTTTCCTTTATCTGTATTACCGCTTGTTTCCATGTAAGAGATGAAATAAAACTTTAAGAAATCTTGGTCTTGATTAATAAGCAAGACAACTCCAAACTGTATGAAATAAGGCAGAAAGAAGAAAGAGAAGGTAAGTATTTTGAGCCCACAATTAAATTATAATATCTCAGAATGAATTAGCTGCAACTGGTCATCATATATTGTGGCCAAAAGAGAACAAATGACAGCTTGCTTCTGCAGGAAACCTGGTTGTGTTGTTTGCTTTGAAGGAGGAGGATACTGTATGGAGAAGGACAGCTGCAACCTCCTGCCAGGTTGACTGAAGGCAAATTCTCCAACATCCATTGAAGAATATTGTGTTTCAACTCTGAACTACATGCTAGTGGGTTTCAAAGGGTTTCTCAGCCTTCAGACATACGCAACTATATCAACGAATAAAATTCAGGCAAAAAGCGAGTAGCCATGCCTTCTCCGGAAATATTTTTTTGTTGTGATCCATAGACTATGCCTATAAAACGAGTCATGTGTACTATCTTTGATGCCAAGTCAGTGATGGTGAGATGATTTGGTCTCTCTTCATTTTCCATGAGTTTGCTTGGTTTTCTGCTCCTCAAGAACAAAATCAGGACCTTATTTGCTGTTTCTGCTTATACATCTTTGCATTGTAGATCAGTAAAGAGGCTTGCCACCTGTGCACATACAAGATTACCAGATGACACAAATGACATGGCACGTTTATGAGCCATTATATGTACTCATAGTAAATGCAAGAAGTTTTTAATACACAGCCTCTGTGTGTTATTAGGGCTGTATATATTTTTGGTTTAGACAAGGCTAAACATTGTTGGATATGCTTTGCAGTAGCTTATTCAGTCTTGCTCCAGAACTCTTTGTTACCTCAGCTTCATCAGTCAGGCTGTTGGTATCAAAAATCTACCTCTTCCACAGTTAATCAAAGTTCAAGCAGAAAAACACAGAAAAACAAGCTTTCCAGTAACAGACCTTTCTTTATGTCTTTACATTTCCATGACACTCTTTAGACCTGTATAGGCTTAACTTCCATCTGTCCTTCTGCACTGCTTTTTTAAAATGCTAACGTAACTGCTATTGCCTTAGTATCCAAGTATATCACAATCAATGTATTTGTCCTGACAAGGTCTGAAAGATTAGCCACTATTACTCCGATTTTAGAGAGAGGGGGGAAACAGAGCTGCTAGCTGTATTAGAACCAACTTGCTGATGGATGCTGTGGTATTATGGTTTCTTGATTAAGGACCTGTCACAGTCTCCTTGGCTCCTGCTGAAGCAGCATATGGGCTTACATTTGGGTCTCACCTCAAAAGAAAGACAAACCTGGACACGGCATTCAGCTGGGACCTGAAAGTTCAAAAGTGCTTCAGCTCTCCAGTCAAATACTGGCTTGAAATCTGGATTTAAATCTACACCTCTGAGCATGCTAGGCAGCAAGCTGTCATCTATTCTGGATGGGGTAAGGCTTTCAAGTCCCTCTTGTTTACAGGATTTGTATGTTGAGTAAATAAACAATTATTCTTAAGCTTGAGGGTGAATATCCAAGTGTGACTGACTATTCATGATATTAAAGAACTCACTAGGGTAAGGGGAGACCTGGGTTCTAATCACAATTTTAATCAACATTTCATCTAAAACTGGAACAGAGACTGGAAGTGAAGTGTTTGTGTCCAGAACCTTGCTTCTAAGAAAGAGAATCATATTCATGACCTAAATTAATTTTTTCTCCCTCCTCCGCTTAACTGAAATCCTTCTTTTCCCTTTTTACTCCACCTGTCAATATTGAAGTTTTAAGTCTAACCTATATAAATAAATTTACTCACATTAAATCTTATTGTCATTAATGAAGACAGTTAAATAAATGAAGCTAAGCATTCTCACAGGGTCAATCCCATCCGAAAAAATTGATTTTTTGTTTTCTGGCCAAACAGAATAGGCTTTAATGGGTTATTGGACCAATGCAGAAGTTTGTGGGCAAAATAAGAAATACTAGCAAGTTATTTTGTATTGAACATTCAGTTCAACCCCAAATGAAATATTATTTCTCTTTTATTTTAATTTATATCTTAGGTGATTGACTTTTATTAAGCCATACTGGCAATTTCCAAAGAGAAAAAAAATTATGCTGAAAAGAAAAATTAAAATGTCTTTTGAAAATATTAGCATTTCAGGTCCTAGTGTTGCTGTACCTAAGAGAGTGGATTTAAAGTTGCAGGTGCATCACTGCATCATCCTATTCCACTCTTCTCGCCCCCCACACCCTCTCTCCACACCTGATCCTTACTTCTCTCTGGCACTGCACTCATCAGACTCCTCCATCAGCCAATGCATTTCACTCATGTGGCAGAAATCTGTGCAGAATTTTAGTACGGTCTGGCAGGAAACTCACTCACAGTTGGGTCTGAGTGCCAGAGACAGCACAGCAATTAGTGTGAATGGGAGGCAGGGGGCAGTGGAAACTTGGAAAGGTGGGAAAGGACCCTCCTGTTTGGGCTGTTTTATTGGCTTGCCACACCTCATGGAATGGCATCCCAAGAGACCAATTCTGGAAAAAATGGTGGTATTGCTGACTACACTAACAGTTTGCATGGTCAAATTCTTGTTCCTTTGAGCCAATTTTATTAGAAAAACTGATATTTTACTACTTTGTACAAACCTTGTCTCATATTTAATGGCAGTATTTCTAAATTTTTGTCTATTTTTCTGTGGCTGTAATTACTCAACAAATTTGAAACCCAGGGATCACTTGAAATTATATTTTCCAGCAAGTAACTTATTCTCCAAGAAGTTTCATCTAGAAACAGGAGTGACAAGAAATTAGTTCGTTAACAATGTGTACATTTATATGTATTGTATAATTCTAATATATCACTTTTTGCTTGTATGTTTCGACATACTTAGAAATTAATTAAGATGTTGCCCATCTTTTAAAGATTAGGAAACTGAGTCAAAACTGCGTGTGTCCAGAAATCTTCAATCCCAGTCCAGTAGCTGTTTAGGCAAGCTGACTCTTATAAGCCACTTACAGAAGTTCAGAACTACATATATGGTAGCCCCTGAGTATAATTATAGGCTCACATACTCAAAAGATCTGGAACAAACATCTTGCATATATACAGTTTTTTAATGCCTCCCTAGATGGTACTTTTAGTCATCTGTATTTTACCATTCTCTTGGGGTCTACCATTCTCTTTAGTGTATCTAAATTTGTGAGGCTGAATATTGCTCCATGCTCAGGCATGGGCTCACCGCTCCACTGTGTAAAGGGCTGTTCATCTAGAGAGTAGCATACTGGTTTAATGTGTAAACAGTAGCTGCTGCTCATTTTACAGAATTACTTGAGTGAGAAAATAAGGTAATTTTATTCCATCAGTTTTCTAGTAACTCTGTTTAGAATAGATGGCATTAAGATATTCTTGAAGTATCTTTAGATCAGTGTTTAAAATTTATAACTTAGCAGCACAAATACACTTTTATCAAACTCTTAACTAGTAGAAATACCTCCGTATGACTTAGATCCTTTTTCTAGGATATTGGCTACTCTGTTTACTCTGCCTCAGTAAAACATGTTAACCAGTTACAGACTACCAATGATGAACTGATATCAGATAACACCTTTTCTCTTGTATTGTACTGTTAACTGCTGTTAACTGTTGTTAACTTGATTTCTTCTTATTCAAACACATAATTTTCACTGTATAACTCATAAGTAGGCAATACGTTGGTACTAAGATGATCTTTCTAAATATTTTACTACATTGTCTCTCTGAAATCAAAGAAACTAGTGTCATGGTCAATTTCCATTTTGGCTAAAAAGAATGTATTGGGACATTCACATACTATCAAAATAAAATATTTTCTTATTTCTCAACAGTAGAAAGCTCAGCCTGTCTTCCAACTTTGGTCGTGCAATTTCAAAATGCTCACTCTGTAGCAATGTAGTCTGCTTCTGCCAGGTAGCTTCCTCTCTGATTACAGTATTAGCATCCAACACCCATCAATCTAGAGGATTAGTCTCCTGGAGCAAGAAATCTCCTTCACTTTATTTCTGTCTTGGACATGGACCTTCTTATTCCCTAAAAGAGCTCTGCAGGGGCTCTGCTTAACAGGTTTGACATTATTTCTAAACTGTCATTCACACTGCACTGCATTTTTTATGTTCACAGCTTATGACACAAGATCTTGGAGGTCCTAAATTTGGTACCACAGGCAGACCTAGCACACTGTTTGACAACTACTTAGAAGCCCTTTTTTATCTAGATGACCTTTCGAAGTTTTTCACAGCTGGCAAATAAACTTCTTGTGGGAGCATCCTTTTACTTCCCTTGCTGTTCGTAGACTATACTCAGATTTCAAGTGTCATTAATTTCAAGGGTGATGTTACCTTGAGCAGTAATCCAGATGTTTTCTCCCAACTGTAAGAAAAATAGTCTTACTTTTTTATATAACAGGTTCATGAAATATGAAATACTACGGTGAGGGCTCAAATCTGTTTTTCATTTAGAACAGTGTCTCTGTGTATATGTAGACATGTCTAAAAGCATGGGTGTGCATGTGCATGTATTCCAAAATTATTTTTAATTTCTGTTATTTCTTTATTTTTAATTTCTGTTATTGCTTATTGTACAAATAGTGAACCTGAGGAGTCAGGAGCTGTGGTCAAAGTTTCCAGTAACTGTTACCAATTTTCATGCAAGTTGATCACCCTAAAACATAAATGACTTTATGAGATGCTGAGTATCCACCTATCAAATGTGTAAATGCATTTTTGGCTTTGAGGTTCCCAGTATCAGCAGATGTATTTAGAAACAGTGAGCTGCTCAAGACCACATAATATTTTAGGGCAGGAAGCAGTATAAGCATTCTGATCTTCTGATGTCCATGATTTGTTTCAGCCATTTCCACAGTACTGTCCATTTTAGTTGAACAGATATTCCCTAGCTACCTTTAGTACAGAATTTTTCCAGTTCTTTATCTGAGATGTATTAATTTCTCTTTGTAGATTAGTTGAGTAGTCGGTTTTTGGGGAACCAATGGGAAAACATCCTGCAGATACATTTGAATTTTATCCTTTCCACCTGTTCTTTCCACCAGTAAGTAAAGCCAGTTGACCTAGAACTTTGAATTCAGTATTTAAATATAGCCAGGTAGTACCTATTTGTTTTACTTCGGATCCCATCTCACTATTTGAAAAAACACTTTTCTCAAATGTGACCTGAGTGTAATTCTTTCTTGTAATTAGTTTTGGAAGAGATTATTTACTATTCATTTTCTGTGTACTTCAGGAGAATATATTCATATCTCTGGAACTGCTTTTCTCTCTCCAGTGATCAGGCTGCAGTATAACTTAAAAAGCTGCTAAATATAGAAAAATATCTGTTTAGTAGGTGAAACCTCTGAAGGATTTTCAGCTTAGCTTTGTAGAAGCAAACTGAATTTTTTATTTTTTTTTCCTCTTACTGTTATAGTGCTAGGAATAAGGGAGGTAGCCTTTCAAGTAGAAAAAGCCCTGCTATTTCCTCACTGTATCATCAGTTTTACAAATAAGATGCCTGTAGAGATGCTCACATCAGACATCCTCTAAAATATACTCCATATATTGATACAAAGTGTAATTAGTATAGAATTCAAGTGAAGTTTTGTAAGCTGTTGTTCTATCTGACACAACAGGTTCTGGTGAGGGCAAATGCTGTATGGGATCTTGAGTTTCAGACACCATTAAGCTTTGGAGATATTGATAGGTTTTTGCCATCAACTTGTGTTTAATTCATACAATGCTGTTCTTGATTGTGGAATGGATTTTTGTAATAACGGGTTGAAATTTGCAACAGTTTGGAAGTACTTTTGTGCCCTTCATTGCCTAGGGCTTTTAGGGAAGCTCTAAGTCTTGGTAGATATTGTTGGTGATCCTGTTGCACAGTGTGGAGTAAAAGATACTGCCTTAGGGTGTGTGGTGGTACTGCAGCCAAGCCGCCTGATTACACCAATCTCACTTGTAGTTGAGAGTATTTAAAATAACATTTTCTTTTTCGTGTCTAATAAATTTCACTGGCATCCAGTTGAGCGTTTGGCCAAAGTGGATGTTCCTGCTTCTTTTACCTCTCGCAGCTGTGTTTCCCCAACCCCTCTCTTGCATTGGCTCTAGCAACTACATGTCCACAGGGAGCATCAAAGTCACTGAACTACACCAATGGAGTAATCATATTTTTCTTTTGGTGATTCGATATTGTATTGTATTGGTAAGTTGATCTAATTCATGACTGCGGTCATTAGGAAAGGAGTGGATAGAAAAAAAGAAAAAGCTGTTGAAGGGGAGGAAGAACAGGCTTGTCCCCTTCATTAGCAGCATAATGTGAAACTTTACCTCTAAGTAAATCTTGTGACAGTGGTGTTATTTTTAAACTTAGAAATGTGAGAGAATTATTGCTGTAAT
Organism: Morus bassanus; assembly: GCA_031468815.1. Lineage (NCBI taxonomy): Eukaryota > Metazoa > Chordata > Aves > Suliformes > Sulidae > Morus > Morus bassanus. The sequence goes on along the minus strand of CM062572.1, from coordinate 37,576,245 downwards.
GTGAAACTGCATTCTTGCAGTGTCCTCCCAAACACACAGTTCCTATGACCCTTCTTGGTTTAATCCCTTTCTCCCCTAAGTGCCCACTTTTCCTTTGTTGTGGGACTTCTAATTTACTTCTAGTATGACTTGCAAGCTGTAACTCCCTTTTCACTCCACAGACCCTATAAATGGAGGATCTTTGCAAGTACTTGGCCTCTTTACTCTCCCTTAATTCAAATTCTAAAATGAGATTCTTTACACCTTTGAGCAGAACAGTCACCATCTGCCTTCCTAAATCAGTGAGGCTCACTTCAGTGAACTAGAAATCTGTACTCCACTTTTACGACTCTTGGAACTGCAGAATGGTTGAGGTTGCAAGGGATCTCTGGAGATCATCTTGTCCAACTTCCCTGCTCAAAGCAAGGTCAACTTGGCCAGGTTGCTCAGGGATGTATCCAGTCAGGTTTTCAATATCTCCAAGGATGGAGACTCCACAACCTCCCTGGGCAGCCTCTTCCAGTGCTCAGTCAGCCTCACAGTAAAACATCTTTTTCTTATGTTTAATCATCCTGTACTTCAGTTTGTGTCCATTGCTTCTTGTCCTTTCATTGCATACCACTGAGAAGAGTCTGGCTCCGTCTTCCCCATCTTCCCCATATGAGAAGTGCTCCTGTCCCTTAATGATCTTCCTAGCCTGTGCTGGACTCTCTCCAGTATGTCCCTGTCTCTCTTGTACAGGGGAGACCAGAACTGGACACAGCACCCCAGATGTGTCTCACCAGTGCTGAGTAGAGGGGAAGGATCACCTTCCTCAGCCTGCTCGCAATGCTCTGCCTAGAGCAGCCCAGGATACTGTTGCCCCTCTTTGCTGCAAGGGTGTATTGCTATGTTATCTAGTTGTGTCTCAGGTTTCCTAGGGGGGTTTCTGCCAAGCCACTCTAGCTACTCAGCTCCCAGCCTGTCCTGGTGCCTAGGGTTAGCTGAAACCCCATGCAAGTTTTTATTTTAAAGATAAAGCCAAATATTTAACAATTAAGTTAAGGATTTTTTCCTTCTTCTTCGTGTTCTCAAAATAAAGTTACAAGCATGATGATGATACTCTGGAGGCAAACACGTCCTTCCATAAATACTCACATGTCACACTGAAAAGCAGACTAACAGTTAGCAGCAGTTGGCTGTTCTGTGTCTCAGAACTTAGCCATTTCTCACAAAAATTATTCACTAAGTTGCAATATATGATGCATAAGTTCTAGAGGCTTTTTAGGCAAGAACATTTTCTGCCTAATAAACTAGTCAATAGCACTTTGTGTTTCTTGAGCTGGCAAATAGGTGTAAATACACTTGGTTTCAGAGGGAAAGCTTGTCTGATATGTATACACTCTATAGGACTGGGAACACTTTCATGAATAGTCCAACTGGTCTCAACACAGCAATTCATATAAAAAAAATGCTATTCAGTTTTAGGAAAGACTGTAGAGCAGCAGAGATGGCAACCATGGTTGTTCATCACAAATCTTGTGATATTTGATATTTTATTAGGTTATCAGCTCCTGGAAACAGAATCTCAGTTTTAGTTCCAGTGTTCTTGGCTGGATAAATATTGAAAAGTTGAAATGACATTTTGAAAACTTAACCAAAAGACAAAACGAGCTTCATTTTTCCTTCAAGATTTCTAAGCCAAACTATTTCTCAGATCTTGTTTTCTGATCTTTGAAATATTCAGACTGGTACTACAGGAATCAGATTGAAAGATTACCTCTGCCCAGTTCTGTAGTACCATCCACAACAGCACTCTGTGGCCAAATTCTCTGATCCCGGACAGCACCACAGGAGTGCTTTAACTGTCATGATATATAATGTACAATATCTTCCATGTGTTAGGCCTTGGCACATCAGTCTCAGCACTCCTTGGATCCCACCTCTGAGAGCATCCTGATGTATTCCAAGAGCCAATCTGTTGGTCAGCAAACCCAGAGGAATGGGTGCCATGCTCAATACCATCCTAATATTTCCATTTCTGGAATGTTATCACATTGTTCTTCTGGATATGCTTATGTCAGGAGCAAAGTGTCGCATTCTTACCTCCCTGTGGAGATGAGTGTGCTCTAGAGAGCACCTTTTTGTAAGGTGACCTGCAACATGCGTATCTATGAATAGAGGTTGTTGTCACAGTTTACCAGAGAAACACTTCGAGCGAGCAAGCAAAACCATTACAAAACCAAAAGAAACAAATAACAGGGCCAGTACCTCCACTCAGGGAAATGGGATGGCAGGAAGTGCCTTGGGATTATTCTAGAGTTAAGGTAAAGTTAGGCTTATGGCTCTGAGGATGAGAAATGGGACACATGGCAAATAAGAAGGGGCTTCAGTAGAAGCTGCCAAAGACAAACAAGGGCTGCTGTGGGAGCTCTTCCCTGAGCAGACCTTAGCCAGGGTGCTTCTATACTGTCTTGTGGTGTAAATCTCAGTCTGGGGATGGAGCTAGGTTTCAGATGAGAGTACCAAGAAAGCCTAATCTGAGACATAAAGTAAGAAAGGGGCTCACTGGGCATCACAGAGTTATCTGAGGGGAATTATCCCCGCCGCACTAGCTGGCCTGAGTATGTGGCAGAGTAACTGGGGCTCAGTGTACATTAACGGTCAAGACTAAGATTGTGGCTCTGAGGAAGGGAAATCCAAGACATGCAGTAAGGCTGGTGGTCAGAAGAGGTTGCCAGCATAATTTAAAGTAAGGTTGAAAGCAAAATAAACTCACCGTTTCTTAAAGCTGCATTTAGCATTTTCACAAGATTGTTCATTGGCAGATCTTTTATTTTTACATTTTCTTCCTTGCTTTGCATTACATATCCATACAAGATAGTGCACGACTTTTTTTTTTGCAGTCATGAAACTCACATGAGTCACAGTTCTGATACATCTCAAACAAAGGACCTAGTGTGTGCCAACTGAGAAGTTAAATCCATCTTGCTTCTCTCAGATGGGTAAAAGAAATTCCGCATCATTAATTAGTTCTTATTCTTTATGCAAGGTCTCAGAGAGTTGTGTGAACTTGATTTACAGAGGATTCACCTACCCCTAAGCAGTAGGTACAGCTGATAAAACAACTGAAGGAAAATGAGGCAGAATTTTTCATAGAATTTTTGGAATGTTAGTGTCCTCTGGTCATCTCAAAAGTAGGCAAGCTGTATTAATTTCATTTTACAGTTGAGGAAACTAGGAAGGGAAAGATCAAGTGACTTATTCAAGGACATAGAAATAAAGAACTTTAGAACTGGCTGAATACGCTCAAAACTCTTCTATCCCATTTTCTTGCCTATAGACTGTTTCTAGAGACAACAGAAATATTCCACATTCATTTAAAAAAATGTTTTTTAAATATGCCCTGTAGTCTTAAAAGAAGAAGGGGCTTCCCAAAGCAGAGTTTGAATTGAATGGATTTGGGTAATGCAGGCAAATGAAAAGATTGATTATATGTCCCACAAAGATGTAGGGTGCCCTTTCCCTCCAATGTTATAACACAGGTTAGATGTTTCTGACTATTTTTGCTCATCTCGAGAGCAGAGGGAAATGGTGAATGGCAGTGTCTTCCCCTCATCCATTCAAGCACAGCATGGCACTGCATAAGGAAGCATGGCTAGTTCCAAGCACTTTTATATTTTTATGAGAGGTTTCCTTTTCTAGGTATTCTAGTTCTTCTTCAGCAGACTTAGTCCCTTTCAGGTTTTCTTGGAGAATTATGCCCACTGGTTAAAATTTCAAAGTTTTGAATCTCCAAATTAATTAGACTAATGACATTTTTCATTTGTTTCCAGAAGGTTATGGATCATGGAGAACTAGAAGTACACATGCCTTGTGTATCCCAAAGGAGGAGATGGGGAGCTGCGGAAAGGTAAGGGGAGTTACGAGACGATTGCTCTGTGGTAACGGAACCTGTGATCTTGCTGAAGGTAGAAAGGAAAGATCCAGAGGAGGAGGAGAGGATTAAGAATGAGTGAGAGGAAAGGAGGTAATAAGGACAGTATGGAAATAGTATAGTCAGGCAGTGAAAAGACTGAGCAAGAGAAAAAGACAGCTACATCACAACTGAAAACTGGAGTGAAGGGAGAGGTGTGGGGATGGCAAAGAAGTGGAGAATTCTGCTATTGCCTTCTGGCCAGAAAGTAATGTGAAAGGGAAACAGACAAAGGAAGAGGATTAAAATCTAGAAAAGATCTGAAACTGTAAAAGAGGCTACAATGGCTGCAGACATGGGAATATTACCAGAACAGTAATTTTTACTTTGGCCTTGTGAGTTGTAAATAATATATATTGCTTCTGTGAGTGGAAGTACATTATTTCCTATTGATGGCATAGGGGATCTGCTTCTACAGTTACTGCAGCAATATATGAGAAGCAGCTTTGTAAGTTATCCCTTCTCTTTGTTATGCTCTCCCTCTTTTTTCACATTTACAATTTTACAGATGCAGGCATCCATCTGACTCAGTAAAGGAAAATGACATACACAAGAATTCATCCCTCACTGATTCCTTCAAGAATTTTGATGGATTTTTCTTTCTTAAGAAAAACCCTTGTTAGAGCCTTTTAGATGGAATTGTATGAATGCTTTTTAGTAGTGATTAAACCATGCCTGCCAGCTAAGAAAAGCCACTTTAACTGATGAAGCATAGGTCATTTTGCCTGTAATTTACAGACAGAAACAGATTATACTATCCATTTAGTGGTTTTTTTCATCTTTAGAAGAGGAATTTATAACAAGTCTCTGGTGTGGATGACTTTGCTATACAAAGAAGCAAAGTTAGAGGGTGTTTGACACTGGAAACTAATTTTGTTCTAAGGTGTAAAATCAAAATCATGATAAGGTGAGAAAGTCCCTACCTTAGCAAGGCATATATACAGCATGCACCTGGATCCTGGATCAGAAAAAGTAATTACAAATATGAGTGATTTTTGATGAAAGAAATATTCTGAAAGAGCTAGCAGTGTTCAAAGTGGAGACTATTTAGAAAGTCAGAAGAGCCTCGTTCCCACACAGAGCATCAGCTTTGATCTTTAATGATGTCCCTGTTTTACAGTTCAACAGCCAGCAACCTGATCACTCAGATGGCCCCTGAACAGCACATTTTCTATAGAAGCTTGCATCAAGGCAAAGCTGCCCATTGCAGAGATGAGGTTCCTACTCCCTCTAGTGCAGCAAGTGCGCATTCAGGCACCGTCTGACATCGCTTTTAGAAAAGGGCTCCATGATGTAATAGAAGTTAAGGACTAACAATTTTTGTGATAGAATTGGAATTAGTTTGTGCGTTGATTTACCAAGAATTCAGGCAAGCTGTCATAAGAACAATACTTTTAAATTGTCAAGTGAATTGACTGCTGTGATCCCTAAAGATTCACACCAGCCTAAAAAGTGAGGTGGTATCCTGGCTAAAACCAGATCTGAATAGTGATGAGGGGCTGGAAGTTAGAAGTTGTGTTTCTAAGGTGCCGTAACTCAGGAATTACAAGTCAGACCTAGATGCCTTGATTCCCTGTATGGAAAGGAGATGAGAGACAAAAGATGCAGCGGCTGGAGTGGGGAGCTGCCCACAGGTAGCCAATACAGATCTGGAGTTTTAGGAAGGGGAAAAGGCACTCTATGCCCAGTGTTGGCTCTTGTCTTTCACTTCCCTGTGCCTGTGCTGGCATCACTTGCATAAGTGGATCTGGAGCACTTCTACATGCACATGAGTAAATCTGCTCTCCTAGTCCTTTCTGGAGTGTGCATGCCTGACTCAAGTGCCTACAAGTGTTCTTTACATTAACAAAGCAGAGATCCCCTTAGAATTGATTCACTTCTAAAATGCAGTAGGTAGTAAACAGAGACCAGAGTGTTTCCCCTTCCCTTTGCCCTACTACTAGGCTAAGTGCTCATTCACTTCTCTTTATGTTCCTCTTTTCAGCAGAAGTGGAGGGATAGCCAGGATTGTTAGGGAGTTGTCCTGGAAGGTAAGACCTGGTGGTTTGAATACCTGCAGGTTGAAGGGTATAAAACTCCTGCTTCTTGGGTGAGCGTTTTAGTCACTAGACTCTATATATAAAAATTGGACATGTCATTGCCGCTTTGACTGAAGACACTGAGTGGGACAGTGCTCTGAATGCACATGAAGTGTACTATAGGCTTCTTGGGGACATAACTGATGCTCTGCCTGGTTTCTGGACTGCAACAGGCTTAGATGAGAACTAGATGACAAGTTATTTGAGCTGGAGCAGTTCTGGGCATGCTGAAAAGCAGAACTACAGCCACCTAAGGAGTGTTCAGGTTAAAAAGGATGCACCCAGAGAGCCAGTACAGCTGCAGATCGTGGTTTTCAGCTTAGGCAACTAAGCCCATCTGTCATAGATGCGATGGTTTCTCTTTGTATCGGTCTTTGAATTCTTCTTTATTACTTTTTTATCTCCTAAAAGTAACTTCTGTTTTCCAGAGAAAAAATGCTTGCTCTTTCTATTTCACATGAGAGGTGGCTGTTGTACTTCACAAGGAGGTGAACTGCGTCTTGATTCTGCAATGCTAACTGCAATTAGTTGAATCCAATGCAATCAGTCTACTGAACTAACCTATCATATGTCACTGTGTAATATTACTTGAAAGCTCTAGAACAGGAATTTTAAAAGAGCCTACTGACTGTTACATGCAAAGCTGTGTGGTTTTGGCTAAGTTTTTCTGAAATTGCCAGCCCACTTTGCTTGCGAATAGCAGCACAAGATTGTAGTGGAACGTGTGGACTATTTTTCTGCAGAAGCTTGACTACACTTACGCTTCAGAGATTGGCATACCATCACATGCCTGTGGGTAACTACCCACATACCAAAAATTACAGATTGAGGCCTCTTCTACAAAAATCTCAGAATGCACTGGCTGAGGTCTCATGTTAATCATCCCTTCCTAAAATGAAGAAAATACCCAGTATTGAAAGTAACTTGGGAGGTCAGGATGGTAATTTAAAAGACTTTCTTAAAGATGATACAAGTGCCCAGTAGTGGCTCTAAGTTCCCAATCCATTCAGTCCTTTGAAGGCTCTGATTGCTCTCTTTTAGCGCTACTACCAATACCTTCCCTTTCTGTAGCATCTACAATCCTGAAGAAGCCCCAAAAGTAGTGGCATGACAGAGTGGGCTGCAGACCAGCCAAGAGATCACTAAGAAAACCATTTCCTTTCTTTATGTTCTGTTCATACAGTACATATGGACAAACATTCATATGGAAGAGTTATGTCAGAAAGTATTGATACCTCTGAGCTGTCAGAAATATTTTGCATTTCAAACCAAATCAGTTTAATGATATTGTCATCCTTCATTTCCTTAAGTTATTTCTTGTGTGCCTGTCTATAATTTTCTTCCAATCAAATCTTTTTTTTTGTTCCCCATCAAACTCCTGTCCTTGGTGTCTGGTGTCTGGCCATTGTGGACACAGCAGGGACAGACAGTTCTTGTTTTGCCATTAGCTGTGACCTTAAGGGTGATTACATTTTCTTTCCCTTCTAATTTTAAATTATCCCTTATCAGAGAGTTTCTATAATTTGTATATCTAGTCCCTTCTTAGAGATCTGTCTGACTGCTTAATATCATGTAAAACATTTTAAACATATATTCTGTTAAATTGATTATGTCCTACCAGTTTTCTGCAAAGATCACACATTATGCGTTAGCAATACAGATGGTGTAATTGTTACAAGATGCTTTGCTCGGTTGCTTTCTTGCCAGCTACTGCCAGTAAAAGGGACCCCACTCTCCCTTACAGTAAATATTTTATTACCTGAGTCACCTGTTGTGTCACTTGTAGGGATGTGCCCTGGCGGATGTGGGATATGGCTCTCTCAAACGTCCCTGTGCATAGCACTTCAGCAGGATTCACTACCATGAGGGAGACAGGGTGAGATAGGCAATCCTAGCTCATCGTCAGTGACAAGGCATTTGGACGACAAAACAAAAAAAAAAAAAAGGGTTTTTTAGTTATAGTGTTGTGGTGGTCATCATGGTCTAACTTGTGAAGAGAGAGAATATCTTTTTTTAGATCATGTGAGATAGCTGGAAAAACAGATGGACTTTAGACCAAACAATTTAGTAATTAGAAGCTTAACTTTGGGAACCATGTTACAACTTTGGGAGCCAAACATTAAAACAGTAAAACAAACTAGAAAATTAAATGAGAGCTTCAGTTTGGCAGCCATGTTCCTTTCTACCTGCTTAGCCTCTGTCCAAGAATTCGTGATGTGTGCTTGAGGTCTTCTCCAAGTGAGTGGCTGTTCACAGCAACATCACATTTTCAAGTTCTTAATCTCAGTTCTTAAGAACTTCCATTTCAGTTTCTGGATTCAGGCTTTGGAAAACAAATGCAAATGACCTAGAAGGCTGTACCTGGAGCCACATACCTAGACTGACTCCTCTCTCCAGATCTTTCTTACTCAGGCAGAAATAAGTCAGCTATGCCAATGTCAGAGAGTTCTCATCACTGTCAAGAAATGCTGGAGCTGAGCAAAACAATTGCATGTGCAGGCAAATAGAATCATAGAATCATAGAATCATTTAGGTTGGAAAAGACCTTTAAGATCATCAAGTCCAACCGCAAACCTAACTCCTCCACCACTAAACCAAGTCCCAAAACACCACATCTACACATCTTTTAAATACCTCCAGGGATGGTGACTCAACTGATTCCCTGGGCAGCCTGTTCCAGTGCTTGATAACCCTTGCACTGAAGAAATTTTTCCCAATATCCAATCTAAACCTCCCCTGGCACAGCTTGAGGCTGTTTCCTCTCATCCTATCAGTTGCTACTTGGGAGAAGAGACAGACACCCATCCTGGTACAACCTCCTTTCAGGTAATTGTAGAGAGCAATAAGGTCTCCCCTCAGCCTCCTTTTCTCCAGACTAAACAACCCAGTTCCCTCAGCTGCTCCTCATTGGACTTCTCTAGACCCTTCACCAGCTTCATTGCTCTTTTTTGAACACACTCCAGCACCTCAGTGTCTTTCTAGAAGTGAATTGTCCTGGTTTCAGCTGGGATAGCATGAATTTTTTTCCTAGTAGGTGGTAAAATGCTGTGTTTTGGATTTAGTGTGAGAATAATGTTGATAGCACACTGTTGTGGTTTAGCCCCAGTCAGGGGAGCTGAAAAAGTCCTTGACTACTTAGGAACAACTAAAACATCAGTGTGTCATCAACATTATTCTCGTACTAAATCCAAAACACAGCACTATACCAGCTACTAGGAAAAAAATTAACGCTATCCCTGCTGAAATCAGGACAGACACTGATGTTTTAGTTGTTGCTAAGTAGTGCTTACACTAGTCAAGGACTTTTTCAGCTTCCTGTGGTCTGCCAGGGGCACAAGAAGCTGGGAGGAGACACAGCTGGGACAGCTGACCCCAACTGACCAAAGGGATATCCCACGCCATATGACAAAAGATGTCATGCTCAGCATATAAAGCTGGGGGAAGAAGAAGGAAGGGGGGAATGTTCAGAACGATGGTGTTTGTCTTCCCAAGTAACCGTTACATGTGATGGAGCCCTGCTTTCCTGGAGATGGCTGAACACCTGCCTGCCGATGGGAAGAAGTGAATGAATTCTTTGTTTTGCTTTGCTTGTGTGCACAGCTTTTGCTTTACCTATTAAACTGTCTTTATCTCAACGCACCAGTTTTCTGACTTTTACCTTTCTGATTCTATCCCCCACCCCACTGGGGGGGAGTGAGCGAGCGGCTGTGTGGTGCTTAGTTGCCAGCTGGGCTTAAAGCACGACATGAATAGAAATATTTAAGTTGTCCTGACGTAAGCGGTCTGGTAGAAGGCAGAGGAGAGCTAGCTGCTGTCACAAGTTGCTAGTTTTTGTGTAGATCCATTTTCTGATGGGGCTAAGCATGAAGCTGCATGAATGCTGCATCTAGGTGATGAGAAGAACTGACAGGAGGAATTGTTCCTTTTTAGCAAGAGTGGACTTTTGCCAGGTTATAAAGCCTGTGTAGTCATGGCCTGAGGAGTTGGGCCCAAGGTGAGCATAATTCAGAAATTAGTCTGTTCGATCCTTAAATGCTTCCACTGAGACTGCCATAAAAAGTGGGCAATAAATGCTATCATTTTGGTAATCTTGGTAGTCTTTTTCACATTGTCACTATTTTTCCAATAACTAGGTAGATGTTAACAAGCCATTCAGTAGAAGCCCCCAAAACTTATCAGATGGAAGTTATTTTGTTACTTTCTAAAAAAATGCCTTTCCTCGACTAAGCCCAGCCCAGTATATATTCTACACTTTTTTTTCCAAATTCATATGCCATCTAAGATGTTAGCAGGTAAAGGAAGGTTGTTAGAATATCTAAATTCTTTGTATCGTAGATGTCATCTGGCTTAGCCAGTGACTTGGTATGACATACACTATTTAGATGGTTTGTCCTGAATTGGTCCCACCTCAGCACAACACAGGCAGCAACTCTGGGCTGTTCTGAGGTTCCATTATACATTTTCTTCCTTGCCAATTTCATTACCTGACAGGTTCATTCCTTTTTTTTTTTAAAGCCTGAAAAAAGCCAGAAGTCTTATTAAAGCTCTGTGCAATCTGTCATTCATTTTCCTGTGTCTGAGTCGAGGCTGTGGCCCAATATTTAAAATGAAAGGGATACTGTGCATCTACAATTTCATGGTGTCCCCAGAAGCTGCAGGTAGTAAACATCTGAAAATCTGGGCCATGATTTCTGTATTTATGAGATTCAAAATTCTCTTTGAGTTTTTAACAAAACTAAATTGTGTTTTGCTACCATCAGAATCCACTGTGATAAAGCAAGACCTGATAAAGCAATAGGAAGTTTTCTCTTTGTGTATAAATATTTATGTATGTAAATAGGTGTATGGTTAATTATAACTGACAAGAAGAGACTGACATGAACTCAGATCCTCTGTCCCCACGGAGAGATACAACTTGCTTGTTGAAGTGTTGTGGCGTATCTCATGGGCTGTGTACTGAATCATTGATTAAATGCCACAGCATCTGGATAGCTAAAATGCCAGTGACTGTTGAAGAGGGAGGAAGGAATGTGGACTGAATAAGAACACAGAGAGATCATCTGGTCTATATTTCATAAATTGGTCAAGAGCTGAATTGTTTGGTTTCCCTTTATATTTTACTAAAGGTGACTGAAATATTCTTTACTGAGGACTGCACAGTCTGTCTAGCTCACACATGCACACAGAATAGAGTCCCTCACCCAGGAAAGAGCTAGAAAAGCATTAAATAAGAAGATAGGACAGGCTGCACCTGACATGCATGGGGCAGTCTGAAAACAACCCCTACAACTGACTCTTTCAGCATAAGCAGATTCCCTGAATCTGCTTATATGTTTAGAAAATGTTTGCATATAGCTAACATTTTTGAATGAGGCTTGAATATTTTTCATTTTCTGTGTTTTTTATTCCTTCTGTTACTTTTGTTACTGTGTGGTTTTTTTGCAGGTAAGCTATTGTCTCTTCTGCCAGGTACATCAAAAGGAGAATTCCATTTTAATTCTGCTTTTACCCTTTATAGTCTTATAATGCTACCTGAAACGAAAAGAAATGTTTAGATTAAATTTACAATGCTGCTTGGAATCATAGAGGGGTGTGTGCATTTAATTCAAAAATATATCTATTTAATAACAATATGAGTAAATATATAATGATGTGTAGCTGAAAAGGCAGAATACTTCTGCAGGTCATTTTTGGGACATGGAGGAGAGGTATTTCCTTTTAATACTTAGACTTGCTTTTCTAGCGTCGCATCACACACTGCTTGTGCGTTCCTTGAAATAGTAATGTTTTTAAGTGTGCTACATTTTGGTTTTCCTTATTTTTGTCATTTCACGATGAAAGGCTGCAGATTTCTAATGTGACTGTATGATAATAACATTCCATCATCATTATACATGTTTTCTGCAAGACATTCCTTTATTGGACTAAGGCTGTTACTGATGTTGGCATTTTTGGAATAACAGCGTGCCATGTGGTCTATTCCTGTTTCAGAAAGAAGTCTCAACAGCCTTTGAAACCCTGCTTCAAGGAAACATGGAGGAAAAAAGATTGTACCAAAACATACGCTAGCATGAAGTTTATTCTGGAGCTAAACCCATGAAACTGTTTTGAAATGCATTGTTCAACAAATGTACTGCATGTGTGCGTAACATAAGTGGATGTAGGGAACCTGGTAGGTGGTTTGCCTTAAGGCTGACCTTCTGTGTAGAAGCAGAGATGGCTACCAACCGAGTTTATGGCACGTTCCCCTCCCTTTTCCCGTAGATTTTTCTGCTTATTATTTCTACATATGGCAAGAGACAGATTCAGCAATGAGTTTTCTGAAATAAAACAGAACTAAAAGACCTCAAGCTACAAAGTCAGCTATTGCTTATAGATCCAACGTCTTGCTTATACTGGGTTAGCAATCTACATGGTCTCAGGCACAAGGAAATTGGTACCTAAGTGCTGACAAATACAGGAGTGCCTGACAGGAAAGAGCAGAGCATTATGCTGCAGTCGTCATTCATGCTTTGTGGCTGCCTTCTCCCATTTCTTTTTACTTTGAACCTTTTTTTCCTTTCTCAGCATTATAGTCATTAACTAGAAAGATGTCTTTTAGAAATTTTCTCGCAACAACTTTCTCTTTCTTTCTTTTCTGTGTCTGCAGCTTATTAGCAGGTATATTCCCTTACTGCAAAGGCAACGTTAATGGGTTCTTTCTTACTCCAGTGGGAGGCTTATGTATACCAGCTTACACATTCAGACTTTGCTGAAACCCTAATGGGCCTAGAGAGGCAGAGTAATTCTAGTATAATACTCCTGCAAAATTCACTCTTCATAAAGCCAAACAGGTACTTTATGCTAAAAATTATTTGCAAGGATGATGGAAGTGCAGCTGGCTTTGTGGCCCCTACTCCAAAGCCTTTCGTCTTGCAACCTCTACTTTGCACCGCACACTTCATGTAAACTGGGATGTCAGGCTGTCTTTTTTGTGTCCTTCCTGAAGCCTTTGATGTCTTCTTGGGTTCAGAAGCTATTAATACAAATTTCACCCTTGAACAGCTCCTTTAGGAATGGTGATCTAAGGTATTGTGCCTCTACACAAATGCATGCAGCATTGGCAATAAACAGGAGGAGCTGGAAGCCATTGTACAGCAGGAAAACTAGGATATAGTTGCCATCATGGAAACATTGTGGGATGACTTGTACAACTAGAGTGCTGCAATGGATGGCTATAAACTCTCCAGAAGGGATAGGCAAGGCAGGAGAGGCAGTGGGGTAGCTCTTTAAGTTAGGGAGGGTTTAGATCGTCTAGAGCTTAATGAAGGTGATGATAGGGTTGAATTTTTATGAGTAAGAACCAGGGGGGAGGCTAACAAGACAGATATCATGGTGGGATTCTGTTACAGACCACCCAACCAAGATGAAGAGGCAGATAGAGGCAGATGGGAGAAGCCTCACGATTGCTAGCCCTTGTCCTCGTGGGGGACTTCAATCTACCAGATATATGCTGGAAATAAAATACAGCGGAGAGGAAACAGTCTAGGAGGTTCCTGGAGTGTGTGGAAGATAACTTCCTGACAAAGCTGGTGAGTAAGCCAACTAGGGAAGGCACCCCGTGGACCTGTTGTTCATGAACAGAGAAGGGCTTGTGGGTGATGTGATGGTTGGGGGCCATCTTGGGTGCAGAGATCATGAAATGATAGAGTTTTTGATTCTCGGAGAAGTCGGGGGGGGGGCGGGGCAGCAGAACCGCCACCTTGGACTTCCGGAGGGCAGACTTTGGCCTGTTTAGGAGACTGATAGAGCTCCCTGGGAGGAAGTCCTGAAGGACAAAGGAGTCCTGGAAGGCTGGACATTCCTCAAGGAGGAAGTTTTAAAGGCACAAGAACAGGCTGTCCCCATGTGCCGAAAGACAAGCCAGTGGGGAAGAAGACCGGCCTGGCTGAACAGAGCACTTTGGCTGGAACTCAAAAAAAAAAGGAGAGTTTATGACCTTTGGAAGAAGGGGCAGGCAAGTCACGAGGACTACAAATGTGTAGTGAGGTTATGCAGGGAGAAAATTAGAAGGGCAAAGGCCAGCTAGAGCTTAATCTGGCTACTGCTGTAAAAGACAATAAAAAATACTTCTATAAATACATTAGCAGCAAAAGAAGGGCTAAGGAGAATCTCCAGCCTTTATTAGATGTGGGAGCAAACATAATGACAATGGATGAAGAGAACGCTGAGGTACTTAATGCCTTCTCTGCCCCAGTCTTTAATAGTAAGACCAGTTGTTCTCTGGGTACCCAGCCCACTGAGCTGGAAGGCAGGGACGGGGAGCAGAATGAAGCCCCCATAATCCAAGGGGAAATGGTTAGTGACCTGCTACACCACCTATACACACACAGGTCTATGGGGTCAGATAAGATCCCCCTGAGAGTACTGAAGGAGCTGGCGGAAGGGCTCACCAAGCCACTTTCCATCATTTATTAGCACTTCTGGTTAAATGGGGAGGTCCCAGTTGACTGGAGGATAGAAAATACGACGCCCATCTACAAGAAGGGCCGGAAGGAGGATCCAGGGAACTACAGTCCTGTCAGCCTGACCTTGGTGCCAGGGAAGGTTATGAAGCAGATCATCCTGAGTACCATCACATGGCACATACAGGGTAACCAAGTGATCAGGCCAAGTCAGCACGGGTTTAGGAAAGGCAGGTCCTACTTAGCTAACCTGTTCTCCTTCTATGACAGGGTGACCACTTAGTAGATGAGGGAAAGCCTATGGATGTTGTCTACCTAGCCTTTAGTAAAGCCTTTGACACCGTTTCCCACAACATCCTCCTGAAGAAACTGGCTGCTCATGGCTTGGATGAGAGTACTCTTTGCAGGGTAAAAAACTGGCTGGATGGCCAGGCCTGAAGAGTTGTGGTGAATGGGGTTAAATCCAGTTGGCGGCTGGTCACAAGCAGTGTTCCCCAGGGCTCAGTGTTGGGGCCAGCTCTGTTTAATATCTTTATCAATGACCTGGATGAGGGGATCAAGTGCACTCTTAGTAAGTTTGCAGGCGACACCAAGTTGTGCAGGAGTGTTGATCTGCTTGAGGGTAGAAAGGCTCTGCAGAGGGATCTGGACAGGCTGGATCCATGGGCCAAGGCCAACTGTACAGGGTTCATCAAGGCTAAGTGTCACGTCCTGCACTTGGGTCACAACAACCCCATGCAATGCTACAGGCTTGGGGAATTGTGGCTGGAGAGCTGCCCGGCGGAGAAGGACCTGGGGGTGTTGGTCGGCAGCTGGCTGAACATGAGCCAGCAGTGTGGCCAGGTGGCCAAGAAAGCTAACAGCATCCTGGCTTGTATCAGAAATAGTATGGCCATCAGGACTATGGAAGTGATTGTCCCCCAGTACTCAACGCTGGTGAGGCCACCTCTTGAATATTGTGTTCAGTTTTGGGCCTGTCAGTACAAGGAGGACATTGAGGTGCTGGAGCTTGTCCAGAGAAGGGCAACAAAGCTGGTGAAAGGTCTAGGGAAGAAGTCCTATGAGGAGCAGCTGAGGGAACTGGGATTGTTTAGTCTGGGGAAAAGGAGGCTGAGGGGAGACCTTATTGCTCTCTACGACTACCTGAAAGGAGGTTGTAGCGAGGTGGGGTGCCTGTCTCTTTTTCCCAAGTAACAAGTGATAAGATGAGAGGAAATGGCCTCAAGTTGCGCCAGGGGAGGTTTAGATTGGATATTAGGAAATATTACTTCACTGAAAGGGTTGTCGAGCACTGGAACAGGCTGCCCAGGGAATCGGTTGAGTCACCATCCCTGGAGGTATTTAAAAGATGTTTGGATGTGGTGCTTAGGGACATGGTTTAGCAGTGAACTGACAGTGTTATGTTTAGAGTTGGATCCAATGATCTTAAAGGTCTTTTCC
Organism: Morus bassanus; assembly: GCA_031468815.1. Taxonomy (NCBI): domain Eukaryota; kingdom Metazoa; phylum Chordata; class Aves; order Suliformes; family Sulidae; genus Morus; species Morus bassanus. Next base: position 37,560,349 of record CM062572.1, on the reverse strand, counting down.
AACCTATACAATTCTCTATGTGTATTCTGTGTGTGATTTTCAAGGCAATCTCCCATTTATGTTATTACTGTTAATGAGGGATTTGCTGCCATGTTTTTGCTGCCTTCTTGTCTTGTTGAACTTTTATAGTCCTACCAGTCTTATTTCTTCTTACCATATTTCTTCTATGTCAAGCCCGTTGATGGCAAAAGCTTTTCCTTTTCTTTCTTGTCCTTGCCTTCATATTCTTCTGCATGTAACCTGTCTGCTTCTATTACATAGCTGTATTCCAGAGCTTAGCCTCTTCTGCTATCTTTAATGTGCAGCTATTTCATAGGACCTGCATTCCATAGCAACTTGGATATTATACTGTTGTGTTCTGGGGTTTTAATGAGTTAATTGAGTCATATTGTCTTGTGTGTAGTTTCTTTATATTGGAATCCATGACAGGAGATGCACACAGAGCAGTTCATGTTTATTTTTCTGTTGACTTTGAAGCCTCCATTTGCAATCTACTTAATTGTTCTTTTTGTATACAGCAGTCTTGCAGAAACTTATACAGTGGGTATAGCCAAAAGGCCTTATGTATCTTAGACATTTTAGGAAGATGCATTAAAATATTGTTATGGAAATTCAGAAATAATTTTCTAGTGTAGAAGAAAATGCAAAAATATTTCAAGACCTTTGTTGTGGGTCAGCCCCAACTTCTAATTTTCACAAAATTGGTTCTTCATTGCCATGTATAAATCCTTCACTGGTGCTTTTAGATCCAGATATGAAATGTATGTATGAGTGTTACTAACTAAATTTCCTAGTAGGTTTAGTTGCAAATTACTGCCTAAGGGAAAAAGAGATAAAAGCTCATAGAGTAAAATCATTAAGATTGGCGCAACTGATGGACTTGACTCATAGAAACCCAAACTCAATACTGTTCTGACTGTAGATTCCAGATTGTAAATACATTACAGCTACAAAAGGAGAAGGGCTGCTTAAATTACCAGCTAAAGCTTTGTGAGACCCAAAGTCTTGAATAATGGAGAATATTGCAAGATAGGATTCAGGTTTAATATCAGAATATGGGATATAACTGGAGTAGCTATCCTACAGTAAGGATAGAGGGAACAGAGGAGTATTGACAAGCAAGTCTGGAGACACAAGAACTTGACAAGCGGAAGGCAACAGATAAGAACTGAAGCAGTGCAGCACAAATGTGCGAGGAAGAGTGCTTGGCAGCAGAGCTGCGAGGAGCCTCAGGGCTCAGGACCAGAAGACCAGAGGTTGAGAGTTTGTTTAAGATGCATTAACAGAACGTACAATTTTGTAATGCCTGCAAGTGAGAAGTAATGGCTGCTATAGCTTACATTTAAACTTTCAGATTCAAGATTTTTAATCCATCCTTTGTAACAGAAGAGGAGGTGATCTCAATCTCAAAATTGCTAAACTGGTTGTTGCTGCTCTTGTCTAGTAGGAAAAATGGGATACAAAATCTTGCAAGATATTACATTTTTTTATAGAGCTGCCTAAAAATAGAAGTAGAAATGCTAACTTTAGATTTTGCTGTCTGTATTCGGAAAGTTTGGTCAAAGGCCTATGGCAGAACTGTGTGATATCCTATGAACTGAAAGAGCTGTCAGTCAGAATGCTCGCGTGGTTCCCTTCTCTTACAGAAGGAATACCTGGTACCTGGTTTATGTCTGCTCCAGTATCCACCAGTAGTAAAATCATCCATATATTTTACTTTAAAAATGAAATAAGTAGCCACTAAATTTAACCTGTTTTAACAGTAAAGCAAGTGGCAAGATATTTTGACAGATGTGATACTGACTACATTTGATATAATAAGATGTAGGCTTCTCTTTGGCTTCATTCCAGAAGAAAACATATGGAAAAGATTTTTGAAATTATTTTTAAAACATAATTTTTATCACAAATCCAGATTTTTTTTTCACCCTAAGAAATTTATAGATGTCAGCTGATGGACAACTGCTAATAACATTATTTTCCCATGACTGTTGATATCAGATTTGTGTGAATAAAAGATACACTAAATATCCTTGGGAAATTTATCACTCTGCTTTTTTGGTGGGGTTGTATTTATAAAATGTGTTGTAAATGATGTAGGAGTAATGGAGTTTGTTTAAATTCACCAGTATTACTCCACAGTCTTTTATTTTATGCTCTGAATATAGTAAGACAATTACCAAATAAGTCACTTTACAAGACCAAAAGGCTTCTCTAGTTTGCTTATTTGCAAAATCTGTACCTGGCTCTGTTGCTATCCACCTCTTTTAGACTGGCCAACAGTTAGATTTCTCAAAGTAAAGGATCTTGTCTCAGCTATTTTATGAAAGGTATTTCAGCTATGTTAATATTTAAGCTCTTCTCAAAACAGAAGGAAGCAGCCTTCTCACTGGCTATGCAGTTCTTCTCTCGCTAGAATAGTATTTAGGACAGTAGCATCCTTAGATATTAATGGACACTAGTCAACAAAATAAGTTGAGATAAGCTTATATTTTATAATGACTTTTAGATCACATAATGTTTCAGTTTAAATCAATTACATGAGATGCTGATTCTTGTACTTAATCCCATGAAACTTTCTGCAAGAATTGGATCACAACATAAAAAGCCATTCCTGATAGATAGGTTAGTCCGCACATTCTTTTCTTCTCCTCACAAAATGCTCAGGAATTTCTCACATTATTTTACTGTATGTATTTGTGAATTTATTTGAAAATGTTTTCACTACATGAATATCTTGTGAACAGTTTGTTGTGAATATTTATTATCTAACTTCTACATTAATTCAGTGTTGGTTAGTCATTTGAGTGATACAGTTTCTGTACCAGGTTACTTTCACATCTTACAAATACATTTCACATTTAAAGTATCATGTGAATAATAAAAATCAAGATATACTTTGCTACTACTTAAGCTTTTGCTTAAATTCACTATTGCAAGTGAAAGTAAACCTTGATTGTTTCTGAGCTCAGACGAATATTAGTGGCATTTTTCCCATTGCTCAAGTAGCTCAAGTATTGCATTCTCCTGACCCAGATTCTCCCTGCAGACTCAGGTCAACACAGCCTTCTTCACTTGGTCTTTTACACTGTTGTGCAAAGTCTCTATGGGCTGTGAAGCAGTTGTCACAGTCCACTCCAGAAATGGCTTCATTACAGTGAAAAGCATTTATTAAATCCTTTGGGATCCTTCCATGTAGGGCCCTGAGATGTAAAGTTTCTTTCACATGCTTTGTAATTAAAGAATACAATACAATCAACCACTATTAAACCTAAGAAGGTATTACTTAAAGCTAGGCACTTACTTATGTATTTATATGGTTAAATAGAACAGTTTTATTTCTTAAAACTTCTGGTCATCTTCTCGTGTATGTAAAGTCAGTGACAGACATATACTTTACACTTACTAAAATAAATAGGACTTCAAATTGCTGTGTTTAGGCATTCATGCTTGATAATTTTGGCTCTAGTTTGTCAGTGCCTGTGTGTTTGCCTAATTATAAACACTACATTTCTTTCATTACAAGGTGCTGTGAGGGTTATGTAATTGTTTAGAAAGTACTTTGAAATAATCAAACGAAAGACAATTACCAGAGTGCAAGGCATTTTAATGTGGTTTCTCTAAACACTGATCATGGACAGAGGCTGTGTTATAACAACTTTTTGTGGACAATATCTTTAATAAACTTTAATTGAATCTACTTTGAACTATAATTGAGTTGTTAGTATCTGAAAAAAGTTTGTTCCTAGGAACTGTAGATGGGAAATGCAGGATGGTGGTACTCGGATATCTGGGCAGGTTTTCCACTGAAGACATGGTGGAACAACAGACTCTCTAGTGACAAACTGTCTTGCTTCCTAGGTGGCCAAAGTCCTTATTGCTAGCCAGCATTGCTGGTTTATCTCTGCGCAGTTAAGAGAACTGTCTCTTGGGGTGGGAGTCAGAAATTAGCAAAGTCTTGGAGTCATTCTCCAAATGTTGGCGAAACCATTAGGGAGGGCATAAGGAGAAATTTGGCAGCAAAGGGGAAGGAGCAGAGTATTGAAGAAGAATAATCTGGTGTTTGCATTTTCAGTGGAAGGCTTCCACAAAAGAATAATGGGGAGAAAGAAAGAGAGCTTGGGATTTGAAGTCTGAAGTATCTCAGGATACAGAAAGGTGCTCAGGCACTAAGAACAAATTTTCTCCCTGCATAATGTAATCTGGAGTTATTGACTACTTCACATTTGAAATTTTGCCAGCAAAAGCTTCAGAGAATAAATATTATCAGCACTGTTGTAGAGTCACTAAGTATTTTGTATTCGTGAATAAAGTCTCTTCTGATGTTCTCAGGTGACATTCACTACCTTTTATCGTCATATAGGAGGATTATGCCATTTTGATGAAAAATTCATTTACGAATCAGCCTACATCTCATACCTCTGCAGGAGATCAGGGCATCCTGCCAAGATTTCCCACATACACACACAAATGTGTGATTTCACTCCTTTTGGTTGTCTTACTATTTATTTCACAACTGCAGCAGCAATTTTTCTCTCTGACATACTTTTTATAACTGTTGGGTATTCTCCTCCTGGACTTTGCTGCCTCTGCCAGGTCTTTGCTGATGACACCTGCCTGCACTCATCCAGAGACAGAGCCAAGCTCATTGTGAGGGTGCCACAATGTCTGAATAGTCCTGGGAGGAACAGCAGCTAACTCCAGTTCAGCATGGGCAAAACTGAATTGTTACTAACCCCAACTGCATTTTTTCCTAGAAAATGTTTTTCCTTCCTCTTAGCCAAGAAACCAACTCTGGTAATCCACAAACTGATCATCTTCAGGCCACATTAGAAAAGCCTAACCTCTGAGGATTTTTGACACCATAGACAACTTGGCAGCAAAAAGCATGGGAGAAAATGGCTACACAAAGAAACACAATCCATCATCATTTTTATGACCAAACATCATCTCCCCTGCCAGAACATTCACATTGAATGAATCACTGTTAGCCACAAGTCCACCAGGTACGCCAAAGCTGCTTAGTGTTCAGAAGAAGGACTGCAGAAGACACCAGAGCAAGTTATGTTCTCTGACAGAATTTTTCTGTGTGAGGACATCCATGGCCCTTTCAAGAAGTTATTCAGGTGGCTCATTTTGTTTGGTAGATAGAGAATAATATGGCAGAAGCTTTTACTGACATTTGAGTGTTAAGCCTTTCACTGTGAGCCATTCTGTGACCCTGCAGTCTTTTACACACAGCTTCTCCCCAGGTGTTTCTCCACGCCCTTAAGTCTGAATTTGAGTGCAATGTTGTGGGGAAGTTCATGGAACATCCCCATGAGGAACTGACATCCAGAAGCTGACTCTCCAGATACTAAACATTAATACACAGTGTTCAATACATCTATAGCTCATTTATGTAGCATTTGTATACCTCTTCTTATGCGTACTTTATGCAACATCACTCCTATGTCACTACTTCCACTGCTGCCTCAAATCCAGTTTTGAATGCCAGAGTCCTAGCCAATATACTGCTTTTAAGGATAAATGCAAAAATGTGTAGTTCTCAGGTGTATATAAGGAAAAGTTATCAAACACTGTTTCCATTTTTTTTTCCTTCATGCAATTTAATTCCGTTATTACAAATATCAGCTTTTCCCAGCCTTTTTGTTTCTCTGTATACAGAAAATCAGACTAGAACAACTGCAGCAGCATCCTAGTTCATTTTGCCCTGGGGCAATCCCATGCAAATGCTTGATATTGCTGGGCAGTTTGGGGTTGTAATTTGAGAGAACAGCCCTCCCATTTCTTGAGTGGAGACACACCAGATATTCCCATCAGCCTCTGTGTGAAAGACAAACACAGATCAGAACAAAAAAAGCTGGCAGCCAAATTAGCATTACCGTGTTGAGGTCAAGTTACCCTACTGGAGCCAATCCATATCAGCTAGTGCCTAGACAAAGAAACCACTCAGCAAACTAAATTTACAAAAAATGAAACAAGTAAAAATTAAAGGTGCGCTGTTAACCTCCTAACCCTACCATCCCTTGATTTTGGTTCAGTCTATTTTGGATCAAACGCTGCATCATTTTTCTATAACATTTCCATTGACTGAACAGGTGTGTAGTTTATTAAGGAAAAGTAATTGAGATAAGATTAAAAGAAACAGTACAAGAGCTGCAAGTAGTAGAAACATTACAAACAGGGCAAAGCAGAAGAGAAAACCTAAAAATAAAAGAAAATGGAAACAAGATACATGTGCCACTCATTTTCTGCTTCTATGCTGTACAGGTTTCCCTTGCTCCTTTAGTTTTGTTTACAGAATATCAGTCCATCTGGCAGATAGGTGTATCTTCTTTTTTGTGACTGATGTAGCATGAAAAAATCCTAAGCCAACATCAATATTTTACAACATTGAACTAAGACAGCACTTGCCCCCCACCCCAACTCACAGCATAAACTCTTGTCATTTTTACCAGAATGTGTGTGAGTTATTTTGGAATGTTTTATGGCCAATGGTTCTGTTTAAATAACAGCCTGTACAGTTATTGATGCTTGGCCTGAGCTTACAGGGTTCACAGGAACTGTGCGTGTTCATCGAAGGGGAGAGCAGATGGCAGCTATTGGCAACGAAATAGAAGCAAGGAATCCTTTTCAGGTTGTTAACTCTACAGATTGCATCCATTCAGGTGCTCCATCTTAACTATTGCCCCCAGACCCATGGCAGCACATGTTCAGCAAAGGGCAAAAAAGACCCTCATTTCACCCTCTGGAGGCTGTGCCTATCATATAGCTGACTGCTCTAGGGATGGAGACCGAGCAGCTGTAAACCAGTGTGGCCTGGGGCATGCAGGGGGACCACACACAGGCACAGTGGTGCTCCTCAGAAGCCAGATAAAGCTGCTGCCTGTGTGAATCAGCTGGTGAGTCAGCAAAGCCTTTGCCAGGAGAGCAGCAGGCACAGCTGTGGCTGAGGTACCATGGTTACAGCACAGCAAAAGGGTAACTAACTGGGTTTCCCAAGTAATAGCTTTTTGTTGCACCTTTCGGGTTGCAGGAAGTGAAGAAATGTGCATGGTTTGTTGTTTCACAGAGTGATTTCACATTTCACCTAGCAAATTCTTCAAAAATTTGAGGAAGAAGCGATAACTGAAAAATGTTGCAGTGCTATTAGGACTGTCTGACTCCGGCAAAGGCATTGGAATGGTGTCAGGCATGCAAGGTTAGAAGGGTTTGATTTTTGAAATTTGGAAACTGCTGGCAAAGAGACATGGGACAATCAGCTCGGGTGCTCTGGAACTATCTACATCCAGGGCAGATGAGAGAGACTGACAGCTAAGAGCAGATTTAGTTGAGAAAGTTTGGTTTTGGGAGAGGAACATTGTTCCCCAAGACAGATGGTGATAATGCTGGTTTTTATTAGTGGACAGCTGGTCACAGCACAGGGCTGTCCACAGGTGACTAGTGCTCACCATGTAGTTGTGCCTGGGTTTGACACATGCAGGAGTGGAGGAGCTTGCCTCAGCACATAAGAGGTAAAGAGGGAGGAAGCAAGGCCACTTTGTGGGACACAGCAGCTTCTGCAGCCAGGGTCATGAACAGGAGGTGCACAGCTTGCCAGGGAGCACAGTCTCCTGGAGCCAGGTGAAGAGGAAGCAAGGAAGCCTATGGGTCTGAAGCAGGATCAGCACCATAACCAGGAAAGAAACACTGATGTGAATGAGTGGATTCCTGAATATATCTGTGAGAGAGGGAAACACTGGTTCACTCTCTCATGCACACGTCTCCCCAGAGCATCCCATGCACCTCTCTGCATGGAATAAAAACATGCCAAAAGACAAACCAGAAAAGCATTATGCATCCCCTTAACTGTGCTTGTTCAGTCTGACTTGATAGTACGTATGTAATTCCTTTGCAATACAACTAAGGACCTTTGTTCTCCTGGATCTAGCAATGCTGAAATAACTTCCTAGCTGTACCCTCCTGTCTCCTGCTTACTGGAGGCTTGCTCTACCTCAGCTGCTGAGGGACAGAAGTGATATTGATAACCTGTATTCACCTCATCAGGGAAAAGCATAAGAGCATGAAAGCAGAGCCATTCCCTCTGCAAACATCTGCTGTCCTAGCGTAGCTCTCATCTATTTTGTCCTCATAGATTTGATTCTAACAGAAACCAGGAAATAAGAGAGGTAGAATTAATTTCCATGGTGGCTCACAAAGATAAGCAAAGTAAGAGCTGTTTTGTTGTACTTAGATGTTTGACCACAAGAGCTGTCCTGCCCAGCTGAGGGAGCTCAGTCTAAACAGTCAGCAGAACAATTCCCCTGGCTCTTGTTCCCCCTTCCCCGCCCCGCCCCCCCTTGCTGTTGCTCAGGAAGTGGCTAGAGAGCAGGTGATTGTGGCTGGTGGTAGCAGCCTGCTCCCAGGTATTATTTTGCCAGGATGCCCAGATGCTTTCCCCAGCACACTGGACTCGCTACATGTGAGCGGTCCAGTACATGGGCACAGCTTGGCCTCTACCTCCCAGATCAGACTGTGGCCGATAATTGGCCACAAAGGACAAAGATTTACCAAACCTCCTCTCACCTCTCTTCCCTGGACTTCCCTGGTAATGGTCACACATACAAAAAGCAGTGGTTGTAGTACTCATACGGCAAGCTCAGGCATATGGTAGAGGGGGCCAGTAAGCACTAGATCCATGGCCCATCCTGCTGGATAAATAGAAGCAACATAGGTTAACACAAAGCTGATCATTTTGCTTTTCCTGTGGCTGTGCCCGCAGGAAGATGGAGTTGGCTTGCTTATGAGTTATGTCATTAGCAAGTATCTGAGTGTTAGCAGCCATGTACTGGGAACCTTCCCAAGCTCATTAAACTAGGCCTAGGACTTGCATAAACATTTGGGTTTACTGGAAAGCATGCATGTTTTGGTTGACTGGAAAGTGGTAAATTAATTCAGAGCTGGAACCACTTTTCAGCTGCAGATATTGTAATTTGCATTTGAACACTGTTCCAATGTTCTTTAAGAGCAAATGTCTGATATTATTTCAACTGAAAATTTGGGAAGCCTGCCTAACATGAAGCAGCAAGCCATTTCTGCCTGAAATAGATTGTTCTTTAAAGCTCCAAAGACTGGAAAGAGATTTATTTTCTCTTGGACAGCTGGTACTAACTACATGGATAGCAAAAATATTACTTATTTTTAGAAAGTGATTACTAAATAGTCTGAAGGCTTGAAAAAATAGAACTAGGGTCCCCAAATGTTTGAATTCTCTGCCCCGAGTTATATTATTTCTCTTAATTCTGGTACAACACTTTAATGGCACTGCTATTATTTAAACAAAATGCTTATTATTTTGAGGTTCTCCTGCCCACTGACTTATAAAAGGGATGATGTTTTATTTGGCTTAGAGATTTTAAAGAACGCAGTGAAGGCCTTGGGCAAATTCTGCAGAATGGCAGGGAGACACCTAAGCCTGAACTTGAAAAGGGTGTGAAAAGTATATGACAGTTGAACAGCTTCAATGTGAATTTATATGAGGAAGTAGAAAATAGCAGTTAAGGGGGGGGGGGGGGGTTGCAGCAGAGAGTAAGAGGTAGGAGACATCTGAGAAAATGGACACATTTTGACAATAGATGACAATACATAATCAATGACAATACTCAAGCTGTTCCTTGACCCTGGACTAGAAGATGTCAGCTGTCCATGGACAGCTTACTTGGACTGCTGATTAAACTGTGGATTCAAAGGTACCACAGCTGATTCCAGGCAGAGCCAGCCCAGATCTGTGGGGCAGGCCAGCTCTGACCAGCACCACGTGAACACATACAACTGTGGCCCACACTCCAGTATTTGATGAGTACCACTTAGTAACTCTATGGCAAAGATGAAATCCATTTCTCCAGCCTAACATATAACTGCCTAATCATGGGGCTGTTATTTCCTCAGCTTATTTCCATCACCCTTTGCTTTCTCTTTCTCTAAGAAGGCAGGCACACTGTCCCCCAGACAGTGCACCCCCTGCTATATAACTTATCTCCAGAGCAGAAGTGCCTGTAGAGCGAAAACTAGGCATAAATTAATTTTATGCACTTTTTCGCAGATGTGTATTTGCATGTTTTATATATAGCTGAAGTGAACTTTATGACGGATTTAATCTAATTGCCCATGGCCCAGTTCTTGGAAAAAGCTGAACGGACTGGCTGAAGCCTAGATTCAGGATCTGTGTTTACAACATTTGCAGTTTAAGGCTGGCCTCAGTTGTATCTGGAGAACAGCATGTGTTCCAGACACTGTCAAAGGCAGCAAACTGCTGAAAAAATCCTGCCAAAGCAACAGCTGAAGCAACAAGAGATTTCAGTTTCTTACAGCTCCATTTAACTGTGTGCTTAGGAGCAACTCATTAAGTAGCAAGCAACCATGCTAGGGGATGCCAAGGATTAAAGGAATCCTATCGTGAGATAGCAGTGACATTTGCCTGCTGCCTTCCAAGCGACAGCACTTGCCAAGCCCACGGGAAGTCAGTGACAGCATTGCAGTAGCAGCAGCAATTTAACCAGCAGATTGCCAGGAATAGGGCCTACTTTGAATACAAGACTGCTGTAGCCATACTCATGGCAAGTCCAATTTGTGAATCTTGTCAGGGGAAAAAATATAGAAATCAATTATCTTTTTACACACACTTGTGTGTGTACACATTCAGATGGTTCTAGCTCATCCATTTACAAGTCTCTTGAGCTGGTTTGTCAGCCCCTGTGGCAGCAAGCAGAAGTGACAGGGGTTGTTGTGCCGCTGATTGTCTCAGAAGTGAACACAGGCAGCAGCTCTCCCATTTCACAAGTTCCCAATGACTGTTGTGACTTGATGGAAACACAGAGCAGCTCTGAATTTTCCATCTGCAGGAGGTCAGAAGACATCCAGTGCTCCAGACACCAGCAGACTTGTCAAGACATCATCAGCCCTCTGGCTGGCTTCCCCAGGCTCTCTGAACCCTAGTATTTCCAGGCTTTGTTGCCTCTTTATCTATGTAGCTGTGCTGAAGCATACTGAGGTCCATGGTGTCTGTTGGCCATTCTAATAATCCAGCGTGCACGGTAGTCATCTCTCATCCAGGATAAGTGAGAGCAGTGAAATGGGACTTCGTTACAACAATGAAAACTTTGCAAGAGGTTTTTTGTGTTTGGGTTTTTTTTTTTTCTTAAGTACTATGTAGAAAAACCTTGCTAAATTTAAGAACGATATGCCTTACTGCTGTTCCTTACAGTTAGCCTCAGGAAAGCAAAGCTTTGTTCTTATTGAGATGTACTGCTCCAGAGAAACAACCTGCAAAGGTGTCATGGTTTTAGCTGGGATAGTTGATTTTCTTCACTGTAGTTAGCATAGTGCTGTGTTTTAGACTTGGTATGTAAATAATGTTGATAACACCCTGGTGTTTTAGTTGTTGCTGGGTAGTGTTTACACTAGTCAAGGACTTTCTAGCTTCCCATGCTCTGCCAGGTGCACAAGAAGCTGGGAGGGGAGGGGATACAACCAGGAGAGCTGATTCGAATTGGCCAAAGGGTATTCCATATCATGTGACGTCATGCCCAGTATATTAACTGGGGGGAATTGGCCGGGGAAGGCAGCGATCGCGGCTCGGGGACCGGCAGCATCGGTCGGCGGGTGGTGAGCGGTTGCAGCACTTGTTGTTTAGTTTTGGTTTTTTTTCCCTCTTCTTCCAGTGTTTCATCTCTCTCTCGCTCATTATTTTCCTTTTCATTATATTAGTATTATTGCTGTTTTATTCTAATTATTAAACTGTTCTTATCTCAACCCACGAGTTTTCTTACTTTGGCCCTTCCGATTCTCTCCCCCATCCCACAAGGGTGGGGGAGTGAGCGAGCGGCTGTGTGGTGCTTAGTTGCTGACCGGGGCTAAACCACAACAAAAGGCCCTGAATGCCAAGCACCTGCTCATATCAAGGGGCAACACTTTGATTCATGAATCTCTTAACATCTCTAATTCTAACAACTTTCCAACATTCATGGTACTCCTAGCCTTCTGCTCCAGTCATTGTTCTTATGTACTCAGTTGTTTTTAGGGATTTCAAATGTTCAGTCCCAACACTGTTAAAAAAGCCCTTGTTAACTAGGGGTTCTAGCTCTGTGTGGCAGAAAGCATTAATTTAGCTCAGAGCAAGAAGACTTGCAAAAAATTGTAGGCTAAAAAATAAAACTGAACTGCACAGTTGCTCCAGAAAGGTTAACAAAATATTTGGAGATGATACCACGACCTAGACAGTGAAGCAGCTGCTCAAAACATGGTGTACATAGCAGGACTGCAAACACCAGCTTTGTCTCACATTTCTTTCCTGGTACCTATTTTTCTCTAATTTCTCCATCCTGATTCTTATATTTTCTTACATCTTTGCCTTGTATCCTCAAGGTAAAGATGCGCCCAGTGATGTCACAGGATCGTGTAAGCTAGGGTAGTCACTAGAGAACTAGCAGGTGGAGTTAGTTCCCAACTTCCACAACTCTTTCTGTTCTGAGGTCTCTAGAGCCCTTGTTTTATTTTTTCAGCAGTTGAAATAGATGTCTTGAGCTTTAGTTAGGTTTTTCTGTACTATATAAAACAGAGATAAGAAAGAAAGAAACATTTTTCCTGTAAGAACAAGAAAGAATTTTCTCTCCCTCTGTAGCAGCACTACCATAGATAAGTACTTAGGTATTAAAGAAGCCCCTGAGTATTGCTTTGGTCGCTCAGATAAGAATGATTTATCCCCTCAGATTATGACAAAAATCAATGTATAGCGTTGGTCTAGAGAGCACAATCTTCTGGAATTAGGAGACAATGCATCTTCTGGATAAGAGATAAAACTAATATGGCTTCTAGACTAAGAATCACTAATAATTCCCTTTCATTTTACATAACAGATAAGGCAGTTTGTGACTTGTTTCTCTATTTGCCATAAATTTCATTTGATTAAGAATGGTTCTTTGTCGTTTGGCCTGAGGTAGCACTGAATTTGTATAGTTACTCACAACAGCATTCCCACTGACAAATGGAAGCTGTATTTCAGCTGCACTTCAGTAGTGGCTTTTACTCCCATTCAGGAATTAACCACATCTGTCTTCATGCAGCACTTCAGTGAGGGCTGAGTGCTCAAGATGACTGCAGGATCAAGACGAATAGCCTATACATCCAATCTCTTTTCAAACACTTCTGAGTGCAATTGCAACACATCCATCTTTGCTTGCAAATTCTAAACACACACAATGGCAAGCGCATACATTTTTTCAGTAATGTTGTGCTTACCCGGAACTAATGGAGACAAACTGGTCCAGCCTTGCTTTGGACTAAGGTACCTTTTTATGATGAAGGCACAGTAACATTGTCGGGCTTATTTCGATCACTTAAGAACTCTACTGATTGTATTTCCAGTAAACAGGGAAGGATTGAGGTTTATTATGGTTTGTTCAGCACGTTCAAGATTGCAGTGCCTAGTGATTATATTGCACAGATATAATTACTCCATAATGCCAGCTTCTAAAGCTTTTTAACTTCAAATATTCTCATAGCTAAAGTTTGCTGCAGTCTCAAGCTGCTGTTTATAAAATTAGGCCATTTTGAGAAGCAAAACAGGGTTATGAAATAAGAGAAATTTGGAGGTGAGAATTGCTTTCTAATCCTGTCTTCAGTTCATGCAAAGAAAAACCTTTTTCTGCCTACCCTAAATAATTGTCTCTGATGTGAAAGTGAGCTTGTACTGAGTGTACAGGAGATGGAGAACCCTGTCAAAAATATCAAGAAGAGACAGAAAGTGACCTGAAACTGAACTCTTCAAGTGAGAAGCAAAACAATCTGTTAGATGCCAAGAAGTCTACATGTAGTCAGTAGTTCATTTGTTTTCTGTGCTTGTTTTCCAGGATAGGAAAAATGGGATCTCAACCAGCATTTTCACAGCATAAGAACAGATACAAAGCTAGCAGTGTTCTTAATTGCCACACAAGCAGAGGCTCTCCATCATTTATTTCATCTTTGGACCTCAGACATAATGGGGTCATGTCTGAAACTCATACTTGCCCAAGTGTTTGACCTCATTATTTTTCATTTCTGTTATGAATGCCTAGAAAAACTCTGACAAGCAAGTTTTGCCAAGTTCTGTAATCCCGGGGTCTGAAGGACTTCATGACTCCTTGCCTAGCATCTTTAACTCTGTGCTACATCTCATACTCCTGAATTGTGCTATTGAGCCTGTACCAGGTCCAGCGGCCTTTGTGCCTCTCCAGTATGCTCAGTTGTTCATCCATTCTAGTATCCTACAGGTTTACACTTAACTCCACGACTGATTTACATGCAACTCCAACACCAAATACTCAATACCCTCCTTTTCCCACCAGTTACCAAGTTCCCCCTGCCTTGACACAATTACAATCACAACTTTGGCATGAAAGTTTCCCATTGCTTTTGGTACAAGCAGTATGGATTGCACCTAGCTCCATGCACCACCAGTATCAACCCTTCTGTCAAGCTGGACTTAGATTAGCTTACAGAGTCTACCACTGTCCACAAAATACTATCTTACTATGGTCTATTCCAGTCAACTTTTCTCCCTCCCTCAACCCAGATTCTTCTTTCTTACCTAATGTGCTTTCTTTAAAATATACATGTAGGTGCAAGTCCACGAGCACATACAAGACTAGTGTTAAACTGCAGAGTAATATGGTTACATGTTAATAGGCAATCACACCTTCCACTGTGGAGAAGCAGTTGGGGTAAATTTGATGTTTTATCAGATTTACAAGCTTTCACTTTGGGCTAGAGCAGTCTATGTTGAGTACTAGAAATAAGTTTACAGGAAGGGCACACCTTTAAAAGGGGGAAACATAATGAAATTACCATGTGTTACTGTAAGTACAGACCCAAAGAAGTCACTCTGAAACATGTCTGAAGCTTTGGTTTGGAGGTGTTTGGGCCTTGGGGCCTGAGAAAGGGTGGTACACAGCAAGAGGTAATCATTATGGAATCTGACATGGCTGATGGGCAAGTTTCTGGAGAATATTTTGTTTCTGACAAGCTCAGCAATAAAGCATGGAAAAGACATCAAGTTGAGCCCCTGCAGATGGCAGCAGTACTTCAAATTTCAGTGCCACAGCACTGGATGTGATAGAAGCTGAGCCAGATTCCCATACTGAAAGTACTGTTGACTGTCAGACTCTCTTGACGTGATACATGTTGCTGCTCCTCAGCAGGTTACTGATGCTTTTTTCAGTTTGAAGTGGAAAAATTTAATATTTGCCAAGTAGCAGAAAGAGGTTCCTGAGCCTTGTGGAATCCCTCTTGGTTCCTAGCATAATCAGCTCTTACCCTGCTTTATCTCAAGTACTGCAGAGGTGTTATTTTCAAAACAATTTACATTCTTCAGGCCTGCAATGGCATTTGACTTTGTTGGCTTGGAGGAGCACAGCACAGTAATGCTTCAGTAGTAAATTCAGTTGTAGCAAGATGTTAATTATTGCTTAAAAAATACTTTCAGTGGCAGATAGTCCTAAAGGCTGCTTGAGAGGCGAATGATCAGACGAAATACCTCTTTATTCATAGCGTACAATAAAAGGTTTGAAGTGCTATAATTCAGCCATCTAGAATTTTCTGTGCTCTGCACACTTTGGCTCTACATAGATCCTAAAGGGTCTGAATTTAGATGCAAACAAAACCCCCCAAGATTAATGTTAACATTAACAATTTTCAGCCTAAGCATCCAACTAATAATGGATGGGGGTTTGAGTAGAGCCATACTCTTCTCCCCTGCCAGCAGAAGCAAAGGGAGGACCAGCAGAGCATACCAAGATATCCCTTTTGGCAAGGTCTGAACCAGGTATCCAGTCTCATGTCTGCTGAGCTGTTCAGAGAGAAGGTCAGGTAAAGAACTGTACTCTCCCTGCAAAGCTGGCAAGCAGTTGCCTAAAAATCCTTGATCTGTCTAAAATGCTACTAGATAGTGCTCAGCTCCACCCCTAACAGCTTCCCAGTCCAAGCCTGACAGCTCTGCTGAACATCTAAGCCTGACAAAAAGTCTGACTCCCAACCTTGCTACTTCCCAGTGACATGTAGACTTCACCTGAACAACATGGTCCTCAGCCACAGGAGCCCATCAGAAAGAGACCCAACATCTTGTCCATATGCCCACCCTGACTGCCTATAAACAGAAAGGTGCCAGCAAGGAGGGACAATGCCAATTTCTGCAATGGTTCTGGAGAAGGACCAAGAAATGTATGAATTACCTATAAGGCATGATGTGAAAAACAGTTCAAATGTCTTGAAGTTAGTGATGGTTATCCACATATACAAGCTTTCCCAGTCCCAGCAGCATGTGACGCACACCTTGGAAACAAGCATTTCATTCTCCTAAACTGCCATAGGCAGCTTTCACAGCTGTCTGTTGCTATTAGAATGGAACAGACTAGTTTAGCTGGAAGGTACTTACAATATTAGCTCCTATTCAGCTACAGATAAAGGAGACCCCGTAGAGAAGTGCAGAACAGAAGAAATCAGGGTTTCAACTCTGCATCCCTGACAAGATATCCCTACTTATCTAGTTGAATATGAAGTAGTTCCCCTTCCTTTTTCTAGTTCTGTTGACCTAAGCTGACATCTTCAGCTTATACAGTTACATGGGCTCTTCCTTGATCTAATGTCTTTTTGTCCCTCTATCTCACTAGTAATAATTCATCTGTAGCTTTTATTTCCTACCTTTACCTTTTCCATCATCTCTGCAGTTCCTAACACTAAATTTTACTAAGTTACAAACAATCCAGAAAGATAATGAGGAACCAACCTCATACAAGTAAACCTATGCAGGCAACCTTACAATTTCTTTCATGGTAGGTCCTCTGCCTTTAAGGCAATGATTAGGACCTAATTACTTCTATTATTTTATACCTATTCAAGATTTTGGCTGTAAGCTTTGGTTTGCCTTCTCTACCTCTGCTACCAGTAGTAGTGAGCTACTGTTTTCACTAGCATTGCTTTATGTACCTACTTACATTGTAATGTATCTAGGGCAAGGCTAGTGCCTTTTTATTTTAGGCACGAAGTCTTTGCACAGCAAGCACAATGACATGGCTGATCCTTAGCGGATAGTTGTCTACTTCAACATCGTTACTGGGGTTCATGCCTTTTCCCAACTGAAATCAAAGAGACAACACAAACGCAATAAAGAGGAAATCATTTACTAGCAGGCTAAGTAAAACATGGACTGTGAAGTCTGAACTTTTTATTGACATGTGGATTTCTTTAGGGCAATTTCAAAATTGGATAGGACAGGTTTGTTGGGTTATTCAGAAGATTAGTGTCTGAGGCTGTAAACTTTTGCCCACTGCTAAGATCTATAAACAAATAAGTATCTGCTAGCTTAGTTTGGACTTGGCATTTTTGTGTTCCATCCCCTGGCCTGTACTATTTATAATGTTGCTGAGTGCTCTTAAAGATTGTGCTTCAATAGTAGGGAAAACTATTCCTGTGAAGCCTTGGGATTCATCAAGATGAAAGGTGCTATGTAAGTTGTTACCAGTTTTGCTGTTTAATACACAGTCAACTGATGAAAGACAGCAAGGGAGTGATGGTTACCTCTCAACATAATATAAAATTTGCCTTAGGTGGGAACACTGTTTACTGAACACTTCATTCACCCACAGTGGAAAACCAATGATGGCATTTGCTGTTTTCATAACAACCCAGGAGAATGCTGACTCTGACAGGCTGCTACCTCCTGATGGCTAAATAGCTAAGGAGAAGTAATATGAGAAACACCTCTGCTGAAAATAACTCCAGCCATCATCACTGAAGCACATGGACTCATTCCTGCCATAGGTCTGTTTTCCCTCCAGCAAAATCCCTCTGATTCCCCTCCCATAGTGGTAGGTTGCTGCTCAGGCTCTCTTTAGGATTGCCACACCCCCCCCCCCTTTTTTTTTTTCAACTGTGTGAACCAGAGGACAAAGAGGAAGGGAAGACCTGTCAAAAGCAAGGTGCCATTCTACTGCTGAACTACTGAGCAAAGGGGATCTTCAAGAAAACTGAAGCTTAGGTACCTAGATATTCTGGGAATCAGATTCAGAACACTGTTTCCAGTCCATTTCCATTCTGGAAGTTAGTGAGAGAGGAGGAACTGCACTGTAACTACCTACTGTGTTGGAAAGTCAGGCAGAGAAAATGAACAAAGGCAAGAACAAGAACATAGGAAATCTACACGGGACTAGTAGTACAACCCAACAGAAGACATCACCATCCACATGCAACAGCTAATTCCAGGCAACCTATGGACTACTCAGTCTGCAAGCATAGAACTAGATGAACCACAAAATCCAGGACCTCCTGCAATGTAAAACTGTGCTGTGATCAAGAAGCCTAATGACAGCTGCCAGAGCTGAAAAGTTGTCCCTTTTCAGCCTACAAGGATGGAAAGGGCAGACAGACAGCTTACTAGACTGGGTGGCTTTATATTGGTTATTACATTGTGGAAGTGAGTAGACTTGGGTATCAAGAGTGATAAAGAATTCCTGATGCATCAAAACAAGAATCATAAGGGGAAACAAAAATAGCTTCCTCTGTCTCTGAACAAACAGTTTCTCTTAATTTTGAGAGAAGGAAAAAACTGGGAAGCACACCTAGTAGCAATGCAAGATCTGAAGGTATTTCTGTGAAATCACTTCTCAGTATGGGCAAATTATTAAACACAGCAAGATCTGGGACAGGCTTTTCAAAAACTTCAGCAGTCAAATTTTGCAGACTGGTGTATATACAGTTATATATGTACATTATCTCAACTGGTACTCACCATAGGATAGCTGGGAGTAGCCCTAAAAGGCATTGCACTTGAAGTCAAGAAATAAAGCAGAACAGGGCTATACTTCAGGGCATAGATTTCTACCTGACATTTTCAGAGTTTTTAAAAGAGCCTGCTTATGCTCAAATTACAGTTGCTTCTCTGGATGAGTAGCATGAGTTAATGTGTTTTGCCATATATATTTTGAAAACTATTCATGGGAGGGAAGCAGCAACACAGGTGGAGTGGTTGGGGTTTCCTTCTAAATGGCTACTAAGAATTTATTTTGCTTGGTGCAGAGACTGTATGTAGAATTATATTTTAGCTGATAAGTTAGTCCAGGAACTGAACTTACAACCAAAGTATAACCTACTTTAGGAATAAGAAAGAAAAATCCCTTAAGTTGTTTACAGTGTACATTTCCAAGCCAAGAAACACAGATGAGCCTGATACAGGGCATCTGGTATGCTACAAGAATTGCAAACATCATTAAAGAAAACCGCATCTGGGGGACAGTTAAACCTTCTAAAGGGGCAAGTGGCTTCCCACTAAGTACAGAGTTAAAAATCTCATTGCTGGACTGTTGGCCTGATCCCCACTTGAATTTTCTCAGTTGGTCTTAAGGCTGCAGAATGAACCCACCTTCATTGAAAGAGAAGCAGCTTAAAATTTGAATCCAAGTGCTTTCCAGGTGTGATAATGGTCAGAGCTGGAAATCTAGTGCAGACCCAACTTGTGTTTTTGAAGCTGTTATCTGTTAAATCTGAGGCAGCAGGGTTTGTCTGAACCATATAGTCAAACTGCTACTCTCATCCGATACTAAGTACTCATATTTTCCATACCTTCCTTGCACCAACACTGCCAGGATTCCTGAATACTTCATACTAAAAGAAACAATACACATGTGCCATATTCTCTGGAGAGGAAGAAATGAGGGTATGTAGAAAAGAGTGACCAGGTTGGGAAATAATTTGAGTGACCAAGCATTCCTGACGAAAAGCACCCAGCATGCCAAAGTGACAGCTAATACGTAACTAGCTTAAAAGTGATTTAAAAGAAACCTGGTGGTAGTCATGGGGAGGTTGCAGTGTGACCGACACAAATATGCTGTTGCTGGAGATTTCTCAGGGAGAAGCTATTAATACACAACTAGAGGCAGGGGGCTTGATTGACTTCTGCCTTACAAAAAGTATAATCAGTTAAACTTGTGCAGGTACATACAAATGGGTTTTAAATACTGAAGTGTTGTGTCTTATATCAACATACCCCTAAGTAACGAAAACTGAGAAGGTGGCCTGGTGCAGTACAGGCAAAAGTGAGTTGCTAGAGAGCACTGAGAATGGAGCAGGGCACAGAGGAAAGTTGCTGAAAGACTGGGAGGGAAGGTGGTGCTGAGGAAGCTCTGAACAGACAGCACAGGAGACAGAAGCTGTAGGAATCTAAGACCCCTGGGAGCTCTGCTGCCCACAGCTCTTAACTGCTAAGCCATTTCTCAGTGTGTTGCTGTCCCAAGGCTCCTTGGGGGATGCAGTAACATTTATTGCAGCTGTGGGCTCCTTCTGCTCTTTGCCTTTCCCAGTTTCTCAGGTAATCTTCTCTTGCTTTCTCAGTCTTTTATTTCCTTGCCTGGTCCAGAGATTTCCCTTTGGCTGTATTCTTTCCTTCACTCTTATATCTACCTGCCAGCCACTGACCTAAACTTTTTTAGGAATAGAATGTTAGGTAATAAAATAATTTCTGCTGGAAGGGATTTCCAGAGATTGTCAGGTTCGACCTCTTGCTCAGGTTGCAACAGGGCTACCTTTGGTCAAATTGCTCAAGGACTTCTCCAGCCTCCAACAAGGGAGATTGGACCACATGCCCAGAGAGGATGTGCAATATTTGATCACCCTTATTGCAAAGAATATCAGAATTTTCCTTACAAGCATGGCCCTTGCCTCTCAGCCTTTCATTGCGCTTTTCCACAGAAACTCTTGCTAGAAGGACCTGATGCAATGTGAGAGTGGAATAAGTGCAAGTAGGTGTATTTCTTAAGTTTAATGATCCATTTTATAAAGCCTCACACTGCTTGGGACAACTCTAAATATACACTATGGGAAGCAGGGAAAAAAATAAGGTGTATTGTCCTTTATGCAAGTTTACCATAGTTGTTTTGAAACTTGCAGAAGACTTCAGATGTAAGACCAGGCTCTACCTAATCTCTTTCTAGAGCCCTAAGAAGGGATTTCAGTGTAGTAACAAGTAAGGAATCATATTATTCCCTTTGTACCTTGCAGCCACCCAGAAAACATTTTTTGGTCTTGAAGTGCATTCTCCAACAGAGTGTAGTGCCTTGGGCTGTGCCAGACCTTCTGTAAGTAGCAGAGATGCAAGCTGTGTCCCAACCTCCTTCCTTGTCCACTAATCAGCTACAAGAATGCATGGTAGGGAAGATGGACATCTCTAAATTGAGCACTTCTGGAGACTGGCAGGTCATACTGCAACTTTCTCTGTGGGATGATTATGGATGCTGGTGGGAATAGTGAGTGCTGATTTTAGCTAATATACTAGTCCTGGAGCTTCACATAAAGGTTTTCCTCATACAAAGCAGAACTTGGAATCTGGTTTTGTGAAAGCACAGATATTCCTGCCTTGTACCAAGAAGCATTGGCATTTTGTCACTTCTGAAGCAGATAATTCTTCAGTATTACAGTCCACTCTAATTCATGCTATGGTGAATCCTCAGAGGAAGATGTCCCTTTCCGTACACTGGTATTTTTAACTTCCTGACATCATCTTAGAGCTCAGATCAGCTATTCACATGCCTCTTATGCATATCTCATGCTTCTCTTCCCTTTTCAGGGGTCAGCTGTCCTGGGCAACCCACACATTTTCCCCCATTTGTTGAAGGTTTTAGGACAATCACAGTAAGCAGACTCAAGAATTAGGTACACAAGGCAGTTTTAGTTAATGAAAGCCTCCAATAAGGTTGAATTTTAAAGATGCAACAGCTTTAGCTTGCTACTGAATGGCCCCTCGCACAAACTTGCCTACTAATCTTTCTTTCTTACTTAGCTTACAACTGAATGTAACCCTTAGACAAACTAGCACCATGAATCTGCAATAGATTTCCCACCACCACCAATAACCTTTCTAGGTTTGCTTCAGCTTGTAGTTAAATACATTTTCATGGGAGATAAACAAGTATTTCTTTCCATTCTGGTACCTTAGGCTCAGTTACACTCAGTGAAATGGAAACTCATAGAGCCATGGCATGGTTTCAGTTAGAAGGGACCTTTAAAGATCATCTAGTCCAACCCCCCTGCAGTGGGCAAGAACATCTTCAACCAGATGAGGCTGCTCAGAGCCCCATCCAACCTGACCTTGAATGTTGCCACGGATAGAACATCTACCACCTCTCTGGGCAACCTGTGCCAGTGTTTCAACACCCTCATCATAAAAAATTTCTTCCTTATATCTGGTCTGAATCTATCCTCTTTTAGTTTAAAACCATTATCCCTTGTCCTATCACAACAGGCCCTACTAAATAGTCTGTCCCCTTCTTTCTTATAAGCCCCCTTTATTGAAAGGCCACAATAAGGTCTCCCCAGAGCCTTCTATAGGCTAAACAGTCCCAACTCTCAGCCTTTCTTCACAGGAGAGGTGTTCCATCCCTCTGATCATTTTTGTGGCCCTCCTCTGGGCCCACTCCAACAGGTCCATGTCTTGCCTGTGCAGAGGACTTCAGAGCTGGATGCAGTACTCCAGGTAGGGTCTCAGAGCAGTAGAGGGGCAGAACCACCTTCCTCCACCTGCTGGCCACACTGCTTTTGATGCAGCCCAGGATATGGTTGACTTTCTGGGCTGCAAGAGCACATTGCCAGCTCATGTCCAGCTTCTCATCCACCAGCACCCACAAATCCTTCTCCACATAGCTGCTCTCAATCCCTTCATGTCCCAGCTTGTATTGATACCAGGGGTTGCCCCAACCCAGGTGCAGGACATTGCAATCAGCTTTCTTGAACCTCATGAGGTTCACATGGGCCCACTTCTCAAGCTTGTGCAGGTCCCTCTGAATGGTATTTCATGCCTCAGGCATGTCAACCACACCACTCAGCTTGATGTCATCTGCAAGTTTGCTGAGGGTGCACTCAGTCCCACTATGTCATTGATGAAGATATTAAACAGCACTGGTCCCAGTACAGACCCCTGAGGGACACCACTCATCACTGATCTCCATCCACACATTGTTTTGTTGACCACTACTCTCCAGATGTGACCATCCAACCAATTCCTTATCCACCAAACAGTCCACCCATCAAATCCATATCTCTCCAATTTAGAGAGAAGGATGTTGTGAGGGACAGTGTCAAAGGCCTTACAGAATTCCAGATAGATGACATCTGTAGCTCTTCCCTTGTCTACTGATGTAATCACTCCATCACAGAAGGCCACTAGGTTCATCAGGCAAGACTTGCCCTTGGTAAAGCCATGCTGGCTGCCTCAAGTCACTTCCCTGTCTTCCATGTGCCATAGAATAGCTTCTAGGAGGGTCTGTTCCATGATCTTCCCAGGCACAGAGATGAGGCTGACAGGTCAGTAGTTCCTGAGGTCCTTCTTTCTACCCTTTTTAAAGATGGGTGCAATGTTTCCCCTTTTCCAGTCACCAGGAACTTCACCTGACTGCCATGACTTTTTCCAAATATCATGGAGAGTGGCTTGGCAACTACATCAGCTAATTCCTTCAGGACTCCGGGATGCATCTTATCAGGTCCCAAGGACTTATGTATGTTCAGGTTCCTCAGGTGGTCACGAACCTGATCTTCCCTTAGAGTAGGAGGGACTTGGCTCCCCCAGTCCCTGCCTTGAGGTTCATCCACTCAAGGTGTGGGAAGAGAAGTTGCCAGTGAAGACTGAGGCAAAAAAGTTGTGCCTTATCCTTCTCATTGTGCCCAGCTAAAACACAAATATAAATCAGAGTTCAGATCAAATTTGTTGTCAATACAGTAATTATGTGAGAAAACAAACCCAGAGAGGGTGATTAGCCCTAGCTTTTTCATGTAGAGCACCAGAACTGTAGCAGAAGCTAACAGAGCCCAGGCCTAAGATGGGTTACTACTTCCAATATGCAGCACTAATTCCAATAGCTGTTCCTTCCACCAAAAATGGTCATACATACAATGAAATTTTCTATTAGAAATTAACAGTGAGATCCCACTCTTGCTTTCTTATTTCTTTTAATAATTCTTTTAAATCCAACTTTAACCTTGCAATGACAAATTAAATCCTATACAGTGCTACATACATATTCCTGCTGCACAGCTTTCCAATTTATATTTGTTTCCCCCACCACACCACTTGATTCAGTGCAGGCTAAGCTACTTGTATTTCTAGTCCTTTGGCACCTGTTAAGAAGGAAGACAAACTCTACTGTCCTCTGGCACTGCCCAGATGTACTAGACACATCCCTGACCTTGTTCAATTTCTTCCAAGTCACTCTTTCTACAGGAAAGCTTCCTTCAAGTCCTTCCACTGAAGGAACACCTGAAAGAAACACCACTTTCAGGAACAGCTCTCCATGTTTATAGCTATTCCCCATCTCCTATGGGCTTCTTACATAATTACATACCTGATGTGTTCTATTGCATCCAGATGATGAGCTGTTAATGCCAAAGAATATCTGTGTAAATTAGTAGGATAAGCCAAGTGGTTGTGAAATTTAAAAGACCACATTTAAAACATAGCTTTTCTTTGGGTTTTTTTAATCCTACTTTGAGCATTACCCTTCACAGGTTTTAACATACAAGGTTAATATAGGCAGAAAACTGCTGATAAAATAGTCAATTCCTCACAGTCTAGCCCCAAGCACAGGGCTCTGTACTTCACTGCCACCAAGGTCTTTCTTCCCTCTAATTACCAATTTCAGGGGCATCTCATTTACAAAAGCTTCCCGGGTCCCTTCTGAGACCCTGATTGGGTCTATTGATTCAGCCCTGTCTTATTATTTCACTCATTCCTCTGAGATCTGAGCCACATGCTAATGGCCTGCCTGCTTGTGAACTAGTCAGAGCTTCACACCCTACCGCCATTGTGTTAGAAGAGTACACAGATATACAGGCAATAAATATACAGCAGCTCCTAGTTATTTCAGCTTCTGTTCTCCTCAGTGGCAGGTTGTCAGTGTTCATCCCTCTAAAAATCTGCCTGAGCACGCTGACTCCAAGCAACAAGAATGCTGCAGAGACCATCCACATCAAGAAACATTTGCTGAAGTTTCCTCCACTTGCTAAGGGCTTGTCTCTGAGTAGACATTTACTACACTTGGACATTCTGAAATGGGTCTTGGTGTGAATCTAGGCTTGTAATAGCTCTAGGCTTATACCAGAACAGTTATTCCCTAATGCCTGTCCTGATTATTTTAAGTACAGACAAACTGTAGCAGTAGCTCAGCCAGAAGCAGCAGTGAACATGCTGGAGTAAACAGGGTGCTGACAGCTGTTGGTGTTTCACATCAGAGGTCACAGAGCCCTACTTTGAGCTGAATTGCTTTAAATGTTAGTTGCTGCCTGGAGCACTGTTTACAGTAACGCTCCCTCCTCCGAGGTGAACTGCTGTTAGCTACAATGGAAAATTCTAGTTGAAAAAAATTAAATATCATTAGACACAGCTAAATAAAAGCTGTTTAAGTTACAGTAGCATTTTCATTTCCAGAAAAACACCATTAGTTGGCAGTGATGTTTGCATATATTAGTAAGTATTTAAATTCAGTTGTGTAACCTCAACTATTGTTTCAAGGGCAAGGATAATCTTCCAAGCGTAGATTATCTACATATATTTCAAAACAATACATTTACCTGATGTAAGTGGCATCTCTAACAGCTTCTTACTAGACTGTCCATTTTGCCTGCTTTCTAGCTTGATGTCTTTAAGTCCAGATACCTCCTTCAGCAGGGCAGGGCCACTAAGCTGAAGGCAAAAATAACATCCCTGAAGTCCTGGCACTAAGCCTTCCCACCACCACTTGAGTCTAGAGCTCTGGGAGATAACTTGTCTGTGGCCCTCAAGCAGCCAGTGGCTGCCAATGCCCCAGGTTATCATACATGCCATTTCAGAATTCATTTTCTTGGGATACAGGCACTGAGAATCTCATAGCCTTCTCCATGCAGAGATGGGCTTTCCCTGCAACTGAACTCTTTGCCTTTTGATGCCAGGCTTAGTTTTGGCCCTCATGCCAAATTGCAGTTCTGCCCTCCTTCAATGATTGCCACAGTACTTGCTCTGACCCCATGCTGAATGCTGCAGTGAATGGATACTTTAAGGTTTATTGAAATAAATCAGTCAAAGAGGTGGAGTTTGAAAGTATTTAATTACAAAGCCTTCTCATTTCAGCTGAGCTTTAACTGAAGAAACATACCTTAGAGGATAGGAGCTAAAGAAAACTGCTTCTACACAGGAAAAGAGCTGAAGGGTTATACCTGAAAGCTGGGAGTAGGAAACAAAGGACTTGAAGGTCCATAATTCAATTTGAAGGATTCAAAAGAAGTGTCCCATGATGGACAAGAGTCACACTGCATTTGGCTATAGGTTAACATTACAACTGGCTTTCTTACTATGAGTTACCCAAGCCACAGATGTTTAAGGACTGCAACAGTGGGTTCACAGTAGTACATAATACACAAGGACACAGAGGCTTTGTTTCCTGCTTTACTAATAATTTGTAATAAAGAAATTCAAGTATATACTTATGATTGTTTACTTATAGGCATGCATATATATTATTTTGAGGTGTTACTGGTACAACACAAACTGCTCCCAGGAATGGGGCTAACTGATGATAGGAAAGTCTCTCTTTACGGATGATCTGCATCACAGAGTCCATAGTCAGCCAGGTACCCTTGGTGAGGGTCTGGTATGTCCAGATCTCAGAAGCTTGTGCAGAGAAGCTCATCTTGGGTAGATAGTGAACTATTCTTATGTTTTTGGTGTAGATATAAGTGGGTATAGGACAACAGTTCCCACAGCACTTGTTACTGGATTCTGCTTTCCTGGAAGGTCAGTTTATTATCACAGTTTTTTTTCTGTGCTTAGAGACATCTCTGCTCCCAGCTAAGCTTATCAGGGGTATCTCAGGCTCCCAGCTGAGTTGCTATCCTTCTTTGTCAGTATGCTTCCATTGTGACTGAGTCACCTTTATGGCTGCTCCATCACCAGTAAAAGCCATATGGGACAGAATGAACTGATCATGCAGCTTCCTAATGAAGCTTTGTTGCCTAAGCCCTTGGCTATGGGGCAGTAGCTGAGTCTTATAAACGCCTAGTTATGAAAGATAAGTCTCTGCCTAGAAGTTTGGTGCCAGTAATGTGACACTTATACCTTGTACTGTCACATGTTATCAAAGTGCATTGACTTCTTTTCAGTTTCAATGTGTGAAGAAATTTTAATGCAAGAATATGGTTTAAGACCATGCAGGTCTCCTGGAAAGGGAAAGTCTAGTCCACAAACAATTAGTCAAAGTAAACACATTCCTGCACAACATGAACCTACAGTCACTGCCACTGAATGCTATTTTCTTCTGGCAGTGGAGATTCAGATTCCTGTATATTTAGTCTCAGAGGAAGAGATTTATCTGCTTTCTTACTAACTTTAAGGATGCCTGGAAGACAATCAATACAGACTGATTGCTGTCCTACAAATGCCCTGACAATTTAATTGGGGTGGAAGTGTAAGAAGCATATATTGGCAACTTGTATTAATACTCTGTCACTCAAAAATGTCCAAGGTATAATCCAAGAGTTACACAATACCTTATTCCTTCTGATTTCATGGGAGAGACTTCCAATTTGAAATAATCCAGCATCACACAGGTTTGATCTGACATTTCAGGGCTCTAGCTCATTTACTCTTCCCCTTATTGATCAGCCACCATTTTTGCTACTTTTCTGCTAGAAGTCCTACAGGGCAGAGCAGGAGGTTACCTTGCAATAGTAATAGCACTGGAGAAAGTGGAGAACATCCACTATGATGTTCTTCATGCAGTAGCTGATATGGGTTTTCTGAAACAGATGTGGTCCTGCTACAGCCTGGCTTCCCATCTTACAGTTCAGGGGTGAGGAGACAGGAGACCAAGGCTAAGAACAGGAGAACAAGCTGGGAAAGAACATCATCTTTTCCACCCTACACTCAAGTCTCAGGGTAAATATGAAACAGCCTAGTTTGTACCAAAGGAGAAAAGCCACCCTAGGTACAGTGATGCCTGGAAGAAAAGAGGCAAAGTGTCTAGAGTTCCATCCTGCATAGAGTTTGTTTTCCTCTGGAAAACATCCTCAGATGGATCTTTGTGGAGCTATTCTGTCCCCAGGATTTCCTCCCAGTACAAAGTGTGATCATTATCATAGAAATGAGGGAAAGGCAAGACCTATTTAATTAACCAGTTTTGCACCCAAATTAGTGAAGGATTATTCCCTACCATCTTTAAAGTTTTTTTTATCTAGCTTTATATTTGGGGTGACTCAAACTCCTCCTTCCAAGGGAATATTCCATTTTCACTAATTAAACCATTAAGACACTAGCCTACAGAAGACACACAAGTTGTCCTGCTATTTAACATCTTTCACTATTCAGAAATAATGAACAAAGTCCAGAACAAGCCCTTCTAATAAATGCAGAATTTTATTTTAACTTATTACATTTCCGAAGACAGCTTAAACAAATTCAAGCCCAGACCTGCATACTTATACAAGGCAGCAAAAAAATCCAGAAAACTGTGTTCCTCAATTTGGATATTAAATGCCATAGATTAAGTGTTTCTCATTTTTGCACTGTGCTGCAAAGTCTCTAGTAACACAGATTAATACTACAGAATTATCCTAGACATGTAGAGCTCAAGTTTCCGCAGTTGAGCAGGGAGCTTTTCTAGAGTCAGATAAGGAACTTGCAGAAGTGCAAGTAGCCTATAGGTTACTCAAGTTTAAAGTACCCCCCGAGGAAGGGCTTTAGCATGCCCTTTGCTCTTTAATTACAGAAGGGTGGAAACAGCATTTCTGTGGCAGTATAAAGCCTTGAGTTGTTTGTTAATGCCTGACCTGTTCTCAGCTGCTGACCTTATCTGGCAGTATAAATTTGACCCCTCTATACTGTTTGATGGCTTTGATATTCTTAGAGTGCTACACCACCTGATCTGGCATGCGCTTGCTGGAATAAGTCAGATCTAAACCAGAAGGATGAGTTGGAGAGACTTAGCTGCAGCAAACCAAGACTGCAGTCATAACTTAACTCTGCAGTTGAAGCTGCCTCAGCCTGCCTTTAACTGCTTGCAACTTCACTTCTCAAGTTGCAAGAGACTATCATCCCTTTTGATGTGCAAAAGCCACACCTGTATTTTATTCCTAACCTAGTCCAACTGGAGTGATCCAATGTTAAACATTCATGCTATCCCATATCATTTTGGCTGAAGTGGGTTAGGGAAGCAGTAGTATGGGTAGATATCAAAGGAAAGTAAGGATAAAATAAATAATTGTAGAAGTGCTTATGTTAACTGAAACTTAATGTATTATTTAGAAGAGGGGCTGCCGAAACAGTAAGAAAACTGCTGAGTGATTTTGCAGGGCCTAAGTTGTGTTGCACAGTGAAAGAATAAGACCTAGCAAGAAGAAAGAGCATGACTATTAATTTACATCAACTTTTAAGATTAATAGATTACTTGCATCTTAGCTATGGAGTTTGACGGAAAAAACTGTTATAAAAGGTTACAGAAGACAAAGTTGTGACACAGTAAGTTATAGGGGCAGGGAAATTCTACAGTTTTCTGGATCTCCCAGTAAATGCATCCTCTTGTACTGAAAATTGAGTACAGTTGTACAGGAGACAGTAAGTCTTCAGCCCAAAAAGGCAGGACATACTACGAGAACAGAGAGAGCTATTTTGGAAAACTGACTCTGAGTGAACTCAGGGTTGTATAGTATAGCCTGAAAGAGACCAAAAGTAACCATGCATCATGGTTTAACCCCAGCCAGCCACTAAGCACCACACAGCTGCTCACTCACTGCCCTACCCAGTGGGGTGGGCAAGAAAATCAGAAGACTAAAAGGGAGAAAACTCATGGGTTGAGATAAAGACAGTTTAATAGGTAAAGCAAAAGCCACACATGCAAGCAAAGCAAAACAAGGAATTCATTCACTGCTTCCCATGGGCAGGCAGGTGTTCAGCCATCTCTAGGAAAGCACGGCTCCTTCACACATAATGGTTACTTGGGAAGACAAACACCATCACTCTGAACATTCCCCTCTTCCTTCTTCTTCCCCCAGCTCTGTATGCTGAGCATGACATCTTATGTCATATGGTGTGGGATATCCCTTTGGTCAGTTGGGGTCAGCTGTCCCAGCTGTGTCCCCACCCAGCTTCTTGTGCCCCCCCAGCCTCCTCGCTGGTGGGGTGGGGTGAGAGGCAGAAAAGGCCCCAACTCTGTGTAAGCACTGCTCAGCAGTAACTAAACCATCCCTATATTAGAGTTTTCAGCACAAATTCAAACTATAGCCCCATATTAGCTACTACAAAAAAATTAACTTTAACCAGGCCAAAACCAGCACACTATGGACCACCCAACATAATTATGATGTTGCTACTACCAGAAAACAAGCAGAAGAAAATAAAAACATAAGGGTAGTTATCAGTTAGGATAGGAGGTCTCGCCTATCCACCAGCAAAGGTGTAACAGACAGAAATTAGATCCAACACAGCAGATTCCTCTCCATCTGAGTTCTTTAAGTCACGACAAAATCTTTCTGTGGCAGGTATGCCAAATTCTGGTAGAACTTGTAGGTTTTCCAGAGGAATTGATTAATAAGATTTAGCAGACTATGTTAGACAAAACATGACAAGATTATTGCAAACCTCTATCTAAAAAGCTACATCAGGGTTTTCTTTTTATTAGGGCAGGGGATGCTTTAACTGCAGAGGCACAGACCATCTCTATTCACATAAAAACACTAGATGTCACAGCCCTGCAAACTTGCTTTATGTGAAGCATGCAGATCAGATAAACCAGTTATAGGCACTTGTCTCTGAAACAGAACCAAATATTTTGATTGAACTAGCATTTACACTACCCTTAAAGAAATCAGACAAGACCAGAGTTGCCTTCATCAGTTTGGTGTCTAATACTGACCACTGAGGCAAGGCCTGCAAGACAGTTTTATTGTTGCAACCCATTTTCTCAGAATCAACACAGAAGATGTTTTTACTTATTTTAACAAGTAAATTGCAAATACTATAAGTGAGTCACTGCACTCTCTCAGTACGGCTTCCTTTCCTTCTTTGGTCTATCATCTAGGCTTAAACACCCATTTTCACACTTAGTCCAGCATTTCTCTCCATTTGCAATCACCACAGGAATTAGCGCAAACCAAGCCCTTCCTCAGCAGGGGACTGAAGACCCAAATTAATACAGAACTGATATTTCACTTTCATAGCAGCAGCCCAAGTCTATTTTGATATGCAACTCATATCCCCTGCCAGGGAACAGCAGCAGGCTAGGTGGCAACAAGACAATGACACCCCCCAACCCTCACCCCCCTAGACAAGGGTACAGTCACACAGTACCTCAGCAAGAAAAGCCAGGATAACCATAGCCAGCAATCATATCTGCAGAAATAAGGCAGGTCCAAGGGCAAGACAGCACCAGGACCACCTAGCCAACAACCACAACACACAAACACTACTGCTCTAGCAAGGCCTGAGCCCCAGGCCTGGGTTTAAATGCAGGCCCAGGGCCAATGGGTGGATGGTGCATGGGTGGAGGCCCCATGTGAGGCTGCTCAGGGTAATTAATGACTGCTGACCTGCTTGGGCCCCTGATAAAGCCATGCACCAGTCCTCCTTTGCTTTCTCTGGGGAGGAAGGAGTGCATATAGGTCTAAAGGGAGCTGATGCAGCACATTCATGCTTTAGTGTATCTTAGGCACAATTAACATTTTTGAGGCATCCCTCTATACATATGCTCTTGAATGTTATTGGTGTGCTGAACCTCACAAGTGAGGAAAAATAAGAAATTAATGCTGCATTTGAAAGCTGAAAATATTCAGACATCCCTTTTCTTCCACTGACTGTGGTCTTCACATACTTGTCTCCCTGGTCTAGGTTATAATCTGCCACAGATGTGGAAAATTCTAAGCATGGGGAAAAAAATGTCATCTGAAGATAGGCAGCTAGCCCTGAGATGTGAAGGGCGAGTTGCTAGCTGCCTGTATATTATCAGATTCTCCAGACCTTTCACAAGCTGTCCAGTTCTAATGAGCATGTGTTGGTGCTTGTGCAGCATCCAGTACACAACTGTTTGATGATAAAATGTTTGATGGGCTTTGAAAAAAATCAGAGATTTATCTATGACCTGTTTTACCTGCTTAGTCTTAACTTACTTGGAAAAGGCATTACAGTCTTGTGCGATGTACTGTGTTGACTTTTCTGGTTAAGACTTTATTGACCAAGTGCTCTTCTGGGCTGAAATACTGCTGCTCTGACAGGTTGACTTGAAACATACCCAGTCTGCCTTGGTAACCTCAAGGGAACTTGCTGTAGCTTGTAGCTAGTCTTTGTTCACTGCTGTGAACCAGCTGACCCTCATTTTCTGCCTTAGAGACAGTTGCTGATTAGTAGAGCTATATGGGATTTGCAGTAGTGTATTACATAATATCTCTGATAAAAATGTACAGCCCCTAAAATACATATAACAATTATGCAAGCAATAACAGATACTAGATAAATTATTATAAAATAGAGATAAATCATATAACAATATAATAATGTCTAATATATATTTTTTCAGACATCTCTGGTAATATATATGGATAATAACAATACAGATCAATAACACTATCCTATATAATAATATATAGATACAATACTGATAATCTCTGTGGAGATCTATTTTATGTTTAGATATAGAGAGAGCTAAAGATCTCTATAGCAGGAGAGATATAGATCTATATAAACAAACTTGCAATAAATTCTGTTTGGAAGCTTCTTCAGAACAGTGGTTGGCAGTTTAAAGGGAGAATGCTACAGAAAATAACCTGTGTACAAGAATTGCTACCTCTGTTTATCTGCATGAATCCTCTATTGTCTGCACCTAGGAAAGGAATTAGAAATTGTTTTTGGACTTGGAATTGGTTAAATTGGTTTTATCTTCACTGAAACCATTTACACTACTGAGCTCATCCTGTATTGTTCGGACAATCTACTAAATCATCCTCCGGTAAGACCTGTGCTGTATTACCAAGTGTCTGAAGAGGAATGACGTATCACACTACTCCGACAATTCTATCTTAGGCAAGGGCAATCATGTGTCTTGTGCTGTTTAAAACTATCTAGAAAGTCTTGTAAAGGCTGATAGGAAATTTTACACTCTTACTGGCTTTTTTATTTTACCAAGTAAGAAGATTCAA
The DNA here is from genome assembly GCA_031468815.1 of Morus bassanus. Taxonomy (NCBI): domain Eukaryota; kingdom Metazoa; phylum Chordata; class Aves; order Suliformes; family Sulidae; genus Morus; species Morus bassanus. Next base: position 37,527,145 of record CM062572.1, on the reverse strand, counting down.
GCTATATTTGAACCACCTTGTGCTTGCAAGGCATTATGTCTAATAATCTAGCTGGGGGCATAATATTAACTACAAGACAACTTTGAGACAGTCATGAAACATCATAAAGGATGTTAAAAGACTTCATATAAGGACTGGCACATCATCTCTGGCTTATCAGAAACCTTTTGAAATTTGAGTATATAAAGGCTTATGGCTATGGCTCCATCTCTGGAGGAAACTGGAACATCTGAACCCCTCTCCTCCAGCATTTTGCTTACAAAGGAGGTAAAATAAGTGCAAGAAATTGTGTTGCACTAAGTCTTATTAAGACTGTCAAGAGAGACTGGCAAGCAAGCCAAACTTCAGTTTCTTGAGCACAGTGAGAAATGCCTTACGCTGCAAAGTCACTGACCTGATTTCAGGTGTTGATTGCTAGGAAGTGAATTGGCTTTTGACAGCTTGCCTTCATCTAGCAAGTGATGGCTTGGGTTGCACTGAGGTGAAGGCTGTTTGCTACTTGCCTTCTCACAATGTTGTCTGGCAAACCTGCACTGTCTTTGTGTCAGCAATGAAAGCATCAGCCGGAATAGCAGCTTCTTGGCTCCGTCTTTGAAGGGAGTTATATACAGGTGACAATCTCAAAATGCTGTTTTTCCCAACTTAGTAGGCAGGTGAGGACTCATGGCAAGATTTTTCCTAATAAAAGAAGCACAATACAAGGAAGGATGTAGGTCAGGGTTGCACAGACAGTAAGTTCCTGTTTGTTATTAAATGTTTTTATAGCGGTAGCTCAAAGAAACCTCAGTCACGAGAAGAAAAACCTTCCTTTTAGATGTGCTGACATGGTCCTCGAATTAATGATCTGAATCAGAGATGTCAAGTGATTGAATGGCTCATAGGCTGGATATTGTGTACTCGGGAAGTTTAAATAGCCCATATAGCATTTGGGATGTTTTAAAAGCCCACACAGCACATTCAGAATTTAATTTAAAGGAAAACTTTTCTTTTTGGTCACTGAAAAGATAATCTTTTAGATATACGTTCATGGTGAAGTGGCACAGTGTTCCCTTCCCAAAGCTGCAAACCGGATCAAATAGGGACTGAAAACTGTGAATCTCTTACCCCTTATTTAGATAATTGGGTTATAGCTGTGTGTATCTATATCCATCTACCTACATGTATGACTCTTCAGTATAGGTTAAAAAAAACACATCAGAATAACTTCATGGTTTCAAAGTTCAGATCTCAAATCTTAGGATATTTGAGAATTCAAGCTGCATATTCACATCTGATTAGCATTGGTGCATATGCATCATGGTATAGGTGTGACAATGTACAGGTACCTGACCTCATGGGTATTTCTCGGAACACTTGCCTCATCTGACCCTAAAAGGAACTTGTTTTTCTATTGAATGATGCTGAGTAGCATCATGCTTGAATAAAGATACTGTTAAAAATGTTGTTAGTGTGGGTAAAGTAGGTCTATTCTTGCTTCTCCCTGATTTTGAGTGCGATGGGAAAACATAGCAATTTGCTACTGCAAATTGCATCATCCCTAACTAATATCAGGTAAAACAAACATTACCCACTGTTTTAAATACCTACTCTGAGAGAGAAATTCAGAAGAGATCCCTAACAGGAACCAATTAACTAAGTGCCTCTGATGAGCTTCATTAACATCCTAAGAGTTATAAACACCTACTATCACATGGGAAAGGAGGCAGAGAAGAATCCTTTGGCCAAACATAAATCTCATTTTAAATTAGATTATAAACATGCTGACTAGCTGACCCAATTTTACTTCTGCATATAATACCATAGGCTGTTCTTTGCTTACAAAATTGTAACTCCTGTTGATGTCAGCAATAGCAGTAGTTATTTAATTTCTAAAGCAACAAAAGCCATTTTCTCTACTGCTGTTGCAAGAGGAGTCCACAGGATAATATGATCAGAGTTAAATAATAATAGATCTTCCAACAATTTAATTCAAGCAACTCACCCTTGCCAAAAAAGAGAGGAAGGTAATAAGTGTAGGGAATAAACAAGTCAGGGCTAGGTAAAATGTTCCACAATTTAATCAATCAGGTCTGCACATCTGCATGGAAAACGTAGCTTCTAACCTGTGCTCTGAGGGAACTGAGAGGAGAGGCCAGAGAGGAGAAGTTTTAAAATTGCCAGATGAAGCTGACACCTGAATGCATCTCTTCAGCTCTGTTGTTGTGGCCTCTGGTAAGCCAAAATCATGTATGACACTTAGGGAAAATCAACATTGCATTCATTCATTTACCTTTTTTCATAGTTCATCCTCAAACTACAGCTTTTTTTTTTTTTTTTGTACTTTTAGAAAGCTTAGACATTTCCATTTTTTGTGATAATATAATTTATACTTTTCCAGATTAGAATTTTACCTATTATACTTTTTTCTTGCTTTTTCCATGCCTTATCTTATTTATTCCACAAATATTTTCTATCCTCCTTATCTGTTTGCCTCTCATCCCTTGCTTCCTTTTCTAAGAGAGAACATACTCAATGTATCTTAGCTTGATGATCATCTCTAATTTCCACCCTTCATTTTCTTCGCTTTAAGCTAGCAATTATTGGATTAATAAGAACCTGCCTGTAGAATTATGTCATTTAATTAACCAAGAAGGATACAAAATTCCCAGTGTGTTTGGAAAAGACAGGGGAAGACAGAACAAGTAAGAATGAAAGTCCTGTATGAAGCAGTATAGCACTAGTGAGACATTATTATCACAACTGGCGACTTGCCCTCTCGTGGTCATACTGCGAGAGAGCAATCCCTTATTTTAACTGAGGGCAGGCTACTGTTCAGCTAGTACTTAAGCATTTTAGTTTGGTAAGACTGGTTTTAAAGCACGTGTCAGAGCCCTAAACTGTGAGTTTTCTGGGCAGAACCGTGCTACAAGGAGAGAAACATCAGCTAGGAAAAAGTGAAATCACGTGTTGAACTGTCCCCACAGTTTTGGGCTATAGTTTTTGTGGCGGTATCCTGGAAATACAGAACATTCACTATTCAGAAATAAAAAGGACTTCAACAGATGGTTTGTGTATATTGTGTACTTTCTACAGACTCCCAATGTTATATATTGAATCCTAAAGATAAATAAGCAGACCTGGAGGACTAAAGATGTAATGACAAGACTTAATTTCTTTCCAAATGTCAGATGCCATTTCTGATCTGCAGTTGAATATAGATCAGAAATACAGACTTAGTCTGCAGGCAAATATTGTTGATTAGTTTCACAATAGATTTTTATTGAAAATAACAAGGTACACATGTTTTCTAGGATAAAGTACTCTGATTTAATTAGGAACATGCAATTATGTTCTTCTTTGGGTTTGAATGGATCGTACCCTAATTTTAGAGACCCAATCCAAAATTATCCACAGGAGATGAATCAGCTGTCTTCATTTATATTCAATTTGAGCTAGGCATCATATCTTTGAGTCATTGTAATTTCTGCCAGAATTGGAGCCCCTGATTGCTCTTACCACAAGCGTGCTGTATGATGCAGAAAGCAGCATTACATCTGCTGTTATATCACCAGTTAAAATGTATTTTAATCCTCTAAAAACATCATAACACCATTTTCATTCTCCATACTTACACATACCAATAGATACACATGTAACAGAAGAAAGTTTTATTTGCAACTTAAGATCTCTGGAAGTGGTGACTATGGTGTACAGAAATTCACAGAACGCCTTTGGTGCCCATTATTCGGGAATTTGGCCTGCATGGCAGGTGCAGTCATACAGCATCGATAAAGAAAGTTGTATCGGTTGAAATTGAATGGCCTTTACACTAGGAAGTGTGCTAAAAGTTATTAAATAACAAATACCTAGATGTTCTCAAAACACAGTCAGAAACTATAACTTCATTTTCATCCCTCCCTTGTGGATTCTTCCAGAAGATCCATGGATTTCTTGTAAAGAGTGCCCCAGTCTGGACACAAGAAGAGTAGTCCCACTGAAATCTTCATCTTAGTATTAGGGCAACATAGCAGCAAGACTCAGTGTAAAATCCACATCAGCACAATGCCATTTTCTGCCTACTATTACCCCAGCTGTATTTCTATGTTTTATTATTCTTGCTTGAGGCTTTTGTCTATCAGTGTTTGTCTATCAGATTTCTCTCTTTTTTTTTTCCCAGAGCTTATCTCTAATCTGCAAAAAGATCTTGATTTCTGATTCTGTCACCCAGTGTGTGTGTTTTCCCAGCTGGGTTTAAGCTGGTTCATTGCATCAACTATTCAAAATTATTGCAGGCTGGAGAACTCCTCACCACTGTTGGAGGTGACGACCTCGCTGTCTCAGTGAAGTAGGACTCCTTGAGTTAGAGTCTAACTGTGGCCATTTTTGTTCTCTTAAAAACATGTTTTCTTCAGGCTGGCTTATTCCTCCTAGCTTATTGCTGTCCATATGCTTACCATACGTGCACCAGTGGTCCCAGCTTGCTCTAACAGTAGCCCAGTGACACTGGACTCAGGGAGTCCTGTCTACATTTGCTGGGTCCCAATTACCTTCCCTGCCAGCAGCATGAAGGGCAGGGGAGAAGAGTCTAATGTATCTGGTTTTCCATTCCAGTGCTCCTGGAAAATGTCCCCAAAGCAATCCTATGTCTGGTTATATCAGCTGTGGAGCTCCTTTGTCTTTACAGGACAAGACAGCAAAGCAACAATTTCAGGATAAGTTCAAGTCTGAAGTTAGAAAAATCATCATAATGCAAATTTTCTATTGAATCAAGCTTCCATGTTTTTCAAAAGTACGTCAGTAGAGCAGCCTGGTATCGGTGGCTGGATAACCACATTTACTGAATATTTCTAAAGAAAAATGTCCTTCTATAGTTTTATTACTTTCTCTGATAAAATATAACAGCTTAGCCTTCCAAAGCATCCAAAAAGATTTAAACAGATGGACTTAAAATAAGACTGAAAGATAGGTGCATAAAATTGCTCCGAAAAATCTGGGCCATATTTCATATAGCTTTGATTATGCACTTCTAAGGAAGGGAAGTGCTCATTGAAGTTAATGAATATTTTGGTTCCTTATCAACTTGTGGATCAGTGCCTTGATATAAACACAGCTGGTGTGTGTTCAACCACATTTTCTACTGCTCCACAACTTATAGAATGTCATTTAACGAGGAGGTCTTGTGAGGATGTTTATCAAGTTAGCTTGAGTTTGGCAGAAGTAGATGATGTAAGCATTTTGCAATAGAAACATGCACAAAATATGCCTAAAGCTTTTAAACTCCCCCTCAAAAAAACCAATTTAAACAAGAAGTTGTAGATTACATATTGCATAAAATATCATCATACTTAGAAACTGTATGTGATATTTGTGGGAAATAGTTAATCTGTTGACAAAGAAGTAACTAAAATTTTTATTTACCTTCACATCATAGTACATCTGTTTTATTTGATTTTAAAATTCTGTTACTGCAGATTAACATTTGATGTCTATCTGAGCTTTCCATGTGTAACTGCTATGGGAACAGTGACCCTGCCTAAGATATTGCCATGCTCTACCATGTGCTGCAGTGAATTGGATGTCTTATCCATAAATAGTTTAATGCTGTTTCAAAAGAAAAGGAATTATCACTCCTGTTTATGGAATTTCTCCCAAAAATCTGGAATTTGGTTGATCTCAAGGTTTGGTAATATAAGAAGAAATATGAAAAAGATCTTGGATTGGGGTTGAAGTGGGTGCAGTCCTGGTTTCTCAGTTGTCACCACTGGGTAAATACCAGTTTCCTTCTTGCCTACAATTCCATTTTTCCTTCAAAGAAAACCAAGACATCTGGGACAACGACATACTGTTTGGTGAGACACAGAATGTTCAACACAATTACTGCAAGACAAAAGCACAGTCAGAGACAGTGACCATGGGACACACAAAGCATCTCCATACCTTGCAGCCACAAGGACTTGAAAGATGCAAGGACTATTCTGTCAGAATTTTGTTCTTGTTTAGCGACACTTAACCTTGTGTTGGACACCGGGGCTGTGACGCAATTCAAGTAGAATTCACTAAAGGAACAAACATACAGCAAAATGTTGTCTAGGCAGCTCAATGAGAAACAGTGAAGAGGGAAATAAAGTTTAGACTATGTTCTCATCCCTCAAGAGTAATTGGAGGTGACCATCTCACTTTATGTTCTGGATGCTAATTTCTCCAGAGTTTAATCAAATCATATCATCCCTTTTCTCTTGAAGAGCTCTGCACACCGAGCGTGTGTTTCCATTATAACACCATCCTGCTTGCCAGGAGCCAGGCTGCTTTTTAGTTTAATCAGTGGAATTTAATAAAAGTTGGTAGAGTAACTCCTGACTTTATCTACACTCCCAACCCTGAGACTGAAACTCAGATCTCCCTTATGGATGAGAGTTTCCTCTATGTTGGATCAAAGACTGTAAATCATTCCTACTGACTTTAAAAATGACAATGCTGAGATAGAAAGAGACCATCTAAAATGAGCAATTTATTATGAAAGAAGATTTAAGTTGAACTACATTTTAGTTGGTGGTTTTGTTGTACACCCTGAGTTTGTATGCTTATTATACCAATATCAGATTGTGGCTGAGGCAAAACCTCCGTGATTATCTCATTTCACGAAATATGCAAACTAAATATCCATATAACTGATAGGGATTATCTGTGGAAATTGGCAGTCTATGGGGACTCTTACCATAGTAAATATGCTCTTTGGTTTAGTTCCCTCTACTACAGCATTATAATTCATCACAATCTATGTAAATGAAGCTACTTGTTATTGTACATTAAAAATGACAAAAATGCATCCCAAACAGCTTGAAGTCTAATGTCATGTTAGATGTGTTAACACATATGTATACATACATACACCTACAGATATATCCCATAAGTGCATTTATTCAAGATCTACACACAAATGTTTCTGCTTATCTTTTGTCAATGACAATCATCAGTTGTATAGTGGGTTATTGCTATTCGCAACCAAAATAAAATGTAGAAAAGGAAAATTAGGATAACTTTTTTCAGAATCCAAGTTTGACAGTTAACTAGTGAGCATTTAGTGACATTTATTAGTGAGTTAAGCTTTGATGCACTGTCTTGCACTGTTTGAAAAAGCTTTTTGGGAGGTCAAAATATTAATTTGTACATGCTGGATGAGTGGTGCCTGATACTGTGATCCTTGCTGTTGGGGTTTTTCTCCAGTACATACATTTGAGTCCAGTGGGCTGCCTGACTTATGATATAGCATTCATAAGGATCCTAAAATAACTTCTGTCCACCATTTGATATTTATTTTAGGAGCACACAAACAAAGAATAGGGAAATGCTGCCACTGGTAGTACCAGCAGAAGCTAGAAGTTTCCTGTCCCTAGGGGTTCATGACATCTCATATAAACCTGCTACCTGTCACCTTGGTGCTTCCTCACACAAGGCTTGTCTACTTAGTTATAGTTAGTAAAGTTAAGGTGAAGGAGCTAGTGCATCAAAGGTGATGAACATTAAATAAAACCTCTCTGGATGCTTTGACTTGGTGACTTAGGGGACAGAAAAGAAAGCTTAGGGATAACTGATACATAAAGTGAAGAACTAAAGCCACTTTACTTCTAATGGGAGCACTAATTTTGTTCTTTGTTTAATTCTGAGCCTAATATGCTGATCTTCGTGTACTTCTTATGTCTAGGTGAGTTGACTAAACTCCCTGTTTAGTCCCACAGCCCTTGTAATACAAATAAGGAGAACTTCAGTTGAAATCTGTGCCATTGCCTGAATGCAAAAATGGGCATTAGAAGAGAATAGCTGTTTTTGTTATGGCCAAGAGACAGTATGAAATTATCTTTAATATTACCAGTGGCAGTTAGTGTTGTTTCTGATCAACTGAATGAGAGCTCTCATTTTCAGGGAAACAGAGTAAGGTTGTGCTGAGTGTGTTTGAAAATCCCACTGAAGATGTGCCGGTTCAGAAAGACAAATGATTTGTATTTGTACTGTACCTCTGCTTCTGCATTACTCTCCTCTCTGGAAATGCAGCTCCAGTTACGTTGCCAAGTTCCTACGAATCTGGACTGGAAATGATGTTTATAAATAAAATTAATACGTCACAGTTCATAATTAAGTCTCTTTTAAGTAAACATTGCATGGCCTCAGTATGGTAAAAACACATTGTGGCTGTTCTTTCTGTTTTGTATTGTCCACTGCAACCTTCTGAGAAAACACAAGTAAATGATTCAGAAAAGAAGAAAACCAAGTTTGATCATGTGAGAGGTAAAATATATGAAACATTTAAATAAAGCACTATTCCCTTAGCAACTTCTAAGCTTTTCTGCCTAATGCAGAAAACCAAAGGGATAGTTACAGCATGTGCACAGGAATATATGTGGGGTGAAACAGCAAACAGGCACGCATGCAACCTTATTTTAACCTTTCCTTTTAATCGTTCTCATAAACTAATAATTCCTTTATTCTCAGAGCTGAATACTTGACTGAAGTTTGCTCCTTTGCTTCTGTAGTTACGAATGGTACTTTCTCTTTGAGGGAAAGCCTTGCTGAGGTTGAAGCCAGCGTGGCTGTGAAGTTTCCCCTCTGGCCACTAGATGCTAGCACAGCACAGCACAAGCACAGCACAGCACGGCACAGCTCTGGCCAGCCGGAGCTGCCGGGCGGAGGGAGCCACCCCGGCTGCCACCTTACCGGGAAGGCTCACAGTGCCACAGAATCCGGAGCACTTTATGGCCATTGACAGGCTGGCAGTTGCCTCCGTCCAAAAACGCAGCTCTCTGGCATGTTGCCCTTCAAGACCGTTATACTGATAGCCATACTTGGGGCTCAAGGGAAGAATGAAAACCTGTAGGACGGTTTGAGCAGCACTACGGAGTTTCCGCTGATCAACCCAGTTATATATACAATTATTTTGGTGCAGGGGTTTATTGTATTATGAAATAACATACCTTATGAAATGAATAAAAACCCAACAATGCTAATTGCAAAACAATACTCTAATGGTTTTAGAAGATCAGATTCAGCAACCAAAATGAAGTAAAAACTAGGGAAAAGAAGCTTAACAAGATTTTTCTGGAGTGAAGAGAGATGTGAGGCATTATATATCTATCTGAGTTGCATATCTTAGTCAAGTTTGATCCATTTAGAAATTCTGCTTTTCAGTATTTCTTTAACATTATTGGTATTTCTTTAACAGTTGTGATTTCAGGTGGTTTTGAGAATAAATAATAAGTAAACTATAAATAAAATGTTTTCTTTGTAAGTGTAGGGCTTTTTAACATTAAAGCCAAAAATAATCTTAGCTAGAAGAATACCAGAAAATTTACAAATTAAAAAACTTGAAAGTCAGGAATTGCCAGAATCAAGGTGTGTATGTTATCTTGATTTGGTCCATGTGTGCAAACGTGATGACAGTCATTAAATTAGTAACTATGTTGTGCTTTTTCTAAAGACTGGAGATCTCATTTAGTGCACATGAAATGGTAGTTCGTTATTAGTTACTTTTCTCCACTTCATCACATTTATACCCCTCTGCATTATTTACTGTACAAACCATACAAGCTCTGCTTTCAATATAGAATTATTGTTTATCTCTTCACAGTGTCCTCTGTGTTTATAGTATCCTCATTTTCTACCTGCAGTTAATGAACTTTGAACTTTTCTGTATGGCACCTAGAAGGCCAGATGATCATAGTCTCATCTTGTGGATGAGAGGCTGAGCCACAGAGGGTAAAGCCAGCATTTCTCCATTAAATTAATTAATCTCATACCCTGTATGAGAAACCAGTTCTACAAATTTTGGTGGCTCTTGAGCATCTTGTAATGCATTTTATGTTCAAAGCCCAGACTGGCTTCAGTTACTGTAAGTGCTCAGAGTACCTTTGCAGGATGCATCCCAGATTTGGGAGCCAGAAGAAACACAAATGTTTGTCCCTGCGTGATGCTAAACAGATGAGGTGGAATCCATTTCTTGAAAGCAGCCCTCAGCTGCCTTGGGCAGTCCCTTCTTGCCTTTCTTGACACCCTTGGCCTATCCTGTCTGTTTGGGCCCTTCTGGAACAAATAAATCGTACAACACATTCCCGACACAAAAGCTGCCCTCCTTACCTAATTTTGAGTTCTTGCTCTGAACCAGTGGCATACTAAATGTAGGAAACCGAGTATGGATTCAGCCCTATGCTACACCACGATCACATCACCGAGGGGCACTGTTGCCTTTGGTTAAAGTACCAGCCCTGGAAAATGATGGTTTGGTGGGTAAAGGATCTCTGTACCCAGTCCTGGCGCTACCCAAACAAGCTGCCCTGCTCCATCAAGATTGCCCTACCCTGACACACAGGAATATTACAGAATTAGAGAGGAAAAAGTGACCCTGTTGCCTAGTACTGAGGCTTTTTTTTGAGATTACTTCTTACTACCAGCTGAGAAATTGCCTTGGAGATTTATCCACTGGGAACTAAGAGAGACCGAGTCATTTTGCACTCAGACAGTGACTACTCCGTGTGATTCAACTGATCTGAATTAAGGTAAAGGCAACAAGCAGCACCTCATTTCTGGGCTCTGATTCATTCATTTCTCAACAAGACCCCAAACTGTAAATTTAACAAAACCAATTTATCTATTTCAGTTCAAACTCCTTCCATGAATGCTGCAGACAACCTAAGGCATCAGATCCTGGTCTCGGTTGCTGTGAATGTGGATTGAAAAAGCACCAGTAGCTTCAACAGGTTTATATTAGATTGTTTCTGTTTGTGCTGCATTACCACAAAACTGTTTTAGCCTTGGAACTGGCAGCTTAGTTACATTACTGTGAAGGTCCTGGTCACTGCACCAGAGGTAAGAGGACAGAAGGCTTTTCCTTCTAACAGCATTTCTGCCAGCTTGTATTTCTGTCATGAATATTCTTTTAAAATAGCCCTCCGAAGGCAATTAAGAAAAACAAAAAAATAAGGAGAACAAAGAGACTGTCATTAGTAATCCAAGTAGGGTTTCGTTTCTGAGAAAGGATTAACAATGAAGACAAAGAGCAGAATGAGAAGGCAATTGATGTTGTCTTTATCAGCAATTTCTTCAAATTAAGTTGGCAAGTCTTGTATTCAGCAAGCAATATTCATTATGGATTGGCATTTGAAAAGATTTGTAAGAATTAAAAATGTCTTTAGCACAGGGTGGCAGAAATATGGTCTGGATTGGGATCTTGGGTAAATTCCATCAGGACTCCACTGCAGCTCTAGCCGTGCAATATGTTACTTGGTCCTGAGGAGATCCTGTATTTTTTCACTGTTCTCCTCAGGGAAAAGTTAAGCACATGAAGTTTTTGGCAGACCAACCAAAGCTGGAGCATATGCATTGCTTTCTGCTTTGCAGATCTATGCAGAAACTACGTAGCAAACCTCAGCAAAATTAAATGAGTAGCCTGGTTTAGAGTGAAGGAAACCTTAATAATACAGTCAAAGAAATTGAGCTGGGAATTTCCTTCTTTGCAATAGTGAAGAGTTTCACCATGTAACTAATGGTGAGTTTTAATACAGTATGTGGTAGGGACGGCTGAAGAACCTCAGCTAATTTGTATCATAATAGGATTTGCTTGCTGGGGAGCTCACTTCAGTCAGAGGAATGAAATGTCACTGAACATGTGGAATTTCAGAACAAAAAATAGTTAGTATCCAATGAACTACGGTGCAATACTAACACTGGCAGTCTCCTTCAGCTCATATCATCAAGTAAATATCATCAAGAAGATGGGAAATGTCTGGCTGTTGCCTGGGCCTATCCTTCATGTTTTAAGGTACTGCCCCAAAATGCTGGACTGGTGGCTTTTCCAGTCTGCCTGTCCCTGGCTTTGTCAAGGAATGCATTGAAACGCCTTGATTTCATCCTGATGCAGAATGAAGAATCTGCAAAGTGTCCTAGGATGAGAGATTTGTTCAAATAATGTCATCAACAAATTCGATGTCTTTGTCTCTGTCCTTTAATATCTTCTAGCTTTACTTAGCCAGGGCCACTGAGTTCACAAAAACTGAAACGAGACCTTGCTGTTGTCATTCATCCCTGCACACTTGCTCCTTGCAGTGCTTCTCTTAGCATTTCCCACCATTCCTTCCTGTCCTGTGTCTCTGCTGCTCCTGCCTCTTTTCTCCTCTGCTTTCCCTGCTTTCTTGCCTGCTTTTTTCTGCTGCTCCCCACCGCGCCTCTGTTACTCCTTTTGTTGTGTCCCTTGTGCCGGTGCACGCACCACTCCTCCTCCAGCCTCCCCTGCTCCTTCTGCTTCTTCTTGCTGTGCATCCAGCCACTTCCCCTCGTATATCTGCCGCTCCGCCATGCACAGCTGCTGCTCTTCTCCCCACCTCCACCACTCCCGCTGCTGCAGATCCAAAAACAGTTTTGACCAGCTCTACTTCCAAACAATGAGGCTTTGACCTCTTTCCCCTGGGAGAAGATTTCACAGCCAAACACGTCTCACTGGCAGGAGCTTTTCCTGATATTCAGCCTGTTTCCTTCTCCCATTGCTCCTACGTAAATCTCTTTATATTGAACTAACAGCTCGCACCCTGGGCTAGGTGTTTTACCCCTCCTTTTCTGCCTATTGCAAAGAACGGCTGGATACAGATAGTAAGGCCAAAATGAAGAGGGAGACCCTCATAATACACAGCACTGTGCATCCAAGTAATCAAGCTCCTGTCATACCCAGAAGGAGCAGAACAAACACACTTACCATAATGAAAAATAGGCTGCATGCCTTACAAAAATTCACCAAGGGCCAAATCTTGATCAGTTTTTATCCATCTTAAGGAAAGATACTTGTATGGACAGCTGTGTCAACAGCCTGTGAGCCAGGGGCTGAGTGAATCTGAGCTCCTGGAGGGGGGACAGTGATCTGAAATAGGTGAATAAGGCCCACATTGAATAAGTTTGTATGCAGAGGGAGAGGTTTGAGCCGGGGAGGTAAAGGAGAAAAACGTTAAGCTCACAGAGAGCACGAAAGCAGGAGAGGCTGAGTTTAGGTAGCGCAAAAGAAAGGGAAGAAATATGACAGACCATATGGAAGTGAGAGGGGCAGGAGGGGGGTTTCAAGCATCTGGACGTGGGCTGAGGTGCATTAGGTGACCTGCAGTGGGATTCCATGGGTTGAGTGGAGCCAAAGGCGAGCGCACCCCACGCACACAGTCAGGTCAAAAAACTGTGGAAGTAACTGAAGCCAACTGTGAAGAGACTTGTGTTTTAAGGGCAAAGACTGTCTTTTGACTAAGTATCAGAAAATTGTTCAGCAGAAGAAGGGATTGAGACTGATACTAAATCTTCATTTCCAATTTACATTTTCTGAGGCAGCCAGCTGATGTCTGTATACATGTCTTGATGGCTGGTGTGAAACTGAAGTGATCATCTACCCACACAATCATCTAGACTCCTCCTTGCTAGGCTCAGCACAGATGCCAAGGATAGAGACTGTAGTTGTACCACACAGAGTGAGCCAACTTAACTGCTGAAGAAAGGTGGAGATTTTCTGTTCCTTCCTATCCTGTCTCCCAGCCACTTACTCGGCTCTGGCACTTGTTTGCACCCTTCCATCAGCTGATCCAACTCACTAAACCACCACAACCATAACCATTTCTCTTTTGTGATGATCAGTTTTCTGCCAGCTTAGTGAATTGGTTCATAGAAAGGGTCCAGAGAGCATCAGTTTTAAAGCAGGGAACAGGCCTGTACAGCTGGGCACGAGATAGTGGGGATGAAGGAAGGATGGATCATGATTTCTCCTTGTCAGAGGCAAGACTTTAACCTAGCTCAGTGTACAAAGCACTAAACCCTGAGTGAGCATCCAATTCCTTTTCTCCGGTGTTTTAAAATGTGCTAACCAATATGTACCCATTAGCACATTGTAAGGGCTGCTCATTTTCCTAGTCTAGACAGGCCTTTCAAGCAGACATGCAGATCTGCCTTCAGGCATTTTGTCAGGGCAGTCCTCAAAAGTACCTTTCAGAGGCTCAAAAGACAACTTCAGAGGGCAATTTGGAATCTTATTCTTAGTGATTAAAAGAGCTTATTTTGGCCAGTCCAAATGCTAAATTATTAATACCAGCTGAATTAATAGCAGTGAAAACCGCTCATTAGAAATTATAATGGCACTGAACACCATAACAGATCCCCTATAGTGTAAATCAACCTGGCCCCATTTATTTAATGAAGCTACAGCTGCTTACAGCAGCCAAGGACCTGCCCTAACATTTTCTTGCTTTTGCATGTACCTAACATAACATCGCAACCTTCTTGCTCAATTTTTCTGCCATTCTTATAATTTTTCCCTTAGAGGGCTTCTTTAGACATAGCAAAGACTGCTTGGTAATTTTTATGTCTAGCCTCCTATTTCCCTTGCTACTCCCCCATGCAGTAATTTGTGTGGGGAAAAGGTAAATCAGAGCCACATGTTCCCTTTATAAGCCTGAGATAAAGGGCAGCAGCAATAATGTTTGCTGTGAATTCACCGGGATTAGTCAAAACGCTGTTAACTACGGAGAAGATCACAGTATCAGCATGCTTCCTCTGTTTTGCAAGTTACTTTGTTGGGGTGAGCTTAGTTTCTTCTGTCAGCATGAGAGGCAGCTGAGGGTGGTATAACACGTCCCAGTGTTCCTAGGCAGAGGTCTCCCGTGTCACAAGGTGGCACAGCTAAGGATGCCATACTCAGCCAAACAAACATGCTGTACCTGATGGAGTGTAGGCACTAACTGAAGGTATGAAGAACATACAAACATTATAAAATTCTTAATTACTGCCATAACAAAAAGAGCTAATCAAAATCGGGTTTTAGTTCATCGATGGAAAAATAGGAGAGGTGGATAACACAGAGACTTTTTTCCAAGGAAACTATATTATTCATGGAAATCTGAAATCATAACTTTTTTGTTTTGAAATGCCACCATCGTAGTGTGTGTTTGTGTTTCTAATCTGTCTGTCTCCTGTACTGGGGAGAGAAATGTGCATCATTTGCATCACTGATTACATCCCACCGTGGGAGATATGGTCCAATCAGTTTCTGCAGCTCTAGAACAAAGATTAGCATTATTACTAGATCAAAGACAAAACTCCTTTATGAAGGACTAGGGACTGACAGGCCACCGAGTCACAGCATTGTGAACCATGATCTATTCCAATGAAGTCAAGAGCATCACTGTGGAATTACACCTACATGAGTGGAGACTAAAACTCTTGGTCTTATTCTGGCTCTTGTATCTGTTCCCAGTTACACAAATTAGCATTTCCCTGAAGACTGACCATTAATCCACCTATTGCCAGCTGAAGAGTGCAACGACGACTATATGAACAGGTATTTAATTCTTCCCACCAGATATTTTTAGGAACTATTTGTTTCATCACACATTTCCCTAGTTTTGCATCTCTGCTTGAGGTTACATACACACAAAACCATACATGTGTCCTGCACTCATATTTACGCTGGAAATAAATTAAATCCACAGATCATTTTAACATTTCAGGTAATGCTTTTGCACTAGAGCTGCTGGCCAGTGTTTGTTTGTATCACAGTTGCTTAAAATCAGTGTTTTCCAGAGTGTTTCAACAAACAGTTATCAAAAACTTTTAATGAACACTTGCTCAACATGCACTCAGCAGTTCTGGACTACTCAGTCATGTCACCTGTAGCCACGTGGATTCAAAGACCAGTCTTTTCTTCTGCCAAACTGAGAGCATTGGAGGGACTTAGGCATTGTTGACACTGGTACTGGAATATTTTTTCCCAAATCAATGCTGTTATTCATCTCAGGCTGAAAGACCCAGGGGATGTTTTCTCCCACTTCATTTTGAACTCTGAGACTTGCAGTGCTTTTCTGAAGCTACTAGGACTGATTCTAAGTGAATGACACCCAGATGTCTTAGCTTTAAAACCAGAAGAAGTTCTTACAGTCATACAGTGAGACCTCCTAATACTTCTCAAGGACATTTCCATCACCTGGTCCAAATTTTGCCACCACGCTTTGCAGTAGGCCTTGTTTGACAGGAGATATTGCATCTGAAGTGCAGAATAAAGCTCATCAACATAACTATCCCCCTTTTAGAAGAAAACTAACTGACTGCAGTGTAAAGCCCCAGCCAATATTTTCACCAGCTTGCAGGTGTAAGCAAGGACAGGGACACACCAGCTTACAACATGGTGAACTTGGCTATGAACTGAAGGAGCACCAGCACCAGCTGCATGGTGCTTACCTGATAAGCAGTCACCCAGCATAGCCCAACATAAAGGTGAGGTGGCTGTCTGTCTCTCCTCCTCTCAGGGCCAAACAGTTTCAGGTTACTCCATGCTGGCTGTGTCTCTGCACTGGAAGTTTCACAGCCTTTGAGGATTTAATGTGTCTGTACCCTGAGGACAGGACTAGGTATTCCTGGTTTTCAGTCACAACCTCTGATCGTTTTAAAACTCATTTAGCTCTTCTTTACTCATTTCCTTTCCACCTTGCTGGCTTAGTCCAGGCTTTGGTCAGGTGAGATGGCTCTGGGACACTTTCCCACTGTGGAGATAGCTACTCCGTTACCTCTGTTACTGTACATTTGTTTAATTAATTGCTCATTTTGTTCCTGAGCTGTTGTCCTGGCCCAGTGCACTTACGGTATGCATGAGTGCCTAAAAGGTGACGAGGCTCCTAGGGATGACTCTGTCCCTTTCATTTATTTATAGAAGTTGAGCACATGATCCCTTATTAATTCCAGGCACTGGTGGCTCAGCCTGACTGGAGATAAAGTGGTGCAGGCTCCAGCCCCTCTCAGCTGGCACTGACGGCAAGCGAGGCAGTAAGGGCCATGCTGCAGAGAGCAGGACTGACCAACCTAGATCAGGAAAGCAATTAAACTTTATGTGGCATTTGAACTGTGGACCTGGAGGTGCACAGAATAGCCTTTGGCCACTCTAAGGTCTTTTTTTTTTAGTGCTGTGACTACTTAACAGAGGTAATTGTAAGAGCATAAATCAAGGTTCCTGTTATTCCTCAGGAGGCCGACGTTTATCACAGCAGACCTTAAAATGAATTTGAAGCATAGAAATTATGAGAATTTACGTAGCAAATGACTTATTGTCAACAGGCCACATAGCAGAAGCTTCAGCAACAGCAGCTGAGACAAGCGGCCTCATCAGTATATGGACTTACATTTAAGCACTGAACTATGGCAACATTTGACAAATGTTTCTTCTGGTGGGTCTGCTGGCTTAAACAACCCAAACTGCTTGTTCTTATCCCTGCTTTTTCAGATGCATCTTGGAGTAAACCAGGGCCACTTGGTCAGTCTGGTTCACCACCCAACCCAAAAAACAGCTACACTGGCAAACCGAGGAGGGGGTAGCACAGAG
This sequence comes from Morus bassanus, assembly GCA_031468815.1. NCBI lineage: Eukaryota > Metazoa > Chordata > Aves > Suliformes > Sulidae > Morus > Morus bassanus. The sequence continues at coordinate 37,509,792 of CM062572.1, read as the reverse complement.
TGGGAAGGGGAGAGGGTGTAAGCGCTGCTTGAGCCAGCACTGCTGCTAAAAGCCATCCTTGTCAGACTAGGTCCTAGCAGTCCGAAGCCCTGGGACCTTTGCTCCTTTTCAGCCCACAGTCAGCTTTGAAACTTGCTCAAGTGTCAAGCTGGGGATTTCCAGGTGCACTTCATCCACCTTCCCAGTCCCTGATGTGTGGCCAGGGAGTGGTTACAGTGGGGTATTGTGGGGTGGAGATGTGCTGCACCCAGGTAGAACCTAGTCAATAGGAGTTTTGCCTATGTGTGCTTGGAGGGCAGTGGATGAGAGGAGGTGACAAGCAGGTGTCCTCCATAGAGGTCTATGGGTCGAGGGAGTCCACTGAGGCATAAAACCTTCCTTACCAGGCTACCTCAGGTCCAGTGCAGAGAATTTATTGTCCTGGATCCAGGCCCAAGGACTGCAGCTCTGGCTCTGCTGCTGTCTGAGTAGTCTGGGACCAACATTTTACCTGTAGTTCGCTTTTCACCATCTGTTAAACATCTTAAGACATTTGCACTGAACGTCAAACATGCCGAGTTATATCAGTTATATCAGCTGGGTTATAATTAATGACCAGTTATGATGTGGCTGTTGGAAGATTTCCACAGAAAGTGGAGCTTCTTTTATCCACAACAGCTCTGCTCCCCCTGTTCATCCTCTGCATTTTCCCTGTGGGTGTACGTAGCTGAATCATACAGTACTGATCTGAATTTTCTTGTTTATAAGCACTGCTTTTTTCCAATACAAAACGGAGATGCCAAAGAAGGTTGTTGACTTCGTGTAATTTCTCTGAGGTGCTCAGATACCAAGCTGCTGAGCATACTCTTGATAGATGAGATTAGTTAAAGAAGGAGTGAGATCAAATAGCAGTTTTCTGTTACTACCTTCCAGACAGTTGAGATGGAGCTCAGATACTAATGTGATGGGCATCCTACAAACACCTAAGAAAGATAGGTCATTGAGAAGCAACTAAAGAAACCATTCTCTCGCCCTACAATTGTAGCTATACAGGCGCTTTCCCCCATCCCATTAAACTCTTCTCTATTCCCAAGAGGCAGCAGTCTGGGTCTCTACAGGTATAATATTTCTGGCTCTTTTTGTCTGCCTGAAGTGGCTGTTGGAAAACTGGGTTTAAAGAGGAGTATGTAGCAAAATGTGATTTGTACATATGAAACTTGAAAAATGCATTAGCAAAAATGCTATCCCATTTTAAAATTAGCAAGGATGAGGATTCTAATTCCCATGATCTTTGATTAGAGAGCTAGGAAGTTTGCAAGTACACTTTTGCGAACAGATTGAACTTGACAATGTTCTGTGAACTAATCCTATGTCTTGAAAGGCTTTGATATATATTTTGTCTCAATGAATGGATTCCATAGAACACAAGTAGTCAGTAGCCTGTTAGCATTAAATAAGTTCGGAAAAGTGCTGCTTTATTGGGATTTAAATCTTTATCTCAGTGGTAATACTTGCCATCTAATTTTGATCAATAGTTAGAAAAGCATGACTACCTTCCAGGAAAACTTTCACAGAAGCTGTCATAGGAATTTTTTTTTTTTTTTTTCTGAAATGCTTGGAAGCATTTTTGGGAGAGATGTGGGGAAAAGAGGAAGAATCAAATCTTCCCACATAAAGACACAATATCAGAAAAGAATTCTGAGCACTTTCATCCAGAGACATCCCAGGTCATCCCTCTCTTCTGTCCTGCTCCCCTTGTATTCTGACAGACCACTTGCACTCCCTCTAGCAAAATGTGTAAAGGATTTGGCGCCATGGGACCCATGTAAAGACAGTTTCCATAGCCTTCCTGGGACTACTTTCCTCCTGGTCTTCTAACCCCACTTGTTCACAGACTCTTCCCATGATGAGAAAAGTGAGAAGAGTTTTGTGCTTTGGTTCTGAGGTCAATACATTTCAACCATGGTGCCTGAAATTTAGCAACCAGGTTTGAGCACTGGGTGTGAGACAAACTGCCCCGTGTTCAGCTCAGAATCTAGGCTACTGAGCATGCCTGGAGAAGGACATCATTTGCAGAAGAGTGTGCTTACAAAGGCTTCCACTGTTTTCTTGAACAAAGAGGACACCTTGCGCACCACAAACTTCTCTTGGGTTCCTTCTTGAGATGAGTGTCTCCACCTTGGGGAGTGGCACACTATAGAGGTGATTCCCCAAGGAAGAGCGAAGAAACATCCCCCTATACTGAGCCAGCACAGTAGCAACATCATTAATTACTTGAAGAAATTGTCAGCCACTGTAGCCGTATGTCTCTAGACTGTGACACTGCTGAGGCTGTATTGCTGCCTGTACCATTGACAGCTGCAGTGCTGAAGAATGGAAGTATTTCTAATATCATGTCAGCCAGCTCTGCTCAGGGATGTTCAATGCTGAAGTGAGTAAGAGGAGATTTCTAGAGTCTCTCATCTCCTGTGGCATCACTGTTTCAGAAATCCTAGCATCCTTTTCTCAGGGGGAAGCTTCTGGCTGCCACTGGCATCACTGAATGATCTCTTTGCAACCTTGTGTTTAGGCCCTGGACCGGTGCCTGGTTTTCAAATTCTGTATACTTTGTGCTACAAGGAGTGCCCCTTCTGACCCTGGCATCTCTGTTCCACCTCAGGCTGAGACTGCAGAGGTTTGGACCAACAACTTCTCCATTACCTCTCTGGTAAGAGTCAGTTCTTCCAACAAGACATGGTCTCCAGAAGTCCCCGGCGCGGCGGTGTGCATTCCAGATTCCACTTCAATTATTCACACGGGGCTGCAGCATGCTACCTGCCACTCAGACAGCCTCTCTCTCTCACTTTTCTTTTAAATAAGACGTACTCTCTTCTAACCACAGGGAAAGGTCTTGGGAGCTGACATGTATTTACTCTAAGTGAGGTTCTTGATCCTACCCTTTTGAAAAAAAATCTCCTGTAAGGTATCAGCGGCAACCCCAAAGACAGTTTTGGTGAAGCACATTAGGAGAAACTTGCACCATTTGAATTGATTTGGCAATTAAACAAGAGCAAATGTCCAGGTCTTTGTCCTTCAGGCTTTGGGGAGCCTGGGGCCCGCACCTGAGCTTTAAGGCACTAATGTTCTGTAGGTTTAAAATACAGTGTTTTCTGTTTTAAAACCACAAGAACCCTGTACCTGTAAAGCTCCTTTTTCTGCCAGAGGATTCGCTCTCTTTGACCCTGAGAATCCAAACTGAACTGTTCAAATCCTGGTCTTAGGGATGCTGTTGGTTGCTTGTGACCTGTCAGAAGCACTTTGCTCTTATGCTCACACGCCTCAGAGAAGATCAACAACTGGCATCACTCTACTGAAACCCAGCAAGCAGCAGCCAGCTCTGTGCAGCACAGCTGGCAGGCCACATCTGGGGTTTCTAAACGTACAAGTGGTCAGACAGAGAGTCTTTCTGGACTACTAAGAATGATGCGACAGACTAATTAGAGATGACATTTAGAAAGGGATTTTCCATTGTAGTCCCAGAAAGTCTCGGATTTCACCTATAAAAGGGGTGCTCTGACTGGCAGCCCAAGGGCTGTGCTTTGCCCGCAGAAAATTCCTTTGCTTTGCTCGAAATGGGGAACAGCTGCTAGGACTGCACACAAGGCCCAGCAGCTGAATGACCCCTATGGTGCCTGTACATAATCAATTATTAAGAGCCAGGACCTGCCACTGTTGCATCCATGTGACCTGCAAGACAGGTTGCGGGGAGAGGGTTGCAGAGGAATTTGGGCAGAATCACCTGGAAAGGCTGCATTGTCCTAGCACGTAGTACTTACAGCTAGCATGTGTGTGGGAGCATGCAGTTTGTTTTATGCTAGACTGCTAGGTCAGACAGGGTCAGCCAGACAGTAGATCATACAGCTTTTAACTGTGTTCAAATCCTACAGAGCTTTGTAGGATAAAAAACGTTGGACTGGCATCAGCTATACCAGTGCTAACAGTATTGGCTGGATTTTTTCTGTGAGGTTTGGTATTGTTTGTGCTTACTAAGAGCAGGTACTGTACATTAGCTGAAGAAAGGTGCATTTTTGTACACCAAGACCAAGACACAGTAAGGCCTGGTTTTGCCAAACAGCTCCACAGCTGCTTTACAGGCACTTGCTTTTGAGTTCCTGAGCCACAATCATATGACCAACACCCTGGAGCAGCTGGTATTGGGAATGAGATTTACAGCAGCCAGAGTGCTGAGCGGGGGAATACTGAAGAAAATCAGGAAGGATGGGGTGTGCATGGAGCCTCACCCTTCCCTAGGACTTGGGTATTTACCTGTGGCCTTGAGTTAGGTACCTGTGTACAGTGGGGATTCATGGCCCCCGAGTTACTTCCTAAATGTAGTCATCGCTTTGGACACAAGTAACTGGCTTATCAGGCACATGCTTGACATTGTAACCAACCTAACTATTAGAGCAAAGTGCAAAACACAGCAGCTCTAACCACTTTCTTTCAAAAGCAAGGCTGGAAGAGGAGACAGCCACATGCCTTGTGTGTCATGGCTGGTGGTTAGCTCCCACACGAAGGAAATGTCAAGAAACAGAGAGGTGTCCTTGAATCCTGGTCCTGCACATCTGCTCCACAGCTCCTGCAAAGTCTGTATGTTAACTGTGGTGTAGCAGGAGCCTGGCAGTGATGCAGAGTGTGTGAAAGCCATCATGCCTGGTAGTCAGTCAGGCTGTGCAAAGTCCATGTTCAAATCCCTTCCAGGGCACCTGTAAGTAGATCACACTGTGAACAAAGGCACATGTTAAAAAAATGGAATTCTTAGAGCAACTTTTCCTAAATTTCCAGCCCTTCAAAGTCTGTGTGTCCAGTCAGCCTTGTTTGGGTTATACATAAAAAGTGTAGACTCATTTGTAACACTTCGTATTCATGTACTGCACACCTATCTGATCACAAAACCTCACTGCCTCCTCATGCCACCTCTCTGGCCATCTCCTGCTGCTGTCGTTGAATCACAGCACCAGCTTTGCTAACAGTATGTTTTCACTGTGGTTGTGTGAGGGAGTATCAGTATTAGCAACACCTAACACCTGGCAATCATGAACCAAGCCACAAAAAGGCAAGAGTTTCCTTTAAAAATGCACGTTTTTGAGAAGTAATAAGTGTGTAGGATTCATTCTACCTGACTTCTTGCATTTCAGTACTGAGACTCTTGCTTTCAAGCTTTTCTCCTCCATCACCATGGTTAGAAATAATATTTTGGTCCATGTGCTGGGCATGCCAGAAACCACTAGATATTTTGAGGCTCACAATGAATTGTTTGAATTGACAATGTTGTTCAGCTGTTTATAAGACTATCTGGCATTCAAACCCATGCACAAAAAATATTTGAAGTGGTAGAAAATGTTGTCAGATTGGAATGGTAGCTGACTTTGCAAAGGTGTAAACAGCAGTGAAGCATGAGTGGTGCCAGCTGCCTGCACAGTCCCTCGCCTGCCAGGGACTTCCCCTGTGGCCTTGGGCAAATCCTGCTTCCCTGGGCCTCAGTTTCTTGCCATTGTAAAAGGTGGGGCATTTCTAAGATTTGTTCTACAAGGTCAAAGTAATAGACAGTTAGGGTTAGCCTGGATTCAGAAATGGAAATTGTTTATTATGTTAAAACTGTTTCAGGAAACTAAGTTATTAAGTAAAATATTTCCACTCCCCCCCAAAAAAAACCCCTACAACTTGAATCTGCTACAACAACTTGTAAAAAAATCTCACTTGTCTTTCTTTTTCAGCTGTTCTGAAATATGAGTGTTTTTTTCTCATTTCATTCTGAAATTAAAGCTGCATGAGCATCTTCATCTAGGTATAAAACAAAGCTGCTTGGTTAACATTAATTGGTGGGCCTTCAGTTTAGTTCTCAGTCATCTGTCGCAGCAACAGCAATGAAAAAGGTTAAAAAGGTATTGCCGAGTAGGATACAAAGAGCAGTTTGGCTTCAGAATTTATCAAATTGAATGAATTAGTGGGAAGATCCCTTCAGGTTTTTGCACTTCAAGTGAAATAGCTCTGCACATCTGCAGTGCCACCTTAGTTCAGGTGAGATGTTTTAGTGATGCCTTCCAACAGTCTGTCTGGTCTCCTTGCAGAAAAGAGCAGCCAGGCTCCGACAGCAAGACTCTGCCTTGTAAACCTGAACTCGAGTGGCTCTGTCCGAACTAAGCCTGGAACCCCATGCCTCATACAGCAACTCTAGGTTCGGGTGCCTCAGAGCTCGCTGCAGCTCCCTTCAGCTTCTTTTGCTTTTCCCCATGGGTCTGTAACGAAGCTGAGTTACAGGCACAATAAAGATGTACCTAAAGGAGAACTAGACCATGTTTTGTAATCAACCCTCTAAAGCTTTTGTGGGTTAGCAACATGGTTCCAATTTTGACTCATCTCTAGAAATGAGCTTCCTTTCTTTCTGCCAAAAAAGGTGACCTGCCAGCCAGTCTGACGCAAGGTAATTTGTCCTGTTTATCTGATGACTTTGATAAGGTGTAGAGATTACTGCTCTTCACTCATACTAAAGTACCAGTTTGTTTATATGCAGTAATCCCGAGTGACTCTTTTTACGGTGAGAGTTTGAACGTGACAATAATTTGGAGAAAAATCTTGGTTGTAAAACTAAAAAAGCACTTTAAATATGCTCTTGGTGTCTTTTCTTCCAGCTTGCACATTATCCCTAGTCCTGGCCCCTCTCAGCAGTCATGAGATAAGCTTCGAAGAAACAAGGCTGTTGATTGACAGCTCATTAGAAGTTGCAAGAGCAGCACAAGGGAGCCTGCCGGCAGCCAGGGCTTGCTGCCTGCCTGGCCGGGAGGCTGCTGGTCAGCACTGGCCTGAGAGGAACAAAGACCGCGGGAGACACCGGAGGAAAACAACATGAAATTTTCATGGTGTGCGAGAAAGGCCAGGTGTAATGGATCAGGGCCAAAACCTCCCCTGCCCCCACGGCCCCGCCGCGTAGATTTACTTTCTATATATAGGCACAAACAGAGAGTATAGGTTGTGCCACGCGGCACGTACACGCGCGCACAAATTCAGGGAATCCTGACTTCTCTATGCCAGACTGAATTTATTTGTCAATCCATTTATAAATGAAAGGCTTCAAGTATGTACAGTGTTAATATCCCTACATATTAGATGTCACAGCTCTAGCCTTAGATAAGGTCATACACTGAGCCAAACTCACCCCTGCAGCGGAAGCCAGGCAAGGTTTACTAGGAATGAATTTGGCTTAAGGTGCCTGCCTGTAGTTATGGTTGTTTCTCCAAATCCTGTATATCCCTCGTGTAAGCATATTCTTCATAGTTAGAAGACTTCTACCAGGCACATGCCAATTCACCTTCAACCCACGAACTGTGATGTCTGTTTCTTTAGCTTCCTCCAGGGATCCTTCAAGCCCCCTGGTTCATGCTGGAGGGTGCGCTTGCTCATCAGACATCAAAACCCCTTCTCACCGTGCAGGGCTGGTGACAGCCCTCCCTCAATCCTGTGAGCGCTGAACAGCAGAGGCGCATTCATAACAAATTAATGCAAGGAAAAATAGCCTTTGCCCTTTGTATACAATGTCATCTGACGATAGCTACAGGTGATTTTTAGTTGAAATTTTCCAATGGCTTTTTTTCCTCAAATTCCTTCTTTTCCGTGCTGAGGAGTATTCTGCCTAACGTGTAGGTGTGCTTGATGTCAAAGATCGTATTGTTTCTATTCCTGTAGGTCAGCTAGTCAGACTTCTTCTGTAACTACTCAGAAAAACACAGTTATCTGTCTTATCTCGTAGTTATCTAACTTCTAGTTATCTTCCAGTTATCTACTTTTCATGAAGAGTCAAACACAAGGGCTTCAAATTTCTCTTTTGTAAGCTTTCATACTAGTAGAAATTCACTATACAAGTGGATCAGGATGGCTGGATTATGTTTGTTTTGGCATTTTAATACATTAAATACATGCAGAATCTTTTGTAGGATAATCCTAAATCTGGGACACCCTGGAGAAAACACTAGACTTCAAGAGAAAATTTCTAAAAGAAGACAGAGGTGGGCTGCAACAGCTGCTGTTAGACTGTTTAAGCCTAGAAACTCTCACATCCTGCTGGAATTTCAGCAGCGCTTTTAGTTGCATAAAGACTTTACAGGTTGAGGAGAGACTGTGTTTTGTGAAGTAGATAAACTGAGACTGTAGACATTCTTATGGCATGGAATTTATTGATAAAACCTAAGCCCATGACCTCCATTCTTCAGTAAGCATAGCTTAATATTAAATTCCCCTAAGCTAGTAGTGTTACGTGGGCATAAAACTAGGGTAAACTACCATATAATCTAGAGCTCAGTTTCAGATTAGGAAAAGTTACCTTTCCTATAATACATTAATAACCTTCTTCACTTCTTTAATACGCTTTCTCTTCAGATCTCGAAGAGTTATACATGTGATGCATAAAATTATGTCTTTATTTTAGCAATAGAAACTCTGAGTCCTCAGCCAGGCAAGGTGATTTGCCTAAGATCCCCTACAGATTCATTTCAAGCCATCTTTCACTCCTTTGTTCTGCCTTCTGCTCATGCCAGAGCTAATTTTACTTTCACTTAACCATTGAATTTAGTTGTAATTATTCAGAAAAACTTCCAAAGTGCTATCTGCTGTAAAACACGATTAATTAATAAGGATTAGAACTTGCATTCGGAAATCAGCTGATTTCAGCAGAAGTTTGGGGATCGGAATTGGGAGCTCTGAGAGAAGCACCTAACACACAGCTATAGCAGAAAGCCTGTGTGTGCATGTGGAGGCAAATACCCTTTCAAAAATTGCTATCGCAGCACAGCAATATACAAAAAGGCACGAGATGTAACCTTTCTCCTATATTGTAATCCACCCCTTCCCTAAGTGGCTGCACTGAATTGAAAGGAAATATTGAAGCAAGCTGCTCATTCTTCTGGCATGGGGCTGTGTGGGCTTCCTCGAGCCCCGCGCCACACAAAGGCGAGCACCACTCTGCAGGGACCCGGCGGTCCCAGGGGGCCCTGCGCGGGAGCTGCCATATCCCTCCATTGTGATTTCCCTTCGAAAATAGTCTAGTGCTTTACAAAAAGCCCAAAACACAATAGGGTGACTCAGCAGTTTGGATATGCAGGCTACCAAGCCAGCTCTGTAAAGGTGCCGTTGCTTGTGACTGAAAAGAGGGGCGATTCCAGTGCCGCCTGCTTTTGAACCTTGCTTCACAGTCAGCCTTCCGTAAAGCAGTCCAACAATCTCATGTCAGCACTGCCACTGAGCTGCTGGATGTCCTTGGGCAGATGCATCAGCTAGTGTGAGATGCTGAAATAATAGGCTTTTAAGGAAAACACACATAGGAATAACATAATTGTCAAACCTGCCCCGTAATGTTGGGAGGGCAGCTAGCATCTTGGACTGGATACCAAAAATCATTAGGCAGGCATATGACAGCTTCCCTGTCAATAAAGTAGGTCGGGCACAGGTTGGTCTGCCTCTCTCAGTTACCATAACAGTACTATTTGTAAAGTGCTTTGACAACAGAAAGCACCAACTACAGCTAGTAACTACAGCTAGTAACACTCTGCAGCGGTGCTGGGGGCTGGAGTCGCCCATCCCCTTCCTTGGCAGGAGAGAGTAAGAGAAAGACAACTGAAAAATGAGGCCAGGTGGTAGAAAGCAAGGGGACTGGCGGAGCAGCAAAGGAGGAGACGGGAGGAAGAAAAGACAAGAGGGGAGACAGGCTTAGCAAACAGAAGCGGAGATGTGAGAAAGAAAAGGTAGCAGAAAACTGTAACAAAAGAGAAGGAAAGGGGAAAAAGAATATGAAAGTTGATTTAACCAGAAACAGTCCTTCTGGTTAGTCCCCCGGGAAGGGGAGCAATGAGTCAGGTCAGGCGTGAGGCTGTGCGGCACCAGTGGGGAAGGCAGGGTGCTTCCCCAAGGGGGAACAAACCAACCCTGAGTCATAAACGCAAAGAGGGAGGGCACTGCCTGTCCATCGCCTTACAGCTCCCCTGTGCCCCACGCGTTACAGCCACCCACAGCTGTGGGACCCACAGCTCTCAGCCGGCTGCCCAGCTCTGCTCGCCCTGGCTTCTCCCTGCTTCTCCGCCCTCTTCTCCTGCTGTTCCTCTGAAACCAGCAGTCAGCCTGCTGTCTATGTGAAACCCTTGTGAAAGCTTTAATTGCCCCAAGTTCGTGGGTACCGGATCGGCTTCCAACCTTCCCCTTTTGGTCTCCCCACTGGTTTTCCCCCTAAGTTTTCCTCCAACCGGAAGTTCCAGGCAAGATTTTAAAATCTGTGGCAATGCTTAGGCGGGACTTCTGTACCCAAGGTACACATGGACATTTGAAAAGACGGCCATTTGGGGTTTGACGCTTTCCAGTAAAGTGGCTCTTTGAAATGAAGCGAGCTATTTATTCAATTGCAAACCTCTTTTTCCATGGAATTTTTTGAAACGGTTATGTTAATGCGCCTCTTTAAAGAGGAGACAACTCTTGCATTTTGCTGGGTTTTTTGTTCCAGACTGCTCTATTTTCAGTGAGCAACCCCCCAGTTTTTCTTTTCTTTTCACAAAAATTGGAAGCAAATAATGAAAATCAGTCCAGAGAGTTTCATGTTCTGTTATGAGTTTTCCACATGTGTCAATCTACTCTGTCTCTGCACACCATCAGCACCGGGCAGGGAAGGAGGACAGGAGTTTGAAGGAAGACAACCTCCCTTTAACAAAATGGACAAGAATACCATTTGCCACCCGCTGGCACCTTTTGAAGGAGCTCAGAATGTTTTCCGCCACAGTATTGTCCATACCGTACACCTGTAGAACCCGAAGCACAAACCAAGTGAGTGGATCCCACTGTAGTGTGGAGCCTTTGGCAGAGCTGGGATGCAGGCGTCACCTCCTGGTTGCCCTGCCCTCTGCAGCTCTTCCTGCCCTGTCAGTCCTGGCAGTGGGTGACCTGCTGGATTTTCAAGAGGGGGCCATAAAAATGAAACAAAGATGGTAAGAAAGAAACAGCGAACACCTCTCCAGATTTAAGGAGAGACTTTACTGTAGTTTTGTAAGAGGATCTCATCTATCTCTTTAATAAGTAAAGAATTTGGGTGACACAGGACCTTCTTGTCTCCAGTGGAGGACATTTTTTCCCCGGGGAACCTGAAGCTCAGTTATTAAAAATGAAGATCTGTCTCAGCCTTTCAACTCAGTTCTTGGAAACACCAGCTGTTAAAAAGGGGAGAGCTAAAAAGGAGACAAACTGAGGGAGCCTTTCCAGATAAAGCTTTCCTGTGATCTTGGTACCAGGACAGCTGCATCCGGCTGCACGGAGGAGAAGAGGTGAGCTATGATGCCTGTTACATATCACACAGAAAATGCTGCGTTTGCTCTTAGGTGCTGCCTCCCTGGAGCGCTGAGCAGCACATTCACAATTCAAACCCAAAGAAAACCCCCTTCCCAAAACTGACTGGTGCAACTCCCCAGGCTGGTGTGGGAAATGGGTTTTCACGAGCACTAGAGGTACTGCGATAAACTGGTGAATTGTTAGTTGCAAACATTCCTTCAGGAAAATTGTAAGGCATCCTGTTCTGCCAAATTATTTTCAGACTTGTTTTCCAGGTTCTGAGATTTGTCAGAAAGTTGTTTGGTTTTTCCTACCCAAACTGTAAAAGTCTATCCATTCTAGTTTTAGTGGAATTTGGAGATGATTTGCCACTGGGTTAAATGGAAGAAGAAAAAGGTCCTCAGTTTTATGCTAGTCCTCATAAGTATAGATTAAAAAATATTACATTTACGATTAATACAGTGAAAACAAAAAGTCAAGAAAGCAAAAGGAGATTTTTCTACAAAAAGTGGATTTTTCTTGCCTTCACAGCAATCTTTAACTTTTGTGTTTTATAAAAAAACTTCTGACACAAGAGGAGTTTATTAATTTCATTGGCTGAAGACAATAAAGACGAAGATCAAAAAGTACTTTAAGAATATTCTATGGGTGATGAACAGAGGACATAGATTTACATATGAAAATGGAGGGCCTGAATTTACAAACAACGGTGTCCCCAGCCAGAGCCTCTGCTCAAAGGTATTCTGAGCTGACTGAATATTCAACATCCTGGAAGCCTGATAGGAAACTGATAGGAAAACCTGCAACTGGAGTGAAAAATAAGTTCTTTTTATAATTTTCTATTCTGTATTTTAAAAATTTATCTTTCTTTTTGTATATTTTTAATCAATAGCTAACGATGTGAAGCACTCAGCAGCTTCCAGCACGATGTTCCTTTTGAACTATTGGCAGAATTAGGCAGTTCTGGTTTTATTCCCACTTTTACTTTTTAGCTTCAGTTTAGATTTTATTGCACCTAGGACTTAATGCTCCACTGTGCTGAACACCATGAATGGTCCTGTATTGCAATAGAAGACATAAACACTCAGCACTGGGGGTCAAGTTTCTCTGCTTTATCTTCACGTTCAGGATAGTCCAGCTCTATTTTTCCACCATTTTCCATCCACTTATGAATGTTTTTGAGGTCAAGAAGACCTCAAGAAACCTCAAGAAGTAACACTGAGCATTTACCAAAATAAATGCAATACTCTCTGCTGGTTCCAGCCAAAGGTGCAGTCTTTGGCAGTTCTTTGCCAAAACACGACACACAAATGCGAAGTTCCTCTTCTGCAAGATGGGAACAGTAATACATCTGTATTCTACAGGGACCACATGCAATGTACTTTGTTAGGACCTGACTCTGCAAGGACTTCTCTCCTTTATGTCCTGTAAGTAGCACTGAGAATAATGACAAATCAGGGAATTTAGACTCTGTGTATGTGCCCCAAGATAGGGTTGATTATTGTCATTAGTTTAAAAAAACAATGGAAAAATAGACTGGGAAAATTTTTAAAAAGTAATAAAAATGTATCACTTTGATATTTTGAACTTGTTATTTCAAAAGAATTTTCTGTCCAAGCTGATTTGCACTGGCACAGGTTGCCTAGGGAGGTTGTGGAGTCTCCATCCTCAGAGATATTCAAAAGCCATCTGGACGTGGTCCTGGGCAACCAGCTGTAGGTGGTCCTGCCTGAGCAGGGGGGGTTGGACCAGGGGACCTCCAGAGGTCCCTTCCAGCCTCAGCCATTCTGTGGTTCTGTGATAACAGATTTCCAGAATCAAATAGTCTCATACAGGCAGGGAGCCCTTGCAGTCAGCAAAGAACATGGTGCCAAGCCCCGAAATTACAGATTAGCCACCTGTGACATTTAACAGCACCATAAGTTTTCATGCAGTGACATAGAGAAAGGACCTAATTCTGCCCAGCACTGAGTATATCTGGTGAGTCCCAAGTGTCTTCAGTGTCCATTACCAATCACACTCAAAAAAGTTCTTGGTATTTTAGAGTCAGATCTTACCCCTCTGAATTCAGTTTTCCTTTGCCTTTGGCAAGGAGTGGGTCAGGCCTTTACAGAAGGAGGCTGCAACTTGGTAAACATTATATACAGATTTTACTTTAATATCTAGCACAGTCCCCTTACAAAATCCCAGTAGCAGAGTCAAACATCTGAGGGAGTTTATGCTGCAGGAGTTGGTCCAGAATACAAGAGGGAAAGATGACAAAGGATGGAGAAGCAAACTCATGAGAACGAGATGGGAAAAAGCAGAAGAGAGAAGATAGGAGTACAGGATCAGGAGGAAAAGACAGCCAATGGAAGAAATCCAGAGATGTGAACAAATGCTTTTTTTGGTCTCTTTCTTCAGTTAAAGGGAAGAGAAATCTTAATGGGAACTTTCCCCAAAATCGTTAGCATGCTGTAGAAATTCTGTTCTGTGCAAAGTCTCTGTAGAATCGGACAATTCCTTACAGAAAATGAAACTGTATAGGAAGTCTCTGTGACAGGATGGGAAAGAAAAAAAGAAAGAAAAGAAAGAAATGAAAGAAATGAAAGAAAGGAAAGAAAGGAAAGTAAACAAAGGAAAGAAAAAGAAAAAAAGAAAAAGAAAAAGAAAAAGAAAAAGAAAAAGAAAAAGAAAAAGAAAAAGAAAAAGAAAAAGAAAAAGAAAAAGAAAAAGAAAAAGAAAAAGAAAAAGAAAAAGAAAAAGAAAAAAGAAAAAGAAAAAATAAAAAATAAAAATAAAGATGAAAAAGAAAAAAGAAAAAAAATAAAAAATAAAAATAAAGATGAAAAAGAAAAAGAAAAAGAAAAAGAAAAGCAGGGAGAAAAATTCAGGATGACCCCAGCATACAAGAGCGTGTTTAGTGATATACAGAAATGTGCACACCTCAAGCCCAGTTGTCAGCATTTCCCTCAGCCTGTTGCCTCTAAGGCCATGAGTGAATTTGCAGCGCTGACAGTAGAAATGCTGAAATCCTGTCTTCAGCGTTTGCAGTAGGAGTCAAGCACAGCACCCCGAGAGAGGATGAAGCATGTTCCCAAGGCAGTGCCATGATCTGGGGAGAAAAATATTGTTTCAGTTTTGGTTTCAGAAAAGTGAAAAGGAGCAACCCTGGCCAGCTGCCTTAAAATTTGCTCCCTTCAGCAATATTGTCTCACTATTATTTATAGTCAGCAAGTGATCCTGCTCCCAAGTACACCTTTTATAATGTGCAACACTTTCCTCTACCAGCACTGGGTGCTGAGCCCAGTGAGCCCTTCCATCAGGACAGAGGCCAGCCTTCTCCAAGAGGATGGCTCACATGAGGAATGCACAAGGACAGTCAAAACCTGAAATTCAAGCTGGGCTTTTTCTGCCTCACACAACAGGAAAATGTGGCAGAATACAGTAGTAAGTCTGTTGAAATGAGTCAGGGCAGAAGACAGCGTTTTCCACTCCTCGGCATTCAGATTGAGCTCCCTGAAAAATCACCCCATTGACCAAATGTTCTTAAGACAACAAAATAAATAGAACGTTTTTCTTGTTCATCCTTTGCTTTATGATCCATGAGGCTACCCTTAATTTCCCTATTCCAACCATGAGAGCTAGAAAAATAGAAAAATAGAAATGAAAACCAAGCTCATGAGACAAGACTACCCCCACCAAAGTCAAGCTGGCCCTGTGTGGGTTTCAGAGCCCACCCAGGCAGAGCAGCTCGCGAGACCCGTGCCTAAGATCACAATGTACTCTGCAATTACACCACAATGCTGACAATAGCATTTTGTCAGTAAAATAAGAAGAAATATTTCTGAAGACACATAGAGGATGTGTGTGGGGGGCTAACTAAATAAAAGAAGCAGTTTTGTTCACTAGTCTTTTGAGCAGCAGAGCAGGCTGACAGGAGGGTTACAGGATGGCACGGTATTTCCCTCCACAGATGTCACAGGGACACTACTGCACGTGATTTAAGATTAATCTCTTGAATCAAAATGCCACCATGTACACTAATGAGCAAAAACTCTCTGGCAGAGTATCTGTCCCTGGGGCTCCCGCTCCCAGGTAAGGAGCTTGTCTCCGTGCTATTGTAGAAACTCTCTCAGCAGAGTGCGGTGAGGTTGGTGGTATAACTTGCCCCCAGTTCACAATTTTCCATTTCAGACTCACTGTCTCTGTCTTGGTTTCGGTCTATTTACTCGGAGCCATTTCTTAACAATGTCTAATTTCCTCAAGGAATCCCTCTGAGTCCCCTCTCTTAGAAATGCTGCCATATCTTTTTTTTTAATCACTGAAAGGCACAAATATCCTTCCTGAGCTCTCTTACCATCCAGCCTGATTATATACATAGATTTCAGTTTCCATACATTTTCTACACAGTAGGAGTTCCCAAAACGCAGCCTCTGGGGATATAAAGTGTGACCCCAACTGCAGCTCAATGAGATGAAAACAAAGCCGATCAGGTACTGTTTTTACTGTTAATGAGCCTAACCAGCAGGCAGTTATTACTCAGTCTGGAAGACATAAGTGGTTGGAATCATAGTACATTCATTTTTTATTTATAGCGATGCACGTTCAAATTAGAAGTAGCCCTCCAGCACCTGGCATTTTGCCAGGGCCTGGCCATCAGTGTGATAAAATTTGAACATCTTGACGATACAGAATGCCTTTTGTTGCCTTTTTTTTTTTTTAATAGCATTCTTCTCCCCTCCTACTCACAACTCCCTCGACTATCAAAAGTGGACAATGAGGCTTAATTAATTTAGGATCCTGACCCTTAGCGAAAATGAAAGAAATGTGTCTTTTTATCTTTCTTACTTGGTGGTGAGGTGCAAGTCAAACGTGAGTGGATCTTCTCGTAATAAAGCAAAGGCTCAAGCCTTCTGGCAAATTACAGAGTAGAAATGAACCCTTGGACAAGAACCATAAAGAAATGGGTTCTTGGAGAGGATTCACGTTATTAGCTTCTTGATCTACTAATGGCAACTGTAAATACCTCACCCAAAATCACAGTGACTCTGAAGCATTTAACTGGAGAGGCTCGCAGAGCCTGGCCAGGAGAATGTGATACGAGGAACCCACAGTAATTTGCCTCACCTTGCTAGTCATCGGTTTCCAATCTAACCCCTCCCCTGAGTTTAAGTTACAAAACTCAATAACTGTGTGGCAGACTTGACAGCAATTAACATTACTCGGCTGCCAGCTGGGTTTTAAAATCTCCCTTCCAAGTGATCTTGTTACTTAGGCTTTAAAAACAGCCTGACAGGGTGCTGCCTCTCTGAACTTGGTGAGGTTTTGCTATTGATTTCAGGGGAGACTGATAAAAATACAGCAGTAGAGTAAGGGTAAATGGCACTAAGCTGTTGTTTGGAGTGCGAGGCTTGGGGGTTTTTTTGGGTGGGTTTTTTTTTTTTCCATCTTCCCAGCGAGGGGGCTTCACAGAAAGCACTGTTGAGAATTTATGTAATCTCTATTATATGAAATTGAGAAACTTACTAGTTTAGTTCTTTAGCCCCGTCCATTACTCATATACAGGAAGGAGCGTGACAAGCTGCAAAGCACTCCTTGACCCTCACACCTCAATGTTCAGACTTTAGAAGTCAAGGAGAACTTTCTAAGTCATTTAAAGGCAAGAAAGAACAACTTTGCTGGAAAATAACTAGCCGCAGTCAAACGCCCAGCAGTTTTAAACCCAGCTCAGCCGTGTCGGTAGCTCTGCTCTTGGCTCGGGAGGACGGCTGTGGCGGCAGGATCGGGCTGAGCGCGGCTCCCGGGGGCCCTGGTCCCGGCCCTGAGCCCCGCTGAAGGCTGACAAAGGCGCTTATTTCCTCCCTGCTCCCACCTGAAACAGGGCGGAGCAGTTTATTTTCCCGCAACGACTAGGGATGGAAAAAGCAGTTTTTAAGCGAAGGCTGCTCTCCTTGTTCTGCAGCCCCGCCTCCGGGCCCTCTCCTCCGCCTCCTTCCCTCAGCCGGCACCCATGAGGAGAGCGGCGAAGGCGGTTCCCGCAGCTGCCCCACCGCGCTCGCCCGGCCGGCGTCTGCTGGCGGGGAGCTGGTGGGCTGACAGACGGCAGCGGCGGCCGCGCCCCCGAGGGGGCCGGGCCGGGTTGGCGGGGCTCAGCCCGCCCCCGGCCGGGGAGGGGAGGCGGAGGCGGGAGTTGCCGTTGCCGGTGCCACCGCCCCTCGCCCTCAGCCGCGGCGCCCCGCGGGACGGGCGCGCTTCCCGCGCGGCGGCGGCGGCGGCGGCGGTTGCCCCTCACGGCACGCCCCGCCCCTCTGCGGCCATTGGCCGGCGGGCGGGGGCGGGGCGCGGCGGGGGCGGGGCCGCCGTCAGCTGTTCGCGGTCCGCCCGGCGGCGGCGGCGGCGGCAGTTTGGCGGCGGGGAGGTGCGGCGGCGGCTCCCGGGACGCCCCGTCCCCGCGGGACGCCCGTCCCGCTTCTCGGTGAGTGCCCGGGAAGCCCATTCGCCACTGGGGGCCGGTCAGCGCGGCGCCGAGGCCGGGCGCCATCCTGACAGGGAAAGGGGGTTCGCCCCGGGGCAGCCCCGGCGCGGCCGGGCGATGCGAAGCGAAGCGGCTCCTGCCCGGGGTCCGGCGGCGTCCGGGGGAGCGGGAGGAGGAGGAGGAGGAGGAGGGAGCGGGCGGGCTGGGAACGAGCCCGGCGGGCACCGCGAAGGCAGCGGTTTGCCTCTGTAAGCAGTGGCTGGTTGCCGGCAGCCAGCGCCGCCCCGCCGGGCTCGGGTGTCTCGTCCCCCCCGGAGCGAGCCGCGTTCACACCTCCGGGCCCGCGGGTAAACCGGCGGGGTTGGGGCCAGGAAGGGGAAGGGTTAAAAGCAGTCGGCGGTGCCGAGGCGAGGCCGGCCAGCTTTGTTTTGGGAAGCTGGCACGCACGTGCGTGCGGCGCCCTCCCGCCCTCCGGCTCCCGGCCCCGCCGCCTGTCAGAGCGGCCGCCCCGCGCGGGGGCGGCCTCGGCCCGGGGGCTGGCGCCTCCCTCGTGGAAGCGCCGTGGGTCGGGCACGGCGCGCTGAAGGGGCGGGCGGGCTCCGTGTCCGCGCCCCCGGCGCCCGGCAGAGCCCCCGGGGCCCGGAGGAGGAGGCGCGGCGGCTCGCGGAGCCGGTGGCTCCAGCCCCGGTTGCCTCTTAAGACTGTGGCAGGAACTCGAGTGCGCTGTAGGGTGAGTTAGCCTTTACGCTGCTTCGGCATTCGCTCTTCAGCGTCTTCCGAGAGCTCTGGGAGAAACGTCGGACCGTGTTGTGGGAGGTCGAGTGAAACTCCTTGCTCTCCAAACCCCCTTCTGTTCAGGGTTTGCTCTGCCGGCTAGCTTTGTGCCTTTGTGCCCCTGCGCCAGCGGGGCTCTGACGGATGAGATCTGGCAAACCTTGCTGCAAAGACAAAACACGGTGTCGCCCTGCCTTTCTGTCAGGTGATCGCGATGCAGCAGCAGAGCCGGCAGGAGATCACCCGTGCCTGCGCCTCGGGACCTGTAACTCCTTTCGGTGTGCTGCTTTAAGCCATGGATGAGACTATTACAGCACCGCTGTCATCCGGCAGAGCCCGACCAGCTGTAGGGCCGGTACCTGTTCTGCTCTGCAGACTCTTCTTTGGGAGCTGCGGCCGGGCTGAGTGAACTGCTGAGATGCAACAGCTTAAATAAGCGTAGTGCCCCCCAGTTAGAGCCCTGCACAGATAGTCCTTGCACCACTGGGTCCCTTTGTCTCCTCTAGCCTGCTGGTGGTTGTGAGCCCCGCTCACCTGGGGGGAGATGGGAGCACCAAGGGGAGCGCTGAACACATCCTCACAGAAATTATTATTAATGTCTCCTTCAGGCCTGAAATTCCTCTTGCTAGTCTTCTGTTCTGTTAAATGCTTCACAAACCAGAGCAAAGGAAGAGACATGAAGAGTTGAATTTCACTGCCTTGTTTGGAACTGGGTGGAAATCCTGGAGATGGATCTCTTAGGAGACTGTCTTCCAATTGGGTTAGATGCACAGGTAACAGTAAAGGGACTTGTGGCTTTTTTGGTAAATCTGCTTCTAATTGCTATATGTTTGCAAAGAGCTCTGAAATAGTGGTTTAGGGTTTATCGGGTTTTTTTTTTTTCCTCCACCATCTTTGTCCAGCTTTGTGCTGCAGCTGAGCACAAGAGTGTTTACTATGGCAGCTACCGAAGTCCTGCTTTAAACACTGACACCAGCAATGTTTTTTCTTTATTAGTAGGGTGTCCTAATGCACTGACAGTGCATGTAGGCTTTAGGGTAAGAGGGGTAAGGAAGTGACTGTGTTCCCAAGTTTGGGACGCGTCTTAAATTGAGCTGAGGAAAGAAATGAGAAGTTGAAAGTTGGGAGAAGTTATGGAGAGCTTCACAGAAATGGCTTTGCCAGCTCTTGAGTTTTGCAACCACTGGCGTTTCTTAAAAGTCTGGCCTTGCAGCCTTGTGATTACAAGAGCTTTTTTTCATCAATAAGCAATAGATGGGAAAAAGTGAACGGGGCATACCATAAAGTTCAAATAAGGCAGGCCAAAGCGAAGCAGACCCCAGAGAAGCTGACTGGCCATGGGGCAATTTGAAGAATTGGGGTTGCTTTTTAAAACAATGTCTTTTCAGTGTCTGTGTGCTGAGGTTGGGATTTGTCTCCCTCCTTGTGACCAGTTGTGGAATTGGAGACGTGGGTGGACTCTTAGACACGTCTGAACTTTGTCTCCCTCTGGCCCAGCACTTGAGGACTTCCCACAAAGCCCTGACCTTCACCACTGAGTCCCTCGCCTCTCCTGCCCATGCAGATGGGCAGCCTTGGGAGGGAGGGAGGCAGGCAGGCATGGAAAAAAGAGGTGTGTGTTTATTGTCGGAGCAGAAGGCATTCTCTCCTGGACAATGTTCTTGTTCTCTTAGCTGTTTCCTCAAATGTCCCTTTATTGCAGGAGCAATGGATCGCCCCAGCTACCTGGAAGAGGACTATTCTAGCCTGGATGGGCTGGACGATGACGTGTTTCACTCTGATGACTTTGGACTTGCAGGTCAGCCTGGTGAGATGACTGCAACTGGCATTTTCACACAGAACCAGTCCTACAGCTGCCTTCTGGGGAGGTTTCAACTATTCCCCCTCACACACTGCTGTGGTCCCGGTATCAGGCATCCTGAGCAGCAGGACAAGGCAACTCAAACACTCAGCCCGTCCTCTTCCAGTCAGGATGTTATGTTGCCTTGTGGAGTCACTGAAGAGCCCCGGAGACTCTTCTATGGTAAGAGCACTCCAGTGTCACCAGCTTTACAGCAAGGAAACTGTCCCTTTAGCACTTCCCCAGTCTTTCATCAGGGTGTTTTATTAAAGGACTGAAAATTATTTTGCTTTGGTCCTACCCCCTCAGGAAAGACAGCTTGTATTTTCTTACCCTTGCTTGTCCACTGCAGGAACCAGGCACTTGCTCATTGCTTCTGCTGTCCTTGATATTCCCACTCTTTTTCTTTTTGGCTTTATTCTGTCACATTTTACTCTACTGCTAGATGTTTAAGTGCTCACCATACCTCGTATCCTATGATTTGCCTGCAGTTTTTTAACTTGTAGTGCTGTCTCATCCACATAGGAAGACGCCTAGATGTTTTCAGTGGAGAGAGGGAAATGCAAAAATTAACACTTAGTGGGACAGCTTTTAGGCTCTTTCCTGGAGTTAAAGTTGTTGAATAAGTTGCACGTCCATCCAGTATTTTACTAGTAACTGATGGGACACCACTCAGCTTTGTGTATCTGATTCAGCTTAAATTCAGATTAGTCCCACTGAGTGCCAGAGAACTGAGAAAAGTCTGACGGAGAAGTTACAGCCACCTTTAATGGGAGACAACTTGAGGCAGAGATCTTGTAGAACTGCAAAATTGTCATTAAAAAAAAAATCAGCACTTGGCTGCACTGTAAACAAGCAAAAGGAATAAAGTATAAGATCCTGCCAGTCATTTGATTATGGGAAGCAACGCAATGCTCTGCTTAATCGATATAAATCTACTTAAAAGCTGAGCAAATATTTTACTGCATGCTTACAGTACACAGTCATTGTTTGGGTTTCAGGAACTGGACTTTAACATGAGTCAAAAATTTAGGATTATTTGCAGCTCTTTCCTCCATAAAGTGTACTAGGTAGAAGAGCTATTCTTTGCACTGGAAGAATGACTCTTCTGATCTCTGTTTTGTAGGGAATGCTGGTTACCGTTTACATGTCCCTCCAGTTGGCTTTGCGTTGGATCCGCACCTCCAAGAGGAGCCTCAGGAAGGTCAGCGGGAAGCGCGTGCCGAGGTGCAGATTGCACGGAAGTTGCAGTGCATTGCCGACCAGTTCCACCGGCTCCACATACAGAGGGTAGGGTGTCTGGAGGGGAAGGTGGGGGTTTAGCTACCCAAGAGTGGTGCTCTAGAAGACTGGCTCCAGGCATCAGCTAAGCAGGCTGTTGTCTAAGGCAGCAGACTGCCAGCAGCGATAAAATGGCAGGAGTATCCTGATGGATTTTGCTTACGCTAGATTGCTGGCTCTTCCTCAAGATTGGCAGGTGGAGGGAAGAGAATATGTGGGATTGCATTTACTGCCTGGGAAGGTAGCTGTTCTGCGTTAGCTGCTGCTATTCCAGCTCTTCCAGTTCAACAGCAACGAGGTCACTGAGGCTTTCTCCAGAGATCTCCCCCTTGCTTTTTATTACAGCTTTTACTCTTCTCCACTCTCCTGACCACCACTGTCTTCTCTTCTGTGGCACAAGTGGCCATCTGTGGCTTATATCAGCTCCTCATCTCAGAGATGACAACAAGCCTGGAGTCTGTTCTGACGCTCCTTGTTGTCTGGGGCTAGTTGTCTGAAATGTTGTGGAGTATATTTAGATCATGCTAGACTTGCTAGCTACTCCTCTGTCAGACAGTCCTAGCTAGTGTCTCAGACTTGACTAACTTCCTCACAACAAAAGACAGCTGTTAGATGCCATCAGGTCTGAAAACCACACTTTAGAATCTTGATTTTGTTTTCTTTAAAAAAAAAAAAAAAAAGAAACATAGCTCTTCAGAGGAACACAATAAAACCAGCACCCCTAAAACCCCTGATTCTTCCATCCTTGCCCTCCTTCCCCTCTTGAGCAGGGGTGAAATGGAAAGTCCAGCCCATGCAGAGTTTGGCAGAGGTGTGGTAGTAGGCAGCACTTCACCGCTTCTGTGCAAGCTCAACAAGGAGAGTGTGTATGTGCTTGTGTATGAAGAAGCTGACATCCTTGCTGCCTTCAGAGAGGGACAGAAAGCTTATCTCACTCCAAGTGAGTTGGTGCTCTGTTAACTGTGGGATCTGTTGCAACTCTTCTCCAAGGTAAGTGAGGATCTCTGTCCTGGTCAGAGAGAATGTGGCTTTTGGCTGGGCAAAGGTTTGGTCTTCTCTGTGTCATGAGATGAGGGAATTCTGGGACTCTTCATCTCCAAACAGCAGGAGGATTAATGAAGCTGTAACAGGAAGATTAGCCTATAGAAATGTAGAAGGGGCTAGGAATGTCATTTAGCAAACTGCAGGAATAAGGAGCTACCACGAGATTTTTAACACGCATTGTGTGTGGCTGAATGGGGTTTTCCCCAGTGCCACCTTTTCACCAGTGATAGCTGAAGACCCCACTCTCTCCAGCCAGATTCTCACAGGAAAGGGAAGGTTAACCATCTCGGTGGAGGAGTCCTTGGGGTGAAGTGGTGGAACTGGTTGTAACTTGACCCTTTTCATCTCGGGTGGGGGAGCCTACCTATCTGATGTCTGTGCCTTGGAAACGGCATCCAGGAATGGCCACCCAAGCCAGCCCTGGGCCCGCCAAAGGCCAAAGCTGCCCTGGGTCGGGCTCTTTGCTGCCCCGTGGCCCCGGGCGAGCTGCCAGCCGCCGGTGCTGCGAGGGCTCCCGGTGCCACGCACAGGACCGCAGCCAGGGCCGCCGGCCCAGGCGAGCTGCCTGTCAGCCAAGCATGTGGGAGAGTTAGTAAACAAAAGCGTCCGCCTGCACTACCCGACGGCGCAGCCAGCAGAGGAGGAGCTCTGCTGTCTTTGTTTGAACTGGAAGAGCAACAAGTTGTAAAGCGGGGTGGGGGGGGGGGTGGGGGGAGAGCCGTTCAGCCATTTAATTTTTGAAAACAAAACAGAAAAAAAAAAACCCAACCCAAAAACTTAACCGGAGGATGGAATAGTTCAGCCAGTGGTTCTCCACAGCCTGACCCTGGGATAGGCCTTGGCATTTGGGTCTGTTAAGGGATTCTTTCTTGTTTGTCAGGAAAACTGAGTACTGAGCCACATATTGGTGTCCAAGGCACTGTTCCCTGTGGAGTGTTTTGTTGTCATACCCAATCCCTTCACTCCCAGCCCTGCATGGAGGATTTCCTTTGGCTTTTGGCACAGATCATCTATGCAGAAGCCCCTCTGTCCTGTGTGCAGTGACTCTTCCCAGCCTGTTGCTGAAGAAGCAAGCAGTCTGCCCCTGGAGACACGTGAACTCGTTCACAATGTGTTGTGGTTTGGAAGGGGCAGTCTCTGAGATGTGGAAAACTGGGCTGTCGGTTATCTTGCTGTGAAACTAATCCCTGATTTGGGTGCCCCATTCCAGCTTGTCTCAAACATTTGGTCAAAACCAACTTTCCAAAGTGGTGTCTTGAATCAGATTTAGAATACCACAAAGTTAGTCACACAAGTGTGGTCTTGTGAAGTCCTGAGACAGAGAGCAAGCCTGGTTTTCAACAAGCTGTGCCTCTTTTTGGAGCCTGCAAACCATCTTAACTGTGAACATGTGAAAAGAAAACGTATGTGCCCTTTCAGTGGGAGTTAGGAAAGGCTTTCAGCATTGGAGTAGTGCATCCAGCTAGCTCAAGAGTTGCCCTCTCATGGCTCTTGAGTTCCGTGAGGCTCTCCAGCAGTTCAAGTATGGCTCCCATTCTGCTGCCGCAGCAGCAAGGCTGTGTTGACACAAAGGCCGCTGGTTAATGCACATCCCTGGCTGGGAGAGGAACTGAGCAGGCAATAGCTGCTGAGGTTGACGTCACTGAGTTGTCATTGGATTCAACTGCACGTATGGTCTAGCCCCATCCCACACTGGAAACCCTGGAGAGTCACTGTTATCTCTTCCCTGGGCTCCCGGAGCTATGTGGTATTTATTCTGTGGTTCTTGGCCATACAAAAGATTTTTGGGTATGCATCTCGTAAGAATAAGAAAGTTGGCCGCACCTATGCTTGCTTTTGGCATGTACACCATTTTCAGGGTTTCATTTCCTATTAATATATTAAACAGAATACAGTAGTTTAAAACCTGGCTTTTTCATCCTTAGAACAGTGCTAGAGCAATAACGCAACATTCCCTAGCACTCTGCGGCTTTCATCTCCTTAAGATGCTGAATTTATTATAGGAAGGACTTGAGCAACGCTCAGCATTCCTAAGTAGCAGAGCCTGCTACAAGTTGATCCAGTTTGCAGAGGGTTCTGCAGAATGACATGCGAGACCCAGCTATGTTTTCTCGAGCTCTTTAGTACCTCTTACCTGTCTGAGGCTGTGTACCTTCTGGCAGCGTTCCCTCTGTCGTGCTTTTCTCACCCTGCCCCTGGAAAACAAAGGTAGAGCCAAGCCGTGCTTTCTGCAGCAGAACCCAATACCTGCCACCTCCTTCTTGGTTTGGAGCAAGTGTGCCTTTGCCATGGGATCTGTGAACTGTTTGCTGTAGCCCAGCCTGTGGCTGAGCTTGAAGAGTGCAGTCTGAGGTTATGGAGAACAGAGCTGAGCTTAGGGGTGCTGCTGGTCGGTTGGGTGGGATGTGCTGCCTGCACGCCACGTGTCCAGGCCGTGGCAAGTGCTTGGGCTCTGCTTTAGGTCCTGAGGTCACTTGAGGTCCCTTGCCTTGAGAAGGGGCTTCAACCTGTGCTGAACCAACAGTGTATTTCAGGCCATGACGTGCTGCTAGATGGGATGGGAGTAGACAACCAGGGGTGGCAGCAGCAGCAGTGTAAAGCGGCCCCATAACAGCATGGGGTTATACAAGAGCTGGGTGGATGACACTGTATATCAGTATCACACCCCTTTGGTCTGACTTGCTCCATTGAGACACTAGAACGCTACGGCTTTTTCCAAATAAAATAACTCTAAGCAGGCTGCAGCTTTGAGGGGACTGTTTTTATCGCATGTCTTCTTCATGGTGATAAGATCACTTCACAGGGGATAAAATTGTCTCTTTAAGAGCCAAGGAGTGGTAGCCTTGAACAGTTCTGGGCTCCAGTCCAAGCAGAGCCACTGACTTGCTCTATGACCTCAGACAAGTCTCTTGACCTCCTTGTGCTTCACTCAACCCATCTGGAAAGCTCGGTTTAAAAAAAGCTGAGCCTCAATGAGAACCAGATGCTGAATCAGAGCTAAGCTTTCTTGAGTAAATAAGTGCATTACAAACAACAACAAAGCCCCTTTCCAACACATCAGGAATCCTGCAATTGATTTAGATATGCTGACC
The DNA here is from genome assembly GCA_031468815.1 of Morus bassanus. NCBI lineage: Eukaryota > Metazoa > Chordata > Aves > Suliformes > Sulidae > Morus > Morus bassanus. The sequence goes on along the minus strand of CM062572.1, from coordinate 37,483,988 downwards.
GTGCTCAAAAAGCCTCTGTGGATCTAGCTATAGAAAACTTTGTTTCTCTAAATTCCACAATTGGTTCAGCAAGTAACTCCCTCGCTGTCACTGCAATGGCTCGAGCAGCCTGTGGAGCCTGAATGCCTGCATCCACACGGGCTGTGGGCAGACGGCTAGGCATGTACCTGTTTGCCTCAAGTTAATGACACTGAAAATGTCCAGGAGGAAATGTTGTTTTCCTTTGAAAGTGAAACTTGTTACGTTTTGCATATTTTTTCCCCCTCTGTCTCTCATGAGAGTTATTGAGGCCTCCTCTGAGACACTTCTGCTTATGTAACCAGGAGCCCATGTCTCTTGTCAGAAACTTACCGGTGTGAGAGAGTGGACAAGCAGTGCTACATGTGCATCATTTACCCCAGACTCCATCAGGCTTTTCTCCATTGTTTATTGAGGACACTCAGGGAATTTTTCTAACAGTTGCTTTTTTAAGCTGGAATTGTTTGCAGGAAACTGTCCTTTACAATGACTGTACATTTTAGGAAAAATGTTCAGAAAAGCTTCCTAATAATGCAATGCAGAGACTCTCAAACTGTCATGCAGCTGAGCCTGTAGCACCAGCAGCTCCGTACTTTACCTGCAGTGTCTTTGAGACTTGGGGAAAGTGCTTTCATTAGTTTCCCAAGTAGGTCAGTACATTTCACAATCTTCTCTGCTGGCTAGTGCTTGCTGGTCCCTGCTGCTGCTGTGCAAAGTAGTGGGTCTCCTCTTCACCTCTAGTGTCTGTGGGTTGCTCATCGGTGCAGGACTGGAATTTCCAGCTGAGGATGCAGGAGCATGGTGAGGGAGAGTACCAGGTGGAGAACTCCTGAGGTGGGTGAGCCCAGTTTAGAGGGCAGGGGGTGGGGTGGGTATGAGGTTGCAAAGATTGAGATGTAAAGTGAAGTTCTTGCAGGGCTATGGAATTAGGATCCTAGGCTTGAGGAAAGAAGAGTGCCACAGCGGGGAAGAAGAGTTCCCACAGTCAGTGGAGTCAGGAACTTGATATGAGGAAGTGGAGACAGATTTTTTTTTTTCTTTCTTTTTTTTTTTTTGCTTAACGTTAGATTTTTTTTTTTCCATTTTGACAAATGACAATGATGAAAGAGGTGGGCTTGGAAGTGCACCTTCCCCTATGCATACAAATGACACAGCAACCTGTTGCCCCTTGCCTAGCACCTGTTCTGAAATCCTGCCACCTGTGGAGCTGATTACTTGACATTTAGTTTAACAGAAACTTGCTAGACCCTTTCACATCTGATCTAAAATTATATTCTTTGGTATGTTAAGAAAAGAAACTGAGAACGAGGATATAGTTGTGCCACTGTATAAATCCATGTTTCTCCCATATCTTGAATACTACATACAGTTCTGGTTTCCTTCTTCCAAAAATGATGCAGCAGAACTGGAAAAGGTTCAGAGAAAGGCAAGGATGATGAAACTTCCATATGAAAAAATGGACTAGGACTGCTAAGCCTAAAAAAGACACAAAGCAAGGGTGTAGCAATATTAAACAGAAATCAAAAGTTACATGAAGGAGATGGATAGACTAATTTCTCCCAGTGTAAGAACTAGGCAAAATCAAGTCAAGCTAGTAGGAGCCAGCTGAAAGTAAATGAGGTAGTTTTTCATGCAATAGGTAGCTCTGTGGAACTCCTTGTCAAGGCATATTGTGCATCCCAGTGCTTTATCTGGGTTCAAGGGGAATCGGGACAAGTTTATGGCCACTGAAGGAGACATCAAATAAACGGAAACCAGATCTGACTTGGGAAGTGCTAAGCTCAAACTAGCTAGATGCTGAAAGAGTATTAGGGGGAGCTATTGCACGTACTTGCCCTCTTTGCTTTTCCTCAGGCAGCCACAGAAGGCTGCTGTTGGAGGCTGGGCTATGCGAACTCTTGATGCAACAGTCGCATACAACCATTGTGTATCGGTTTAATAAAAACCACAAAACTCTTGCAGCAGCCTAATCTATCCTTTTTTTCTATGCTTTCAGCTGACAAAAGATTTAAATATATTATGGTTTTGTTCCTGCTTAAAATAGGGGATAATGTTAAAAAGCAAAACTTCCTGCCTAGCTCTGGTAGAGGAAGTGGGCAGAGGATAAGGGAGCCCATGGCAGGAGAGCGCTGCGAGCTCTGTGCAATGACCTGCTGTGAATCCTTCCCCCCGCCGGACATGGGACTGCAGTGTCTTAAGGCAGTGGGGCTACAACCTCAAAATATCAAGATTGCCCACATTAAAGAACACGAAATAATTCTTTGGGACAGTACAAGTGAATTGTTTTACAGTATTTCTAACACTAACTGCAGTATCGGTATATGATTTAAATAACGTTCAGTGCTGCTGCTTCTCCTGTACAATCCCAGTGGTCTCCCCAGGCTCTTGCTGCATTTCCCCGGCTTTTGCAGCACCATGCTGGCTGTGAGTGGTAATGTAATGTGCTTTCTGCTTGTAGCAGTGTGACAGCTGAGAAATTATTTTTCAATTAAGAAATAATTGCGGTAATATCCCACTTCTTTTTTAGTGTGGGAGGCTAGGAAATGCAGGTTATAACTTGTCTGAGATCATGCAGGGATCGCTGATTGGAACCCAGTCATTCTGCCTCCAGTCCTCTACTTAGGTTGGTTGATCTTATTAAGATACTGCCATCTCTGAGGGGGATGATGAGATGTTTGGACTGATTATTTATGGGGAGGAATGTGCATGTTTGTATTTTACTCAATGAAATTTTATGGTGGAAAGGCAGGAAGGCAAGTGCCCAACTGCAGAGTCCTCCTTTGTTTCAAGCCATTGAGGATGAATGTCCCGCTAGCCTTTTATAGTCTCTGTTTGGGTTGTTTTTTTTTTTTTTGTTGTTTCTCCTTGGTAGCTACCCTCGCCAATGGCAAAGGAATCTTTCTGAGCACTGTACCACAGCAGAAAGAATAGTGATCTAAAAATAAAAGCAGTGAGGCAACTTCTATTAACCCCGATTAGGTTTTTCCTGATGTAGTGCCTGACAAGACGCTGGCGATGGGGGCTGCAGCCACCCGCCGAAGAGACCCCCCGAAGGGCGTGCGGACCCCGGCCAGCGAGGAGGAGCGGGCCGAGAGAGCCGTGCGTGAGAGCGGCTCTGCCGGGCAGTGTTTGCGCTGCGGCTGCTGTGTTTATATCGCTCTCTAAATTTAGCCTCTGAGTCATCAGAACTGCTGACGAGAGGCTGCTCTGCCCGCAGGCTCCAGCGCTGCACCTGCCCTCCCGCCTGCCTGCAGGCTCCCCTCGCCGCGGGGCAGCGCTGCGCCCCGGCCAGGGCCCTGCGCCCCACCCTCGCCCCCTCCCCTGCCGGGATATTTTTCCTGCAAAAACTTGCAAAGTGTTATTTTAACCAAAACCCTGAGGTACGCTTTAATCACTAGGGGGTGTCTCCCGTGCACCAAGCAGTTTCAGGAGCGCCTCCCTTCTTCTGGTGGTGAGGGAATCGATGCGAAATAAAGGTCAGTCCGTCCCACGGCGTGTGCAGGTTAGGTGATAAACAGGGTAAGCTGTGAAACAGTGCTTTCAGTTCACACTCGGGGTCTGAGTGAATAAACCTGCCTGCACTTGCTGCCTGCAGCTGTGGCTGTGGGAGGGGGTGTCTTCTTCTGGGTGTGGAGCTGAGGTCTGGGCATCTCTTCCTGCACCCTCATCCTCTCCCACAGCATGGGGGCAAAACCCCCCAGCACCCCATGACGCAGGTAGAGAGCGGTATCAGGTGTGCTCTATGGAAATGCAAGACCCTTATTTACTGTATTTACAGAAAATAAGCCAGTGTGCCCCCCGGGGGTGCAGGAGGGGGAAGGCTGGGGGCCTGGGAACACGGTGGCCGGTGGTTGCCCTTCCCAGGTTGCCGTCAGCTGGCTGTTGCCATGGCGTCTGTCTGCTTCCCCTTCCTGCCCGCTCTGGAGAGGAAGGCGCGAGTGGCTGCATGTTTGTTTTTGAACTACGAGAAAGTTGAGAAAGGGATCACCTGCGCAGCTGTGCCTGCAGCAGGTTTGGGGCAATGAACGTCGCCGTTTGCTGCTCGGACCAGTGCCTCAGCAGGGGTCAGTGCCGTCCCCCTTGCTTGGGCTGGGCAGCCTCGAAATGGGTTTTGGGGGTCTCTTGCAGCCTGCATCCCTCCTGCTGCGCCCGCTCCTGTACATCCTCTCTCCGTAAACACGCGTGTTGCTTATCTTGCTTCGCAAAGCCTGATGGAGGCTCTGAGAGAGGAAGCAGTACTTGAGATGATGCCTCCCTCTACCAGAAGTTTAGTCCTGCGTAACAGAGCCACGGGGTTTGCAAGCCAGAAGGACGCAGATCTCCAAGGCTGATCCTCATCCTCCTCTGTCATCATAAGAAATCGTGCCGCTAAGCTCCTCTTTCAGTTTTCCTTTGTTACTGTCTCCTTTTTTTTCCTGCTGCTTTTACACATGCATTATTCTTTGGTCATTAGGAATCACAGCTGGAAAGATTTGTATTTGACTTCCATTGGCCTGCATTTCTCTCTCCAGCGGGGGACACCTTCTGTAACCTCTGTTGCCTTGGGGACTGTGACTTTCTAGTCTTTCTAAGCTAAAGCATATTTTGTGGTAGCACAATATGCCTCCAGCCACCTGGCAGCCAAAACAGCCTTCAGCGATGAGTCAGCAACTGCTCCCGGTGTGCAAGTATTTTTGTTTTCAGTGAATAAATAAAGTCCCAACAACTTATTGCTAATACTTGTATTAGTCATTAAAGGAAGAATGATGTTTTTATGTACACATATGCCATTATTCTTTTTTGCTCTAATAGTGCCATTTATGGACATATTTTAATCCTAGTTAAGATGGGATCAGAATTTGACCCTTAACCATCTGGAAGCCATGAAGCAAAGTCAGAAGTTGCCCGTGAGGTCAAGAGGGTAGACAGGTGTACCCTTCTGTATATGTGATAGGAATGTACCAGACACATACGTATGTACACATACGATGTGTATATGAAGAACATATTCTTCATTTTTTTAAGGAGGGATATTAATGGCACGTATGTATCAGGTGGAAAAGTGAATCTTATTATTCATCTGTTAAACATTTATGCTCAAGGATTCAAGGAGCTGCATCAGAGGCACAACATTTTCTTTGAGGTGTATTACCTTTCCTGATCTTCCCTTGATCACCCCGTGCAAGGGCTTGGTGGGAGTAAAAAGCTTTTGACGTCTGGGATGCTATTTGACAGATATATATCTGTATGCTTACGGTGTGAAACATGTATTGGGAATTAATTATGGGGAGGGAATAAATGTTGGGTCAGTCATGTCCCTCTTTCATTTGTTTTCAGTAAAAGTCTTGCTGGTTTTTTGTGTTTGTTTACCAGTATTCTGGCTTTTGGTTCAGCACAGTTCATGGAATAGGCTTCACTAATGCACTGTTGCTGCAGAGGACACTTTTCCTGTAAAATGGCCTTTCCTTGTGACTCACTGAAGCATTCATGCTAACGCCTCAGACAGACAGTCTCTTAAGGATATCCCCTTTAAAAAGCAGCAGCTGCAATAGGAAATGGTTTTATGTGATTCCAGCTTTGTGTTGACTTGCTGTATTCACAAGACTGGTCTTCTTTAGTTACAGTTAGTATAGAGGGCAAAAGGGGCTTCTTTCCATCTTGGGAAAGGAGCTTCAAAATATTCATTGTATTGCTACCACATGGAGGTGGCAGAGTGTTCATCCCTGATACTTGTGTGCGGTAACGACTCTGAGAATTGAATTGTTATGATGAGGGACAAATCAGCATAGGGAAGCTTAGGAAATTATAAACCTGTGCCACAATAGTTATGAGTCTTAGCAGACAGTAAGAATTGACTTGAAATGTATCACATCTGAAAAAATGAGATGCCAAATTTATGGAGTCACACTCCTGGGTTTTCTGTCCTTCCTGGCAGCTAAATTATACCACACAAAAAACCCTCAGTCCTGAAATGTTTGACTATTTTGGGCTTGGCAGAGGTGTATCTAGGGAAAAGCTACTGAAACTTGTGAAAAGGACATTTTTTAGGCTGGGACGGTTCTTCCCATATATTGTTTACTCTATCTGTATTGCAAAGAATATCCGCCATTTCCATTCTGTGGCCCTTGTCCCGTGCTGAATTAGTACCACGGAAAGCAGATCAGCCCAGAAGTAAAGCCATAACTCTGTAAACCCCGTTAGCCAGGCTTGCTGCTGAAGCAGGCGGTCCCAGCTTGCTCCTCTTCTCAGGTGACCTTTCTGTTGTGCCGGCACAAGCACCAGCTTGACTGCATGATGCCATGGGTCAGATGGATTAGGATGACCTGATCAATAGTAAAGACAAACTTCTTTATCAGATTACTTCTGGCCTTGATCGTTGTCCTGCTCGAGTGCACTTTCCTGCACTAGTGTGAGGAGAGGACAGTGTGAGCGGGCTGCTTTAGTACGCAAGCCAGGGAAAGTGTGTGTGAGACTACACTGCCGTGGACGGAAATGCTGGCTGAATACAGACCCAGGGAAATGCAAGCCCTAGGTCTGGGAATAAAACCTGGAAAGCTGCCTTTGGCCTAGTGCTCTATTTTTTAATTTCAAAACAAAATTAGTGGTGTCAATGTCCTTCATAAAGTGATTTGAGATCTTATGCTTTTTATAAGCAGGGGGGACAATGGTGAAATAATTCCTATTCTGCTCTTGCATGGAAATCTCCTTGAGTGTCTGAGGCAAATAGTGGGAAACATTTTTAGCTGGAGAAGGACAGAAATGCTGCACCAAAAAAGTGGCTTCAAGAGGCAATGAAATAAACAGTAGAGTATGAACGAAAAAAAATTAGAGTTTTTCTCAGTATTTGTGATGCCACATCCCACTGGTGCTCTTCCAGGTCTGTAACCCTCCTGAAAGCAGAGATCTAAAACACTTTATTTACCACATAAAAACAAAACCCAATACCTTCCTCAAAAAGCTCTCCCACGTTAAAAAAAAAAAACAAAACAAAAAAACCAAAAAAAACAACAACAACAAAAAACGGGAGGAGGATGAGCTCAATCCTTCCCCTGGCCTCCTGAACGTGGCCTCCTTTACCTATCACAGCAAAGAACAAGTAATCCTTTTCTTCTGAGGTGGCACTTGAAACTTAAAGAGGAGACAGAATATTTAGAAACCTGTTATGGTGTGTGAGAAGCCCAAAGCAGCCTCCTACATGAAGCAGGGCATTAATATGGGCATTCTTACATATATTTGCCCTCCTGACAGTGTGGAATAGTTGAAAGTGCACGTACCAGATCAGCACACTTCTTCTTGTCCGCCCCCAAATTAACCTGTTTTATAAAATTTCATGAGAGCTTCCATTAAAGAGGGTCCACCAGTGAGGCTGAGTTATATCTCAAGTTTAGGATTTTGATACCAATTTTTAAACATCCTTTTGCATTTCCCATACTGAGTCCCTATAAGGCACTTCTTTACCTTCTTGGCTGCCAGTAGAATAAAATAATATGCCAAAGCAGATTGTCTACAGAGCATCTATAGTATGTTTCTCCACCATGCTCTCCTAGCATAGTTCCCTACTTGTGGAAAATGCAGAAGGTATTGTGCTTGCATGCCACTTCACTGACATCCTATCCGAAGATCTCTGTTTAAGGAGCAGTACACTTACGCTGTAATAGCTTGATAAAAACATGGTATCTAGATGTCATCGGGACATTGTGGTTCCACGTGCATGTTTGAGCAGGTTTGGGAGTGTGGCTCTGTGGAGGAGGGTAAGAGGAATCTCTGGAGTTTGATGAGGAAGGACAAGCCTGGTCAAACCGAGAGGCGAGTAACAAAACAAAAAGCATCTTGCTTTTTGAGACCAAATTAGGTTTTTGTAACCCATCCCTAGGGATAGTTTATAAAAGATTGTTTTCACCTGTAAACCTAGCAATGCCTGGACAATCAGTACAGACTGAACCCAGGGCTGGTTACTCTGAAATAAATGATACCAGGTTCTAGAGTGGCTGTAGGTTATGCTCCAAACACAGTGGTGTTGAAATGTGTGATGGAATCTGTGCGAACTCTTCTAAATCCAGGAGACAACTGTTAAGTCTTGAGGGTAAGAAGAATGACCCACTGCTAAGATGTGAGATGAACACAGGTTTTCCAAAGCCTGTTTTGTGTGTACTTGTGATTCAGATGGCATAGATCTACTCACGCTGAAATATGAACATAATTTAATGATTGTCTGGGAGGGCTTTGAAGAGCTGTCTATTGACACATGTCCAATACACCGACTCCAGTTGCAACTCTCTCTTATTTGTGATTACGTAAAGAATGCCTTGCAACTGTGTTTTTCTGCCCTGTTGGGCTAATCTGAGTTGAAACATCTTGTTCATATAATGTGCTTCAGTGCTCTTTTATGAACTCCTGTGTACTGAGGCAAAGTTGTTGGAAGCTGGTCTTCTGTTTCCTTGTCTGCTGAGGATTGGGTGGGGGGAGGAAGATTGAGGCTGGTTTGTTTTGTTTTTCAGAAATGATCAGTCCTGCTTAGCAAATATGGAATTCTGGATGAGAAAACAAAGACTGACTTCTAATAGAGGGTCAGTTATTGACGTGAAATAGTATCCCAGGCTGGGCAATGTAAAGAGAAACCCACCTGTTTGTATGAGATGCCATTAAAGTGCGGGAAGGTGGGGGTATAATCGGAGCCACTTTTGCAGGGGTGATTACATACAACAAAAGAAGGAACAGTGTTCCTGCTCCAAAGCTGCATTATATAGTCTGGTGTCCCCCTGAAACTCAACTCCCATGTTTCTTCCTTGACAATGGGACCTGAAATAACCTCTTGGTTTTGGTTTTTTGTGTGTTTTCAAGTATGTTCTTGCTTAAGGTTTAATTGGCTCCAGTCAGTAGGAAAGGGCTCCAAGGCTGATTATTTATGGCTTACTGTCAAAAGTGGCTATAAAAAGGGCAGTATTATCTTGGAGATGCTGGGAAGGAAAATGTGGTGGGGGGAGGGTGGGGGAGTGTGTGTGTGCACGAATGTGTTTTCTTGTACTAGATGAAATCAGAGTTTTGCTGTCTCAGCAGTGTGGTTTAAATTGAAGATTAACCCTTTGACCTTCACGGTGTCAAATCACTTACAGATGGATCACCAGTTATATTTTTTTCTTTTTTTTTTACTTTTGGGGTGAAGGGGGGCTTTTTTTTTAAAAAAAAAAAAAAAAAAGGTTGTTTGTTCATGCAGCTGGGGCTTTTGAAAGGCTCAGAAGCCAATCTGATTAAAAACAGCACTTGGCTAAACTCTGCAAAATCCTACAAGCAAAAAAAAGTTTAATCCTCTTGTGCACAATGCATAAAGGGTCTGCTCTTTTCTTTTTGTAATGTTAGAGCTACAATTATTTCTGGAGAACTTATCATTTCCCTCTCTCCCCTCATCCCTTGCTGCACCCCCTTGTTATGCTGATGGGATTAAAGTGTCTGCTCTTGAAAAGTGTAACTGAGTTGTTACTGGAAAAGAGAAGTGGTATGTTGCAATTTTAGAAATATAAATAACCTTGCTTCAACTGTTCTCCTCTACAGCATCAGCAGAACAGAAATCAAGTGTGGTGGCAGCTTTTTCTCTTCCTACACAACTTGGCCTTAAACGCGGAGGCGAACAGGAACCACACTGGGCAGAGGTGAGCTTCGCCCGCCTGTTTCAGGTCGCATCCAGTCTGCAGGGAGCACTGAACAAACACTGGTTCGGGGGCGAGACATTGCACACCGCCGGCCGGATGTGAGGACTCTGAATTTCTGATACTCGTCTTCAAGTTTGGGGGGTTTTACGGACTCTTCTTTGCTGCTGCCTGCCTCACGAGGCAGGGAGCTCTTGTCCAACACTGTCAAAGGAAAGCCAGAATGTGGGTGTGTTTGGTAAAGCTTGCTGCTGGTTCCCCGCGCCGGTGACCTCTGTGCAAGGGAGGCAGGTATTAGACTAATGGCTTCCTCTGCCCTGTGTGTTAGTCAATGGTAGAGTGCAGGAGTGTGATTTTGGCTGCTAGTTAAAAATGATGTCTGGGACTGATGACGCTAAATATACTTTGGGTATCTTCCAGAGCAGAGATGCTCAATTCCTCCACAAAGAAAGTTCTTTTTAGCAATGAAAACATTCAAGTAGCTTATATCCCTCAGGTTACTTGTTTTCTGCATGGATTACTGCTTATTTCCTTGCACCCTGTGTGAGAGAAAATCACAAAGAAATCTCTTAAATCTTTCTATTGGGCACCAGTTGCAGCTCTCTCACATGAAGTTGTTCTTTGTCATTGCCATCAATAGACAAAATCATTTCAGTAGAACACTCTTAAAATTAAACCTTCCTGGGGTTGCTGGTGGCTATTAGTTTCTGCCACTGTTTGCTTCCAGTTCAGTGTTTGCAGTGCCCGTGAGCCAGCATGAAGCCAAAAACCATGTAATATGACACAAGCGTCATTCTTCTACAATGTTAATGTATATGTTTTTATTAGTTTTATGGTGGGTGTTTTTTTTGTTTTGTTTTTCTTTTCTCTTACTATAATGTGGTTGGTCAGGAAGGCTTAGGTCCCAGGCATCCGAGAGTTTTGCTTCAGGATGTGACAGGGAAATTAATTAGCAACTGGTCTGACATGTACACTGTACAAGCAGTCTGTCCATTACTCTAGTATGTAATGTTCGGAGGCTGCTGTAAGCATATATTGACTAGCAGCAGTAATATTACTTCAAGGGAGATCTTCTAACAGTTCCCGGTTTTTATGCACTCAGAATTTTGTCCGTATGACTGACACTATTGGACCAGCACAGGGAAATTGCCCTGCAGAAAGGAAGTAGCCTTAGATATCAATGGCTTTCTCTGTAGCCTTAAAGATCGTTGGTTCGCAAACCCAGTGACAACTAGGGTAGAACACGAACAGAAAAGCAATACAGATTTATTTTCTTCAGACTGTTTCCATGTTGCCACTGCACCTTGTTGTAGGTCTCAAATGATATAACCAGCATGAGGAAGAGCTGTCCAGAGAATTGCTCTTCAGTCCTGTTACAACCATCGACTTCAGGTGTTGAGGAATTCTTCTGCTCTTGGTCCACTCTTAAAAATAAGCATTACTGTATGGGAAGAGTAGTTTACTTGCACATACGCTTTCTCCTCCACCCCTCTCTGCATATCCTTCTCTAATTCATGCTTTCTCTGGTATTTGTATAATCTCATCATTGCACTGTAGTGTCTGGTAACAATTTGCTGAACACAAGTTAAATTTGGACTTTCTCCCTCTCTCCCAAGCCCCATTCTCTTGATTTGCATCCTGCTCTACTGTGGCAAAACGTGCTTTAGCTCCCTGAAAGAGGTCCCCAAGCCTTTTCACTTTCTTATATTCACAGTCACTCTCTTTCAACTTAGGGAGAGTTTATGTGAGAAAAGCTTTTTTTTCTCCTCTTATGTTATTTTTCTAGCTAGAGCTAGAATAATATGTTTGTCCGTGATGGTTAATAATTCATATAAATGAATCTCAAGCAATATTTTGGGAGGTGGGTTTTATGGAGAGGGAGGGCGGGAGGTTTTTTTGGGAGGGGGGATTGTTTTTTGGTTTTGTGTTGTTTCTTTAAGCATGTGCACTACAGAGTTACCCAGAGGGACACAAGTGATAGCTGTTGCTGACTATGCTGCAGCAGTATGGGAAGCCACTCTCTGCCCATGTTGACAGAGATGAGGCTTTCCATACCTTGCTTTGCACAGTCTGCTTGGAGTAAACGCTGGTCATTGGTGAATGAGGACTTAAATGGGGGGAAAAGCCTGAGGGGTAGTGCAAGCACAGATTGAATTGGAGACCCCTGAGAAGCTGGATGTTAAGGAGAAGACTCTTAAAACAGAAGCTCTTAGAGAGGCAGGAGTGGAAGTGCTGAGGCTAAGGAAGCAATGCAGCAATGCTGCCTGCCCACATGGCATGCTCTGGGATGTGATGCTTGCATTTTCCCACTGGTTGCCAGGAGCCCTTTATCAGGAACAGTCAAAGCTACATCATAATAGCTCTGCAAACTACAAAAAATTTCAGCAAGTGCATCTGACACTTAAAAACCATCGTGAGCTTTCCCCTTCCCTTCTGCATTGACTTGACTGCCAAACAGGCCAACAAGGCCTGTTCTCTGGATGCGTAAGCTGGAAAGATAGGTCTGGTACTGGCACCTTCTGGTGTTGCAACCCAACCAGTTTATCTAGTGTAAGACTCTTCTTAACATCGAGAAACAAGTATCTGAAACGATTCCTCAGTCAGGGCTGCCTGCCTTGGTAGAGTCATTTGGCTCAGGGAAAGACACATCTTTGCCAGTCTGTACTTCCCGCTGTAACAACAGACTTATCAAAATTGGTCATGCCAGGGTCTCAAGTTAAAATCTCCTTGAACAACAATACTTCATTGGAGACATAAAGCTAATGCTAGACAAAGGCCAACTTCCTGCAATATGCGTGTTGGTTACTGGTGCCAGAGATTTACAACCTCTGATAATATATTTTAATTATATTCCATATCTGCATATCTTGGAGAAAGGAAATACGCTCTGTCAACCCAAAAGTCTTATTTTGCTTCATGTAGATTTGGAGGGACAGGCTGGTTATTCACTTAGGGAAAAGCAGCTACTTCATACTTACAGTCTCACCTACTTGAGGAGATAGTGGGAAGATTTCACATGTTCATCAACACAGATGCACAGTACCCATGTGTTTGTCACCCATTCCATGTTAGTAAGGCCCCTTGAGCACGCACTGCAGAGATCTTCCCCACAGAGTAGCTGTTGCAGTGTGGCCACGGTTATATATGTCGATTGTTTGGGGAAACAGTTCCAAGGAACATGGTTTAAGTTGTGTTGGCGAAGGAGTATGCTCAGGTTTTTAGATGTTAGTTTGTCTTGGTGAAAGGAATGGGACACTGTTTCTCTCTGTGTTGTAAAACTACAGTCTAACAATTCAGAAAGAACAGTTGGATCTTTCTCCTAAAACAAATTCCTATTTTTAATGAGCAGTTCTTAAGAAGAGCTTGAGCTGCTGCTGACGGTACCAGCAGCCTTGAAGAGTCTCACTTCCCTTCCCCAGATCTCGAAAACGGCTTCAGACCTCAGCTCTCTTTCCTTGAGGGATGGAGTTCTTACTATCCCTTCCCAATTTCCCACCCTTTTGAATATTTTGTAACCTGCCCATCCCTGGATCCAGCAAGCCTGGTGCTAGTAGGGAATAGTTAGTTTTACTTTTGTCTCCTGCAATTCTTGAAAGCTGAGCCAGTAATCACAAAGTGACTGCCCAGGGATGGCTGCAAACTGCCGTAAATAGGATACAACAAAGGCAGGGCAGGGGATGAATTTGCATGGAAAGGGTTGCTGTTGGATCTGTGGGTGGGACTGCAGCCTTCTCCCAAGGTGCTGATAATCCCAGGTAGCACTGAATTCCTGCATAACTGATCACATATCTCAGTTTAAATAGCTGGTTGTTATTAAACGTTTGTTGGCTAAACTCTCGTTAGAGGAGTCCTGAAAGAAACTTCTTTATCAGCCTTTGCTTTGGAGCTGTGTATCAACAAGGGAACAGAGGCAAGGAACCCCATCCTTCTTGATGTAGAAAGGGTGATTGCAAAGGCACATCTTTCTTTCTACTGGATGTTTACTTTGTTCCCCCAAGCCTGGGTTAAAGGTATAGGCGATGCGTGCATGTGAGGTTACTAGTCCTCGAGTTGCTCCATACCAGTTACTGGAGCTGTACCCAAGGTTGAACTTCATTCAGTGTGGGGCTTGGCACTCTTCTGGGAAACTGCAGATTCTGCCCATTACTGAACTAGGGAGAAGGGTTGGGTTTTTTAAGGAAAAGCAAAATTACTTGAGGCAGTTGTTGCAATGTGACCCTGTCAACTCTACAATGAATTCCACCCTTCCGCTGCTGGTCCTGGCCCATATATCTGCTGAAGCTGTGGGAATGGTGAGACTGTGACATGCTGAATGGTGTGCTATTGAGGGTATTTTTAAAGGGAAAATTAGGGAGAGCACTCAGCATATGTGCTAGGATCAAATGAGAATGCAGATATGTGGAGGTCTTGCCTTGTTTTACCAGCAATATTTACTGGGGCATTATAAGTAAAAGGACCATGGAATGCCTGTTCATATTCATGCGAGCTCTGTACATGGACCAAGCACTATCAAGTATTAGCATAATTTGACAACAAAGGTTTTCGCTAATGTCTTTCAAAAGAGTCTGTCTTTCAAACTGGCATTTGTGATCATTTGCAAAAATGCCTACCTGTTGCCTTTGATTGTTTAGCAAGAAGAAATACCTCAAGGAATTGATAAAAGATCCTAGGACAATCTTTTACAGTTCCTAAAGACTTCAGTGGTCTCTGTTTCTTTGGTTTGCATGTGTTCACGCAGGTGTTACACAGCTCAGTTCTTCTCCACCAGGAAAAGCAGAAAAGACCAAACACATCAAATGCACTGGAATGTAATTGTGTGTGTGTGTGTGTATGTGTGTGTGTGTGTGTGTGCACGTGTGTGCATGGGTGTTCTTAAACTGAATGCAGTCTGACATCCCCTACCCCTTCTTTCTTCCACGTGCCTCACCTTCCCCCTTAGCCACAGAAAGGAGGGTCTCTTCCTGCGAATCCCATGCTGGAAGTTGGTTTCTGGGAAGCGAAACCTAATGTCTGTGGACTGTTTTTTAAAGCCATGTTTCAGTTCTGTCTTCAGACTCTTTGCTGCCTTTGGGGAATGGAGGGGTGGGAAGGGTAGATTCTTAAACTGTTTTTAAAATCTATTATGGAAATTTTGCATGTATAAAGTTATTCTTAAATCTAAAGGAGTCTCCCCAGTTTGTGGACACAGCTCCAGGAGAGCATCGTCACAGATTCCTCAGCTCTGGTTTTGATCAGACTATTCTGAAAGGAAAATTTGATGACAAAGAGGGGAGAGACTGGTGTGATGGAAAGACAGCATTGTCAGTATCTCCTTAAATAAATGTCAGAAGTTAGGCTTGCAGAAGGGAAATTTCAAAACAGCCCAAGGGATTCGTGTGTCTTGTTTCCACTGGGTGCATTTGAAAATCCTGCCACTAAATTCGAGTTTGGGTGTCTAGACTGTTGGGTCTTTTTGGTAAAACTAATCGTGTATCTCTTCTGTTCTCTTCAATGGTATGTAGTACAGCCTCCCATGTTTCTCGGTAAAATTCACTGATAAGAGTACTGTGAAACATGGATTCACATTTTCTCCCTCCCCTTCCTGCATGACTTTTCTACTTTTTTTTTTCTTTTTTAAAACTTCAGAGTCCTTCATCTGGAAAACAAAAAGGGTAAGGTGAGCTAGAATTTGCAATGTACTTAATAAACTTTCCCTCAGTGGAGGGTTTCCCCATGAGTTGTGATATTCACCAGAATATGATACTGTCCTGCTGCAGAAGTAAAGCCGATGCTCTCCTGTGAGATTTCTGTCTGGATTAGTCCTGAAGTGCACACACCTTCTTTGCCATGGACTGAGACCCAGTGAGAATGTAGCATTTTGTTTATCCTGGTTGTGTGCCTCCAGGACTCCTGCCTGTACCAATGGTGACTGGGCAGAACTCCTTTTTTTTGTATCTGTGCAGTATATTTGCTTTGTGCTTTCTTTCTTTGGTGCTTTTTAATACTTTAATACTTGGATTTTTTTTTCTAATAACTGGTACAATTTTTAATAAAATTGTTAAATTCTTTGTTTGTGTTCTTTGTTTTATTTTTTAAGGGATGGAGGGCATTTACACAGCTGGCCCGTTCTGGAGTTACCCAAATCAGTGACACAATTCGGATTGTTCAACTTTGAAAATATCTGGTAGATCATTTTTTGTGCACCCTAATACCAGGCCCTGCAACAAAGACAAGATTTTCTTTCCAGATTGGACTGCTCTCCTTGGGCATAATTTAATTTATGAAATAGTCTTTCAGGGAGGTATATTCTCACACTTGGATAGAGAACTGCTGCTACTTAGAGCTGCATCATTAACTTGCTGCTTCAAATCTGGAAGATCTCTTAAGACATACGTGAGATGCATCCTCCAAATTTGCAAAATGTAACCTTTGATTGATGGCTGCTTACCTACTGCCTACGCAAGTATGTTCAAAGGCACTCAGGACTTGAGACTAAAAACTCATTGCTTGGTAGTCCTACTAGGGAAATATGGTTCTCACTGGTCTTCTGATGTAAAGGCAGCGGAATAAGGTGGCTGTGGTTTTGAGAGGGCTTGTAAAGTAGTAATGACTCCCTCAAACACAGACATGAGAATGTCTTGGCCATCCCAAGCTACAGCAAGACACGTGTTTTGGTAATCATCGGGCCTGTCCTTAAGTTTTACGGTAGTTGACCTGGGTGGAGCAGAAATGGTGATGTGTGTATCGCAAATTATTTATAATATAGCTGGTCAAATTCCTTCAACCACATTCCTCCTCCTGTGTGATGCTGCTGGTCCAGTGTTCATGGGAGGCTTTAGGGAACCCTGTTAACAATCCTACCCGATGTTAAGTTGCCTCGGCTGGTGTGTGTGTTACAAAAGGGCCTTTCATTCCAAGAACACATGATGTGTGTGGTATGAAAAGCCACATGTGCATCTAAGACCACAGGGGGAAAAAGACAGTTTTTCTTTTCATTGTATTAGATCTAGTGAGACGTGTGTCCCCTGGCCAGCCTCATGTGACCGTGAAAGAGCCTGTTGTAACACACTGATACAAGGGGACAGAAGTGAGATTGACTTAGATGGGAGGCTCTGAATTTCCTCATTCTCATGTGGTTAAATTCTCACCGTTAGTTAAACTCTTGCTCTTAAAAGCTTTAATAGTTCTTTTATCAAAGAGAAGAATGTATTTTAAAAATGAATGGTTTGTAACGCTACCCCAGAAGCATTTGCCAAAGCAGCAGGATGCATTGCACCTTGCTCAAAGCAAAGGCAAATGCACAGATGTATGGACGGCCTCCCTTCCTCTGAGATCTCCTGGATTAATCTTGGCTCTTTGGTTTGGCACTGTCATGACCCGCTGTCTGTCACCCGGCCGTGGCAAAGTAGACTCAGGGTGCATGGAAACATTGTCAGGGTTAGGCATCAGGGCCAAACACTAGAGGCTGGAACATTTCTATTACAACAGACATTAATACTTTTTTATTTGTAGTTTGAAAGAAACTGGATATCCTAGAAAATGTACTTCAGAAAAGCTTTTTTCTTAAAATACTAAGCCTGCATACTAACAGGGCACTTTCAATTTATTTCCAGCCATGGCCCCTTTCATGGCAATCACAACATGTCCCTCACTTTCTGTACTAACATGACTAGCACTTTAAGGGAAAATGAGTTTTGTTATTAACTTCCTAGCGGTATGCTGTAGGGACAAGGTAAAAAGTTTAAGTAGGATTACTGCTTCAAGGAAAAAATGTTTATCAAGAAGTGCTCAGCCTGTCTCGTTAAAAATAATAAAGCACTCTGAGGACGAGAAAGTTCTTTGGTTGCGCAAGCTACTGCACAAAGCACTCTATTTTCATGGCCTGGCTGCTGAAGTTTAGAAGCCACCGTAGTATATGGATTGGGGAATATTTTTCAAGCACTCGTACCATTGTTTTACAGTGCAGTAAACGTGCCCATCCTTAGTCTCTGCAATGTATATGCAAGCTTGGATGCAGCTCTTTCTCTTTGTGCTGTCACACCTGAGTAATTCAGAAATAACCCAGCCCCATTTCCTCCTTTTGCCCCCCCTCCTTGCTGCTTCCTATTTATGGAGGGATGGGGTTTGGGAAGGAAAAAGTGTCCTGACAGCAATTTTTGACAGTTTTGAGAGATTGGTGTTAAATGCAAGATGTGCGGTTGCTTTATTGTGCATATTGCTGGTTCCTGTTGAAAGGCATGAACTGAAAGAAACCTCTTTCCAACAGGAATCTAGCAAAGAGCAGACAATAATTTCTGGCAGCGAGTTGTCTTCCACCTGACACGATGCGTGGTACCCCAACACACGTACAGAGTCCGACAACAAACCACCAGGCGTGACGCGCTGACGTCAGTGTTCATATTCCCCTCTATAAGTCCTTTAAATCTTGATTTCTCTTAAATGAATTATGTTCTCTGTAACGTTCATAATGGACTCTTTTCTTTCTCCATTAAAGTCTGTGTCAGCATTCTCCTTCTCTGTGTTTTGCCTCAGGGCTCTTGATGTATACAAAGGCTCCTCTGTTTTCTGCTCTTAGTCACACGCTTTCACTCTTAACCTCAGCGCTATAAACTAAACATCCACCCACTATGGCTGGAGATGACCCTGTTTACGTCTGCTGCTCAAATCACGACAGCAACAGTCATGAAACTATGTTTTCATGGAGACAGTTAGTTCTTAATAAGAGGACAATGAGGCTTGACTTCTTATAGCACTACGAGTTTTTGCAAAAATTCCAACAGAAATAAATAACTGGGAAAAGTTAATGGAATCTCTAAAGAAATGGCTTGTTTCAATCATTTTACTTCACCACCTTTTGAAATTACTGTAGATGATTTGTTGTAGCAGTCCACTGTGGTATTGAGACATGCCAACTCAATCCAAGGCAGCAAGGGCACAGGTAGGGGAGTGGGGCTTACGTTAATGTGTCAGGGCTGGTCATGGTGATCATCCTGGACCACAACTCCCCGCTATGCCAGCAGTGAGTGTAGAACAGCAGGGTCACCCACACCGCTGAGAAATTCCCATTCTTGGACACCTTTGCACCAGCCTTACTGCCACAACTGCTAAGCAGGGGGCTGGCTGAGAAAATGACTCTTCCTAAGGACACCACCAGCCCGCAGGAAACAGGGTGAACAGCGACAGGTTTGGGAACATGAGAGAAAGGGGCAGGAACACTGTTAATTCACAGTATGGCATAACTTTTTTTGAAGGTGGCTGGAACAGGCTATCAAGCTGGAGCCAGGTTTACTTCTCTGCAAGCACAACTGGCTAAAGAGCGTGCTGGGAGCAAGGTGCAGTTCTCCATGAGGGGCTGCTGCTTTCCTGGCTAGGTCTCAGCTGGTGCCACTGGAGGCAAAACAGTCCTGGGGGAGGGCGGCTGCCCTGACCCCCCACCCTACCCATGGTCACCTGCTGTGCTCCCCCTTCCCTTTCACCATTTGGCAAGAAGGTGCTGAGATGCTGTTATTATAAAAAGGGTTCCAGTGTCTTCCCGACAGGTCTTCCCTGCGACCCTGCCCATCGTGTCCAGTGCTGGGGTGGCAGCTTGCTGGCACTCCCCGCACTGCTCCCCTTCGCCCAGAGAAGCCCGGGGCTCCACAGCCAGCAGCCAGCTCGCTCAGTCTTCTTGGTGCTTGCACATAGTCCTACTTGGAAAGGACGGTGTCACAGAGCTCATTTTGCCTGTCAATGCAAGCACGCTTCCCATAGAATATTTGCTGGCACTTTCATTAGTCTAATTTTAAATATCCCAAGTGAATGCCTTTCTACTATTTCCCTCAGGAGACTGCTGTACCTACTAATAAATCTCACTGACAAAAGGTTTTCCCCAATATCTATCCTAACTTCTTTCTCTCTTAATTATATTCCAATACCCTAGTTGTATGTCCTTGTGTCACTTTGCAAGGAAACCTTACCAAAGTCATTTCTATAACTCATGCACACCAGAGCTCACTGAACTCCTTGGCAAAAGCTCCTGCTGACTTCAACGTACTTGCAGCCGGCTTTCAGGGAAAGCTCTGCCTTTCCCCTCAGTGCAAGCCCATATCCCTGGAGCCAGCATGGTACAGCACAGCCAGGCTTGGTTAGCGTTGCCACCTGGCCCTTTCACTGCTGCCCTCTATCCCTTTCTGCCTGGGACCACCAAAGACTTCAGTGAGAGTCTGAAAAATGGAAAACAAGATGTATTAACCCAGGGGATTCTTCAGGCTTTCAGAGGTGCCCAGCACTCCTGCCTGCTGGCACTGGCTCCCCCAGCGGGGCTGGCAGCCTGTGGGATTTGGGGCCAAGGCTCCAGCAGGATGGTTTGGCACATATGTCCTGGGAGCAGCTCACCTGGGAGCAGCAACCTGGCTCCACCACCCAAGTACCACCCGTCCAGCAGCCACAGCTGTGTCCCTGCGTGGCAATATCCCTGCCTGGGGTTATGCTAGTAACAACATGACATTTGTTGTTGCAAAGTCGGATGTAGTAAAGCATTTCCCCTCATTTCCTTCCCAATATGATCATGAGTCATGGTTCTTGGGAGCAGATAACAGGGGAAACCAAACAGTGCCTCAAGTTGTGCCCATACATGAACAAATACTTAATCAATCAGGAATTTATCAGAAAAATAAATGTTTAATGATGTAACCTGTTATTTGGAGCTGACATTATGTGGTCCTTATGCCTCCACCTGAACTAGGCACTTTTCCTTCAGGTAGCCTCACCACAGAAACAAAAACATCCTCACTCCTGTTGCAGTAGTTCGCTTGCCCTTTGGAAAAGAAGAACCAAAGCAGAGCACCTGGCTTTGCACCAACCACCCATGAAGTTGACTTGGGTGAGTCTCCCTTGCTGGAGGGGGGTTATCACAGCCCACATCTACAGCAGGTCTCTCCTTGACCTACCTACACCGGTAGGTGTGGCTTGCAATTCCTAATATCCCACTGAGTTGTGATCTTTAGTTAAAGGTGCTGGGAGTCGGTCAACCAATTTGGCACTTTATCAGAGTGGATAGGACAGAAAAATGAGGAAGATGGGAAAGGGAATTATTGTTGTTAAGCACTCTGGTTGTTAAGTGCTCTTGTAACATAAAACACAGAATAAGATTCTGCAAGGGGCATAGGTGCTTTCCTGTACCTTTCAGTATTGAAGTCCCTGCCCACAGCCTCATCTAGCTGCTGCCTAACCCTGGAATGGTTTTTCACATTCAAGTTCCCCAAAAGCCTATAATTCTGGCAGAGGCACTGAATGTCTCAGGACCAATCTCCTGGTGAAGTCCCATGTTATCTAGTAAGCCAGTGCTTTTCTGTCTCTCTCATTTGAGATATCTGTTGAGGCAGCCTGTTTCAGAGCACACCTCCAAAGCAGGGTTCACAAAAGATGCAGGGAAGGGTGATTCTTTCTCTCCTGTCAGCTAATATCTTAGATTTGAGCACTCATCCAGAGTCATCATCTGCTGCCATGATCTGAGCCTGGTGCTCTCTGCTCCCAGAGGAGTGCCCTACACACGTGCCTGGTCAGGCTGGGTTGTTCCAAACCTCTCCTGCTGAAGCTATAACACTTAGATATTTTTTGGGCCAAAAAGCAGGGAAAGAGAGTGAATACAACCATCTTAGGGCTAGCAAAAGCATGACATGAATGTAAAAATCTGTGTTCCTATTCCTGTTTACAATCAAGTTAATTTGATGGTTCAAGTCTTTGAACCCAGATTGAGGAAGGCTTCCCTGTGAGGTATTCAAAGTCTAAAGAGCAGTGTTTTATTGACCACTCTCCTTATTTTCTTTGTGCCTCAATGGCCCTCCCAGCTGTCTCCCCACTGAGGACACCAGCCTGGGTGGCCTCTGCTCTTAGACACCTACTGTTCCTTAGGTTGCCTGAGGTTCTTAGGTTGCTCAGTTGCCTGGTTCAGGCAGTGGGGCTGATGGAGCAGCTAGGCACCTAAAAGTTGGGTGTTGCAGAGTTCAAAGTTCGGCTGTTAACTTCCCCTTGTCTTTGTGCTCCTACTTACTCATCACTGTGCAAAATAGGGTAGTGCATTTGTTAATCTCAGAATAGACACAGTTCTATAATGGGACATTACTTCTGTGCATTGCACTTCTTTGTCTGCGATAAGATATGGTTTCTAATGTCTCATTTTTTTTTGAGTTGGTACTTGTCCAGAGCACTTCTTCATCTTGCCAACTAGTGATTAATTGGCTGTACTGAAAGGTTCAACACTTTACTGTATGTTTACCAGAGGAGGTAGAGGAATGTGTGCTCTATATAGAGTAAAAGCATACCCTAATGGTTTAAAAATGGGTCATCACTTGCTCATTTTAGAATCTGTGCCCTTAAAACACACAAAGAAAGGTGCCCTACCTTTTTGGTACCATCTTTTTTATCTTAATGATGTGTGGGAATCTCAGTGGGAAGTTTGGAGACTTCTGTTTATCTTCAGGTAAACACAGTACAGACAGCTCAAACACAAACCTCCTTATCCTACCCCAGTGTTGTCAGCTGCCATAAAGAATGTGGTTTTGTCCCTTGCTGCAGGAATTTCCATGATGATGAAACAATTTTTACCTCCTGACAGTTCAGGGGGGGAAAAATTATTAAAAGAGGTTGGCCTAGGCAGAGCCTTGTCAGCCGTAGTTTCAGTTATGAACCTATGCTGACTGAGATGTCTTTCAGTATGCTGAGCCACATATTAAGGCTTTGGAGGGTTAATGGTCCACTTCACAGCTAGGAGACTCGAAAACACTTTGAGCAAAGCTTGGAACAGGACCCAGATCTCTAATTCACAGAACTACGTCTCAGCCACTTGCTACATAGACTTTTAAAAGGAAATCCCAAATTAGGACCTTCTACAATCCATGTTCTCACCCTTCTACAAGAGAACTTCATGAAGCAATTTGACCTTGTTCCTACTTCTGTGTTAGCATCTGATTCATTAGCCCTAAGGTTGGAAATTCATGCTCTTGCAACCAGACATCCATGGTTCATGTCTTGCAGATGACCCAAACATGGGTGTGTTTCAGCTGGCCATGATGCTTGTAACCACTAGACCACAATCTGTTCCCAGAGCCAAGAATAGCAGGAAGATTTCTGACGTTCAACTTTCAACAAAGCTGTCTCACTTGCAAGACATTTTGGAGTGTTGGCAGTGTTAGTAAACTGACAGGGACCCTAGGAGTGGGCATGTAGAACTGGAAATGGAAAGGCAGGACAAAAAAGAAAAAGGATTTTTAAAAGCATTTTCTAGTCTTGTTTTTTAGTGTAGGTTTTGTCTGGGTTTGTCTTGAGTCTGACTCACAATTTTTAAATTTGTGGTAGGTTTTAGTGTTGCCAAACGTAATATATCTTATCCTTCATCTAATCCTCTCTCCAAAGTTTTCATGCTTATTCAGTCCTTGATCTGTCTTTTGGGATGGCTTCTAAGGGTACCAACCAGTAGCAGATGTGATAGGATTTTTTTCTGTATTGTGGACATCTCCTGAAAGAATCGCACCAAAATAACAAAACAGCAACAGCTTTCGGGGGCTACCGAACACCCTCCAGACAGTCACTAGTTTCGGTCATTGCCAGCCTAAGTTGATTTGAACAGGGAACTGATAAAGAAATGCTGTCAAGCCCAGGCAAGTTACATTTCTGCTTCTCCATCTGAATCATTTCTTGACTGCTTGTTGAATGCTTGAGAGCAAGTTGGGTGCCTTCCAAAACAAAGCAAAGATAGCCTCCCTGTCCCAGAGAGGTTACAGTGCAAACAGAGACTACCCAGCATGTAATAGCAATCTTCCGTGTGTATGGGAAGCAACGGAGGCAGTTGATCATATGGATTGTGTAGGCAGGAGCTGAAGACAGATGTGAGGCCATATTAGTTGCTTCTCTGTATAATTGGTCTGTTGGAGTTCGCCAGTGCACGGCCTTGTGAAGCACTTTATGTCAGGGGCAGGAGGGTTGCAGCCCAGGACAGGTCACTTAGCCAAGACACGTCCCATTGGTTGCACTATACACATACGTAATGTTTTAAACTGAGCTTACTAAAAGGATTTGCATGGATATCCCACATGATCCAAGTGACCAAGGCTGAGTTACCAAGCTTTTCAATGGGAAAGAAGGCTGCTGGATCAAAAATTATAATGTTTCAGCATACATAAATTACAGGTTCATCTCTCTACATACTGACAGTTATAAACAGCTCTTTCTTGGCCCTAGGTCAGATGTATGGCTTTGACCATAATTACATTCTTTGTAGATAACTTATTTTTGTTTTGGGTACCAGAGTTTTTGTAATGGATCTGGCCTTTGCATTGCTGTTTGTATCGCCTGCTCCCTTTTTCTGCCATGATTGCTACCTCCTGCCACCAGCAGCATCTGCGTGCTCAGGACAAGGGACGTGCAGCATGGGTCACCAGCAAGAGGAGGGGAGCTCAGCAGGGAAAAGCTCCAAGTTTTGAGCAGGACCTGTGACAGCAGTATAGTGAGAAGCCCTAGGGTGGCGGTGTGTGGTGAAGGGGACTTTGCCCTGCCTGCCTGCCTCCCTGCCAGAGGAGGAACCAGTGTTCTTTATCACTTCTGTTTCCCTCTGTCCTGCAGTCAGGTTTCCTGCTTGTTTTTCATTGTGCCCTTCATGTGTTTTCCATCTCTCCAGAAATCACTGGCTTTGTTTAAAATAGACTCAAAGTAGCTGCCAAGACTTTATCCAGAGAGAGAGAGAGAAAAACGCAGACGCCAAGTTCCTATAGAGTTATCAAAAGCTTTCACTCCCCACCAGAATCCCTGAATATACCAGAAACCTGGTCTTCTCAAGAAGAGCTCTGCATAGTCACTATAGCTCTTCCTGCAAGAGCCACCAAAACATTTCTGCCCAGGAGAGTGCACCTCAGCTCCCAGTGGTGTCTCCCAAGATCTGCTTGTAAGTGCCCTCACAAGTCTAATATATACTAGAATTTTGATCTTTCTTTGCAATGCATTGAATATATACAGAAAAATCATGAAGTTAGAAGAAAATGGCTTAAGGATGCTTGATTCAGAAAACTTTAAAGGTACTACACTCATAAAGTAATTGATTTCATCAGAGCACAGCTTTATGTTGTAGGCTTGTAGCCAAGGAGGATTCACCTTAGGGGGCTTTGCTGGGTATGTTTGCCTTCTCTTTATGCTTTAGCACCTTTTTCTAACCCAACCCTAAAGGGATTTCCTGCTTTGTCTCCGAAAGGAGATGCTATTGCTAAGTAATTGCCAGCTTGGAACTTAGCATCTCTCTGCAACAGTTCAAGTCAACAAGATGATAAGTATACATAAAATTTAAAACAGAATCAGCTCCTTCATCACCAGAGCAAAAGATATTAAAATGGAGACAAAAACAGATGTCCTTTGCTTTTAGGTGGAGCAGTTTGATTTACCTCTGGCTTTTGGACATGTTTCCTAATATTTCTTGATCAGAAAAGCTTATTGAAAATACTTGAGATGGCTGGTGGGGAGAGACTTTCCTAACAGAAGCAGCTCTTTCTGACAGAAAGTAAACAAGCCTGGAGCCGGCTTTATGAGCACCACTTGTCCCACCAGGACTGAAAAGCCAACAACTGAAAGCCAGCAGCTCTGAAGTTTCAGTTGCTAGAACAAGCTGTGATGTACATCTGAAAGATACCAGGAGCAAAGGGGTGTTCCTTGCATGCTCTGGTTTCAAAGGGACAGCAAGGCCTCATTTTGCCTTCAGCACTCTGCAGTCTCTTGCCACCTGCTCCTTGTACTGAGGTCTCTGCATTTACACCTTGGTCATTGCCTGCTTCTTATTTTTCCCAGGCACTCTGGATGGTCCTGGGAAACCAGTCTTTCGGTTCATCTTGGTTGCTTGCTCACCCAGTTCCAATTCTTCTGCCTTTCTGTGCCCCAAATCTGAGTTTCCCTGGAGTTGCCTCAGTGATTTGGTACCTTTCACAGTGGGACCTTGCAGTAGGGCATTAGCGAGGGAAAGCTGCCTGTGTGAAGGAAGTGCGTGGTGAATGCCAGACTTTTTTGATGTTAAAGGAGGGTAAGAGTTACAATTTTAGATGAAGTGTAAAAAAGATGATCTGTTTCTCCTCCTATTGGTCGTCTCCCTGCTCCCCTTTGAGAAGGTGTCCTCCTCTGCTTTCAGCTCTGTCACAAGTAATCTCAGTTCAGTGCAGCCAGTTCCTCCTCTTACTCTTCCTAGGAAAACAATGTTGTCTTGCCACTGTAGCAAAGTCTTCTTCTACAAGTCCTGGCTGTAGATTACATTAGTGACGTCCTTCCCAGCTCCACCAGCGGCACAGGCGTAGTGTTTTCAGGGAAATGGGAGTGTCCCTGACTATGCCTCCCATGTACATGTGTGTATCCGTACTGCAATTGAGTCTGCAATTATGGTAAGCACATGGAGAACTCAATGCACAAAGTATGAACTCGTTGTTTTGAAAGTCTGGGCAATAACATCTTGATGACTCACTTTATCTCTGTAAATAATGGCTGAAAAAAACTTATTTCTTCATAGTATTGTGAAGATTCAGAATACTTCAGAAAGTGTTTTGGGGGAAATTGCTGGTCCTGGTACTATTATAAATTAAGTCTTCAGTCATTCACCTCATTCATGGTGTTAATGCTCTGTGAGAAAGGAGTGCTACTTTCATTGCTTTTTTCCTAATACTGTTTTTCTGCCATTTCCTGCATAAGCAGGGAATACTCATGTAGTCCCAAAAAATCTTGAGTCACAAAACATCTTTTTCTCTAACCTGGCATGTTGCATACCTAATTCAGCACTGAGCTGGGTGGTGATCGGTTCGCTCAGAAAGCTCGCATCCGTTGCAGAAATTAGCCTTAATCAACACACACACACACACGCGCGCACATATTGGGGAGGGGGGAAGGAAGTAAGAGACAGAGTAACACAAAAACGCTGGTGCTGTGAAAAACAGAGTGAGGCATAAGAGGGAAGAGATGCAGCACCCTGAGTAACCAGCAAGAACAAAGCACAAATTAAGCCTTTGCACAGCAAACAGAAATTTATAAAAGGCATTAGACCACGACGCTGCTTCTTTAGTTCTTTTAGAACAACTCTGAAAATGAAGTGAATTAATAGTTTCCAAACCTGACAGGTAAGTTTGCAGCAAGCAGAAACATGAGAATAAAGAGGGTGGTAAAGCAATATTAAAAAAGAAGATTACAGACTGGAAATTGGGCTCAGTGCAAAATCTTTTTTTTGGGTCTTTTTTTTTTTTTTTTTTTTTAGTTACTGTAACTATAAGCAAGAAACGTGTGCCAGAGGAAATGAGAATTTAAGAAAATATAGACAGCTTGGCAGGGCCACAAAATGAAAGCTTTAAGGAAAGAAAATTTAGAGAACAGAAGGAAATATTAGTTGGAGAAATGATAGCAGCATAGAAACATCTACTTTTCAAAGATATAATTTTGCACCGAACTTTTTAACATCAAAGTTCTTCACTGCATGAAAATGGTAAGTTTTGTCATATTGATCCTGGGGTGGGAAATTATGTGCATGCCTTTTTTTTAACCTGTTGGGAGAAAAAAATGCATACACAAAGGCAGGGAAAGAGGAAACCGATTCCAGCAATTTAATAGTTAAGGTGTTGGAATAGTTACCAGACACTGTTTCTGTAGGAATGATGAAGCTGAGATTTAGAAGACGTTGAAAGAATTGTGATTCCGAATGGCCAAATACACATTAGTGCCCCCACCTTGACACAAATAAACCACAGCTGCCTGGACAGCGTAATTCCCTTTTGGCTTGAAACTGTATATGTTATTTAGAAGGCTCTTTGAGAATAGAAGTAGCCCAGTGAGAGATTCATAGAGAAGCCAGGGATCTAAAGCTGACCCAGCAAATAACTGCTTCTCGCTGCCTGTGCAAGAAAACTGAGGCAGCTGGAACCTCAGCAAAGGTAGCTGGAAACACAGAAAAATAAGCCCGGATCTTTTCCTCTAAGAAGATAACAAAGCAATAGCAAGTGCTCAGAGGCCGCTGTGAAAGGCCTGGTGTTGAATTCTGACTAGCATGAAGCTTGCGCTGCCATGTTGGCCTTTGTTAGGTTGTCGACAAGGAGCGTTATCTGGCTCCTCCTCATTCTGTAATGTGTAATTTTTAGTCTCTCCAATACGTGAAGTCACAGAACCTTCTGACCTGTTTACTCAGTGCTTCCAGAGGCCGTTCATTTCCAAACATTATCATGTTACAGGTACTTGGAGTCCCCAGTTCAACCATTTAGAGTAGTTATTTATTACTCTGGTTTGGTCTGTGAATGCTGAAGCAGCAGTTTTTTTCCTCACCAACTGTCCCACTGCAGGGCTGCACCCTCTGCCTTTGGCACCCACAACACCCTGGTCCTTGTGCAAGAGCTGCTTCGGCAGTTCATTCAGCCAGATGGTGCTGGGTCCACAACCCCACAGCCTGTACATACATCTGCAAACAACATGCTGGCCATAAATGCAACACCCATGGAAGGCAACAGATACATCACGCCAGAGGCAGAGGCATCAAATTTTCCACAAGGCATGGAAAGGGCAGCCTGTCTGTGGTTGCCTTTCACGACTCTTCACCCAAGGTTCTTATGGACCGCACTTAGGAAAAAAAGGGGCAATGGGAAGCGCTTGGTGGCATGTAGTTCGGGACTTTTAGATTGCTTTGTACTTGTTGTGGTGGCAGACCAGCTCCCAATCATTGATCTGCAAGTGAAAGGCTGAGCACACATTTCTGTTTCAGGAAGATGGTGGAGTACAGCTTGTTTAGTTAGGGTCTGCCAGAACTAGCAGTCTACCCGTAGACTGTGGGACTCAGCCTAGGATGGAAAACTGGCCTGAGAGAACTGTAAATATTTGAGCAGCTAATCTGTGCTACATTGTCAGTACCTGAGCTAGGTAATTAAAGCTAGCTCTTGCACAGCTACAAAATCTTTGGTCATGCCTTTAGGTTGCAGCGTAGGCATACCTTGGGTGTTTGAGAACATCTGCTTCTGCACTCAAGCCTCCCTTTGTTATTATTTAATGTGCTAAATGCATTGTGAGGTGGGGTTCAGGGATATTTAATGGCATGTAAATATCCCTGTGGAAATGATGGAGAGCACTCCTTGATGCAGATCGCTCCCATTCATGCTTTGGGATATTGTGCTCTGAGATGCTGCACTGTGCTGGGACAGGCAGACCATTGCTTCCCAGAAGGAAGCAACCACGAATGCACTGTACACAAAATTTGTCCCTTTCTTTTGCCCTTCAGCCTGCCAAGTGCTTTGGTAGCCTCACAACTGCAGACATCACGTGAGCAAATCTTTAGATGTTTGCTCCTATCAGTCCTGTTAGTTAAACGTTAGGGAAAGCTGGCTATACCATCCAGCTCACTGCAATGCAGGAGGGATCCCAAAGTGGTTTGCAATTGGTATTTAACTCACGATTCACCCCATCTAATTTAAAGTGGAATACTTAAATTGAAGCTTTGGCACTTCAGTTTAGTTCCTATCATCCAGAAGTTGTCTAGCTCCTAGCAATCCCTTACCCCCTAGTGGGGTACTGCTTCCCCAGCCTGAAACACCACCTCCATCCTGTGCGAAGATGTGGGGGACCTGGAGGTGTCCATCTTTGTCCCACTGGGAATTCCCTTGCTTGCAGCGGCGTGGGTGAAGGGGGGAGTGTTGTCTCAGGGAATGCCTGGGATATGAGGAAACCTCTCTGTTTGCTGGCCTTGACTGCGTCATATCCCTGTCAGGTGTGGTCTGATGCATAATAGTGTGTGTTCCCCTGAAATGGCCATTCTTACAGCTGGAAACACCCCAGGACGTCGGTTTGCTCGGCTGAGAGGTGCCGCTGTGGGAAGCCACGGGGATGAGCCTGGGCCAGGTAAACCCACTGGCCCACGCCAGAAAGGCCACAAAAATGAGTCAGAAAGAGAGGGACATGCTTCAGAGCATGTGTAGCTGTGGGACCAGCATACAGAAAGGCTCTGTAATTCATAGGACAAGCTGTGAACTGCTGGAAGAGGAACCTGGACCATCTCCTCCTTCCTGAGCCCAGGTTGGAGCTTGTTCTGCAGCACAAAGAAGCCAAAGTGGGCTCACGCTGGTGATACTCATTACTCTCGACAAGGTCTACATATTGTGCTATCAAGGGGAAGGATTACTTGTTCTAATATCCTGGGCAAAGTCTTAATGTTATGTGCTGCACCCAGTTCATGCCCTGTGAAGATTTAAACTGTTCCCTGATGCAAGCTTGAAGCTTTGGGACAGGGTGTGCTGGAGCTGCCATGGACCTCAGAAGAGTCGGACTCGTCCCTGGGGCTTAGCACAGCTGGATGTGTCAGCCTTTCTGCTTGTGAGAGGGAAAGGGATGGACAACTGAGGGAAGAGACAGTGCTGTAGCCCACTTAAATTACAGGATTCATAAATTTAGTGTATTAAGGACCAATGCAACCACCAGGCCCCCTTCTTGTCTCAGCAGAGCAAGTTTTACTGCACAACTGCAGTGGCAGCATACTCCAAGCACGCCTTGCTCAAGAGAAATGAGTCCTCTGTGCTCTTTTACAAGGAGCTTGATGGATGCTTTGAAAACACCAGTCCTCATGGGGACACGAGGGATGCCCTGTGCTTTCTGACCCAACTGATCAACAAAAATGTCTAGAGTTTGGCATTTTGTCTGCAGATCTGTGGTGAGTGTACATGTCTCAGGAGGGTCGGTGGTAACTTCCCTCCCTTTGGTGCTGCTGGTGGCAGTCCATTTTCACCACTCTGCTATTAGTCCAGCAATACGCCGGGCCATCTAAGTACTGCCTTTATTTTTCAGATGCAGTATGTAATTAATCTGTGGGACTCACTGCCACATTACTGCGTCCAAGAGTGAGTAAACGAAGCTAGATGTTTCTGTGCAAGAACACTGACTTTCAACATTAAATTAAAGAATGTGATATGAATAACATAAATCAAACTCTTGCTATTGGCAACAGAGAAGCAGTTTTCCCCAGGACAGATTATTGCAGAAGATTTCTTGCATCTTCTGGAAAAAGAAATGTTGGCTGCTGCCAGAGAGATGATACCAGAATAAACAGACTGTGGGTAGGTATGACATTTCAGGTCCATGAGTGAATGGGCTGCAGTGGAACAAATTGCTATCACCCACTGTACTGCTAAGCACGTTTCCTCAAGTGGGAACAAAATACCCTTGCCTGTGTCACCAAACTCGGAGGTAATAAAGATCAGCCAGCCATGTGAAAAGCCACCCTTGCTTCTTCCCTCCCGTATCTGCAGCAAACAGCCTGGGCTACTTGCACAGGAGGGCAGCACACCCCCCTGCTCCCCTCCACGGCTGCCCCACTCCCTTTGCTCCCCAGGTCACCTTCCTACCGCAGGGCTGTCTTCACCTGGGTGGGGAGGGATAAGCTCAGCTGCGTATAATCTTTAATGTGATATGGGTACAGGCTCTTCTTGTTGCACTTGGGCTCAGTTAGCAGGTACAAGCAGTGAAGGTGAATATTAAGAGCTGCTTAGAGGGTTGATTTTTCATTAAGATGAATCTGTTGTAATTAAGCCTAACAGAGATGTACGCGCTAATGCTGGGTTATTTATTGCCCGAATGCAACCCTTTTATTTTTTTAAATCATGTGAAGTTTCTTTACCTCTTTTTCTTTCTCTTTCAGTCTTGTACTATTTCTGCCTCTCCCTCTAGAATATATGTTGATGTGCCTTTTCTTCTTTCAGTGTCTGTTTTCTCTCAAGACCAATTTTTTTCTGTTTTGTTTAATTGTTTTTCTCCTGATTTATTGTTCCAAGCCCATGCTAGGCAGTCTGTTTATTTATCATTTGGATTATTTTAAAATGGATCCAGAGCTCTAGGTCAGTGTTTAAAAATTAACTAATAAAATACACAAATGAGGCCCAATGGTCAACATAAGATTACACATCCTCTAGGATTCGCATGCTACTCCAAATAAACCACTGGGGAATACCAGCCCAGGCATGGAAAATTCACTAATCTGGTCTGAAATGCGCTGGTATAGAAAATATATATTGGGACCCTTCACTGACAGCACTGGGCTACTCTTCTGATAGAGCCAGCAGGTGTTAGTATGAGCCCTCA
The DNA here is from genome assembly GCA_031468815.1 of Morus bassanus. Taxonomy (NCBI): domain Eukaryota; kingdom Metazoa; phylum Chordata; class Aves; order Suliformes; family Sulidae; genus Morus; species Morus bassanus. The sequence goes on along the minus strand of CM062572.1, from coordinate 37,452,276 downwards.
GAAGGAGTGATGGCGATGGTAGGGTATGGCAGAAAAATGCTGGCCTCTGCCCAGCCCTGGTGTCCATCTCCCAAGAACTGATCCTCTCACTGCTAGGTGTTTTGGGAGAACACAGCTCAAAGGTTAATAAGTATAACGTGCTCCGCACAACACGGGTCAGGAGACCAGAGGGTCCCAAACTTCTGCGGCACCTTTCCCCCTCCACCATAGAGGCTGCTGGTTCCCATTGAAAAGGAGAACCAGTGGGAGGCAGCATGTGCTGTTCTGCACAGAGCCACAAACCCACCCATCAGCTCCCCACCAGTGTTTTGGCACTGCCCCACGCGTGGTGCCCTGACAGTTATATCCCTCTCTTCACACTCCATTGCAAAACTTCTCCAGTAAACAAACAAGTGGTATCAGCCACTGTGCATATTTGGAGAGGCAGCTCTGGCTTGTGGAGGAGGACGGGCAGGAGCAGCAGACCTCGGGAGGGAGCGTGGTGTATAAACAACCCCGCTGGCAGCAGGCTGAAGGGGCGGCCGTGCCGCAGCCCGGCTCAGCCGCTTGTGGTATGGCAGGGCAATGGGACCAAGCCAGCGCATCGCCCGAAGCAGAGCCATCGAGGTGGTCAGCTGGCAGCCACAGATACCACACCCATGCACCCCCTGGCAAACGCGGTGTCCCACGGCTGGTGCCATCAATGCCATGAGGTCGATCGTCCCTGCATAAAGCGTGTGCCCAGGCTAGGCGGTGGCTTGAGGCAGTGGGGAGGAGGTGGTACCCTTGGTCATGCTCAGAGATGCCCTGCTGGCCAGGCCAAAGAGAAAAGCACACAGACTGCAGGCTTTGACATGCTGGCTTGACAACTGGGCACATTCAGTTGGTTTGCATGAACGCATGAAGCGGTGGCATGGGGCAGCCAGTGCAGCGGCCCTGCTGTAGAGGTGGGGGCACGTCCAGCAATGGTAAGAAAACTTCTGCAGCTGCAGGACCTAAATCCACCTGCTCTGTCAGTCACAGCCCGGGCTTGCTGCTGCCCTGAAGACATACGGGTCTTTCATACTGGTGCACAGTGGGAGCAAAATTTCCCTCTCTGGGGGTTGGCTGTACAGTGTCCCCAGACAGAGGGACGGCTGGTGTGTGTAGATGCTGATGCCGGACTCGGGAACTAGCACCGCTCACTCCACTGCGAGCAAAAGGGTGTTTCAGCAGCTGCCCCAATGAAAACAAGATCAGGCTTTTTAGTGCGGTGTTAACAGCTATGTTAAAATCCTCACACTTTCCAACAAAAGAAGGGCCCTCAGAGAAACCCAAACAAACACTCACACAAGCAACACTGGAAGTTGGCTTGAGTTACAAACACAGGAAATTAAATACAAAACCATGTTACAATAGCATTGAGGATCTGACTTAAAACAAGCCAGACAAGAGCATGCACTGTTCAGATTGCCGTATTTTTCCCTACCCCCCTCTCCCAGGGGGATTGTCTATAAATACACACATGTATGTAAGTAGTATATGTTTGTATACACACACACACGCATGCACAATTTCTATCACATTAAATCAACCAGTAGAATTAAAGGAATACAGCAGCCTTTCTCTGAACTGAGCTTACCCAGTACACATGTACATGAAGGTGCTTTACCAGGACTGCAAATATTGTACGTCATGGGGGAAAAAGTTTGCCTTGGGTTTTTTTTTCTTTCCTAAACTGAGATCCTTGCAAAAATCCAGTCTACAGCACAATTTCACAACAAACGAAGGTGCAACTGAGAGCAGTGCAAAGGTGAGAGCAAGGACAAGAAGGGAGGAGTTCCCTAAGCAGGTTTCATTTCTGAAGAAAACACAGTATTTAATCTGCAGCTTCAATTGCATTAGCAGAAGACGGCTTCACTCCAACAGAAATGCACGTTGAGGGTTAAGCCAGTACAGCAGCATTGCCTGGAAAAAAATACTCTCCTGATGGACAAAGCTTTGCTGGACTTTACAACTGGTCTCCTTGTGTGCCCTTTCATATCACAGCCAGTGTGCTGCCATCAGGTGATATTATGTGCCCTCTGCAGAAGCCTCTTCCCACCTTCAATCGCAGCCACACACTGCTGGAGGTCAGTGGAAAGGGGAGGGTGGCCTCAGGTTAACATGTCTTGACTTGCCTCTTTCTTTAAGCGAAGCCCTTTCCCTTTGCTGTAAATCCCTATCTCGTGGCCTCAGTCCTAGGGTATGCGCTTGTTTTTCTCCCTTTATCTTCAAAACACTCACAAATGTATTTGAAATGAGAACTCTATTATGTTTTCCTTTCTTTTATTACACTTTGCTACAGTTTGTCAATACTGGCTACCGGTGTTATTTGAGGCCACACAAAAAAAAAAAAAGGTCCTTCCCGAGCTCTGAACATTTATGTGGAGTTCTGCATAAGGTCACATGTCTCCTCCAGCAGAAGGTCTTGCAAAGTTAAACAAAGTCCCCTCGCTTGCTCTGTCTGAGTAAATACAGACCATATTGGAGTAAATAAACAGCCAGGCAGTGTCTCAGACAATGGGCCTTGGCGATGAATTAATAAACTCTGCCTCTTGCATTAGCAGAGTGTGACTGGAACTGGCAGGAGGCCCTGGCGGGACTCCAGAAACGATTATTACTAGACAGAGCCAAAGGAGACTTGGCACGGCGCGGAGCCCACAGCTGGAGATTAGGTAACAGAGTCAAAGCGCTCGCGGAGCTGCCAGGGCGTTGGTTACCCTGCCTGAGGAGAGGGTCAGGACTCTGTTTTTGTAGCTCGTATTCATGTAGGGTGCCTATCTCCAAAACTCACACTGCTCCAGTTTGTAAGCCATAGATTTATTCTGCGGGATCAAACCGCCGTCCCAAACCAAGGTAGTCAACCAAAATGCCTGTCTGGTGAAACTACAGAGCCTGCACCATCCCTGTCCTCTCCGCCACCCAGAGACTCCGGTGTCCTTGGGTGAAACAGGGCTTGGTGGTCCTGCAAAGTGGACAGCCAGGCCACGCAGCTGGGCAGTGCTATTTTGGGTGAGGGAGCAAGATTGCTTTTGTAAAGAAAAGTCTTATCTGGGCTGGTCTTCTGAGCTGGGTGTTGAATCCAGAGGCAGGAGGTCTGCTGAGGAAGGAAAGCCCTCCTAATGGCTTACACTGGGGGTGGGCTGGCACCTGTGGGGAGCCACTGCTAAGCCAGCCTCTTCCTGAGCTGGACAGAAGTTGTCACTCAGAAGCATTAATGAAGGAGGTGTAAATAGGAAGGGACTGTGGACGGCTGGTAAAAGTCATCCCCCAGTTCCCACATCCAAAGAAGTGGTGTCAGCGTTGCTTTGTGGACTGTGGTGCAGCAGCCCCCGAGCTTTCTCCCAAACCTGAAGAACCATCACCTTGGAGCCTGGAAGCCCAGCAGCCACACTGGATGAGCGCTGCAGCAACTTCAAGTAGCAGGTTTATCAGCTGGGCTACCTCCAGCGTGGATACACTGCTGACACAGCTGTCCTGCTTCCAAGAACTGAGCTATTTTCTTCACCCGGTGTTGTACTGGTTTATTTAAACATTTCTTGGATCTCTGACATGGGTCTGCTCATTGCCATGCATAGACATGCCTGTGTTTGCAACTCACATCCCCACAATAAGCTATAAACATGTTAGCAACATCAGGTGGGCTTGGCACTTGTGTGCTAGAGTATAGGTGGAGAGGGAAGTGATGCCTACTCCTGCTGTGAAGCGTTTTGAGAAGTATGAATGAAAAGCTCAAGCTTTTTCAGTGTCTGATGAAGAAGGGAGGCTGTATGCTAAACCACTCTCTTCTCACTCATACATGGTGAGAAGACTGTGGTCTGATCTCCATCCCTGAGGGCCCCCACACCATTTTGATGGCCCTAACTGCAAGAACATCTCTGTTTGGAGGCCATGTCTTTTACATCTCAATAAGTGCAACCCTGGAAATGAAAAAGAGGAAGAAATCAGTCTTTCTTAGTGCCATTACCATGAATGGAACTACCTGGATTGCTTTGAGAATGTACTTTACCAAATACATGGTGGTCAGTAAACTTACCAAAATGAAGGGAATTAAGTCTTTTATTTCACATATATGCTACAGTAAATGGCATTTCTTATCCTTATTTACGGCTGGATCCCCAACCTGTCCTGGACTGAATGCTCCCAAAGAAAAACAATAATAGTTTCCAGCTCTGAATACTGCCTTTTGTCATCAGGTTTGAAAGCCCTTCACAAAGGAGAGGAATCTCATTTTCTCTGTTTTTCCACAGGGAGAAAGGGGTCACGCAGGCATAGCCTGAGCCCTGCTCTGCTCAGTGCCAGCCTGCTGCCACGCAGCCTCCTCCAGACACGGCTGTGCCCTTGCCAGCCAGCCCTGCTCCGCAGAGGCCGAAATGCTGAATGAAACTTGTGTGGACTTGTCCTATAAACATTCGTTACCTATGCATGAGACCGCAAATGCTCCTGGTGAGTAGCGGATGCTTGAGTCAAACAGAGGAGTCTTCCAGTTAATGCTGACCGGGGCTAAGGTAAAACTGACTCCACAGCCCTTTGCTCACTCCCCAAGCTCCTTCTTCCTCAGCAAGCAAGTGGGTTTTTTCCTTTCATAACAAAATTTGAAGCAAAGTATTGCTTTCCATTAGCCAAGGCACAGATTTTGTTCTTCTCCTTAAATCACCTTCAGCTGATGAGCGTGGGCACTCCTTGCTGGTGCCTCTAAACATTGGCTGGAGAGAAAACCTCTGCGGAAAGTGAAATTCAGAAGAGCTAATAAAACATTTTCTGAAGGGTTTGAATCTCTCATTCCAAAGAAAACAAAGAGGTCGCCTGACCTTTCAACCTGACCCTTTTCTTTTTTTTCTAAGGCATTAAGAAAAACATTCTGCAAACAATGAGTGCTCGTGGTAATTGTCCCTCCCCTGTGCCCCAGTTCTTGCCAAAAGCAACATTTCAATGGCTATGGGGGGTGGAGGTTGAAAGCAAATGAGTGAGCAAGCAAATGCTGGCTTTCACACATCAGTGGCTGGCTACGCCCTGACCACATTCAAGGAGGTTCAAGGTGAGGGAGTCAAGCTCTCAGGCTGTTCCTCACCGAGTTTCACAGTTGCAGGTATCTGAAATATTGCGGTTCAAGTATGGAAATCTGTGTCGGAAGCATTCAGAAAGCCCAGTCAAAGGGTAAGAAAAAGGGTCACACAGCGGTAAAGTGCAGTATAGTTTAGATCAACATCTCTTCAATACACTTTGAATTCCACCTTCATGTCACATGCCATATCCACTCATCCCTCAGCCTGTTGCGGTCCATCTCCTAGTGTCAGGTAGAGGCCTGGTGTGAAAACAATTTCATCTCAGAAAAAAAAAGTGCTGTTTTTATATGAGAAAAACCTTGTGCCGTTCATTTCCATTGTTTTCCAGCACTAGGACCTGCAGTGGATCCTGCTGTGACATGTTTCCAGCTGCAAAAGGAATCAAAAGATTTAGGGTTGAGTTCCCTCCTGATTCTGGAACATGTTCCACTGTGCAATCTTTTGTAATATCTCTCTGCAATAAAAGCACTATGCTCTCCAAGAGGCCTCCCCCTTTCACTTTCCTCATAAGAGGTGATGACAAGCTCCCAGCCCAATTGTCTACACACATCCTTAACTGCAGGGAGCCAGAGATTCAGCTACCTTTCCTGATTCTGACACTAACCTGTACGCTGGTCCTGGGCAAATCGCTTAAGCTTTACCTGACCTGGACAAAATTTTCATAGAAATCCTGTCTTGCTAATACCGGAGCAGCAGCGTTAGCACTGATGGGAGATGACTGTAGACAGGGGGGCTTTCAGCTGTCTTTTGGACTCTGCTGCCAGAAGAGGAGACCTGCCTTCACCAGGGCTCATCTTGCTAACTCTGAGGCAGCTAAATCAGTTTTGTAAAAGCACCCTGGTACTGTCGAGGTCCTGCCTTTGAACATGTTTCTCCAGCTGTAAAATGTGGATAGAAACACCGAGCCAGCTCTGTAAAGGTCTGCTGAGATTTAAGCTATGTTGGCATCCTTCTCCTCAGTGTCAGTAGAGCTGGCAGACACAAGGAGAGTGCAGGACAGTTTCTGCTTTTCTTTGAATCATACTGTAAAAACCCCACAACCCTGAGAACAGACCTCGTAATTCCCAACAAACACACAAGTGGGTTTAGGTGCTTGTGTGGGAGGGAAAGAAGAGGTTTGAGGGGGGGTTAAGTAAACAGTGCATCCAGAATCTTTTTGTTACCCTCCAGATTTACTTCTCCTCTTCAGTAGGAGTTTGTACAACAAAGTACAATTTTGTGGCTCTTCTTCAAGACCATTAACTCAATATAAAAATATCAGCACTGTTTTTATTATCTGAAAAAAAGAGCTCAGAGCTGAGTTTTTGCGAGCAATGCTCGGTTCATTAAACAATGACTCAGAGTAGGTTTTGTGGTGGAGGATTCAGCTTTTCCTCAGCGGTAGGATCAAGATGTCCTGTTTTCACGATAATCTACCTTTCATCTCTCACGTTGCAAAATTCGTTTTTACCTTGATCCCACACAAACCTCTTAGTTTCTTGCTTTTGTTATTGTAAATTATTTACTTTAGAAATGCTGAATCATGACACTGAGGTTAGAGAAAATTGCACTTGAATTTAAAGTAAGAATTGTTCCCACATCTTCTGAAGATTCCTGGACTATTATTTTTGCATGTCCTTACGTTTTATGGTTTAAAAAAGTTCAAGTGGCACTTGGTTTGGCCCTCCTCAGAGAGGTCTGAACCTGGGCCTTTTACCTCAGAGATATTTAATTCTAGCAAACAATGCCTGCTAATGCTACATGGGAAGAACTGTGCCTAGACAACGGAGAGCTGCATGGGCAGTCACAGTGCTGGCTTCCTTCAGACTGCCCCACAGTGTGTCCTCCTGCGCTGCTGCCAGCTGCCCTCCTTGAGTCTGGGTGGTAGAGCACTACTGCATCCCAGACTGCAGCTGCATGGGGTCACATTGTCCGTGAACGGCATGGTGTGCACCAGAACAGAAGCAGGCTGCAATTCAGAGAAGCACTCCAGAGTTTGTGTGAACACCCGAAGCTTATGTTAACACCTTGGTCTTGCTAAAAATGGGCTAGAAATCTTCTGAAAAAAAGATATTTGTAATTCCAAGCTCTTACTTGACCAGAAACACAAGGAAAAGGAGCCAGTGCCCCAGCCCCAGGCATGCATCACAGCCTGCCAAGCAGCCTGGAAATGCAAGGACATCACGGCCTGAGCCAACAGCTTGGTTATTACCCAGCTGCAACCCTAGCCCACCAGTGCAGGGGCTTACCTCTCACCCACGCTCCTCACCGTAAGCTATGTGTCAGTGGCTGAATCACATCTGCTGTAAGCGAAGCCATGCACTGGTTACCCATCATCTAGTGACATGCAGCTACCAAGGCTCCCTCCATATGCAGTCACGAATTAAACTAACTTGTTTGTGTGTCAGATGGCTACAGTAAATGTGAAAGCTGAGAGAGGGTGACCTGCAAGGTGGTGTGTACAGTACAGCAGCGAGTGGCTCCGGGTCCGAGCCTGATATCCCTTTTTTTTTCCATTTTTTATAGGTTTTTATGAATACAAAGATGAGATGCAGCAGGGCAGGTATAAGACAGTGTGCATCTGAAAAAGCCATAATTTATGCTTTGCTGTGTTATATCCGCTTACAGGTGCCTGTTTTACCACCCTGCACACTGCCTGTGCAGCAATACTGCACTACTTCGAGAGTAAACTGGATCGGGATACAGCCAGTGGGTCGGTGCTAGCAGACAAATCGCTGCTGTAACCAGCAGCTGGTAAGTCTTGCACAGCTCCTGCGCCCTCTTCTCTGAGGGCTTGCCTGCTGAATCTCTGCTCCACTGAGCAACGCCCAACATGCAGAGAGGCAGATAGGGGCCACCTCGTTAGTCATTTAATGAGTAAACAAACCATTTCTTCAGTGTTATCCAGAATTACTCAGCCTGAGCTGGGGATGCCAACCTGGCAGAAAAGGGGCTCTTGGTCTGGCCCCCCTCCACAGCAGCTGGCGAGGGGCTCGTCCCTCAAAGAAGAAGAACTGGGCTGCCACTGTCTACAAAGCACGTGGGATAACGTGTGCCAATGACTTTTTCTAGAGGCCAACTCAACCTGCATCTGTTAATCCATGTTTTCTGTGCATTAGATGCCGAGTTCTTTTGTATTAATTACCACTGATGGTTGAATTTTCCATTTTAATCGCTCTCTTCTTCTGGAGATGTCAGCAGTGCTCTGTAATTGTGAATTATTTAAGCCTCAGCACAACTTTCAGGCAGGTTTTATATCCCCCATTTACAGAAGGGCTGGGTGAGGCTAGGCAGCCATCAGAGGGTATGCTGCATCAGGCTGCATCATGGTCAGGGATAAAGCCCCATCTTCCCCTCTGTTTCTGCAATGAGATGTTGTCTGTTTAATCCAGGCTACTGTCAAGGGATGGGGTTTCCCAGCAGGACGCGTGATGGTTTGTGTGCACGGGAGAGCCCAAGCAGAAGCCCAAATGAACGCTGAAGTGCTGCTGGATTCTCCAGTGGCAGAGGAAAGTTAACTATTTTATCTGTAAGTTGCCCTGCATTTTACAGCCCTTCCCATCCCACCATGACCTCACTCCTTCACGGACAGGCTCTCAGGTAGCATTAGTCCACTTACAGCCACAGCTACAGAGCAGCCACTAATTTAACTCAGGCTGAAAGGAGAGATGTTGGAGTGCAGAGCTGTGAGGAGCTACAGGACAACAGTAACGCAGCCAGTCTTCTTTTCTCCCAGGCTTTATCAGGACACCATGCACAAATTCGATGCATGCTCCTGCTCTTCGTCACCCTGTCACGGAGTTGCCAGCTTGGAGGCAGCGCTGCAGGCAGGCAGACCTCCTGCACCCTGCTGCCTGCACTCCAGAGCAGCAGCAAGGGGAGAAGCGTATGCTGCACGACTCTGAAGCAATGCAGGACTGGAGGAGAGAGTGCAGGACCCACAATGCAGGAACCTGTGGGTCGCGTGTTAGCACTAGAAACCTGCCAGAAACAGGACAAATGCAGGAGTGCAATTAGCAAACCGTATTCCCGGCTGTTTCCAGGGAGCGTTCGTTCCCCCTTCCCAGCTGTGCTGGGGTGGAGGTGAATTTCCAGTGCAGCGGGAGCACTAACAAGTTAATGTTTAACATTATTATTACCTCATCTTCCAGAGGCTCCTTCTAAACATAACAATTGACGACAGGCTCCTGATAGTTTGGAGGAGACCGACCTCAGCCCTAAGACTATGATGAATATGATTTCCCTTCCCCCTCTGTTTTGATTTTCTGCTCTGTTACTCCAGAGCATTGGCTGGCCATGACCCCTGGCTGCTTTTTCTGTAATTACCAGCTCCTGCCAGATTTACTGTGGAAGTTAATGTCTGTTCCAGCCAAGTCAGCCCCACTGTTATATTGTACGAGACAGTAACCCCTTCAGTACAGGCAGAGCTTTAGTGAAACAAAACAAAGAGTCAGGGAAGGGGCTTCTCGAGGCCCTGGGGAAAGCCTCACGTGCTTGACAAGGGTGCCACATTAACACTAGCGCTTTCATTACGCAGAGGCAGGCCACAAAATCTTCTTCAGGGTCTTTCAAATCCTGCAGAGCACAGGAGGTGCTCGATGAGGAAAGAGCAAGAAAGCGACTCGTACCAGAGCACTGACAAACTCTCAGGCTTTCCTCTCAGTCCACTTTGCTCCTCTGGGCCTTTTCTTCAGAGCCTGTGCATGGTCTGGTGGGACTTTCTTTAATAAATTAACATTCTGGACAGTTACCCTTAAAATTGGAAGCATTTTTTTCAGATGTTGTTTTTGCAAGCTATTTTTTACATGCTCAAATGAAGCTTGCTAAAAAGGGTAAGATTTGGACTCAGATGGCTATCTAGTAGAAGCACACGTCTCAGCTTCAGTCCAGCCATCAGAAACACCTCGTCTTGCATCCACACATTCTGCCCAGCTGATCACAGCAGCTCCTGGGCTGCACTCATTACAACAGTGTGCAAATACAAGAGTATTTTAAAGGTCTGTAGAAGATGAAACATAATTGAAACATAGTCAAGGGCTAAATGCAGTTAAAATAAAGGCCAGATTCTGATGAAAACTACATTCAGCTATGCCTGGAATAATTCCATCTAAGCCATTGGAGGTGTGGGGTGCAAGTCCTGTGCCATGGGCTCGCGGGGAAATTAGATGAGTAGTCTTACTATGGTGTGCACCATGTGAGCAGAAGTGACCACAACAGCAGTGAGCAACGTCAGAAACCTCTGCTCTAGACACAGCTGGGAGATAAGCACGAGGAATCAAAGGGATCATGCAAGTACCAACCTGGTAATGTGACCCATTACTACGGATGGGAAGTCACTAAGAATAGACCAAGTAGGCTTGAGTAACACATTTGCAGCAAATACTCCTCTAGGGCTCTCATATTTCTGTCCAGGATTTTGCAGACAGATGCACAGTAAGTGCATGGTGTAAGTCAGTATGGTGCTTCCAGGAAGTATCAGATGTGTGCATGTGCCCTGTACAGTTATTCTTTGCATTTTAGATAGACTGATATTGACATATATTGGGCAGTACACACACAGGAGGTTTGTGCATTGGACTTACTTCATGTGGCTCTTTTAGCACAGTACATGTGCACAACAGTGTGGGTTGGGGTGCTGCCTGTCCCAGATACCCTGGGGTGGTTCCTGGGCACCTGCTTGAGACTCTGAGATGTGCTGCAGTGTAGCAAGGGGCTTTTGACCTGATGGGCCAACCAGATATTTGGAAAACTATGAGAAATCTATAAAGCTTAAACAAAAAAAAAGAAAAATTCCCCGAAGATCCAACTGGAGATATTTATGTGTGGAAAAAGAGGACATATCTGAAAATGTAGATGTATGGGCAGCCCTTGCCTTCACCACAATTTGAATCTGTGGTTCATGGCAGATAGCCCACTCTTGAGGAAAAAACAGCACTCTCTTCTTCACCAAGGCCATCAGAGCCAACTTTAGGGTTTGTGGGGCTGCGAGCAGGACCAGGCGCCAGAGCCGCTTGGAAGAAGAGGCTCTGTGCTTATTCCCACTGTGGAAGCCGGGACTGGAGACATACCAGGACAGCGGGGCTGGAAGTAGCAGTTTGACATGTGGGGGCTCACACACAACCTGCCTTTCGGTTAAAAGACTTTTGGACCAGCCAGCGACTACTGACACACCTCAGGTGTGAAAGAAATGCTGGCATTTTGCGTGCAAATTTGCCAAGAGCTCACCCGTACCGATGTCCTGGCGAGTGGGTTGGTGTGGGTCCTGGGCTCTCCTGGGCTGCATGCCTTTCTGCACTGACAGGGAATGTGAGGGTAACGTCTCTGCCCAGGTATCCTCGAGAGTGGATTGCAGAACACAAACAAGAGGAAAAACAGCTTATCCCCGTCACAAAGAAGGGGAGATTAAGAGCATCTGAAGTCATCTGCAGTACTCTGGGCACCAATTCTGGACCAAAACTGGGAGGAAGCTCACCCACCAGCCCCTCTAAAACCCAGCCTGGGTGAGGACAGAGAAGGGGACCCTTGCACGGGCCTCTCAGTGATGAGGCAGACCTCTCAAATCTTTTTTAGCGTGTGAGACAACCCAGTGGCCTGTCACGCGACGGGGGGACGTGTCTGGCAGGCTGGCCCTGCGAGAGGCAGGGGCTGTGGCAGGAGGCCACGGGGGCCTGGCCGCCCGCCAGCCCGCGAGGTTCGCCTCCTCCAGCAACCTGCCAATCTGCCGCCCCTGGACGTGCCGTCGGGGAGCGGGAGAGCAGCCTGGCCGCGCGCTGCGCTCAGGCGTGAGGTATTTATTATCCCGGCAGCAGGGAGGCGTGAGGTGGGAGTCGGCTCTGCGAGGAGCGCAGGGGCTGGCTCTGCCCTTGATGCCGGGGATGCCTGAGCTGGGAGCAGGAGGGTGCCACGGGAGCCATGGTGCTGCGGATGGAGATCTCCGTCTTCTCGAGGTGTACCGGGGTGCCACAGGCGCCTGTTGTTGGAAGTCAGCTAAACTAATCCCTGCCCTCTCCCTGCACTGTGGAGGACAACATCTTGTTCCCAGGAGATGCCCCCCACAGATCCTGCTCTCTTCCCCCAGGCTGGCGAGGTCTGCACCACTGCCTGCAGTATGCTGCACGCCCAGAGTGTGCCAGCCACACTCGGGCACACTCACCTGCCCTTTGGGTGCCACCACAGGTTTTTGGGAGGACCCCAGGCTGCCGCTGCAGGCGGCTGTGGCAGGCATGAAGAGATGCTGAGGAGTGTCCCTGGGTGAATCACGAACGGGGTCCTGCTCTCCATCGCCTTCCCGCGCACGCCAAAGCCCTGCATAAATGCTATTGTGTATGCTGAGTTGTTTTAAGGCGTGCGTGTGAAGCATGCCACGGGGTGTCAGGGACATTGCCATTGCAGGGCAGACTGCTGGTCTGGTCCCGTTAGCTGGGTACCTGCCTCTGGCCATGGCTCGTATCCACACTGTGGAGAGGAAGGAAGATCTCGTTCCTGTATCTGGGCAGTGACACAGTGCCGGACGCTATGGGCAGGGAGCTCCCCAGCGCATGCCAGGGTGCCATCCGACCTCACAGGGGTGCAGGGCTATTGTGTCCATCCCTTCATCCCTTCTCCCTTCAGTACGGGGTACGTTCCTGGACGTGTGGTAAGCTGCCAGGTATTTTCATGTTATAAATCACACAGGATAGATAAACGTATTACAGGCCATTTGCATCATCTTCACCTTATTGAAGCAGAGGTAAAGTCTCCAACAGTTGCAGCCTGGCATCATCTCAGGTACTCAAATAATTTAAAACCTTGAAATTCACAATACTGAACGAGTTGGATTGGTGAAAAATGAGAATTAGACTTTCTTGATTTTTATATTGCTCCCTGTCTGTTTTTGAAAAGGTATTTTCAACCTATATTGAAAGGCGAAATATATTGTCAGCATCTTTTTAAGTGTCTTCAGGTGCAAGTAGATGTGATGGGAAGCCCTTGAACGAGGGCAGGAGTGGGAGGTAGCCCCGTTGCCCCCATTTACGATGCAGACTGGGACTTGCTGCTGAATTTGTTGAATCTGACTGCAGTATTCTTCTGATTTTTGGGGTGAGTACGTGTTGTGTTTGAGTAACTATTTTAATAGTTACAGCCTGGGAGAAGAGTGTTTTGTGTCTGTAAATCCAGTTACAAGAATGTGGAATTTGTCAGTTTGAAAACTGAAGGACTACACCTGTGTTGGTGTGTTGGTCAACAATTACCTATATGCAGACTGTTTACTATTGGCAAGTACACCTACTGGAAAGCCTGTGTAGCGAAACCCTCCCTATCGTAAACACACTCAGCTATCTGGTCATGAAGCTGTGGGTTTTTTTCTTGCGGGGATGGAGGCCGTCACCAAACCCAGCAACAGAACAAAAGCTTGGTCAGAGGGAAGGGGGTTTGCAGCGTATGCAGTGAATTTTGATTCATTCCCAAGCTCAGATGTTGCTTTGGGAAATGTATTCTCTTCAGGTCTCTCGCTGTGACTCTATAAACAGAGGCAGCGACTTGCATTTGGAGGCACTAAAAGTGATTTAAATGATTCAGCCTGGGATTTTTGCCAAGCAGCACCTCCTTCTGTTTGCTGCGGGGGCTTTTCTGCCCTCCCCCTTGCCGGTGGGTTGGTTGTTGGGTTTGTTTTTTTTTTTCTCCTTCCATGCAAAATTTTTTGAGACTATCCTTTGAGATAGTCTCTTTCTCCTAAAAGAAGAACAAAAAAAAAAAGTTTGCTTCTCCAGATGGACAGCTGCTCCCTGCTTCTTTTGATGTTGCTTTTATCTGCCAGGCCAGTGCTCTCTCACCCTCTCCCCTCCCCCGGAGGCAGTTTCCATGGGGGTCTCAGGGGAGCTTTGTCTCTCACATGTGTTTAAAGAGAAATGTGGAGCTGACACAAAGGCTCCACGGCTCGACCTTTCGCCCTCTGGAGTTATGAGGGCCATAAAGCTCGAGTCCCTGGTAACAGCGCCGATGACCAGGGCAGTTCTGGACACAGACAGAGCTTTTTTGGCAGAAAATTGTTTAACTAAAAATAGTTCTAGAGAGGAAAATAAAAGGTTGTGCAAACTAAGCAATGTCTTTTATTGCCTTATTTGGTGTTATTGGTAGTAATATGAATTTCTTCAGTAGGGCCAGAGGCAGAGAGTTTAATTGCATTTAATATCAGATTTTAAATGCATGGGGCACAGATAAAAAGTGACACCCGCTGAGGTCCAGGGGAGCAAGCCTGTGATCGCTGATCTGCAGATACAAAGGATGAAGGCTGCTCTGCTGCAGCACCTGACCTCCAGGCAGAGCTCAGCAGTGGCCCAGGATGAGGCACAACCTTCAGACATTGACACCTTCCCTACCAGGCCACGGGAGAGCTGCTTCTCCTTGTTAGAGAGGAGGAACCTCAGAGTCCAGCAATCACCTGAGGAGCCACCAAGCCAGGCAACAAGCAACCTCAAGTCTCGCAAAAGTATCCTAGTGCCTTAGCTCCAGAGCAGAGGAAGGGATTGCTGTTCCCCTACCGCTCGCAGCTGTGAGGCTCTCCTTCAGCTAGGTGTCCAAGCTGGGTGTCTCCCACCATGATCTGAGTCATTGGTAGTGCAATCTTTCTCTTTCTTTTTTTAAATTCCTATTCAGCCTGGCTAGTAACAGATGTTGGATCCAGGTGCTCCACAGTTGAGGCAAAAGGTTCACTAACATTTTCTTTCCTGCTGAAGCCTAAAATGGGCCAGGCATAGAATGAAAGAGGAGAACCCACCCCCCACCCCCAATTTTCTTGCCTCCTGCAGAGGGTATTTATTTGCAGGAGAGCTGCAAGAGTGTTGAGTGCCTATGCATAAGTTATAACAAGTGGAAAAGCTTCCACAGATGAGTGACTTGCCCAGGACATCTATTAGCCTAATGACGAAGCTGCTCTCCTCAGAGGTGCCAGAAATTCAGAGGTGGATCCTTCATTTCCTGAAGGGGAGCTCTAATGTTTGAATGCTGGGTGTGATAAAAGGCCGGTGACCATGAACTCTTGTTCCCCA
Source organism: Morus bassanus (assembly GCA_031468815.1). Lineage (NCBI taxonomy): Eukaryota > Metazoa > Chordata > Aves > Suliformes > Sulidae > Morus > Morus bassanus. Next base: position 37,437,203 of record CM062572.1, on the reverse strand, counting down.
GTTTTCTTTCCTTCAACTTAAACTTGATGCATTGTGGCCTGGCCATTCAGACAGCATAGACTGGGGAGGCAGGGGGGAGCTGCTGCTGAGCAGGGGTTTGACTGTGTGTGTGAAGACTCTGAGCAGGAGTTTCAAAATCTTTGTAGCATCTAAATATGGTGAGAAAATGCCTCATTCTCTTTGGGAGCAGGTTGTTTGGGAGCAGGGGCCACCTGTTACATATATATGTGTGGGTATATCAGCTCAATGGCGTTCTTATCAAGGCTTAGGGCTATGGCAGTAATAAGACATTTCCCAGGAATCTTTCCTTAAACTTTTGTTCTTCTAAACCAGATAAAGTGAGGGTCACTTGCTGTGCAACAGAGCGATAGGTCTCTCCTACTCACAAAAAAATTCAGGAGACTTTTACTTTAGATTAAACAAAACAAAGCCAAGAAGCAGGGGGGGAGGGGGGAAATCAAGTCTCTGAAAGAAAGAAAAACCTCAGTGATTTATGCTGAGACATTTTGTGTTTTTAACCTAAATACAGCTACTGTTAGAGCAGACAGGGAGAATTTTTACACCATAAGGTACACACAGAAAACACAGCCAGCATCTCTTTCCACTTACATGATCTCTCACCCCAGTAGTCTTTTTGCTTGAAACGAGCAGCTTTGTGCATGCACGAACTAGAACTCCCTGTGCAACCATGCACCAACAACCGCATGCAGTAATTCTTCGTGTAGCTATGTTTGTCTGCCTGTCTTGCATGATAAGGTGCGCATATGCACTCTCATTTTCTTCCTATAAATCTCCTTTTCTTTTCAGAAAGTTGTAAACCTAAAGATAACAGTACACACTCTTAAAAGCAAGGCTGACACTGAAATCCTTGGCTTAAAAATGTTGCCTGAAGGAGAAAAATCTCCATCTGCCCAAAAGCAGCAGATTTGGCTCATGTGCCAATTGTCACTCTCCCACCACACCATGGGGAACATGCTGGAGAAGGAATGGTGCAAAAAAGCAGTGCAAAGGGCAAGCAGTCCTTTGGCTCTGGCGATCCTTCAGTGGTATATGACCCCTTAAGGGGATCACATGACGGGAATAGAGTAAAACAACCATCTAGCTCCTCTAAATCACATCACCTTGCAGAATCAGTGAACACAATCTCTTCCCTCCCATATATCACCCTCACACCAGACAGATCTCGAATGCAGCGGAGAATTGAGCACTTCTGCTCCAGAGCATGCGTCTGCAGTTAATAACAGATGATCCTAATCACTGCTCCTGGAGCCCAGGGCTAGCTGATAACTCTTTCTTCTGACTACTGACCCCCATAATCTTCTCATTCCTGAGAAGGAGCAGCCATTGTGAACGATAGGTTTTAGCAATTGGGACAAAAATAGTCCTCCTTTTGCTCAAGGAATTCAGATAGCAAACTAATGGAGCAGCAGAATGGCTGAGCAGCCAAACTACAGGGCTGGGAAAGACGTGCATCGTGTATCTGGCTCTGCCACAGGCTTGCTCTCAGTGACCTTAGGAAAATTAGTTAAGGTCTCACAGTCTAATTTTCTTCCTCTGGAAAAATTAAGATAATAATAGACAGCATCTCCAGAATGGCATTGTGAGGATACATTATTAACTGGCATTTATAATATGCTTTGAATTTTCCAGAGTGAGGTGGGATATAATATTAACAGCTGAGAAACATGCTTTACTGAAAGGGCTGCTTTACTAAGAGTGGTTTCACTGCTTCTGCAGCAGCCCTTGAGGCTGCATTACCACTGAAGGGTAGCCTCACCAACTCTCCATTTACACTTTAAAACCTCTACACAGGCAGCAGCAGAGTCTCAGATGCAGCTGCAAGAAGAAACCACACACCACAGTTGTGCAGGTGCATGTGGGCCCCAGTGGGAAAGAATATTAACTATTTCCTGGTAATAGGGACACAGGGGTCCTTCACACAGATAAAATAATCTCAGCACAGTTCTAGGACACAGCCTGTGTGGGAAGCTACTATCCAAATGAATACTCAACTGTGCTTAACAGATCCTAGCTTAAATGACTACAGACTAAATATTCTGGATTCTCTTTCAAATTTAGCTCAGTTTGTGCACTGTGTGCCCCATGGTTTCATTGTGGCAGGGAAAGCTTTCATCTGGCTGTTTCCATTAGTGTTAATTTAAACCTGTGTGTCTGGAAGGCATAGTTGGTATTTACCACAGTATTTCAAGATTGGATGCATTTTTTTAAACAAGCTAATTGCATTATTTGCATTATTTGCATCTCGCCTTGACAAAAAGCTGTAGCAGGATCATTCTTTGTGCCCGTAAGGCACCTGGGAATTAGAAGAATAGTTCATAATTGATACTTTTTTAGAAGCGTTTTACCTTTTTGGAAGAAAATTGTCTGTTTTGATTCTCTATAATATATTCTTTAATTACAATTATTGTCTGAAATGGAAACTGCATGATTATTTGCAAAAGTAACAAGGCATGTTTCCCTTCTCTGAAAAGACTGAAGTGAGAATCAGGCCTCCAGTATGAATGTATACATACACTACATTTTAAAATAATTTTCTATGAAATTGCTTCCAGTTATCTGGTTTGCTAGAATATTAAGATGCAAATCTAGGCAAAGTAGATTTTTTTTAGACACTTAAAATCTGTGAACCCAGTAGGATTGGCTGAGCTGAAGCTGCTGCAGGAGATAATGATGTTCTGCTGAAACACAGCAACACTTCAATAAACCCTGATGATGATAATGCATTGAAATAACATGTGGCATTGCTATCCACCCACGCCTTATCATGCATCACACCAAAAATGTCACGATGTGCTGATGGTTAAGTTTCTCTTCTAAAATCACAAAGCTGGCAGTTCTAGCTGTAATGCTTACAACAAACTGTTCTTTTTCATTTCATGTCTTTGGCTGGTTTCAACTGTACGCAGGATCTTTCTTACTTGAGATGGTGATGGTGGATGCTCCTGAAGCCTTTAAAACTGAGAATCAGAAAAATACTTAGCCATCCAAGTTTCCACTCTTACAGAGCCCCACCTGAACAGTAGGAGGCTGTAAAACTAGGCAGAAAATCTAGTCAGAAAGAAGTCTGGTAGCAGATTTCCATGCCTTCTTGCTTTCAAGCAGAGCAGAAAGTAGCCTCTGTCTTTCAATTCTACTTGAAATATAACTTCTGCAGGTTTTCGAAATGCCTTTGAGCTTACAAACATTTGAAAGCTTAGATTTGGCACAAGTTTCAATGAAGGTTTAGGGTGGTAGTTAGTTGGAACGATGGCAGAAGTGGAATTTTATCTTCCCTCTCTGTCATGATAACAAAATAGTTATGAAAACTTTTTTTTATGTTTGGCTTCTTGTCTGTTTGATAAATAAGACAACACATTCACAAGCACTAACCTTCAAGAGCTTCCACTTTTCCTACCACTGGTGGAGCTAATGTAAAGATGAAAAATTTTAGCAAAAATTGCTTGAATGGATCAGGCTAAATCCAAAGAAGGCCTGCCTGTATTTAGGGTGGGGTCTGGATGAAGTTTTGGTGCCTATACCCTAAATTTTAACTTTGATAACCTCAGCTACTGCTTAATTCTCCAAATACCTACTTTCAATAGGTGCTTCAACTCTTAACATCAAAAAATCCCATTTAAGCACTCTTAAAGTTCTATATCTACACATGCGCACTAGCACTTCAGTGGTCATAGGTCAGAGAAGTGTGACTTCTACCCCACACCGAAGGTCAATGGAGATCCAGACACAAATCATTTCTTCTCTCAACTCTTCCCTCCTTTTCCCTGTTGGGCTGGATGATGATGCCTGCTGCTTTTTTTTTCCCCTCAAAGCAACAGTGACGATGATGATGATCCTGTGTTTTCACACAAGAGCCTGGCAGTTGGGGCAGTCTTCCCAGGATATACATTAGATGCCACAAAGTAAGTGACAGTCTTAAACACTGTTACAAGCCCATTAGGACTTCCATCCTAACCAAGGGGAGTGCCATCCTGCTCTTATTTCGTATTTCCAAGGTACTGGGGAGATGGACATAATTTCCATCTGAAGGGCTTGAAATTCACATTTCCCACCTTCCTCGAAAGTGTTACAATGATCGGTGAGAGACTGGTGTGGGACATTTCTCCTCTTGTATGTCTTCCAGCAGGGAGAGGAAAGAAAATTGGATTCACTATGCCAGAGAGAAGAAGAGTGGTCACGGCTATGATGCCTACTGGCTAGGGCACTCACCTAGCCACAGCCTTGGCTTCCTTGCCCTGCCTCAGGATTGCTTCTGCATTTTGCATTAAACAGCTGTTGCATAAAGTACCTAAGCAGCCCTGAGATCAGCATGTGGAGCCCAGGATGTTCCTTACCACCTGAGTGCAAACTAAACAGTTATATACTTTCCTTCTGGTTCAACTCATTTCTAATTCTTTCCTAAAGTTGTCTTTCCAACAAGACAGCTTGGGAGTACCCCACAATCTCTTGTGTAGTGGCCTGAGTACTCTAAGCAGCTGTTGCTTTATGGGGGGCAGAGAGGTAGGAAAGGGCAATAGCAGGGCTTTGCTGCATTTCACACTTTTAGCCAGTTGCACCTGCTAAGATACCACACACTCATGAATTACGTGATGTGACAGTGGCTATGCAACTGCACTACACATTTCCCTCTGCACTTAGATCAGAGCTGTGTCTGTCCCTGCCTCCTAGGAGCTCTGAACCTCCTCAGGAGCCTGGCTTTTGCTCTATGGGGCTGAAAATTTGTTATTGCAAAGCCTGGCCCTGCAGTGACAAAGTTCCTCTTTTGGACCCAGCAAGTATGGAGTGGGGGTGAAGCCTAATTATATTTTGATACCATTGAGTCCTTGTTCTTTTAGGTGATACTGCCAATAATAACTGGCAGTGATGGCCACTTAGTTATGGCAGTGATATTTTGTTATGGGAACTCCCACCCACTGCCCACTGAACTGAGCCCACAGGTGTCACATCGCAAAGGCAAGTGAGTGGTTCCTCAGCAGTAAGAGCTTTAGATGGCTCTTGTGCACAGACAGGTTTAAAAACAGGGAAAGGTCTTACAGACCTCACTACTGGTCAACAGAGCCACCGATTCCTGAAGCATGGCCGGAACACAAATATAAAATTAAATGTGACGTGGTGCGTGGTCTTCTTAGGGAAAGGACTTCGGGAACTTCCCGTACAGATGTGGGCTGCATCTCCTTCTTGTATGTACCGCAGGGGAAATGGAAGAAGAGAAACACCAGGGGTGGGAATTAAGACTGTGTTTTCATTTCCTCTTTCTTGTTTGTTACTTGGTCCTTCTCTAGTAAAAGAAAAAAAAAAAAAGCTGACAACAAAAAACCCAGCTGCACCTGGGTTTTTACATAAATGTTCTCTTGCGCTTCAACTCGTTCACCTCCTGGCAACACTGAACTCCAGAAAATACGGTGCACTCTCTCTTTAAGAAAGACTGCTCCCTGCCCAGCTGTTGACTTGCCTGAAGGTGAGACCTCTGCTTAAATTCATGGCTCCAGCTGTCAAAAGCAAAGAAAAGCAGCTTTTCCTTGGCGGCTCTCTGCTTTGGGTAGAATTTGACATCTTCCTCAGTCAGCAGAATTTAATCAGCATCAAGTGCCCACAGCCGCTCAGCTCCACCACCGCTGGGCTGGGGCTGGGGCTGGGGAGCCAGACCTGCGGAGGAGAAGAGGGGGAGAGTCCGCAAGCAGCAGGCACAAACAGACCCAGGCACAATTGCCTGTTTCTATAGGAAATCCAAAGCTTGTCACTGTCTAGGGAGAGCCTCATTGTACCCTTTGACTTAAGAATTGCTGTTATCACGCAGTAACCTTACCCGGCTTAGGCTCTGCTGTGTCCTCCTGAGCAGCTGAGAGCAGTAAATGGAGTGAGTTATTGACAGCTGACAATACTGATTTCCAAAAGAAAGCTGGTGAAATGGGTTCAGGGATATGGTTTCCCAGACTGGAGTGTACAAGTAAAGCCAAGGGAGCGACTCCTGAGATTACCATGCCCTGCTTGCCTTCGTCCTAGGGAAGAGAGTGCCTTCAGTTATTGTCACGTATATGTCAACAAACTGAATGGTCCAGCTCATGTAGCAAAATTGTTAAGCCAAGCACCTAACCTATGAAGCCCAGCATTCAATGCATTCACGAAACCCAAATGGTCAGATCGGACTAGTGCATGCAGACGAAGGTACCTGCAGACTTGCATATGGACCCAGCACAGCAGGCGGGCATTTGCTTTTCCCCAGTACTGCCACCTCCCTCCCGCAACCAAGCCCCAAAATCCCACGCTGGGGAGAGATCAGGATAAGGTTGCAGCCAGGGAGGCGGTGGTGTGGCAGTTCCCATTCCAGGTTTCAGCCCTGTGATGATGGGTGCTGGGGGGCTGTGCAGGCCGCTTCCCTCCTGCTGTGCTCCGCCATCACTGGGGAGCCAGCCTGGCTGCCCCGAGACCCTCATTTTGGGGGGCTTGGTCAGTGCAAGACGGCTGCTGTTACAGCAGGAGTGTGCATGGGGTGTTTTCTCAAGAAAACTTTGTATTAGTGCTTACCCATTTAAAATACCCTTTTCACAGTAAATAATATCTGCCTATGTGTTTTCAACACACAAACTCCAGACGTTCCTATACATGTAGTTCATTTCTAGCACCTGCAGCTGTTACCCATTTCCTGACAATATCATCGTGCCCATTGAGGAGAGGAAGGGCATGTTGAGTTGTTTTTTTTAATGTTTACCTCTTCCACCTGTTTGATATTAGCCTGCATAATGGCACAGAGTTAAAGCAAAGGAGGCGGCTGCTGGAAGCAAACAGGAAATGAAGCAATGCCCGAGGTAAGGGAGGCAGCAGGGCTGTGAAGAAACAAGGGCGGGGGGAGGGGGGGGGGGGGGGTATTGACTGGTGAATATTCACGTGCCTCTATGCAGAGGAGTGATTTAGTTCTCTCCAGATCCAAGCTAGGTATCAGAGGGACGCTGAAGCACTGAATGCCCCTAGCTAGAAGAGAAGAGGGGTGAGAAAGAAGGAGATGTGTAAGGGGGGAGATGCCGTGGGTGGAGGTGGGAGTGCAGGTAAAGGCTTGCTGCTCAGGGAGCGGGGGAGAGCTCGCAGGTGCATTGCAGCCCAGGAGCTTGACAGTGATCAATGTAGAGCTCAGGCTGTGAACTGTGTACTCTTGCAGCCTGTAGCCATGAATGTGGTGGGGTTTTTTTCCCCTGTTCCTTTGTATTTGGGGAATGAACTTCATAAAACCTGCATTCATCGTTTCTGCTCAGCCACATGACAAACTTCTACTGAACTGTGTCCTGGAGGGGTGATGCAGCCACAAAAACAAGATCCCTCCTGCTCCAGTCATTAAAAACACCGCATTTCTCATTTCACAGCACTGGGGGAGGGGACTGAGAGCAGCCGAGGAAGCAAATCCCACTGAGGGTACTGTTACAATATGAAAGAGACCATTAACCCAGTGCATTTACCTACAGAACTAATCAACAAATGTCCTACCAAGAGACATACTTTTAATCTTTTCCTAGTATTGCTCATCTTTCTCAACATTTACCTTCAAAAAAAGCTGTTGTTGCTAAACAAAATTACAATCTTGCTTCCCTTCTTATACCTATTTAAAACTTTGCAGTGCTGAAAGGTACAACAACACTCATCTTGTACAGTGTCTGGAGTCTCCTCAAATTATATCCTCCTTATATGAACAGCTAACCGAACACATCTGTTGGATGCAATTATCTGAATGCTGCACATGTTTTATACATATTATTTTCTATATGACTTGGGGATAATGTATCTAATTATGTTTTTCTGACAGGAATATTATTTGTGAAGGTGGTTTTCTACTGTCAACCAAGTTCAGTGAGTGGTCAAATATGGCTGGTCAAATTTCTAGTAAAATTTTGTTATTGATTATTGATGTAGATGTGCATGTTTAATTATTTTAATAATTCTTCCCAGCCTCCTGTAACTAGAAGAGGTGAAACACACTTGTGCAGATCCTGAGCTTTCATTCACTGTAACAGATTCCCATGGCAGGAGGTGAACTCTGTTACAAGCTTTGTCTGTAGGATTACCTGCTGTACAGCACTCTGCTTGTGGGAAGTGGGCCAACTAATAATGTTGGATTAAAGAATAGATGGAAATGACTGAAACATATTTTCTTTTGGAGTCAGAAATATTTTGCTAGAAGTTCTACAATTTTCATTAAATTTTGTGACAGCAACTCGCACTATTTTATAAAGTACTAGAGAAAACACTTTCAGCAAATGTCTGCAGAAAGCTTTTTCTCTACCAACTCCATTTTATCTGTTTTCTAAAAAAAGGCCCTATAGACTCTGACACAGCCAAGTTGCTGTGGCTTGCTAAAATACCAGTGTTAGCTGAACCCTGGTAATTGTACAAACACGTGCTTTTAGCTGGGGCAAACACAAGATAAATGACATTAACTTTTCTCTCGGGTATAAACTAACATGTTTCACCTCACAGCAGGAGACGTGATTGCAGGTCAGGCAGCGCAGCTCGGCGGATGGGCAGTAACTCGCTAAGCTGAGGTTAGTCTGAAGATGTGTCTCAGCTTGGTGTGAAGCCCTGGACCTTCCCAACAAGGACAACAAGGGTCCTTCCCTCGTGCCTGACCTGGTGAGCACAGAGGGAAACCGTATTATTAGTGTTATTTAATTTGCATTACTGTGATACTTAAGAGCTCCGGTTTGGATTAGGACTCTGTTGTGCTAGGCCTGTATAAACACACATGAAAGCATGACACTGTCTTCAAGAGCTGCCTGCCTTATATAAACACACATGGGAGTCGGGTACAGTTTCACACTGAGGTTGAGCTTCGTCTTCCTTAGTGCCTTGAGCTGTGCCAACCATGTTGTCAGCTCTTGCAAATCCTCCGTATTTAACAGCCCACACCTCGGCCTGCTCTTTGCTGAATTGGTAATTTGGCAAGTTCCTGTGTTTGTGTAGCAAGCAGTAGGTTACCCAGAAGGATACTTGAGGCTAAGCTGGGACAGGCTATGTGAGCCTATTTTAAGGACAGCTACAAAAAGTACCCACGTACTGCAGCTGTGAGTGGAGAGAGCTTGAACTGGCTGAGGAGAATAAGCACCTAGCACTAGGGAGCTTGGGGGTCTGGAGGAGATGGAGCTGAGACAGCACCAGCAGTGCTACAAGGCTTGTTGGGTCTGCTACGTGCTTGATCAACGCAGGACAGCCAAGCAGCCTGAAGGACTACAGGGCTCACTGTCCTATGGGAAGCATCTCCCCATCGATGTTGAGACAGGCTGTTAATAAACAATAACAAAATTGTCTTTATCTGCCTCGGAGGAGGTGACTAAAGCAGGAACAGAGTTGGTTTGCTCTGTGAGAAATATATATTCATTTTCCCCATAGGCTGTTAATAGGACTTCTGGCTTTAGCAGAAGAAATCCCACCTTGTTCCCTAAAACTTGCTCAGTAAAGATGAGTCATAAGCAACTTTTATATTTTGAAGCAGTGATCCTTTCTTCACCCTATGTAGGAATGGCGGGGTGACTCCTGAAAAGGAACTGGATAAAAACCTGTTTGGATAATACATTGTGTTCAGTGGCCTGTAGTCATAGTCTCATAGTGGTGTGCATCCAAACAGTGCTTGGGATTTCTCTTTTTCTAAAAGTAAATATGCAGTGATCTTCTCCATTTCCCCTCTTCCTCTTACCATTAAAGATCTGACTACATTACTCCTTCAAATCTCATTTAGAAAAGCTACATCGCTTTTTATAGATAGCCAGTAAGTTCAGTTGTGTTCAAGACCTTCTCTGCAGAGTGCCCTTCACTACAGAGCTCACCACACTGGTGAGCTACAGCATCATTTACTCATATGTTGTATGGATACGTGGTGTGCTGCTGCAACTGCAGCGTCTTGTGGGTTGAACAAGTGATGTGGGCAGATTGGGACGGGAAAGTGTTTACATATCAAAAGATGTAAGAATTCTCAAAACTGGTATAAACCTAATAAACAAGTCTCATCAGGTGTTGTTCAAGGCAGTTCGGTTTTGTTCGGAAGTAAGAATGCAATGCAGTCAAGGTGTTGTGGTCTGACTGATAAACCAGTTCTGGTCAAGATGGGGTACAAAGCCTACACCGTTTAGCTAACCTCACAGCAGAAGTGAAGCATCTCGCCTTTGTTTCAGTATATTGCACTCTGGCTCACTCATGTGATCAGTCACTCCCTATTAAAAATACACTTTTTTTTTTTACTCTTGTAGTCAAAATGCATAAACATTTGACCCCTGGAAATATGATATACAGCTAAAGACAGCCTTTGAAAAACCTGGAGTATGTACGTGCATTATAAATTCCTCCTATCTCCCAGGACCAGCATAGTAGGAAAAAAGATAACCGGTTGTGTCTATTGGTCTCGCTCTCCACCCCACTCCCTCATCTCCCTTGTGCTCCCCCTCCTTTTTGCTATAGGATGTGCCAGCACTTGTCTTGGCAAAAGCCAGTCTTGGATCTTAAGACTGAACGAACCTCCACTGTGTTTGTGACTAGCTCAGCCTTTACCAGGCCTCCTTTCCTCCCGCCCCAGCCTGCCCCATGAGATGAGTACGTGGTACTGGTGTGCTCTGGGGAGCTGCAAGAGAGGGACATCCGCACCCAGCACCATGTGCCTGCCTGGCGAACGCATAGCTTGTCCTCTCGTAAATTGGGGCTTTGCAATGTGTGTAAATGCGTGTGCAAAATGCATGTGAGCAAAGTGTATGTAAATGCATGTGCCCCACAGGCAGACCATGGCAGACACCACCAGCAGCGGGACAAAACCAGGGCATGGCCATTCAGTCTGGTCTTGGTCTGTGTTTTCAGTGAAGTCAAATGAACAAGTGCTTTGCCGTCAGCTGTAGGGACCTGGGTCCTTCTCTGTACCCAGGGCAGGTGACATCAGCTGACAGCCATGTGATTTCCACCCACCACTCTCCACTACACTACACCCAGCTACTGGCTTGTTCGCTCTCCCTGCCCAGGCAATCTTTGGTCTTTCTAGAAAGATTGCCTGCAAAACTTAACACCATCGCCACTTTTGGCGGTGGTGATTTCATGACACAGAAAACCGCCTATTAGGAGTTGCACAGCAGCTCATTTTCCAAAGAAGCTACCAACAAGTAGTTGGGTGATAAAGCACTAACTCTCCTTCAGCCACACGCAGCCTGGTCTGGATTTCAACCAGGCACTGAGATATGACAGGTTTCAGTTCTTATCCCCAGTACTTAATGGTGTCTTGCCAGGATCATTAAAAATTAAATCGCCCCGTGAATAAAAACCCACGCTGTTCTTAATGCATACACATCTGTAAAGTCCACACCAGGACTTCGGATGGAAGGGGACCGACTGGGCCTTCCACATCATAAAACACTGTTAATAATTTGTGAAGCTTCATCCTAAGCTTTTTCTCTATTTTCCCCTTGTGAAATTTAATGGAAAATTTTTATACAAGCTTGTTCCACTAGTCATTATTTTATACCATCTTGTTCTTGGTATTGCTCTTGACCTAGCAAACTAAGGTCATGCTTTAGTTTCAATAATTACTTTTCTCTCCCTGTTGTTTTCTCCTCTGATATTTAACGGCTCCTGTCCCTGCTCATCCATTCTTGTTGTTTTGTTGCTATATAAATCAGTTTCTTTTATGGTCTTCTAAGACACACTCTTCATTTCCCTGATCATCAGTTGTTCTGGTCTTTTTTGTAAATACAGGTGACAAGTACTGTATATGTTGTTTTGGATGATGTTTTGATACTGCCTTACACAATGGCAGTAATACTTTTCTAATTAGCTAAAGTATCTTGTCTAACACATCCTGTGACTGCATTTACCTCTTCCATGGCTGTGTCATGCTGGTGGCTCAGTTACCCTGTAAGGAATGACAATATCTTTGTCTTTTGTCACCATTGTTTCTTCCAAATACTATGTCCTTGTCTTCACAGCAGGAATTTCTGCTGCCTAGATATATGACCTTTTGCGCTGTGAATTTCTGAAGTCATCACATTTTTTTCCTGATATTCTACTCGTCCTCTCTGTTGATGCGATATCTCATCTTCAATAAATTTCATTAGCTCATTATAATTATTATTGTTCCTCCATCAACCCTGCTTAAGACAAGTGATAATAAAAGCTCCTTAACTTTCGTTTTATGCTGTTCCCGGTGGGAACCTCATTCCTTAAGTTATAACACAAAACTGCTGCTGCAACTCCTTTTCATCAGTGGCAGAAACTGTGCATCCACCTTTGCCCATCTATTTCTGCTGGATGTTTTTCTCCAGTGCAGGAAAGGCAAGAGGAAGGCTGACTTCTCAACCACACATCAGAGAACAGAAGCACACCATGATATGGTCACCCTTTAGCAGAGCCGAGGGCAGGATTCCTAGATGTACTTGACAAAGCAGCTGACATACCTATGGAGGGGGACAGAAAAGGATTTCTGCTACTTGTACACTATTCCCAAATGTGCTTTATCCCAGAACAATCTGGGAGCTGTTATGGGGGCATGTTTTACTGGGGTTCAGCAATATCTAGCTGTGCTCTTTACTCCAAGCACAGAAGAAGCTAGAAAAAAAACCCTAGTCTTGAGTTTGTGTGGTAGTTCATCGTCTTCAGTCTGGTCAGCTCCATGGGGGAAGTCTCAGGGCTTTGAGCGCAGCGTTTCCAAACTTTGAGAACAAACCCTAAGCATTTGTAAAAACCACAGAGTGTACAGTTAATACACCCAGATGTGCTGTCAGCCCCACAGCACTACATTGGAGTGGATGGAGTGTGTAAATCTTGGAAAGGTTAAAGCTGAGAGACCAGCGATATGCATAAAGACTCGTGTTCCTTCCAGGAGGAGGAGGGGGGTGAGGTGTTATCATTCTCCATTAATCACTTACATCTCCAACCTGCCTAAATCCTCTGAAAAGAACCAGCAAAGAAAACACCAGCTGCTGCAGCTCCTACTTTTTCCTCCGTACCCTCCAGTCTCCCTCCCTCCTCCCTGCCTTCCCCAGACTGTGTTTATTTTTACTGCTCGTGAATCAGCCAGGAACTTGCTCCCTGCAACAGGATCAGCTGAGAACAAGCTGCAGATTGAACGTTCCCTGAAATCCTGGGTTTGTTTTGTAGCTTACAACCAGCAGCAAAACAGTGGAGAAAAGGAGAGAAAGTGATACATGTCTTCTTTCTCACGCGGGGAGATGGGACTTTCATTCTACAGAGAGCGGGACTTCCCCAACTTGCTCTTTGAATGCATGGCAGCTTTCACTAGAGATTTTGAGCATGCTTAGCTTATGAAAGTCACTTAAACCATGAGTGCTTTGGGAAGGCAACCATTGTTTTATATAGGAGCGCCTAGCTCCTACAGTAACCTGGGCCCATTGCACCAAAACACCACACTACACCGTAAGCAGTCCAGCAGCTCTCCCTTCGGCAACAGCTGTTTCTTCTCACATTGCTACGATGTAAGAACTGTCCTGTCTTGAATAGCAAAAAGACAAAAGGATTTACCTTCCAATCTCGATCGTGCCGTGGCTACCCCAGCTCTGGCATTAGTGCGACAGCTTGCACCGGGAGCAGGGCAGGCAAGCCACCGTGTTAGTGAAATCACTGCAGGGGGTGGTGAAGAATGGCAACTGGTGACAGAGAAGTGACTGATGGGCAGGAGAGGGATGAGAGGGGGGAACAAAAGGGAAAAAATGGAAGGGAAAAAGGAATTGAAACACACCCCCAAAAAGCGTATGTGGGAAAACAGAAAAAGAAAAGGCAAAATAATTTGTGGGAGAACAAGCATCTTCCTCAGCTGGGGCAGGGTTGTCTCTCTGGTGCCTCTCTGAACCCACACTGTCTAACCAGAGCAGCCACGAGCGCAAGATCTGTCCCAGGATGCATTCTTCTGCCACACTGCAGTCATACTATTGATCCCCAAGCAGTGAGAATTTGGGGAACCAGGTTTGGAGTCCTGTCCTCCACAGAGCAGGGAAATCCTTATTTACAGAGCCACCAAAATACCAGCTTTCTTCAGACTCTTGTGTTCAAATAGTCCAAAGGCCACCCTGACATGCGCCATCCGACAAATCATGTCATCCGATTTAAATCCAGCATTTCAATTTGTACGCCTTTGAAATGCATGAAATGCTACCCTTGTCACCAAGCTGAATGGAAAAGCACTCGCCTTGTGGAGAGTGGTGCGTCCCTTGTGCAGCGCTCCGCCACAGCACACACCGGGAGGCTGACTTGTCACTTCGGCACCGGCCTGGTGCAGAACTGCTAATCTCTTTCAGATTGAAGAAGTTGTTTGCTGCCAAGACTTCTCTGCCAAAAGATAACTTTATAATACTGATAATCAGGCGCCCTGTGATGATAAAATGCCTGTTGCTTGCCTCTGTATGAAGAGTCTCTTGCTGACAAGCTGCTTATTATGGCAAACCGTTCATTATGGAAAAAGCAGAGCCTTTTACTGAAAAGTAGCAAAAAAATCTTACCTTAGCCCAGAAGTGGAGAAAGTGCAATTAATTAATTTGTTTCTGAGTCTGACCTCTAGACGTAATAGATTTTATAGCACAGCTATATATTGTAATTACAGGATAGAGCAAGCCTATTCTATAGCTTGTAGTTGAGTGCGTAATGAGGGTGAAAGATTGATGTTCAGTGTGGTCAGATGACTAATACACTGGTAACAACTGAACTGGTCGAGCAAGAGTAACAGGCACCTGAGATAAAATTTGATGTCTTGCTGAATAATGATGTTGTTTCCTATGTTCATTGTCTCCCCCTAACCTGGTAATTAACTTGTCCTAACAGCACTGAGTGCAACACAACATTCAAGACACCGCTGCTCCATGTGTAGCTGGTGTCATGCCACTGCTCATCCCTGTGCTCTTCATCCTCCCTCAAGAGCACTATGGGATTTTCCCAGACTGCACGCAGTAGGCATGGATATATAAACACGTATGACAGGTGAGAGATGCCTTCTGAGAAACTTGCGTTAATGATACTCTTCAATCTGCTCTGGGAAAACAAATAAAGAAAAGATGAAGATGAGAGAACATCATACCTTGATTGTGAAATAATGTTAGGTAAACCTTTAGTGTAGACGAAGCCAGTTTCATCCTAGGACTTATGGGAGGGTTTTTTTGGTCTTAGACATATCTTTTTTGTGATGTTCTTCATAAAGACCTAAAGCACTCTTCCTCCAGTGGAGTTCAATGGAGTTCTAGCTCTCCTGCTGTGTTCAGATGATGATAAAACACTGTTGGGTCATTATAAGGTTTAAGCATGATAGATGCCCTACATTGCTATGTCTCACTGACTGAGCTCTTTGCAAAACCTCACTGTGTGCTTGGCAGTTTAAGTCCTGGAAATTTTCCTGCTTTTTACTGGCACTATAACCCAATCACAACTTGTCTGAAAAAAATCCAAACCAAAACCAACACATGGGATTCTTAGGTGAATTTTCCCTTAAAAAAAAAGAAAAAGGAAAAAGAAAAGAAAAACTCTTAACAAAAGAAATCCTTCGATGTGGAGGTTTCTGGCATGCTATTCTGTAAACTTAGTGCAATGCTTGCATGCCATATCTTCAAGCAATGCCACTCCTGAACTTTAAAAGCTGTAGGACTCTATTGTTACAGGTTTTTTAAGGCTACAGGCAATAACAAAGGAATTGCATTTATAATACCTGCATTGCTTCTGAGAATTTCCTTGGCAGGGTTGCATTTAAGGCTCCATGAGCTTGATTGGCAATGGCTGGGTTACCTGCTACTGCAAGCAGGGGTGACTCATCTGGGATTTCTATAGCCTGAGCCCTAACAAAGAGCCGGTGACTTCCAATCTGCCTGGGGCTCCTGTCTGCTGCTCTGTGTGTGTTTGAAGACAACATGTATTCAGAAACAGAGAGGGGGAGGCAGAAATAAAGGGACAGGGATAGCAACAATCTCAGATTACAGTTTGGGTACCTGTGTTTCCTGTTTTTGAGTGACTCCAGTCGCAGTTACAATGCTTAGTTTAAACTGCTTTACAGAGCTATCCCCTGCAACCCTTAATCTCAGAAGATGCATCTGAAAAACAAGGCCAGTAAGTGAGGTAGGATTTGGATATGGATGGGAATCATGAGAGCCAAACTCCGCATGGTGGCAAGGGATGCTGCCTGAGTGTGTAGGCAGTAGGAGGAGAGTAGGAGAGTAAGGGCACTCTGTGAGCTGATAGGAGTGGATTAAGGATTTGGCACTGAGCAAACCATTAGAGGAGAAGGACATTGTTCAGAAAGGCAGAGTGAGGAATCTCTGCCAGTGCTGTTCCCGCCCTAATGAACTGACCATGTCTGAAAGTGGTTATCTCAGCACGGTGCTGAAAACCATCTACTAGGACGGACGAGATGTTTTACGTGTTGTAAGAAGGCATGAATGACTCTTGCTGACACTGATGCTCCAGAAGCGCTGCACGTGGGTCTCATTTTCTCTCTCACAGGAGGTAGGAGGAAAGATACAAACTAGTGATATTCAGCTGCTATTTCAGACCCACTGCCAAGGGGTCCAGGCCGTTTATACAGCAGAGATGCCTTCGAGCCCTCATTACCTCAGCCTTGAGTGTCTCTGCCTCCTCTCCTCCGCTGCCACCCACTAACTGCGGTGGGCACGTGAGGTGGGGGGCAGGCAGGGCAGAGCAGGGAGGCAGGTGGACAGCTCATGTAGAAAACAGTTTTGCTGTGCTTAGATCCTGCATTTTTTTCTTTCCCCCTATTGTTAAGTGGCATTGAGCACCAGCAAAACAGGAAACCGCTTCCTCCAGCCGCTGACCCAGCGAGCCCAGGGCAGCTGCTGGCTGCACAGAGTGGCCTCCCCACGCCACCCTGTTCCTAGAAAGTGTCTGGACATTTGGAGGAGCCCTAGGGAAGAGCAAGAAATACCAGTAAACCTTGAATAAGCAGGTACACTTGGCAGCTCTTACAAGGAGGTAGTCACACTAGAAATATCTAGCGGTAATGGTCAAAACTGTTTCTGTTTTTCCAAAATTAGGGCTTATGGAAGTGAGAGCAATAGTGTCTAAGCCAATCCCTGTCACCTCACTCATCTGGTAGCTAACTTAATTGTCTCTTTGTTGTGCCGTGCAGCTCTTGTATCAGACATCCTCACTCAGGCTGTGAAGAAACTATTGTTTTACAGGCACTGCAGCTTGTGTTGTGATCCTTAAATCTCAGAAGTCCAGCCAGGTCTCGCTTTGCTGGGCGGCCTCAGCAGAGGCAGGAAACTGTGCTGGTGAGGTGGCAGGTGACCCTTTTCTTCCTGAGAAAGCAACAGCCCACAGTATCAAGGGAATATACAGTGCTTGGGTTTCTGTCCTTCTGAGGAGACTGCAAATGGAGGATAGCAAAGACCTTGTGGCTCCTTTTCTAATTACACATCCCCTGGTGTTCTCTGATATCAAGGACAATGTCATCCTCCCTGGTGACATTCTGCTGACCTAGAATTGCCATTGACTTGGGTGTGGTTTTTGTTTTTTTTTTTTTTCCTTTTTTTTTTTTTTTTTAACGTGGTGTGATATTCTTCATTCTGTCTCTTAAATACTCACATAGAAAAAAAGTCCTGTAACCTCACTGGGAATGTCTGGTGGAAATTTTTCACAACTGCATTTCTGAACACAGAAAGTAGGACACAAAGATGTGAAAGAAATGATGCTCAACCCAATCTCTGTCACCTCATTACTCTTGAGCTCCAACTTAATTACCTCCCTGATGCTTTGCACAGCTCTTAACCAGACGTTCTGTGTCTGCTTAGAAATCTGCCATACAAAATGAAGTGATGACTATATACCCTCTTCCTGCTGGAGAGATGAGCTGTGAGGTTTGGTAAATATCATTTCTAGAGCACCCAGAAGGTGCATCATATTGTACAGGCCTGATCCTGCACCACTGGAGTTCACAGATGACTTACAAAGACCCACTGAAACCACGCTGAAAGCTCATATCACAAAATTGGTGTAAAGATAGTATCAAAGTTTTAACCCCAATGAATTTGTGGTTTATAGTTTACAGCTCCAAAGATGGAGTTACGTTAACAGCTCCCAAATTCTGACCTCCTGAATACCACTAGGGCTGTACTGATGCCAGTGGGATTGCAAGGAAGAAGAATTTGATGGTTTATTTGCAGAAAATCTTTGAGTCCATCGTGTGAAAGTTCATACCCCAAAGTGGAGGGGACAAGTCTGAACGCCTTGTAAAACTTACCCCTGGTTCAAACACAGACCAAGGTCTGCCATTTGAGTAGCCCTGTAACCCTCAAAAATATAAGTGAGGTGTACACTGAAAATTAATTTCACATCCCTAAAAATTTAAAATACATTAGTTTTAAGAGTAACAAATAATATGAGGTATAACTACCAAGATATTGTAATTTGGGCCATGGAGAAGATAAACTGGGAGTTCAACCACAGTATACATCTCAGTGTTGTAAGGATATGAACACATTCTGATACATTTTTGTTTGTTTCTATATGAGTGACTCATTTATCTGGACTCAAAACTGATGCTATTGTTAGGCCACTTCTAAAGACTCATTCTGCCACGTGGTACGGCGCTCTTGGCCACGCAGTCTTCAGGGCACGTATGTGTGTACAGTGCGGGGTTTCTTCCCAGTGGCGGCAGCAGGCAGCCACCGACTGAGAACCAGAGAGGCTGCTGGAGGAGAGCAGCAGCAGGGACAGGACAGCTCAGCTGTGTCACCTCGCAGGTGCACTCCTTCAGAACAGGCTGTTCTCACACTTCCCTCTGCTCTGCTTGCAACTGAAAGTTACCGGGACAAATGTACCTTCAAAACACAGTGTGGATGCCCATCCTGCATATCTCTTTTTTTTTTTATCTGACCATTTTACTGCAGTGTTTTGCCTTGGTTTTGGAGGTCTGTGAGACTGTTTTATTTGCCACGTCCTTCAAAAGTAAACACATCTGGCGACTTGTTGCTTCTTTCCCCTAGGCCCTTCCTCATACTCAGGGAGTTATCTGAGTTGCCTCTTTAATGTCACTGTTCCCAGAGGAGTGTTGTGCACTAGGGCATTTTTCATGGATTCATAACATAGATGTCACTGCAGGGATGCGCTTTTTCTGCTGCATCGTCCCCAGGGTGAGCTGTGCCGCAAGGTTTCCCTAGAGAAGCACAGATGACACCATCAGTTGTACAGATGACCAATTCTGCATCTGGGCTGCCTTTCTTTTGGCCTTTTTTTCCCCATTTTTTTGTGAGACAGGGGCTTGTCACAAAACAATTTTGAGCATGTGTGAGACACTTAACAATACAGTGAATATACATCTCTTATCTTCCCTGACAGGCTTTCTAAAATCTGGATGGTACTTCAAAATCATGAAGCCCTTTTCCAACAAACAATCTTTTTGTGTGTCGCTCCAGATAGATAGGCTTTGGTTTTCACTACAATAGTCATGTGGTGCATTAGAGTTTTAAGAAATGTATCTCTACCTATTTCCTGGTCTCCCTCACAAACTATAAATCACCGTTAACGTTGCTATTACACAACGAAAGTCAGTGCCTGTTGAACTCAAGGTTACACTTAACCTATCTTTGAAACTCATTTTGTGTAAATAAACCATAGTATTAAATAAAATAGGAGAAATTCACTAAGATGAACAGAAACATTTAGGAAAGAGCTCAGGGTACATGAACTGGTTCTTACGACATGAGAGAACACCTCCTGTTTCTTGTGGAGAGCTTCTCTTTGGAAGTGGGTCTTCTCACCAGGGGCTCAGCAGCTTTCTGGTGGCATATCCTGGTCTCAGAAAGAGCTTTCGAAAATGCCTTGTTTAGTTCTCTGTCTGAATCTATAAGGTATTCAGAACATCTCTCTTTTTCATGGTTACCGCTGATCAGGCAAAGAATACTGCTTTGTGCACGTATATCTATCTTGTTCAACAGCTCTCTCATCATGGTTCCCTTGCATGTCCTTTATTTCTTTTCACAAGGGACACTTATGAAGAAGGTTAAGACCTGATCTGGGGACTGACATTCACCTGTACCCATGTCACCCGCTAATTGCTTTGTTGGAAATCTACCTACCACTAGAAAAAAAGAGTAACTGTTCACTGCTGTAGTTTGAACTTCCTTATTTCCCTGGCACAGGGCTTGGGGATGTTTTGGTAGCTATTCCAGGGTTAATTGTCTTTCTGCCCAACCAGCCGCTGTTAAATGTTGGCTCTCGAAGGCTTTTCCTTTGCCCATTAATCTCAGATCTGGTGAGGCCAGCAAGGCAGTGAGGTGTGCATCTCTGTTTCTGCAGTGCTAATGGTAGACTTGTAAGGGGGAGGGGGCGGCTGTTACTGGGGTTTTGCTCTAACACTGACTCTTTCTCCTATGCATAGCTATACTTTGACGTGGTATGCTTGAACTTCCAGATCAAAGAGAATTACCAAAATGATCCACTTGTGAATTGTGGGCCATTATCTGTTATTAACTCATCTTGAGCGCTGTGGTGAGCAAACTGTAATTTACAGTATGTTATTACATTTCTGCTCACTGTGGTGTGCAGCAGCTGAATGTGTGTGTGTGATAGTCCATAACGAGAAGCAATCTTTTCTAGCTAATTCAAATAGACCTTTGCCAACCTCTACTAAGGTTGAACAAGAATTTAATTTACTTCTAATAACTTTGTTTTCTGCTTCCTGCCCCTCCCACCACATTTAGGAGAGGAGAAGGTTTCACCTTCTCTGTTTCTCTTCAGCACATGCTTGCTTCCAGGAAAACTTGGAAGCGCAGCAACAACCTCCTCCAGTTCTCTGCCAGATTTCCTTCAGGATTTAATGATTCAGGTGGCTTCATTTGCTAAAATTTTGCCAAAAAAAAGTAGTTCTCTACTGACACCATATAATAAAGTTGAGCAAACAGGAGGGCTGGTAGGAGACTTATTTTTATTGCCTGGCTCTAGTCACATGACAGATCAGATTACAAAATACTAATACCCCTGCCAACTCTCAGGATCCACCAATTCCTCTTGCTACTGTTTTAATCCAACCTGTCTTGTCTTTTTTTTTCTTCTCCCCCCCCCCCTTTTTTTTTTTCTGAGGGCAGGGGGTGAAGGGGAAGGCACTAGACTGGGGCAGGAGATAGAATGAAATGCAAGTATATCATGATTGGGAGTATCCCTTTAGCTCCTTCAGTGTTTGTTCAGCACTTTTTCGCCAGCTGAATAGCTTATTCCCTCAGAGTGTTGGCAGCCTTTGGCAAAAGTAAAGCAATGTCAGCATTCCCCTGTTCCATCTATTTTTTTGGAAAAGAGTCGTTAAAAATATTCCATTTTCACCTTGTTTGCAAGTTGTGATGAAGGCTTCTCCCCCAATTAAATTGTGACATTCTGGCTTGAAAAACAACTTCAAGATCAGGAAGATAAACTATCACACACACGCACACACACAAGTCCTCCTTTCTTATTCAGTGGAGCCACTTTTATTAGCAGTAAGACAAATATATTTTCAGAAAAATTGCTGATAAAACAAGAGATTTGAAAAGTGTAAACTTAATGCAACTCTCTGGAGTGCTCCACAGTGGTCTCTTCTCCCTTGTCCCTTCTTCCAGCAGCTTTGGTGTGACAGGTTCCTGTAAGGAAACTACCCGGGTAGGTCGATGCCCAATATCTTTGTACAGTCTCTGATGCCGTTGCTACACTGCTACTGATACCTCAGCTACGTTAAGGCAGGCACGACTGTGTCCACAGCGTACCGAAGGCACACCTCAGCAACAGAAGTAGCTCCTAATAGCGGGTTGAGATTTTTGTGCAAAAGGGGAAAAAAAACGTCCAGGGTGCTCATCCCACAGCCATTGATGATTTTTGTTGCGTAAAAGGTATAGAGAATAACTACATATCCTTCTCCACCTTTATGAAAGAAGAGCTGTGGTACAGGGAAGTTAGGAGACCGGCTCAAGGCAACACAAGACGACTCTGGTGAATTCAAGAGTCAGAATTCAGGTGAGAATCGTAGTCCCTGTGTTTCAGCTACGAGACTACCCGTCTTCTCTTTTGGCAAGCATGAGTAGAAATGCACTTCTGCCTTCCAGTGTCTGTGACCATGATAGTTTCCAAGGGGGAGAATGTTGCAATTGTTTTAGTTTTTCCATTTCTGCTCTTCTTTCACAAGTTGCCTGTAAAAATCTGCAGCGCTATTGCATCGTCCTCATTCAGGGCTCTCTTGAAAACAGGACCCTACTCTGATTTCTGACAAAACAACCTCTTGTAACTAGGAGTTTGTTATGACTGCTCCTGCAACCGGGCAGGGTTAGAGGAAGTATGTGTCAGCAATGAGTCCTTGCATCCACCTGTCTTCACTTGTTGGGGACACTGACTGTAAGCTTTTAGGGGCAGGGACCATCGCTTTCTACAACCGTACAAGGCTTTGGCCTGTCAGTACTTCTGACCACAGCACTGATGATGTCCAGTTAGAATGCCCGTTTTCAGAAGACTGAAATAACATATGTTCCTCACTTCAGGTTTTATGAGATTTTTAATGCTACAAGAAACAATGAAATCTATTTTTCTGAAGCCTTTTGTCCTCAACTGCAAATAATACAAGTGCAAAAACATCAGGCGATTAATACCATGAACAGTTAGGGAAAGTCAGTGTTGGATCTCTACACTTCCTTTGACTCCAACATAATGGAGTTAATTTAATAAACTGATAGATTTTGATAAACCACGGCCGTGTTGCGATGACCTGCTTCTTGGGTATTTGTTTCCTTGTTCTCTAGGCAGTTTCATTTCTGTGTGTGCAATCACAGCACCCTCTACTGCCTCTTGCTTAACCTGCAAAAGGACAACAAATGATTGTAAACTCTAAAAAGGACTTTTGGAGTGACGAGACTCTCTGGTTATGAAGTGTTGTTTTATATATGAAACAACACCCCCACCATGAGAATGATAATGCAAGAAGGTATTTAAGTTCTGTCTAGAATGCGGTCCTGAGCGCCTAAGCGAACAGTATGAGTTCCTCAGGGGCTCAAGCACCTATCAGCCCTGAGAACAGTTTTTCCCTTTTATGTGTATGTGAGGCATTATCTTCCACTTTTGTTAGGTCCACGGCGGAAAAAAAAAAATCAATTTTCCTAGTGAGAAACATGAAAAGGCAGTAGGTCAAATACTGCTTCTGTGCGTTGCCAGACCAACTAACCTAGGCCTGACAGAAAACTCCCCCTTCCCAGACTCTGCCCCTCAGGAGTTCCAAGTATTTTGGGTGTGAAGTATTTTGGGACCCTTTGCACCAGCCATTTCAGCACTTCACTGGAAACGACAGCCAGCTGCAGTTCTGTTTTCATGGGAAGCTAATGTGGCAGTTTGCGAGCTGTTCCTGGTGCCTGGGGACGCTGCGGCACATCTGACTCCACTCACTCACTCCGGTGAAGGGGAAGTAGGGAGTCAGAGCTGGCTTATGCCCTCCCACCCCCGCATTTTGTGTGGCCGAGCGCTGCCACCCGCGGCCATGCTGAGGCCTACTCGCAGGCCGTTGTTCCGACCCTGAGCTGCGGCCGCCTGGGTGAGGCAGCCTGCCGTGGGCCAGCCGCGCTGCTGCAGCGCTGGAGGAGCTGAAGACCTGGTGCCGCAACCCTGGGCTGCCCGTGCCGGCGGTGTGCCTGGGGGGAACCCGCGCTGTGGCTGTGACCGGGCAGCCATGGGGGGTACAGCGGGGTAAGGGGGTGTATAGTGGTGGTGGCTGCAGTGCCAGCTGGAGCGCACTGGGCTGGCCGTTCCTGCTGGCCCGACCTGCGTCACGATCATCACCATCGTCATAGAATGTCCTGAGCCGGAAGGGACCCACAAGGATCATCGAGTCCAGCCCCTTTCCCCGCACAGGACAACCCCAAATTCACACCGTGTCTCTGAGGGCGTTGTCCAAGTGCTTCTTGAATACCGCCAGGCTTGGCGCTGTGACTGCCTCCCTGGGGAGCCTGTTCCAGTGCTCCACCACCCTCTGGGGGAAGAACCTTCTCCTAATATCCAACCCAAACCTCCCCTGGCACATCTTCCTGCCATTCCCTCGGGTCCTGTCGTTGGTCACCAGAGAGAAGAGATCAGTGCCTGCCCCTCCTCCTCCCTTGTGAGGAAGCTGCAGACCGCCATGAGGGCTCTCCCCTCAGGCTCCTCTTCTCCAGGCTGAACAAACCAAGTGACTTCAGCCGCTCCTCGTACGGTTTCTTCTCTAAACCCTTCACCAACTTCGTGGCCCTCCCCTGGACACTCTCCAGTGGCTTTATGTCCTTAACGTACTGTGGTGCCCAAAACGGCACACAGCACTCGAGGTGAGGCCGCCCCAGCGCAGAGCAGAGCAGAGCGGGACAATCCCCTCCCTCGACCGGCTGCAATGCAGTGCTCGATGCACCCCAGGGCATGGCTGGCCCTCTTGGCTGCCAGGGCACGCTGCTGGCTCATGTTCAACTTGCCGCTGACCAAACCCCCAGGTCCCTCTCCGCGGAGCTGCTCTCCAGCCTCTCGTTCCCCAGGCTGTACGTACACCCAGGGCTGCCGTGCCCCGGGTGTAAAATCCAGCACTTGCCCTTGTTAAACTTCGTACAGTTGGTGATTGCCCAGCTCTCCAGTCGTCGTCATCGCCATCGTCATCGCCATCCCGCCCCCGGGGGAGGGCGGGGCGGGAGCCGCGCGGGGCTGACGTGGCGCTCCCCTCACCGCGAGGCGCTCTCCGCCCGCTCCCGTCTCCCGGCGGCGCGAGCGCCTTTGCGGGGCGGTGCCGCCTGCGCGGGCCCGCCTCGTGCCGTGGAGCGCGTGCGCGCGGGGGGCGTGTGCATGCGTGCGCGCGCGTGCGTGCGGGGGTGCGTGCGTGCGGCGTTTCCGGCCGGCGGTGCAGAATGGTGCTGCTGGAGAGCGAGCAGGTGGGGCTGCCCGGCCGGGAGCCGGCCACCGTGGGGCCGGCCGGTCGGTCGGTCGGTCAGTCAGCGGGCCCGTGGGGTGCGCGTGCCCCGCGGCGGCTGCGGCGGGAGGGAGGGAGGGAGGGAGGGAGGCCCCGCAGAGCCCCGGGGTGCGGCGGGCCCGCGCGGGGCCGTCCCCTCGCCTGCCGCGGCGGGTGGGAGCGACGCGGCCGTACCTGGTGCGTTGGGCGGGGGCGGGCGGGAACGCTGGGGCCGCGGTAGGTCGGCGCGGGGGGGTGTTAGACCTCGTTTTCCGGGGTCGGAACCTCGGGCTGAGCCGGCCCCGGCCGGGACCTCCCGTCCTGCGGCTTCGGCCTGGGGAGAGCCGGGCGTTCGCCTTCCCTTGGCGCTTACCGCCGCGGAACGGGGAGAGCCCCGCCTGCGGTAGCGGCGAGGCCGGCCCCCCCCCCCCCCCCCCCCCCCCGGGCAGAGGGTGGCTGGGCTGCGCCGGGAGAAGAAATAAACAACCGCCTTTGTGGTGGCCTCCAACCGAGGATGGGGACTCTTTCTCTTACAGTTCCTGACAGAGCTCACCAGGCTCTTCCAAAAGTGCAGAACTTCGGGGAGTGTTTTCATAACGCTGAAGAAATGTAAGTTTTAAGTCTGTTACTGGATTAAAGAGGTGTTAATCTAAATCAAGCTTAGTGTTGTTGGCATGTATTTTAAGAGATACAGTTGTAATGCGGAGTCTCTGAGAAACAAGAGTAGTCACACGGACAAACCAGCTGCAGTGCTATTAACCTTGAAGTAAGACTGTATTTCAAACGGCGGGAAATACTGGGACTTTGTAATTCTTAAACAATAATTGGAAATCCTTAGATTTCTATAAAAGGAGAATTACAGTGCTGCTTTTGTGTGCTTGTTTTTCTCTGGTTTCTGGCTAGCTCACACTGCTTGAGAAGTCGAGTGTCCCAGGCTGCAGTTTGACATGCATTTAAAACATACTGCTGAAGCAGGCAGTTCATACAGCATGTCAGGGCAAGGATGTACATTTTTTTCCTGGCAGATGTAGTTCATGGAACAGGTCCTTCTGGGGTTACAGAGAAAAGCGTCTGCGAACAATTTGGCAGCAACGTCAGTTGAGATGGCCTTAAATTCCAAGGTGTTTTACAGATCTCCTCATGAGCAATTTTTAACATCTCATGTCAGGAGGCATTCGGTGATTTTAGTGAAATATGAATAAATGTTGTCTGTCTTTCAATACAGATGATGGCCGAACAAAACCAGTCCCACGCAAAGGCCACGTAGAAAGTTTTGAACCAGCAGACAACAAGTGTCTTCTAAGAGCAACTGATGGAAAGAAGAAAATTAGCACAGTGGTGAGTGACAGCTTTGGGTTAGAAAGATTAGTGGCCCTACTTGTCTCTTATTTAATGCCCCGTATTTTAAGTCTTTACATGAATTTCATGAGAACTCTCTTAATTCCAGAGAAGCCATATGGTAGCTAAACACACAGCTGAAGTCCGGATGCTGAAGTGGTACACTTACCTGAAGTCTTAGTGCTTACACTCAGCATTACAAATGGGACAGTAGTTTACAGTTTTGGTTTGTGCGCTGGATTTTGCTTCAGAATGGTACGGCAGGACAGCAGAAAGAGACCCTGCCTGTTTTCAGCAACCTTGGCTGTTGTGTTTTGAGTCAAGTGACGTTGTTTGGAGGGAAGGAGGAAACTGCTAGAGACATGGGCAGAAGGACACAGGGTGGGTATGGAACCTGCAGTATGAGGACAAATGGTGTGGCTCCAAGGCGAAGAAAGGTCCTGCACACCTAGGCTCAAGCCTCAGGTGACAAAGAGGTAGTTTCCTGTAGATCTCGATGGAATTACTGAAGGTTCTTAAAATCCAGGGAAGAACGGAATGTTTCCAGACTGTGAAACAGTAGGAAAGGGATCCTTGTTTCCTGGCAGGAATGTGTGGGTGTGGGTAGACTCTTCTAAGCCTTGATCTTGTTTAGCATAGCTTTTTTTTTTTTTTCTAATTTACAGAGCTATTTGTATTTCAGAAAATGTTAACTAGAAGTTGAAAACCTGATGTGTCTAGATTGGGAAAGGCTTTAGCTGACTAGCTCTCCTCTGTCATGTAACCCAAGCAAAAATGCTACTTTAAGAAATAGTTGAGAGAATCTCGGCTGCAACATATTTTCATGGCCCTACGTAAAACCTTTCTTAGAATGTTTCTTCACATTCTTCCCATTTGAAAACACATGGATTTGGGAGGAATGGCCTCCAGGGGATTTTGTTAATTGAGTAAGGAGTGTTTTCAGTTTTCTAAATCAGCAAAGTCCTATGACATGTCAGTACAGCCTACCTACCACTGAATGTGATGAGTTGATCCAACTGCTGTCAAAAAGACTAGATGGTCACTGGTGAGTAGACACGTACTGATACTTGGTTTGTAATAAAGCCAGTGTTTCCTTGGTTAACCTCCAGTATTACTTTTGTAGGTGAGCTCAAAGGAAGTAAATAAATTCCAGATGGTAAGTTTTGTATGCCTTTTATCTTCCTTTTCTGTAGGTGTTGGGGAGTGGTCAGTAGGAAGCACTGGACAGCTGTGAACAGATTGATTCAGTGCTGAACTGGCATACAGATTAACCTTAGACTACCCCTCTATCTGCTTTTGTTTAAAAAAGAAAATGAAGATCCCATTTTGTTCTATCTAACTTTCTGCATTGGTTTAAAAACAGTAGTTTCCCCGGTGGAGGGTGGAGGAGCATGATTCTCTAACTGAGCAAATGCAGATACCTATCCATTAGCAATATGTAAAATGTCACCTCTTGTATATTGTCACTTAAATATTTGTTCTTTTAATGCTTCCAATTGTTGTTTCAGGCATATTCAAATTTGCTGAGAGCTAACATGGATGGCTTGAAGAAAAAAGACAAGAAAAGCAAAAACAAGAAGAGTAAAGCAACACAGTGATGGAACAATGTCCTACCATCACTATTACAGACTTGACCCTTGCTCAAAGCAAAGTCCATTTCTTTTTGAGTTACCACTTGTCCTTGGCTTTCCTTCCAGCAGGATACTGGGATGTGATCAGTACTTTTGTTTAACCTGAGAACAGAAGGTGCTTTCTGTGAATTGCTGTACAGCAGGAGTATTTACAGGGTTATACTGAAATAGCTTTACACTCAGCTGCCAACTAGTTTTGTACTTACACTGCTGTTTGCTTTGTATTATAGAAGTGGGCAGTGTAAAACCTGTTTGGGGGGTAACACAGGGTGAAGAGAAATGCACTGTACCAGGAGCAAAGTAAGACTGGAGCAGGAGTCTCAGTGACAGATACCCAGTTTTATAGATAAGCCTAGGGAAAGCGGGTGCCAACATATTACCAGGAACAGCAGCTTTCCTGTTTCTGTCTTATTTTGGGGGATGTCTACATGATGCAGTGCAGGTATTCTTAAGGCAGCCAACACAGTGCTTGAGCTCTTGCAGAGCCAGGCAGCTGTGCCTTCACTCCATGCTGATCCAGCTGTGCTGACCCTGGCTCAGGGTGGGGGGCAGGCAGGACTCTGCATCATGTTCCCTTCAGACATAGCTAAAAAATGCTCATGTCACAACTTTTTTTTTTAAAAGCTTCATCCTTCAGTATATTCAGGGATCTGAATTTCTTCATACTTTGCATCTTAAAGTAGCTCCTTCATATGAGCAGATGTAAAAGGTGAATACTTAATTGTTCCTATTAAATGCAATGAGAAATGGATTTGGCTGTAATGACTGATGTGACTTGTCTTGGTGAATTGTTAGGAATGGTACAGTTAGCTGTGCCTTTAGGACTGAATCCCCTCATGCTACTTTGTGTGTTGCTGGTACAACTTTCACAGTTCTCAGAAGTTCTTGAGTTTGTCTATAAAGTTACATCTTTTAACTTTGCTCTCCTCTTTGATGCAAGAAAGGGGCAGATAAAGTAAGTAGGTATTTCTTAGTGCAGTAAGCGTGCAGTGCTAAAGGCAATCATTTGAGCATTTTAGCAGTAAGCTGTTTAAACAGAAGGTACCAGGTGGGAAGGGAGGGTAAACACTGGTATATTACCAAAAATCCCTCCTTTTTCTGCAGTATAATTTTCACTCCAGTATATTAAGTAGTTCAATGTGAAATATAATGCATAGTTAACTATGGCTGCTGTAGCTCATCTTCAGATTTGCTCAGCTTCGCTTTTCCTAATGGGGCTGAGTTACAGTTTAGCTTGCAGAAGATAAGATTTCCATCATTACTATGACTTCAATCTTTATCTGACAACCCCTGTGGAGAAAGCTAGTTCAAAACTATGGTTACGTGTCCGTTTCTCTTAAAAGTCTTAGTTTTTCCTGTATCAGGTCTTACTGCATCTCCCAGGAAGCTGCTGCTTGATTTGAATGCAAAAGTACAGGCCAGACAAGCATAAGTAGCCAGGCTTGAAGTCTACCATCTTTTATATAGAAATTAAAACAGTAGATTTAAACAAAAAACCAAAGACTATGTAATACATAAGTCAAGAAGGCTTAGTAGCCAAACCTTCTATTACATAAAAAAACCTTCAAAAAAGTCTAAACCACTTTGTTAGAGCTGGATGATTATTCATCCTCTCTAATGCTTGAACTGAGTTTCTCATTTCAGTACTACTGTTGCATGTTAACATAAAAGGCATTCTGAAACTATATTTGAAAACAAAGTAGTTTTACACCTGCACAGCTGATCATCTCTTTTGTGACATAAGGGGCAAGAATTACATGGTAATACACATCTATGGCTGTAGTCAGACTTGTTCCTTAATTGCCTATAAAACATTTATTTCCATTTCTTGACAGAAATTTACAGTTTTATATTACACATGAAATTCAATCTGGACACATAAAAAGGGAGTAGTTGCCTGTCTTGCATTATTACAGGTTTTTGAAATTCCTTTGGACAGAACACTTGTCTTCATAAGCATCCCATAAAATACACCTTAAGCACTAAAACAAAACCTTGTATTCGTCTCGGTAACTGTACAGGATAAGTGCAGGAACCCTGCAGAGGGAAGGAAAAGAAAGGATTTTTAAACTTTGAAATTGCAGGATCAAAAGCTGCAATACCTGTGACAAATCTTAGCAATGAGCCAACAGCACAGATTCAGTAGAAAAGCAGTAAGTTTTAGTTCCTTTGGCTGTGACTGCAATTTTCCTCTTCACTCTCTTTCCATTTATCTAGCCTGTTCAGTTTTCATTCAGTGATCTGAAGGCTTATGGCTAAGCAGTGTTCTGTGTACAGGCATCACCTGGGAAAGGACGACTTTGTCAGGGACTGCATTACATTCACACCCAACGTTGTATGGAATATTATTTGCAGGCAGTGATTGGGTTCTGTTGCTCACAGCCTTGCAAGCCACAGGAGGGAAAATGTGTTTCACTTGGTATTTAGTTGCCTTAGTAAACATTAGCAAACCTGAAGCCCTTTTGGTGCATCTCTAAGAAAAAGGAATCAAAGCCAATTTTTAGTGTCATTTAAAGGTTAAGTAGTACCTTCAAGCTGAACATAGGTTTAAGAAAATGTATTATAAATGAAACCCACAATAGGACATAACTACCCAGGTCTCACTTAACTGTACCAGTACATGGAACAGTTGAAAATTTAAGGCTTAAAACTGCATGTGCCTAGACTCTGTTTCAGCCTTGCTAGAATCCAACAAGGAGACTACAAGCTGAACATAAATGTTTTTTATGCTTAGAAAACAGAAATGGGCTTTACTGCGTATGTCAGGAGAGCATGCCTCATGTTTGCTTAAAGCTGGGCAGTCTGTCAGCTGTGCCAGATTCCCATCATAATTCCTCCTACTTTGAAGGAATAAGTGTGCTCATGAGTTTTAAAAGGCAAAGCTGAGTCCCTCCCATGAGAAGAGAGGGTTACTATCTAGTAGAATAGCAGTATACCTGAATGCATACAGCTGTTTGCTCTTCAGTTTTATGAAAAAGCAGCAAATGAGATAGCAGTGGGAATACATTTTAGAATTTCTTGAAATGCTTACAAAAATGAATTTACATGGCCAAAAATTTACATTTTACCACACATGATGATGAGATGACCAGTAAACTTTTCCCATAGTGCTGAAGGAACTACACCTGTTTCCTGAATACTTATTTTTTCCTCAGGGAGAGGGAAAGGGGACAACAAATTAAGAGCAGCTTATTTAGTTAAGTTTGAATACAGAAATACTTGAGATGTTTTATGTACCTTTAAGAGCTTAACAAAATTACCTCTTTTCCATTTTGATACTGTAAATTTCATCACAAATGGCTTGTAAGTATGAACATCTCTGTTTTGGCCATCGTGACATCAGTTGTCTCACAGTAGCATCAAAGGCTTGTCTGTCTCCATCAAACTAAGAAAAAAAATTGACAAGGAACTATGATACAGTCTTAAATTCTGTTGTGAAGGAAATACTTATCCCAACAGGATTCAGTCTTCTAAACATTGCGTAATGTCAGTGCTTCTTAATTAAACAGATTTCAGACAAAATTCATATAAGCAACATGTGCAACTTGATTTTTAAAAATTTTTTTAGGAAAAAATATTAAGAACTTAATGATCAGTTTCTTAGCACAGTTTAGCGATAAAAAGGTGTAAGCAATGAAGAGGGCTCTGTCAGTTTTGCAGTGGTGGATAGAATATAAGAACTGGTGTAAGGGTGGTCACACGAGAATGATGCAAGCTGATTGTATGTTTGGTTTTTTTTTTTAAATCAAAGTAAAAGGTGATAAACTATCTCCATGATTTGGATAGACTGGATGAAAATATTTTCAAATGTTTCACTGGGGTTTGATTACCAGACAAGCATTGCTTCAGAGCAGCAGATGAAAGGTATGGAAGTACTAAATCCACTTCCAGGCAGGATGCCATTCTTCAGTTTGTTTTTTTTTTGGGGGGTGGGGAGGCATCCATCTCTCTAGTAAAAAACTTCCAACTTCAAAGCTACTGCTGTCACTGGAGGAAAGAAAAGAGCTTTGTCGTTGGTGGTTTTTTCCTCTTCACTGAGCAGTTTCTGAGATGTTAAAGGTGTCAATATAATAACACCCCCTTTTTATCTTGGCTTCACCAAGATGTTTCAGCTACTGTATTCAAAACAATTGCCTCTGTATTTTGGGTCCACCTTCATTAACAGCTTCAAGGAACACCTTTGAAACTGCTATTGATGCTTACTGGTTTCTGAAAATGAGCAGTAAGACAATTTCAGTTAACTCTTCTTGGGAAGAACACCAGAGCTTTGGATTAGGACTTCCCAATGGTGTCTTGCATAATTTGGGCATTTGACAAAAAGATTTTCCTAGCCTCAGCCAGGTTCCTTGGGTAAAAAAAAAAAAAATATCCTTTCAGGTTTTAAAACCTAATTCAAACTCCTTGAAGGAGAAAAACTACAATGGTTGAATTTTACATTCCACTTCATTAGGAAAAGGATTTATCATCTACTGTTGAATTACAATTTTAACAACAACACTTAATTGCTTACCTCTAATGATAAGAAGTGTATCACAGTTGCTTTTGGCAGATCTACCTGTAAAAATATGATCAAGAAATCAATTCTTAACAGGTCTTCTGTTATCAGTTTGCCAACTAGAGATCAGCTATACTGAAGAGAGTCAGACTTTTTGATTTCCAGAAAAGCACTTGTGCCGATAGGACTGGGAATTTACCAAGGTTTTAAGCATTTTAAACAAACTGTTCATGACAGATTCCATTATGGAAAGTTCCAAAATGGCAGTGTGTTTCCTGAAAAGCATATACCATTTTAAAGTCCTCTGTGACACGGTCAGCAAAGTCTAAAAGCTATACACAAACAAAAGCTATGTTGGTATAAATATAAGAGCAAATCTAGCAAGAACAAGTTATTAAGTCTACCACAGTAGTTAGCGTAAGCACAGCTTAAGAATTTACAACTAAATACTTGTTAAATTTTGTTCTATGCAACTGTCCAGTACATACAATTGGAGATAGTTTAAGTATTAAACATGCCACGGGCCTTATTTAACCAGAAGTTTGGTTCATTTGCTGTCTCTAGAGTGAGGCTATTGGCAGTAGTTTGTTCCAGATCATCCAATTCAATTAAGAATTTGAAATTAATTCAGGCTTCTGCCAAATACTTACTGCTAAAATCTCAATCTCACTTGTTTTCTGTTGCAGGCTAGAAATGAATGTCTGAAGTCTTGTTTGCACCTGGCAACAAAAGATGGGCAAAAGTAAAATACACTGCTTCTGTGACACAGGTTGGGAACTTATTTTCTATTTCATAGACGATGAGAACAGAAGACGCTGCTTCTAACACAAGCTGTAGAACTGCATCATATTTAAACTAAAATTCACATTTAATATAATTTTCAGTAACAATTCCACAATAATCCTTGATGAGTGGACAGGAAGGAGACTGGGGCTGAGCCACTCTTGCAGCAGTGGTTAAGACTTGCTCAAAGCAGACAGAACTGCACATTACAATGTGAATTCTCGCATATGTAGTAAAAACTGCCTTTCTGTTTCTGGGTGTTAGATAACTTTTCAGGGGAATATGAGAACCCGTGACTAGATACAGTGAATCATCTCTACCTGAAGAGGGACAACTGATTTGAAAGCCAAACCAAAGTATGGAAAAAAGTGTTACAAGGCATGACCCAGAGCAAGCTAGCAATCCTGCTAAGGCAGCACACTTTACAAATGCAGTTGCAGCCTTGCACTTGCACAGTCTTTTGTGCCTTGGAAAGATGCTTTTATATTTTAAAAACCTGAAAACAGCATAGTTTAGCTCAAAGCTCAGAGAATAACATCTGCTTCTTTATTTGGGTTCTGAGAACTATTTATAGGGAGGATTTTTTTGTTGCACACCCAAATTTGGACTGAAAATGGGCTAAAATTGCAGTTCTGTTTTACCATGTACTCTAAATATCTTGAAGCCAATAATCCTAAATGAGCAAACTCTGGCATTTGTTTCTAGCATCATTTAATCTTTTCTACATTATTATAATATCACATTTTAGGCAGGTTGGTTTTTTTTAATCTGCAATTTTTTCTTAGGCCTTTAGTTTGAGACAACATAATGAAATACATAAGAGTATTAAAAGTATGCTGCATGTGCACCTTTAACACACTTCAGCATTTATTAAAAAAAAAAGGAAAATTCCAGAACCATGGTTCCTACTAAAATAAGATTTTCGTAAGTATGTACAATGACAGCTGAGCCACAATGTCACAGATAATCCCCAAGATCCAAAATGTTAAAAAAAGGTGGTCTTTGCCTTCAAACTTTTGTGTTGTTCATACTCTATTTTATGACTAGAGAATAAGCAGGATGTATTGGTATAAGTTAGGTGACAGTGAAAATATGAATGCTTCCATTCCTTAACTTTTAAGGATTACTTCTTAATACTTATTTGATGTGTGTGTACCTGAATTTCTTGACGACGCCTGGCACTGGCAGATAATTTTTCAGGAGCTATAACACTAACACTAGGCACTACAAGAGTTCCATGCGATTCAAACACACCTAAAATGCAAACATACAGTTTTAGATTATGTTCTTTCTTTATATAGGAAGTAGCAAGAAACAGGAAGTTCACAAATATTAGAAAGCTAAGGTCTGTATAGTATAGGGTTTGAAAGCTGCTAAAGAACCCCGACGTCAGTCAAGTAGATAGGACAGTGAAACACATGCATGTGAATTCTCAAATGCTCACTTATGACTTTGAAGGACTGTTTGGTAGGACTAAAAAATCTGGTATTTTACATCAGTGTTCCCTGAAACTAATAAAAGGTTCCAAATGGCTTGCAAAATTTTACAGAGGAGTGTAGCATACCTAATATCAAAACAAGAAAAGCTATTACAAGAATGAGGCAACTAGTTAATGCTCAGTCCCACAGCAGAGTTAATGGGAAAACAAACAATAAACCCCAGCCCCCAGCTCTCCCAAATAACAATATAATTTGAAATGGCTTATTTTGAAATCCAAATTGCCACTTCTGCACACACACAAAAAAACCCACCCCCAAATTAAGCATGGCCACCTCTCTCCCTCACTGTTATGCAAGGAGGGGAAAAAAAGTGTTTCTTTAAAAACAACCACCACCATCACCACACACTATATCTGTACTTAATAAAATAATTATCAAAAATGCCAAACTTCATCCACACAACAATATTACTCTTTATATACAAACTTCTATTATCAGACTAAGGAGTGCAGATCTGTAGCCAAAAATGTAAAGGCATTTTCATTTGAAGAAAGAAAATCTTAATAGAACAGTAGGTCAATGTACATGGCTCTCAACACTGTAACAATCAGAGGTCATGTCATTTTTCATCAAGATGATGTTTAATTTCTCCTCAGCTAGGAAATGTTCATGGTTTTTGGCTTCTCCCCCCTCCTGAATCACTGCATTAGTGAATGCTTGTATGGGGAATATTCTGTCTGTTGGTCTGAGCACTTTGAAATTTTCTCCA
The DNA here is from genome assembly GCA_031468815.1 of Morus bassanus. NCBI lineage: Eukaryota > Metazoa > Chordata > Aves > Suliformes > Sulidae > Morus > Morus bassanus. The sequence continues at coordinate 37,401,862 of CM062572.1, read as the reverse complement.
AACTAACAGATTTAGATGACTGGGAACAACATTTGAGATGAGGAGGAAGTGTCTCTAACCAGAGGCACTGCTAGAAAACATTTTCTTGCTCTGACTTTGGTAATACTTTTAAAATTTATGTTCCAGCAATATTTTCTTTACATAAAACAGTTTTTAAGCAGAAAGAGAAACAGTTCGTATGTTCTATAACTAGAGACTAAATACCTGAAATATTTGTAAATGATCCCTTTTGATTTGGTACTGAAAGATTATCTGAGGTTTCTCTAAAAATAAACAAAGACAGTTAGGGACATAAATTTACAGTAATGAAGCAATACTGTAATAAGACATGGTTTCAGATTGTTATACAAACATACTTATTTCATTCCAACAGATAAAGAGATTTATGGCTACTTCCCAGCACATATCTGCAGATTAAATTCTATTCTGGAACAGACAGGAAATAACACAAAATTGCATTACAAAATCAGATCTGGAAGCAATCTTTATGCTTCCTATGGATACAAAAAAATGTGCTCCCCGTCATGCAAAAGTGATTTAGATCTTAATACTAGAATACATTATGAGAATATTCTCTCAAAATTATTAGTTTAACCTACCACTTCTTACAGGTTTCTGTGAGATGATACTAAACTATCAAAATAATATTTACACTTAAGATCACACATATTCAATGAAGCTTTCAATAATTAGTTTGGATCTCTTTACTTTCCACATTCAGGATTCATTAACAAAGAAATTTGCCAGTGTTATTACAATCATAGTTATTGCATTCCTCTAGAAATTTTAGAAAGGTAACTTTTAGAAAGAATTATTTTCTTTCACAGCTTCTAATAGATCCTGTAGATCTGTCACAAAACACATGAGAATCAGGTTAGTTGTGATGTGCCAAGAGCTCTGGCTGAGGCCAGAAAAAGCAGAATGAATAGGTGGGTAGCGGGAGACATCAAACACCTGCACAAACTACTGCTCGAGTTAAGCATTTCCCAGCTTAATGATTTATCATTAAGTCTGTTCAGAAATATTATGATGTCAAATCCGTTAGTTTCTGAATTCTAGTTTGTGTGACTAAACCATGTCTGTTCCTGTTGCCAGTACATACATATATGTACACACATATATATAGATGTGTATATAATTATGTGTTTACAAAGGGGTTTGTGTGAATAACAACTATACCGCATATGCACACAGTTGTGACTGTAGCCTCTCCGGTGACTTCCGTACTAACTTCTATTGGCAACAACACATAGTAATTTCAACAAAGATGGGATGATGGGGTGTTGCTGTGTACCCTGAGTCTTTGCCAGGTGTTACTTTCACTTGTGCCAGCCAAAGTGTACCGGTGTGCTACAATTACACCTTCATTTTTACCGTATCAGCACTGCCTCAGAATGAAAGGGATTTGCTGCTTTAATTGTTTGATTACACAGTGCATGAATGTAATGGACTTCTGGTCAGTAACAGGGACTTGCAGGCAGTCCTGCCATACAAACGTGTTCTAGTAGCATTTGAGCTGGATAACCGCATGGCCTTTTAATTTATAAAGCACTATGGATGTCTGCATGTAACAGCAGCTAGGGAGATCAGTCTCTTTCTTAATCTCAATAAAATTCTATAACCAAGCCTTTTGCTTTCTTTTCCCCTCAAAAGGAATCCAACGAAGCTCTTATTCTTTATCAAATAAAATCAAGGTTTATCTGACCATATCTTAAAATTATTTCATTTAAACAAACGTGTTCACTTCTGATTTTGACTATTCACATTGTCATGTTATGCTACTTACCTACTACATCTTTCGTCACAGGTTTTAGTTTTCAGTTTCTGGATCAGGTGATCTACTAAGTCAGACTCTAAAATCCTTTTCTCCGTCTGTCTGTCTTTCTCAAAGGATTTCACCTATGATGTAGTTCAGTGGTTCTTAAGATTGTTGATTCTTAAAATGGCATATGAATAAACTTATAAAATTTAATCAAAACCGAACTGGATTATTCACCTGTTAAAGATTAAGCAGTCAAAGGTAGGAAGCTATCATCATTACCAATCAATCACTACCAATTAAATCTCTGATTAGATTTATATTTTTTTCAGCCAACTAATTTCCTCTGCACTCCCAAAGCTTAAACTGGCTTGGCTACTTGTATTTGATATGTGATAATTTTTTTTAACAGAATGGTTTATAAGTGCAAATACCATATTAATAATAGCATATTAGGTTTTGGGCTTTTTTTTTTTAGTTAAGGAATTATGTTAGAATAAGGCTTGCCTTTCAGTTTGCAAAAGTTAGACTCAAACATTCAAAACTTAGAGTATCTGCTCTATCTTTACTGGGAAGAGATTAAATTAGTAACACACCATTCACCTCATTAGCATGTTCTTTGTTGGTTTTGCTTCAGTAAAGCCATATTTAAAAGAACGCTCTCTAATAGCCTTGTGAAAGACATTGATATATTGCATTCTCATCATCAAAATCTACTTGTTCATACAGTTACTGCACAGGTACTTGCTATCTCTGTTAAAATGACAAGGAGAATGAATAACAAGGGAACAATATTTTAGTAACGCACATTGGCTAGGTAACATGGTTATGCCAGATGCTGTCAAATGGTTACTTTTTTTTCAGTCAAAGAATGCATCTTTATTCAAAGAATAGTGATCTTTTTCCTAATGATCCATAAACAAGAATATTTTAAAACTTTTAACTTCTAAAAAGGTACCAGAACCACAGGCTGCAGAGCACAGAAGGTGATATGTTGTGACACAGTCCAGTCTTTCCAACTTAACCTTAGCTTACAGAGATGAGCAGTGCAGTTCAGACTCTGCCTGTTTGAACTACCTGGATTTTTTTTAGATTTACGTTTTAGTTACATTCATTTTGTAACATGGAAAGCTGCCAATGGGAAAGATCACTGAGTCAACCAATTTATTTTGTAGATTCAAAGAAATCAGAGATAACAAACTTCTTCCATGTTAAGACACTGATGACTCAAAATCAAGCAATGTTTGCGCCTATTTTTGGACCTGCCTAGAGGAAAGGAGATCTGTGAATAACAGTGTTACAGAGGGATAAAAAGCAGGCTTCTTCAGCTGCTACTTAGCAACTGAAGCTGTATTTACCTGAATTCTATCCACTTAAATACTTTATTGAAAATAATCATGATCTTAGAGAAATAAAAAAAAAAGTGTAGAACAACAGATTATAAATCTGAAACAGCACCAAGCACCCTCTGGTCCCACACTTACCTTCACATGACTTCCTTCTTTATCTGACACAAGAGCCACATATGTAATCCCAGAGCATCTGCAATATTCCTGCAGTTCTTCCTGGGACTAAAAGGGAAGGGGAGTGGGACAGAAATTTGACAGATGATAAAACGATCACTTAAGTAATCAAAGTTTCCTGTCCTTTATTAAAATAACTTGATATGCAGCAGTTACACTAATTATAGAAGCTTCTGAGAGAGGAAAGCATTATTGACAAGTCCAGGAGGTGAAACTTCATTATGCATGTATTTATCCACCTAATGCTCCTTAAAAATTGAAATCTGTCTAAGTCTACACTAGACAGAGAGAATGCCTAGGCCCTGCAGTCCTGGTTCCCACATGGAAGGGCTAGCTGAATCTGGAAGTGCAGGGTCTAGACAACTAAAAATGTGCAATGTAATGTCAATCAAACAGTTACCACCCCTCTGCAGCTTTCAGTAATAGCTCAGTCCTGCATGCCTGGTACTCTGTCATGAAAGCTGACTCCAGCTGGGTTTCATGTAAACCTGGGGCTGACATACATCATTCTCAGTGCTGAGCTTACTGAAGGACTTGCTATGCTAACTTGGCAGTGGGTTGCATGACAGCATTAGACAGAGGCAAGAACTACCCAAATCTTCATTCCTTCAGAATCTCAAAAAGAAGAGAACCCAGGGTGATCATAGGAAAAGTGTAACGATCTGGATTTTTTTCAGTTTTGAGGGATTGAAACTGTCGGAAATATTATGGCAAAAGACTACAAAAGAGTCAGGCAATTGAGTGAGCTCAAAACTGCTCTGCAACACATGCCTCAGACTGGGCAACTGCACAGTGTTTCTTTTGTTAGTCACCACCTGGCACACTTAAAGGTGAACCAGGCTCATAATCCTCAGGTAACTGCTACCACTATTAAAAGGGACTTCAGCATTGCCATGTAGCTCATGACTCCAGTGAGGTAGTAGTGGCTAAAGGTCTGCTTGGTTTCAACTGAAGAAGAAAAAAGGGCACAACTCAGCTTGCCACTTTCTCCCTCCTACCACACCTCTCTCCAGGGACTACATGGGGACCCCAGAGCATATCTAGTACCTTAGTTTACTAAACCATTTTTCTAACAGTAGAATGACGTCAATATTCCCTCTGTACCGGATAGTCTTCAGCCACCTGGATATATTTAAAAGTTGATGCTACTGTTCCATTCCAGATGTGCCCTTTCTTAAGGATTAACTCATTAATTCAGGGATCCTACCTGCAGCCCTCATTGAAAGGAAAATTTGTTGCCTTCACTGGTACAAAATATACTTCTGCTTTGAAGCGTTCTCACTTCACTTAATTGGAGCTAACTGGCCTCATTTTATATTCATTATGTGACTTTCCCCCTTGATTTCAGCAGGTCTTGGACTCCACACTCGGTGTATTAGTAGGGAAGGTCACTTAATTCCTCTGTGCTCTGAGGAGCGCATAAAGATCGCCCATCACACTTTTAAAGACTCTGGGAGGTAGAGAGGAAGAATGCTGTGAGGCCAGTGAGGCTTTCTTAACATTATTGTATCTGAATAGCACCCTACATGCTCAGTTTTATGAGTCTGTAATTCAATAAAAACTAGGAAAAAATTGAAAAAGGATGGTCTGAGGCTGCACTAATCTTAGAGAACAACAATATAGTTAACACATGGAGATAGAAATTGTACCTGGGACCAGTCATACATTATTTCGGCTGGAATTCCGGCAGTCCAGAGTTTCTGAACAATATTGATAGCTCTACCCATTGACATCTGACCAACACTTACAACCAGCAGGTCACACGAGCTGACAGAAACCTGAAGGGAAAGTAAAAACAAGGGGAATGGTATTAGCCACAAGACCGCCTTTTCCCCTTCATAAGGCAGTTAGAGTAACAAAGAAGGATAAAAACACTAGTGTTTTTCAAAATGCATCAAGCCGAAAAAAAAAGGAGTTAGATCCACCTCTTTTTAGAGCAACAATCTACCTAAGCATGTTTGAAAGTCACTGAAGCTTTATCTTTGACAAAAAGCGTCTGCATAGCCTCAGCTTGCAAAGTGTCCTAGACTATTCTGTTCTTTCCTTCCCACTCTGCTTAGCAATGTTAGTTTGTTCTTACAAAGAAAAGTTAATAAAATACACATTCCACAGCCAAGCGAAATTGTGTGACATTGTACAAAGTAGTCCATTTTCTTAAGTTTCCTTCCATCTCCACCTTCTATACTTTTATAAATGGAGAAGTAGTAGTGGCAAAGTAACACTTATTAGCTAAATATCTACAATTGTACTCTTCCATCTGAAACAATCCACAGGCTGAGAAAAATGTTCCATTTAAATTAAAAATAAAAGGGTATAAAGCCTGAAGATCCTCTCTTCCCCTAATTCTTATTTTACTAAATAATTCTATGTAGAAAAACACAGATGAAAACAGGTCATCTTGATGTTTGCTGTCTATTTCAGTATAACACATCTAAACATCTTATTTTTTGCCCATCTGTGGCTACAATTAGGTTACTGAACTGTTAGGAATACAAAAAACAAACAAAACCCCCCACCTCCCAAAAGGCAGACTTACAGAATCCTCCACACTGGAAACAGCAGCAGTTATTTTATCTATAGCTATGCTGACTCCAACAGCTGAAGGAACTGGTCCTACTGTCTGCGGCCCTCTAAATTGTGGAATCTCAAAACAAGACAAAAACAAAATGGAAGACCCAAATAGTTATCTTTGCAAAATGTCAAAAAGGTTTTTCACAGTTTTTAAAAAATCTGAATTCATTAAAAAAAAAGAGATGAGCACATACCAGATGATCATATCTGCCCCCTGCGGCAAGAATTTCAGGCACAGTTCTTTGTCTTCTTTTGATGTATGCTATAAACTGAAAGATAATACCATTGTGCTGCTGTATTTTGTAAACTAGTCCCAGATTTATAGAAACCTGTAAAATAAAAATGAATATGTGTACAAGACCTTCACGAATATTACTGGTTAATAGAATTAATTTCCTATTAGCAGTATAGATTGAAAACACTGTTCTCACATAAGGAAGACATATGGGAACAGTCCTTATCTCCAAAAATTTAAAATACAATTAAAAATAAGGAAATGATGCTTTAATCTTCAAGCTTCCCAAGGGACCCATAGTACAAAACCCAATCAGCAAGCCTCAAGGAAGGTGGAGGAGGGGAGGCCTTTAGTAGTCATCAGCTTTCTGTGTTTTTGAAATATTTATAGTTTGTTTCAAAATTTAAAAAATTCCTTTATGCTCTAGGTAATGCCTTCAGTTTTGGTTGGGGGCAGGGGGGAAAGTCTGTGTGTCATTAGATAGAAATTAAGCCAGAGACTTCTGACCGGAAGAGGTCTTACTCTTAAAAGGCATCTTTCTTTTTAAGGGTGGGGGGGGGGTGGGGGGGGGGTGGGCGAAAATCATCAATGTCAGTATTCTTACTTGACATCAAAAGACACTTTGATGTGCTTTTTCTATTCTAAAATATCATTACTTTGTTTCCTGGCAAGTTACAAGGCCCAGCAGCCTATAAATCCATTCATTTATTAGCAGAGTATTTTACAGACCTGAAGCTTTATTCCAAGTTGCTTTAACAGACCAATGATTTCCTCTAAATCCTTCATGCCATGCTTCAACAGCTGAGTGACACCTGGCTTTTGTTTTATCATTGTGTTTAAAAATGGAAATACATTGCTTGCTTCTCCCTTCTGCTCAATGAACCTGTAGAGTCGAGAAAGCTAAAACCAAAAATGAAATAAAAAAAACATAGGTTGCACCACTGACAGTGCCCATAATAGCTCACATCTAAAAAACATGAAAAATATTTGACTTGGTGTGAGTAAAATATCTGCCTTTTTTACTTGTTTTGCCCAGCAGCCTGTTTTTACCTAGTTGAGTTGAGGAAAGGAATGGACATGCACAAGTCTTGTCAGGGCTAACATCAACTCTTTATGCACATTTGCCAACATTTGCAGACAATTTTTTTTTAAAGTTTCTCTCAGTTTGTTTTACTAAATACCACTGTACAGTATTCCATTTACCCTTTAGTTGTTTCCACAGTCTGAAAAATACATTTAAAAGAAGAAACAAACTTTGACAGTTACAATACTGACTTTCAGAGAGAACAGAGAACAAAGATCAGACCACTTCCAAAGAGACTCATCTATTCTAAACAGCAGATATAACAGTTTATTTTTCTTACTCTGGTTAATTAAATTGGAAAGTAAATAAAATATTACTGACTTTTGGCAAGTTACAGGGAATTTAACACCGAATTAAAATTACTTACACTATTTGACGTGAGAGAAAGATTACAGAATTTGGCTTCTACTTCTCTTTTAGTTAGCTTTTCAGTCTACAAGAGAGACAGATTCAAATATATTCAACAACCGAGTTACCAAAAAAATTACTATTGCTGAGAAGAATCAACACACAACTTTTCAATACCTTTAATTAAAGGTTGCATTTACAAACTGCAATAATACTTATTGTTTTTTTTCTTTTACAGTAACAGATTTTCCACCAATCTTGTAGTGAGGCCATATTTGGCTTGGTTTCAAGAAGCAGCAAAAAGTATAAAAATACTAACTTTGTTGAAAAGCACTTCTGCAACAATACTGAAATGCTTATGTAAATTAATAAACAAAAAAAAGAATAAAACGAAAGGAAATAAATCCCAACGAAATGCCATTTTTAAATGCTACCTTAATTATTCAAATTACTTTCATCTATTTTCTCTGCTTATAAGGTAGAAAAGACCAACATGATATTAACATATATTTTAAAGTTTTTATTGAATAGACTACCAGTTCTTAATTATACAAGTGAATAATTCTCTCATAAATACACATTTTAAAATCACCTTAAAACATCCCAGTCCAGAAGTAACAGAAAAGTAATTAATCTAAGTTTACAGCCCAAAGATAGCCAGCCTTTTTATGTATCAACAGAATATTCCTTGTTATGCTGGCAATGGGCTGTTACTCATTTTTAGACATAGCTCCACAAAAGAAGATACTCTACAGTGATGATTACAGAGATTAGATTAATAACTAATATCTTACCACAGCATCATACAGAATGATGTAGACTTGATTGAGTTTATCCTCTGGTATCCCACAGTGCAAAAGTATAGCTTTCAGTAAGGCAGTGTGGTTCAAGTAAATACCGTAATTTCTTTCCTAACGAAGGGTAAGAAAAAGGGAAGAAAGAAAGAAAAAAAATTTTACCTGAATTCCATTTTGCTTTACAAAAAAAAAAAGTTTCCTAAACATTTAATAATAGTTCAAAACTAACTTCAGACCTCTCCTTCCACCACCTTACCTCCTGTCTATAACTAAAGAATGGCAAGGCTTGTCCCACTCTGCAATAACCACTTGCCTGACAGAAGAAAGATGTTATTTCAATGGCACTTTAGGGATTCAATTAATATTTCCTTTGCATGCAAACCTATGTCTCATTTTAAGTTTACCTACGAAACATATTTTTGACTTAAATGACAGTGTTCTATAACTGACTACTGATAAAATATGAGAACAGTTCTGTACTTGTTAAGGTTAAAAGAACTATCCTTTTAAACACATTAGTCTAAATATTTACTTAGATTAAAATTTTAGGATGGAGAAGAGAGCAAAGGGGATGATTAGAGAATCTACCTGTAGCACTGAAAACTCTTGAATGATTTCTGAAATGGCATAAATTGTTTCTGCTATAGGCAAAAAGCTATTTCCAGTAGATGTAATGATGTCAAATGCACATTCTAGGAGTTCTTTGGGATGACAGCGGTCTAACTTCCGAGGTCTGAAAACTCGCTCTATACAGTATCTAAAGGAAACATTGAAGAATGAATGAGCATCTGCAGTGGTCGCTGTCATAAAGCATGGCATCTGTGCAAAACTTCACCTCTACGTCCCTTACCTTTTCAAGTTTGATATATTATTTCTAGCTACAAATCTTGCAAAAGGAATCTGAAAAACAAAATACATGAAAATTGTTGAAACAAAACATTCAGTTTGACTAGGTTCTGAAAATGGAGATGAACTACTACCGTGCAGTAACACTTGTACTCTCACACGTATAAAAACACCTTAAATATTTGCCGTAGCCAAGCAATATTAATCTAGTCACCCTTGCTGCAAGTTTTAAATAAAAACATCCCCCCACCAGGTTCCTAGAAGAGCTTGGAGAGGGACACAAGGACATTTCTTAATTACCCTAATGCATGCAAAATGCATCATAAATCAACTATGAGCATATTAAAATGTACAAGCAGGTATTTTGCTGTTTATGTAAAGATATAAAGGAGTATTTTTTAATAAGTCTTTGGTCAACACATTTTTCAAAAGAAGCAATTCCAACAGAAAGACCAATTTGGTAGATCCTGCACAAATCCTTAATTGTGACTCATATTGTATAGCTTGATGTTATAAATGCAAAGGAAGGGTAAGTCAAACTGACCTTAAATTAATGAAATGGAATATAAAAAGTCAGGTTCTTTAACCGTCAATAATAAATTAAGTGCAAGGTAATTAATTAGGCCAACATTGCATATAATTGGGTATTACTAATAGAGGAATCCCAGACAGTAAAATTTGAACTGCGCAAACAGCAATTCCCCTCAAGAGCAGAATGATCCTTTGACAACATCTGTTTGAGGAACATAAAACTAGACAGACTGTTACCTGCATTCTCTATAAAGACATGTAAATAAGAAAGGGACAGGAATATTAGAATTTTCACTGGTCATCAGAAAAATCTTTTCTCTCATATGTGCAAGAAAAAAACCCCAAAAACCCACAAACCAGCAGCAACATCTATCACATTTCTAATATGGCATTACTTTCACCTATGTAAAACAAGCAAACAAAAAGAAGAAAAAAAAAAAGTCTATTTCTTGCCTATGTGGTCAGGGCTCCAGCTGTCAAGACCAAGGGCACAGCGTTAACAGACACTTAAAGATACACTACTTCAGCAGTCAGAAGTATAAGCCTAAATCAAATCTGTGACTAGTGAATCAAAGGTATCTACAAACACCAGAGCACTCTTCAAACCCAGCTTTGCCTGAGAGATGATACTACTTACTCTGAGGTCGTAAGGAAGCATTACCAGCATCCCGCTGTGATCCATGAAATACGAAGCTTCATTATGTTCATATACTTTTTTATTTCTGGGCATTAGCAGTGGAGTATGCAGCTTGATGGCTCCTGCACAAAACCAGTAAAATACTATTATCTCCATTTCTGAAGTAACATCTGCTTTTTACAACCTCATGAACAACCTTGCAGGGCATGATAATCTCAACCAATACCTTTTAAAAATTACATTATTTTAAGTGTCCTTAATAGACCTTCCTCTTCCACTGTTTAAAGAAAGCCATCAAACAAACTTTGATGTTCTATCCTGCCTACTTCTTGGGCTCAGCAGGCAGCCCACAGAGAAACAGAGGAGAACTGCCAATTCCACAGCCCCAGCAGAATCCTCACCTTGCCCTCCCTCTTTAAACACCACCTTTCACAACAGTGTGCATATGGAACAGATGAGAAACTCTACAGATACCAGTAGTACTCTTTTGGTCCAGAGGCACTTCCAGAGAGAACAAATATTGTTCAGACATGTTGCATCCTGTGTCTCAAAAACGTACTTGACTTCTCCTTACTTGACTTTGCATTTCTCAGTTTCTCATTCTTTTCTATTGCCAAACCCTGATCATGCTTAATCATTAGGAAATCTCCCAGTTTCTATTTTAAAATTCTCTATTTTTATACAAAATAGCATCACGAACACCTATAAAACAGTACAATTTATAACATCTCAAATGTGACAGCATGTGCATAAATTTTCTTCCTCTCTTAAAAACTAAATTTTAAGGAAATACTATTACTGATGACTGGATAGAGTCCTGGAAAGAAAAATCATCAAAGACTACAAAACAGCATTGCACCGACTCTGGCTCAGGAAGTTCCTGAGCAGCTAATCATTGTTAAGAGCAGTATTACTGAAAGTACCACTATACACTTGCTTTGCTTCCATATTCTTTCTTAGGCTGTTCTCATTCTGGCTATGTTCAAGGAGAGGTTACTGTGCTACATGGATGGTTGGTCTTTCACTATAGAGCTAGTCTTGTATTCAAATCCAGATTTTACCTAACACTTCCTACCTCTAAAAGCTCATTCAGACTTGTCAGAACAACCAAATACATTCGAAGATATAATTAAGATTTTAAGATATAATTAAGATTAAGATATAATAAGATTTTCACTGTTCCTTCTGTAGAAAATTTAAATCATTCAGATTTGAAGTTAACAGCTATTACTGGGATGCTGAAATAACAGCAAAAAACAATATAAAACTTCAAATGATATGCAACCACTGAACATACTTTCTGACTCATATGATAGCAGTAAAACCATTCCATTCTCTTAAATCCACTCAATCACAAAAAAGGAAATGAATGACTTTTGTAAACACACCCACCGTGTCTTTTAAATATCCGGCTGACAATCTCACATACATGCTGCTGTATCTTGGCTGCCCAAATAGAAAAACTACCCTGAAACCATCACAAATAAAAAGTACATATATAATTCATATGCCATGAACACTCCATGTAATATAGGCAATCATTTCATGTAATATAGGCAGTAAGCATTCTGCTATCTTGTCCCACTATAATAAATTGTGCTGCTTACATAATAAAAAATAACTACAGCTATACAAAGCATTACTGTACTGTGTTACCTTGTACTACTTTAGATTTAGAAAGATTTAGAGGTTGAGAAACCGAAAAGGATTACTTTGATTGACGTGATTAGAAGGGCAAGAAAACAGTCAGAGGCAACACATTCCGTTGGCAATCAGATGCAACTACCATTAGTTTGACAGGAATTCAGAGTAAAGAAAGTAATCATCTGGACATAAGCTTAAAACTTTAGCCGCTGCAATCAAACACTGCTCATTTCTTCACTGAAGAATGAATGTAAGGTTCAAATGGGAAGTGGTTATTCAAGCCCACATAGTACAGACTGTAGATTTAAATAGGAACTAATGTAAAGGTTAACCTTAAGAGATAATGCAATTCTCTCAAACATGTTAGAGTACACCCATATAAAAATTTTTTTTTAAATCCAACACAGGGGAAAAAACCCCACGCATCCCCTAAACACCTACAAACCTTCAGCATATCACTGTCATAGGTATAGTCTATAGCTGGAGATATACGCTGTGAAAATATCTGACTCATCATAGTCCGGTACGCCTTTCCATCCACGTTTGCTAAGGTATGGTGGAGTACTTCATGGAGTTCAGACTCTTCCATTTGTGGTGGTGGAAGATGTTCACTTTTTAACAGCTCCACAGCTGTTGGTCGTGCTGCAGGATCATGGTTCAGGAGCCATGTAATAACTGATCTCTACAAATTAAATCAAAATTTTATAGTTTAAAAAAATAGTATATATTAGCAGTATTTATGACAAACTACTTAGATCACATTAACAAAAAAATTATGAGACTCTACAGAGGACAAAAAAAAGCAGGATCTGAATCTTTGGGGTGGATATTCTTTGCTTATTAAATTCTAAATAACTTTTATTGCGTTATTGTCTGAATAAAATTTACTAAAACACAAAAATTATTAGAAATGTGCTTCCTGGGATGACAAAATATGTAGGATCCTTTGTTGTTCTAGGTTATGCTAGCTCTGCCACCTCTTTATCCACAAAGTTAAGAGAAAGCAGAATCTTATGCGTAACAACGAAGATTTTAGAGTTACACATATTAAAGAAGGGGGAATCTTCCTGGTGTATTTCAGTAAACCGTACAAGATGGAAACATATTTATGGTACTAGTACAGGCAGATTGCTGTTTCACAGGCATAACAGACAAAAAGCTAATGCTAATGGTCAACAAAAGAGTCCACTAGCACAAGGAAAGAGTTATCTAGATAGTCCAGAAGAGATTACACTGCTCCTTATCACTTCATTTCTCTGCTATGGAAGGATCCAGAACAGCTCTTGGTAGCTCTTTTCAAACTCAGAGCAGTCAATTTAGCTTGCATACCTCTTTCTGTTCTGTGGCACAGATTTCTTTCTAAAGTTTAAAGTTAAGAGTTAAACAATATCGCTGCCATTTGTATGAGCCTAAAAAGTCAAAATTCTCCCTCAGAGCTTAAAAGGTATGCCAGTGAACTCTGCATTTCTTCATGATTGTGCTCGGGGAATTTTGTGGGTAAGTATGTTTGTATGTCAACTTATTATATTTTTTTGAGAATTTTTTTTTCTCCTTACTTTGTTCTAGTCTCATGTAATAAGAACTTGGCAGAGATTACTAATTTAAAATTAAGTGTGAAAAATGATAATTAACATATCTTGACAGGGAATACCTAATAGTTAAAACATCTTCAAAATTACCTGCTTTGCATGCTTGACTTCATCGAAGTCTTTAGGAAATACAATAGTGGGCTGTAAAAACAAAAAACAAAAACAAAACCCACATTTGAATGATAACAGGCAGTCCAGCTTGCTCAGGCTAGTCTTATTTTTAAATTCTACATATTTAAACTGAGAAACTAAGTATTTTTATTGCCCATGGGCAAAAAAACCAAACAGAAAAAACCCACGTGGCAAATTTTATTTGAGGAGCTAGAAGGAATGAGAATGCCACTGAAATGCTTTTATGACATTTTGTACAATGAAGATACAACCCATAATCACCAGCATTTACTAACTACAAATACCAACTGGTTCCTGAGAGAGACCCACCGGGTCTAAACCTAGGTGTACTAAAGCCAGGATGGCTTTATCTGACATTTACACCTCTAATGTTTTGAACTATAAAAATTAATATCACAGATAGAACACTGACTGATGGTAATACCATTAGGGAATCCACAGTGCATTAAGGGAATGTCAGTACCAGCTCCAATTTTATTCTTCACTTTTTATTATATATTTTATAAACTTGTTTTAAGCACTCCCTGTAGAAACACTTTTGCTATGTTTTGCATCCTTTTACTTCTCTTAACAACTATTTGATGCACACAGTTAGTACCTTTTATATCTGTGGACTTACCAGTCTTAGCTGACCAAGAACAAAGATCCTTTCTGATGCAGTACTCATGGGGTGGTAAGACATTTCAAAGAACATTATACCCAGACTGAACAGATCTGCTTTCTAAGGAAGAAAAAAAATGGACACTTAAATGTAATACCTGTGAATTTTCTGCAGAAAATGACAGCAGGGAAAAAAATGTTTTGGTTAAATTTCACAGTATATTACAGCTGGAGAGAGGGGTGGGTTTTGGGGATTTTTTTGTTTGTTTGAATGCTTTGTTAAATGACACAATCCATCGGGATTTGTTAGACTTCAATGCCTTCTATAATCACAACACTGCCATGACGTAAAGGTCTTCCACTTCAAGAACATTCTTGCTTTGAAATTCAGCTCATCTCTGCATATAAACAGGATCCTCTGATGACAAAATGCACTCCCACCTCCCAAAAATCAGGAGTCCAGGACAGCAACATATACTTCTGATGATGACATTTTACTGTAACTAAAGACTGTGAGATTTATATCCTATTAATTTATAAAAGTCCGCCATGATTACCTTCTTACAACTTGAAGTCGCTTGCACCTAGTCATGGTACAACACATGGCTGCAGCACAGGCAGAAAAACTGACTTGCCCACCTCTTTCTACCCTTGGTCTCCTCTTAAAGAAATATTTCTCATTCCCTTGCTTATTGCAGCAGTCCCACCACACGCTGTTCCACTCTGAATTCAACTTTGTTGAGCAGGAATGACCTAAATTGTACCTGGTACCTTAGATTCCATGCTACCTTTTTATTAAGTCTAGTCTGATCATACCTGATTGTATGTAGACTTAGTGCTTCCTTGGACCTCTGGGCTGACATACAGTGCGGTGCCAACCATCCCTGTCAAGTTACCTGCGTGGCAAAAGATGAGAGTACTAGTTTCAAGAAAGTGGGAGAGAAATGCAGCATCAAAGTAAAGAAAAACCTCACTCATCTTCTGTCCTCATTTCTTTCAGGTTGGAATGCAGTCCTTACTAAAAGAGACCCAGTCGAGAACAGTTTGCAAAACAGACAGTTCTTACCTTCACACGTCAAGTATCTGTGTTTGTCTATAGTAGCTAAACCTATATATTGCTTTACAGAATTGTAATAGGTCAGCACATAAATGATACAACTAAATTTCACTTCCATTACACTCATCTTGAGACACACAATGTACTAAAGTTTTCTCAAAACACAAAATTTAGCCTGTTATGGAAGGGGTCAAAAAAAAAAAACCAAACCCAAAAACCCAAAATAAAAAAACACCAAACAAAAAAAACCCCACAAACCCAAACCCCAATCAGACAAAAGTCCCAGAAGTCTTGAAATTGTCCTGTACAGGCGAGAGAGCGGAAGTGCAGATGGAACAGATATACAGGATCTCTATATACCTCATCATGAGAAAAGCACTGATCTATGGCAGAAGGCTAGCAGTGGAAGGAAATTCATTTTTAGGTAACAGTCAAAACTACCAGATTAAAGGTAACATATCTACCCAAGAGTTGGTGGTGGGTTCCCCCCCCCCAGTAAAAAAGGTTTTATTTTCGAGGAATTAATTGGAAGTTTTAGCAGAGTATGCAAGACTGCAGAATATTAAGTGTTTGTTTAAAATCATTCAGAAAAAGCTACTATGTAAACTAACCTGATGGGTCAGACATAGCAGAACTACCTGAGTGATCTTCTTGTTTAGAGACCACCTGAAATCAGGTAAACAGACACATTGTAAAAGGCACTTGAAATGCTTCTGTTGGCTTTTCTTGCCACTTTGGCTGGCAGTATGTGGTTTAATTCTAGAACCTTAGAAATTAAAAAAGTTTATGACATTCACAATATGAAGTCCAATGAGCACTATGTTTTTATGTTTTATTTTCATCTTTCATGTTATTATTTCACCAAATTCAAGTTTTCTTCATTCACTTTCGGCTGTACTTACTGCATTTGCTGGATGATCTGTAGCTAAACCAAAATCACCGATTTTGACATGATCATCTGAATCTAAAAAAATATTCACAGGTTTCAAGTCTCTGTGGATCATTCCCTGTTACAGCAGGAGAACAGAAAAAAAGACCCAGAAAATATTAAAACAATAAACACAATTCAAAATAAAACTCTCTTTATAATAGACTGGAAAATTGTATTACATACTTTTATTACAGTGGGAAATATACTGTGTTAAGTCAATGATAATTAATTTTGAAGTAAGACTACAGTCTGTAGCCCAGAAGCTAGGAACAATTTTCAGTGCCACCAGATACCTAACAAAACCTTTTTAAAGGTGGTCAAATTTTTGTAACAAAGGGAAAAATCTGAAGTGGTTCATAATAAAATTCAGGTGTATGATAAAATATTCTAAACCCCTAGAACAGATTAATAATGGAAAGGGCAAGGAATGAACCTTGTTAATAAATGCCCAGAAATGAATAGACTATGAGGAAACCCATACAGAAAGAGGCATAACATAGATATTATGGACAGGTCATAACTACCATATTTACTAACCTTTTCATGGATGTAAGCTAACCCATCTAAAATTTCTCGGAAAAGCCTCCAAAGCCGACTGGTGTCTTCATATAATCCTTGGTCAATAGTATCCCTTAAGGTGCTCTTTTCACAGTACTCCATCTTCAGTTGTGCATATATAGGGGACAGAGGGAAGAAAGAGCAGTTTTGTCAAGAAAAGAGACCATCAGAAACTTGTATCTGTGTGCATTTCAATGCCTGGTTCTGCAACACACAGTTCAGGAATAAATAATATCACCAAAACATTCAGATGTTTGGAATTTTCCCAAGAGCTGCCTTTTAGCTAGAAAACATGCATTCACTTATGGGTCCTATCCCATTTTCTGGGACAATAGTATGAGCTTGTAGAATAGTGTACTCTCTAACATAAATGTTAAAACCAAGGTGAAACCAGCCAAGCCATAACGTAGGTTTAAGCCAAACTTCAAAGAATCTCTGGCTTTATTTTACTTGGCATCTTAACTGCTTATATTATGAATAAACATAACACATGCAAACAAGCTTATTAAAATCTAATTCCATCTAATCATATCTTCCTTCCAGACAAGCTCTAGCATTAAGTGCATTATAAAAAACTGCACATCACCACAGAAGAGTTAGTTATGATAGTCGACTTCTCCCAGAAACAGTCTAACTCCCAACACAAAGGAGATATTGTCAGTAGTAAAGCCTGAAGTTGCAAACCTGCAGGAATTTTATTTTGTGCCTACTGTTAGGGCCATAGAACGGCTTTGCAGATTACTGTTTTCTGTTAAAAGGAAGTGCATACACAATGTAGTGCCTCTGAAGAGAACGAGGAAATTTTCACACCTGTGAAATACAACTTCCCCTCTGGAAGTTAATACAGTACACTTCAACTTCACATTGGGAATTAACACCATAACCAAACTTAAGAACACCAGCTACAGTGTTAGGGGGTTGGGATGGATATTCTGAACAAGTAACAGGAACAAGGCAAAACAATGCTTTGGAAGCCCCGGACTCAAAAAGGTTGGTTGGTTGGGTTGTTCTAAGGTTAGGTCAGGAGTTGCCAACTTCTACTCGTACACAAGCAACACCAGCGATTCCATTACACACTATGGCACTACAAATCTGTGCTCTCTCTAGGCACAACTATAGAGCCTCAGAAGGCCTAATAAGCCATGTGTGCTGCGCAGTGTCTTCCACCAGCAAAGCCTTTCAGAAAATCTGTCTATTGCAAAAACAACATTGAACTCACTCTCATTTGCATTTTTTAAGGGTCATTACTTTTCTTATGAAAACCAGCAATTAATCTCTGCAGGTTGGAATAAACAATATCCTTTTATCTGAAAATGCAAACACATTTGCACCTGAATGTACAGGTAATGCACTGTCTGAATGATTGATGTTCTGTCTTCTTCTCCATGGCTATTCTTCTCATTGCCTTCTTCATCCTTTATCACAACAAAAGTAACAGAACAGTTATCTACAGGAAGCCGTCTAGATTTTTTTTTTACGCATACTACTATTTTTTAATGGCTGGAACACATTGAAGAGAACTCACCTTCTATGGCTAGGTTTGAATAAGAGCAAAATAATATATTGACATTTTTGTAATGCCACTGCTTCTAAATAAACTAGAAAAACAGGTGTGACCCAACTCTCATTTTCAAAGTGAGAATGAGTAATATTTTGCCGTCATTAGATACTGCAGGAAAAACATTACAGAAGATCTGGATGAAACCTAAATCTCAAAGCGTGTCACATTTAAAAAACAAAACAAAACAAAAACAAAACAAAGAAACAAAACCAAAAAACCCCCACCAAACTGAAATATACAAAGTTTACTGAACAGAATTAATAATGCAACCTTCACCCCCAACCAACAATTTTGATATAGTGTATCTATAGACATAGTGACAAAAAAACGCAGTCATATTATTAAATTATGTATTGAAAGCTTTTTCATGCCAATGTACATTACAACAGAAAGAGGAAGGAGATGAAGCTTTAAAAAGAGCATTTTCAAGACCATCAGTATTGGCAATGACAGATTCTAGATGCTGTAGCTGTAGTACAGTGCACAGACTGTTCACAGCAAGTGCTGTGATAGAAAAATCTTAAAATCAACTAAAAACTTACACATTTTTCTGACTTCCCATCTCTTTTTGACTGCTAGCAATATGCATTGTCACCACTTTCAAGAAGTGGCTAGTATGAGCATACGTATTGGTTTGTATCATATAAAGAACAGAATTTCAACTTTCAAATGATGTAAGGCAATCTATATGGTTAACTGATAAATCATGTACATACTGAAGTGTTACACTTGCAACAACCAGGCTCATGACTATAAAGTGCAACTCACATTTAGCTCAACGAGCACTATGGGAAACAGAATCCAGATCAACTGCATCAGATGGATTTCTATGGAATGCAGCTCATGATGGCACAACATTTACTCTGATGGGACATAACCGTATATGGTTCTGTACTTATACCAGAAGTGAAACAAAACTTTCCAACTTATTTGCTTGCCAAAGACTATTTAATCATCTTTTTATTTTCACTAGCTTTATCTTTATACTTACTGGAGGATGACCTTTACTGTTTTCATCCTCGTTATCAAAAACTATTTCACTGTCAGAATCTGTGGTTGGCCTGTTTAAAAAAAAGAGAAAGAAAAAAAACCAAAAGTTTTGGGTACCAAGAAATATCTACTAAGAAATCTGTAATCTATTTGCAGAGAAAAAGAAAATCTAGGCTTCTCCTGAAGACCTTCCATATGCCTTAAAGATGCAAACCAAAACCAAATCCAAAAAAGTACCCTACTTGCAAAGCAACACTTCCTTTGACAGCCCAGTCTTTTAAAGGGAAAGTATATATTTGCATCACTAAAATTTAATTTCTGTATTCAATAAGCAAAACTGAGGCAAGTTGGCTTACTTACTTAAACAAAAAACAACATGAGTGAAAGAACCACTCCATACACAGTATGGAATATGTTAATAAAAATAAAAACAGAAAAAGAAAGAACAAGTGAAGTATTTTTCAGGATTTGTAATCTTTCTCTGTTATATTTTATTAAAACTTTACACTCAAGTTTGGAAAAGACCGTCCAACATGAAATAAGCAGTCATGCATTCTGACACAAATGGTAAGAAACTTCTAGAAGCCTAAACTAAAATTTTCCTCATACACTTACAGTTTTTAGCTACAAGTTTTCCTGAATATCCCTGGATATCTGACTGCTGGCAAATACACTGTTTTTGAATCAGGGGACAGAACGAAAACGCAGTGAGTGAACTACTTCTGACAGAAGTAGTGACAATGATAAGAGACACAAACTTGGAAAAACCAACTCTGTTCATGTTCCCTATAGTGCCAATACCGAAGACTACTTACAAAAGTGAATGCGAGAACACCCCATCACCATCATCGTCATCACTTGACTCCTGATCATCTCCACTGAATTTGTTGCTGGAGGATCTTTCACATGAAGTACTCCACTCAACTGAACTTGTCAAAACTGGAGGAGGAGCATTAGCTTCCACATCATTTGTCTCCTCAGCGGTAAGGATGAAGAGACCGGCTTTAGTGGGCATTCTCTTCTCTTCAGTTGTTTCAGATGATGACACAGTGGGAACAGGACTTTCATGCTTTTCTATCCAAGCATTGTAGTACCTCACAATATTCTCATGGTTCAAGCGGGAAAGTAATGTTACTTCCCCCTTAATCCTCCGAAATTGCTTGCTGGCAGGGTTTATGCGGATACGTTTCACAGCGTAATAGCAACCATCAAGCTTATTTCTCACCTGCAAAATTCAAATAAATCTGAAGTCAAATGCTTATAAATGCCTTACCAAGGAGAGACAGAAGTAGAATAATTTTGTGGAAGAGGAAGTTTTCCTTCCACCTGGGAAATTACTACAATTCAAATGCAAGCTTCCCCATTCTGACAGGCTTCTCACCAGACTGTCAGCAGCCTCTCACAAAAAAAACTTATCAGCCTATTCAATTCCAGATAAAAAGCACAACACAGGCACAGCACACTAGATGGTAATAAATAAAATCATGCAAACATTGAACATTTTGTTTTGCTTCAGAGAACACAAACACATCCCCAAAAAGGATTCCATAAAGGGAAATAATTTTTATACCATACCTTGATGACTGCTCCAAAAGCCCCTTTGCCAAGTAATTTTAGCTCTTCAAACTCATTGTAGTAGCGCGAAAATTGTCTCTGTGTTTCTTTGAAGAATGAAGCGCTGGATATCTGACTGCTGGGTACAACTGTCTCGATGCAATCTATACCTGCCGAATCTGTAATGAGGATATCAAAGTTACCACCACTAGCAGTATGGGGGTATGGGTATAAGGCACAAGGGACTGTCAAATAAGCATCAGGAAGAAGATAAAACCTAAATAACTTCAAGTGCAACTAAAACCTAAAATACAGAAGTGCTCTGCTGTGTAGAGTTAAGCTCTGGTACAAAGATAAACCTTAATACAGTTTTTAATTACTAACATTAATTATGCTGGACAAAGGAACTGATTCTCACAAGCACATACTAAGAGAAGAAGTCTCATTGGAGCAGCATCTTCGAAGGACAAAGTTAAATCTGACATTTACACCATATAAGAGGTGGATGAATTTACAGGTTTAATTACAGCATCAGCTTCTTCTACTGAAGAGACAACAGCAGTCAGTCCACCCCAGCTAGTCATGGGTATAGAAGTTAACTAGCTTAAAAGCTGGTATGGTCTTTAATGTAAACACTTGTGCAGTCTTGTGAAGCTCTAGCTCACAGCTCAATTATTCTGTTACTGCAGGCACGCAGTCCGCTTATTTAGCAGAACACAGAAAGAACCAAGTTTCTTACCATCTAGATTTTCTTCAGCTACAGGTATTTTCATTCGTGGAATGTTTATAAAACTATGTTGTAACAACTGCTGAGGAGTCCATCTTTCCTTATCTTCCAAGCAAACGCATCTGTCAGCAAACCAAGAAGAGAACTGTTCAAAGATCTATTCCGTATCAGGCCTAAATGTTCAAAGAGGTCTCCTTATATTTAAGAAATTATCACCTTTATCATTCAGGTGGGAATCAGAAGCAAAGACAGACTAAATGACTCATCCACAGTGACACAAAGTTGGTGGCAGGGCAGAGGAGAGCACCAGACCTGTTCTCCAGAATCCCATATTAGCAGCCTGAGCTGTGAGGGAGCAATCACCTCTTCTCTAAAAACTATAACTAGCTACACACAATTTAGCTGTTCTTTTAAAAACTGTTCAAGTCTTTAAAAAAAAATTAAAAAAAAAAAAAAAATCAAAGACAAAAAGATATAGGAATGCAACAAACATACTTTTCCAGAAAGTCTTGGAAGTCAGCAGGTAAACTGGTAGGAACAGCAACTGGATATTCCTTGGTTACTTGGCCCTGGCTGAGTGAAAGCAGAAGCAAGCCCAGACTCCAAACATCTCCTTTTTTTCCAGGTTTGCTGGGAAGACGATCCTCACTAAAACGAACTTTGGTTTGCTCAAAAACATCTGCTTTGCAGATATCAGCTAAGCGCTTGGAAATGCTGTAGTCTGTCACCTTGATGTTTCCTTCAGCATCTACCAGGATACTGGAAGCACAAAGAACTTTGTGCACTACTGAATTATTGTGCAAGTAGTCGAGAGCTGACAAGATCTGGGTCACATAATGGCGCAACCGTTCAATTGGAACAGGAGTCTCTTTGTGTAAGTATGTAGAAAGGCTGCAACCACTTATGTGTTCCACTAAAATGTCCACCACAATTGAATCGTCCCGTTCTTTAAGGTTCATACATTTATAATGTACTATGTTTGGGTGACTTAGCTTCGTCAGTGAGCTGAACTCTGTTTCTGCACCCTGAAGCTGTTAGAGAAACACAACATTACATGCATTGTGTCATATCGCATGAATGCACCACTACTAAAATATATAACATACACAAAATACATATAAAATATATGACATTCTCATCCTTTTCTGAAAACTAAGTATTGTACACAAGGGGCAGGAACAACTTTGGTTTCAGCCAAATAAGCTTGACTCCCCCTTTTTTCAAAATTTTAGTGTTTTATTTATGCATACTTGCCGATGTACTTCCTTCCATTTATATTACTGTAAATGAACTCCTGAATACCCCAATACACCCATCATCTTCTGTGGTGCACATACTCCAAATATTAGCATTTTTCAAGCTCATCACCACCCTCTCAAGTTTAACATAAACTAGCAGCCTCAAGAAAAGCACTGAACCCCACCTAACCTTTATTAAGCCAAATGCACAATATGGACATTACCTGTTTCTTGCACTTCTCAAGCTTTTCTATTTCATGCGTTGTAAGAAACCTTCCCATCTTTTTTTGCCAGTGCAGAACCCACTCATATATTAGAACAAAGTCTCCACTGCGAATTTCCAAGGCGTTATAGACTGATTTACCAAGCTGTTCATCCTTGGCTACACATAAAGAGAGAGAAGAACAGGGCTTCTTTTGTTCATACGACTTGACAAGAGCTTCTGCAAATGCTAAATAAACACCAGTAAGCCTGCTTTCTACCATTTCAGAAACACAAACCTACTTACAACTGAACAAGATCTATACCTTCATGGTATAGGTAGGTATATGGAAAATATCAGGTCTGATGAGACTGAATGCTATGTAGCAGTAGTCAAATAAAAGCAATTGCACATTGGCAAAAAACTGCTGCACGTTTTAAAGAATTTCAGGTTCTAATAAACGAACACTTCTCCTGCTGAGCAAACGCCGAGCTCTACACGCAACTGTGCATCCTCAAACTGCAAAATAATAAAATTCCCTTCGCTCCAGAGACTTTCAGGCTGTTCATCCTGCCACTGAGGATATGCTATGTTGAAAACGAACACTGTAAACATTTGATGGTCCATTTATATGGGCACTTCATGGAGGCCTTTCAGCTCTGAAAGTCTCCTGTCGTTGCCTGTATTTATGTTTTTGCTAAAACCGCTGCTTTATGCCATTGCTATCAGCAGCAATAGAAGGAGAGTAAGCATGCATTTCTAACCCTGTGCTTATACCTGGTTTCACGTGTTATTGAAAGCTAAATGACTTCTCGCTTGGTAGCCATGTGTATCTGACAAGCTAGCTATTTAAATTTAAAAGCAAATAGTTTTCAGTATTATTTTAGTTATGGAGAGAATATAAAATGTTGAGAAGGTAGGGGGTTTTTTGGTATGCTTATTCAGTTATGTCATTGTATCTGGAGAAGCAAATTTTTACTTAAAATAGTCCTAAGAAAATATAAAATATTTACCACAAAGTAATTTTTCCTACTACTCTCTCCCACTCTTGACTATGACATTTCACGATCCACAATATTCTCTCCACCCTTGCTGCCTGTACCTGTTAAACAATGTTTAAGTTCTCCCTCTCAAAAAAAAGAAAAAAAAACACCAAAAAAAAAACCACACAACAAACAAACAATCCCAATCCCAAAACCAAAAGCAAACCACCAGCTAAAACCAAACCCAAACCAAAAAAACAAAACCCAGCCCAAAACTCAGTATTTCAAGCTGCAATTGTTATTTTGCTTACCTAGACATTTTCCTTTATGGACAGTAAGTTGTCCAGCACCACTTGTGCTGAAGTTCAAAACTTCGTATTTTCCAGGGGACTCTTCGTTATTACTAACAGAAAGCTGGCGTTCTCGTCTGCAATGTGACCAGAACATTTTTTTCCAACTCAGAAAGATAGTATTGTTACAGTCCCTAGTCCCTAAAGGTTCTGCAAGAGGATTAGCTTTCAGAGACTTTTGCATCCAATGATAATATCCATTAATTTCAAAGATACTGAGTTAATAAAAAGATATATGTCTGATTAGAAAAACCAGCATTTTAGCAGCAACATCATGCTGCACTTGGTCTCTATATTCAAAGCCAGGAGTTGAATCCAAACCTTATAACTTCTGCATCTTAGGATGACACTCCCAGTTGGGGCGGGCGGATAAAAAGAAAAGTAAGTATACTACAGCTCTGAAAAATATTTAAGTTTGACTTGATTTGCATTCTCTTTCAAAACACTACAAAAAGCAAATATATGCCATTTTGGAAGTTCATTTTAGCTTTAGCTTAATTATTTCTCCTAATTTAAAATGGGTTTCCTATTTGCCTCCTTTACTACTCTAAACTCCTCCTTCAAGTAAAGGGAAGTTTTGCAAAAACTTTCAAAGCAAGTATGGTTAGGGTGTTTCTTCTCACATGTGTGTATGGAGCTGCACATGAGATCAGAAAGAACCCAAACCAACCCCCATTACTTCCTGGTACAATCTATTTCAAAATTAATAGAAATATCACCACTGCAAGAACATCCTCCAAATAAATGCAATCACGTATAGAAATTACAGGAGTATATGAAAGGTAATGAGGAAACTCTTTTGAAATACTGAATTTATTAAAAAAACCCACAAAAACAACCCACAAAACAGGCAAAAGTGCTACATAGAAAGGAGATGCTACAGGGAACTTCTTACAAATGCTGTATAAAGAAAAATATACAAAGAAAGCATCTGGCTTTCTGAGTTCAAATATATTTTATAAATGAAATTATTTTAGATTTTAATAATCTTCTAAAAGTTTGTGTCCCAATAGCCAAAATTTCAGGCTTCATAAACAGATAAAAATATGGCACCACTCTTCTTGTGAAAAGAGACCTCAGAAAACTAAACATGTCTAGCGTTTGCTTAATTACAAACACGGCATCATGAGAAGTTTCAACATTTCAAAATCCTTTTTGATTATTTTCACCATTGTTAAAGTAATCAACTCTGCCTTTTTTTTTTTTTTGTTTGTTTGTTTGTTTAAATAAGAACATATTATGTAAGAATTTGTGTGGAAATATAGTATAAGTCCACAGTATGTGTTCTGCATTAAAGCACAGTAACAAACTTTGAGACACGTGTCTTGTTCCACAAGCACAGGCAGTGTCTCATTTTGTTATACTAAGATTAGCAAGAAGATAGGAAGAGATTTATGGACTATCAAACACTATACAGAAACAAATGCCAGATATGACTTAGGATAGGCAAAGGGAAGAGATGGCAGCGAGAGTCAAAGTAGGACAGATCAAAGAAGAACTTCTGCTTCAGGTATCTAGTGTTGCTGATAAATAATGTGAAAACAATTTTGAAGTCTATAGACAAGAAAAAACCAGGAATACACTATTTCCATTAAAACAACAGTCCAAATAACAAGTCATTGGCACAATCTGAATCAAAACTAGGAAAGTTAATACCAGGATATCGCCACTGTCCTTGACAGCTGTATCAGCTATGAACACAGGAAAGGGGAAAAAAAAAAAAGAAAATAAATAAAAAACCAAAAACCCCAACCTACCTATATCATCACCAATCCTAACTGAGATGAGTTATGTACCAGCAAAAGAACCCTCCAATCACTGTCTTCCTTCCAAAAAGTTGCTCTCAGATGCAATCAGCATTATCCGATTCTCCAACAGAGAACTTTATACCGGTATATCTTTACAGCAGATGTTTTGAGATGAATATAAGCTTTAATTTACTGTGCTATTCCAAAACCTTCATTCACTGATTTAAAATCATTTTCTTCTGCAATTGCCAACATAGTGCATACTTTTAAGAAACTAAGTAAGCCCTGAATATACCTTCCAATGATTGCCAAATACTTTCTAAGTTAAACTAAGGGCCAAGCTGACTCTCTTAATCGGAAAGTTCCCAAGTTCTCCATAGCACATGAATTAGTTAAACCATGCCAAATGAAGAGGGGGACGAATAGAGGGGAAGATGAAAATGAAGAGGTGACCAGCACGGCACATGACTCTCTTGCCTTCAAATTTCACGTTGAAATCTAATGGTGGTGGTGGTGGGGGAATCCACATGCAAACTGACATACTTACTTTGAACGTCCAGCTGAATTTGGTCGGTGTTTATTATTCGTTATTCCATGTTCCAAACAGCTCCCATTTAAACTGGAAGCAACTCTGTGCCCTGCAGTATCTCTCCTGTGAGAATTTTCTTGACTTGTCAGAGCAGCTATTTCCAAACGTTCCTATAAATCAGGAAAAACACCAAATAAGTACAGAAGCTGCTCCTATCTTCAAGATATGCGAGTACTTGACTATTATTCTATAAAGTCACCCAGATCACAGAAGAAATAGGTTTTCATAATAAATGTACGTATGAGGCTGAGGAAGAAGTGCTCAGATTCAGAAAGTACATTTCAGCACTGTCCACAGGCAAGAATGTAAAGATTCTTTATAATCAAATTGGAAACATTAACCTACTAGCTTTTTTCTATGTCTGTTTGAAAATATCCGTCTCAGTACACTTCAGATGCTAATATATTAATCTATTTTCCCTTAAAGTTGATTTTATTCCAGAGATAAACCCCATATAATCAAGAACCTATATCTATTAGAAGCACTGGATAACA
Source organism: Morus bassanus (assembly GCA_031468815.1). Classification (NCBI taxonomy): domain Eukaryota; kingdom Metazoa; phylum Chordata; class Aves; order Suliformes; family Sulidae; genus Morus; species Morus bassanus. The sequence goes on along the minus strand of CM062572.1, from coordinate 37,374,584 downwards.
AAAAATGTCCAGGACAATTCAGTCATGTAAATCTCAAATTTTTATAAGCATAGGCTACAGTACTGGGAAGAAGTTATTGCAATGGTTTTTGCATGCCTGTTTAGAAAGAATACCTGTTTGGCAATCTCTTTCTTTTTTCTTTCTTCTCTTTTCTCTTCCTCCCTTCTCTGAATCTCGTTAAGGATTTCACGTTGCTGAAATTAATTGTCTTGTTAGAGATGCAATAGTACATGAATGCAACTGCTACGCTAACCCTGGTTAAAAAAAAAAGCTATGATGCTGATTTTTCAAGTGTTAAAGAGGACTTGTGGATCTCACAAGAATACAAAATATCAAAGTCAAATTAGCTCTCCTGAGGAAGTTAACAGCATCAATTGTATGATATAGGAAAACAGAGTTGTAGACAAAAGAAAATTACTTCTACTGACAGACGCAACAATAAAGTTTCATGCACAGAAAAGATAGAGGAATAAACTAAAACATTATTTTTAAAAAAAGAGCTATTCTATCCATATTCCCACAGTGTGGAGACTCCACACTACTAGTCTCTGTGAGTCTTAGATGAATCCCCTCGTTTCTAGTGAAGAATGTATGTGGGTCCAAGGTCTCTTTAGATTAAATTTATTGCACTCTAGAGAAGTCTGCCATAGTGAACATTCCAGTCACCCTATGAGCGAAGGAAGGTATGATTCCCTACCCACCTGGCTAATACTTCCTAGTTTAAGATGGAACGCACTTAATATATACATTTGCTTACACTTTTGTATAAGGTTATCTTTGTAAGTGATTTTCGTAAGATCAGGAATCAACACTTAGGTTCTTTTCAGGCACAAATATTTCTCAGGGTTAAAACCACATCATTAAAATATGGCAATTGCAGCAGCAGATAGTTCATATAGTACATATTGATCAACTCATACTGACAGGTCTGACAAGTTAATAATTCACTAAAACCCACCACTATGCAGGATGATTTACAAAAACATGATTGTTTATGTTATTTTAAGAATACAGGGTTATTCACACTTTAACTTCTCTTACCTCCTGCTCCTCTCTTCTCTTAACTTCTTGTGCCCTACGTAATTCTTCCTGAGCCAGTCTTTCTTGTTCTTTTTGATGATTTTTTAGCATTTCTTCATGAAAAGACTTGGAAGGTGGTTTATTATGCTCACTGAGAAATGACTGTACGTGGTCAGCAAGTTCAAATATCATCACCTGAAAAAAAAAAAAAAATATGAATGACAGGCTGAGTTCAAAGAACAAGTAGATCACATTGTAAAATGATACCCAACTTGAAAAAGCAATACAGCAGCAGCGTGACTGCTGATTTTGTTACTTATCAGGGAGAATTTACCATATTCCAGTATTTTTTGTCAGAACTATTTATTAATAAACTGTAACTGCTAACACAAAATCCAATCCTTCCTCTGCAAACAAGCCCCCCCCAGTTAGAACTGTAAAGCCACTTAAGGCATTCCACATTCATACAACCACAACTACTAAAATAAGAACTGCACCGAAAACATAGCTGAATTCTGCTACATGGTTTGCAAGGTTGGAATCAATTTTCAGTTATTGTTTACTCGAACTGGGTATGCACTGATGATCTATTGACCTGTCAGGGCTTAAGCTTTCATCAGTCTAGTAGCATCCCTTTATTAATTCAAGCAATCCATAGTGCTAACAGACCACCGCACCTCCAAAATTAAAGAACAGTACATCAAAAAGATGCATCCCAGCAGTTAGCAGCAGCACGAAGCAGGATTTGCATGTACAGGTGGGAGAACAGCCAAGCTAAATTGTACCTTCCGCCTGTAACAGGCTGACATTTAGAAGATTCTCAAACACTGAATCCCATGCTTGAAAGTAAAAATGAAGCCAGGAGGCAATTCAGAATAGAAAGAATAGCACAATATGCACATATTTGACATGCGCAAACTAAGATATCTTTCCCAGGTTACTATTCAAAAGGCAAGGTGATCATGCATGCACACACATGTACTAAAAAAAAAAAAGGAGGAATCTCAATAATTAAAAACGCACAAACAATCTGCAGCTCAGTTTGACAGGTAACTGAAGTATTTTCAAATTTTCCATATTGCGGAACACACTCCAATAAAGAATACCTGTCAAGGCAGAGAGAACAGTTATCTCCCTTTCCCTGCAGAGAAAGTAATTCAGGACCGCACTGTGTATGTCATTCATCAAAAATGTTTATCAGACATGTAATTCACAACTGCATCTACACATTGCTGGAGCAAGCACAATTCTTGCCTTGGAAAACTAACATTAGGAAAACCTATGACACATTTGTAGCTCCTTTCAATGAGATCAGAAATCAAACTAGGATTTAAATCCCTACAGGCCAGTAGCTCTCCTGGGGTCAGTTGTGAGCAGACTGAGTATATATTGCATGGTTTAGTGGTTACTTAGAGAATTTTAACCTTGTATTTCCTATCAATTGTCCGTAGCACAGTCATTACAAAAAAGAAAAAAAATTCCAGAACACACTATTAAACTGCTAATTTCCAAAGATACTGAAAAAAATTGAGGAAATTTTTGGGTATTGAACAGAATGAACAAAACAGTATCTGGCTAAAACAGTTCTTCTGAAAGTATCTGAAGAAAAAATGGCAATCAAAATAGAAGTATATGCAAGTAGAAAAAAGGCTTGACGTGACAAGACCGAACCACAGGCAAAACCCCTGCCAAACCTGTGAAGTTGACAGGCTTAGGAAACTGAAAGCAGAGTATTACCCCATTTCAGCATATAACAACTTCCACAGCTGTGTATTTCTCACTTTCAAAAAGGCAAATTGAGCAGATCAAAGGTGTTCCATCTGTAACATTTCCAAATAATGATAAGAAACATACTGTAAACCCTGTTTTCACAAAGAATTCGATGTTTGCTACTAATTCTTTGAATCACTCCAGTCCTCAGCAACAAGGGAAAGTACTGTTAATGCCAAACCTACCTGGGGACTTATAGAATCCCTGAAAATGGATACAAGTTCTAAGCTTCACATGTTTCTCCATCTTTCTCTTTTTATCCTATTCAGGGGGAAGTCAAGTATCACTACTCCTAAACTCAGTAGGAAAAAAGGCACAATGGCATGGAGTGACTGTGCTACAACCATAGAAGTTAACTGTTGAGCTGGTGTTACAGTTAGGGACTCTTGCCCTTCAGTTCAGCATTAGATGAACAAGATCACACTGAAAAACTCCCCACATAATCACTGTTTGCTTAAACAGTTACAGCCACTTAAAATATTCAAATTAAATTTAATTATTACTTACTACAAATTAAAACTGAAAAGTGCAGAAAGCTCTCAATTTTAGAGTCAGCATTGCTTTTCAGACTGTGAATTTACTCCAAGAATAACATCAATCTTTAAATCTGCCTTTAAACAGGGATAAAGCTTGCCCTATTTGCATATGCACTGTATTTTAAGAGCGTGCATATGCTGAGCTTTCATTAATTAGAAACATTCTTAAGAAAGAAAGCAGGCCTCTCCTTCCTTAGGAGCAACGCAACTTATACTTCTAACATGGATGTATTCCATTATATTATACCACACATGTTTTCACAACTGTTTAGGTCCAGAGTATATTTCTCAAGGAAGTGAAAAGCTCTTACCTCTCCGCGGCACTGTTTTGCCAATTCAGCTAGTCTGGATTTTAATTCATTTATTTTCTCATTTGACAAGCCTTTTGAATTTTTTAGTTGTATTTCAGGGACGCTGTGGGACAGCAACAAAAGATAAAAAGGTGCTCATTAGAAAAATTGAGCGCAAAAAGCAACAGAATGTTGCTAAAAACGGTGGGTGAGGGAAAGGGAACGGAGTTCATAGTCACCTGGCAATTAGTCAATGCTCAAATAAGCAGATACATACATATTACATATACAATATAGAATAAAGCCAGAAATACTGTTTCATATTCCCAACCATCAAATTTTCTGGCTGCAGATTACCTGTCAGTTATACTTAACAGAAAAACTACCAAAGAAACCCTACAGACTCTTATAATTCAGCTCTTAACCAGCAATTTACATAACAGTCCTTTAAAAATATTACTACCATAACGTTTAGGTGTATAAAATTTATTTATCACTGCTATACAGGTTACACAAACCTAAAGAAACATATGCAATAAATAAATGACAGCTAAATTTATAAAATATCTATAATAAAGTAAACAAGTAAAATGTCTGTAGCTATGCTATCTTAAATTTGAAAAAATCAGAGTGGCTGTTATGTGCTGTGTTACAGGGCATAACTGAGCTATCACTTGGTAAGGAATAGCACTTCCCTCGTACATCACCCACGCCACAGCACAAATGGACGGGCTAAAGGAAGTTATGCTTTGGACACAACCAGTGGCATAAGGACTGAACTAAATCGGGCACAGAGCAACACTTAGGCCAGAAATTACTTGCTAATGCAAAACGTGGGGTGGGGGGGGCAGATCACCTGCAATTCTTTTTACAATTCACTATGGAGAACTCTTGCAAAAGGATAATCCAGCAGAAAACAGGAACAGCAGATACAACTAAGACAGCAGATTGCTTTGAAAATGAAGATTCAGTCCCTCTCTCAGCAGGTCATGAGCTGAAAAAAGTTTAAAAAAGGCACTACAATGGTAGCAGGTACACCTGTGTTTACGTCTCTCAACACTCCACACTGGCGCTGCAGTTCTGCACTGACAAATGCACCCCTGTTATTCTCCATTGCACAAAAGACCACATCCAGTTCAGGTGCTGAATTTTATAGTTGCCCATTATAAAATAGCACAGGCTTAACAAATACTGACATGCAGAAAGCAAGAATGAGAGTGATGAATTAAGCTGTATGTTTTTTCAACTTACACTTCACTATGGAAAACAGAGAAAAATTTTCAGAGAAAAAAGGTTATGTTTTAACATTCACTCACGTATCAGGGTAAGTATGCGGACACTTGACCCACAGATCAACTTTGGCATATACTTCATTACCACCAGTCAATCCCTGAGGACGCAGAACTAGTTTAATTTCAGGAGGTTGTCGTACCTGAAATGGAAAAAGAAACTTTTGATTTAAAAGGGTTTTTTGGTTTTAATGAAAGCACGTAACTTACACAACCTATAATATGGCAGAATTCAGGTTGGACTACCCAAACCATGAAAAAAATATATTAATGTACTGACACTGCTCAATGAGAGTGAACTGGTTCACTGATTATCACAGTTTATCCAGTATATTTTTAGAACTTCTTTAGATAAGTCTAGTTACAGTTATTAGGAAGATGATTCAGACTGTGCAAAAAGGTTTTTTAATAAAACCCTTGTATTGTGCTTACTGTGGGCTAGTAGTAGATAAAAATTAAATAAATATAACACTAGTTATTTATGGAGTATCACAAATTAAAGCATTGATTATAAGAACAATATTGTTTCTTTTGTGTTTGTTTTAGATCACTAATAAACACCAGTCAGTATTCTATTTTCTGACATGGCAACAGACTATAACATCACAACTATATTGACCTTGCGTGGCCAAACAAATGGATAGTAATAACTCTTTTGTATTTATATTTTTGGTTTTGGCATAAACCAGAATTTTAACAAGCATTGCCCTTCCCCTGCATCCTGTTCAAATTGCGTACTCAAAATCAGAAGTAAAACATGCCCATAGAAACATTCTAAACGTTTTCCTTTCCGTTAGAAATTTAAGAAAACAAACAAACAAAACACCCCAGACATAGTGACATGACAAACAGGTAGGGAAATAAGACCACATGGAATAACAAATACGGAAACAGGTTTTCCCTTTGCATTTCCAGCAGGGAAAGGAACAGGTTAAGTCAAGAGGATGTCAGGTATGCATTTCATAGGCAGTGAGGTCTGCAATACTTCTGAAAACCCAGCGAATTGCTAACACTCTTCACAGGAAACTCCACAGAAAAAATAAAAAAAGTTGTAGGTTGTTGCAAGGATTTTAAGTTCAGGTTTATGGTGGAAAAAAGACAGCTGGGGCTACAGTATATTTTGTAGAAACTAAAGACAAAAGACTGTGAAAAGAAACGACAGTAGCAGCGAACGTGGGGAACTGAAGAGGAGTGACCAGTACCTCCAGGTACAGCAAAGCAGTGCCGCAGATGCAGCTGGAAAAAAATTATCAGTTAGACACTGTGGGCACGAGAGAGAAACGGGAAAGAGTAGCGAGTACTAGACTTGAGCGTTAGTTAGTTGTAATTAAAAAAAAAAATATAAAAATGAAAGTATTAAGTTATCACGGAAACAGCACAGTCTGAGTAAACCACGGCGTACAATAAATACGCAAAGATCAGCAAGATGTATACCGATGAGATTAATTAATTAAGCAGGTATGTAATTAGTCGGTTAAGAGATGAATTACGAGGCAATTAAAAGAAAAACCTGACAATTAATTAAAATGCAAGTTATATGCGCAGCATTGATTACAGCGCGAACGCATCGATCTGGAGGCTCGAAGCAAAGGCAGCCGGTCCCCGGGCTGCCCGCCGAGCGCCGAGGGCAGCGGGCGATGCGAGCAGGCAGAGCCAGGCGCGCCGGGCCACCGCCCGGCACCGCCGCGGGACCCGCCCGCGACCCGCCAGCGAGGCGGGGCCGCCGCGCCGCCGCGGCTCCCCTCCGCCCGGGAGGACGGAGAAGGCGCGGCGCTGCCTCCCGAGCGACGAGCAGGCGCGGGAGGCGCTAAGGGAGAGCGGCGGCGGGGCGGCCGCGCAGGCGGCGGGGCGGCCGCGGGAGCCCCCCTCGCTACCTTCCAGGCCGGGCTCTGCCGCAGATCCTGGAAGTCCTGCCCGTAGATGGACTCCAGCACCTGGAGCTCGTTCTCCTGCCGCAGCTGGTAGCTCTCCGGCGGCTCCCCGGCCGCCTGCGCCGGCAGCTGCTGCGCGCCGCTCGCCCGGGCCATGTCAGCTCGCCGGGCGGGGGCGGGCCGCGGCCATCGCGGGCGGCCCCGCCGCGCTGCCGCTCTGCAAGTGGCGCCGCCTCCGCGGCGGCGGGAGGAGGAGCCGCGGGGCCGGGGCCAGGCGGGGCGGCCGGGGCCCGGCGGCGGCGGCGGCGGCGGCGGGAGAGGCCGGGGCCGGCCCCGCAGCCCTCGCAGGGGCCGTCCGCTCGGGTGCGGAGGGCGGGCGGCCGCCTCGGCGCCGCGTTAGCCCCGGGCCGTGCGGGGACGTGGAGCCGACAGCGCTCGGCGGCCCTTCTGGGGCTCTGCCACCCCGTGAGGCACCGAGGTGCGCTGCCCGCCGCGGCCTGCTCAGGCCCTGCCGCCACTCGTGGTCCCGCCTGGCTCGTCCCAAACGCCCCCTCCTCACGGAATCGCGGAGTATCTCCAGTTGGAAGGGACCCGTAAGGATCACCGAGTCCACCCCCTGCTCCTCACAGGGCGCCCTAAAACTAAACCATCTGACTAAGAGCGTCGTCCGGATGCTCCTCGAACCCTTGACAGGTGGCCGTGGCCACTTCCCTGGGGAGCCTGTTCCGGTGACCCACCACCCTCTCAGCGAAGAACCTTCTTCCTAATGTCCAGTCTGAACTTCCCCAAGATGTGCCTCCAGGTTTATCTGCACATAGAGACACGCACACCAAATACAAGTAGTTACTGTACGGCTTTTATAGGCCTTGAGAATGATTTGCAAAGGGGAAAAAGAACCACGGAATTCAGAATGGATTTCACGTAGAGCTGGGCCAGGATACAAATCCATGTGGAAACTAACACAGTGCTTCCACTGAGGATTGCTTTAGCAACTGCTCGGAGGTGGAGCGTGAGCAGCCTTACCCTCTGGCTGGCTGAGCTCCAAACACACGGTGAGGCCAGACCCTGTGAGCACCCCTCAGCCCCAGGGTCTCCCTGGTGGCACTTGCCAGAGAGAGGCAGCTGGGGGTTGTCAGGGGAGCGGTGGTAATCGGAGAAGAAAATGTCCTTTCCTTCAGTCACTGCATGTGGTAACTACTAAACAGAAGGATAGCCACAAGGTGATGTAGCCTTTAAAGTTTTGGGACCTTAATGAAAAACCCCCGAGTAAATTCATACATACAAGCCCATCTATTAGGTATGTAAACCCCGGGCAAAGAAAAATGCTACAGTAGTCTGTAGCTTGCTACCATGCACCCATATGCTGTACTTTGGTGATTTTGTTTGTTAGGAAATGTAGGAAACAAGTGTGGTCCACTGAAACTGAATGAACTGAATCTTGGAGCTTTCCTTCCGCCTTAGGCCTAGTCATGTTCATTCCAGGATCCCCATCACTTATATTATCTCTCCCCTAAAGATGAAATTCTGTCAACTTAATTGAAAACAAGTAAAATAAGTTGCAGAGCCATACTTGCATTATTTTAAATCTCTATACTGTTGCAGTATGATGGACTCAGTTTTTCTTTACTTTTGTAATTGCATGAAAAATCTTCTGATGCTTCTCTTCTATTTACAGGGTTTATATCAACAGAGTTTTGGTGATCTTCACTTTACTCCCTGACCTTTGAGTATAGACTTTTTGTTATAAATAGACCCTTTATTATAAAGGAGGGACTTACTCTAATGAATAGTTTCTATAGCCCTCAATTTGTCCTTCTGAAATTGAAAACCTGTTACATGCATACTTTTGTTTATCTTTCCATAATTCTTATGGTCCCAGCTTGGATTATAACTCACTTAATAACTGGTAGTTCCATAATGTCAATAGTATCTAACCAAAACCAAATCTTAAACTGTATCACTGTTCCGGTGCTGTTCTCTGTTCCTTGCCATGTCTGGGAATGCCTGGAATGTGCCTTTAGTAGTGGAGTTTTTCTCTCATCTTTTTTTTTTTTTTTTTTTTTTTTTTTGTGTGTGTGTGTGGGAAATGCATGACCAAAGCTGTGAGTCTTTAACAACAACAGAGATCTCCTTTTGCCCAGTCAAATGTGACCTGGAGCACTGTTATTGTCCACTAGTTTCTTGTACCTTCTTAGAAGTAACTGCTGTATTTGAACCCCTGGTGCAGCTGGGCATGCTCATCTATCAATTCGTATAAATAGTCTTTCTGTGTTAAAGACTGGAAACAAAAGTTTCTAGGCCCTGGATTCATGTTCTCTCCCACACAAAGATACAGCAAGAATTGCCAATTTGAAGATATGATGCAGTAAGTGATTAAGAAACTTCAGTAAAATTTTCTTTAACAGAGACTATGGGTTTACACTTTCCAGGCACTTTGTGTGGGGCACGCAGCCCAGCACATGGGAATCTTCTCCCGAGTTGCGTTGGGTAACAATGGGTGGGTCAGGTAAAATCAAGCATGGTTAAAGCTGCCCAGCTGTTACCTGTTCTTTGTGACTTGGCAAAATTTTAACCAGTTGGGATTAAATGTTCTAGACCAGATGTCTACCTCAGGCTATTTTATTTTTTGCTCTTAATTCCTTCCACAATGATTCATTGTTTCCAAGAAGAAAGCCAGAGAAAAATAACATCATAATAAAGACATTCCGAGAATTTCTTTTAAAAAGTCTTGTACCCCAGCAGAAGTGTGAAAACGTGACGGGTTAGGGGGAAGAGACAACCTTTTTCAGTGCTGTGGCTTTGCTAGCTAGCCTTGTGAAAACCTGCATAAAGTACACCAGATTATATTGGGGTGGTGGTGGTGGGAAGTATTGACATGATCCGCACAGATTTACTGGAGTACAATGAACATGACTGCAGAGTCCACCTGCCCTGAACATGTGCCAGGCTGCATCTGGACAGGAGCTTCCCTTCCAAAATTTAAGACAAAATTTAAAACTCTCACATCCCACAACATCAAAATCTAGCCATTAAAATTTAATGATGTGGAATGTGAGAGTGTGCTTTCACTTCCCCCTGTGCATGGTGAGGGGAGGTGAGTCTCCCCAGGCAAAGTGCTGGAGAGAAGAAGGGAAGGGTCCCGGTGGCAAGAGCTGAAGAAAGGGAGCGCTCGCTGGCTGAGGAAAGGCGCCTTGCTGGTGGCTGGGAGGTGGAAGGGAGCATGTCAGAGTCCAGTCACAGAGACTGGCCGAAATGGCCACAGGCATGTCGGGGGAACCAGAAGGAGGACGAAGCAGATGAAGGAGCCCCAGGAAACAAAGATGAGGGGAAAGCACGGTGAAATCTGCTGATTATTGCCTGGGGAAAGTGAAAAAAAACCTGGGACTGGCTGGACAAGGTGAATGAGTTGGGAATAGGGGTGAGAGGAAAGGGGAGGCAGGTGAGTGAACCTGGGGCCAGGGTGGGAGTGGGGAAGAGACATGTATTACTAGAAAAGAGCCTGAAGCAATGAGGTGGGAGACTCCCCCTCCCAGAGAGAAGGCTGCACAGGGCAGGGCCCCTACGCTGTGAGGCAGAAGCAGAGGTTGCCCCGGCAGCCTCCAGGGCCTGCGGCGGGATGGGGTGGCTGCAGTCCCGACTCCCCGTGGTCAGCAAACGCCTGTGATCGCCTGGCAGAGCACACAGCTCTCCTGTACCGTCCGATCCACAGGAGACACGATGTAGATCACAGAAACATTTTGTCGGTTTGGGGTCCCTGAAAAAGCCTTGCTGGGCAGGGGTTGAGCTCATGGCTAGCTGTTCTGCCAGGGACCACTTCCAGATTCGCTGGCCAATGGCCGAGAAACCCTTTTTGGCTTGATTTTTAACTAGCCGTCCTCCTAAAATCTTCACATTAAAGGCAAATGTGCACCCGCTACATAGATGCACGCTTTTTGCACAATTAAAACCCAAACTTATTATGCCTATAGAGAAGCTTTCCTGGCAGATTAAATATTAAAAAAAAAATGTTTTACCAAATAATATGCACATATAGAAGTTAGCACTCCCTTCTGAAATTCTGTCTTCAGATTTACGGACCTATTTTAAAACACCGGTTTAGAAATTCTGGCTCCCAGTCGGCGGTTGCCTCCCGAAAGCTAGCTGCGGGCGGCGCGACTGTCGCGACAGGCACCTCCCGCCCGCCCTCCTCAACGCCCGCCCTAGCGCTCACCAGCAAAATGGCGGCCCTGCGGAGCGCCGCGGCCACGTGATGGCGGCGTCCCCCGCCCCGCGGGAGCGCGGCGGAGGCGGGAGCTCGGCGGCCCGCCCCGCTCCGCTCCGCTCCGCCCCGCCCCGCCCCGCCGGGCCCCCGCCTGCCGCGGGCGGCGGGGCCGGGCGGGGAGCGGCCGTGTGGGGCGGCGGGCGGCGGTGTCGCGGCGCGGCGCAGCCCGGCGCCCGGGCCGGCATGTTGGCGCACGTACCGGCAGGGGTGTCACCGCCGGCCGCGCTGGGTGCCGGGGCGCTCACAGGGGGTCACGCAGGATCATACGGAGGCTTTTCGGCTCATTGGAGGCTCGAGTGCCCCCCGCCTGGGGATTCAAAACCAAATTAATTTTCCCCGAGAAATAACTGGAGTGCAGTGGAAGCCACTGAGCGGTCATTTACTTTTCTGGAGGCTAAGGGTCTTCTGGGCGTCCAGTGTGGCGCAGAGCACGGAGGGACGCGGGACAGAGGCACGCCTCACCCCAGGAGGAGCGGGCAGGAGGAGAGAAGAGAGCGCTAGGGAACGTGCCACGGGGAAAGGGATGTCTTTCCTCTCTCGAGGTTGTGAGAGAAGCTGACACCAAGGCTGAGAATGGAGTGGGGGAGCAGACCTTGCGGTCCATCAACTTTTCCAAACCGGTTTTAATGTACAGTAGTTCGGTGTGCGTGCCAGCGTGTACGCGGCGGGCGCGAGGTGACCTTCTGGCGGGGTCAGGACGATGAGCTGCGGTGTGGGCCGTAATTTCCTCATTCACGTTTATTGCTGTAAAACGTGCTGAGGAAACACTGTGGTATTGTGAAGCAAGAGGTATAGGACAGCTAGTCGCAAGGAGGAGCCCGATTTATTTTCTGCTTTTCTTTACTGGCTCTCATGATTTACACGGTAGAAATGTGAAGAGCCAAGCCTGCTTTCCAGGACACAGAAACGTGGTGATGATGCTTCCGAGTGTCAGAGATGGGGCTTTATCCTCAGGAGCACTTTTTTGCCTGTGGGCTCTGTTCAGTCATTAAAGGGAGGGGCTCAATAACCTGCGGTTATTAGGTGGCAACAAGGAAGGCAGGAACTTCGCCATGGGGTACGACAAAAGCTGGATCTCGAGGAACGAAAGCGAGCATGGGCCGTACCAGGCTGTCACTGGAGCTCTGGAGATAAGGAACGCCTCGGCTGGGGAGATGGTGTGGCAGGGTGGGAACGGCAGCGAGGCTGGCGCCGCGGAGAGCGAGGAGCACGGCGAAGAGCAGACCTACAGGCATTTCACTACCACTGTGCAAATTGTCATCTTCGTAGGCTCTTTGCTGGGTGAGTGGGTGTTGCTGGAGTTTTTTGTTGATGTGGTTTGTTTATCCTTATGGTCAGGGACTGCAGACCAAACAGTAACTAGCATCATTTGCTGCCTCAGTGACTCTTCTTTCTGCATTTTAGGTCCTCAGGTGTATGTTTTCATGTTCCTTGTGGATTTCTGATGTGTAAAAGCTATTACTATAAAAAGTTAGCTATTCATTACAGATGAGAACTGGTACATTCTATGTATCACTTAGTAAACTTTTCTATCAGAATTTAAATTGGCAAAAATTCAATGGGTTGATTATACTCCTATTTTCAACTGTAATGGGATCTGTTCTCTTTACTATAGAGAAGGATGTAGGCTGTTTTAAACAAGTTTTACTGAATTTCTGTTTCACACTGCAGTAATTCTGCATTTTGTCCTGCAGATTTCAGATGAATCCTTTGGAAGTATTTTATGCTGTAAACATGTATAACCGTATGCAATCTTGCCTACTTGTTATACTTAAATTAGGAATCATGCACTTTAGATGTGTGTAGTAAACAAATAATATATATGGCTGTAAAACTCTACAGATGTGTGTACATTTGCTTTCTAGGTGCTTATAGGATATTGTTTCGTTAGGAATACATGTGAATTTCTCACAAAAAAAAAAGGAAAAATGAACCTTTTGGTGAGTCAGTTTAGCACTGTTTGGGAGATCGGTAAGCTGGATTTCAGTAAAATGCCATTACTGTCCAAGTCATTCAAAGCTAGTTACTGGAAATGATGATGAGGCTTTTCACACAAGGCTTGACTGAGAAAGTCTCCAGCTCCTTTAGGTGAGTTCAGTAGGACTTTGCTGATGGTCATTGGCTCTTAATATCAAGGATTTGTTTTTGTTTTTTCTGATCTTGCGTAAAGCTGAAATCCATTTCTGTGGTCATGACAATTAATTCAAATATTGATTTCTTCTTGGTAATATTTAATATAACTTAAATAATTTCTAAGAAGATGGTGAGCATAGTCTTGGAACAGGGTTGAGCTCAGGGCTCAGTCAGCAATACGCTTACTGGTTATTACTGTAATCACTGAGTCTTTTGGCCTCAATTATTCCTCTGTCCAGTGGGGGTAATCCTCACGGTTCTTGCTTTTTTTTCTATTTAGCGCATAGGTAGTGTGGGGAAAGGAGCCTCTTTTTCCCTGTGTTGGATAGTGCCTGGCACAAAATGATAGCCAGCCAATAGTGTCCTAAAAATAACAAATTTGGATGAGAAAAGTCAGAATTTGAGTTCTTCATCTTTTGAGCCTTGAGAGCGTACATTTGGGTCATATGTCCAGACTTACTTTCATGAGCATGGATCCTCAAATTTTATTTAAAGAAGAAAACAGACACTTTCATGTAATCATGCCTTCAGCAGCTAGGAGTTTTTAAAAACTAACCAGCCAAAAAATACCATAGCTGTAAATTTTGCAAGACTACTGTAAGGCATGGTTTGGCACTCCTGCGATTTGCTTTCAAGAGGTGGACTCTGTGAAAAGATTTGGACGTGTTGTAAGGGGTTTATCTGCAGATTGGATGGCTGGGAGGCTCATGAAGCTTCCAGATCACTAACTTCTCCAGGCCTATCAAGAGTAAAACAGGAGAGGAAGTCATGTTTTTTTAAAATACGAAAATGCAGTAGTCCAATGACAAATGTTAGCAGTGGGCCTCGTGAATTTACAGTGATGGAAAACAATTTTAACTATTTTTTTTGAAAGTGCCGCCTTTTCCAGTCTCCCTGCTGCCCCAAAACACTATTTTAAGAACACGTACGACACATGCTATTGTAACAGCTGAAAACTTGAGAGTCTTTGAAAATGTCTTCCCATATCATCCATGTGAACGTGCTGCTGTTCCCTCTTTACTGAATGGAAGCAAAGCCACAAAGAAGCTGAAGCCCTGATCTCCAGAAGGTCTCGGGGTTTTGGTGCCTGCATACTATCTCTGCATCATCAGGGGAGAACAACTTGGTATTTACCTCACACATGCTTGCACAAACGCTGTTAATTAAGTTTTCCTCTTCATTTGTTCTCTGCCACGGTCCTTGGAGCATGGGCGGCATCCAGCTCTTTTCTCCCTCAGGTGAGCCCCTCAGCTGAGCTACAGAAGAGCAGTTCTTTAGTACAGTGAGTCTCAGGTTCCTCTTTGCAGAGGGGAAACCCTTTGAGGGGAATTAGGACCATCCTTCCCCCTAAAGCATGAGATGGGAGGCACTCTCCTCAGAGGTAGGATGTGTGGGTTTGAATCCTGTCTGGTTTAGGAGGATGTGCAGCTTGTACATCGCACAACCTCCATGCCCAAGCCACTTTGCTATTGGTTAAAATAGCATTACCCATTTAAAAGGAAGAAATGATTTCTGCTTCCAGTTTGAAAGGGCACAAACGTATATGCTTCAGTCTTGATGATGACTACTGGGGGTCTGACATAGGCAGCAGTCTACAGCATGGAGAGGTCCAGGTCCTCCAAGAGGGAAGAATCACAGCTGGGGTTGTGAATTTAATTTGGGTTCCTACTGTGCAGAAAAATGTGATAGTGATAGTCAGTTGTGAGAGAGGTGTACACTATGTTTTTCTCTCCCTTTTAAGACCCTTATTTGAGATCTGTGGGGAGACTTGTAACAGTAGGAGAAATTCTGGTGTTAGTTTTCCCGGTGTTGTGAAACAACAGTGCTGTGGCGAGTGTTTCATGATACCTGCTAAGGACAAGAAAGAGTCAAGCTGTTCTTTTATATGGTTACTTTACAATACATTGGAAGCACACCCTCAATTTAGTTATTTATTTTAGGTAGCAATAACAATGATACTAGATTCTAGAATTTTTGATGTCTTTAAAAAGGATTATGTAGTTGTGACAAGCTTGCCAAAGCTTAAACCTGGATGTGACCTTAACATGTACGTCAGGGGATCTAACTGGTAGAACCGACCAGAAGTATCAAGAAGAGGCTTGCTAAATGGCAGATTTTTTCCTATTGTTTTTTGTCCTAATTTGTAGAAAGCTTTCATTGTTAAAAATTTCTGATTTTGTAAAGAATTAGATTATTCCATGTTTGGAATGGACAAAACATAATTGTTAGTCTGAAAATGACTTATAATTTAGGGCAGTTAGAGATGAGAGTTCTTCAGATAACTTGATCATGAGTTACTGAGTTAATGAGTGTTCTTAAATGCTACCGTTTTAAATAGCTGTTCATGTGACTATGAGTCTGTTTGCACAAACTTCCTTTTCCACTGCTTGTGTGGATGTTTTTGCTTAGCAGACTGCTTAAGATTTTAATTTTCAAGGACTGAGGAATAAAATGGGTAAATCTGCATCTCCATACTTTGAACCCAACTGGTACTACCCGCTTTGCACTCCGTTGGCTGTAGCCTACCACGAGGTTTCAGCACAAGACAGGAGTCATTGGAGGGAGGAATTTGGTAAATTTAGTTATCCTGATCAGCAGCTTGGTTTGCCTCTATGAAGGAAAGATTTGCAGTATATTCAAGGCTTGGAAGCCATTTCTGTCTGTGATGCTTAGCTGAGTGCATGAACTGAGAATTTGGCTGGGGAGCTTTAAATGCTTTGCACATGGTTATGAACTTCTTTACCAAACGCAGAGGGTGAGGTACCAAGTATGTATGAGACTGGAAAGCCTTGTTAATGCTGTCTTCCTATGCAGCTCCATGGCTAGTAATGGCAGTTCTCATAGTAATGGCATTTTCTAGCCTGTAAGGTATCAACTCCGGGGCGGGGGCTAGAATAAAACAGTGAAAACGCTTGCTGCCGCTGTTTCTTGTTCCACTGTGTGAACTGTACTTGGATCAGGGAATGTGGGACATGTTACAGGAAAATAATACATGCGTGCTGAGCATCAGCAGAAGACCTAGGAAAAGACCCATGTGTCTTGTTACTACTTTCCTTTTCTGATCCACACCTCTTCTGATCCACCACTCGCTGAAATCAAGAGAGTGTGCGCCTCAAGAACCCTGGAATGACAAGTGCATGTGTGGAGATGTGTTTCTGGTGTGGTGTTGGGTGAGTTGCACTCAGTAGTCTGCTTAGGCCGTAGCCGTGCAGGTACGGTATGATTAAATCTGTTGCTTCTAAGAAAAGTTGCTGTAGGAGAACAGAAGCCAAAATAATTATGCTGCTTCTGTCAACTCTCTCAGATGAATGACCTTTTTTTGGACCCCTCAATTGCCCCTAATTGGCTTAGCAAAAGGGAAACTAATGTGTTGAATTTCTGTGTGTAATGCAGCAACTTTCATTACCTTAAATATGAGGGTAAGTGAAACACACCAATGGGAAGAACTAGCTGATTTTACTGGCCGCTGGAATGATGCAGAGAGGAGCAGCGTGACATGAGAAGCAACACATGCTGTCAGTACTGATTCCCTTCGGTTCACTTAATCCTGTGTGGTAAAAGGTGTCAAGAGATTCGAGCTTTGCATGTCCTAACTTGTTTTGAAGGAATGTAGAAGTCGTCAATGGAAGAACAAGAATCGTAGAGATTTGCTTTGAGATTGATGCTTCACTGCCACTAATCCCGCACAGATCTATCTGCTCTGCGGTTCCCTGTGTATTCTGCCTGACTCAGGTTAGTTTTTTTTACTGCCTTGTAAGAAATGTAGGAACTGTTTTGTTTTGCCTAACCTGTGTTTCAGGCCAGTTCACCTATGCCACCAAATGGATGTGGCTAAGATGACGAAGTCAGGATAACTTGTGGAAGTGAGCGATGATTTGCACTCATGGCAATACTGGCTAGGGTCCTTAGCTGGCAAATTCAAATGGCTGCTATCGAAGGGATGGTGTTGTTCATGTGAGGTTGATAAAATGAAGGATAAAATAAAATTTAGGTTTAGAACTACTGCCTTGTCAAATTAGTAAAGTTTTGAAGATGGAGACCAACCATATTCTCCATTCTCATGATTTTTTTTGGCACGTTACCCTGTTTGCCTGCCTCTGGTTTCCCGTTTCAGTCTTTCTTCTACCTCTGTCCACTTCACAATGTTTTTCTGCCACCTATTGCCATAATAGCAGAGTGCCATCAGTGATACAAATTCATAACAAAAGCACAGTTTTTCATGCAGTTTCTAAAGTTGTGCCTCTTTGAGCAGGAGTCAAGTTCTGCTTGGGATTTTTTTTTTTCTTTAAATCAAAAAAAGAGATTTGATGAGTTTTGCTGATTGTGTAGGGATTTATTTGGAAGAGGACTGACAGTACCATTGGAATGGTAGAGAAGGAGAATTTGTAGTGTTCCCATGTCCATGGGAAGTTGGTTCCTCTTGCTGGAGAATAGTTAGGCTTCAGCTTTTGTGTGATTTGTTGTGATCATAATGGTCAGCATGTCCCAGAGCAGTGCAGGCCACCGATGGTTGTGCCCATGACTCTCTCATTGTGCTGGGTTGTCTGTACCACGTATGGCAAGTACAGAAACCAGGAAGTTCAGGAGCCTTTCAAGGGGAGACCAGTTTTTGTTGCCTGCTACTGCGGTGAAGAGAAGACTATGATTTGACTGACTGAGATCAATGGGCCAGGAAAGTGAGACTCTGCTGGATTCTTCCATAGTGACTAATAGGCTGGGAGCAACATCTGGCTGTGCAGATGTATCTGCATTGGCTTTACAGATAAGAGGACCCTAAGGTAAAGAAGCTTCCACTATTTGAGAAGCATGCTGCGCAGCAATTCTGTTATATGACCCTAGGAAAGTGGTTCTTGGTTTTTGTTTTCCATTCTCTCCTTTCTGAGACCTGTGTAAACTGGGTGCATTCTAGGTTTTCTCTTGTTTGTTCTCTCATCATGAAGACCATATTGTGAGATGGAGCTCATGCAGTGATCTCACTCTTCCATTTTTTGGGGTATACCTCAGGCTGTTTGGGCTTCTAATATACAGAGCATGCTGTGAGGATTAACTGCAGCATGGTGGGACTGCAGCTAGCACTGCAATAAGTTTCAGTAATGCACAGCAGAGCAGCCAGGCTGCAAAGGGGGATCACCAATGCTGTTGGTGTTACTCATCGCACACTCGCAGTCAGAAGAAATAGAGGCTTCAGATCTTTCAGTCTGAGGTCGGAGGGGTAGAGCAAAGTTTATAGGTTGTTTTCCATTGGATTTAAGAATTTAAATTTGTAACCTGAAGTTTATAGTATTTTCTAATTCAGATCATTTCTTCCCTCCACCCCCTCCTTCAGCATGAAAACGGCAAAAAGCTGTAGTATATTCTAGGCTCCTATTAAAAAATGAATAAACAGTTTATGAAAATAGAGTATTTGAACATGGTAACTGTGAAAAAAGATTAGCTATTTGATTCAGAAGAATATGGAGTTACTGCTTTTACTCTTGTGACTGTCACTAGTTTGAAAAAGAATACATGTGGACAATGACTTAAACAGGTGAGGATTTAACTGGTGAATGGCAAATCAAAGATGCTTTTTGTTTTTTTAAAGCTTGGGATGACGTAGGGCTCCTTTTCAAAGCGAGTAAATTTTTAATAGCTTCCTTTTCATCAGAGAAGATTCTGGAGGTCAGATTTGCAGTGAATATGGCAATAGAGCAATATTGCTCTACAAAGGATATTTTTCTCTTGCCATTAGAGGTAATCAATCTGCAGAGACTAATTATTACTTTAGCACAACAACCAAACCTTTGACAAAAGGAAGAGGGAGTATTACTTCTGAGCTTTGGTGGGGAGAGGTCACTGGAGGTGGCTGCAGCTGCTTTCAGTTGAGTGCAAGCAGAGGGGGGGGATCTTGGAAATGAAGAAGAGGATCTCCAAAGAGCACTTGTAGCCAGCATGCACCGTGAGCTTAGCTTGAAATGGAGATAAAATTGATGGGCAAAATGCAATGGACAATAGCACCTGTTATTCTCAGGAGTAGGGAAAGGAAAGGAAGGCCAGGAATAACAGTTTTGAGGGAGATCAGGATACAGGTGCTGTCACTCTTAACATGGATTTTTTTCCACAGTTCACTTATTTACGTAAAAATTTACATACCACTAACTGCAGTTAAATGGAGGAGCTTTTATGAGTTGTGCTTTTACTGGTTGTAGCATGGGTGTAGCTGAGTGTTTGTGTCATGTTAGGCTTAGGCAAGATTATATCCCATTATCATGGTTTGTAGTTTCTGTTACTTTCGTATTTCCCAGGTCTGGGAGTCTGCATGTGCTCCTGAGGTTATTTGAGTCTGTCCACAATTTTCATGTTAGCCATGTAGATAAAACTGCATGAATTTCTTCTTTAAAAAAATCATTCTTTTCAGACTTTTAGGGAAAAAAACCCACACTAGACAATGGATGTAAATTATAATGAGAAAGAGATGCCCTCAGTGCCAGTGTCTACTCTCCAGACTGAATATGCATCTTACAGTTAGTAAAATATGCACAGAAAATATCCCAAATAATCCCAGATCCAGGAAACATTCCCAGACTTTTGTAGATCAGTGCCTTAATTGGGGTTTGGGGAATAAGGCTCTTTGTTACTTGCTCTTTTGTCTTCCCAAATCTGTCTTGTATAGAAAGAAATTTCACTGGAAAGGCTGAGGATGCTCTGATACAGTTTGAACTCTAATCTAGTGGTTATAGCACTTTTTTGGAAGCTGTGGGTTAGACTGGTTACCTCCTGGTTTCCGAGCATGCTGTGATGATACCAAAAGGAGGTGTCCTTTGAAAGCAAACAGTGCGCTTTGAAGCAGATACCAGATTTCCAAGTGAAAAGTGAGCCTTCCCAGTGTCCTGCAGGACAAGAAGAGGCAAGGCTTCAGGCTTGCCCCTTTTCCTGAGGATTTCTCATGAGCTGTTTGGTTCCAGCCTCTCCCTGCCCTTGAAACTGGTTTTCATCTCCCTGTCTTGACATCTGTGCACAGAGGTGTAAAATGGAATTATTACAGCACCTAAATTATAAAGGGATAGATCCCTTCTGGGGAACAATCCTAAAGCATCTGGCAGTCTAGGTAACGTGTTTGTAAAGGCAAATGTATACTAGCGTAAGGAATAAATATTTGTATCTTGGAATAGGTACCAGTGAAGTTTGCCACAGGTGTCTTCTATAAAGAACGAAGCAGCGTATCTTGCAGTAAAAATACTGCAGGTAAATGATTAAAGGCTAGACTGAGAGAATTTTTAAAGAACGAGGGGCACGTCTGCAATAGGTCCAGCAAAAATTTGTAGCCCTGCACCCAAAAAGGGTAGAACCTTCTGAGGGGGGAAAAAATAAAGGTCTGGGGAAGGATGATGTTTTGTTTCTACTGGTGTCACTCTTAGAAACATTGGAATTGTTTTAGATGAGATCTTCTAAACCAGGCACTTTGCATAGATTAACTTTGTTGCTGATTAGCTGGAATAGTTAAAGTTTGGCAAAGCAAAGAGTGACTGAAAATCAAGTCTAATAAGAAGTATCAGGCGAATGTAATGATATGAGTGGTAATATTTGCATGTAATAATAATTGCATAGTAATAACATTACAATATCATAACATTAGGGTAATAGTTTTCTCCTGCATTTTTGTATGGGTGGTTCCAAGCCTCAGGAATAATGTACCCTGCAGCAGTAAGCCCAGTTCAGGTTGCACCCTTGATAAAGTCTGTCTGGAATAGGTATTATGCTTTTGCTTTTTATGTGTTTTCAGGTGAGCTACAAAGCAGTTCTCTTCGGAAGAAAAATTGAGTTTGGGGAGTGGGTGAAGAAGAGGGGTTGCGAGAGCCTCTGCGGTCCCGTTGCTATGGAGATCTCTCTTCTGTGCTTCAGCAGAGGCGCCTTGTCTGGCTTTGGCTGAGGGGCTACTCAGGTAGCACCGAAAGAGAGGCGTTGGGGAAAATAATGATTTACCTGGTCTGGAAATGTGTGAGATGCAGTGATTGATACCTAAAACGCAAGTGCCTGATACTCTGGGGATACTGTATGCTAGAGCATTCCTCAGGCACGTGCTGGGGCATTAGCTGATGTCTTTAAACATTGTGTGTGTTGAGGATGTTAAACTGATCCCTATTTAGGGTGAAACTGATTTATACCAGTCATTTTACTGTCTGTAGTCCCTGTGTGGACACTTTAATGATAGCTGTGAACCAGAGCTGTTTAACTGGATGTCATGTTCTGCTTTTCACTGTGAGTTACATTTGCTCAAATGCCAGCTGGTGTATATATCACTGACTGTTTTGAACTTCAGTGAAAGTTTAGATACATCAAGATTTTGTACTGGATATTATGGGCAGTAAGTTAGTATTTCAGGCATGAATGAACCCAAGCACTTAGGAAGAGTTTTAAACGGTGTTGGTTCTGTTACAGATCTCATTTATTCGCTTGCTGTCGAGCAGGCACCACAAGCACTTAAATGAGGTTTTTATTCTTTTCTGTTCATCTTTAATAGTTAATTTCTTTTTTGTGTGGTGTTGGAAAAAGTAAGTTTGCCACTTATTTGGAACATTTTTAAAGGTCTGGGAAATTGTATACTTTTCTCCCACTCATCCTCAGAAAAGATGCTGGCAAGTGTTTAGGTGCTGCTGAATCCCATAGGCCAGTAGAGGTGTGCCTGCTACAGCTCCGTGTCCTCAGGTCCAGCCATAGCAAGGCTAAGCACACATTCCCAAGAGGCACACATGCACACAATACATATGTACATATATGTATGAGCAGCCACACAGACTGACACAGCAAGAAAATGCAACACTCACGCAAATACAAAGAGCACCAATGGCCTCATCCTCTTCCCCTCTCTGGCTGCTCAGGATGAAAGCCCACTAGTATTAAAATACATATGCATATACACATGGGCATGTCAGTATGGATTGCTCCGTAGTAGCTGGTCTTAGACACCCAGTCTACCCAGTAGCTGGCCCAGGATCCTCTGGTCTCCCAGTTGCCTCACACACAGACACACAGATGTAGATGGGTGTCTCCAGTTGCTGGCCTGGAACTATGACCTTACCAGTAGCTGACCTCCAAATCTCAGGGTTTCTCTAGTGGCTGGCTTGCACCTCCTGGTCTTCCACTAGCCAACTTTCAGAGCCCTCTTGTGCCCCCTGGTTATCTGGCCCAGACTTACGGCCACACCGCCTCCTAAGTATCTTATCTTACTTGCTGGCTAGTCTGGCTTGATGTTCAGTAGTGATTAAACACTGACAAACACACCCACACAAACGCACGCTCTCTGGTCTCTCCAGTTGTTGCCACCCTGATGTGTGGGCCCTGATGTCCTGTGGTCTGACTCCAGTTACTGCACTTAGACATCCATATATACACAGACCCATGAAGTAGAGAGCCCCTTACCCATGCAAAGAGTTGGAAATGGAGTTTAATGAGAAGATGGGATAGACTGTGTGGATCAGGTGCAGGGCATGGCCAGACAAGCATACTGACCAAATGCCAGTTTATAGATGTCTTTTATCCCCTTTCCCCTCTAATCTCCCACACTTGTTCCTCCCCAAACCACTCTGAACTCTACCCACCTTTTTGCCCCTACCATAAACAGCCCGGGGAGGGGTTGGGTCAGGGGCTCCCTTCTCTGAGGAGGTTATTGGGGTTCCCCCGCCTGCTGTTGTGTATCTGTGCTCCTTTGCCGTCATGGAGGCAAGCCTGTAATCACATTTGCTAATATAAGCTACAAACTGCACTTCTTTTTGATAATTTGGGTATGATGAGGCTCTGAAGATCATACAGTAGATTGTATATGTACTAGTGGGAATATCAACGTGAAGTGATTTGCAGAGAAAAACAAAAAGTGGTTTTTATATACATCCTGTATATATTTAAGGAAAAATTCCCAAATGATCAAGAATAATGTTTTGTTTTCCTGCTGTGCTTATTTTGATTCCTGCCCCGCACCCCCCCCCGGCCTATCACAGAATTTGTAAATGACTCTGCATTCTTGGGTGTCCAGTATAGGTGGTCACTGGGGCAACAGCTGAACTGGGAGTCCAAAGGCTTGGGAATTCTCTGTGTTATGTTTTCTATACTTGCTGTCTCAATATCTAAGAAGGCAAGAGTTCTCAAAATGTTCCGAGAGTGGGCTAGGTATTGCTAGAAAGTTTGCAAATGGCAGAAATACTAGTGAAACAATTATTCTATTGTACCTCTCGTCATTTCACTGCTGATTAAATGCTATCCCTGTACGAAGTACAGCCTCTTGCTTTCTGAACAGTACAGTTACATGTAAGCCTTTTTTATTTTTAGCATCTTTAAATTAGATTTAGCAGCTGGAAGCAGGGACAAGAACTGGTGCCTTGTAGTCAGCCAGCTTCCATAGAAACATTGCAATAAGGAGAATATCCTGGATTGGAAGGCTGGCTGGATAAGAAATCACATAACCTCTCTTGGTAAGGCATTAGATCAGCCAGGCAATGCAGATGGCACTTATGGTAGTAACAAAAGCAGTAGTGAAGCTGAAATGGTGATGGTAGGCAGAGCTCTAATTGTCGTATTCTCTGCTCATGGTCTTTTGCTGTTGTTGGGGATCGCTGGGAGATTGCTGTGGACTGCTGCCTTTTTAAATGCTTTATTAGCTATGATATTCAACACTGTAATTTACATTCTTCTCCATCATGAATAGTCTGGCTTAGTTCCTGACAAAGGTGGTCCTTCCTTCTGTTCTGCCAATTTTCTTCGGGGGGAGGGAAGCCTGTAATTTTTTGGTGGACGGAGACTTTGGTTTTAGTCTGCTTTTTTCTACCACCTTTGACCTACTCTCTTGTCTGTCAAAGCAATTCCATACAAGAACTCAACAATTTCTTCCAGAAGACTGATAAAATATGAAGTGATCTTGCTTCTTGTGTAACCTCTTGTATCTTTCTCTACATACCTCGTGTCACTTGGCTTGTGTTCAGACCCCAGGAGGCCTGACTTTTGTTGTGTATCTGTATGTCTTGTGGCATAACTGGATCAGTTCTCTGATACTGTAGAACAAACAAAACAGTCATACAAGGGGCTAAAATACATTTTCTACTGCTATTGACTGAATTAATTGGAAAAAGTGGAAAATATTGAGGTACGGTGGTTTTTGTTGTTGTTTCAATTTAATACCTGTAGTTTTAAGGAGCATCTAGAACAGAGAGGGTAGTCTGATTTGCCTTTTCTGTTTGTTGTATTAGGCTGTTTATTTCCCTTAGACTTTTCAGAGGAGCATTAGCTACAACCCCTTTGGGACCGTGTCGATCTGAATCAGGTGCTCCTTTGTGCCTTTTGGCTTTCCCCAGCTTTTAGTTTAAATGTCTTCCTGCAGTTTTCAGCCTGACTCCAGTTTGGTTAAGGTACAGCCAGCCTGTCCTTTTACAAGTCTGTCTTGTCCCGTGTCTTGTCCCAAAAGGTACCCCATTTCTTAACATATCTAAAACCCCCTTCTCAGCATCACCATCTCATTCATGCATTGAGACTCCAGATCTCTCCCTGCCTTTAGTATATAGAGCTCTTAATGAGTCTCTTAATGACAGTGGTTATGAAGGTCCTGGGCTTCAGTATCCTGGTTGATCACCTGAACTGAGCCTCCAGAATGTCCCTCTGACACTTCCCTGTGTTGCCGGTACTGATACAGACTGACCATTGACCCTATTCTTCCTTGTGAGCTATTGGGAGATCCCAGGAGGTCCGCTCCCTTCGCACCTGGCAGCAGGTTACCATGTAGTCCTTCCTCTCCGATGTCTCAAAGCCAGCTAGCTCTCTGCCTAGTAAAGCAACCTCTGGCCACTGCTGCTTCCTGTCCTTGGGGTCCTGCCTACTGCAGGCGCACGCAGTACACAAGAGGACACTCTTGTCCAGATGGATACCGTACTTCCCCGAGACTCGCGTCCCCAGCATGGGAGCTGCTGCAGTGGAGGTGAGACTATGCAGCAGCGTCCCTGGAGGCCTTGTCTGGGACCTTTTTATTTCTCTTAGCTGTTCCAGTTTAGCCATTCACACCTGGAGAGGATGAGGGCTGGGAACTCCTTGTACTGTACACACACACGCACACAAAAAACCTGCCCCTGAATAGGTAATCACACGTGCTGCACTCTGGCCAGTAGCAGTATCTGTTCCTGGACTTTGACTGGCACATTGAGCTTAACATGGTAGTTTTTTTAAAGTTTTATTAGTTTAGCTTGTCTTTTCCTTCAGTGATTAAGATTGCTGTTCCCCTACTGTACTGTACCCTTTTTAAGATGCTTAGCAGTAAAGTAAGATGTAGCCTGTACGAGATAAACTGAGGAGTGAACGCATGCACGTGCAAGTGAGTGTGTGTGGCGAAGCAAGCTCATCTGTACTTTTGCCAGTGCAGGCTCCCAGTGTGCTCTTCCATCTTGGCTGCCCCTGTTTACTATGCTCCTCTGGTTATTTAGCTTCTGCCTTTTGTCCTGTTGTCGCCTCCGCCTCAGGTATGTGCAGCCCCCTTGTCAGGATCAAGGGACCACCTTGCAGACCTCTTGGCGTCCCACCCTCTCACATCCTCCACAGCAGTCACTTGACAAACACTCGGAGCACTCTTAGCAAACTCCCCCAAAGCACGTGGCCACGAAAGGAAGAAACTCACCAGTCTTGCTTGCCTTCCCACTGTTCCTGTCTTTCCTAGACAAAACAGCTGTGCCTGTTTGATTGCCATTTGTTTGCTACATGTACTCCCACCACAGAGAGATAAGCGTACATCCTATTTTTTTTTGAGTGCACAAATACGCTGTGATGGCTGGACGTAGCATCCATCTGGTTTTTGCAGATATATCGTGTCTCCATCTTGTGTAGGTTAAGCCTGGGAAACTACACATATGTGTATAGTAACACTGTGTATATGACTAATAATCATCAGGAAGTTATAGTGGGATGTTGCCACATATAATGCTCTTTAACATGTCCATATTTTTTGGAGCATGTGTTTTAAAAGATACAGTTCTTATTTTGTCTGCTTCACCCAAACATTGATGCTTTAACAGAAAAAGGGAACATTGCAAGGAACATCATGTACAGGTCAGCAGAATTACTATAATACTTACAGAAAAAGCTGCAGAACTCAATAGTATATTACAGAATGTTCTTTTACTTCACTTATAAAAATTTTTATCTATTATCCTTATTTTCATCCAGTACAGTTCTCTAGCGTTCATGCTAGATTTGGCTAAGTTCAGTATTCTATGACTGCAGTTTAATTTGAAAAAAGAAATAAATTGCCACCACACTAAAAATTTTATCACTGTAGCAAGCCTCTGTAATAGGACAGCAAAGACATCCTTTTGTTTTATTCAGTTTTTTAAACATAGTCAGCAGAAGAAAAGGATCTGGTTAATGGAGATACTTTGCAGTTGGCAAAGGCTGATACAGCATGATGTAGTACCAGCCTCTGGAGACTTATTTTGATTATTTTAAGCATTTAAAAAATAAAATTGCACTTCAGGTTCCAAAGAAGCTGAAAAACATTGAACTATTCTTTGGATTCTGTTTCTCCAGTAATTTCTTAGAGCATAATGTGGGCAGATCCGAATAAGTAGCTGTCTCAGAAAACCTTATATTTGCTGGGGCTAATCCAATGGTCAGAGGTGATTGCTTTGTGACTGAAAATGCAGGTTACATGGTCAAAGACATTTCTATGTGATAGTGTCTGAAGCAAATTATATGTGGAAATGTCTAGGAAGGGCAAATAGAGCTCTAGAGCCTCTGGAATCCATATACGCTGCTAGTTAGTGGTCGTTTCTTCATCTAATATCATGTAGAGAGCTGACAAAGACAGCAGCTATTTGCATAGTAGTCTGTTAATGTTACAGTTACATGTATCTTAGCATCACTGATGAAGTGTTGTTAACAGTCTCTGTCCATACAGTCTACTATTTTCAGAGAGCAGGTAGCTTCACAGTCCTGAGAATCTGATATCTGAAAGAAAATTTCTTTGATTTTTGTTTGGAGAGATGGAGGGAGAGCTGGTTCAGGTCTGTCTCTAGGTGAATTAGGGTGAGTTAGGCTGCTTGCAGGCTGTCAGCAAGGCTTCCCTGTGGACTGGGAGACAGGCAGGCTTTGAGTCTGCTTTAGTCTTTGGTCAAGGCCATCTTCATATATTGTATGGTCATATCTATCCAATAATACTGGTCTGGAAGAATGAGACCACTCCTTTTTTAAATTGTTGAAAACTGACTATAGGCTTTCTGTGCTGTATATCCAGCTCTAATGCAAAAGTAGATTATCTCTGAAACTGGTGTGGCAGCTTGGGGTATGATGGCCGTCTTATGTTGCTGCAGGGTAGAAAGAACATGTAAACCCAAGCAATAAGAATAGCCTGAACATGAACTGATTCTACACATATCATACTGCAAGTAAATGGCTCTGTGCAGTCTGTGTTGGGGCCTCAGGTGGTTAAAACGCTGTTGCATTTCCATATATTCTTGGTTTCTAGCATAAAGTACAGCATGATCAGCATAGATTACATTCTGTGATTCTATGATCAATATAAGGTAGCAGCAGCTCTTTAAAGAAACTGTTTTTTGTTTAATTGTTTGCTTTTAAGGAATAGAATTTCTCAAATATCTTTGTTTTATTTTAGACATGGACTTGATGTGTTTGGCTTTACCGCTGACTTATCCAAGCACACTAAAGAAGAACCTACTTTTGCTGTGCAACAAATGAAATCTGTTTATCTAGTCATCTTTTAAAGATGGATCTTCTGGTGGAGATAGCAAATGATCCCAAAAGGCCAGCCTTCCTGTTTAAAAAAAAAAAAAAAAAAAGGCAGTATCCATCTTTGTACACATTTTTGCTTTGCTAAGTAATAGTTGAGATTACTTACCTAATACATTATCTCTCATATCTAAGAGCAAAGTCTTTATCTGGTGTCTCTTTTTATTCAGGCAATATACTAGCTAATTTATATGTTATCATTTGTAAGCCGTGTTTACACACAAACTTGCATTTGTTTCATAAACCTGCTTTAAATGATCACTCTTATTCAGTGTCAGCACCTCTATTCAGATTAAAATGAAATTAATGTTTAAATGGTCTTTTGCACCTGATAATGGAGTACCAGCCATGGTGTGCTCCAATGACATTTGAACTACCACACCCTGAGGGACAAGCATATTGGCACAGTGTGCTGAGGTTTTTGATTCCTGGCCTTATTAAGTGATAGGTGCTTTAACCACTTAGTTTAATCTGATAGCACAATCATTTCTCTTGAGCTTTGATACTTTTATTGTTAAACTTGTTTAACATCTTTGATCTCACACACACAAGTGATTGCCACTAACAGACAAAATCTCCTCTTCTTTCCCCTGCCTTCTCCAACCTCTTGTTTTCTAACCTCTAGTTTAACACTGGGGGAAGAACAAGACTTTGAGAATATCAAAGTAGGTAGTAGCTGTATAAATATCTGGTAAGCATCTCCCAATTATATTTGTACACAAAGCTTAGCAGTGAGTGATGTGCAGCTCCTAGAGCTGATGAGGTGTGCTTCAGGCAGTGCTCAGTGTCAGAAGTGTGTGTGGGCATGGGCGCATTTGAGTGGGTCCTGATGAAAAGTACTATTCTTACTAGGGAAAAGCATAGTGAAAGTCATCATCAACCTCATCATCTTCACCATCACCATGTGCTGCACTGGCAAGGACACCAAGGGGAGGACATTTGCCTTGAGACCCCATTGCTTCTCCTCCCTGTCGCTGTGGGGCAGAGTTTTTCCTATTTCCCTTCTCTCTGACTTTCTCTCTGTTTTTTTTAAATCTCTAAATTAACTTTGAAGTCCATGTATGCCATCAGCTATGGACCCCATAAATAAATTTTTGTGCATATAAGCCAGAGTCAACATCCTTTGAGCAATGAATGGAAAGTTCTCAGACACTACAAAGTTTCTGAACCTATTTCTGGCCTCTCATTCTAGACAGTGGCCAGGCTCAGACTAGTCAAGACTATGTAACTGCTTTTTGCCATAACAATTTACTTCATGTCTATAATGCTTCTCATTTCTAGAGTGGTTTTCTTAGCTATGTCTTGAACTAATTTACTGTTCTTTTCTTCTTCCCTGACTTAATGATTTTAGTTGTTTTAAACTTGAGATGAGCTTGTATTGTGCAGTATGGATCAATATTTGGACCTCTGCTTCCCCAGCATTTGGAAGCCTTCAACATGTCTGTATAAGTCACTCTTCATTTTGCCTGAAGTTGTCTGAAGAGCTTATAATGTAGATTTCTAAAGTCCAAAGAGCAAAGGGAACACTAAAATAAGCTAGAGTATGTGAAGGTAATAGCAGAAGGAGCAATGGTTGTGATGTGCATATGTGCTCATACAGCTGAAATTGTCAGAAATTATGAGTGAGTTTTGACTGTCTTTCCTGAGAAGCTGTACAGATGGATGTTCATAATCTGAATATCAGGCTTAGGGTGTCACCCAGCAGAATCATTATCTGCTCTTGCAAAATTGGACCATAAGTGACTTCCAAAGGTAACGTGGCTACTTAGGGAACCCTGTGGCCTTACCTCAATACTCCTATTTCTGGTCTCTCATTCTAGGCAGTGGCCAGGCTATACCTTTGGAAGCTCTAGAAATCAAATTTTCATATACTTTTGATTTAAGAAAAACAAACCACACACAACCCGCCCCCTTTTATTTTGCTTCAGCTAAGTTATTTTTAAAATAAATTTTGATTTGCAAAATGATTCACTAGATTGGAAGAGTCTTAATTAGAAAATCCCTGCTGGCCGTTGAGTGCTTTCAGTTGTTCTGATTAATTGGATACTACCGCTGTGTGGAACAATTCTGCCACAACTTGGGGAGTCTTTTGAACAATTTGCTGCTGCTCAGGGGTTCCCAAAAGATTGATTATAAACTGAGACCATCACAGGAGCATGCATTAAAAAAAATAATTCTGTGCTTTTTTAATTCTGACAGTTGCAAAGCCTGTAAAGAACTGGAATAAAGACTGAAATCTGACTGTAGATATGGGGGTGGGTTACAGAAAATTACTTTGGTCTATGGAGAAGACAGCAGTCAGGCCGAAGAGTTTCCTTACACCTCCTTTTTCCTGTAACCTTTTGACTCCGTTTTGTTGCATAACCTCCTGAGTGCAATCAGAGAGATTTTTTTGAGAATTGTCTTTTTGGTGTGGTAACTACTGCAACAGCAGCATGTAACAGCTGCTACAGATACCAGTAGTGTGTTAGTAGTCAGCAGGGAGTATTAAATTATAGACCTGTACTGCAGCAATACTTACCCAAGAAACACATGCTAGAAAGTACCGTATATTTCAGTGAAGCAGTGGGGAACCTTGGTTTGATCTAAAGTATAAATGAGATCTTTTGATTTTTTGTATTTAACTTTCTTTCATGTTAGGAAACCAGCTATAGATGTAGCTACCCCAGCTGGAATAGAGAGGGAGCTTCTCTGGTCAAAATAAAAAAAAGAAGCTACGTAAAGGTTAAGATCCTGTGTGAGATACTTGCCATCTTTTTAATGTTCTCTCTCATAGGGAGGAGGAAGGTGGCAGCACACAATGTTTAATTTCTTTAACTGGAAAATGAAGTGACATAGGTCTGAGATCCACCCAAGAGACAGGGCATGAGACAGGCACACCTGTAGCCTAGCTGATGCCAGGGCTGTGTGCCTGGGTCAGAGCTTGAATGCAGCTGCCAGAGCCATGGGCAGGGGTTGGGGGTCCTGGGCGAGGTGGGTCAGGGCCACTAAGGCCCTTGTAGCCAGTCTGCATGAAATTTGCTTTTGCACATTACTGTAAAAAGCATGTGTGCGGGATTAATGTTAATACATGACATTATGTCTGTGTGAAGGTATGCCTGTAATCCTACTGAGTCACAGCTGGAGAGGTGATGTGGGTGCTGAATCCCCTGTGCATGGGCGAGGAAACCGGCACCTGCTGCCTGGCTTGCTTTCTCACTCCTTATCACAGTGAGGGCTGAGAGAGATTTCTGTGCTCATTTACCTAAGAAGCAAAGTCTTACAGCAGGTAACGAGCGACAGAAAGAGCAGTGGTAGGTGCAGAGAGAAGGGGTGTTGGAGCGGGAGAGGCTCCTTGTGTAGGAGAAAAGCAGATGGGGTTCTTACTCAGAGCCCCAATGTGTTGGTGATGTTTCAGCAGGAAAGAGGGAGATTCCTGTATTTTGTTTTGTCTGGAAAAGAAACATTTTACTCATTTACTATCAGCTATTACCGTGAATCACTGTCTTAGGTAAATAACGCTGCTGGCCTCCCTATTTTA
This sequence comes from Morus bassanus, assembly GCA_031468815.1. NCBI lineage: Eukaryota > Metazoa > Chordata > Aves > Suliformes > Sulidae > Morus > Morus bassanus. The sequence goes on along the minus strand of CM062572.1, from coordinate 37,343,146 downwards.
TGAGATGTTATACCAGGTCGTATGCTCTTGCATGTGTTGAGCTAGTTCACGCTAACGGCCTTGGTTACCTTTCATGAAGGTTTTCATTGAAAGATTTACAGGGAAGACAGTTACCAGAGCAAAATGTTTTCAAAATAGACTAGAAAAGGTGCTCAAAAGTTATAAATGTGACTTTATAGCTGGCTAACCTTTTATTTGTTTACTGCTACTAACAAGGACAGCAGCCTATATTTTTTGTAACATCTATGTTCAGGAACTGTTGGCAGATCTGAGTTTTCCTTCACAGGTCAAACTTGGACCTCAGAACTGTAACAAAGTATGGGAGTTTGTTTTGGTTTTCCTTGCACAGATGAGTAGGTGTCAGGAAACTCATTGTCATGCCTGGAGCATTGGGACTGCTCTGTCCTATCTGTGTGGACTCAAGGTAAAGTAAAGTATTTATCATCCTTTACATCCAAAGGTATGAAGTCACAGATGTGATCTGTGCTTAAGAAATAAGCATTCAGACTCCTTATGGCTCTTTCTTGCTAAACAAAATCTTTGTGGCATGTTGCAGTACTGAGAGGGCTCATTTTGTAAGGTTCTTTTGTTCCAGCAGATTAATGAAGTTTGGGGTCGCCTAAAGCTTCTAAAAAAAGAAATGTTGGCTTGCCTTTCTAGTGTTGTTAAAACATTTTTCTGCATTTATATAAGTTTTTCATGATAAAGGAAATTTTGTTTTTTAGAAAACATTGTTAAAGCTGTAAATTTGTAAATTTCCCACTTCTCCAGGGTAAAAAAGAGATTGTCTTTAATCAAGTTAGTTTATTTTCTGTCTTATCCTTAATTCAGTTGAGTTAGCATGGTTAGAACTAAGCCTCTCCTGGTCCAGTAAATATGGCAAGATTTTATTTTGAAAGGTGCATAGTGAAGAATATGAGAGATTTCCCTAATATATTTGATTGTTATATGTTCCCCTGTGTTTTTTAAATGTATTTTTTGCTAAAGATCACAAAAGTGTAGATCACTTGTCCACAAAAAGCAAAATAGAGGACTCCAGATGTTCCTGCCACTGGTATCAAACAAAAAAAAAAAAAAATACAATTACGCTGGAGTTTTACCTCCACCTGGTCTGATTGCAGATTGTGTGATATTGTGTGGAGCAAGTGCAATGATAATCCAAATAGATAAAATTAAGTTTAAAGGCATGTGAGTAAAGGTTTTTAGGTAAATGTGCTGGAAGGTGCCTATGAAAACAGCTAAGTACTGTTATTCCATCCAAATGAACAGGTGAGCTGTGTACACACTACAGTGTTAATGCAGTATTTGTCTCAATGACAGCATCATTAGAGTCACAAAACTTAGCTTTGAAGATTACTTAGTATTCACATTTATCATAAACTCTGCTTTATTTTGCATTTTGTTTCCTTGCATTTCAGTAAATGTAAGAAATACCCTACCAGGTCTGTGCTAAACCAGATCAAAAAGAGCTCTTGTAAATAATGAACAGATCAAAGAGCACTGAACAACTCTCATGTCCAAGAAAGGTCTGTCTTTAGCCTGAAAGCTTCTCTTTCTCTTCCCCCCCAGCTTTTGCAGTTGGTTTAATAAAAGATAATGCCTCCTGTACCATCTTTGCCTCTCATTACTTTGCAGAGCCATGGTTCTTTTGGGTGTTTGTTATACTGCAATGGTAACTTGAGGTTAGATTTTTTTTTCTGCTTCATCCTCTGAAAAGACACGAAGACCTCACCTGTAGAGCAATTCCATGAAATGTATGTGACTACACCAATATAGGTTTAGTAACAGATATTGAAAATGTATTTAGAAAAAAAGCCAACCATGAACAATTCAAATAGGATAAAAATGGAAAATTAATAAGTAAATTGAATTAATAATGTTCACAAACATAACATTGGGCAGAAAGAGGATACATTGAGAGAAAATGATTCACAAATACCTATTGTAGCCAACAAACACAGCATGAAAGCATTCTTTGTAAATCTTCATGTTTTTAAATGTGATAAAGAATTCTTAGAAACAAAAAATTACCCTAAGTGTATATATGTGGACAAAGAGGAGGAGGCACGCATTTCTTCTTCAGCATTTGTTCTGTTTCCCAGCAACATGAAATTGGTAAAACAATTAGTAAGTTAACAAAACAAAACTTATAATAGAGGAAAGGGAATAATTTTAGTGCCAATTGCATTGAATTACAGTTTTTATGTATTTCCAGAGCAGTGTGGATGCAGTAATTGTATTATCAGTGTTCATCTAAATGTGATGTTTGAAGGAAGTATGAATTTAACCAGATAATGCCTTCTGGTTCCTCTGGTAGGCTGTGGAGAGGGACATTGGCATATGTGAATGCTGATCACACTGAGGTGACGTTAGATGAGGTGAGGAATGAACCGTCGGCACTAGAAGGGTCTGCTGGCAGCTTGGGCTGGGTCCTTTGTTGCACAGAGAATTAAAAATGGTGATCAGAACAATACAGATCAGTCTCTGAGTTTGTGCCTCTGGGAGGCTAAAGCTATACTTTTATACTCCTAGTAGAATTTGAACTTGGCATGTGTGATATGCATACAGGGGGTAGTCTATTCCTCTCTTCCCTTTTTTTTCCCTTTATATTTGTCGTGGTTTAACCCCAGCCAGCTATTATGCACCACATGGCTGCTCACTCCCCGCCCCCCTAGTGGGATGGGGGAGAGAATTGGAAGACTAAAAGTGAGAAAACTTGTGGGTTGAGATAAAACCAGTTTAATAATCGAAATAAAATAATAAAAAAAAAAGAATATACGAAGCAAGTGATGCACAATGCAGTTGCTCACCACCTGCTGACCGATGCCCAGCCTGTCCCCAAGCAGCGATCACTGCCTCCTGGCCAACTCCCCCCAGTTTGTATACTGAGCATGACATCATATGATGTGGGATATTCCTTTGGCCAGCTGGGGTCAGCTCTCCCAGCTGCATCCCCTCCCAGCCTCTTGTGCACCTGGCAGGGCGTGGGAAGCTGAAAAGTCCTTGACTAGTGTAAGCACTACTTAGCAAGAACTAAAACATCAGTGTGTTATGACCATTATTCTCATCCTAAATCCAAAACACAGCACTGTACCAGCTACTAGGAGGAAAATTAACTTGATCCCAGATGAAATTAGGACAGTATTGCAGAGAAAAAACCTGCCTCCCTCTTTTATGGGTGGCATTACTCTTACTTATTAACCTGATGAGAAGATTGAAAGAGTAGAGAAAAACTGTCCGTCATCTTCTCCTCTTCATTCAGTTGTCCATAGCAGTGAGAGTTAGAGATGACCTGCAAGTCCTGCTTTCCTGTCACTGCTTGTGTCACAATCTTACTAGAGTTGAGAAGGCAGTCGGGTAGCTTCATGATCACGTTCTTCTGAATAAGTATTGGGACAGCCAAATTCATTGACAGTGGACTGCTTGAATGATGAAAAGTGGCTTCAGGACTCAGTTTTGCATTTTGTTTTGGTTTTGGATTTTCTAAGTAGGTTTATTTATAATGTAAGTCTCCTTGCATGTCCCACAGAGACTCCATCATCTCAGCAAAGGAAAGCTAGTTGGGAAATACTTTACAAGTAATTCATAAATCAGGCAGCCTGAGATCAGTGGAATGACAAAAAAAGGATATATAAAAATGCTTCCTAGTTAAGTCTGCTCATTTCCAAGGAATGGAAATAGTCCTTTGGGTCATTCCACAATTCTCTTAGTGTATGGCATTATAAAATTTATTTTTGATTTCCATTTTCTTTGCAGACTATTATTATAAAAAAACCCATACAGCCTTGAGAGAGTAGTGCCTTCCATTGACGTTTGTAAGCGAGCTCTCTGTACACTAGCAGGCACATCTGTGGTATGTGGTTTCAAAACACTGCAGAAGATAAAGCTACATGACTGTCATTAATATTGTAACGAGCCACGTGGCAGAAATCACTGGCCAAGTATTTGGCCTGGGAGAGAGCTGCTTTTCTTTTTAAATAAAACCAAACCCAGACATGTTGCAAATTAGATACAAACTAATTGATGCATTGTTTAGTTTAACCATTTAAACTCAGAAAAGGCTATTGATGTACTGGCAGTACTTGCTGCTCTGTGCTTAAGACTTCTAAGTAGGCTATTAAACAGCAATTCAGTAATAGTAATTATTAGTGTATATAAAACTCAAGCATTAAAATTGCATTGGTTTTTGCATTTAAGTATACACTAGATGCTTTATGAAATATTTATCTAACCATCGTAGTTGTCAGTTACATGTCTCTGTTAGTATATTTTACCAATAAAGCTTGAAATGGTAAATTAACTTTTCCATCCTTGAAATACCAGGAGTTTTTAATTTATTTGCTGTTGGAACACTGAGGCATGAGCAAAAAATGAATAATCTCCACTAAAAATAATTTTCTAGGAATCAGGGAAGTGCTATGTCATGTAAATTCTGCTTTAGGATACAGGTGGGACACCCTTGCTCTCCTCGGTGTGCAGGTTCTGCTGTGGTCTGTTGAGCTACTCACACAAGCGATGGTAGAAAGAGTCAGGGTTCAACAACATGTCTTTGAGTTCCTAGGTAATGATTTTTTTTGCATCATTATAGTGCTAATTTTTTGAAGTTAAAGTTTTATTGAGTAGGCTCCAGAGGCGATTGTAGACTCTCGGTGAAATGCTGTACTCTTTTTGTTTTTTCTTTCTTTACTTTCAATCTAGAACATCTACTGTTTTAATTCCAAGTTTGTTACTTTACCAATGAAGTCTTCCTCTACTACGCTTTTAGAAAAGAGACTTCTTCTGAAGGCACTTCTCATAAAGTAAAGCTTTTAAAGCAGTGTCATGGTTTGTGGCACTCTTACATTGTTAGCATAAAGATCGAAATGGATCATGGATATGGAGCATCCACAGGTTTCTCCGTACATAGGAGTGGGTTGGCAGGACATGGCAGAGGATTGTCATATAGCTCCCTGTGCTGAGTATTTTTCTTTTTCTAGGAGGGCACTGGAGTGTTGCAGACTGTCAGTAATAATTATCTTTTAAGAAACAAACAAACAAAAAACAAAACGAGGATCACCTTGACAAAATCTGAAAGGAATCTATATGCTAGTTTGCTAAAATGAAGTCATCTTAATGAAGACACTTTGGAACACAGGTGGCTATTTTTCCTGCTATATTTATGTAATTTTCAAAATATGAAAGAGAGGTTATTACAATTATGCAGTCTAAAATGACCATCACTGTGAAGCCCTCTGTTTGCTTACATTAAACTTGTCTGTAAAGCTTACAGAGTGCTTCTGATGTGGTTTTCCCCAGTACACATCTGGTATCAAACTGTTTAAAACAGTTACTGCTGATGAATTGTCTCCCACTGGAAAATCAGAAAGAGCTGAGGTAACCTCTGACAATAGATTGTGCTGTTGTTTGAGTGCCTCCTCATTAAGCATTGCTTTGGCTTGCATGGGCACTTTAACACCTGAATGGCTTGTTACAGCGTCTCTTAGAAAAAGAGAATTTCTGTAACATCTTTTTCTTATTTTGTTTTTTAATAAAATGCCCTACTCGGATTGAATTGACATGAGAAAAACAACTCATATACATATTCATTAGTTTGTATTTGAGATTCTTTTATAGTTTATTCTTAGTGTAAGCACACTGATGGTTTGCTTTTGGAACTTTTATGACAGTTTGATAATATACTTGTCAGTATTTTTTTCTGTTACATGACATTGTGCACCATGTACAATACTGTTGATTTTTTTTTTAAACAATCCCCCCTTTTTTTTCTTCCACAATTCATTTATCGTATATTTTTGATGAGATTTGCTTGTTTCCGATGCTAGTTTTATGTCTAGTTACTTATATTAATAAAGCAACCCAAATACATTCCAAATCTAAACAATGCAACTGTGGGTTTTTTAATCGTGGAATGATTTTGCGTTTGTATTTGTGAATGTATTTATTAATTTGTTTTTGCAGTCATTGCTGATACAAATGAGTATAATTAGTGAAATAAAAGCTATCTAAAAATTCAAATAATCTTCCTTATAAATGAATCAAAAAGACATGTTTTGAAGCAATTAAAATTTTGTCCACATCAAAAATAATGTGTGGTTAAAAAAAGCTAAATCTTCTGATAGCTTCTTAAAGGTTTCTCTGAAAGTTAGCAAAACACTTCAGTAAGGAGGAATTTAGTTTTTTCATGTGCAACAGATCAAATTGACTAAGACCAGGAAAAGATGCAGAACTGCTCTGGACATCTCTATCTGATGCAGTATTGTTACTGTGGTCTAAGGATATAAACAAGGTAAGGTTTCTGAGGAGGAATAATATATTTTATCCTACTGAGGGCTGTAGCTGGAAAAGAGCGGCTACATGAGGTAAGAAGCAGACGAAAGAACTGTAAAATTGGGTATTGTGAAATTAAAAAACCCTAGTAACATAATAGTGTGGTGCCCTTGGAGCCAAGACCAGTTTTTCCTTTAGGGTGCTTTAATTGTAGCCTGGATTCTGGTCCCTGGTTCATTGCTGCTGGCTGTGCTGGCTTCTGGGCATGTGTAGCTGCGAACAGTTGCTTAGACTGTAACTGAGACCTTGTGAGCAAAAGTTCAATATCATTTAAGCCTTTTTCTTCATTCAAACTCCATCAGTGGGAATTATATCCAAATTTCAAGGCATTGACATGTTTTGGGATTGGTGTTGGATAATACCAGTATTACTTAGAAGGAGGTTCCTGTTTAACAAAGTAAAAAAGCAAAACTAAATTTAAACTGGTATCTCAAATTCTACAAGAATTTAGTGTAGCAAAACTAGATGTGAAACCTTATGAAAGGGAAATATCATTTTATTTTTTAAACAACACTGATTTCAGCCCTTATTCTCTCGCACAAGCTCACAAGCACCAACACATGTGTGTTCAAGCGGTCTGGATTACTTGTGTGGAATGGGGAGGATGACAATGAAATGGTTTTTGAACAGGTCTTTTAAACTTGTAAGGAGTCAACAGTTACTACAGGAGGATCTTCTACCTCGGAATCCTGCTTAATGTGATTCTTAATTACCCCCTGTAATTCCTTGGCAAGGTTGCTGCCCCTTGTCTTCATTCCATTGTTTTGGGAATCATAGTTGCAGTCTGTCTTCCTGCTGGAACAGGCAGGAGAGCAGCGACTGCACTGCTGTGCTACAGCCTCCTTGCCATCCTCCTGTATTACAGCACGATTCCTCTGCTGACAAGTCATCTCTGCTGCGGCCGTTTCAGAGCACAGGCCTCCTGGTCCTGATGCAAACAGCACATTCCTCCATATTTACTGGTTTTATTGCTGTCAGTGGTGTCCTTGTTTTATGAATACATGACGTTCTTTTAACTCTTGCTTTATTGTTTCTTCTGATGCTTTCACACACATTTGCTTCCATTCATGTTTCATTCAGACTGATCTTAGTATTTCTGTTGCAGATCTCTACAGGCAAATCTCTAAATGCCTCAGGAAAGGATCCATACATTTTTTGTGTATTTAGGTCACTGGTTGAAGTATGGCGAACACCTGTAGATAAATTAAAAAGAGCTTTTTCTTTGGCTCTGCCATCTTGGAAGACCTTTTGGATTTGCAATAGTAGTTTTCCAGGGACTAGTAAAATATGCAAACAATCTTGCTCTTCATATTCACCCTGAAAAGCGTGAAATGTGTCTGTTCCTTTTTAAGGTAACAAGACTAATTATATAGCTGTTCCTTAAAATTGAAAATTTTGCATCCAGGCAATGGAGTTACAAAGCTGAAGGGGTTTCATCTGTAAATGGACACCTTTTGGTTCCTTCATGGAAGAGCTGAAATCTTTACAAGATTTTTGGCATACATTTTTGTGGCTACTTCCTCTGCAAAAGACTAGAGAAATTGCTATATTGTTTTTATTTTCTGTTTGTTTGTTTGCATATGGTGTAGAGAGATCTGAAGCATTTTCACCTGCTGACAGTGGATGATTCAGTGCAAGAGAGGAGCAATTACACAAATGTGAAATGTATCATGCAAGCATTCCCAACCATTGTGACATGGTAATTTTTGTAAGAAAGCAAAAGGGAAGAAGTGGGTGAGAAATGCAAAAATACAAAAGACAACTGCTGAAATAGAAATAATACATGCCTGGGTTTGTAGCAGTAGGTGGGATGAATGTTTAATAAGCAGAGGTCAACGATACAGCTGCCTGCATCACAACAAGAAATGTTGTTTTACAGTTGACTGCAGAGAACAGATGCAGGAACCCTGGAAAGCTTTGCTAATGAGGACGTATTTGTATATGTGTATAGGAAAACACAGCAGGCTGTAAGTGATTTGATACAGCCACTTGGTGATTTGCCCCAATCAAATGAGTCACTGTGTGTGCAGTCCTCTTTGGTGGAAGAGGTAGGATGTGCATATATGGTTCTCTCTCTTTTCTGAAGGTGGCTGCTGTCTTTTGTAGGGTTAGTTGTATTCTACATGTGTCTTAGGTTCATGTAATTTTTACATGCATATGGCTAATACACGGTAGACCTTACCAGGTTATATATATGTAGCAAGACAATTAAATAATTTTTTAGTTTCAGACAATAAAACTAGAAACTAATTTTAGGTTATGTTGTTCCAGCTTTAAATCAGTTTTTTTTTCATATTGAAAAATCATATTGAAATCAGTTTGATTTTAATATGCTAATAGACCTAAAAATTCCATATATCAGCAAAAAGATTCTCTTCAGCTGCATCTATCAGCAAAATACAAGTTTAAAATTTTATACTGCATATGGATGATTGATGAGGGAGTTTGTGACATCAGCCCATGCTAGGTCATACGCCCATGCTAGTGCAAGGAAACATATGGCAAAGTTTTGGCAGTGTTATGGCAGGTTTCAGAGTAGAGTATCTTCTGCTGTGCCTAGCAACTTATGAAGTCGAAATATGAATGGCTAATTGTATTTCTAACACTAGGGAAGAAAAGGAGACTTACAGTAAAAATGACTATGTTATATTCCCTTTCCAGTAGGGCAGTCATCTGGATTCTTGGAAGGTTAAAAGAAAATTTAAAAATTCTTTCTACACATCAGAGGTGTATTTGGGGTGAATGTTATGCAGTTTTACAGCCTGTCTTGCCCTCAGAACTATTTTGTTGCTAGAGGGTGTCCAGACCTAGAATTTTTAAAACTTTTCTTATTAAGGTCAAGAAAAAATTCAGTATTTTTTCAGTTTGTGTAACTGAATCGGGTTCCCTTTACTTCAGTCAATCCTGGGCACTTGCATGTCTCTCTGGATTTTGAGTCATCAGTCCTGATTAGACTACCCATTGGCCTTGCTGAGGAGATACAAAATGTGGATGAAGCTGAATTTCTGGCTTTTTTTCAATAAAAGGGAAGCGGTAAGCAATAATATTAATTTTTCATAGTGTTTTCTGTGGAGGCATTTGAAGGATGAATGGTTGTGGCCCATTTCATTAAGCCCAGTGCTATTCTGGGTTTAACAGTGCTGTTTTGCAGGGAATGGACCTGGCACACCAGTGTCTCTTGCTGGGAGGATTTTGAGCAAAGAAAAGGGAACTTGGTTATTAAAAGAGTGAAAGAAAGCAGACTGGAGAGTAGACACTACAGAAGTCCTATAGTGGAGTTCTGTTATAGGTGGGGGACTGTAGAAAAATGAGAGAGAGGAAATTTGGGGAGAGTCTCAATCAAGAATACTTTTTGTAAGTGAAATGCTTAATCGACAAAATCTCAAATTTTACTTCAGGGCTCTATATGTTTTAAGGGAAGAAAAAAAAAAAAAAAAAAAATCCCACCTCTTGTATTCAGTCAAGCCAGAAATGTCACCGTGATCTTGACAGTGAAGCACCTTGCCTGCCCCAAGGTATCCCATGGGAATGCATCTCAGCCCTTTGGCAAGTTGGAATAAATCTGATTTGGGTCTGTAAATTCATATTTCTTCAGTGAAATACCTCACTCTGGCAACCAGGCAGAATATTTTTCCATGTGATTTTTGGTTTTTTTGATAGTATTTGATTTAGGGTCATACTGATTTTTTCAGTTAACTCATGGTGTTTCAGATGTGTGTCAGAGTCCCCAGCTCTACTTTCTTGTTCCTAGCGAGTATTTGAGTTCATTCGCAGAGCTGGGCAGAGGGGAGAGAACCATTCATTACAGAGTCAGCTGTGGAGGGAGGGAAAAAAGCTTGTTTCTAAATATAACGTAAATTAATCTCACTGCGCAGGACGTATTAAGCATATGTAATTTCTATCTGATGACACTGTGTATAAAGAAGCAAGTGCAAATATGCCCAGCTGGTGACCTGGTGAGTGGCTGCATGGCAAAACTATATAAAGAATAAAATTTTGTTTCTGATAACCTGGTGCTTTGGAGAAGGGGAAGCACAGTCAAACTGATGCAAAAATGACATCAGATCTTTCTTACTTGTATAAAGAAAAAAAAAAGAGTCATGAGACTGTGGGCTAGGCCAGAAAATAATTTCTACTCTATGAAATAGCTGTTACTATGGTGTCTTTCAGCTACAAACTATAATTTCAGCTGTAACGGAGGACGAAAATTGATACTAATGAGTAGGAATTATTTTTTTTAATCAAGAGTGCAAGATAGCCTCAATTACCAAGGAAAATAGGAAGTCTGTCTTCCAACTACTAGTAATTACCACAGGCTTTTTAAACTGTGCTCCTCTGTTAAGTATCATGCATTTTAAATTGTGTGTATTTCTGCTTTTTTCCTCAATAAATAAGCCAGGGAAGATCAGCTAACCAGTAATTTAGTCAACTTGTCCAGTTGGTTGTATAGTATTAGCACAGATGTCACATACCCACTATACTACAATATGTCACAGCAACTAATTTCTTTTATAAGTTTTGTCTTAATATCTTGAGTGAACAACTGGAAAAGTATTAGATACGGAAAAAATAACTTTGCATAAGCACGATGTTGTTGGACCGTGTCCTCACTGCGTTCTGGTCTGGTAGCATTTTGTATGGATGTCAAGGTGAAGGCAGGAGGGAGTAAGACTCTGAATGGCACAGGAGGTCATCAGGTCCCGAGTGGAAGATGGAAAGTTGTTCCTGTCTGCTGTGGATGCTGGAGCAGCTTACAGTCCAGGCCAAAGGCTGGAGTTGCTCTAAAAGATGTAATTTTTTCTACAGCCTCACAAGTGCAAAACTGTCAGTCTCCTCCTGGATCTGACCTTGGCCTGTCGCGCAGAGAGGGCAGGGGTCCTTCAGGCTTCTCCTGGAAGAACCTAGTAGGGACTGGGACTGGCCTGGTAAATGAAGCAAAGTTGAGCCACATCTGCGTTGTGAAAAGTCACATCTTAGTGACCGCATCTCCTTAACAGCACCAGCATGCCTGTATATGAATTGCAGGTGCATGTGGGTGAGGTCAGACAAAAAAGGAGCATGTGAAGAGGCGTGTCTGGAAGTACATAGCCAGGCTACCAACAGAAGTGGCTACAGGCTCTCTACAAACAAAGAGGTACTGACAGATAGCATTGTTATTTAAAAACGAATCTTAAATGTACTTGCTCCCTGTGTTAAGACTGCTATTTGCAATTAGATTCGGCCCAGTGGTCTGGGGAGCTCAAGTAAATCGCTGTGTTGCTTGACATCACCTTGCATAAGAAGTGCTACTGTTGCATCCCCTCAGTCGTTTCATGACATGCAGGTTCAAAATAGCCCTTTTCTGTGTTCTTTATAAAACAAAGGGACAAAAGCTATTCCTCTTGTATCAAGGATGATGAAGAACGGACAGATTGGCTGTTCAGAAAAATTACCTGCTTCGCTTGCATCCCAGGCCTTGTAGTGTTTCAGTAACAACATCGGATTTGCTTTCTGAGGGCGGCTGGCACAAAGCCTGGTGTAAGAGAGGCCAGATGGTTCACTAGATGTGATACTTGGTTGGCAAAGGAGATGTAGGATCCAGTACTTCTGCTAATGATTTAATGTACGTTGATGATGTGGACATCCAATATTTTCACCTCTTCTATATTTATTTCTTTTATTTCTATTTCCTTCCTCTACAGAGGAGGTAGAAACATTGGTCCCCATGCCATGGGGGACTCTCAGGGAGGACACATAAAATCCTTGGGTTTAAAAATTTTTGGTTATATTTTTGCAATAAGTAAAACAAGCTGGTCCTTCAGGCACTGTGATTCAAAAGTTAATAACTTTGAGAAGATTTATATTCCTGCTATGGTTACAGCAGTAAATCTGGACATTCTTTTTCAGGTTTTTAATATCCTAGCTTAGGTTTCAAAGGTAATGCTATACATTTGTCATATTTTCCTGATGGGGGAACAATCCAAGGTCCTGAAGTTGCAGATGCAATATTCTTTAAACTTTTTTCCTTCCAAGGAGGTTGAAGAGTTTCAGGTTCTTTGAGGTCATTGGCTTTAAAGTAGAGGCAAGGAATTCAGACAAGTCAAGTGTACTTCAGCAAAATAAGTGGGTTTGGTTATTTCCTTGATTGGCTGGAATGATTGTGGTGGCTGTTGAAGGACTGTCGTTTATCAAAAGGGAGAAAATGATTGTTCCTGCCCAGAAATTCTGTCCATTTAACAGGACAGTAAGTAAAAAAAGTGAGGTGGGAAAAAGTGGCAGTGGGTATGAAGAACTGGAGAATTATCAGTGCAGCACTTTCTTATCTCCCTTCAGATACACCTATCTGAAAGAAATACAAGTGGGTATCCAACACCTTCAGCATGATGCAGTTACTTTAGAATCTGCCTACAGACAATAAATTTATAAATACCGAGGACAACAGTAAAAAAAGTCACAAATGGAATTATATAAATCATCATTTCCCATAGTGATTTTGACATTACAAATACCATCATATCACACAAGTTATGCTTGCTATAAGAACAATTTTATATTTCTTCATATATGTTTTCTAACTTAGCTCCATCTTCACCTCCCAAATCACAGTAGCTGCTGCCAGTGGATTGTGTAGGCAGGTGTTGGCCTCGGACTAGTCCTAGGCAATTCTGCAACAAAAGTCAATGACTTACCTGTTCCTGCAAGGAAATGTTCACTTTCTGGGACTGAGCTGCTATGAACTAGCTCCTTCCCTAAAATCTTTTCTACCTTGTAACTATACACTTTCTTAGGAACAGAAACCATGTAGACAAGAATCACACTCTAAATGAAAGGGCTTCTGATATAATTTACATCTGTGCTGAAATGCTCTGCAGGTAACTACTCTGTACTGGGCAAATTCGTGCTTGATGTAGTTCAGCTGAGCTGAGTTTGGTGACCAGAGCTCCACGCTGATAAATCTCTTACATAATTTTAGTTCTAAATCAATACTTATGATGTAATTAGGAACATGTGAAAGAGAATTCTAAGAACAGGAATGAGAAACATCTTAAAATTAAGGAGATCACGGGTTTTATGAAGGAAAAAAAAGGTTCGGTATATAGCAAACCTGTTCCAAGGTAGTTCTCTTGCAGCAGACACTTCATCTTGGATATAAACCATTTGGTTGCACATGTGCACAAACTGAAAATATGAGAAATATGTTAGAACAACAAATTAAGCTACTGCCCACTCTTTTTAACTGGAGTACAATTGTTATTTTTTCAGTGAATTTTGAAGTTGGTAGCTAGAATGTGAAAAAAGGTTGGTTTTGGTTTCAGGAAGTTTACTTCTTGTTTTTGTGGTTTTTTTTCATCTATATAGGCAATTCTGTCAGTCTGATGACTATACTTTTTAAAACTAAAATATACAGGAATTATAAAGGGTTACAAGAATTTGGCCCTGCTTGAGCAGTGGTTTGGTGCAGGTGATCTTCAGAGGTCCCTTCCAGCCTCAACCATTCTGTGATTCTGTGATAAAGTTATGCATTCCTTCAGGCTATGTAAGCCAACATGTGTCTTGATACATCCCTGTTCCCGCTGGAGGTGAATAAGTAAACAACATACATTTTAACATAAGAAGGGTATTTGATAGCTACCTATCATGAGTTGCCAAAAATGTTTCCAGCAAACCACATTTTGAGTGAGGTTTTTCTTCTAACAGGGTAAGTTCTGTGGAAAACACCTTCTTCAAAATACCTCAGAAAATAAAAAAAAAGAGAGTTTGAGGGTTGGGAGTGTAATCATCCCTGTGTTGCAATACGAGAAGTTTTTCCCATTCATCATGTTGACAGAACCTGTGACCTTTTCAGTTAATTGTTTTCAGTGGAGGGTCTTAATGGCTAGAGCCCAGTTTCTAACCTTTTTTGTTGCTTCCTGCTTTGTTTTTTTCTAAAGAGGGCTGCCAGCTCCTTCCCTGTAACACTGCACAGAGTGTGGGTGGGGTATGCAGAAGTTCTCTGCTGGGAAGGAGGGCTGGATCCCGAGAAACCCGCTCTGGATGGGGGGAAATCAGCAAGCAGAGGAAGGCAAGCTGTGAGGAGGAGGATTTTGCTAGAGTGTGGACTTCATTTTGATTCAGTTATGCACTGATTAACGTTAACAAAAATGTAAGATGAGTGTCATACCCAGTTAATGGATTGGTCCATGAGTTAATCATCAAAGATCAATATTTCTTCTTTTTTTGGATGACTGCATGGCAAATGCATTTGTTTTAGGTAACAGTCTCTGGTTTCCATGGGGATCGTCCTTCTGCTTGTTAAAGGTATTATTAAGAATCTTTCTCATTATTTGAACTATTGCTAAGAGCTAGTATTTCAAAACTGTCTCAGCTGTTGATGCCTGCATCAACACTTTGTGTGAAGTCTGAGGAGGGTATGCCTCGGAAGAGGAGCAAAAATATTTTTTTTAGCTTTGAATCAGACTAGTGCACTCTGATAACATTTCATGCTCAGAGAATGTTACTCCTAACAGATACAGAACTTGAAACACTATAAAGGCTTGAAGGATGTCTGGGCAGCATGCTGTGTTGGACCGTTGTATTTACTTTCTCAGTGTACTTCTGTGCAACTTCATGTACTGTGTGGCTGCTTCTCTGTGATATTTCTTAATTAAAAAAAAATGTTGGGGATGACTGGAAACAACCATCCTTTCAATCTGAATACAGTGGAATTGGTACACAGTACATGGAGATTTTATGGAATGTTGATCATTATGATAATATAAGAGGATAAAACAAACTGTTTGACATTCTTTGGCAGGCTTTATACGTGTGTTTGTTTCTAACATGAAAAGAGCTGCTTCTCATGCAATGGTTACCTTTAATATTTCCTATTCCTCTTTTTTACTTCGAGAAATTTTCAAAGGCACAGACAAACTGGATACTTACCTCCTGCTCATTCAGTTTGTGTACTGACAAGGTTGTTAACTAACATCAGGTGTAGTAAGGATTTTATGTAGACATAGCTCATTCTCTGAGAAGGCCAAAGATACACTTTTCCTTTTTAAATGAAAAGCACTTAATCTTTTGCTTTTAGTGGTGGAATTCTGTGCAACCAGTATGGGATATGCTTTGTCACATGCAATCGTTTGTAAGTGACACTCATGTCCCAGGCAGTGTTGACGTTTTCTAGCTGCTTGTTCACTCTAACTTTCCCTGGATGCCTCCCAACTAACCAGTACAATCCTATTATGAAGTTTGAATCCAGGGTTATGTAGCCCTTAGCTGGTTATCAAGCAGAAACACCTCAGAAACTAACCCATGGCAGAAAATGACAGCTTTGCCCACTGTGAGGATGTGCAGCAGCCTAATATAGTTGTAAGCCAAGGATAATACTGGTGTTAGACTAATGTCTTTCACAAGTTCAGCAGTGAACAGTGAATGACTAATACATACAGAACAGAAAAGTGCCTCTAGACATTATGAAAAAATTCGTAGCGCAACTGCTATAATGCTTGTTGAATTACGTTGTTGCCTGGAATGTTGTTATCCTCTTCCATGGAAAGGAGTTGCTGGGGAAAGGTGAGGAGCAGTGAAATGTGAAATGCAAGCAGTTTTGTTCTGAAGCTTGTTAATATTTAATGCCGTGCAAAGTTTCTGGTGTAATTTCTGCTCTGAGTGGGTGGCTTTGAGATGCATGAAGGGAAATACTTGATTTGAAGGCATCAGCAGAAAGAGCTACCTGTCTATACTGAAGCTGATCTGGTTCATCAGAGCAGCTTACTGATACTCATAAGTTACTCATAGTTGCAAGTGGAAGAAGAATGCTTCCCTGAGGGATATTCACTTACTGATTTTACAGTGTCCCAAGTAGACACTTCTGTCTGCTTATCCTTTTTTCCCTTTTCAGGCTCTGACTTTGTTTTGTCTGTCTAAAGAGTTCTTCCTTATCTTAGAACCAATATTTTTTTACACTTTATTCTTTCCACTTCCATTTAGGATTACTCAGCACCAGAGCAAATTTCATTTCCTTGTGACGCTCTGATGTGTAAATGACAATAAGACTTAATTTGTAGAAGTAATTCAACATTTAAGAATCTGGAGTCTTGAATGAAGCTCTTCTGTAGGACCCTGTAAAATAGCTCAGGAGTTCTCTAGCAGCTTCTGAAGTATTAATGAAAAACCCTCTGATTTCTTTTATTTTTCCATGCTTCATTTATATTAATTCTAATGGAGGTGAAACTAGCTTTGGAAGTAAGGTTATAAAGCCAATGCAATTCAAACTAGATGAAAGATATAAATTAAAAAAAAAACCCCTAGCTTCTCCCCTGCTCCAGGGCATTGTAATAATATATTATAACTATGTGAGAAGTACTTCTGTAATAACTGAGGAGTTAGAGATATTCTTGAAAGCAAGTGGTTTGACTGACTACATATCTCCTAGCAACTTTGCTAGCTTTAAATAAAACTGATTGAATACTGCCTGTGGAATATATTGTCAAGCCCAAAGCACCTGCCAAAACCAGATGATGATTCCATTCTTTAAAACATATCAAATAGTAAATACATAACTCAATATTTTGTCAGCTACCAAAAAGGAATTTGCATAAGACACAGGACAAAAAATATAGAAAATTGAACTCCAAATGACATTCACATACCTCAGACCTAAATAGTATGTCTGTGAGTGTGGTGGTTTAGCCCCAGTCAGCAACTAAGCATCACCCAGCCACTTGCTCACTCCCCCCCAGCAGGGTGGGGGAGAGAATCGGAAGAGTAAAAGTGAGAAAACTCGTGGGTTGAGATAAGAACTGTTTAATAGGTAAAGCAAAAGCTGCGCACACAAGCAAAGCAAAACAAAGAATTCATTCTCTACTTCCCATGGGCAGGCAGGTGTTCAGCCATCTCCAGGAAGGCAGCGCTCCATCACGTGTAATGGTTACTTGGGAAGACAAACGCCATCACTCCAAACGTTCTGCCCTTCCTCCTTCTTCCCCCAGCTTTATATGCTGAGCGTGATGTTATATGGTGTGGGACATCCCTTGGGTCAGTTGGGGTCAGCTGTCCTGGCTGTGTCCCCTCCCAGCTTCTTGTGCCCCTGGCAGAACATGGGAAGCTGGAAAAGTCCTTGACTAGTGAAAGCACTGCTTAGCAACAACTGAAACACCTCCACATTATCAACACTGTTTTTAGCACAAATCCAAAACATAGCCCCATACTAGCTACTGTGAAGAAAATTAACTCTATCCCAGCTGAAACCAGCACAGTGAGGTAGTTTTTAAAGTTAACAGTGCATGCTTCTATTGAAATGGTGCACTGTTTTATCAAGAAGCTAAACTTGACTTTCTTGTATTTCTTGGTACTAGCCACTTGGTATACACATTGGCCATGTGAACAAGAATATGATCTTGTTGGCAATTTTATGTGGGCAACCAAAGGAAAAGTCTACTTGGCAAATAAAAGCTTGGGGTTTTTTTTATTGGTTAGAAGAAAAATCAAGCCAAAGAATGGTAGTGTCAACAGAGAGAAGTGTGGTGGACTGCAGCTGCTTTTTTGTATCTCAATCAGCAGCTTAAGATGCTGTTTTCTCTAATTGTGTATATTTGTAGGTACCCTACAAAAACACTAACAAATCTGACTGCCTCATAAATCAATTCAACTCAAAAGAGCTTCTGGTACATGTCAACAATATATAGTATCAACAACATGCGGTTGTTGATATAGTAAGAACAACTTAACATTTCTTGGAAGTAGGAAGCTAAACTCTGCCTGTTGTCTAGCTGCAGCAGAGTAAATGGAGTTGTCTTGTCGTGCAGTATTTTTATGCTGGTAGCTATGATTTGGTTGATCTGGTGGTACTGCACAGTACGTCTCCAGGAGAAATAAAATAAAGGAGAATCACATTTTATTAAGATGACACTGGCCTCTACCATGTAGTTACTGTTAGTGCAAAACAACTAGCTCACACACGAGCTATGCACTGAGCACAGCTGCATAATTTGGCCAATGCTGAGATTTTTACTAATTCGCTAATACCTGTCATTCAGGACAATTTTTGCCCGGTGCATGGCGAACTGGATGATAAAGAATGATTGCAGTAATTCTTCAGTATGGAAATTTGAACATAGTTTAATCAGTCTCGTGCATGGAGCTATTACATTGTATTTTTGTCTTGGATTTGCCATCTGGTGAGATGATTTAATGGCTCTCTGTAGCTTAATGTCTTACGGAAAGAGAGGTGTTTAAAAACTGCATTTGAATTGATTAGCTAGGGGATAGTATCATCAAGAGATATGTGCTCCATGAGAGATTTTTCTCCATTAAAACCACTGTGAAGAATTTCTAGGGAGAGTTGTATGAAGTATGTTTGCTTTCATTTCTTTGTCAAATCATTTCATAAAAGGGTGAATGCTTTCTGAAAAAAACTCTGATGCCTTGTAAGTTTACCAAGAACGCTTGTGAAAACCCTGAGAAAACTTTGCATGTTTTTGTGCTCTTTTTATTCTATGATGTTTATGTGACATTTAGCTGAAACATGAGGCAACTTTCAGTTTCAGTTGGACAGCTTGCTTGGAAAGACATGCTCTGCACATACCTTTAAAAATGTGTCCTTCTAACTTGCCCTGGTTGCCTTGCACATTCATCTGCTGCCTTCCAGTTTTAACACGCTTCAAAAGTTTCTATTTCCTATTGCTGTCAGTGACTCTTCAAATGCTCTGTCTGAAGATGGCACCAAAAGGTTCAAGTGGTAGGTACTGGAGCCTGAACCAAAACAATGCCTATGCAGGCATGTGTGGAAAGCTGGGACCAGATTACGTGATGTAGAATGTGAGTGCCCTGCTCAGCTGTGCTGGCGGAGATCCTCCTGCCTCCTTAGCTCTGCGCTAGTACATCTCCATCTGCTTGGGTACTACAGAAAGTGTCTGCCACCGTGTCTGGTCTAAGAGTTTGCTGCTACTTGTGTATCACCTGCCCTGGGAGGGTAAAGCCAGAGCCAAGAAGACAGGGAGCAAAGAAACCAGAGTGGGCTGTCTGCTTCTCACTGCCCTCTCCCTCCTTAACATCGCTCCCCTCTGCCTGTATAGACACGGGTGGAAAGGGACTTGTCAGTCTGAGCAGACCGAGGTAGAACAAGAAAGAGCTTTTCCTGAGCCAAGGTGTGGTGTAGTTCCATGTATGTCTGGTCCGTGGAGCTGAGTGCACTCCAGACGGTTTGCAGCAAGTGGTGAAGTACAGGTGTGTGATTTCTACCACCAACCATCCTGGGCTGAACTGTCTTTGGGCATCCTTCTGTGCTTAAAATGCACTTTGAGCAAGTAAGCATTTCTGTGGTCATATAGCGGGTGTCTGCATTTCCTTCACCTATAGTATTGTCTTTAACTTTTATTAATTGGAAGTGACCAAAGCTTTGAGGATTGTGGGTGTACTATGACATTCAAGATAAGGCTTTAATATTTAATTCATCTTCATTTTTGCACAGTCCTAGTAAGCCTTTTTTTTCCTGGTAGCACTCTTTTTTTTTTTTTTTTTAAATTAAAAAAAAAAGAAAGCAAACATCTTGCTAAAGATAGGTTTTTTAAAGGAGAAATCAAATCCTATATTCTGAGTGTGAGTTTTCTGACAAACTGGTGTGCACTAGCAGCGGCCCAGAGCTGCATGCAGTAAGAACAGATTGCTTCACTTACGCTTGTGCTTGGCTTAGAATCATAGGGAAATTTGCGATGGAAAATTTGTTTCTGTGATATGTCATTTCTTCCTGAGATCTGGATAGAGTAAGATACAATAATAAGGGAAAACATAGTGTCTGAGCTAATGCTGGTTTCTCTCCGTACTTCTGCTCCAAGGCCATCCATTCGCTGTATTTGAAACAAATATGTAGGGCTTGAATATCCGAAACAGTGGGTAGCATTCTGTGTGTATTTTTGTGAAGTTATGTGCATCAAGTTGTTTTTTTTTTTTTTTGCCTGTCTCATTTGTTTAATTACATGTTATTCTGTATGTATAGAATCTTTTGAAAAAAATAAAGACAAACTTCTGGATGTGGCACCACACAGGTCTGTCTGTGCCAATGAAGTGGCCAGTGGAAAGAAAAGCAAGCTGCTGTGATCCACTTACTCACAAACTGATTAAAACTATATGTTTATGTTTACTTACAATGTATTTTTATATTTAGAAAACAATTATGCACTAGTTATTAAAATATGAGCACTTAGCAAATTTCTGTATTTGAATACTCAGGATGGCTCATTTAATGTGGGAGTCAACATAAGCATCTAAAAACATGGTTTGGATATCCTACTTAGGTATTTGCCTCTGAAATTCCTTAATTCTTTCATTACTAGATGCTGTGAGGAGATAGCTGGGGAGTAACTGTTTTCAGTCATCTGATTTATAAAGCTGCTAGCCATTACACAGACTTTTTAGTTTGGGCAGTGTGATGGTTCAAATCAGTGACTTCTGGCAAACTCCAAACAAGTATTTTTATTTGCAGTACTAGGGAACATTCAAATTTGTTAAAATCATTGTTGTTGGGTTTTGGGGGTGGTTGTTTGCTTGCTTGTTTGGGGGGGATTTGGGTTGGTTTTTTTTTTCCTTTGCTTTGCTTATCCTTCCTGTCTCTGCTCACAGGGAACATCATGGTGCTGTGGTCAACTTGCAGAACATCAGTACTTAAATCTGTAACAAACCGCTTCATTAAGAATTTGGCCTGCTCGGGGATCTGTGCCAGCCTAGTCTGTGTGCCTTTTGACATTGCTCTTAGTGCCAGTCCACACTGCTGCTGGTGGATCTATACAATGCTCTTCTGCAGAATTGCCAAGTTTCTGCACAAAGTCTTCTGCTCAGTGACCATCCTTAGTTTTCCAGCCATTGCTCTTGACAGGTAAGAGAACAAATTTGCCAGCATCCTTGATTTTTCTTTCTTCTTGCTCCCTTGTGAAACCCTTTTCTTCCTTTCATATTAGTCTTGTAAATGCTATTTAGTGTTGCCTTATGCCATTACATGAACTGCTCTTGTTCCAGTGCTTTGCTCACAGTGTACAGCTTCTTTACAGAATGTACTGGGATAAATATTCTTTCTGTAACATTGAAAAATTTTTCAGTTTACTCTGATATCTCTGGACATTTATAAAGGACTTTGAGTTTATAGATTTGTCTTCAGAGAAGTTTTTATCCTTTCTTTCTTCTTGTTAATAATTCTTGTTCAGTAATGGAACTTCAAGCCAGACAACATCAGACAAGGTGCTCATTTTTAACTGTGGAAGTTGAAAGCCGTTGCCCATTAGAAGAATTTAACAATGCCTGAGGTAGATTGTCTATCAGTTTCAAATTTCAATTAGTAGATTTGTTTTAAAAAAGCCCAAACATATATATTAATGTTTAATTAAATATTAATACAACCAGAATTAATTCAGAGAGGTTTTGTATGTAGAAGATTAGCCTAAAACAAAAGTGGCCCTTTGGACTGTCTTAAGTTTTTTAATTCCATTCATTTTGCTTATTCTTATTAGCAGTCACTGATCTCACCTAAATGCACAGCTCTGTCATCTTGACAGTGACTGTA
Source organism: Morus bassanus (assembly GCA_031468815.1). Taxonomy (NCBI): domain Eukaryota; kingdom Metazoa; phylum Chordata; class Aves; order Suliformes; family Sulidae; genus Morus; species Morus bassanus. Next base: position 37,321,305 of record CM062572.1, on the reverse strand, counting down.
AGTTAGATATTTTTAAGGAAGGGTAGGTACTGGTTTAATACAGTTTACATTACTAAAACAGTGGATTTATAGATGCTGGATAAAATCATTGTTAGTCTGTTATTGTGTCTCACCACAGACTACATTAGCTGTACAAAACCAAACTGTGTCCCTAATAAAGTGATGTGTCTCTTACTTTAACGTTAATGTATTGATAAATGCAGTATCACTATCTGTAATGCACACCTGCGTTGCCGCTGGAACAGCATATCATTTCCTCTTCAGCAGTAAAATTTGTGATCATCCGCACAAAAAGCACAAACTGCTACCACTTACAATGATAAGTGTAAAAGAACAGGTCTCTTACAAAAAATCTGTGAGCCTGAAGTCCACAGTAGTAAGCAAACAATGAATCAGTGCCTGAAATTTGACGAGCATGTCAGAGATGCCCTTTGCTTTTTTTAATGCACACAGAATGTTCAGTATTTGACTACTTTTTTGATCAGGGCCTTCCCAACCAGAGCTTATGCAAAACAAAACCCCATTGTACTTCCAGTAGGTGGGTGCATGTAATTTGTGACCAACAGCTTTTTCCAAATATCCGGAGAAAAGATCTATCATAAAGCAGGCTTTCAAATTAACTATGAGTCTGGCCTTTCAATGCAACATATCTATACCTCCATCATAGGAGGCATATTCAAAAATTTCAGTTTTCTGAAATTTTGTGCTGTGTGCAATATACTGTCCAGTGTACAAATAAGTAAATGGTGAACTCTTCAAAATAACGTTCATGCACATCAGCCAAAGTGATATAGTCCAAATTATTGAAAGAATTGTTCACCACTCATAATGTGATCCTGAAATTTGAATATTCAGCTTTTTTTTTCTACAGACAGACCTGCAAAGGCAGACCCTTGGGATTTTTTTTCTCTCATAAGCAGGTAGTTGGCAACCCAGTTAGGGATTTGGGACATTATGCTTGGACAGCTCCTGAGAGGCTTCTCATAAGCACTGTGCTCATTATAGACTTCACCACTTGCATTGTATCAGTTGTAATTTTTTTTTTTTTTTTTTGACAGGTACTACTCTGTTCTGTACCCTCTGGAAAGAAAAATATCTGATGCAAAATCCCGAGACCTGGTTATCTATATCTGGGCCCATGCAATAGTGGCCAGCATTCCAGTATTTGCTGTGACCAATGTGTCTGATATTTATGCCATGTCCACCTGTTCTGAATCTTGGAGTTACTCCCTTGGCCACCTGATCTACGTCATCATCTATAACATCACCACTGTGATTGTACCAGTGGCTGTGGCATTCCTCTTTATGATTCTTATTCGCAGGGCACTGAGTGCCAGCCAGAAGAAAAAAGTCATCATAGCTGCCTTAAGGACCCCTCAGAATACAATTTCTATCCCTTATGCCTCCCAGCGAGAAGCTGAGCTTCATGCCATGCTGCTTTCCATGGTTATGATATTTATTTTCTGCAGCGTCCCCTACGTGACTTTGGTGATTTACCGCACTATACTGAATATTTCAGATATTTCAGTCTTCTTGCTTCTCACTGCCATTTGGTTGCCGAAGGTCTCTTTGCTTGCCAATCCTTTGTTATTTTTAACTATTAACAAATCTGTACGGAAGTGCTTAGTGGGGACAATAGTGCAGCTGCACCGAAGGTACAGCAGGAGAAACATTGTCAGCTCGGGCGGTGTTGCAGATGCTAATCTGGAGCCCAGTGTCCGTTCGGGGAGCCAGCTTCTGGAGATGTTTCATATCGGGCAACAACAAATATTCAGGCCAATGGAAGATGAAGAGAATGAGACCAAATCCATTGGCTCTGGTGACTTTCAGCAGAAACAAATTCCTACCACCAGTTTAGAGGTAGGAGAGACTTTGGTTCACAAATTTATACCACAGACGATTGCAGACTCTGCAGCTCAGGTGGCACCAGCTGTGCCCACGGAAGCTGATGTGGTAAATGAGAAGTATTCCATGCAGTTTGGTTTTGGACCCTTTGAGCTGCCTCCACAGTGGCTCTCGGAAAACCGAAACAGTAAGAAGCGACTCCTGCCTCCTTTGGGGAATACCCCTGAAGAGCTAATCCAGACAAAACAGCCTAAGTGCAAAGCAGAAAGAAAAATCAGCAAAAACAATAAAGTCAGTATCTTTCCCAAGGTGGATTCTTAGTAAGAGCAGGAGCTTTAAGTGACAGAGGAAGGTCACCTTCTCTTATATGTGTGATCCCATGGATCTTTGTTATGCTGAAATTTGTTACAGGCTAATTTTTTTGTGCCAAATGTAATTTAAACAAACAAACAAACAAAAGGGAAACATATATACAAGTGTTCCTTATTAATTTGTTCTCATGAAAATAATATATCAAAAGACGGTGATTCTTAATTTTATCTGTGAAAACCCTACAGTGATACCTGCCTGATTAACTTTCAAAAAGTACACATGGCTTTGGCAACATTTTGTATGGCTGAAGTATGGAAATATGGCAGTCAGTTTGCTGGGAAACCTCATGCTGTGTTACAGTGGACTGGGTATCAAAGTAACTTAATAGGAAAGACTGTAGAGAGCAGAAGACAGATGCAAAATGGGTAAGTCCTAGCCTCCTGTAAACAGACACAGCAAGGTATTGCACGTTTCGTTAATGAAGTAAGGTGGACTATTAAGTATATCTGTTTTCTGTTAAGCCCATTTCTTAAATCAGTGTTAAAAATAAAACTTGCTGGACTTTTTGCACAAATTAGTTACCAAGTATCTGCCAAACATCAAAACTTTTTTAAAACGTAAACCACTTTTTTTGGCTTAAAACTTCAGCAAAGCCAAGGATACCCAAATCGTCATGTGTGTCAAACCTGAGAAAGATCTTTTTTTTGAAACACATGTGTTCCTGTAGTTTTAAGTAAAAACTGGATTGGAGACCATGCAGGACAAATCCTGACTCCAGTAAACAAGTATGTATGTGCCAAGGGCATAAACAGAACACACTGATCCTGTGATAAAGGGCATATACAAATGTCCCAACAGTTTGCTGAATGGACTGTGTAAGTAACCAAGGGGTCAACCTTAAAACAGACTCATCGGCTGGTGCACTCTGCCATTTTCTTATGGGAAAGCTAGCGAATGAAAGAAATGGGTCAGAAATGCTAGTAGCCTTGTACTGAACTGCGGAGTGAGGAAGCTGATAACAGACCCCAAAAGGCAAGGTTTGTTAATGCCATTGCTCTACTATTGTCAGAGGTAGGGAGGTTTTCCTTCTACCTTCACAGATACAGAGACCAACCATCCTACTCCACTCGTCTCACAGACTAGACCAACCTGTGTATGAACATGAGACTTTCAAATCTGGTGCCTAATTCCTGAGTGAATCAGAGTCATGCCGTCCGTGGTATCAGCACACCAGCCTTTCTATAAGAGTTCAGGCATTGTACTGCAGCTTGCCCCCTCCCCCTCCCCCCCGCATCATCACAGGCATATTGTCTTGTTTATACTGAGTGTGAATTTTAAACTCTTGTCAGTCTGTTAGATGACCTGAAACCATTGTAACACTGGCATTTTAAACCTTGTTCAGTTGCAAGTAGTCTTTCCTTCTTCCTTATCTGCATTCACTGTTGTCTCTGTGGGTAGTTTCTCAAAAGCACAATCTAGTAACATCTATGTACTCCTTGTGGCTCTCCTGTACTTTAGCCCTTTGGTGCATGCTGAACCTTTACCTGTAGTTACTGCCTGTTTATGAAAGTAGTTTTCTTTAAAAAACACTTTTAAAAGGACAAGGTGAAGAATCTTGCCAAGTTCACAGTAGTTTACTAAATCCAACCGGTTGATGTTAAAAGTGAGAAAAAATTCTGTTGAAGCAGAATTTGGAGATGTACCTGTTCCTCCTTTGACATGTTTGAAGAAAGTCAGCAGCTTCCGATGGCTCCAAGGTGGTGGATTTCTACAAGGCATTAAAAGCAAATGTTTTAATAAAAATGTATTAAAAAAAGTTTATAAATTACTCTGTAAATGATGTTTTTCTCCATTCCCTCTTCGGTTTCAGTGCTTTTCACTTCTTGCTAGTTCACAGACTTCTCAAGCTTGGGAGCGAGGAGCAGTCTTCAGTGGGTCCAGATGGGTGGTGGGAACCCCAGCTGCCCTCCTCCTTAGATACAGAGATGAGAAGGCAGACAGAGCTTGCCTGAAATCAGACACAGGAAGTAACATAGCAGACTTTTTAAAAGTGTTGATAAGAAGTCATTTAATGGAGTGGGTTTTTTTCCAAAGTTAGTGAAAGAAAGATGCCATTCAAAAACTCCCAAAAACCTCAGAAGCAAAGTATGAGTTATAGTTTCCTTATGTATGTTGTTTAATATTTATGGCCCACTTACATGTAGCTACTAGTCAAAGTATCTGTGATTAATGAACGTGGATATATGGTTACTCAGAGGAACTATTTACTCAGGAACCAGTTACTCAGGTTTCCTTTGAGGAAAGCAAACTTAGTCTTAGTTTTGCCCCTTTCAACTCTCATGTTGAGCGAAATGCCAATGATAAATTCAAAGAGCCAAACTGCATAGAATTTAGTTTTATCGTATCTGGGAAGCAAGGGGTTTGTGGTGGTTTTTGACTGTTGAGACAAAAATATCTTTTTCTTTCAAAGAATTCACATGTAAAAACTTGCTTGTATTTTTTTTAGCAGATTATATCTGAAGACATTGAAACCTTTCACCAAGAAATTAATTAAGGTGGTTTTCCATACCTGAAGAATTATTTGGGAATGTTTTCTTTTAGTCCCTTTTTCAACAGTTTATCTATGTGAATGTAAGGGAAGAAATACACAAAAGCACATCTTTGCATAGAAAAAATAATCTTTGTAAAATTCATAATACAGCCTCTGTGCTAGAATTGTCATCAGAAAACTGCAAATCAGGAGACTCTTTATGCAAGATGGAATATTTGACTTGTAGAGTTTGTTTTTTAACTTCATCTAAGACAGTTGTAACTTTGTCATTACTGCTGTCTGTTGGCTGTTGTTCAAATGATTTCTACCAGGCAAAATGTTCTCCAGCATCCAAATGAAAAAAAAAAATCAATACTTGTTTTCTTCTTTATCATCACATTAAAGATAAGCAAAAGTGGTTTTTTTTTGTTGTGATGGTTGTTTTTAACCACCACAGGTGTTGGTAAAATAAATTTCTCTCTCCAGATTATTGGTGAAAGAAAGTGAAGTACAAAGCAAAACTCTGGGAACTAAGGAAGTGAAAGCCTCGGGTAATTTGGGCTCTGCAAATAGATTTAAAGGCTACATCTTACTACTGGAGAATAAACTTGGAGGAAGGAAAGTTAAAACCCATTGTTCTAGCACTTAGGGGAGAAAAACAGAGAATGGAGCTCCTATTAGACAAAGGAAGAAATCCTTTAAAAAGGATGAAAAGACTATGGAGACAATGTCAATTTACTGTTCCTAGATATCCTCAAGAAATATTGTTAAATTCAAACAAACATCATGTAAAAAATAAAAAAAGAAAAACCCCGCACAGTCCTTCAGCACCAAATAATGTTATATTGATTGGCTACTTGGCATCGATGTATTTTGCACACTAGGATAAACTTCCAGAGAAAAGCAGTTGTTTTCTAGGAACTCCCCAAGCATTCTACTACGTAACAGATCTAATTGTTATTAAGCTGCAGTAATTTAGTGAATGCATTTGTTCTGGTTTTAGAAAGACTTTAAAATACACCTCTAGATAATGTTTTGCAGAAAAGGCTGGCTGGATTTCTGTAGTGAGTTTTCTTCTACTCTGCTGTTTCCTGGGAAAATATTCCTGTGCCAGTGGGCTATATCTTAAAGAACAGAGAGGAAAGTCAGGCTGTGGTTCCAGATCAGTAGGACTGGGACTTAGCAGCTGGTTCCAGCTAAACGGGAGCTGTCCCATAAGCTGCTGTGAAGGTAACCAGCTCTGGAGGTGATTACATGTCCCACAGAACTCAGGTAGTTCCTCTCATTCATGTCACCTCACCCTGCACTGCATAATTCAGTAAAGAATTAAACAAAATAAAAAAAAGTAAACAAAAAAAGCAAAATCTCTGCCTTTTAATCTTATTTGATATGTTACTGTGTAATTGTGCTGTAACTTATGTAGGAGTCACTATGAGATAATCAATGGGTTTTAGGTTCTTTTTCTTTTTTTTTTGCCATAAAGGACTCACCCCCCTGAAAGATGTGGTTGAAGTCATTGCTTTCAAACTTAGAGCATTCTTACCTCTTCAAAAGACTGCTTCTTATTTTAGTTGAAGTGACTTTCTCCGTGCAAGGTAGGGATATTAGCAGGATTTCTAAATGAGTTATAATGGTGTCTTTAACTCTTTAACTATCAGCCTGGGACCACAAGGTTAGTCACTGCAATCTTCAGTCATTTGTCATTGAAGGACAATTTAGGAACGCACAACACAAGAAAACAAAACACATCTTGTTGAAAATTGCAGAACTCCAGATGCAGATACTTGCACTCATGAGCAAGTTGATTCCTCCCCTCCCCGGGAGGACGCAGAGGGGGAAGAGCAGGAACCAGCCCAAAATGATCTTTGTTCCACATCTGTTTTTAAGCTGCTAAACCAGCCAGAGGTGGTGAAGAGTACAGAGAGGCTAATTTTTCTGATTGCTTTCTTCAGGAACAACAATACAAGAGTGGGATGCAGAAATGTTCTTCACCTTAGTGAAAGCTCCTCTGGATGTGCATAGGAGCAGTTCTCGTTTCTTCTCTGTGAGGAGAAAGTGGACTATTTTCTAAAGAAAGCATAAGAAGTAACAAGTCGGATCCAATTCCTGAATACGCATTTGTTAACGCAAACAAGGGTTTCTCTACACAGCTGGTCTGCATCTTGAGGTTCTCTACGGCTAAACATAATGCACTGAAACGGTGATTTTCTCCAAAAACTCCTTTGTGCACAGTACTTAACTAGGCAGTATTCTATCTTCTTTGCCTCCATTTTCTGTAAAACTAAACCCTCTACTTTTTGCCTGGATCATATCCTAAGCCACTTGTAGGGTCTCATTCTACTGGTCCCCTTGCACCTGCCGGTAGCAAACTTCACCACACTGCACCCCACGGCCCTGAGACATTTCAGCACAACACAATCTGTTTTGAGCTCCTACTTCCTAAACTCTGCTGTTTTCCAGCAGAAGAAGGTGTGGCAGCATGGAAGACAGTCTTGTCAAGGCAGGACCTTTCCCAATGCAAGTCAAAGAATGAAAACCTGGCTTTATTAAACACCTTGGAAGTTTTACCATTGACTCTGGACTTCACATTTTAGTTTAGCCTCTCCTCCTCAGCTGACAGGTTACTGTGCTGGATCACTATAGCTGACGGAGCACACTGCAGAACTCTACTCATCCTCTCCGAGGGTTTCTGGAAAAGTTGGAATATTGCCCAAAATTCCTTGCTTTTTGCCCTTGACTTGGCACATGCCAATCAAAAGAAATTAATACATAATCTATTTGGCCTTTGCAAGAAAAGGGTCTGTTTATTCCCCTAGCATTTAGGGGAATTAATATGAAAATTAGCTATGTTTGTCCTGATCCGAGTACTAGAACTGTTACAGTCTACCTTAAAAATATTGCCTGTGGTAAAGAAAAGCTAGTTCAGGTGAGTACACGAAAGAATATTAAAAACAGCAAAGACAAATAACTAATAAGCATTAAACAAAGTCTTGATAATTTGTCCTCCAACCTGTATGAGACAATGAAAGTGTTTTGGCTGCCTCTTTGTGTACTAAAACACTGTTCAGCAGCGGAGTATGAAGATAAGCAGTAGTAATGGGAACAAAGTCCCTGATTTTCCCCCCTCATTTGTGTTTCTTCTTGATTGGATTAGGGAGAAGAGGTTAAATGAATTCTGTTACTATGGTGACTGTGTTCTGAGTAGCAAGACAGCTTGTCTAAATGTGTCTTCATCATGTTATAACCTATCTTTTAGGATGAAAAGCACATCTTGGAGTGCTTTTCTTGCTGTGCCCTTCCTAGACACAAGGGTTTTCTCCAATTCAACCCCCTTTTTTTTTTTTAATCACCACACTTCAGAGAAGTATCTACTTTATCATGGAACAAAACTGACATATTCCCAGAAAGGCAGAAAAGAAAATCACACCCTTTGTTCTGCTTTTCTAGTTCAAACTTCATTACAAATACACCTGTCACCCGTAACAACATTTGAGATTTTCTAATATTTAATGACGTTTACAAAGTTCAGTCCTCTTACTGGCGATGAAGACTCTTACGGCCCAATTTGCAGGATTTGAGATTAACTCTGTGAACTACTTTTTCTCTCCGGGTTTTCTAGGACACGTAACACACAGATCATAAGATCAACTGTGGTTTGAGATATCCCTGCTAAGCCATTCTTAACTCTCAGGTGTGACAGCCTCATTGAAAACCTTCATTGATTCTCTGTGGACAAGCAGCAGTAAGGAGCCTATTCCTCCTCCACTTTCAAAGGATTTTTATGTCTATTTGTTACCAAATGCAGAGCTGGACACTCTCCTTTTCATGGGCTCTTCTGAGGTTGTGGGCAGTCTGTAGCAGGGGAAGCTGACAGCAAGTCAAACTGTCAGCTGTTAAGCATATACACTCTACTGTAGAAATAAATAAATATTGGGGCAGTTATACCTAGCTGCTTTCCATACTCATTATTCATACCTAATATAATTCCTAGTACAGCAGAAGCCAGATTTTAGTTTAGCTAGTTCTGAACTATATTGTCCATTCTGCTGCTTTCTCATTGGTAGTACTGGTCTTAAATACTCAACTTGTGGATGTAAGCATTCTGTCTTCTGTTTCTGCTTCAAATCATGACCTGCGCCATCTGGGAAGCACCACGCAATCCAAACACCACTATGGGATTGCATTAGCAATTGCAGGATCTATGTTAGAATTTTAACAGACCCAGAGCTCAGCATGTTTAGGAAGGAGGCTAGAATCCACGTAGTTCGCTAGTGTATCTTCTGTATTTGTCTTCAGCTCTTAACTGTAAACCAGACTGCATCGTTACTGCACTTAATACCAGGAAAAATTGTTCTTCTCTTACTGCCACTTCCAGGAATGTGACAGTAAAGTGCCATACACTGTAAGCATTAATAAAAACTCTACTGCAGACAGCAAACGCGTGTGCCCAACAAAGCACGATTTATTTTAGCAGAAAAAATTGTCAGTCAAAACCTTACTTTGAACAAGGTGCAGTTTGTTTCTTCAAACTGTTTCTTGTAAATGTTTGCCGCCAGTGAAAACCCGATTTCAACATACATGGGTATCGAAGGAAGTTGTAGGGGGCCGTTACTGTCTCTACAGTTTTCACAAGTTAATCAGAAGACAGGAATTAAACCTCCCATCCTATTTAAATGTAGAAAAGAAATGAAAAGGGATGGGATGAGGAAGGGAATTACACTCCCCTTATTAATTAGATTCCTTATTAACAGTAAATATTCAGGTAAAAAATGGTGAACGCAGTATTAGTTTTAACAAGTTTATTTAAAAGCCGTTCACCGATCCTTGTTTAAAAGTAAACATGACACATTTTGTGCAGGAGACGAGACAAACAGACTACCAGAAGAAACAATGATAATTCGCAGCGTAGGTACATTGTTTAAGAGGCTCAACACAGTCCCTTTTTCCTGTTGGATTAAACACTTCAAAAATTGTTCTTTTCCTGAAGCGGGAAAGCCAGCAGCGAGGCGAACCGCGCCGCCGTGAGAACGGCCGCCCCTCACGCCTCCATCCCCGGGCCGCCCGCTTTCAGGGCTGCCTGAGGGCAGAGCCGCCCCGGGCCGCCCCCCCGCCCCCGGCCCCGCCGCCGCGGGCACCGCCGCCCACCGCCTCTCACCGCGATCTTCGGAAAAGCCCGGTTTGGAGCTCGGTACCCGCGCGCCACTTACTCCGCGGGCAGCACACGCTCCTTAGAACCGCCCCACGGTTTAAGACGCCGCTCCCGTTACTGGCGCTGCCCCCTCGCGGCTGAGGGCGCGGCGCCCGCGGGCATCGGCGCCGGGAAGGACTGAGCCTCCCCCCCCCCGCCCCCTCCCCGGACACCGCAACCCGCCGGGAGGGCGCCCAGCCGCCGCCCTGCGCCTCCGCTGACGGTGTCCGGCGGGCCCGGAGGCCCGCTCCCCGCCCCACGGCCCCGCCGCTCCGCGCCGCGCCGCGCGGGCACCCACACCCCGGCAACGGGCCCGGCGCGGCCCAGCTCCCTGCGGGGGGAAGGGAGGAGAAGGACGCCGTCCGTACGGCGCTTCTCTCTGTCAGGGCGGAGCAGACGGACCTCAGTGGCGTGGTCCCGTGGCTCGGACTTCGTGAGCAAGTGGGAGCTTGATCACATCTGCGTCCCTGAGAAGGGGCTAAGAGCAGTGCCTCCGCCGTCTCCCCCATCGCGACATGGTACGGCCCCAACGGAAGGCGCCATCCTGGAATTCTCGCGAGAGTTCGGCGAGTTGGTCGTCATGGGAACGGCGGCCGGGCCTCGCGCTGCCGCCCTCCCGCGGTAAGGACGGGGCGGCCGCGGCGGAGCGGAGTCGTGCCGTGCCCGTGCCCGTGCCCGTGCCCGTGCCCGTGCCCGGCCCGGCAGCAGTCCTGTCAGGGCAGCGCCCGGGGCTCCTGCGAGCGCGGGAAAGGGCTTTCGGTGGGTCTGTCTGTTTGTTGAAACCTCTTGTGAGGTTATTTTTTGTTTGCGTGTTTGCTTTCTGTTCCGGCATCCTTTGGCTCTCAGCTGTTGCTTATCTTTGGCGTCTTTGATTGTGTTATTTTGGGTCTTTCGCACTTGGTTTCCCACCCGCCCCCGGGAACGTGGAAGAAGCTGTTAGAAAGCGCCGAGAGCCGGGGGCGCCCGCCGGGCGGAGGGCCAGGGACGCCAGGACCCGCGGAAGCGTTGACAGAAACTCAGCTTCGTACGTGTTAAAGCCAGAAGGGCGCTAAACTGTCTTTAGTTAGAAGAACAGGCGTTCACTATCCTTGAAGAAGGGCTGAGAAACTGATAAAGGGGAAAACTCCCGCCTCAGCTGGGCGCGAAAGTGTGAAGTCGGTGTCTTTCGACCAAGGACATCGCGGGGCAATTAGAACTTGGAGGGAACAACTAATCGCATGTATTATGTAACTAATCAGGATGTTTCATGTATGTTGCCAACTTGGTAAGAACTAAGTGTCCTTTGCGTGAACTGTCCTCATTATAATATTAAAAATCACGCTCATGGGTCAGAAAGCCCACTACTCAAATAAGGCCCTTACTCTCTGAGCATGTGTAGTGAATGTAAAAGGACCTGTACCTTTAAGATGAAGAAAGAAAGAGACTAACCAGCGATTAGTTGGGGGTGTGAATACTGGCTGATTGCTAATGCATTTAACGGTATAAATACCCTGTACTTTCTTGGTTCGGTGTGCTTGATTTTTGGAAAACCACTGAGCACGCAGGCTTGCGCCGGCAGTGAGCGCTGCAAAGGGGCTTCCTCAATGAATGAGCCTGGGGTGCAGGAGCTGAAATGAAGGAACACAAGTTTCTCTTTTTCTTCTCTGCCCGCTTCTTGATACTGTGTCGTGATGTTACAGACCTCTATACGCAACTCAGTTCGTCCTGTTTCTTGTACCAAAATAAAAAGTTGCGTTCACTTGGTCCTCCTGAAAATTACCAGTGCGTGTCACATACTCAGAAATACAATTCCTGTGAATTCATGCAGTTTTGGCAGAGCGCCATGCATTTTTATTGTTTAAACTCAAAATTGAATTAGGACTGGGAACGTGATCGTTTGGATTTGGGAACTTGCCCTGTTTGGAACTACTCATTGTAAAAAGCTTTTAGCTGCTTTATTTGATATGTTCTAGGTGTCTATAAAATACCCCCATTCTTTTGTTGATGCTAACTTTGTCAGTCCCATGTTTTTAAAGACGGAAAAAAAAAGAGCCATGACATTTCCTTTTTTTGTGAGATTACTTTTAAAATTTAATCCACTTGAAGTTTCTTTGGCAGTAAGCACATCTGAATACTTTGGTTGGCTTGATGATATAAATATATATTTGTATATATATTGAAAAGTGTATACGTGAGTGGCAAGCTAGACTATACTGGAAAGACCTGTCAACACTGAACTGCTAGAAAGGATTTGAAACTTGTTTAATCTACAACTGAAATATTACTGAGCTTGTGTTGCTTTATTATGAAACTGGTAGATTAGAAGATTGTTTTTGGGTTTTTCCCAATTCTAGGTCACAATGGATATTACAAGAGGGAGCTTGGATAAAATTTCGAGGCCTGCATGTAGCTCAAGGGCTTATCCTAACTGTAGATCTTTAAGTACATCTATGGAGTTATTAACACCAGAGCCACGTTTGCCAAAGGTAATTCTTTTCACCGTCAGCAGGTTAGAAGCTCTATGCCCAATTCCTCTTAGCAGAATGCCAAAGAAATAAGATTCTGCTTTTTTAGCTTCATACAGAGTTCTGGGCTCTGCAGGTGTGCTAAGGGATTATGTGAAAGTTGATGAATGTGGGCTGCTCTGTATGTGTGTGTGGAATGACGTTTAATTTTGTTTTTCCGGATATGTGTTACTTTTATATTTGCCACAAAAAGGGCTGTTCAGCACTACAACCTGGAAAACATGGTTGTCTTCCTCTTTATATTTAATCAGATTATTAACTAAATTCTATTTTAAGGAAAAACATTTGAAATTCTGGCAATAATGTGTAGATACGCAGCTATAGGCTGTTGATACATCAGCCAGTGTGTGCATAATTTCATTTCCATCCCATTTATGCTATTAAATTTAAGTTGGCATAAAAATTATTTTCCTTATTAAAATAAAACATTTGAGAAATCCTCACAAGTTGAATTTTTGACTACAAGGCTCTCTCAGGATATGTTTGAATCCAATTTAAAAAAAAAAAAAATCACACTCTTCCAAGAAATAAGTCAGCTCCAGAGAGCTTTTAACAAAGTCTGTTGGAAGTAGGTGTTCATCCATCCTCTGAGAAAATTAATATCTGGGATTAACTTAATTTTGGGGATGGGATATGTGATATGGTTGTTGGGATGTAGGAACTGGGACTTGGGAATTAGGGATTTAGATTGATTTACTTAGATTAGTCCAATTGTATTGTACCTCTGTTCACCTGCCCATAGAATGGGATCATACCTCGATGCTTCACAGAAGTATTAATTTTTTTTTTTTTTTTTACGATCACAGTCAGATATTAAGGTTAACATCAGATAACTCTGAATCCAAGTTCTGACCTAAACTTCAAAGGCTGTCGTATGAAAATTGCAATCTCTTTAGATTGATTAATTGAACGTAAGCTTTTCAGCCCTTCAAAGGCTATAAAAAACTCTGTAGTATGAGCAAGAGATTGGCATGCTATATGGTGCAGAGCACCCACAGTGTCAAGCAATGGATGAGGCTGTTGTACACACAGACTCTTAACTGGTTGGCTGTACCCTCTGCTGCAGCAGAAATGGCATAAACCTTTGGAATCATTTCCTAGCCTGACAATCCCAAATCTGGCAGGCTGTGCAATGGTAGGCTTGTGAATCAATGTGGTATCTAAGAAACAGAACTCTATCAGATCTGAAAATAGTTCTTTTATTTAAGAAGTACTCTGCAGTCTTGTATAAAATTGTTGTTAGCCTTTGTGATAGGATGTGATGATTGTGATTATCTTTTTCTTCCCCCTAAAGATTTCTATTTTTATGGTAGTAATTAATTTGCATTTTGTAGGTTGACTCACCTGTCAGTTTGGCTGGTAATCATCAAAGAGGCAGTCTAGAAGACTGCTGTCCAGAAGAAAACAAAGGTGATGACAGAGAGGAATCTGATGTCAACGAAGTAAGAACAGATCAGCAAACCGCAGTGGAGAGTACGACCTTCTTTCTTCAGAAGTGTATACTGAATCCCTATGAGTTGTCAGGTGTGGGAATGACTAACACATCTTGTGTTGTGGCTAGACCAAATATCATGTTTGTAGAGTTTGGGTAAAATTTGATTGGTGGAGGGAAAAGAGGATGCAAACAGTTAAAATTTTAGAAGAGAAGGAGGTGTTGAAATTCATACCTTCACTTCTCTTCAATATTTTGAATCCATCTTTGAAGGAGATATAGTGGTAATGGCAGTGATAACACAGGGTATGTCTCGTGGCATCTAAGGTGTGACCTGCACCTTGGCAATGGCGTAAAAGATCAGGAGAAACCATCTGCCTGTGTTCCATGGAACCATGTTAGAAAGTGTTTTCAGTAAGGTGTTTTTATCAAACTTTTTGGAGAGATCAGGATCATTTGCTAGAATCTTTGTATCCTGATAATGGTCCACCAGTCCAAAAAAATGGAAATTATGCTTGTAAGTTATAGTATTTAACAACTGAACAGTTCTAATACTAGTAACATGATTTAAATGTAAATACACAATATCTCATTTTAATAAAAGCACTTGTAGAGATGCTTCAGATGACATTATTTTGGCATTCTAAAAATGGTAATAACTTAACTTTCTAGAGCTTCTGACTATTTAAAAATAGGAAATCAAAGTATCACAGTATGTGAAGCAGGAAGTTTGGATACCTTCAAGATTAGATAGATTTCATGATGGAACTGAGGTCAAAAGAAATCCCTTGATTCCTGCTCCTGTGTTTAACATGAATCCTGGTGTACTAGTACATACAATTTTTAAACAGTAATCCACTGCAGAGGTTCTGGGGATCCCTAACTGACAAAAATGTATTTTGGTCTCTTAATTGTTAACATTTCAAACAGTATCTTTCAAAGTTCATTTCACATCTATTGTATTGTGAAAGACTTTTTCCTGTGTTTTTCAGGACGTATCTCTAATTCAGATTCTGGAGATGATAGCATGGAAATACAGACTTCAAAATTCTGTGAACCTTCCCAAGGAAAACTAAGTAATGCAAAAGCAGGTATTACTTTTCATGTGTATAGAGTGAACAGTGCAATAAAACTTTTTTTTTCTTGTTAATGCTTCTAGGAGAGTTTGGGATCATAGCGTATTTGTGTGTATATTACAGAGTTATAAAGAGATACTACAAATTGAAAATGTACATGTGTTGTGATATTCAAGAGGTGTTGGATGAATTTTTATATTTAAAGATTATTTTATTACAGGATATTCACTTTAATGATATGATGGTATTTGAGTTTTACATAGATTTGGTCAATCTAATAAGATAGAATCCAGTGGCGATTTTACTTAGTGCAGCAGTGCTGGTCATCTAACATAATATTAATTTCTTCAGAACAGAAATTGGATAGAACTCAACTTCAAAGCTTCACTCAGTAGTTTTAGGTCCAAATCCATCTGCTGGGTTCAGGCCAGTTGAAATAAGTCCTCTTTTTTTTATCTTCTGTCCTTGGGACTTCTCTGGAGCTTAGTTAGATTTTTATAGCTCTCCAATTGTTGAATCTCTCATCTCTTTTTATGGCACAAAGTAGACTACTGCATCACAGTAAATGCTTGCAATCAGCGGATGTGTAAAGGATTTGACCTCAAAAGATTACAAAATGAAAAAGTATTGCGGGACTCCAAAACTTGGAAGTCTGTGGAACAGGGACAGCGCTACAAGTGTTTCCTCTACTCTTGCTATGGAAGCTAAGTTTGACCAGAAAAGAGGGCAGAGCATGAGGATGCTATAAGAAGGGAAAAAGCTAAAAGTGATCAGAAATTGTAATCTGCATGTTTAGGAAAAAAAGAAACAATACAGAAATCTATCTTAATTAAATAATGGTAGTTTCCATAATGTTTCACCATTTCTATTTTTCAGAACATCATTTTTCTGGAACCAGTATCAGAATCTGGTTTGGCTGAGATATGTCAAGATTTAAAAGTAGAGATACTACAGAGTGTCTTTAACCCCAGAATTATTCATTTTAATGAATGACATTTCAACATGTATTCTACTTGTCAGCCTGAAGGAATTATTTTTTATTTTTAAACTTATTTGTCTGTGATTTTGCTGATACTGTGGACATGTTGTCACTCTTCTGTTATAAATTTGAATTGAATCACTTGCTCAAAATGGCAGGCCCTTCTTCCTCCACACCCTCATATCCAACTGCGACAGCTAGGAGTTTGATTCAGCATTCTGTTGCAAAGACTCTTATATTTTTCACTGCTACAAACAGGTTTAGAAATTAACATGATATATATGCTTGAGAATAATTGTACCCTTGTCTATGGTTGTTATCAGATTACTTGTACTGTTTTTTAAGGTTTTTCTTTAAGTTGAAATGCTTCAAGCTAACATTAATTTTAAATCTATTCTACAGCAAACTCTTCCAACTTGGAAGATTCTGAAGAAACAGATGTAGATCCTCAGATTCAAGCAGCTATACAGAAAATGAATAAACTTGACACATTACTGGCAAAAAAACACTTTAAGGAGAGAGCAATTAAAAAACAAGGCAAAGAAATGAGGGCAAAGCTCTGGGAAGAGCTTCAGGTTAGAAGTATTCTGCTTATTTTGTACGTAGTATATCTTAGAGTACTGTCTTACAGAATTATCATATTTCAGATGCATTGTTTTATTAAATAATTTTTTATGATTAACGTGATTAACGTGATTAACGTTAAGAAATTAACTAATAACTGATTAACGTGAAGAAATTGTTCTTAAAGTTACTTTGAATAGGTTTTAATGTATATTGGCTAGGCAGGCTTTGAAAGAAGGCAGTGGTCCTTAAAAATTATACAGCTGTCTAGGTGTGGTTTACTAGCACAGTCTTGTGCTTGAGCTTGCTACTTGCAGGTATGATAAGGCGTGACAAGAGGTAATGTCTGTGAACAGACGGAGCTAAAAGCGTTTATTCCGCTCTAGTGTGACTGTTCTTAGGGCCATCTATTTCAGTGCTGTCTATCATTGAAGAAATTAGAGATGCCCCTGAAGAAGGCACAAGAACACTACAGCACAAATTCCTTCACGTTATTCTTATCCTGGTCTCTAGCAGTTAAACGTCACTTTAAGCCTTGAAACATGAGATTTATTATTTCCTCTGAGGTTAAGTATTGTATAATTTGCATGACTATAAATGTCAGTTGCGAAAAAGACATGATTGCTGTTGGTTTGACTGCATCTCATAATTTCTATGGATTTGGATTGAGAGCCATATATATAGTACAGAAGTTCTTTGTCTTGTGAAATGTGTCTCCATGTAAGAGACAAGATATAATAGAGGCTTTAAAGTTCCACCGTGCCTTTATTATAAATTTAGGAAATGTTCAGATAGCCTCAAGAAGAAACAAAGTGGTAAGTAAATGTGGCCACTGAACAAGAAATTTTTAATAGGGTCTGAAGCTCATTAAACCTGAGAAGCAGACAATGTATTTTGCTTTAATGTATTTACTTTAAAGTAAATGTATGCACATATCTGTATATTTATGCTTTATTTCTTTTGGTAGTCTATCAGTACCACTGGAAGCCATGAGGAGATAGAAAACACGAAACTTTTTTTAGCCTTAATCTCATCATGGCAGGATACAGCTGGTAAGTAAGAAAGAGGAAGTACATACCCTGATATAATTATTCAGTATTTTGATTAATATTCATATTTTTGTTGGATGCTATAAAAATAAAGTTTTTCAAACCTTTACAATAAAATAATATTTGCATGTAAAAGTACATCAAGGGAATATTTGAAAAATTAACTGAAATAATTTTTGCATTATCACAAATGTAGAAGTTGTACTTTAACATTAATTTTGTTTATAGAAACTGTATTTTTTCAAAGAACTGGCTACTCTAGAAGGGTAGAAATCCAGGATAAGTAATGCTTGCATTTTTCAAGTTGATGGCAAACCCAGATGATTTCAGAAAGGATGCATGACTGATAACACTGGTAAATGAAAGGAATGATAGCAGGTGTAGGGAAAATGAAGAGTGGAAACCTGCTGAAAAACTTGGATGTCTTTACCATTTTGGAACACCTGGGCAATAAGCAAGGAGTTCAGAATTGCTTTGGTAAACAAACAAAATGATGAAGTTACTGATGTGTGGTTACTGGTGGTCTTAGTGAGAGAGTTCGTCAGGCTGGAGTACTTGGTGTAGGAAGGGCAGGCAGTTAAAAAATATTAGGCCTAAAAATGTTACTTGGAAGCTCTAGGGATGTGGGCCCTGCCACACATGTATCTTGAAGAAAATTTTCATGTGGGGGAGAGAGTGAGAAGGAAGCAATGGCAATGCCATGGTAAGGTTCTCATAATATGACAGGTCCAGAGGGAGGGAAATCCTGAGCCTTTTTAGGAATTGTTAACAGAAGAACCAAAAGAATGGGACCAAATTATGGTACTAACTACTGAGTTATATGTTGGAAAACAATACAGGAAGATGCATGCATAGCCCAGGTCATGGAACATGGTCCAAAAGGGAGTATGGGTCATTTACATTGATTATGTTACATTTAATTCACTTCTAATAGAATTCAAGATTTTCAATGTGAGACGATTTGAGTGAAAGGGATCATCAAATAATATAGAGTGTGATTCTAAGGAAAAGGTGTTAATAGGAAACATGAACTTAATTTTTTTAATTGGCTCTTTTTCTGAGAATTCTAGAGAAGAAAACTTAGGATAGATGGCAATTTTAAAAAGTGAAACTACGTTAAAGCTGTGCGAGCAGACTATTCTCAGGAAGAAAAGACCAGGAAGTCTGATAAGATAATTTCTGAGTTTCATCATGATATGACAATGAAAACAAAAATATTCAGAATGGGAACAAACACACCAATAAGAACAAATGTTTGCCTTTTAGTCTTTTAGTAAAAATCACTTCCATCTTAGGTAGCATTTAAAACACCAAATTCTATAGCTGCATTGAAAGTAGACAAATGACTAAGGAAGGATTGAGTTCTTTAATGGGAAAGGTAAACAAATAGTGACACAGAGAAACGTGGAATGTGATATCTAACAAAAAAAGACTAACTATGATCAAAATTACAGTGAATACCAATAATGTAAAACTATGGGTAGAATAGGGAAAGAAAAGTTAAAAAACTATTTAGGAATGTTTTCTCTACTGAGTCAGAAGGACACAATTCTGTTGGATTTCTAAAGCAAGTGGCTGAAGCATGTTCTGAAGTATTGGTAGTTTTCTTCAAGAATGTGCAGAGGATGTGCATGCTTTCAAGGACCTGGAAAAAGAAAATATTGGGTATTTTAAAATGTCCTCCTTTTTCTTTCTGTGGCTAGACTCTTACTGGTGGAGACGCTGGAACAAACTGTGGGCATTCTGCTCACAATATTTTTATTGGGAGGGTCAGGACGAACAAAGACTGAATTTGTCAAGAATATACCGCATCAAAACTGCTCAAGAGTGGTTTTAAAAAATTTCCTGTTTGAATACTCTGTTTTAGTGCTGGAGTTCTCAGAAATGTGTCAATCATATGCACATTTTGCATCCTGACCTTCATCTGTATACCTTGGTTGAGAGGGTTTATTGGTTGAAAGAAAACAGAATTGTGGTGCATCCTGTCTTTTTTCTTGTTGGGGAGACCACAAGGATTTGAGGTCTGAGTGGTTATTGCTGAGCAAAAATCTGAGCTTGAATGTTGGAAGTATGTGCATAATATGCACATGCAATATAAATGGTAGCAATTTCTGGGTAAAATATTTCAACGAAAATTATTATTAGGAGGTAACCTGCTTTTATTTCTATGCTAAAGTTTGAGTTATTAAGAGAAGAACACAGAATTTGGTACGGGTGATATCTTAAAAGTCCCCAGTAGATGTCATGATACAGTAAAAAACCAGTAGGCAAGCAAGACTATATGGTTGTTCATGAACTCCATGCTTTAATCCCCCTTTTATTTCGAAGGTAACTCTTTGCTGTAGAGATCATGTGCATCATATGGGTTCTGGTGTACCATACGGGCAAAACTGCATAGTTTAGATTTATATTTTTCCTCTAGCTTGATCTTTATCTTGAATTTTCTGTGACATGCTAATGCCTTACTTTTCAGGTCTTATTTACTTATTTAAATGAGTGCCCTTATAGCTGCCCTGGTTGATACTGAAATGGAATGCAATTTGTATATTTTGCTTTTCAGAGCTTGAATTTGTTAAAGAGCTTTATTAAATAAGTTATATAGGGGAGCTATTTAATTATAGCTTTTAATGTGGCTGTGAAATCAAACACAAGTTCTGGGTACAAAATCGTTAATAACTTATGTGTCCCAGCCTCTCAGGCACAAAAAAACCTCTGACACGCTCATGGCAGAAATGTAAAGCAGGATTTAATTGAACAGCCTTAAATTCATTCCCCTGTGCTCTGTGTTACAAAATCATACTTTCAGTTGAGTCCATTAAACTTCATTATTGCAGGATGTTGGTTGTGTTTTTCATTGTGAAAAACACATTTTTATATATGTGGTATATACGATTCTTTGCAGTACGTGTCCTTTTCTTAAGTGCCAAAAGTATAGACTGCAAGTTAGCGCTCTAACTTATACTTCCAGTTGATATATGTCAGTACCGTGACTGAATTTTTTTTTTAGTAACTGAAACAACTCTTGCATGCTAGGGTGTTGGAACACTTTTTTCCTAGACTATGCCCTTGACCTAAGCCGCTTGGAATTCATGCATAGGCAGACACCAACTGTGAAAATCTGGATACTTTATTCTCATTTAAACTTCTAGATGACTTGCCACATGGTGTCTGCAGAGGCTTTTGAACTTTAGGGCCTTGGGTTGTATCTTCTAGAATGTAATTATTTCTCTTGTATGGCCAGTAGTTGTTAAAAACAAAAACACAGCGATATGAAACAGCATAATTATTCATGAGACACACCTTACACTTTTCCCCCTTCTTTATTTCTTGAGAAATATGGTGGTGATGTAATTAACCCAAGTAAATGTCTTTAACTTTCATGTGTGAGATCTTATATTATGATACACATAAAACTAGATCTTCTTTAAATACATTTAATTTAAATTTTACTGAAAAAATTATTTGCAGATTCCTCCTATGCTAAAGAAGATGAAATATGTACTTTGGTATTTCACACACAAATTAATCCAGAAGATTATGATTGCCATAAAACCCAGCGTAATCAGGGTAAGCTTTATTAATTGTATAGTTTGTATTTCTAGGTATGGCAAAACAACATGTACAATGGGTGGGTAATGAAGGCTTGGCCTTTATGGCTAGGCCAATGAAATCAGAAAAAGCAAGGTTGCTTAGTGGAATGGCAACAGTTCTTATTTTTTTACAAATGATAAAGGAGAAAACTTTTGTTTGTGACTTATCTGAAAAATCTTATTCAACGTGCTAAGAAAATTTTTACTTTCAGATTTATAAAACTTTTTTTCTTTCATTGCAAAATCATGAGGTGTGTAACTGATTTGTTGTAAAATGTATCACTGGTTCTTCATGGAAATTCTTTAAACACTTGTCTTTGCTGTTGTTCTAAGGTACTGTAACTTTCATTAATATGGTTATATTCAAGAAATCACCTAAAAATGAAGAACAGTTCTGTATAGAGTTTCAACTGTTCTGTAATTTTTTTGTTTTCAAGAGAAATTGTGTGGATGTTGTGACAAACCTAAATCTTCAGACAACTCATTTTATATTTTGTTATGCTGATTATTGTAAAGGCTGCATTGCTTTAATGGATAAAGTGCTTTCGCCAAAAATCAAGCATCTGTGTTGATGCTTTTAGGCATCACTTGTTTACGTGCACTGAATAGAGGTATCAAATGCTGGTAGTAGTGTAGCATGTCCAACGCTTCAAAATAGGATTGTGCTTTTGTGCCTCTGTTCTTTCCCTATTTGAAATTTAAATTTGTATGATTGAGTAACTTCTCACATGTGTTGTGACATAAGAAGAATAGCTTCAGCTGCCTGTGCTATCAGCTGCAATTGCTTATTTCTCTGTCATCTACCATTCTATCTTCCGGGTGACTGCCTAAGATGACAATGATATGATAAACAGGCGTTCCTCAAGGTTGGACCATTGATGGCAGCAGAATCTCTGCAGTCACATTCAAAAAAGTGCATTTCTACCTTTTCAAACCTGGACCTCAGCTCCGTTATCATATTATCACTTGTCTTAGTCCACCAGTATGTGACCTTAATTTTGTGTTGCTAAATGTTTCTTCACACTGGGTTGGAACAGTGCTGTGCTTTTGATTTTTCTGTCTTCCTACCATGCGTCTTCATTCCTCCCTTAAAATGAAGTTTGACCCTCATGCTTCCACCTTCACACTTCCTCAGTTGTGCTGGAGTGTCCTTGAATAGTAATGGCAGTTTTCATTACCAGTATTCAGGACAGCAATGACTTCTAAACCTCGCAGTACAGGCATGGTTGGGAGTTGCTGTTGTTTGGACTATTTTGAGATGGTCTAAATTCTTTTAGTTTGGGAACACATGAAATAGAGATCACTTGCAACTTATGAGCAATAAATTACTTAAATGACTTTTACTATTTCTGCTGGAGGTTTTTGATATGGTTTCTGAATAGCTAGGTCTTAACTGTTTTGGTTGCTTTTGGATTATCTGTGTAACAGTTGCCATAAAGGCACACCTTGAACAAGAGGAGCTTAACTTGTGAAGAATAATGTTTTACAATATTACTTTAGCAATCTTATCGAGATTTGTACCAAACCTTTGAAATTTTTACCAAATCTACCAAAACTTGTATGCAAAATTTGTTAAGCTGCAGTCTCTCTTTTACTTACCTATGGCAATTTTCAGTGTATTCCTTGTCCCAGTGATCTGTGTCTGTCCCTTCTTTACTTGAATGTTCTGAGATGTTCTGTATGGTGGCTTCCTCTCAAAAATGCTTATTTTCTACAGTTAGAGAAAGATGTAGCTTAAAGTAATATTTAATATTTGTTGAATATTATGTTGGTGTTCGGTGTGTTTTGCTCACTTCAGGATACAACTTGTCATGTTTATATTGATTGGTAAATTCCTATGTGATCCAGTTCCTTGATAGATTCAAGACATTACTTGGTAATGTTAAAGATAGTTTGGGATGCTTTTAGTAAACAGTTGTGCATTTGAACTGTGACAGGGTTTTCTTGGTCAGATCCAACACCTCAGTCCTTTAAGGTTTACTTGCAATTTGAGAGTAAGTCTGATTGGTGACAATGTTGCACAGTTTTTTGTCCATAGTGTGTAAAAGGATGCACAGAATTTATTTCATATCTTTGGGAGTTTGCTTTCAGTCTACTTACTCTGAAAAAGAGTTACTTCCGTGTAAATTTCCATAGCCTTCTATTATCTAACATGTTAAATTGAGAGGTTTTTGTAGGCAAATAGCCCACCTATTTTTCAAATTTCTACTTTCCAGAAAAGCCAAAAGTACCGTGCCTACTTTTGAAGTAGTTTTTGAGACTTAGAAGTTGGTTGTGTTTGCTTAGACTTGTTACTTAATGTGATAAATGTTTGCTGTTCATAAAGGAATGGCTGTTTTAAAACTGGTAGAAGTCTCTGAAAAACAGAATATGTGCCCATTTTTGTATGATGGATAGAAACCCATTGTTAAAAAAAAGTACACGCGATGTTGTCAGAATATCATGTGGCTGTTTGTTTAATAGCTTTAGAGCTCTATGACAAGTTTTATTTTTAAACAAAATTTGTTTTATAAGCTGTGTTATAATAATATCAACTATATCATCTGTTCTTCAGCTGTTTTATTTTAAAAAATGTACTTGATATGTCTCCAAATAGTTCTGTGGTTTTCAAAAAAAATTATTGTCTGGTTTTGTACTGATGATAAAACTGAAACAATGATAGGGTTTGAAGGAATGCCGTGGCTTTTAAAGCTGCCATGTTTAACATTTTTGAGGTCAGAAATCTAAAAGTATTTTAGCCTTCCAACATTGAAGGATTTCATATAATATAAGCTTAAAAGTGAGATTAGATTTTTGACAACAGCTATATTTTAAATATAGCAATATAGTTTATATAAATAATGAAAACAAAAGTTTGTTGATCCACTTTATATGTTTGTTAAAGATTTAAATGGGAGTGCTGTTATTACAGCTCTCATTGAATCAGAAAAGGAACGATCATAACTTAGCAACTTTTCTTCCTCAAACTTCAGATTATCCAAGTGAAATAGAAACAAATGAATTTCTTAATCAAGCAGAAAAAATGCATAGCAAAAGTAAAAACAATCAGGATTTCATTAAAAAGAACATTGAGGTAAGCATTAAAGCATGAAATCATTAACGTTTTGTTAGATGTTAACTAAAAAAAGTTTATAAGTACTTCTGAAGCCAGTTGGGTTTCTTTAACAGGAACATTAAAGGCTAATTAGACATAAATGAAAAATAATCTTGCTGTTAAAAACTGTTGTTTATGGCAGAATACTGTATAAGATAGTTCTCATCTTGGATGCTCATATTGGTGGGGATAATAATGCTTCTATGTATTCGTTAAAGAGTACTGGAAACTGAATTGTTCTGTTTGTGCCTGGACATAGCTTGTTTTGAGGGCAAATATTTCCTAAGACTTTCTTTAAATGTATTTATTGTTAAGTTAATGGAAGATGTTCTTATGCATTGATAAGGAATAGGTATGCAGGTTGTTCATGCATAGCCTGCATGGGACCCTTATTTATAGAGGATGTCTTTCTGTCAGAAAGTAGATGCCTGGATTTTCATGTTGTTTGTTTTTTTTTTTCCCCTGTGAACACCTAGTAGCTATAATGATTTTTTCATTCAGTGAAAAATATCCCCCCCTCAGTGTCAAAGACTGTTATAAGATCATCAATTTATTATATGTAGGCTGCTAGATTTTTCTGTCAGAGTGATAATTTGTATTATGGCAATAAGCAAGGTTTGGATGTTAATTTCACAGAGTTTAGAAACTTTGTTTTGGTGCTGTTTGAGCTAATGGAGTTCTAAAGTTTGTTTATTTTTTTTCTTTTTGTAAATATTTCAGCTAGCAAAGGATTCAGGAAACCAGATTGTTATGCTTGAGGGAGACAGGAAAAGGTTAGATGAACTATTGAAAGATACAGAAGATGGAATTGAATTGCAAGGTCTTGAGGTATGGCAACTTTAATTTGTACTGCCCTGTTGTATTTGGCTTATTTGTACAGTAAATCTAAATTTGATTTAGTTTTAGTCTTACCATGAAGTAACCTACTGAGATATGAGAGAAAAGCTGGACAAATCCAATTGACTTTGTCTCCAGGAATGAATTTTCTTTGGCTTCTTTGTTCATTTTACTAACACTTGGACATGCTGGCCTCAGAAAAACAGCAGAACTTAAAAGAAAAGGTAGACACAGGTGCAAGGAACCTTAGGAGCACACTCAGATTAAAAGGTGACCTATTTTCTCTGCGTAAAATGTGAGGCGGCTCCCTATCGATCAGAGTGGCTAGTGCTGTAGTCTCTGGTCGATGGGCCAGCAACTACTTCAAAAAAACTCCAAGAGTTATTTGAGGACATGAACTTCAGAATGCAGCAATTGGGGAAATATACATTGATGAAGCCTATGTGTCCATTTAGAAAGATAACATGACATCTTTGGCTTTCAACTCACTCTATCTGAAAAGTATACAGCCAAAGTTTGCTTAAGTATACTGCAGTGGATAGCAAGAGCTGAAGGAGGTAGAAATACCCTTCCTCATGGAGAGTAACAAAGAGTGTTTGATTGTCCCACCAATCACTGCTTCTAGGAGAGTCTGTGCCACAAAATGATTCCCAGTAATGTGAAGCCATCAAATAGTCTTTTGATCTCCCAGTTCCTAGGAGATGGCCTTTATTTCTCACTGCTTCGAGGGGAATGTCACATTGAAGGAGTTCTCAGGGGCTCTGTTGTTTTACGGAAGTAATCATAAGGCTGCTAGGATGGGAAGATAAAATTTGGTTTGAAAAATGAATCATACCAGGAACTTAAAGTACTTTTCAACTATATATGGTATTAAACTTGCAAAAGATATGTGTTTTCATAGACTAAACATCCTCAAACTATGTAAACTTGATACAACACTTGAAGAAAACTATTTTAATAAATAAGAAGAAATATTGGGAGAATGCTTGCTTTGTGTAAAGAAATTAGTTGACCTTTCTAATTTATTTACATTAAAATGTACATCATATTAAGTCTGTAGTAATGTTAGGAAATTTTTCACAACATTTGTCAGTATATACTGAGTGACAGTACCTAAGAAGAAAGATGTGAACTTTGTGCAGAATGAATAAAACATATCTAAGGTCCAGTTTCTGTTTAATTTATATAGCTAAAAATGATCTGGAGTAAATTATTTTTCAGTAGGTTAAATAACAACTTGTGTGTGACAGAAAGAAACAAAAGCAAACACAATGTATTTTTTTTTATTCTCTCTTCCCGTATTTTACTTTGAGCTATTGTCTAATAAGGTCGTGAAGACATCCAAGAGGTGATGTTCTTCATTACTCCTTTCTAAAATGTGTCTAAAATCCGTCTTTATAAATTACTGTTTCAGGATATGGGGTAAGGAGGTGAGCTCAGGATTTTCTTCATTTGAATCTAAACTGGTTATGGAAACAGAGAACTAACTTACCCATGGTTTGTGACATTAAACAAATCTGTAATTTACCCAACTTCAGTGTGATTTCTAGGTCAAAACTCTTTCAGTCTGTGGTCCAAAACTTTACTCTAGGGAAACTAGTAAATATGCACTGTGTTTTGGCATTTTCAGAGCTTTGTGGGCCAAATACAAGTGAAGGAGTCCACACCAGTCAGGTAAACCTGATGGAGAAATGACTAAGATTTATATAAATGTGCAGTATTTTAATAGTAACTGTTCTTTAACAGTTAGTAAGCTAAAGCAGAAGTGCAGAAAACATAACATTTGCTGATCATTGGTATGCAAAGGTTTAAAACTATCAATCAGCCACACTCAGTGCTTGTGTTTAAGATGAAAAACTTCAGCTTCTGTAAAATTGCACCAAACTTCCTGTTGACCTGACTTAATTTTTTGGACATGAACACCAAGCTTGCAGATTGACTTATTTATCTGTGTAAAATAGTCATCAGTTAATGACATTGCACAGAGATGTTTGACTTAGCTGACATAGTTTAGCATTAAAAAAATGCAGTGCAAGACTCTTTGGTCTAATGTTGTTCTGCTGGTTAGGAGAGTTGACTTTTATTGCAGTTTTAATTTGTTCCTATATTTGAAGGACAAAGTTAAAGCTCACTGGATCATTATTTAATTAATCTTTTGTCTGTGCATTTAGGAAAAGGTTCAAGGTATTCCGTTAGATATGCTTGCAACAGGTTTGGCATTATAATCCCACGTAAGGGTGACAAAATGTTCCACTGAAACGATATTTCATCCAGCCTTTGAATAGGAAGAAACTGTAGGGAGAGGGTTGTGGGGGTTTTGTTTTTGTTTTTCCTCCTCTTTTTGGAAAGGTTGATGTTTAATTAGCAATACCATCTCTTCTGTTCTTTCCTGATCAAGGATGTGTTTCAACATGAGGAGATGGTCCTTGATTTGATAAACCTCAGCATTTGAAAATGTGAAGATGTTTTAAACAGCCTTCTGTTAGTAAATATCATAGCTTTCTGACCTAGAGAACAGTGGCGCTTTTTTTTTTTTTTTTTTTTTTTAGAATTTGTTATGTTACTGATTGCAAAAGTCATCTCTCACAATATGTAGTTAGTGGATTATCTTTTTCTTTAAGCTAGTGTCCTTCACAAAATTTAGAGGCATTTATGCAGAATAGCTAATACAAATACTGACTAGCAATGTGTACCTTTTTTTGACCAATTCTCAAGGCATCAAGGCAATGGAAAAGTATAACATTTTTCCAAATTTTGTATTTGGCACATGTCACTATCATGTGGGCATGTATCTGTAGAGATTTTACTATTTATATCAGATACTAAATCGATCACTACACGGGGTGTGTGTTGCTTTATGTTCTTGATACAATGGACAAGAATGGGAATGGTAATTTGTGGGTTAGTCTAGTCTGTACTAGATCTCTTTAAAGAAAACAGCTCCTAAATCTACTGCCAAAGTAGAATAAAAGAAGGGTTACTACTTAGTTAAACCTGTCTAGTCTGGAGATGGATTCTTACTCTCCCACATTTGAATTATATTATGGGTGAGGCATTTCCTGTGGCTGCTTTATAACAAAGATCATGAGGAAATTATCGGCTACTGAGTAATCTAGACTGCTTCAAGCTGGCCCAGGTAACTCTCCAGCTAATGGCCACTTTCATCTTATTTCATTCTGACTTTTTAAAAGCTGGTGCAACCACATTGGCTAAAGTAATGTTTTGGAGGTTATCAATCAAGGCAGAGTTGGCTATGCTGTATGAATTCCTTTGTGAAGTGTAATGTGGAGTAGATAACTTCATTTGACTTGTACTACTAAGTATGTAAAATATCCAAACAGTGCTTCTCACTTTTAAAAAAGAAGTGTTTTATGAGTATGTAAAATACTTTAGAAGTACATATCCATGCTAATCTATTTGTCAAAGCTGCAGGAGTATAATTTGTTTCAGATGTTCCACAGTAATAAGTACTGACTGTGCTGTTATAAAAGTATTGTTCTGAGTTAACACACAGGAAACATTGACAGGACAGAAGCTTATTTTCCAAGCAATGCCATCTTGAAAATACAAAAAAGAATGTGTGAGTCCATTTAACCCTGGAG
Organism: Morus bassanus; assembly: GCA_031468815.1. Lineage (NCBI taxonomy): Eukaryota > Metazoa > Chordata > Aves > Suliformes > Sulidae > Morus > Morus bassanus. The sequence continues at coordinate 37,292,703 of CM062572.1, read as the reverse complement.
TAAAGTGACTGCTGGAGTAATTTGGGTACTTGGAGCATGGGATATGAGAGCATGGGATATAGACACTGAGCTGTAGCTAATGAGCCCAGCTGCAGCTTAACTGACTCTTATAGAGTCATTTCTGTGTGTTTGCACTGCGCTCGCTCTTCAATGTCTGATTAGGGGGTGGTTAACATGGCACAAGTGTAGTACCACATTGGGTACTTATGTTAGGATGGTCACTGTCTCACCTGAACAGGTGCTTCCACGAAGCTGGCAAGCTTCCAGAGAAATTTCTGAGTGGCTCTTCTAGAGTCAGGTCATGGCTGGTCAGGCTTACTAGTTGTTTCATCATACTTGTATGAGAAAGCATTGGAAGAACAGCTTTTGTTTCACAAAAGACATGACTTTTTTGTTTTGTTTTGTTTTTTAATTTAAATTTAGCATGGAGGTAATTTATGACAGGTGTTTGGGGTATGCTTTTTTCTTTTTGCAACCAGTGTGCTTTAGGGTGATGGGGATGAACTGGGGATGACCTCATAGCAGTGCTATTGTAGTTGGAAGCTGATATTTCCTCTTGTGTGGATGAGGCTGCTTGAATAGCTGGAGGACTAATCTCGAAGCTGTAAAGCAGTGGGGACATGAATCCCTTGCAAGACAGATGTTGAAGTCTTAGGGCAAGATGCTGGACCTCTTATGTTAGGAAAAAGAAAGGAAACCAGCAATACACTCATGTCCTCCCCAACATCCCTGCCCTGCCCTTCTAAAGTCCTACCTGGTGTTTCTCTGGGGTCAGGACAGAGATGTAATCTGCTGGTGTCATTCCCAGTGAATGGTGGTTGTGCAGACTTGCTTCCCTGAGTGTTAGGCAGGAATGTCTGGACTGGACATTGGACTGGACAAACACTCCTGGAACAGGAGTGCCAGGTTGCTGTGGAGAACCTGCATCTGTGAAGATGAGCTCATTTGTTTGGGTTAAGTGGGCCAAGCTCACTCATTATATGCAACTGTCTGTACTAGAAGCACATATTCATATTGGTTAGTCAGCTGTTACTGCTATCAAGAGGAAAAAGTAATGTAAACCGTGGTCAGGAGAAAAACTCTGTGCTTTCTGACTCTCCCAGTGTTTCTGTGATAACATACTGGGGCTCTAGAAGGGCAGCAGCGAGTCATCTCAGAGCAGTTCCTTTGCTTTCCTGTGGATGCCTTGTTTTCTTCTTCGGTGATGCATTGCAAGTGTCACATTACATCTCATACCCTCATTTTGAGATTTGGCTCCAGGTGGTTTCTGCTATAGCATCAACCTCTGCAGTTTCATTCCAAGCATGGTTTTGGTCAGGCTTTCTCTCTTTTTGACTCCTTATCGGATGGAAAGTGGTTGTCCTTTTAGACATAGCTACTGATTGTATTTCCTTCTTTGACTTGCACAGGAGTCTGTTGCTTCCACTTCCTTCAAAGGACAATAGAGAGTAGTGGATTATGTTCCACTTTATTCGGACTTTTAATGTGCTGCTGTGCAGGTGTGATTGAGTGTGTACCAGAATGGATGTCTCTCTGCATTTGCTGCCAGACTTTGAGATGCAGGTTCGTTGGGGGAGTTCGACAAGAAGTGTTCAGTGTAGTTGAGAATGTCTCACTTTTATTCTGTTGACTTGCATTTGTGTTTTTTAAAAGCAAAAAATATCTTGTTGTCTCAAGTTTGCTCTGTGTTCAACTCACTGTACAGTTCCTTGGACTTAAGATGTAATATGGTGTTTCCAGAGTAAGTGTGCAAAGAAGGAGTGCTGACATGCAAGGCATAACAGAAGTGATTTAGGATGATGTTGAGGACAGTTCTAGTGCAGTTTCTGAGGGCTGTGCTGTTCTAGTTCAGTATTAGCATTGAAAATGTCAGCTTAGAGCATGTTCTTTGTGTTTTCTGACTTAGGACTGGTGGATCTACGTCTGCCAGACGCTTTCCTCTTCATCTCTATCCACATGCTATCTTGCAAAGGAGCGCAACACTCCTAAAATTGATTTTCATGTCAGTGGCATCATAAAGTGATGCTTACTGTGCAGCACTGGCCAGCAAGATCTATATGGAAGTTAGACCATGACAAGCAATTATTCCTTCCAAAGGAAGCTGGGATTGCTATATTGAACACATACAGAAACTGCAACAAGGGAACAGTTTGCGACCATGGAAAGGAGCTGTGATAGGCATGGCATGGCATGGCATGACTGTTAAAGGTTTGACTAACTTGGCTAAGAGGCTATAAAGTGAGATGCATCGTTAAGGAAAAGGGGTTAGCTGTCCAGAGTGCTTCTCTTAGGCATAAAGAGAACTTGATCAGGGGAATTGTGTAACCTTCAGAAGAATGAATGGGGAACTTGGGAGCTGTCTGATTGCTCTTTAGCCAGCTGGCGTGGAGGTGAGGCATCTGGCTTTAAGCAATTTTATTTCAGGGCTTCTGAGTGGCTAGTCAGTGAAGACACAAGCTTTGGACTTTCACAGAAATAAGTAAAATAATAGCAGAAGTCTGTTTAAGTTAACACAACACCTTTTTTGCTATTACATTTTAAAAATGCATGTAGATGCATGTGCTTTCTAAAAATAAAATATGTATTTTTAAGGCCATTTAAGTTGCTGCTTTGTTATATTTAAAATGAAAAATGTATGCCTCTAATTGTTCTGTCCATACCTGCTTTTGAGTGTGCTTGGTACATGAATATTGGCAGATTTCAGATATATACTGAGATGGATGAGAACTTACATTTTATTCTTAAGGTTTATTTGAAAAATAAATACCCTTGATGTGTAACTGCCTTTAAAGTCTGTTTCCTTTGGGAATGAGGATTAAATATTTTCTGTATCTTTCAATAGGAGGATGTATCTGGCTGGCTAGCACCAGGAGAAGGGTACACACCTGAACCGATGGAATTTCATCACCTAAATGAGATAGATATTAAGCTTCAAGTACTACTATCTGATGGGGATTTTTCTACGATTTCCAGCTCTTGCTCAAAACCTCCAAGCCAGACTTATCAGGTATATTACAGAACAGAGCTTATGTTGCAGGTTTCTTGTTTGAAGTGTGTGTTGAGATCCGATGTAAATAAAAATACTGCATGCATCTGTATTTGTATTTTTTGCGCTTTTATTTAGTTATCTTCTATTTATTCTCAAAGGATATGTGTTAAAAATGAGGTGAAATCTTCGGCTATAGAAATCATATGGAAAAACAGTATGTTGCTATTTTGAGTGGTATATAATTCAAGAACTGCCTTGTTTTTAACATTTGTTGATTCCACACTTTCAACAAGAAATTTCATATGCAAGAATTAGTAACTCAGATGTTTTTAACTGCGTCAGGGCCTCAGTGGTTTTGTCAGCACAGTAACACATTACCCATGATAGTTCATCTTTGGGATTTAGAATTAGGTTTCTTCTTTTCTCAGGATTCCAAAAGTGCCTCTTCATTTATGATCTGAAAGATAGAGCAATTACTGATACACAATGCTAAAGACTGTAGAAAATCGATTGAAATTGTATGTCCCTTGTTTTTAATGGCCTTTATCTTTTTCCCTTGCCAGCAGTATTAAGAACCTTTGAGGTCTCAGCCTTGAGAAGTTATTGTTTGAATTTTGTACATAGAAGGCTTCAGTTTATCCAATGCCCCAGTAACGTTGCCCCTGATATAATGGCGGGAACATAAAATACCATAACTGCTGTTTTGCACTAATTTGCACAAAACTTGTTTGCTTCTGTAAAATTTACAGTTTATAGCCAGAACAGGTGTATCAGAGGCTTTGTAAGAGTGCACGTTGGCAAAACTATGTTTTCAGTTACCAGTGTATGAGAAACATCTCTTTGAATGGCTAAAATAACTGTGGGATTTTTTTTCTTTTTCTAGAAAGCACTTTAATGTCATTTTTTGTATTGACTCCTTTCTGGAGTTTGGATTTTGTTTTACTTACAGTAGTATTTTCTGTTGCTCTGGGAGTTCCAGAGGAGTGGCATTTTGATGTTGATAATTTACCAACTGGGATTTAATGTGTGAAACAGCGACTCCCTCTAGTGGGTAATCACGTATGCAAATACAGTTACCGAGTAACTCGGGTTCAGGGACCTGAGCTTGCCGATGATTGCTGGATCTTGTGTTCACTGTTATGAGACATCAGCTTGAAATCAGTGCGACTGCCTGTGGTAATGAACACTCTGTTTGGGAACGTTTGTCCAAGTGGTTGTTGTTGCTTCCTTTTCAGGTAAAAGCCTGGAAATATTTGAATAGAAACTTGTGTTTATGTGTATGCTTATTGGAGAGCAATGCATGATTGCAGCATTAAACTTAACAACCAAAAAGAGATCGTTAATTCCATAAATTGCTCTTCATTAGTGAAAAGCAGCCGCCCTTCAGCTTTGTTTTGCAGAATATAAAAGGTTTTTAGACATTGTAATTCTGGGAGACACAAGATTCCGTTTGTCATTTTTTGTTTTGTTCAGATAAATGGGTGAGTCATTTCAATGAAAGCTACCAAAGCATGGGACTATTTAAAGGGGGTTTTATAAATTTAGAAAAGGAGCTAAATAGAATAAATATAAGTTGAAGTGAGTAGGAGGCTTTAGTTATTTAAAACTGAACTTATGAGGACATTAATTGCATAAATCTAAAATTAATTTTAAAAAACCCACAACAAAACAAACAACAAAAGCAAACCACCTTGCTGTGCAGCTAGCTAATTCCACAAGTGTCTTGATTTCCGGGTGCCTTCCCAGTTGACTCCAAAATCCCCTACGTGCCTTCATTCCTGCTTCTCTGCGTGTCCAGAGCTGCTGCTCTCAGCAGAGGTCAGGGTGTCTAGTGGCTGCCCTAGTTACATTGTGATCCAGACTTTAGGCAAGTCAATGTTAAGTTCTTCACGAAGCCTCATTTGGTAGGTGCAATCTGATTTTATCTGGCACTGTGACGTGACTGGGCTTGTTTATATTTACATAGGATTTCAGCTGCTAAATTTTTTTCATGGTAAGTGGAGGAGAAGATAGTTGTCTCAGCTTTCAGGAACTTGACTGCTTACTGTGGAAGCTTTGTACCAGGTTTAGCCTTTAGTCATGTGTTCTTGGTTATGGTTATTTTTGGTAGGTAAATAATCACTCTTCAATTCATACATAGAGCAATAACAACAGGTCAAGTTCTGAATTTGGTTATGCAAGTTCGTTCTCAACACCTTTTGTTTTCAAATTCCTTTAACAGTTGCTTTTTCAAAAAAACAGGAAGTAACGTGCAGCAGTAGCTGAGAAATTTGTGACTATTTTGAGTTTAGAGAGCTTCCTGTCAAAAGGGATGAAAAATGACATATTTCTTTTTTATAAGTAGTTCTAAGTTCATTGCTGCTCGTGGTCTTTTTAAAACAGCCTTGTTTATCACAATCAATATCCCCTAATATTGTTATAAACTGGAAGTTTTAATGAAATTGCTTTTTAAAAAACTTGTTGAAGCATCAGTTCTGATATCAGAAAATAGGTGGGTGACAGAGCAATATCAGACTTCTTTGTACTGAATGTCTTTTGGAACCTGATCAAAGGCAACTGATACCTACCCAGAAAGGGTCTGAAGAAATTAATTGAATTATGTTTTTTGCTAAAAGAAGATCTTGTTTTGTGATATGTCAGCATGAATGCCAAACATGCAAGACAAAGACAGTAGGAGTTCTGGTTGTCTGCCCCTTGTTGGATTTAATTTCAAGTGTTTAATGACGAGATTTTCAATTGCTTCTTCAGTTGACCACGACAACTAAATGAGGAAGTCAACTAGCTATCAGCACTGGAAGGCTGTTATCCTCTAACCAGTTAAAAGTGGGACACATTTACCTTACTAATAGAGTGAATTAAATATGCAGGAATTACCTTATTTATTAACCCTCACACATATTCTCTAAACATTGTGAGAGACAAAATATTTGTTGGTGAGACTGAGGATCTGTAATATTCAAAACTGATACTGATAATGTGGTATTTTGAAGTCTCAGATAAGTTTCCATTGATTTCTTTTATTCAGAGTTTCAGCTTAGATTGTATCACTACTTCTCCCATAACTGAGGTCAATTCTGTAAATGTAATGGCTAGATGAAGATGTTGACACAGATGCTATGGAATGCAAATTTGAATGCATTGCAATATTTGTTTCTTAGGAGTTCAGGGTTTTAAAGTTTGGCTTTCTAAATTAAGGTGCCAGGAGAGGGCTAAAAAGAAAATCCTGAACATACAGAATTTGTTTTGAATGAGTCTACTTCTTACAGGAACAAGCCTGGTTTGGAACATGGATTTCCTTTCTTTTGGAGAAGAGGCTGTTTTCAGTGACATTAATCTTTCTTCTAAAAATCAGTGCTGAAATTCTTTGATTTCCATGAGAGGTGGATTTCATATGTTGTGGTTGAATAGGGTACAATGCATTAGTGATGGGGAACATTGGGAAAAATGGTTAGTGTGTAAATCATCTGCTTGGATTTTCATTCAGAATTTTAGAAGTAATTAAAATAAAATTAGCTTAGAGTTGCATAGAATAAAGCTGCACATTCTTTTCTTCCAAGAATTGCATTAGGTATAACTTTCAAAATGCAAACATTTTATCACCTCTGGCTCAATGGGAGAGTTGCTTTCTGCTACTGATAGATACTTTGGCAGGATATAGGGTCTATGCTCTGACTCTCAGATCTTTAACAACTGGCTTTAATTACCCTACAGTACCATAGCTGAGCTGTTACAGAGGAGCATACGGATTCATCTTTTTGTGCAATGAGTCCAGCTGGATTCAGAATGCTTTTCCATGACTAATGTTCTCTTTTACATGGAAATGTTTCCCATCAGAACTGTATTTCTCTCTGAAACATTTCTTTGTTCTGGTGCCAACTTAATTAAATATTTAAAAATGCTCTGTCTTACTTAAGGTTTTTTTGGGAAGAACAAATAAGTTGAATGTAATCCTGAAAAATAAAGGGAAATGGTAGGATGAAGAATATGAAGTGTAAGACTGTGTGTGATGAGTACAGTTACAAGCTTGAAAAACTGGAAAACTACCTGAAAATAAAAGGAAATGGAGACGGCATTTAAAGAAACAATATCTCTCTGCTTGATTGTCTTACAAAAATAATTATTTTAATGTTATGTATTACCTTGATGAGTTCTTTCATACCCGATTGGGTTTCTTTTATCAGAAAAATATTCCATTTTTCAATTATAGCAGTAGACTATAGTTAATAGTTTAAAACTAAATAAATACTCAAGATGATAAAAAATTCTGAAGATACACTAATGTTTCAATTAATGAACTCTTTGATAGCCTGCACTTCACCAAAACAGATGATTTTGACAGGTATCTATTTCAGGGCATGGTTAGAAGGAGGTTAACAAGCTGATCAGCCAGTTTTGTGGCTCAAGAAGATTGTATGACACTAATATCTTTCATTAGGTGGGATTTTGTTTTTATTTATTTATAGAATTTTGGAGAAAAGGGAGTGCAACAAATAATATTAGCCATTTCAAATACTGAATATTTCTGTTTTGTGTTACGATCGTTACAGCTTTGGTTGTTGCTAAATACTTATATGTTCCCTTGTGTAACATAAGTTTTATTTTCTACCTTATCTTTAAGATTTTTAGATCTTTATTAATCTCAAATGGACTTCCACTATCTACACATGCTGTATAGTTGAAACATAAAATGTTTTGAAGCATTTGAAACATTGACAATTAAATGTTTTCCGTGATAGAATACTTCCTACATTTATTTCATGATACCTTGAGAAAAATATTAAAAAACTATTAAGTGGGTAAAAGTCTTAACTTTGCTCATATGGTGTGAGTTCTGATCAGTTACTCTTCAGGGATGAGAAAAATGAGACTAAGAACTACTTCTGTGAAAGCAGCAGCTTAATGCTCCATAGTGGTCAGATATCAAATGGTTATTAGGAACAATTATGAAGGGAATACAGAATGAAACAGAAAATATCCCTGTGCTGCTATACACATCTGTACTCCACCATATAGCTTGGCTATTGTGCAGTTGTGGTCCCCTGATCTCATAACCAGTACAGAAAAAAATGGAAAACTGGTTACCAGAATGCTCAGAAGTATAGAATGGCTTCTATGCAAGGAGTGACTTACACAGAGACATTCTTCAGTTTGGAAAAAAGGAGTAAGAGGGAATGTGGTTGAAGTGTGCATAGTCATGCTGATCAGAGAGTAAATAGTAACTATTTTTTTTACCATCTCGTCTAAATAGAATTACATCAGTTGTGGATGTTGTTAGAGAAATGTTGAAACAAGTAATTCTTACTTCTGTTTTCTGGTAAATGTTCATAGTTCAAGTTTTATCCAGCACTCTCTGATAAGAATTGGTTAGGTATCGTGGCAGAGATCAATATTCAAGAAAAGTTTATGGAGAATAAAGTCGTCATGTTTATCCCAGTTAAAAATTTCTTTTGATAGAACAATATTGTCTTACTAGAGAAGCAACCAGGCTTAAAATCATACTGAGTGTGGTAGAAGGAAAAATAACTTATGATACCTAAAGGTTGAAGAGGCTGCTCATAAGTGCTTGCAGCAGTTGAGCTGTCTGTAAAATGAAACATGTATGCCTGAAACTATTTGAAAGATGAGGACAGAGATCTGCATAAAGCTTTGCTTCAGAAATGTGTGTGGAAAAGAAATGAAAAAATGTGTAGTAACTTTTTTGATTTTTATGACTCCTCTCGCTGTCACCTTTTTAAATCTAGCTGGTATTTCAGCAATAATATTTTCAGACATGCTGTTTGCAGTTTGAGCTCTGTTCTTCATTGAATGCCGAGTTCATATAAAAGTATCGACCAGTTGGCCATGCATACAACTCCCAAAATAAAATACTGGGAAGTATAATATAGTATTTAGTGACTTCTCAGTACCACTAGTTGTATATTCTTATAGGTGTATGCATAACATTGCTTTTTAAAACAAATCATAACTGCAGCTCTGATCCATGCTGAGCACTAACTGCTCACATGGCAATGTCTCTGTATATGCACAGATCGAAAGACTGGATTTAGAAATGTAATTGCAGAAATAGCTATAATTTTTTTTTTCTAAAAAAGAAATATGATGCCATCATCTTCCTCCCTACCCTTCCATGAAAAATTTTACTTGTATTAAAATCACGGGAAGGACAAAGCCATGTAAAAGCAATTCCTCTTATTAAAGGAAGCTTCAGTTGTTATGCTGGGAGCTGCTTTGCCAACTCTGTATTTACATTGCAGTTATAAAGGTCATATCCTTGTTTCATGTATTAATAAATACCAGTTTAAATAAGTCCTTTGGTTTTTTATTTTCTGTATAGATGTCAGCCATGCAGATTTCTTGCCACTGGGCATTGTATTTAATTAAAAAACCTCTCTTTTTATTTAGAAGCCTAGCTTTAGACACTCAATGTTAAGAATTTGGCTTTAGGTGGCCCACATTAAACTCCAGTCCAGTTTGGAGAGATTCTAGTCATTAACAGATGGTACTTTTTATACCTCTATCTGTTACAGGAAAATTTACTAGCATTATGGTACTGCCAACTATTGCTGGTTGTAAATATATATTCACAGATTTGTAGTGTGTTCAAATAAGTTTATTTTCAGGCAGCTAATAGTTTGGTTTAAATGTCAGAACTCATAGATTTGTTTGCTGTTTAGAAAAAGTTGCTTACAGATGCTCGCAACTTTTTGTATATTATAGTTGAGAAATTTTCCATTGAATGTTAAATTGCAAAGGTTGTTTCTCTTTCCAATCAGACGTGCTATGTGAAATTTTTTTCCTTGTGTGTGTTTATTAAGATTGCTTGAGCTGCTTCTGAAAATACGAATGAATAGAGTATGTTTTTATTAAATGGTTGCTGATGTTCCTTTGGGTTGAATTGACTAACAGGAGTGGTTTTGGTTGTTTTCTGCCCCTCTACCATTATTTGGGTTCTTTGGGTTCTTCTATAGGATCTTCAGTTTGCAAGAGAAACTGTTTTTTTCCAGCTGCAACTGGAAACTTTGCTGTTTTGCCAATACTTGTCATTCTTAGTGGTCTAAGTTACATGTAGTATTGGACCTTGAATGTATTCAGGACTGATACAAACTCCAGAATCTGATTCAAAGCTACTGAAGGATATGAGAATGTGTAACCCAAATCTTTAATAATGGTTATGTATCTAACTCCAACTTACAGAGGGGGTTATTTCTCATTTACCATGATATCTAGTGAACAAAACCTACAGTCGTTTCAGTTCAGTTCTTCCTTTCCCTCCTGGCCTAATTCTGATGCCAGCATGGTTAAAAGGAGCAAGCTTTGAACCCCTCATTCAGTCTCCCTGATTCTCAGTGCATTGTTATTGTTGTAGTAGAATTTAAGCATCAAAGTGTTAGCTCTGGAGACTAAGAAATTCCTCTTAAAATGTTAAGGGGAAGAATTCTTTTACTGAAATAAGTCCAGCCTGACATTTAGCTATTGTGTTTGAAAATGTGCATAATGAAAATTATGCATCTTCCAAATTTGAAATTGACACATTATTCTAAACATTTAAATGTTTTCCTGATAGAAATCAAAAGAACACTCATCTGGCTTTGTTTCATTTCTGCCTATTCTTCCTGTTGTCAGGAGTCTCTGGTTTATGCAAACAGAAGCCTAGAAGCACTTCCAGGTGAAAAAGTTCTGCGAGACAATAAGGAACAACGTGATCAACAAAATCGTCTGAAAGAAATAGATCATCAGCTGAAATCCCTAGAGACAAATCTTGTAAGTCTCCTATTTTTGTTGCATTTTTTCCCCTCAGTTTGAAAAATTTGAAGTTCATTATTCCATGTCTCTTAAAATAAAATAAAATTCTGCAACCTTGTGTAAATTCCTGAAGGAATCCCCAAAGAAATACACAAGTAAAAGTCTCAAATAATTTTTCTTAATCTGGGAAACATTTTTCAGTCATAATGCATGTTTCCCATTAACATAGTGGCTTTCAAAGTGAAATAAATTATTCTCCTCTCTTCCTCCCCAGAGGGGGTTAGCATAAAGAATCATATATAAATACATCCTAAAAGGATTTTTTTTTTATGGCTCATATACTTCAGCGTTCTTTGAAGGACCAGGTCTCGTGGGAATGTTGTATACACTAAGGTATTGTGTGATTTAGTTTTGCTGAATTAATTTAGTGTATTTTTATAACTTAATTTTCATTTAATACATGAATTTCATAGGTGCAAGGGCCTTTAAAATAGGAGTATGTAAGTAAAATGGTAGTAAAAAGTCATTACTGTTTTAGAATAAGTACATCACATCTCATCCTTATTACTGTTTTGAGTAAAAGTAGGTGGGGAAAAGGCAATTTAAAATCCAAGAGGATCCTATTGTTAACCTAGTAGGCAGAAATTATGTTTATTTCTAAGTCATAGAGCCAGGGCTGACAAACCAAAACTTACGTGCCTCCCTCAAGTAATATATTACTATTATTTTCTCTTTCGGTGAGTATAATTCATTACATTACTCTCAAGTTACAGTAAGGAAATTTAACTGAAAACTAATGGCAGGGGAACTTCAAGGACTTCAGGAATCTTTTAACTTGTTTTTAAATATACATTGTAAACCTGCTGCTTGATCCATGCTGAAAGAGCTACAAAGCAACCTATATGGAAGAGAATTAGGGAGAAAATATATAAAACATTAAAAACCAGATGAATTCAAAAGGAGAGTCCTAAGATGATACAGTTGTCATTTGTTTGGCCTGAAAGCCAATGTTAGTATTTGTTTTTATGTTGGATCTTTCACAGATCTTAAGAGAACAGGAAGAAAATGTCTTTCCATTTTTTTTTAATAACTTTGTACAAAACTCTGAAAATTTGCCTTGCTCAGGTGGAGTCAGGAATGAAACTGCTAAAGACTCCAGAGAACATTACTGCATTACTGAGGTGGCAGTAGCAGTTAAAACCTGGATATATATGCTTATTTTTAAGATATTAACTTCTTTGTTTAATATTATTTTCCTGCTTTGAGATGAGAAAGCTTTAGTTTCTCCATAGAATGTGCTATGTGGAGAAGACAAACTAGTACAGTAGTGTATGAGAGACTGAGGTGAGATGACAGCTGGCATGAGTAACCTGATGAAGCTGGATTTTTACTAGGAAACCCCAAGTATTTGGTACATTATCAAGAGGCATCAGTATATGAAATTGGTGTAAAAGAGGTGTGCAAATGGAGAAGGTGGTGACTGGGAATAGTGAGCATGGATTTACCCAGGGTAAGTCATGCTTGACCAACCTGATTGCCACCTTTGATGAAATGCCTAGATCTGCTCTGTAAGCCAGAGGGCAGGGCTGCCACTCACTGGGAGTTAGGCTGGAGGAGTGGGCTGACAGGAACCGTATGAAATTCGTCAAGGACAAATGCAGAGTTCTGCATTAGAGAGGAATAACTCCCTCTAACAGTGCAAGGTGGAGCCTAGCTGGCCAGGGAGCAGCCCTGCTGAAAAGGACCTGGCATCATTCTGGACAATAGACTACACATGAGCCAGCACTGTGCTCTGCAGTGATGAAGGTTAACAGTGTACTTGGCTGTATCAACATGAGCATAGCCAATAGATTAAGGGAAGTAATTACTCCCCTTTACCTGTTACTCGTTAGACTGTGTCTACTGTATTCCATCCAGTTTTGGGCTCCCCATAAAGAAAGGTGTTGACACACCTGAGCAAGTTGAGCAGAGGGCCACCAAGATGTTTTGGGGCTAAAGCACTTGACCTTTGAGGCTGAGGAGACTTGGTTTGTTTAACCTGAAGAAGAGATGGCTCAGGTGGACCTAACAGTCGCTTTCCTATAGCAAAGAGGATGTTACAGAGAAGACAGAGCTGTAGTATCTTTACCGAGTTACATGGTGGGAGAACAAGAGACAATATTCATAAATTGAAACAGGGAGGTTCCAACTGGATTTAAAGAAAAAAAAAAATACCTCTGAGGGTAATTAAGAATTGGAAGCAGATTACATGGAGAGACTGTGAAATCTCAATCCTTGAAAATTTTACAGACCTGGCTGGACAAAGCCATAAGACATTTGATCTGATCTCTTAGCTGACCCTGCTTTGAGCAAGGGGTTGGACTAGAGACCTTCTGACACCTCCACACTGCCCCAGGTCTGATGATTTTTTGATCCTACACAGAAAAAGATCAAGATTTTTTATGCATTTCTCTGGTGGTAATATTTCTTTATTATCACTACATTGAAGGAAATAGTAATTTTTCATGGCTGTCCGTTGTAGAAATTTATTTCTTGTGTGTAGCTGACTTCAGTGTTTTTCATGTAATTGTAAAAACATTAATATATGAGTTTGTTGTGTCAGACCAAAAATCCATGTAGTCTACCTTTTGGCTTGTGGAGGTCTTTACAGCAGTAGGCTTACCTTCTGCACTAATCAGTTAGGACAAATACTGTTCCAGTTGTCTTTTATAGCCCTCAAAAAGGGATCTCCAGCGTGGATTAAAAGCTCTGTGATTCAGATAGCGGCATAACCGCCATGGTATAATCTCAATTACTGATAGTGCTGTCGCTACAGTTGCAAAAACTTAAGACACTATCTACATATGCAGGGTTTATGCTGGCAGTGCTGGAACTGCACAGCCAATATGATTAGACTTCTTACAAGTTTAAAACTAATTTGGATACAACTACATGCAGTCCAGTCTTTGGGTTGGGGGGAAAAAAAAAAGCTAATTGACACATTCTTCCTGATGTCAGTTAATTTTACATACTTAGAGAGTATGGGAACAAAGACTTTGGACAAGGAGACAGTGGTTGTTTTAGAGGCTGTTCAATTGCGTGTGTGTGTGTTGTGGTTTAGCCCCGGTCAGCAACTAAGCACCACACAGCCGCTCGCTCACTCCCCCACCCTTGTGGGTTGGGGGAGAGAATTGGAAGGGCCAAAGTAAGAAAACTCGTGGGTTGAGACAAGAACAGTTTAATAATTAGAATAAACCAGCAATAATACTAATGTAATGAAAAGGAAAATAATGAGCGAGAGAGAGATGAAACACTGGAAGAAGAGAGGGAAAAAAAAAAAAAAAAAAAAACCAAAACTGAACAACAAGTGCTGCAACCGCTCACCACCCGCCGACCGACGCTGCCGGTCCCCGAGCCGCGATCGCTGCCTCCCCCAGCCAATTTCCCCCAGTTAATATACTGGGCATGACGTCACATGATATGGAATACCCTCTGGCCAATTCGAATCAGCTCTCCTGGTTGTATTCCCTCCCCTCCCGGCTTCTTGTGCACCTGGCAGAGCATGGGAAGCTAGAAAGTCCTTGACTAGTGTAAACACTACCCAGCAACAACTAAAACACCAGGGTGTTATCAACATTATTTACATACCAAGTCTAAAATGCAGCACTATACCAGCTACAGTGAAGAAAATCAACTATCCCAGCTAAAACCATGACAGTGTGTGACTACAGTAAGGCAGCATATTTAGCTCTTATCTGTTCACAGTACCAAAACAATAGTAGAACTTCATTTTAATACACTATTATGTTAAACAGTTGAAAGTTGGGAGGCAAATAACCGGGGGAATTCTGTGGAACTTCAGTATATTGGATAGGTTAATGGGTAAACAGATAAGTCTGCGTATTGTCATCTTTTCCTAGTCACTGACCTTTATATCACTTTTTGTCACTACTGACCTTGTTCATGAGGCAAACACAATCTGAGGAAGTGCGTCTGGGAACTAACTGTATGATAGTCTACAGCAGGCCTGGGAAATGCAGTCGGCTGCTGACTCATTCAAATATTTTGTATATAAATGGGTCGGTTCCAAGTCTTGGTTGGGTTATAGCAGTATTGTTTGGTATCACATTACATGCAGACTTGCAACATACCACACATTTTTCCTTGGCTCGATTGTGTGTATTTAGAACTCTAAATGGATAGACTATTTACAGCCTTTATAAACAGCATTTATAAACATAGACTATGTCCTCTGTATCAATGTGTAACTCGGGGCCAGACTAGCATTGCAACGTGCTATGCAACACCTGGTAAAGCTTATTCAGGGGGACATACTGTGTCTTCTTATCTGTTTTTGCTCTGTAGCATGACTCTGAGATCGTAGTATATGGATATGAAATATTTGTGTATTAGGTCCTCTGCGAGGTACTTTGGTTGCCCGTGTAAATAAAGAAGTATTCAACTCTGAGTGAAAGTAGGTTTTTCCTTCTAACAGTAAAGTAAAATATATAGAAAATGAACACTTTTTTTTGTGTGAACAAAGAACAGCCTTCAGAAAATACTGCTTTTTTTTTAGTTTTGTGTCCTTGATACATTCTAATCTTATTTCTGGAAAACAGAGTTATTACTAGAGAAGAGTGGACAATCCAACATGGTATCTCCTCTGATGCAACATACATAATTGAATAAAATTGTTCTTATTTGGTGTGGAAATGTCTAAAAATAATGTAACTCTTATGCAGTGTGGATTGGGTGCCTTGTTTCTATACCAAAGTAATATTTTGGCCATCAATTCTGTAACAATGTTAGCAGCAAACCTGCTCTCCACCAGGAAACTGCAAGATGAAAAGCTAAACTGAACAGCTTGGGTTGAGGTGGGGAAGTATGTAGATGGCATGTTTCCAGAATAATTTAATTATTTCTGGAAATACGGTTTGTTATTCAATAGGTGGCACTCTTCACTGTATGTCAGAGGAAGAATGCCTAGGCATGATTCTAGGGGATATTATTACTGGTGAAAACATTGTAATTTCTGTGGTGTAAAATACAGGTTGTGAGAGATTCCCTCTCACTTTTGGCAAGATTCCAGGTGTGCAGCTTTTAACGTTCAGTTATTTTTCTAGCTTAACTAATTAAATTGTCTGTTTAAAATTCATATTGCATTTAAATTTCTTTATTCTTTCCTAAACCACTAACTTGGTGCGTAAAATTGGAGATAAATTCTCTGCTCTGAGTAGACGAGGTGATTTGTCAGCAGATAGGAATGTTTTTTTCTGAATGCAGGGGTATACTGGGCTTTATAATTTTAAAATATAGTATTTTACAAATCTAATGTCTGAAAGGTAACTTTTAAAATTGCATTTTAAAAAATCCCTCAGATAAAATCTTTTGATGTTGTTTCTTTTGTTTGTTTGTTTTGGAAATTACGGATATTTTAACTAAGCAGAATTTAGCTCTGTGTGTTAGGGAGTAACTTACAGTAGTATAAAGGTAACTTTATTAATTTTTTTTTTTGTGTATGGTAGTATGCTGTATTTCTTCCACTACTGCAAAATGAATTATTCAACCATCGTGTAATGGTAGCTTTACTCTTACTTTCTCTTCAAGGGGGCGGAATACATTCATTGTATTTCTGGAGCAGGCTATTTAGTAGGTGCTGGCTTCTGAAATGTTAACGTTTATGGATTCCTCCACCACACCTTACCTCATGTGTGCTGTGACACTTTATGGTTTCAGCTAAGTCTGGGACTGAGCACACAAAACAAGGCTGGAACATAAGACTGTAACGTACTTTACAATCGATATAAAAACCAGAAAATCTGCTAAGTATTATGCTTGAAGTAATGAAACTAAGGGCTTTGGAATCTGTGTTCCTCCTTTATTTTGAAAAAATTGTCCCCAGTGAATTAATATACCGAAGAATGTATTGTATGCATTGTTGAAATGCATCGTGAAATTTCAATCCAACTGAAGTGTATCTGTACCATGGTTTCTGGGCCCTTGCTGAATTTCTTTTAGGTTTTAGTTTGACCTTAGTTCACTTGTTCTTCATTTGAAACCATGTCTGACTCTCTCCACATTCTTTCATCTTTCAGTTTCCTGGAGACCATTGAGCTTATCTTTGTTTTGTGAATTGCATTGTTAACTGCTGCTTCAAAAAAAAAAGTTCAGCTGCCAAACGCGTGTTGCTGAGCATTAATGAAAAGAATTTTATATAGAAAGAATAATAAATGTAGTTAATTTTCACTTGTGGCTTCTACTAGTTGGCCATTTGCGATAATCCAGTAGCATGTTTGATGTGTTGAATTTCTTCATGGCAGATAGTAGGTTTAAATGCACATCCAAGCAAGCTGTTAAGTAAGATAGTTTCACCTTTGCTGGCTATATGTGTGTTTATTTAAAATATCTTACACTGGAAGCTGATTATTTTCTGCCAAAATCTAGCCACAGATGCCTGTTGTGGGGTTTTGGTTAAATATATAAATTAAAAAATATTTCAACTGCATATTGAATATATATGCATATAATTGTGTGTATAGACACACGTATAAATAGTGTAATGTCTTGGCATGACTGAGATACTGATACCTACTTTAAAAAAAAGTCTGCTTACTTGCACTAAGTACTTTTAAAACACAAGCTAAATTTAGTTTGCCTAGTCTTAAATTTAAATTTATCATCAGATGTCTGTACATGTCTAGGACTTATTTTTTCACAAGATTATGCAATTTAGTGGCCAAAAGCAAAATGTGATTGTTAATTATGGAGGTCTTTTTTAATATTAAGTAATATGAAATTACACATATTCTGTTATCTGAATAGCTGAACTTTGCAGGAAGGTGAGCAATTGGTGTAGATGGTGAAGAACAAAAATACGGAAATAGTAAATATATCAGTGCTGTCAAGAGCTGTGATTACCTGCAGGAGCTTACTCCAAATGGCATGATTCTTATCTTCTGGATGCGAATAATCTATATCTGTGGGGAAGGAAACTTCAGGATAAAATTAATTATTGTTTAGTGCTGGAGAAAGTCTCACAAACCATTTCATGGTTTACTGTGCATCAGGATGATGAGGGGGTTTGTTATACAAAATTTTATTCCAGCTTTTTCCCTGAAACTGATTGATTCAATGCACCTGGTCCTGAGTCTAAATTAGGCAAGTTCTAGAAAAGAATAATTTGTTCCTGACTTCTACCATAATTCCTTTCTTCCCCTTTAAAGGGAAAAAGAGGGCAAGATAAAGTCCTACCATATATTTGGAGAGTAATTCGTCAACTGTAATATGGTTTTCAGTCACAGTGTCTGTAGAAATTAATTGCTAATACTTTTGACCACAGGAACATAGCCATATGTTTTAACTACTTTACTTTGTGCATTGGTAGTCCTTCTAGGTTCTTCCAAGATGCTGTGCAGTAACATATAAATAAACATCTTCATTTCAATTCACATAATATCATGGTTTCTGAATAAGCGTATGTTTGTCCATAAAAGTAGAACTTGTTTAATAAATTATTTTTATAACACATATTTCATTGCACTAAATAAAGGGAAAAAGGATAACTTTATATAGATAAGGTTGAGATGTGTCACTTTCTACCTTATTCCTTCAGAAAGTGTCTGCCAGCTCCTGAAGTTGCTTGCCAAGCTGTTGCCAAGTTTCGAACAGATCTTGTTTATTGAAGTCTTACAAAAATTTGTTCTCACTATGTGATTGTACAAATTTATTTCAGAATGAAATGTGGTAGCATTTCCACCTGGGGGAAAATATTAGTGTGAAAATCTTATTTTCTTCATTTAGCAGCTACTACACATGTGAAGAGAGCAATAAGATTAACAGCAGATTGATAAAATTTAAATATTTCACTCATATGATTAAAATAAATTTCCTATTTATTATTTTTCACAGTACTGTGGACAAGAATGAAGCAGCTGCTAAAAGTATTTATTATAATATAATTTGAAAACCATAAATTGCATTAAGACAATATAATTCAATAATTTTTGTATAAATGTTACATTTTTAATAATTATAGTAAAATATGAATCTGTTAAAATCATAACGATGCTTCTAGTTTATATGGAAAATTATTAAGATAATATTTATGTAGATGCTACATGTAGAGTTAAATTGAACTACATCCATATGATGGTAAGTAACACTGCCAACTTGTATTGTAAGTATTCGTTATGCATTGATACCATGTATGAGAAATCATTGCTGGAATTTGATACCTGCAATGAGACCTGTTTTAGACATAATGGGTTTCTAGATAAGAAACTGGTCCTCCTTCCCCCAAAATGCAGAGAGTTTCCAGTTAAGATGACAACTCTGCTAATCGTTTGCCCCAGAATGTGTAGGAGAAAATTGAGAAGCATCTCCCTTATTGTACTTCTTTCAGCTAATTTTGAACAAAGGAAGCCTTTTGTCTCCCCGCCTGCCTGCGCCATATTTGTTCCCATTCTCTTTCCCAATGTCTTGCATATGGTCTCATTTTCTTCTGTAGAGTTGAGCTTTCTCATCTTTTTTTCTTCTATGTGTAATGGTGTTTGCCTTCTTAAAATAGCAAACAAGCCATCTTTCACTACCCACGCACCTCTAAATTTATGTAGTGCTATTTATAGTCATTGTTCTATCTCCTTCAGTTTTGTGTCTCTAACATGATTTAAATTTAACCATAACTGCACTACTTTCTTAATTATCTTTATTTATAAATATATATATATATCTTTATTTATAAATATTTGACGCCATCAAACAGATTCTTATTGGAAATGTGTTTTGTCTTAGATGATGACAGAATTCGTGAAAACTGATTTGCTTCTATGCTCTTATATTATTCTTTCAGTATATCCTTTGTCACACCTTCTGACCTCAGCAAATATAACAGTGTTCTTGTGTTTGCCTATTACTTTTTTCACTATGCCATCCTTTTTTCTGCCCCAACCTCTCCCACCGTCATGTTTAAACCAGGTTGCATGTACCTACTTGCAAGGCCCTTTTTCATTCCTTCTTAACTCCCTGTTCTCTCAACCTGTCATCTTTAGTTCATGATTGAGATAAATACGTGGCTTCAAAGCAAGACAGTGCCCTTCATCACCCAGTTGTTATATTTTCAAACAATTGAATATTGCCCTGCTTCCCTCATGCCTTGTTTTTGTTGGCCTGCTTGCACCCTGTGAACTAAAGAGGAATAGTCAGGGAGAAGCCTTTGTTTCTCTGCAAGTGTTGTAGGGGAAGGCTATGTTTCTACTTTGCCCTAAGATGTCACATTCAAAATGAGAGAAGAGAAGCAACAGGTGTAGTTTATCCTTTATGGGTGAGTATTAACATCTTGATCTTTTGATAAGTAGCATGTAAGTGCATCTTTCCATTTTAGGGTTGACGATTATGTAATCTAGAGTCCATGGTAAGTGTCAACATAGAAATTTTTTGGCTGTAAATTTATCTTAGAGATATACATACGTGTGTGTGTGTGTCTGTATGTCTACATGTACAAACTGTGTAGCAGAGCTTTAATCTTCTCTTGAGACACTTTAACTTGTTAGACCAGGATGGATGTGTAATCAAACAGCATCTCTAAAAGTCGAGGATGTAAAGCACATAGCAGAGGCACAGGGTGCTGATACTCTTGTAAACTACATCAAACTATTTGACAGCCACATGGGGCTCCTAAGCCAAGAACATCTTAAATGTCCTAGCAGGATGTGACTTTTGTCAACACAATATTGGAAATATTTATTATATCTCATGTATTTCAGTTTAAGCAAGCTATAGAATCGTTTATGTATTTTCACCTGTGATAGTATTAAAGAAAAAGTTATTTTTGGTATGATTCCTGAGAGCATACAAATTCCATTAAATCTATAGTTAAGATGTATATTACAATTAACATATTAACACAAACTGATGGCATACTGTGATAAATCTGATAACCGGAGGTTTACAACAGAGCTTAGTTGAAAGCTAGAAGTATTTCTCATTGATTTTTGGTTTCTAGAAACAGTTTCCTGAGGTGACAACAGCAGTATTTCTAGCATTAATGCAATAATTTTCTTTTCAGAAACACTGTAATCCTGTTTACAGAGTCAAACAAAGTTGGTTTGAGAAAAGCTTTGAAAGTTTTGTCTCATTGATCTGGATAGTCTAATTACACAGCACATTTTTTAGTTATGCTGCACAGTGCAGGCCAGTATCACAAACTACTTAGAAAGCTGGGATGTCCCTTTTCCAGAAAATCTTCACTTAAAATATTCCCTCTCATTAGAATTGGAAGAGCTAAGGGCATATAAACTTCTGATGGAAAAATTACATAGATAATCTAACATACTGCTACTGAGTATTCGTACTGGTTGCCAGTTTGGCATCTCGTGGCCAATCTCATGCCTAAGTCAGTTTTGTAATTCCCAGACTGAGCATTCCTTTGTCTATGGGCTCCGTTTGCTAGACATGTTCAGAGCATGCCAATACACCCAAAAAGCCATAAGTACTAAGCATGTTACCAGTCATGATCAAGATTATGCCCATCTTCTTTCAGAAACACAACCTAGGAAGTTAGCATCTGTCTTAGAGTACTCCTCCACTTTCTTCAACCTCAACAATTTCATCTCAGTAGCTTTGTCTCCATTTTCCTTCACACAAGAGGGTGACCCAACCCCTACCTCAATTTTTTTTGTAAGTTTGAGAGGAGGAAGGACATTGTCTCTCCAGTGGTGAATTTAAGATTAATCCAGGAACACAAAATTCAGGGCCAAAACAGCATAAATTAGAAGGACCATATTTCTCTAGTCCATTGGTGGGCAGGGTGGTCCTCTGGAAGAAAAGATAACATTCTGAGCACTGCTTGTACAGACTTTGATTCTCTCATGCAAAATGCATAAACAAATTATTGTGTGGGGACTAGGAACTTGCTTTTTGCAGATGACAATCTCATTGCTGATATGATTAATGGTTTCAAACACAATTAATTTTGTTTTACCTAGTGCTTTGTTTCAGGGCTGTGGTGAAGAGAGTTTTTATTCAGACTTGCCTATATCCTTCTCATCGAGGTCTCCCCTCATGAAAAGGGGGAGTAGGTTGAAACTTAAAAATCATTTTCTGGGCATAAACTTTTGTAACTATGAAGGGCAAGTGTAATTTGTCATCACACAAACTGATTGTGGGTACCTAAGAGGTATGGCTACATACTTTGTAATAAATCCTAATCTTTAACACAGTCCTCTGATTCTGAAAGAAGCAGGGTTGTAGGTTCTTCTCTTTGGCTCTTTTCTCTTGTCCAATTTAGTTTTATTTTTTATTTCCCTTTCTCCCCATTATCTCTTCATTTTGGCACTGTTCTGCTTACAAATATTGAGAAATGTACATTGGTGCATAATAGTGCATGATAGTGATTATTCTTTACAAGTTTTCGCTTCTAGAATACTTATTTATGGAGATAATGCTTACTAAATGGTGTGTTACCTTTAGTTTCACCTGTTCAGGTAGTACCTAAAAAAGAAGCCCATTATGATAAGTTGACATTGGAAGACTGAAGATACTGACTGGACTTTGTAAGAAGTGTTTTCCTCTACTTCTTAATATGACCCATTTTTATTTTTTGACTCTGCTAGTTATATTTAGGCAAGAACAGGTTTATTTTAATTCCTTCCATAGAAGGAGTCCCACATTTAAAAATTATTCCTTCAAGAGTACTTGCACTATATCTTCACAGGCTCTGTTTTTTTTAATTTTTTTTAAAATAATTTAAAGAATAATCTAAATAATGTAGTCAGCTCTTTTTCCCAAATACAAAAAGCAGTCAAAATTAAACACACCTCCATACTAAGAATCTCCCTTTGTATGCCCTCTGTGACTGCCCTTTTTTTAAAGCACCTCCACATCCTTCGTGTGGTTGTCTTAATTTTCTGACATGCAGGGGTGTCCCCATCCCTTTGTGGTGGGATCTAGTCATCATTCATATCTTGGTCATACAGTCTTTTCTGCCTGGACTATTGATAGTCTTTGGTGAGAGGGTATATATTTTTCTTCTGAGCAAATTTATCTTCGCTAATGCCTTATTGTGAAGAAGTGTAATTATACTGTGGTGTGTGTATACATATATGTATGTATTGAAGACCGAACAATATTTGTTGCTAGGAAGAGTATTTAACTCTAAATGTTCTGAATGGTATCACTTTCTGTGATGTTCATGGGGAAAAAAGATTAAAACTGGATAACTGCTTATACAAACACGAATATGTGGTTGTAGCAGATGTTTTTTCTTCCTAGCTGCTTTTCTTTCTTTAAATAAAAGCTTTCCTTCAAAGAAATCTCAAGCAAAATTGGTGTCTCTCAGCAGGGAGTCTTCATTCTACAGGAAACGAACATTTTGTGCCTGTCCTCTGCTATTGGCTTAAGTGTAATAGAAGCTTATTGAGAGTGTGCTGGAAGCTTGTGGTTTGTGAGGAGCAGTCTACAGGACTTTGCCCTTTTTGTTGAAGCCATGTGTTTACTTTCTCAATTTTGTAGAATCTTCTTATTAAAGAAGCTCTTGCCAATGCAGGCTTTTGCAGTTAGTGCTCTTTCTATTAAAAAATCCGAAGATTTATATATTAGGATAAGAAGGTTTGGATATAAATATAGCACACTTTAAAAGTCTTTAGATTTATCATATATTTAAAAGGTATACCTGTGTAACTGGGAAAGTAATTAGAGTTGTTCCTAGAATTTTCACTCATATGCAATATTTTGTACTAATTTTTCATTTAAGGTAAGTGATTGGGGAAATAAAATCCAATGTAAATACTGGCAAGTGTTTTTATTAGTAGTATTTTTAGGGAGAAAGCTGGAAAGCAATAATGAGGGAAGTGACTTCGAAGTGATAGCAACAAGCAGCTAAGAATTTTTAGTGTAATAAAGCAACAAAAGAACAGTGACCTTTTTGGTATTGTATACAAAGGAAGGCATTGTGGCCTATGTTTGTAAGAGTAATTTCAAGTACGGTGCGATAATGGATCCAGGGTACTTTCTCAGAAAGGCATGTCTTTAACTTGAACTTACATCATAATAATAATAATAATAATAAAAAACTTGAATTATGTGAATTCAAGAAATGGCAAAATTAAGTCTTGTGTAGAATGTAGAGAGTATGGACCGCTTTGTGGAGAAAGATTAGAAATAATAATTATGCATATATTAATCAAACTCTTTATGAATGATACATATAGAATGTAATGTGTAAATAGATCAGGAGTGAACAGATCAGGATATAAAGTGTGGAAAGAAATAAGTGGTGCATAATGAATTCATGCAAACAATCATTATGCAAACAAATGTCTTTCCAGTTGTAAATAGAAAGAAGACTGAATTCTCAGTGGTTGAAATTATTGTATGAATAACTTTGATAGCTCGTTTATTCTCTTGTCTCATTACCAAGTGACTTTCAGTGACTGTCTAATTTTTGAAGGTGAAACAGTGTTGCTTGTTTTTGAATGGATACACCTATCAAATAATTTTTTGATTGTACAGGAGGAAGAAGAATTTGTGCCATGTGAATTAATCTTTTAGTGTAAGTTCCAATACAGAAATGGCCTTTTAACTTGTTTCCATTCTTTATGTTTCAATTACCTGTACTACTTTATCAGACAATTTGTTTTTTAAACCTTTATAGTAGAATGTTTCTAGCTTGTTTATGAAGCTTTAGTACTGAAGCTAGGAGTTTCAGGTGCAATATATTAAAACTAAAAAAATAAAGCATAGTATTGGAAGCTGAATTGATAATATCAGCAGGAAAATCAGCTGCAAGGGTAGATTCCTTATGTTAATGACATGTTTTTATGCTCATAAACAGTAACAGAAGATAAATTAGAACAAATTCAATTATTACATGCTATACGAGTTGCATTTTTTTAATGCAAATGTTGCTTAATAAGAGGATGTTCTTAGTAGGAAAAGTAATATCTGTATCTTGCTTATTTTAATACCAGGGGTTCACAACAGCATTTAGCTACAGAGAAAAGTGAGTGAGCAAATCTTTTAATTAACCTCCATGATTATGCATCATGCCCTCTTCATTTAATAGATCTAACAGGGAGAAAAGCCAGTTGTTTCTAATAATTTTCTAGTGCTTTTGTGGTTTGTATACTTCAGTGTTCTGAAGGTCGGATAGAACTACCAGACCATAAAATCCAGCCAGCGAGAGATCTGGAGCTAAGAGAGCTCAAGGATTTATTAAGTGATGTGAAACTCTATTGTTTTGTGCATGTGTTACATAATTGCTGTCAATGCAAGGCTGTTAAAATTCCCTGCTAGTAATAACACGAATACCATTTTATAGCTTCAAGAGCAGATAAAAGAAGTTTCTTAGTCAGCACTTCAACAATATCACAGCACATGTCAGTTTTATTATTCTGGGGCCTTCAGTTTTGGCAGATGCTCTCCATTCTGGCTGTAGTGTGGTAATTACCATATAAATTAAGCAGTGAAAAAGCCGAGTGCAGCCTTATCCCTGCTGCCTGTAACCAGGTTGCAAGTACCGCAGTGTGAAACAGGCATAATTCAGGCTGATTATATTTAGAAGGCCACGTTTTGAAATGCTGGGCCTTTATCTCTATTCATGTCAATTTTAAAAGTAAATTGAAGCTGTTTAGTTGCTGTGCAAACAGAAGGATCATTCTTTCCCCACAAGGTAGTCTCCATAATAGCATTCCAGGAATTAGTTTAATCCATCCAGGTTTGATTCATAGCCACTAATTATATTTCAGCATACATTCTAATGCTTCAAATTATATGTGTCCTTACTTTAATGAGTTGTAACTAGTCCTTAAATTGGGAGCTTTGCACTTTTCTTTTATATCTAACAGGCTTTACTTTGGATTTTATGGGATTAAACTACTATGGAAAGTCTAGGAGAGTGAGCTGAAATGAGTGGATTTGTTTTCTTTTGCTTTGTGGGTTTTTTCCTAATTCAGTTAATTCTGCTTATTTGGGAAGCCTTGGAAATTTTTAAATCAAGAGTCCGAATGCAAATTCCTCAGATGATAGTGATAAACTGGACATGTGATAAACAACTGCATGTGTCAAGAGTGGGCAAGGAAAATAAAGATGATGTGAGCGACTGATGCTTTTTAAAATCAGAAAAATTGTGTTGGAAAATAAAAGCCTCAAAAGAAAAAGTGTGTTATGTAATTTTTTTTTCCCTGGTATTGTATTACAGAATTCAAAACATTTTAGAGAACTGGATATGTTATGAATGGTGTAGTGGACAGAAACAAACATGGCCAGGATCTCGGTGAGCTGGTGACAAAGCTGATGGTGTAACTGCAGTCTTTTGACTTAAATTCTTCTTTTAAATTTGGTGTCATGGAAGAGAACTAGAGCAGAAGCTCATGCCATCAGTGTTAGGCTACAGTTAGTTATCTTTTGCTTTACTAGGCTATTTTCTCTATAGATAAAATGTGAATCAGCAAAACTGCTGCTTCAGAGGTAACTTCTGATCTTTTAATAAGGTGGAAAGTAAAATTAGGGATTTTGATTCTTGTGCTTACTTTTCACCTTTGAGGAATAACTTACAAGATATTATTTGAAGTTATTACCTTTATAAAAAGTATCTTTATTATATTAAAAACAATAAAATTAGAGTTCGTATCTTCTCAATTTTCAAGGTACTTTGGGGATAAAACTGTTTTTTCCTTTTTTGGTGATTTTTCTTCAAGTATAAGATTTGGATTTCCTTTAACATTCTTGACATGGAATTGGCAGCGTAAACAGTGAAACAAAACAGAAATAACAGGATTTTTAATCTTTAAATATCAGAATTGTATTTAACTATAGTAGAAATAAACACCAATGCCAGAACCAATTCCAGCTCAGCTAATTTTATTATTCCTGCTGAATCTTCTCTTTGGTGTCAGGTATTTCTTTTTCTGCCAGTTGGATGTTGTTTGATTGGGGTCCTTTGGGGTCCTCTCCTTCCTTCCTTTCCTTCTTTCACATTGCTCAACAGTTGACTGACTTATTTTTCTGACTGACAATTTAGGTAGTTTTCATGCAGCACTTCAATGTCCTTTAGAAACAAAGGTGCTACATAAAAATAAGCTGTTACTTGAATAGCTTGATTTTGAATTGTTAAATATTAGGGTAATCTTTGAACATATTGAATACATTTTGATATAGTTAAACAAGGAGAAGAGGCACCTCCAATCTACCAGACAGATGGTACATGTCATTAAATGACTTTTTCTGTTTTGGAGAATCCTATCTTTTTCTCATTTTTTGTAAGCCCTTTCTGAGGAGAAGAGAAAATTAGATAAACTGTTTAAATAATTATGTTCGGTATGCATATCTGCTCTATACATTTTTATTAATTCTTACTGTGTAACTACTTTCATTAGGTCTCTTTTGTATTTGCATTCTCTTAGAGATTAAATCAATTAAGACATGCCATAATAGTACAGAATCTTTAGAGAATTCACGGGGGAGTATGAGTGGTCACAGAGATCTGCCTGGGCAGAGTAATTTTAAAATTTAATGCTGAAGTTACTACTTGGTTTTGATACTCAGACCTTTCAGTAAATGCTTAGTTTAGCAGCCATGCTTGGAATGTCTGGTTTGGTAAGACCTTCACGAAAGTATTTTCTGTGGTTGACAGAAATGATCTGAGAACACAGCTAACAGTGGACAAAAACAATTAATTGATGTTGAGAATATGGAAGGGAAGATCTTGGTTAACCATTAGAGATTTGTCACAGTTAAAGTTTGATAAACCATTGAGCTTGCTTCACAAGGTGATACATACAATAAAACAACTCCAAAACAACTACCTGGATTTTTGCCAGGTAGAAAATGATTAGGCTAAATCTTACTTGTACTTTCACAGTTGACCTCCCTGTAATCCCACGGAGGAAAAAACTAAACAAACTCGAAAAACATGGGAAATAATGCTTCATGGGGAAAAATGTGTTTGACTATTGTCAAACAATACTGCTTGTGGAAAAACTGCATTCCACCACCATCCTTCACTCTTAAATATTATTAATTCTCAGCTTTACTTGTCATTCCTTTACCAAAAATACTTGTAAATACGAGTAAAATACTTATTACACCTGGCACTGTGGCACTGAGTGTTTGATGCAGGTAACCAGGACATTGGTAGAATCTATTACAGTAACTCCACAGACTGGATTATTTGGGAAGTGCTCTTTACAGCTTTAGCTGCTGCTTTTCCTTCTCCACTGTTTATCAGGCTTTCTGTTTGTATTCTCTGTATTATTATTTGTAGTACTTCTCTTTGCATCTCATAGTGTGCAAGTGGACTAACCATACTAAGCAGGGCAATGGTAGATTTCAGCACCTGCTTGTAGAGTTAGGATGCTACTACCTGGAGTTTTGTGCTGTTCCTTTTATGTTTAGTCAGTTTTGAATATGGCGAAATATTGTTTACTTTTATAAATTCCGTTGAACATGCAAATAACTGAGAACAAATTTTACTGTGAAGACAACAGATTTTAATGTGCAATTTTAATCTGGATTTACAGTTTTCCCTCATTTTGTTTCCAGAACACAACGTCCAGCAAACACTTTCTAATTCAGTTTGTTCTTAAACTTCTCTGTTTTAAACCATTTCTGTGGTTTACCTAGTAATAACTTATTTGAAACTATGAGCTTCCAGGTGATGTGCAAATTCACTAACTATATAAACTTTAAGGTTAGGTTAAATTAAGTAGTGTTGATACACACTTTTGGTACAGGGTACCAGAATCTCATATAGAAATACAGTGAACTCATTTATGTTTTGATGAAAGCTAGAGGGAACAGTCAAGTTATGTGTTAATTTGTCTCCATACATCTTTAGACTTTACTCTAGGTCATTTTTCACTTAAAAGAAAAACTGCTGCCTTAAAAAAACTTCTCTTCTAAATGTGACCAAATATGATGAAGACAAAGGGAAACAAACTGTACAAAGTAAGGATGGGAATGACTTTGAGCTCTTTAATACCATGAAACTGCTAATGTCTTTTATGGAAGTTTTAAAAGAGGGTACAAGCAAGTAAAACAATATAGTATAAGAACAATATAATATGCAAGATTGAAAAATTATGCCTGTTCTTGTGGGTTTTATGGTATAGCAAGCTAAATTTTTAATTTAGTGATTTTAACAGTTGGTCTGGCTGAACTAGCTAAACATTGTCTATAGGACAGCATTTCAGGTGCAGTCTAATTAATTATTAACACAACTTTGTGAAATGAATGCCCCGTGCAATGAGTTTGCTTCATCTACACGACAGCCTGTTAGCCACAGCTGAAAACTGTAGGTAGTTTCTGCTTTGAAGCAAAACATTCAATTCTTGGTTAATTGTTATTGCAAGAAAAAAGAGAAAAAAACTTCTTAAAAATCCCACTTAAAGATGAATTTGGACTGAAATTGCAGGAATGTTCTTTGAATCATTCTGGCATAGCCGTCTAGTGTAAAATGCTTTAAAGTAGTTAACATGGATATTTCAACTTGGTGTACTAGTATTACATTGGCACAAAAAAAATGTAGTCTGCAAATAATTAAACAATAATTAAAACAAGAATAAGCTAGATTTCTTTTAGTACTGAGATCACACTTTTGAAAGCTGATGTTCTCTCAGCCATTTGAGTTTCTTTTTGTCAAGAAAGGGGAAGTCTGCAAGTGACATGCATATTGCTCTATTCTGAAGGTTTTAGCTATAGATGCAGAGAGTTAGGCAGGTGTCAGATAAGTTCAGAGAGGGAGATTCCTTGCATAAGATAGTTTACAAGTCCATATATTCACTTTTTCCATAGGTAATTAAGATTTTTTCCCTGAATAAACTGGTAATTCATATTCTATTAAAACACTACATCTGTTTCACATAAGATACATATAAGTGCTTAAATCATTACAAGAACAACCCCTATAGAAAATCTTGATGTTATATAAACAAGTGCACAATGCAAGAAAGTGGAATTCATTTAGTTTAATGTAGCCATAGTCCTGCATGTGCATTCATGTGCTGTCTGTGAATGTGCTGTTTATGCTTGGGCATCAGGTTGCCTAAAAGGTATAAAAAAAAAAACCAAACCTCATGCAGTTTCATAGCTTATACTTGAAATGTTTATGGGACCTGCTGAAGTCTAAGTCAGTTTAACGTTCTAAGCTAAAGCTAGTCATAATCTATGCTCATGACTGCCATCAGTAACATTAAAAATTCTGTTAGGCTGGTTTTTACTAATTTACCTTCTGAAGAACTAGAAAGTATAGAGCTGTCCTTTCATTTTGAGCAGGATACTGTTATTCTATATTTTGAGTACAGGATGAGTATTATTGCTTGGATAAAATAACAACTCTTTCATTCTTAGGCCCATCTAGTTTCAAGGAATGTCATTTATGTGGTAATTTCCTTCAGCATTTATTGCCTGTCTAAATCTTGAATGAATCAAATGGAATATATGACCTGTGGCATAGATTTTAAAATAAGATCATCTTGAATATGTCTTTGCGGGGGTGGGAGGAATAGCCTGATACTCTGCTGCTGCTTATGTTTTCTTAAAACTTTATAAATTAGTCATTCAGAATTATTGCTTCTTTTGAAAACCAGTAATTTTATTTAGATATAAACATACATGCATAGTCTTCACAGGTAAACTAGCTAATTGTTTAACGAGCTATAATCTCTGGGTTTCAGAACAGTTTATCATAAATGTTCAAGGTGGAGAATCAAGAGCCTTATTCTTTGTTATGTTTTTGTTATTGTTGTGATAGAGAAAGAGTGGAATATCTATTTGAAAAAGAAGATTCCAAACCAAATTAATTTTCTTGAAACCATTTATCATCTTCCGCTTTGTAGATATTTTGTGTTTGAGCACAGTAGTCTTCGCAATGAATTCTGGAAGAGAAAACTAGTGATAATAGAAACGGTGGCCTTGTATCTTGAACTTCTCTAGTGAGCTGCTAATGTACAAATTGTTCAAAACATTTATCTAACCATCACAAATATTTTAGTTCAACATAGAAAGAATCAGGTATATATTTTTGAAATAAACTGAAATAAATTTTAAAAAGGTGGTTCTTCCATGTAGTATGGCTCTAAGAAGGTTTTCGTAGAATCATAGAATCATTTAGGTTGGAAAAGACCCTTAAGATCATCCAGTTCAACTGCAAACCTAACAGTGTCAACTCCACCACTAAACCACATCTCTAAGTGCCACATCTACATGTCTTTTAAACACCTCCAGGGATGGTGACTCCACCACTTCCCTGGACAGCCTGTTCCAGTACTTAACAACCCTTTCATTGAAGTAATATTTCCTAATATTCCATCTAAACCTCCCTTGGCGCAACTTGAGGCCATTTCCTCTTGTCCTATCACTTGTTACTTGGGAGAAGAGACCAACACCCACCTCACTACAACCTCCTTTCAGGTAGTTGTAGAGAGCAATAAGGTCTCCCCTCAGCCTCCTCTTCTCCAGGCTAAACAACCTCAGTTCCCTCAGCTGCTCCTCATCAGACTTGTTCTCCAGAACCTTCACCAGCTTTGTTGCCCTTCTTTGATTCTGAATGACTTCTTTTAAATAGTGAAGTTATCAATAAAAATACTTACTGCGATAAGTCAGAAGATGTATGTAATGTTTGAACATTAATACCTCAATCATGCAAAGCAGTAAGGAAAAAGAACTAGCCATTCAAAATATAATACTTAGGCTGAAACAGCAGTACAATACAGAACACAATGAATGATGTATATTTAGCTCAGTACAGCATCTATTTTGTGTCTTTTCATTTTTTTCAGAGTTAATACTTAGGTTACTGGTTTTGTTGGAAAAAAAGGAATTTTGGTCACAAAACTATTAAAGCTGCTATTATATAGAAGATGTTAGAAATAGTTTTCCTCTCGAGTTACCACAATTCTCTTTTCATTCTGACAGATTTATCAGGACCATTCATATAAAAAATAAAGTGGTAAGAAATGTCCTAGGCTTATTTTCTGTGGAAGAGATAACAATGTACACAAGTCACAAACTCTTATGTTATTGTTTATAAAAGCAGAATGGTAGTTTGTCTTAGGGTGTCTGAAATGTCAAACAGTTCATCTCTAGCTTTTGGCATCCTTTAATTATGGCTACGGTTTATTGACATACATCTGCACAACACAGTCTTTAATAAAATGGCAAACCTTGCTATAAGTGGGACTTTGTTAGTGTGACAAGTAGACTAAAAGTAAAAGTGATTAAGTGTTAAGAATTCATATTGGATTTCAAAGTGTTTTACTTCAGAAAAATATTAGAGTTCTCTTTCATATCATGTATGAAAGACATATAATGTTATATAATAACATTTCTAGACATAATGTTTTTCTTGCTTTTGTTTTCAGTTGTTTTCCTTCTCCAGAACAACTGTAATAGCTCTGTTTACACAAATACTGACCACATATTTATTTGGATGCTTCTGTGATGTAGATTGTTTCATAGATGTTTCCAAGATATACTTGTATTTATTGTGAAGAGGTAAAACGAGTTGTTTTGTTTGTCATAACTGTGTGCACATGCTTAATATTGTTCAAGTACACAAAGAAAGCTTTACTTATTCCATATTTTAAGGGTTTGTCATTCTGTCTTCACTACTTAAATCGATGTTATAAAGCCTGATCCTTCAGGTCCATGCTTGTAATATGAATTCAAAGAAATATTTATGATTGAATTTTGTCCTGTGTGTGTTTATGATTAGGCCTGTAAGTTGCATTACTGGAAATTATGAAAGTGACAGAATAATAACATAATTCATTATTGTGCCTTACGCATAGGAGAATTCTTAAAAGTAGTTCAACAAAAGGTTTAGGCCATTGCAGAGATTTCTTAACATAGCAAAAATGCATACTTCTAGGAGAAAAGTGCAATTTTCTGGTTGCATATAGTAAGTGGAATACTTTGATTTTAACGTTTTCTTTATGACAGTAACTTAATTATGAGTTTGCTCCTGTGAAAACTGGACAGAACTATTAGGATGGTCCTATGTGTGAAGTTTGAGTTCTGTGTGATTTTTTTTTAAATAATCATTAGATGACCTCTGTACACGTATGTGTGTATTTAGATGTATATGCTTGCTTAGAATGCTGTCTTGCCTAGTCAGGCAACAGAAACCAGGGCTAAATTTTCAAAACATTATCATATCACTAAACTCTGCATAGCGCACATATGCTATGTGCAGAGTCATTTTCTCATGCAAATTAATGTTTGCATATGTAGTTACTGCTTTTGACATAGCAACATGGAGACTTGCTTTCACAGTTGGAAAGTGCCCAATCTGTATACATTATAAATTAGATGCATAAGTCTAATCATGTGCAAAGAGTTTTTGCATGACCAGATGAGATACTGCAAGGTAGCTATAGGCCCCCTGAGATGGCTGGCTGTGAAAACAGCCAGTGAAAACAGTGAAAAAGACAGTGAAAACAGGATAGGTATTCCTTTGTTTCTGTTTTGGTAGTTGTCTGTTATATTCAGTCATTTTGTAAATCTGACTTTAAAAAGTTTGTTTTATCTCTTTACTGGTCAAGAAATATCAGATTTCTGATATGTAAATCATATCGTTGCTTAAGCAATGGTTCATAGGCATGAATTTTGTATAAAGGAATAAGAAACTTTTTTGCTATAGGTATATTGTTTGGCTGGATGTGGTTCCTACCTACACTATTTAGATGTGCTATTACTGATCTACTTTAAGTCCAACTATTTTCTACTTTTATGGGAAACAGATGGAATGTCTGGAATTCCACTTACAGAAAGGAATCTGTATCCTGCTGAGTAATAGTAAGACAGTTGTCTTTTTTTTTTCCCTAACTGCAGATGTAAAATTCAATACCAAAGGCACGCAAAATATTAAAGGTGATTTACTGCTAAGATTTAATATTGTTTCTTAAATTACACAGCTATAAGGAGTATATCTGGCTGCAGGATTAATTTCAAGAGATGTAGCTTAACTTTTGCTGAAGAAATATATTTTAAAAGGAAGAAATAAAAGTCATAAATTTAAATCTTTCAATTGCTAGTATTATTAGCATTTTTTATTTTGTGTATTTGTTGCTGTTTATAAGCGTTCGTTACACGCATGTATACTTCCTAGACTTTAGCAAGTTTAGGTACATCATGCAAATAAAATTGCAATACTTTGCTGAATGCACTTTGCTTATGTTGATGATAGTGGAAACTGGAGATGCTCAGAAACATGTTGAAAGATGTAGGTTTATCATACTCTTAAGAAATGTAAATACATTATTCTTAAGACTTAAATATCAGGCACTTATGAAAACAGTAATGAGCCAAAAATGTAGGTCCACTTGCATTACTAATAGTAATATAAATAAGCAGTGCATATAACCTCCTTTTATGAACTGGACATGTATCATTATTTTAAGGGTATGATAGTTTTTATTCACCCAGAAAAACCCCTGACATCTTCTTCATTGATAGCATTTTGTTGGTAGTATTTCCTAGATTTCAGCCTTCTCTCAGAGGAAAAAATATGGTAGTAATATCAAGATATTGGAAATAATACCTTAAAATAAAGTCAAGCCATTATTCAGTGTGAAGCAGATATACTGTGGTGAAACAGCAATTTCCCTGTAGTTAATACTTGCTCATGTTTTCAAAGTCATGTGGATTTTGAATAAAATTAATATGAACTCTGTGACTGCATCCCCAGGATTTGAAAATTTTAGCAAATCATTTGTCTTTTTTATAATGAATTTAACTCTTAATTTTCTTCTTTAATAAAATACTTGGGTTGGCAGGTGAAGTGATATGACCAGGTTTTATGTTATTAGCGTTAAAAATATTTAATTGAACACCATTTTTATGTTATCAGATACCTGATTTTAAATATGAAGTCCTATATAAAAACTTTTGAGCACTTGCTTGGTTTTTTTAGTATTAATGAGAAATAGAGACAAAAAATAAGACATACAAGTTGTTGACTACTGTTCAGAAGTACACCATATAATTGCACAGTCCATAATGATATTTTTTAAAATTTAGAAGGAAATCTTCAGAAGTAGTTCAGGTTTTGGATAAGCATTGGAATACTCACTCTCATTTTGTCTGCAACCCTCTTGTTATAGAAATCTCAGTGCTAATCTGTTAAGGACATCTAGCAGTTGGAAAAATACCCGGTCTTTAGGAAATAGAGTTAGCAAATGCATTTTTTTTTCCATGTTGGGAGAACTTTCAAGTTTGCAATATTATTACTTGTAAACTCTGGGTACAAAGTACGAGTACAGGATCACGATACACTGCAATGCATATTGCGTCAAATTTCTAATAACATTTAAGTACATAAACCCTCTGTCTTCTATTATTGTTTATCTTTTTTTAGGAATCCTTTTAATAACATCAGGAGTAAAAGCGTGGGAGAACAATACTTAACTCATGCCAATTATATGTCTGAAGTCAAACACTTCATGACTCTGAAGAAGTAGCAATGAGACGTATGCACTGTTTCAAAGGAGGAAATATGATTTATGGGGCTGGAGATTTTTTAGAGTAATTAAAACACACAGTTCATGCTAAAGTAATTGGAATTTGGTTGCCTAATTAGTTTTTATAAATCTTATTTCATGGGGCTAAAATACTTGGTTTCTAGACCTGTTTCTTTGTGTAACTGATAATGATGGTTCTGTTAGGACTGACTGAGTCATCTAGACCATATACTCAGGTCAGAACATGGGTACTTAGCTGGTTACCAGTTTGCCTCCTTTTTGTAGTTTGATTTATCCTCCTTTGATTGCTTCCATGGATTTTTGGAGTTTGGCTTTTTAGACTATTTCAGGGGAATAAGTTAATTGCACTACTTATTTCTGTCTTTAAACCATGAGTATATTACCATGTCAGTAAATCATGCTCAATAATTTCATGTGGTTAAGTCCAGAAGGAGGAGTACTGCATAGGTGCCCTTAAATAAAGAATGAGACTTTCAGAGAGAATGCTGTCATATTGGGGTAAAAAAAAAACCCAAACAAACCACCACATTTTCTGTTGACTAGCTCTCTGTGGCTGAGGGCAGACTCTTACTGAACATTTTAGAAGTCATTCTAGGTATGAAATGTCTATGAGAAGTTTGTGATTGGAAGTCATCCAAGTAACACTGTGCCATAAAGGAAGCCATAATAAATATAGTTACACTACTGACTCTGGTTATTAAATATAACATTATCATGTTAAAAGCATTGTAATACTAGCCAGAGTGAAAGGGGATGCAAATCCATCTCTACCCATTTGTCATATTATTTCTTATCCTAGGTAGAGCATACCAGTAACAAGAGGCTCAAAGCATTCATTTGGTGTAGATGACACTGTTATAGGGAACATTCAGCATTCATACTGTTTTCTGAAAGTTTGTTTTTTACTGCTTGTTTTTAGCATGACTTACCTTTTTTGTTGTTGTTGTTGTTGTTGTTGTTGTTGTTGTTGTCAGTGCAGGGTTGCCTCTTGTGCTTTGTCTTTTTTCCCACAGGTGATTTCAGGTGGTAAAGTAGCAGAGCAATTGACAAGGTGAGCAGAGCTGTGGCTTCTGATTCATGGCTCTTAATGGAATTTTTGGGCAAATCAACTGTTTTGATGAAGTGGAAAATAGTTTTTGGTCCTGTCCCCCCGCCTTGTTTTTCAAATTTGAGTTGTGTTATATTTCTTAGTATTTCCCACGTCAACTTCTGTTTGCCTATTCTGATGTCATATTCTTTTCCCCTTCTCTTTCTTTGCTTTCCCCACAATAGTGATGGTCTCTTTTGAGTTGTTACCAAACCGTTATGATAGTTACAACCCACTCATCCCTTAATTTTTTACAATATCTTCCCATCATTAGCACTGTTTCATGCTTCCTGTTGTTTCCTTTAGTTTATGTAGCTCCCCTGCTTGATCCCTGCATGTCTTGATCCCTTGATCCCTTCCATGTCTCCTGCAACAAATTTTTTATTTCTAGTCACTGTAGAAACTAGCCTTTGTAGAGAAGATAGAGAGGGGAGTGTAACAATAGATGAGCAAAGCACAGAATCTCCTTCGAGCTCTTTTTCTCCCCTTGTGCAGAGAATGAGGTAGAATCAGAATGGGAAATTCTTTCCCTACCCTCACTACCTTCTTAGAAGCACTTTTTTCCCTAGTAGGGAAACAGCTTGACGATCTGTACCCAGACCAAATGAGCAGGCCTGATTATCTTTTCCAAGCCATTAAAAAAATAAGTGTTAGAATTCTGTTTCAAAGACTTGGATCTTCAAATCACCATGTGGATTACTTATAAGTAGGAATAGAAGATCATAATCTATTTTATGAAAAGATTTGCTTTGTGAAATTATTTTTATAAATATTGCTCTCAAAATTTCTTACTGCCATTCAACTGGGTGATTTTATTAATTGTCATTGACATTGGAGATCTTTATTTGAAATTGTAAATGACAACATATTTGTTGTGGGTGTGGTAAAAAGGGGGAGAGAGAGTTAACTGAAGGCTTTAAAAAATCTGTTTAAAAATAGAAGTTATGATTACTGAATCCTTCAACAAGGTATAAAAGTGTTCATATCTAATAAATCAGAGTCATTATCTATTACAACACTATTCTTTATAATTGCTTTGCTACTAGATTTCTGAGAGTAGTAGAATAGTCTCTCTGCAATTCTTGAAATTTAAAATCCTCACTTCAGGTCAATCCAAACATGCCACTTTTCGTGCTGCTTTAAAACACAGCAAAAATCCCTGTTTGGTTAAAGCTCCACAGACGCTGTATACATTTATTCCACTTGTAGCCTGTAAAGCTTTTAAATTCAAGAAGCTTTTAGTTGCCATTAGTAAGACTGGATTCAAAACCAGGTGGCAGAGATGAATAGACAATATCTGTGAACAATGCTTTGTTGAATTCCACATCACAATACCTACCCTGATGAGATTCTTTTCTTCATACTGAAATAAGAATTAATTAGTGCACAGTGGATCACTGAATAATGCTTTAAGAAATATTAAAAAAAATATGCGAAGTTATTCTTTTGGTATCTTTGTCTGTTTCTTTGTTGTCTAAATTCAAACTGTTTTTAATCCTTCAACCCCTGTTGTTTCTTGCATTATTGCTCTCAATGCACCACACATTGTTATTTCTGCCCAAGTTCCCTTCAATGAGAAAGGCTTGGTCCATTGTCACTTCTAACTTCATATTGTGGGGAAGTATTGTGGGTATGAACTATAAAGATTTTTTTTTATTTGGAGTACTACTGTGATTATTAATATAGCTGTAATTTTTCTTGCTTCTCTTCAGTCTTTATCAGCATGAACCTGTAATTGGGTACTGAATTTGGTATTTGTCCTGAATGCTCGCCTCTCCAGAATATGTGACTCTGGGGGAGGAAAATTCCTCTACTGTGACATCAATTAATGGTATTGTGTTGTATAGTAAGCATGAATGGCAGAAATCCAGCCAGGCAGAGGAGGCATGTAACCTCAGGTTCTTTTGTTATAATAGTCAGAGTTGGTTTAAGCTGGATATAAAGCTTTGGCTAGTGCATAAAATTCCATCACTTTAGAAAATGAAATATGATTTTGCTACTAATTGGAGATGGGGGGGGATATCGACATTTCCCTGAGAGTCTAGATTTTACTTAGTCGTGAGCTTCTTACCTTGGATAATGTATTTCCAGATAATAGGGTGAAACTCGGAAGTGTTATTTACATAGGTGACCTATTTTTGTTCATAGTGATTATAAAATACAGTATAAAAAGTGTTCTTGTCAAGTTTGAAGGGGTGGGGGGCAGGGCAACACCAGTCAATACACTTGAGGGCAGGGCTGCCATCCAGAGAAACTTCAGCAAGCTGGAGGAATGGGCCAACAGAAACTTTATGAAATTCGGCAAGGGTAAGAGCAAAGTCCGTCACCTGGGAAAGAAGAACTGCCAACAACAGAACAGGCTGGGGACCTACAGGCTGGAAAGCAGCTCCACTGAAAAGGACCTGGGGGTCCTGGTGGACAGGGAGGGGGTCAAGCTGCACAGAAGCCAGCAGTGTGCCTTGGCAGCAAAGGCGACCAGCAGCATCCTGGACTGTATTCACAGGAGCAGAGCCAGCAGAGTGAGGGAAGTGATTAACATCTCAGCTCAACACTTGTTAGACCGCATCTAGATTTTATGTACAGTTCTGGACGCCCCAGTTCAAGAAGGCATCACTAAACTGCAACAGAGAGAAATCTGGGGGCTGGAGCACTTGCCCTGTGAGGGGAGTCTAACTGGTCTTGTTCAGCCTGGAGAAGAGATGGCTACTGAGAGCAACCTTCCAACACCTATGAGAATCCAGGCTCTCCATGGTGGTAGAACAAGAGACCATGGGCATAATGCGAAACAAGAGATTCAGACTGGATGAAAGAAGGAGCTTTTTCATAATGACATAAGTCAGGCAGTGGAACAGGTTGCCCAGAGAGGTTGTTCCATCTCCATCCGTGGAGGTTTTCAAGACTCAGCTGGATAAAACCCTGAGTAACCTGGTCAAACTTTTCATTTCAGCAAAAGCAAAGAAGAAAGATGGTTCTGGATATCCTGAGGAGTAACTGAGGGCTAGCAGGCCACTTCT
This sequence comes from Morus bassanus, assembly GCA_031468815.1. NCBI lineage: Eukaryota > Metazoa > Chordata > Aves > Suliformes > Sulidae > Morus > Morus bassanus. The sequence continues at coordinate 37,253,418 of CM062572.1, read as the reverse complement.
GCTAGGTAGATGAGGATCAAGTCAAATTGAGAGCTCCTGTAATATGACAAAGCTAAAGTCAGAAGCAAGAAGTTAGGACTCTGAGTATGTATTAAATGCCAGCTGAGGAACTGAACAGCCACTTCTGTAATTGTCCTGGATTTGCCTTTTGGAGTATTCAGTTCTCCATGTGTTCACGTCACCTGAATATGAATAAAAGGGTAGTCTTAAAATCCACTGAATAACTAAATATTTGACATTCTTCAACTTATTTCTGAAATGAAGTTCATTTCTTTAACTACTGATTTGGAGGTTTAATTTGTTATGAAAATAATTTTAACATCAGGTTCATTTATAATAGTTGTTAAATATTCTGCATATGACTACTTAATATTTTCTTGTTTAAATTATTTATCTTAATTTTCTATCTTGTTTTTGTATTTATAAGCACTGAGAGCATTGTCTACTACCATTTATGTTACTGTCCACCTTACAGATTTTTGCTTCTCCCACTTTGGGCAAATTTGCTTCTTTTTTGAGGGCAAACTTGTATATGTATGAAATGTATTGCTGCATTAGTTGGGAATACTTCACATGCAATTGTTGCCTTTCTCCCAGAAATAATTTCTATTATTCTAAATTTCTACATCTTAAATTAAGAGGAGATGTATTTACAAGGTGTCAGTCCACGATAGACTTCATTTTGTGTTTTGCAAAGAAAAAGCTTCGTGTTTTGAATGCTTGCCCATTTCTCTCTCAATAAGTAATGGCTGAGGAATGCTGCAATGCTCTGCAGCTTTTTTTTTAAAAAGTAAAAGATTGTACAGGTATTTGAAACCTGTATTGGGTATTCTCCAATTATAATCAACTCTTACCTTATTTAAACTCAAATAAAAATTTTTAGTTGCCCTGCTAGTGACTGTCAGCCTAGGGCATTATGAAGGTGAAAACATTTCTAGCAAATGAGAGCCAAGCTGGATAGAAATGGCTTTCCTCACATTACTGCATTCATATGTTTATCAGTGTTTTTATATATAAATATTTAACCCCTTCCTCCAGTTTATAATACTTCTAAGCCGTACTGACCTCCATTTTACTTAGGCTTAATGCCTGACACTTTTAAGTCACTTTTACTGTCTCTTACCACATTTAACAAAAAAACCAAACCAACCACTAAACATAACCCTTCACAGATGTTAGCAGGGTTATAGCACAGTTGTTTTAAGAGCACAGCAACAGCTTTGTTGCAGGAAATGAGGGCAAATATCTCTTCCAGTGGAAACTATGGGAAGAATTTAAATAGAAAGAATATTACCCAAACTAGAATTTGGTTTTTTAGGTGGTAAACCTAAAACCTATATGCTTAAAGTGCCAAGGGATGTCTCTAGCACAGTTGTTAAAAACTCCAATTTTAGGTCTCTTTTGAAATAAGGCTGGTCATGGTATAGAATTTCCATATGTCTCTGTAAGACAAAGATCCATTATTTATTTAAAAAGTCAGCTGAGTCATGAACTAGGAGTTAATCAGATCTCTCTTGTACAAATTCTGAGTTGAAGCTGATTCTGCTTATAGCATGCAAGATCACACAGATGGTAGATTTCTTTTCTGCTGTATTTAGGTCAAGTGATATTAAATCTTTGAATTTGAATATTCCCTCTGACTTTATCCTCAGGTTTGTGATATCTATCTTTAACTTACTTTAGGAAAAAAATTCCTGTATAATTTACTATTCAACTATTCAACTATTTAGTCTTTCTAACCATTTTGGTATCTTTCTCATTAGTAATAGGTGATTTGAGTGTTAGCACAGAAAAAGCCAAGATATGGCTGATGTTTTAAAAAGAAGTTTAAAATAAACTACCACATTTTAAGCCATCTTGAAAATGACAAAGTGGTACATTTGTTAAAATATTAATTCTGATTTATTCTTCTGTATTCCTACTAATTAGTGAGAGAGTTACAAGGGGAATTAGTCAGGTTACAATATATTCATGAGTACATCCACTGCCACCGTGTATTCAAAGAACAAAGATTCCAGCTGGTTAGAAGAGTTTGTAATATTGGCATTAACAGGAGAAACTAGCCACTGCAATTTCTGATCTCATCAGAAGGCGGATTGTATTCCACCTCTAACCAATCACCTGTTGAGATTAAGAATAGGTATGCTGTCCAGGCAGGAAGTGAAGATGAAAACCCAGTATTTGAGAATGAGGAGTTATACCTCACCAAACACTGTGAGGATCCTGAATCTGCATTGCAGAGGCACCAAAAGGTAGTGGTGGTTGATGGTTCCACCCTGAGAGCAGTTAGGAGACTCACCAGCCTAAAATATGTGTGTGGCACGTAGTGTGTTGCTTTTTGGGACTTTTTAATGTGAAGTATTGCTGAAAGGCTGTTGAGAGTCACCAGATGCCCCCTGCTCTGTGCTTATCCATATAGGTTGCTGTTGCCAAGAGTGCTTTTAATTTCTGACCATGGGATGAAGTTTCACAAGCTATTAATAAAGTAATGAGGGGCAGAATGAGTGATGGAAGTCTGCAGGTAAACAGAAATGGCAACTTGGGAATTGGTCTAGAAATGGGCTGGGGGGTGCAGGAGCAGTACATAGATGGGTAGGTGGATGTTAGGTAAGTGTACTGTTGCAAGAATTATGCTGAATAAATCATATAACTGGAAGTCTTAATATATGGTTAAGGTATGGGTTACAATTGACATGATTTAGTGAGAGCTCATATGTGTGGAATATTAATATAATGGGGTATAGCCTTTTCAAAGACAGGACAAAGAATCAGGAAGAAGAAGCATATGTATCAAAAATTTAGAGGAACCTAGAGTTATTGAACAAGCTGGTAAAGTCTGAAGGGAAAGTAAGATAAAGTCAAAATGAGTAGACCACCACAGAAGCTGAATAAATGGATGCAGCATTTTGTGAGCAGTTAGCAAAACAATCTAGAATTTGATGGTATGAAGAAATTTTTATTTACCCAGATATCCTTTGAAAAAGGTGTAATAGAGTAAGTTTAACAAGCATTCACTGGTGACTTTTTTTTCTTTTAGTAATGTCATCGTGCTTTTTTTTTTTTCTTTTGATAAGAAAAAAAGAAAGCAACTTGCTGGAAAGTTTCTATAGACGTAATTTTAAATAGTAAGAAACCAGCTAGGAATAGGTAGGTGAAAGCCAACTTGATTGATGTGACAGTGAAATGATGGTACTCACAATGTTTAGCAAAGAAAACAAAATAGAAACAGTGGATGTCAAGAAGCAGACTCTGAGAACTAATAGAACCAAAGATCTCAGGGGAATACGGATTGAAAGGAAAGCTTTTTAGAAAACAACAACCCTCCCACCCGCCTCTAACTTTCAAACTCATTTGAAAATGGAAAGGTCACAAGTGAAGGTAATCCAATTGCAAAGGAAGGATTGGGTCTCAGTGTGTTTGAAGTCAACAAGTAAGATAGCATATAAAAAGGGCTAATAGTGTTGCATTAATAAGGTATGAGTGAATATAAGAGAAAAACATCAATTTAGAGAGTTTCAAAAAGGCTAAGGCTTATATAAGCTGAAATGAGTAAGATATGTCAAGCAAAGCAACAGGTATTTTAGAAATTCCATGTACTAAAAGGAGGACCAAAACCCTCCATTCAGTAAAGATCTCTTTTAAGTCATGCTAAGGACAAAGTTTGTAAAACTTTTTTTTTAACATCAGTCTTTGCTAAAAAAATTTGTCTACAAGTGCTAACCTTACTATTTCTAGTATCAGTGGTCTAGCATCTCTATCCATAACTAAAAAAAACAGGGTAGATTCTGTACATAGACTGGGTGTTCTCAAATTATCTGTTTGAGGGTCCTCATTAAACTTAAATTACTGTATGAAGAAACCTTAGAAATATTTATAGTTAAAATTAAAGATGGCCACAAGAGTGGTTACTGAGAGACTGGAAATGGCAAAAGTAGTGCTTATTTTTTTAAAAATAAGGAAAAAATAACGAGGATGCAACAGCCAGCAGATTCGTCAAGAAAAATAGTATCAAGACAAAGGACTTCTTCCTATGGCAGGGTAGCAGTCAGAGGCCATTTAGATAGAAACAATAGATTGAGGTTGGGTTCAAATCTATTTACACAAGCAGGCTAGAAATATTAATGGTTCACTGTCAAAGTGTCAGTGAAATGTGGCTCTGGAGGGATTTGTCCTTGGCTCAGTTTTATTCTGAATTTTCATTTATGACCTGGAAATTGAAATGAGCAGTGTGCTTATTAATTTTTGGTAGCATGAAGTTGACAGAAATGTCAATATCTTAAAAAATGAGGATTGTATAGAAATGGTCTAAAAAAAGTTAGAATGCAGTTCAGCAAGGTGCTGTGATTAGAAATAAGCACAAATACAAAGGAGAATAACTGTTTAGATGGATAGTTTCTCAGGTTTATAGCAGATCATGAACTGCATAATTTATATCATGTTGCAAAAAACATGAAACATCAGACTGTGGTGTATAAAAATTAAGATATATTTCTGCTCTATGAAGGTTTGTTAGGTCTGAGTTGGAATCCCACATTCCGTTATGTGAACCTTAGTAAAAGAGTAGTGGACCATTTGGTGAGAGTGCAGATTTGAGCATCAAACAATGTCTAGATGCCTAGATCACAGATCTAGAAAATACCTAAATCAATATGGAAAGATTTGGAGTGAGAGAACTCTTGGGAGGATGTGGTAACAGTCTTCAAGAATGCAATTCTGCAAAGTGGAAGGAAAGAAATTGTTTCCATAGTGAAAAGACAAAAGAGTAATTGTGCTTGATTTGAAGAAGAAAAAAATCCAGATTAGGTATTAAGGAAACGATAAATAGCTAGGGTTTTTATGTAACCTCCATCCACTAGAGGCCTGAAAAGAGATTAGAGAAAAGTTGTATTGGAAATGGCATGAGGATAGTTAAATAATTCTGGAGGGTTTGGAATAAGTGATCTCTTGCAGTGATTTTTCATGTTTATTTTCAAAATATCCAATCTTCTATATGGGCAAAAGAAGATGTCACAGAATTTCTTACAAGTTAGAGCTAGATGCAGTCACAACATGGCAGACACTAGTAATAGGGGAAACTGCAATTCTCAAAGGAATTTGTTATTACAAGACCTGGAGTGGATATATCACATAAGACTTATGGGGAGGCTACAGTTTCCTTAGAGTGTCAGTACATCTGTACCTATAAAATGCTGAATACAAACTGTTGTACATCTGAATGCAATCCAATAACAGTCATCTGTGAAGTGTGTGTAAAACATCCTCAGGTAGTAAAGAAGAGAATTAAGATAAGCATTGTTTTACTAAAAGAAGAGAGATCAACATGTGCTGTGTAACGTAATTTATTTTTCTTGGTGTGTTAACAGTCTGTACAACATTGCCAAGTAAATGTTTTCTTTGATGTATTTTATCTTTTATTCCATTTCAATTCTGTTCCATTTGAAAGCATTAAGTACGGATTTGATTCACTGAGCAGTCATGAATCCTCAATAGAAGTTAAAAATGCATTGCATCTCAGGTTATGCAGTATTAACTTAACCTGAGACTTGGAATTGGTTTCATAATGTGAAAACCTTATTGTTATATAATGAATCACTTAGGAAAAAATGTAACCCTGGTACAGAACAGTGTTTCCCCACCCTGGTACAGAACAGTATTTCCCAATTCATTATATAGAATTATTAGGCTACTAAGTCATGTCTAGTAAATTTCTTATTGTCAAAGAAAACTCATAGAATTAGTAATCTGTGAGACAAACTTCTCATTTTTGTACTAATATTTAAAAAAGGAGAGAGGGAGAAAAGCAATAGGAACAGTGACTTTGAAGAAGTCAATGGAGTGGTAGTATTAAAATCATAAAATAAGAGCTTTCAGCCACAGCTGAGAGGCTTAAAATAATCTTTGAGCTATATGATTCACTTGGATTTCATGACGGGATATAGCAAGCATCAATTTAGTTTTATTGTGCAGATGTCATACGTCTAGACTCTTTTACTAGAAATCTCTGGAGTTTTTCCTAACTTGCAATCTGGGGCTTGTTCTTTGTGGTTGAAGATAGAAACACTGTGAACTGGAGGAGGTTGTGGCTCTTAAGTCACTTGCCTGTACACTGTGGGAACAGACATGATATTTAGCACAAATCCATTAAGTGCTTGGTAAATCAGCTGCCCTTAAAACCATCTGGAGGAAAAAAAAAAGTATATTTGAGGGTAGCAATTAGCAAGACTGGCAGAGAGGACTCATTGTCCCAAGAGGGTTGGGAGATAAAGCAAGTATGCAATTTCTGTACGGATTAATGCAACATGAAAAATATGAATATTGTATCACTCTCTGCCATCTCTCACTCTAGAGAGCCCAGAAGTATGACTGCAGCAGTGGTACTAGTACTGGTAATGGAGCTGTCATTAGAATGGATTCGCCATGAACTGCAAATGCTGTCCGGGAGATCCTGAATAGATTCCATAATAGCTGGCCTGGGTTGAGTTCTCTGTTGCCATGGTTTTCCTGCTAACAGCTGTTTTCAAGATAGTTTGTATATGGCTTGACAAACAGCAGCCATCCCGTTGGATGGCAGTCCAGACACAACTTTAGACTTGCATATGCATTTGATATATTTGACACAGAGCAGTTTTGTAGTAAAAAGTTCTTGGTAAATGTTTAACTTGACAACAAATTGCAGTGTAAAACTCAGATGATTTTAATCCATTCTTTCATGTACTTACAATTTAAGATGACTGTCTGGTTTTCTTGAAGCATTGTTTTACTAGCCATCTTATGTAACCCAACAATTGGCTGATGATTTTGGTTTTTTTAGAGTAGTCAAGCAAATAGTAACTTTAGCAAGCCCAGAAAAGGATGTAAATATTTGTGAACAATGTGTCGTTAAAATGTTATGATGATTTACCGAGACTGTTAAAGGAAGATTAATTAACTTGGTGTTACAAGATGAAATGTGAGATAGAGTCTTCCTTGTGCTTATTGATGGTGGCACATACTCTTTTAGTTTTTTTAAGAAAGAGCTTTAAAATCTTGTGTTGGTTAAGAGTATTAAATTCCTGGCATTGTGTGAATTTTTTTCAGACAATCCTTTGTAAGTATTTCAAGTTTATTGTAGTTTAACTAGAATCAGAATGCAATTGGTGGAAACTAGCTCACAAATCATGCTTCACAAGCATTATTTTTCATATCTTTTCCTGCAGAAAAAAAAAGAGATGGGTACAAATTGAAATACAAGACATTCCTTTTAAACATAAGGGGGGAAAAGAAACCCTGTAAGAGTGATTGAACACTGGAATGGGTGGCTAAGAGATTGTTGGAGTCTTCATCCTCAAAGAGAATCAGAACCTGACTGGACGCAGCCCTGAGCAACCTACTCTAGTTGACTCCGCTTTGAGCAGGGTGTTTGGACTAGGCAGTCTCCAGAGGTCCCTTCCAGCCTCAACTATGCTATGATTCTGTGATTCTATATCTGACAAAATGTGTTCATATCTTTGAAGAAATCCGACTAAATATTTGATATCTACTTACATTAGCCTCTTTGAAACAAATGGGGTTTGTATTTCTCTATTTTTTTTATACTTTTTTATTATTTTATTGGACATACTATATTGGTTGACTGTTTCATGCTGAATAAAAACAGACAAGCCCGGTATTCTTAATGTTTATCAAGAAAGGAGGAAATGCTTTAAAAGCATGAATATGGGGCTTTTGGTTACCATGTGTATGAACAGCATACTTCACACCTTATTTCTACAAATTACATCATGGTAGTGTCTCATGGTAGTAATACTTGACTTTTGGCAAGGCTGGGATAAGATGCATGTCTGAAAATTGTAGGAGTGGAATTTTGTCTAGATATGTTTATCTTTTTGGGGGAGAATACCCTAGGTAAAAGTGCTACAGGATATATAGGAACCCTAAAGGGATTCAAGTTTTACAGGGGGTTAAAGTTTTACAGGAAAAAAATCCTCTCATGCAGGGAAATACAAGTAGGTGTGCTTTACAAGAATTTCTCTTATATGTAGATGTCAAGGGAGGTGATGAGCAGAAGGGTCAAACTACAGTGGGCCACTCTGTAATGGTTCTGAAGGACCTTGCCCCCAAGCAATGCCTTGAACAAGCCAAAATTAGAAAGGAAAAAATTCTTTAAAACCTTTTGCCCTTTACCTTCCGGAGGCTGTGAGTTCCTTGATTCTGTTAAAAGGTCCGTCATATAATCTCACATCTGGATATTGTCTGTGGCTCTACTCAAGCTCCTTGTAGTTGTATGACAAGAATACTGAAATATGCAGGTGTAAAGAGCATATCAATATGCCATGGCATTACCTCATGGTATTTTCTATCATCTGAATTGTTTGTATGTTCAAAATGTAATGTTCTCTTCAGATAGTACTGTAAAACATGCAAGCTAATTGCATTCAGAAAGCTACCTTTGGCATTCATCTTTAGGAATAGTTTTAGTATGTTTAGTGATGCTGTAATTTTAATTACAGTTCCGTACTTTTATGGTGTTGGACATATTGTGCAATAGGGGCTGTGTAGATAGTTGGCAATTGTAGGTTTTATAGCAGTCAGGATTAAATAGCAATAAAGGATTCACTGAACTGCACTAACAAATCAGATGTGATTACAGTCTGTGTCAATGCATACAGAGAGATTAGAAGATGTGTGCTGTAATCCATTTGCTTCTGTTATTTTTCTTTGTGTAAGTGAAGAGAAAATGATAGTGTAAGTATATGGTCCTAAATTATATGAAATATTTTATGGAGGCAGTAATAATTGAGGAGGTTGAATTAAACATTCCTTCATTTTTATGATATATGTCACCTCTGTTTTAGCTCTGTTCATCAGTATGTTTTCCTCTTTTCATTATTTTTTTTACTAATCTTGCCATCATATGGTTCTCAATAGAATATTTTGCTTCAGTGTTCAAAAAAATGTAACATTTAATCACTTGTAGTGTCCTACTTTTTCTAGTTTCTGTTTTCAGAAGAAATATAGAATGCAGTTTTCTCTTTGTTGTTTGACACTTTTTGTGGTTACCTTTCTCAAACTCTAAATTTTTTTCTGTAATCTCAATTTTGCAATCACTTATATGAATAAAAGCACAGCATTGTGCAAAGTTAGTTGTAGGTCTGAGTTCTCATTCTGAGCATATACAATATAGCATAGCTTGCCCATAGTGGTATTCTTTCTTGCCATCATATAATATTTTTCATTCAAGGAGCTCAGAGCTCTCAAGTCAAGCTTTTTGACTGAACCATTTTGTCCCTTAAATAGTAATTTTTTTTCAGATAGATAAACTGAGATACAGTAAATGGCTGAACATAAGAACTTAAATAGAAAAGCCAGGAATAGAAATTGGATGGTAAACATAATTTACCCCTTTATGAGTACAGTATCTTTGGTCTTTATTTCATGCATGATAGCAAGCGTATATAGAACTTTTAGGAGCAATTGAAGTTTGGCAGGTTAAACTCCTCTTGTTTAATTTGCAGCAGCTTCAGAATAGCCACAGGTGTTTTTTAAACTTAGGAACAGGTTCACTTTTGTGTTAGGACAAGAGATCAAATATGATGGATCATTAGTTCCCTGACTCTCAAACTGTTCTTGTCCCAAGAACTCCTGGCATCTTTTATGCAGTGCTCTGACTTCAGACAGGCATGGTTTTATACTGGAGCTGTAACCAGATGTAAATGCTTAGAGCAGGGCAAGGCTTCCTCTCCCCTCTTTGTTACAGTATGCTCCTTTTTGCATAGGCAGTAGAGTACTTGGCTCTCGGGGCTGTCCAAAAGCCAGAAGATTCCCTCCTGGTAGAACTCTCAACCAAGTACTGCTCACTGGAAATAAAGAGGCTTCATTTAGAGAAGGGAAGCCATGCTTTTATTTCTTAACTCATTATATTTGTTGTATTAACAAATATCCACCACTCTTTTTTTTTCCCCCAGAGTAACCTTTTAAAGTTTTCAGCTTGAACTTTTTTCCTGTCATGAGAAAAATAAATCTTAATTTCCTCATTATAGAAATTATTAGAATTCTTTGATGAGTCTTGTTATTCCTGGATATTTTTATAAGATGGATTTTTTTCCATATGGTTTGTTTCATGAACATATGGGCCTGTTTTGTGGTTTTGGGAGATACAGTGATCCAGATTTACTCTGCATGTCCTAGAGTCAAATACTGAGATTTTTTTTAATTATATAATTGACTGCCTAATACTGCAGAATAGGAATTTGCATTATACGCGTCCACTTCACTTAGTAACTTCTCCTTAATACTTTATTATTTTGTAGTGTTTTCATTTACAGCCTCTTCCCTTGCCCATCCTGATATTTCTGTTTTTGTGAATAAGTCAGTAAATGATTACATTAATTCATTAGGGTGCATGGTGGATATATGCATGCATACTTGCACACCCTCACCCTCAGTCCACATATATAGATACAAATCAAACGAGCGAGAGAGACTTACATCACTGATTCCTTTTCATTAGTGAGACATTTTTGTTTGTTTGTTTTTTAAACAAGATGTGAATTTCTGCCAAGTGCACCCTAGGAACATCATGAGAGAAAGGTGGGTACAGGGGCTCAGCTAACTCTCTGCCCTCCCACCTTGGGCAAGTCAGTTAAAGCTCTATTGAGTGAATGTATGTTAATTCCTGGGCTTTCTCTGCAGTTCAGGGTGAGGATTATGTGGTTTAGAATAATATTCAGAGCAGCCAGTTTACTGAGCTGGGAACAGCCTAAGGCTAACTTATAAGAGCAAAAAGAAAAACCCCAAACCCAAACCTGTCTGGACTCTGACCCTTTCTGGAGTTTAGGTATTTTATGTGGGCTCCGGTCAGGTGCCTTTGTCTTAAGATCTAAAGCCTAGAGAAACTTTTGTAAAGCTAGGCACACTTAAAATATTTTTCTTTCAAACAAGGAAGAGCTCTTCTAATTACTCCACATGTCTGATGGTTCAAACATTTGCCTAGCAATGGTAGAACTAAATTTAGTTCTTCGTAAGCCCACTGTTTCAAACTACATCTGGAATCTTCTAAGACAAAACCATCCATCCTCAATAAGCTATAGAATAGATTCAGTGCAGTACTATTCATGGCTGTTGTTGAAACTGGGCTCTGTTATGTGAGGAAAGCCAAGCCAAAGAGAGCATGCCTGAAAAGGTGCAAGATGTTATGACCTAGTGCTTAGCACACCCAGCTCTGAGTAGGGAGACTGAAGTGCCTTAATCCCCTTTCCTAAGAGTGATTTGAGGATAAAATACAAAAATGCCTATGTCATGTCCCTCCCCTTGTTATTCTCTCCCTACTCCATTTTATGGCTTTTTAATATGGGGACTTACAGCCTATTGCTCCCACAAGCCAATATTAAAGTGGCTTACATAAAACTAGAAATGAATGACCCATGTAAGGAATATACTTCCAATAATGCATGAAGTAAAACACAGACTGCAACAAACGCATCAGGTGCATTAAAAGAATTCCAGTATCAAGTGGTGCTTAGTACCATAAGGGGATACATGCGTGAACAGATTCCACAAGGCAAGGACAAGTTGGTTGTGTCTCCTGACAGGCAGACCAGTGAGATCCACAACAATTCATTCTTTAAATTCCAGAAGGAATGGATTTCTGATGTCTCTGAAAAGAATAGAATATCATTCTGTGGCTTAGAACTATGATGTGTCTTTCTTAATTAAAAATTATGCATTTTAGCAATTAGATATAGCTCTCAAATTGTGCCAGCCAGGCTGGTGTACACACAGGTAATCACATTGTAGAGGCTGTATTACTACACAGTATCATCCTTCCAGATTGCAGCTGTATCCAATCGGTATTTATATAGATGTCTCTAACAACAACAAGGTTAGATATTTATGTATGCTTTTATTACGGTCATTAGCATAAAAAAATCAGATACTTAGAACTTCTGTATCTTCTACTATGCTCTTATTGCATCTTGTGCAGTGTAATAATGCTAGAAACTGCTGCTAAACTATGTGTTTTCAGCGGTGTATATCTTTCTATGAACATCTGTTATACTTGCCTTAGCTTGATGTATGAACTGTGTTTGAATCAGATCCTTGGTATATTTAACTTGAATAATTTGCCCATCTATCCTGAAACTCCTTTAAAAGTTTGAAATACTAATAAGCCTGATGGAAAAGCACGTTAACCTAAGCAGTGAATGTCCTTGGATAAAGAAGTTATGACTTTAAATATTTAATCATCCATCCTAAGCTTTTACTTTTTGTTTCAAAAAATATGATCTGTTCTTTTTTTCAATGTATTTCAATAGGAACTCTCTATCTTAATTAGCCTAATGAATAAGTAGCTTTCTGCTAACTGCCTGGAAGATGCACACAAAACACTTGACTGTGTCATTGCCTTCTGATTCAGTAGCTGTGATTCCACATAACTGAGAGTAGTGTAGTGTCCTCTAAAACCAACAATGTCATCATTAATTCATCAGAAACACAGCTGCGAACTTTGGTTGTTTTTTTTACCAAAGCAACCGGGCAAAAACATTCCAATGTGCAGTAAAGAAAGTTCCAAGCAACTGGGGTACACAGCGCTTTGTGTTTAAGCCATTGACCTTGTAATGTGATCACACAGACTTTTTGTAAATTAATCTTTTAGATCTTATGAGTGACATGTGAACTTTGACTTCATGGGCAAAAGACAGACTCCAGCTCCAGTAGAGTCACCTGTATCCCAAATGCATGATAAATTTACATAACTTTCTTTTGAAAAACATGAGTCTTTTGGTGCTTTCCTGTCTTTTACTAGGGGAAATATTAGACTTTTTTTTTTCCTTTTGGTGCAGTGGTGTACATCATTGAGTATAAATGAGATTGTCCCAAGCTTCATTTAAATATATATTTTAGTTATTCCTATAGTAATTACACATTTCAAACTGCAAAACATTGACTTTTCTGTGAGCTACAAACAGCTGTACCATTTTACATTTGGTAATTTGTTTGTTGTTTCTAGAATTGTATTAATTTCCCTAGAAGTAAAATTGCTTAGAATCAGTGTTTACATAGCTGTTTTGAAATAAATTTTACATATGAGCATGTTCAGCAGAAAATGGGTGAAAAATTCAAACACTAAAATGCTCCCGTATCATCAAGACATTAGTTTTTAAACAGTGAGACTTTTTGCTATAAAGCTTTTAGATTTCTACATGAGCATAATTATTTTTTGTCCCTGGTGCAGGAAAGCTGGTATGCTTATGCTTAGTAGATGCTATTTGGGCCATCTGGTTTCCTGTACATCTGTCACTTGGCTTGTGGCGTTCTCTTTGGTGATGAGGAGAAAGTACAAGAGCCTGCCCAGTGTGGTTGGGTGACCTGTCAAATGCCATCACTGCTTCTAGTTACAAACACGTAGCCATCTTTCATTTACCAGGCATTGGTTTACCAGGAAATGAGTAAGTGGAGGGAAGGAAACATGCGTACTACAACATTGTGTTATGTACCTATTGGCCCATAGCTTCCATAGTCAAATCAACCTACTGTCTCAGTAAAGTGCGTGAAGGCTTTCTTGCTTTTTATCTGTATGCAGATATATAGACCTGTGCTTCTGATTACGCAAACCAGGATAACAGCAAGGAACTGCAACGTTTAGAATGCATGTGCTTTTCTAGATGTCTTTGCTGAGACAAGACAAAGGACCTGTGACTGAGAAAAAGAACAGCAGAAGATGCTGAAAGGGATTTTTATTTCTAAGGCCTAGAGAATTAAAAACTATCATACATTTAGTGGCAGAAAGTAACTGTGAGGTTTTTCCTCATCCCCCCAGAAGAAAAAGGAGGAGGCTGGCTCTCCTACCCGGTCTTATAATGCTTATACTGTTTCTAGTTTGACAAGGACATAAAATACATGCATTTTAGTTATAATAATAGAGGAAATTTATCATGCCAGAAGGAATATGGTCATTGGTACTGTTGCACATTTCCTATATGTGTTAGGCAAGCCTGAGGAAAAACTATAAAGGTTTTAATAAACGATCAAAACTAAGGTTTACTTTAACAACTAGACCTACTGAAGAGTCACCTTTGTAGTTAGACAAAAAATGAATAATATGATTATTTTACATTTCTAATTTTTTTTAACACAGCTGTCAAACATCAAGTAACAATAATTCTTTTAATAATTTGCTTTATCTCAATTTTAGCTTTTCTTATTGTTATGTGGTAAATGTAAATTTTCTGGTAATGTATATTTGAATATTTCAGGGTCTAACTCCTGTTCTTGTACTTACTGAAAGGATCTGCCCCCCCTTCCTCAAAATCAAGAACGGGTGCAGGCATGCTTAAAACTCCAAATAAAATGTTTTCCCTGGGGCAGTATTGTTCATCACATTCTTCCTAAAGGCTTTTGGTTTTTCGTTTTGAATGGAAATAGAAGAGCCAGATGCAGGTATCTCGTTTCAAAATACCCTTCCATTCTTTAGAAAATAAAAAGGTTCTTCATTATTCTCATTCTTTTTTAAAAATGTTTTTTTAGCACTCCATAAAGTATATGCCCACATTGACAAGCACAGCTGCAACCTGATGTTCCCTGTAGAAACATTGCACTTGCCCTGTGGCAACAAACCCCACCGAACACAAGAGGAAAATCAAATTCTTCATCAGTTCTTTCTCTGAGCTCTCATAAGCAGAGACTGAGATGTGGCAAAACTATTCCTACCCTTACTCATTTGTCTATACTCATGTACAGTGATTTTTCTCTAGAAGGCAATGACAATTTCATAGATTTTTGTTGGGATGTTCCTTAGGGAGTGTAATTATTCATGTCATGAATTGAAAGGGTCAGAACATTTCATAAGCAGTAAATAGGAACTTGATTTTTTTCTTTTTTTAGAAGTCTTAATAGTCCTGCCATTGTGAGGTAGGATTCCGTATTTGCAATTCATGTAACTACAAATATTGCCAACTTCTCTTTCTTTTTCCCAAAAGTTGTGTAATTTTTGGTGCTGTTAAAGGTCTAGATTTTTGCAGTACCGTAACTGCACTAGAATCTTTGCTCCTATTAAAAAAGAGACAAAACCAAGCCTTTCTTTAAAACTGCAACAATTAAAAGATCGAAACAAGAAAAAATTACAGTTTTGGATGTACTAGACCTGGTATTTTTGGAGAGGTGTCCTGGCTCTTGGTGTTTGAGTGCTTGCTTTTGCAAATACATGGCAATATTGTACATGCTTTTATTGAGCTTGTGGGATGAACTACAACAAGAAGACAATGAAAGCTAAGCCAGTGTGATACATTATGGGTCTTGTTATTTAAAACTAGGTGTCTTTACAATTCTGTATTTTGAAATATTTCTCGGAAACAAGTTTCTGAAAAGTAGTCTTATACCTTTTTCTAATCCTCTGTGATTTACCAAATTTCTGTTGTACTATTGATCTCTACTTCTTCCCGTTTATCTTTTTACTTAGTATCCTTTGAATTGTGTTGTCAGAAAGATTTCAGTTTTAGAACAATAATTTGTAAGCAAAACTCTAAGTATTCTTTTCTTTAGATTTTAGCTGGGTTGAATTACAATCTGAAGTGCTGGTGTCTCTCTGCCGCCTGTGTGGACCTTGGGGAACCACAGTTAACATTAATACTTGGCTGAGGCTCTTGATTTCGGAGGCATGAATGTGAATCAAAGAGAGTAATACTGTTATCTGTGTTTAATGCAGAGTTAAAAACTCTATAAAAAACCCCCACACTTAGAAACTGTGTGCTTTTTTGCTTAACTTGGATAATTGAGATTGTACACTACCTGTATTACTTAACTAAAGAACACTGCAGAACTTCCTTCATAACACACTTCTGCTATTGGGAGGGAATATTTCTGTCTCCAAAATATATATCACAGGTCAGGTTTACCATATCCATCTATATGTTATATAGAAGTCAGTATTCAGAGGTGCATGTTGCTATTGATACACAGGGTCAATTAATAAGATTCGCTTTAAAAGACACCCCTAAAGAATATCAGGAAATATGGTCTGAACTCCTAGAATACACAAACTATTATTTTGTTCTTCTTTAAGCTTCTGCCTGTAGTTGCTTTGGTCAGTTTTTTTGCTTACTGCTCCTCAGGCCAGTCCTTATTTTTAGTGAGATTAAACTACACCTAACTACATAGGTCATCTAGACAATCCGTTTGGCTTCCCTGTTTTCCTTCTTATTGGATGGAGGCATTTTGTTAGTTTCAGTGGTGTTTTAGCACTTGAAGTGAAGTTTCTTACGTTATGAAGAAACAAATCTCTGTGTCCTTAGTTTTATTCCTATTTATATTTTCTGTTCCACCAACAGATTATGGACCTGTAAGTGTTCTTCAAATCTTAAAAGATACTGTGTTGCAGAGTTTTAAAGTGTCTATAATAAGATACTGTGGTACCCTTATGCTACACTGTGTCTATGTCTTGGAAAAATAAAAGCCAACGTGACCAAAGAAGAAAAAGAAATGGGTTTTTGTAACAGAAAACAGCTGCAACCACATCAAGGCATTTTTGTCTACTCTACTGGCTTTGCTGAAAATTAAAGCCACAACTTAATAATATTCAAGGAAGATAGTCCTATGGAATGAAATCTGTTAAATGCTTAATAACAAACAGTTAAAAACACAAACCAGGATGTTTAGGAAACTGTTTTTGAATGCTAAATAGCCTAGATTGCAGAAGTTCTGCTTCTTCAGTAGAGGCTAGAAAATGAAAGTCTTATTCAGAATGATGGATTGTAAATACCAGTTCAGGAATTTGTGTCTTACGTTTTCGCACATATGTTCAGTGTGTTCAAATAAAACCAGTGTGCTTTCTAACCTAAGAATACTTGAAAGTGTATGAAATCAAGTGCTCTAAAACCAGGGGTCTATCCATTTGCTGAGGAAGATTTTAGGAATGAGAGAAAAAATTATACAGTGACTCATATATAGTACAGTGCTTGGTTCTTTCTATCTACAAATGCAGTAGATCAGATGAGCTAAACATTGAACTACTCTGAAGTTAGAAGAGCTGAATTCTTGCAAAACATCTGTTGACAACCTTGGAGTAAACGGATTTTAAATTCAAAGTGATTTAAATCAGAGACTTTTATCATAGTTTAGCATTTAAATAATGTAAACTATCATAGTTTAGGATTTAAATCATTATTTATGCAGCTTTTAAAATTCTTAAACTTTTTAATTATTTTTCTAAAGAACAGTTGACTCTTATTGTTTAGTGACTATTAGGATATGTTGATTTTCAATTAAATATGCCAATTACATTAAGTCAGTACCTCTTTGCCCTAGCCAGGAAAATATACTCTATGCACATTTAATCACACAGTTTAATGTGTGTTTACTTAGAATTGTAGTTCTTACCTGTTGTATAAAATTTCTTCCTTTGTTGATTCCTGCTTGGTAGAAATTTGTGCCCTGCTGCTTATGATGGAAGCTGGAGTATAATTCAGTAGCAAGACAGCATTGTTTCAAAACTATTGAAAGTTAACTAATGAAATTTTTATTATACAATACATAGATAAGCCAAAATTGCTATACAGTTACAGCCAGGATTTGGATCTTAAGGCAAGAGGTGTGAGACCACTACAAACACTGGTTGCAATTAGGGAGAACAGAGTAACGTTATAACATTTTAGGATATCTCTTGGACAGAACCAGATTTCATTATGAAGTTGGAAATGTTTTTAAAAAAAATACCCCTGTTTAAAGCTACTTGCTTTCTTGTTAATAGGAAGTATTACCTGCAGTTAGTAGATTGATCCTATTACTTGAAAAATGTCCATGATTTTAGAATCCTAGATCTCTTCTTGCATTTGTTTTTATTCATCATCAGAAGATCAAAACTAGTTGCTTGCTCTTCCAGCTTCTCTACAGTTTCTCAAATTCAGATGAAACAAGATTGAACTAAAGAAAACAGAGTAAATTCAAATGCACAATATATCTCTTAGTACCGCTGAAAGAGACTTTAATTATCAAAATTTGGCTTATCAATTCATTTAACTCGGCAGACTCAGCTGCTTAGGTAGTAACAATTCCCATCCACTAGGAAAACACTCTTTATAACTTGTTTTTGTTTGAATATAATTTTTTATTTAATGTATAATAGTTTATGTTTTAGGAAGGTCAGACTTTTCCAGATTTAGCCATAATTTCACAGTCACCAGTATTTTAGGAAAGATTAGTTAAATAGGAAAAATAGCTCTAATTGAATTTAAAATAATTTCTATTACCCTTTATTTGCTTTTGTATTCAGGTATTATACACAATATATTTAGAATTTCCTTTGATATTTCTTTGTCAGCCATTTGTTTTGCTGTGTAAAACCTACTATTCATAAGTTAATTGGGTATGAAAATATAGGAGATTTGTAACAGTTTTACTGTTTTGTAACAGTAAATGAAAACTCAGTTAGCTTTCCTTTTCAATGATGCATAAGTCTTATTTTACATTAGCTCCTAAAAGGACAGAAAAAGCCAGCATGCTAATGGAAATACAGATTTTAATGAGTTATATTTGATACTTTAACTGCTTAGGTTTGAATCCAGTACTGTTTAGGTTCTAAAGGTTACAAATACTGTATTTGGTTCAGTTAAAGAAAATGGATCTTCAAAGTCATAATCTTCCTCTAATGCATATATGCATGTATAGGCAATTGAGAGAAATAATTATGTACAGTAACCTTCATTTCTTCAAAAATATTGGGTTTTTTATTAATAAATACATGCCTGATAAGAATGTTAGAAACTTTAGACCTGTGTGACATTTTCAAATTTTGTTTCCTAAAGTTATCTTCTTAAAACTTTGGTGAGAACATACAAATTTAGATTTTGGTGTCCGTGGGTGAAAACTTCATTGCTAATATGCAGGCACCTAGAAAATGTTATACAATCTGTAGATCAAAAGCTGCCATGAAATGAAGCTAAAATTGAAAGTAAGCTTTAGAAAATGAAGGGTGAAAAGTACGACTTGTAGCAATTCAGAAATAAAACTTTTTTGATCTTTAAAAGTTATAAAATTATTTCCATATGCTTCCAAGAAGAAATTCACACTTACAGCCACCAAAACCTCTTCATTATATCCTAGTGTAGTACCATGCAAACTCTGCAGCTGCAAGTAATGTAACTTAGCATCTATGGTATCAATTGAGAAGAAAATGATTGTAAAAGATATTTCAGCTTCCTTTTTTTCCTTCCTTCTTCTGTCACCTCTGGCAACCAGTTGCTTTCTCTTTCTAAAGTCTACAGGGTGTGGCATAGCTGATGAAGCACAGTTTTTCATTATTTGCCCATTCAAACCACAAGCAATTGACTGGGTATTTTTGAGAAAGATAAAATAAAAACAAGTATTATGCCTCTTTGTAATGACTAAAATATGCATGTTTAAATTAGTTTTGCCTGCAAGAACTTGTCATAATTATTTTTTCTTCTATAACTGTAGGCTCTCTTAAAAATCACAAAGAAATGAACCGCTGCAATTACCATGTCTCTCCTTCACAATATTCACCTACCTTTTTTTGTGTCTCTTGCTACTCTAAATAAGAGTAAAATTGTATATATTCATGTCCCCTTTTGATGTCTGTTAAGATTTCTCTTTGCCAGTGAAAGGGGAAAAAATCCTCTAGGATTTTTTATTTCCAATTTATTAATGACGTTCATTTTCTCTTCTTAATTTTTATACTATTTTTAGATAAATTTTTTAATGGAGATTTTATATGATTCCGTGAGACTGATAATGGCTTTGATGTTGTGGTTTGGATGTCTTATGATGTTACAAGTTGAATTTTCTTTTCAGACAGTGATGTTACCAGATGCCCACTAATCTCCTCCTCTTTTTTTTCTGGTGCTCTGGTTTTCTTGCCTAGATATTTCCGTCCTTTCTGCTTTCTGTCTCTTAGCAGCAGCAGCTACAGAAAATTGATTACCAGACCTTTTCATTCTGCCCTTACACAAACAGAAACAGTGGAAAAAATAAGAGAAGGGAAAATGTAACTAACAGAAGGAAAGATAGCAGAAGGAGGAAAAGAGCAAAAGCAGTAGATTTTCTCCTATGGCTCAGGAATCCTGTTCATTCTTAAAGATTTATGTCTTTCCTAAAACGGTACAGAATTCCCCAAATGTACCCAAACTAGACGTAAGCACAAGACCACCAGATGGTGAACCGTGATTGTAGCACAAGGAGCTCTTAATTTCTGAATCCATTATTTAGCTTCCAGTCTTAATTTTTGACACCATCAAATCAATACACATTACTGTCCTCCCCAGAAACATGCTCACTGAGTTCTAAGCATGTCTCTGATCTACTCTAGTTATATGTTTTCTCATTACATTCTGTAATGACTCTTCTGAGATAGCCTCACAGAGGAAAGGTTAACTTTCTTCTTTTACAATCTTTAAGCTCTTTCTTGTAACGTAGTGTTTTTAAAACAAATCAAGCAAGCATGGAAAGCCATAACATGATGTGCCGGACACTTGAGAATTTCTTCGTAAAAGTGAGTGTATGGGTCTCTGTACTGCGTCTGGCTGTGATGGAGTTCATTTTCTTCATAGCAGCTGGTATGGTGCTGTGTTTTGGATTTGTGACCAAAACAATGCTGACAACACACCCAGGTTTTAGCAGTTGCTGAGCAGTGTTTGCACAGCGTCAGGGCCTTCTCTGTTTCTTGCAGTGAATAGACTGGGGATGCATAATAGGCTGGGAGGGGGCAAAAGGAGGCAGATGACCTAAACTAACCAAGGAGATATTCCATGCCATATAACATCATGCACAGCAATAAAAAGGGGAGAGTGGGTTCTAGAAAGTTACGCGTCTGTTGCTCAGAAACTGGCTGGGCATTGGTCTGCCCATGGGAGATGGTGAGTGATTGCCTTTGCATCACTTGTTTTGTTTTCTTTCTCTCTTCTTTCCCTTCTCCTTTGCTTATTAAACAATTTTTATCCCGATCCACAAGTTTTATTGCTTTTACTGTTCCTTTCCTCTTCCCCTGTCCCACTGGGGTAGGGGGGTGGGGAGTGAGCAAGCAGCTGTATGGTGCTTAGCTGCCTACTGGGGTTAACCCACAACAGCCTCATAGGACATATTCCCATAATTTAAATTAGTTTACAAGTTACGGACACCAATCCTGACTTCCGTAGTGCAGAAGAACTTTGGGCTTTCAGCATTTCTGGAAATTGTAAGAAGCTCTTCCACAATGACATGATGTGTGTTTTTGTATGGAGCATATTAATAATATGCCACAGTAGCAGTGATCACTGCTGTTCATAGGCAAGCACATGGTACTTTGGTGTGATGCATAAAGGTGAGACCTTGGAGTTGTTGGTGCACATTGAGTTGAGCTGTGTGGAGATACGAGGCAAGGATTGCCTCTTCAAAGCAGAACAGAGCTGTTTGAGAAACTATTAATAAGTCATAAAATAACTAAAAACTTACAAAACCTTCCTGTGCTGATATGTCAAAGATCTGAATGTTGTCTCAATAGATCAGTGTACTCTTAAAATGGGGTCTTTTTATCAGGAAGAGAGCAGCTACTTTAGAATTGACTGTTGCGGTCCTACACATCAGTAAAAATGTAAGTAAATTAGATCATCAGAGTAAATTGTTTCAAGTGAATAAAGTATCATGAGAACTGTTGATTGTAATACTTTCAGATTATACAAAATATACATGTTTTTAGGCATGCCAGCTACATGATTCCTTAAATAATCCTGGCTTTCTAGTGCTTATCCATTTACTGTGTGTCATTTTATGATTATTTACTATAATTAGAAATAATCCTGACATATTAGCTTTCTCCCCATGCTAAAATCTGTTAAGGTCTTTCAGTGTTAGTCTGTTTCTGTTACTGTGTAGATGTGGAAAACAAGCCTAAAGCTTTGAACTTGCAAGCCTGTAGTCACAGCAGGTCTGTCCACAGCGATCTACAAGTTTGCATTCCTACCACATGTAGTAAGGTTTTCTCTATAGACCCGTGTCACCGAGGAATTTAGTGAGGAACAAGAAATCTTCAGTCAGAGAAGGGCCACAAGTGTGTGAAAAACTAGCCACACGTAAACAGTAAAGGTCATTAGCAGGCTCCTAAACTCCTGGCTAGGAATTAGTTTTTTGGATCATTAACGGTAAAAAGCCTAGGAAATGAATAGGACTCAGTGTCCTATTAAAAATTAGCCAGAACAATTAAAAGGTTTTCCAATTTCTAATGGGAGCCAGACCTACTAGCTCATTTTCCCTTGTCTAGTGGGCTGTTTCTGCATTTTGAGTTACATTAATTTTATGTCCTTGTATTTTTAAAGAAATATCTTGAAGTATTTTTTCTGAATAGGAGTTGTAAATTATTTACAGCAAGGGCAGTGAAAGCTTGGGAGAAGTAGAATCTAGTGTCTCCCTAAGACAGTGTTACTGATTGCAAGTCTTGTGACTCTAAACTAGTACAGTTAGCTGTGTCAGGATTTCTTCTGGTGTGTGCAGATGTATACTTTGCAAATGCCTAATACAGTTGCTGTATTATGCAATCACATGAGTTAAAAAGCTCATTTGGTTGCAAATGCACAGCCTTTTTTGGTGTGAGGTGTCTCTCCTTAGGGTATTACACGTTTCCCTAAACTCAGTTTTCTGATTTCAACAGCAGCCTTTCTGCTTTCGTTTCAGTGTAAATTTCTTGCTTCTGAGTGGATGACTGATGGCTTTTTAAAAGCTGTCTTCTCCTCTACTGTATATTTTTCCTTAACCCTAAAATGACTTTGCATGAGAAAATTGCAAACAGTGAGCATTTAGTATTTTAAAATGTAATTTTTTGAGAGGTATGTTAAAGAAGTTATCTTTCCTTATCTTTGCATCCTTGCAAGCACGTCTTACAAAACAATCCAAAGGGAGAAAGAGATAAAGAAAGAACAAAAATAAGCAATGTTTTACACTGTGTGCTTTGTCTGCAGGCCTGCCACTCTGGAGGAAAACAAACTTTTTCATTCTATAGCTGTTATACTCATTTCCCTCCCCTTTCACCTTAGGCTCTAACTCTCCCCACCTAGCCCTCTGGTGATAATCAAGGTAATCTATGAACTAAGTGTCAATACAAGCCATATGATTTTCATGAAAAGAAAAAAAAGAAAAAATTGAATTTGGATGAGGAAAAGTAGATTGCAGATAAATGGGGTGGGGATGGGGGAATAAAAGGACAAAAGAAAGGCAGGACAGGATGATCTTCCTCACTATGTTCATTTTGTACTCAGTCATTCATTTACACCAGATGCAGAATTCCTTTCTGGAGTGAGTGAATTGCCCTGTCATTAACATAAAATTAGCTCCAAATGATCTTGGCCAAGAGCTTTGAAATATGTTAGCATAGAACCACACAATCAAAAACATGTGGGAATCAGTGAGGGTTTCCAGATGTGACAATCTTCTGTGATACAAATACAAATATGTTTATATAGCATAATATTCTGCTCTGTGGATATACTCTAGATGCAGCTGTGCTTCCAGTAGTGGTATAACTATGTTATTGTGCTTCTCTGCCTGAGTGAATGCATCCTGTTTCTTATAGTGAGTCCGTTCTAATAATGACTACTTGTAAACAGACATTGTCCTGCAAGTTAAAATACTCCTTCAAGAAATGTAAGGAATTCAGCATGGGCTAGTAGATTAGACTGAGAAGGAAAATTTGAGAAATTCCCTGTTTCATTTTTGATTTGTCATGTGTTTTGCCAGTAATTGTTTTTCCCTGCCTGACTTATTTTTCATTAGTGAGTACTTTCTGCACTAGGATTAAAATTTAAAAACCTGAGAAAAGTTTGAAGAAGTCGTAATTTTTTCTTTGTTATCTAAGTAAGTGATTTAGATTGTAGTTTGGTTTCAGTTATATTATCAAAAGTACATTGATAAGTACATGCTGCATCGTATCTGTAACATTTACAATATATTATTATATCTTCTATATCTCATATTTCATGGGCAAATGTATTACGCATATCTAAAATATGTCTTGTACTTTTCATCATAATCTTTAAATTGTCAGGGAATATTGTGCTTCTCTATTACCAAGCAGCATTAAGGTTGTAAAGGCTAGAAGTAACTCCCCTTTCCAAACCTCTCTAAGCAAAATATCCTTTGCTATTCTTCACCATTACCAGCTAATATCGGTCATTATCTTTAATATAAAATTTTAAGAAATGTCCACTAAAGGAAACCTGCATGATTAAAATGTTGGGAGTGTGCCACTGTCCGAATAAGAAATTTCTGAAAAGACATACCTGTGAGCTATCCAAGCAGTGACAGCTTGTAGAAAGCAGTAAAACTGTTGTACAGAAGATGGGGCTTTCTTCTGTCACATGCCATGGGACATACTTGACATGGTAGGTCCTGTACTGAGTAACTGATGTGCTTTTTGTCACATGGTTGAGAGAGGCTATGTTGCATTTCTACAGCGAGCAGCTGGGAATAGTTCAGTCAATATGTGACAACCTTTGTGGGCTGGTGCTGTCCAAAGCCATTTCTGACCCCTGCTGCATCACCCCAACAGCTGAAAGTCTTTTAGCAATGTGTTGTTTTGCTTTCAGTAACTAAAACTTAAAGTGTGTGTGTGTCTGTATGTATACACAGCAAACCAAGATATATGAAAAAGTATGTGCTTTAGTAATTAAAAAGCAGTGATATCTAGTGGAAGACTAAGTAAAATCAAAGGCCTCTCAGTGCTTTGTGGACATCAGACTTCTCTCCTAACTTTCAGCATCTAATCTATCTAGAACCTAGTGAAGATGCTACATAAATGATGTAACTATGTAAATGCATATTTAAATTCAGTTTGAATTGAATGGATATCAGTTTAAGAGTTCTGCCAGTGCTTTTGTATCTCTCGAACTGTTTTATGGCACTGTTTTTCATTAATTATATTTTGACAGAAGAAATTCTTGCCCATTTTTTTTCAGACTGAAGAACAAACGGGCCTCTCTGAAGAGCAGCTTAAGACCCTTCTGGAAGAATGTATGCAGCCTCGGAGAACAATAAGCAACGTTACCATGCCAAAGTCTCAGGAATCTCTTTCTTGTGGATTAAGTCCCTCTTGTTACACAAGTCAAGACTCCACTCTTCACTCCACATCTACTCTTTCCAAAATGTTAGTTGAAGACCATATTGTAGGGATGTTAACAGCTCAGGAAAAGGCTGGAGTCGAAGACAAAAGCTTATGTGTTAATGCAGAAAGTGAAATCCCTGGCTACTATATCAGCAAAGCATTGGCTGATAGTCACTTATCAAAGGATTCACTGGCCCAAACAGAGGAACCTGATGACCTAGAAAGTTTACAGAAGATGGGAGATAAGAGTATTACTGAAGGTTACTTTATGTCAAGAGCACTCAACACAAAAAGGTTGAAGAAACCTTCTTTCTTGGGTGAACCATTATATTGCATCAGCCCGAACAATGAGCCATCCACAGAGGCTGACATTCTCAGCATACCACTGTGAACCAAAGGAGGTGAGACTCTTAACAACTCTTTAGAATAGGCTTTTGATTATGATGAAAAAACCCAAGCAGGTTCTCACCAAAGGTATGCACCAATACACACTGATTATTATGGTGGGGCAAGGAAGTACTTTTATAAAACATAAAACTGTGCCAAAAATAATACACACAAAATAACAATGTTTATTAAAATTCTTGCCCTGACATAACTGACTATAAGATTAAGACTCTTATGAAATATGATATTGGTGTTGATTAATTCTGTCAGCTGGAAAACAGTGTTGACAACACATCTGTCTTATCTTTTTGGTAGTAGAAAGTCATGTTCACTGTTTTGTGGAGAGCAGATATTCTCCCGGTAGTTGGTATAACAATTCACACAAAAATCCAAGTGTTTCTTGAATGTTTTTAATAAGGTAAACACGGTAGTATAGAAGCAAACATGACCTAGCCATATTAAAAATAATAAATTGCTTTCAGGGAGTTCAAATTTACACATAGAAGATAAAAAAATACTGCATAATTTATATAAATCTCTTTTAGTTCAGTAAAGGAAAGAATAGACTTTAGCCAGCAAAAAAGTAAATTCACCCTATCTGGTATTATAAAAAGATTTTGGAATTGTCTCTGGTTTTTATGTCCTTTACTTAAATGCAATTATATAGTGATAATGTAATCTAAATCTACATTTAGATTTTTAACCTAAGACCACTTCTCTTTCTGGAAAACAAACTGTTCAAACAAGCCAGATTTTAGGCAGGTACATCTACATCTTTCGTTTCTTTCACAGGAGTTGTGACAGTGTGAAGTTGTTTGTGATTAAAGTGCTACAGTTTAATTGTATTAGAAATTAATAAATTTTGCTAGGTTTGTCAAGATAGATCTTTGTTGTACTGGTAATCTATTCTGAATTTGGAGGAACATTTTTTCACATTCATTGGTAATTTAGAAGAGCATCCTAATACCTCTTTATATGTTATTATTTCTTAATTATGATCACAACTGTTTCTTTGATTACTCTTACTTAATCTTTCTACAACGAAGGGAATGTTAATTTTTTTTAGAAGTGATTCTACCTATCAGAAAGTAAGAAGGCTTGTTATTGCTGTTTTTATGCTGCCAGACAAACTTGATATTCAGATTCACCTGCCATATTTCCCCATTATGAGATTCAGGCCATAGCTGCAACAGGAGGAAAATATAAATAAAATACCTGTAGAAAAGGTTGGGGTTTTTTGGGTTTTTTTTTGTTTTGTTTTGTTTTTTTGTAGGTTGGTTTTCAGCTAACTACACATGCCAGCTTTGCTCTTCATGTAGATGCAATCATCAGAAGAATGGAGCAAGGGCAGAAGGAAGTGGTCTACCCCAGAAGAGAGCAGGGTGGCAGTGTTGGTGATGGGGAACACCACAGAGGACCACCTCTGCCTGGGTGGAGATCAGGGGCAACCTGATCTCATGCAGGATTAACACAACTACATGCTATACCACCAGTCTTCTTCAGCAGCCAACAGTGAGAAAAACTGAATTTAACTTGCTGCCTTCACATGAATTAAAGTTCTCCTTTAGTCTGAATAGATGTAGTACAGTCAGAGTCAAGTATAACTCAGCCCCAACTACCATCTCTCTTTATTAGTGTATTTTAAGATGGGATGTGTTAAATCAAGCAAAACACCGTGCACTGTAGCCACTATGTAGTGAAGTGAGCAGGTAACTGTTCATACCTGTTGCGTTAGACATAGTCACTATGAGGTAATTTTATTGCACAAGGGAGAAAGGAGATTTCAGCTATTAAGTAAATTTCCATATGGGACATCTCATGGTAAAAGTCTTTAAAGTGAATGTGTTAACATTTATTACACAATAATCTAAATATCTTTGAGTCATTGTTACGTGTTGTGTCAGAACAATGCAATAGGGTGTTTCTATTATCTTTTTTCAGTAGTGGCTGAGTAATGTTCAATCATATAGACCTCAAACCTGTATCGTTAATAAATATCATGGTTTTATGGTCATTTTGCTTTCCAAATATTTTTTTTTGTGGGGGGGAAGAGTGTTCTGAATTTTCAGAGTCTCTAAGTCTTTTCAGTTTTACTAAAAACCTAAAAAAAAAACCAAGGACATTATTACAGATTATGATCACCTCATCAGGCTTTGTGTCAGTGTCAGATTTTTAAGAATCATGTGAACAGGTAATCTTTAGGCACAGTAAAAGTAAGTGCAAAATAAAACCCACTTCAGAGGTTTGTAATTGCTTTTACATGAGTGCCAAATATTTTGCAGTTATCTATAAGTTTAATTATATTCAGATTTATTGTATTCTGTTAATATTACTCTAATGCTAAAACATACATCCTACATTAGCATTTAAATAGACGGCAGTCCATTCTTATTATTTTTGTCAATGTACTGCTTATGAGAAAATATACAGTGTAAATCAGAAAACGCTCATACCTCTCCATGGATTTAATATGTTTCTCGCAAAGGTGACTTAGTTCTGTCTTCAGCAATTATTCCTGGCCGTAAGCAAAAGGTTGTGATTTTTATCAAATGTATAAGGTTCTATAGGTAAGTTTGTTTTTAGTTCAGACATGATTAGATGTGCTAATTGTATGGAGGAATGGAGATCCCAGTGGAGTCCAGTTTCAGGCAAATACATCTGCAGATGAAGATGTCAGTTGTTTTTTTTTTATTTTTAAGAGACATTGACATATTTAAGCCTTGTTATGGTCTTAATTCTAAAGGACATTTAAACATATATGCATAATCGTCTGTAAACAGTTTGATTTTCTGACGTGCTACATGTGGTTTAAACACTGTGTAGTGCTGTGTAAGCAAACAAAACTGCATGAAACTGGTTTATCAAAATTTTGGTTTCGCAGTCATTATGGTACTGTAGTCTGTGATATAGGTTTACTGTAATACATTATTTAAGGAAAGCATAATTATTGACATAATTCATGTATATATTTGTATATATATATCTGAAGGAAGCTCTCATGCACCTTCAGAGATAAGTAATTCCTGCTTCTTGAAAGAAGCAGTAATTTGCATCAGGGTTATGTGCATGTGTATATAGGTGATGTTTACTGAGATAAACAGAAGCCAGACTTACCCATATACAGATGTGAAAAGGTTTTTGTTTCTCAGTTGCATGGGTCAATTGGTAATTATTTACAGCTCTTTCCTCTTGCAAATAACTGCTTGCAGCAGTTCGGCATATGATTCTTTTCTTTTTTACAGATGATATGAAGATTGAAAGTTGAGGGGAGTGTGATTGTATGCTTCTTTACACAACAGTTTTTCTAAAAGCATTGTTTCAGACACTCTGAATGCAATGAATTATCATCACTGAAAACTGTTCCGTGAGGTGATTTATTCTTAAGAGATACTTACTATTATCATTATCATATATTGTTGCAGTTTGATTTGAAAATAAACTCTTGCACTTCATTAAATTTCCTGGGAGTGTTCTATCTAACAAATAAATGTACATATGCATTTGCATAGCCGTGTGTCTGATAGACGTGCATGTCTTCGTTCATGAAAAATATGAAATACGACTTGCAAATTCCATTTCTACTAATGAGACTTTATTACAACAGATGCGAAATGTATATAAGAACTTCATCTTCCCTCCTTTGCACACAATCTACTTTTTTCATGTAGTTAGCTAAAACCTGGCCTCCGTTATCCCAGTACGGTTTGCTGGAGCTTGCAGCCTGTCTGACTGCTGAGCCCTGACTCAGTGAAGGAAGCAAATAGGTACTCAATCTTCTGCCCCCGGGCTGTCTGCTGGACTGCTGGTTTGATTGAAGGTAAAGACTGGCAAAAGTCCTCTGCTGGATCAGAACATCAGCACCAGTCTGCTCAGCTGCGTCCGATTCTTGATCCTGCAAAGAGTGTGATCATACAGCAAACAACCTTATCCTCTGATTAAAAAGTGTAACTACGTGATGAAAGCTCACAGCCCCTTGTGAAGGCTTGGTGCGAATAGAAGTGAAGGAGTGCAGAAGTTTGCCCTAGCAGTTACTGGATTGTGAAACCTTATAGTAATGGCTAGCTGGGGGCAGGGTAATACAGCTGTTTTGTTTTTGAGATAATAAAAATTCATTACAAGTTTTTGCTTGTCTACTCTTTACCTACTGTTTCTCCTGAATTTTCTACTTATTTACTGAGCTGGTGGTTAGTTTTTAATTTCATGCACTGAAGTGTCAGAATAAGAAGAAATTATTTAAAAAAATGGTTCTCTCTTAAAGGTTTTTGTGGGGGTAAGAGAGACATATTCTAGCAAAGAAAACTCAATAGATTTTCCCACTGCCAAGGTCTCATTTGACACAAGCTAGAAGGACAAATTCTTTCTCAAATAATATACTAGCCTTTTAACATTCAACGAGAAAAGATGTATGGATACAATGTTAACTATACAATGGCTGCGTTATGGCATAGGGCTTACTTGAACTAATCTGAACGTTTAAGTTAATGCACATATTTGCCCAGATTTTAATCTCATTTTTGGAGTTGCCAGTCTGAGTGGATGTACACTCCTGAGGAAGTGGTAATCGTGGATATAACACAGATCAGAATCTAACCTACTTTCTTTTAATTAAAAATGTAAATGGGACACTGTATTTGTGACAAGCAAGTGCTATTTATTGTTTTATTTTCTGATATTTTTACTTGTTTTGCAACAGCAATAACAAATCCATGGATACTGGGCGTTCTGCGTAGTCCCATTGCTCTGCATAGGATTGCTGTAAGCACGTTTCACGGACCTCTGCAAATCTCACATAGATGTATTTTTTTTATCTTCCTTAAAAGTCATAATTTCTTTAACATAAATATAATCAAAGCAATAGTGACAAAGATTTTTTGAGAGTATTTTCTGTGCCTGTATGCAGGACTGTCCGCTGGCTGTAATCTTTCCACAGACCAGTTAGTTTCACATGGAATTCATGTTTTACAGAGTCCTTCTCAAAAGCGGTGTTAAAATGCTAGATAGTTTTTGAAGAAAAACTAAGATCTGTTTCAAGTTTATATGTAGAATATCTACAATGTATGTTAAGAGAAATAATAATTAATTCTTACTTTTCTGGTGTATTTTGTTATTTTAAATCTCTGTTATAAAAAGCTTTTCCTAGCACCCTCAAGGAAGAGCCTGTTGCTGACTAAGCCTTCCAATATTCCTGAAGCCCTGAACACAACTTTTTATTCACATCTGGCTTTTGAGGGATAAGCAGGCAAGTTTGAATGACTAGTGACTTGAAGAGTATATTCTGACAGGAGCACTATTACTTCACTTCAGGTCTTGGGAAGTGCCGAGCACCTTGCACCAGTTGTAGTTACTGCAAACCACAGGGACCTAGCACTCATGAAATGCTGTTCCAGAGGTGCTTATGGTCAGTACCCCAACTCAGAGACTGTCAAAAATTAGCAACCTAGTATTTATCTGTGCTTGGTTTCTACTGCATTATATTAAATAACCGGTTATTTGGGAAGATTTGATTTCTGGCTTGATGTTACAGGTGAAATAATCAGTTCAAGCCCTCCTTTATTTATTTATTTTCAGTTTTAAGTAAAACTGTAGGAAATAAAATTTTTGGTAAAACATGTTTACTGGTATGTGGTACAGAATAATAGATTATATAAAATATAGTGACAAGGTCATCTGCTGAAACATCAACAATATCAGGGTAGAAGGAGAGTTGAGCCCAGGAGGATTCTTGGGTTTTCCTTTGTTTTTCCAGTGTCTCTCAGTTGTGACCTGCAATAACCCCTCTGTCAAGCTTGCCACTGGAATTCCAGCTGCACTGGAATGCGGCGGCTTCTCCTCGGGGAGTGATGCAGCAGTGATGATTAAGATATTCAAATGAATTTTCATTTGCAGCCTGACTCGGGATTTGGAAACAGGTTTTCCAGAATACATACATTCATTTAGCGTAAGTTGTATTTGCCAAAAAATTCTGACAACTGGCTTCTTTACAGTCTTTCCTAGCTCTGTTCATCCCAAAACACAGCAGAGCTCAGGAGACTGTTTTTTAAAGTTATCCTTCTGCCTTTTGGACTTTGAGATCTGTTTTATACTGAGGAATAGGAAATTTTGAGTGTGCATGTAGGTTTATGCTGTTTTGTGCTCCTTATTTCCCACTATGACTTCACAGCACAAGATAGGTAATTTTGTTCCAAAAATTTAATATTGGTGAAAGCAACATACCCATGATTTTGGTGTGCTTGCATCTATTTGCTAAACCATATATGACCAAACCATTCTGCAATTGTCACTGAGACTCCTCAGTAATATACATACAGTGCTGGTGTTCATGGTGGCCAGCGCTCAGCTGTTGATATTGATTTACTGTAGTGAGTATGTTTCAATGCTGCATGTTTTGCCCTTTTAAATTACAAAATCCATACTGTTTTCCTCTGAAAGAGGAAAATAAGGGTGATTCAATCATTTTCATGAACGATATGTGTATATGTATAAGTACATATAAATCATATGTATTAATTTATTATATATAATATAAATACCTATATCTGAGTAGGATGATTTAAAGAACTATAGTGTTGATTTCAGTATACTGTAAAGGTACAAGAAGTTCAGTCCAGATTTACAGTTATTATGCAGTTTAGAGCAGTTAAGGGTCTTTTCCATTTCAAAAAGAAGAGACAGACTAAATATCCTGATTTAAAAAAAAAAAAAAAGTTTGTTGGCTATAGACAACAATGATAAAAGGAGTGAAGTTATTCTTGTGTGTCCAGAATTCGAGTTTAAATTAAAGTAATTCTATCAAGGAGGGAAAAAACTTTCAGCTTCATCATAAAAAAAACAGAGAAAAGGAAAATGCCCCATAAAAGTGTTCAGCCAAATGCTTTTTTCCAAGCCAGCCGATGGCTGGTATCTACTTTGTGGATCTGTAGTGCATGTTTTCTCTCTCACTTCCTGAGCAGAACTCCTGCAGAGTCAGTGGACATGCTGAGCACAGAGTGAAAACAGGCAGTGCAAAAATTATCTGCTGCATAGATCAGAGAGGAGGGGGCTGCTTAAACATGTCATCAGAGTAGCAAGGACTAGTCTAGAAGTGCGAAAAAGTATGCCAGTAATTCATGGGCTAGAAAGGGTGCAATTTTACCTCCCAGTCAGGGACAGATAGGTAAGAGGCCGTTGTTTGCAGCTCAATTTCTGTAATTTCAATAATGATAAGAATTTTTATATTTTATTAAAACCCTCTATTTTCTAGATAAAATTTCAGCAAATAATATGAAAATGCACCCCTTCTCTTTGTTTTGCTTGTTAGAAAGGCATTCTAACCACAGCTTTAAATGAGATCTCTCTCTTTTGCTTTTTAGGTGCAAAATCTGTTCCACTGTTTACACTTCCAAGAGTGCTTCCTCCCCCAGTTACAAAAAAAGAGCCCCACCTCTGGGAATCTCACAGTTTGAAGGGTAGACACAGAAGACAAGGTGGTTTGGCAGATGCTTGGGAAGTTGTTAAATTAGAAAGGTTTTTGAAATCTAGGAAAAATAATAACTGATTTTTTCTTCCTTTTTTTAATTTTCAACAGATTTATTTATTGAGAAATAATTGCTCTTTTATTTGTAGCTAGATTTAAAGGTCAGAAAAACTGTTTCCTTTTTAAATAGAATAGAGGCGCTTGAATACTACTAATGCTATAACCTACAGTTATCCAATTATACATTTCATTGAGGGGTTGGCTGGAATCCAGGTGCAGTAGTTAGAATGAAAGGCTTCCTGTCATTTAAGTCTATGTGAAATAGTTCACTGCTTGCAACTGAATCTGCAGTACCTTATCTATTTTAAAAAAAGGCAAACTGGAATGCTCACAAGTGTGTATTAATTTCTAGAGTACTCAAGTGCATGAATGATTTTGATTTACAGGCAGGTATTTTGTATTTAGAACATTTTTTTTCCACTTAAAAATTTGCTGCTTTCTTGTGGAAATACTGTTTTATGCCATTATTTTCCTATTGTTTGCTTTGTGTATTTGGTATGCATAGTTTTGGTGGGAAGGGTATTGCCAGAGGCAATTTTACAGTAACACTAAAATGGTCTCTCCACATGCATTTTGTGAGCAGAGTCATCAAGGGAGACTGACACAGTACCTAAGCAGCACTCAGTTTAGCTCCTGTATGTGCTGCCTAGGCTAGCAGTTCTTGAATTTGAAAGCAGTTGAAAAATTAAAGACAAATGATGGCTGGGCTTCCTGGGATTTGTCTAAATTTGAAAATCCAAGTTTCTCTGTGATCCTTGCCTAGTTTTATGGATTTCCTATAGAAGATTTTATCTTTAAGACTTTTGCTTGCCAAACACTTTTCTCTAATGAGTTCTCTTCTTCTCGTTGTAACTCTGCTTACTTATTCATACAACTTTGTGCACCTGTTCTTTCTCTCTTGGAACAAATGAGAAATAAGAGCTAGAAATCCCCTTGTGGTTACACTAAGATGCTCTCTTCTATAGTGTCAGCAATCCTTTCCAAAATGAATTTATTTTGAAAAATCAACCAATTACCATACTACGGACTTCACTACAAAATCATGGCAATATCAGTAATAAGTGCATTGTTGTCATTAAGATGCAGATCTTGCTAAGGTTATCTCAGTCTTTACCTCCATAGGTTCTCAATATCTACAGGTTAAATTACTACATCTCTTGAACATAGGTTTGATGCGGATGACCACTTGAAAAACTGCAGCTACTGTATTTGCATGGGCTCTGAGAAGAGTGTGCTATGGTAAGGAAACATTGCACACTCTGCAGCAGCATGAAACTCAAAGATTATTTATGCAAAAAGGTTGGCCACCTACCCAAGAACACTAAAAGTGGCATGCATTAGCTGGTATACTTAAGTGTCCCGCTGATGCATCTTCAGGGAGCTGGGAACAGCATATTTCCCCACAGGCTTTGCCTACGGAGTTTTTGCCATGTGGAGCATGGCCATTTTGCATGCTCTTCCTGTTTAATTTTTCTTTGCCAGTTGTTTCTTTGGGCAAGTACAGGCCTAACTTACCTCATCTGTAGCTCTTTCTCGTGTCCTGTTGCATTCACACTCCCCAAGCAACAAGTGGGTGGACTTAACCTATGGGTTAATACAAGGCATATGGCTTGTCTTTACTATTCTAAGGCATGTATCACCCCCAATTCAGATACTACACTAATATAAGCTACATAAATGCGTGCAATAAATTAGCATGAAAGTTTGGCTTGGGCTCAGACAAGGTTATTGGAATGGGCTGCCAAGGCTATCTTCTCCCACATCAGCAGCAGTTCTGTTTTTTAAACTTCTGGTTAGACCTGCATATATTCATATATAGATACAGCTGTCCATACAACTGATTGGCTTTCTAAATCCAAGTATCTCTTTCTTCCTGCAAGTACAGTAAAGAAATTTCTCCAGGTGGGAATTCTCTTTGTTTTTTGTAGCTCTTGCTCTTCTCGGTACCGTGGGAGGCAAGAAGAGAGTGTGAGACCAGAACTGCAGGACATTTGGTACAGCAAGCCCAGATGAGATCAGATGGGTTATACTCCTACAGGAGACTACCACATCTCACTCCAGAGAAGTGAAGCAGACAACCCTGTGGCTAGTGAGGGCAGAAATTCAGCAGCCACTCATATTTTGGAAGCAACAGGTCAGGAGTTCTTTGTCTCTTTTCTCCTTGTTCTCAGTGGGATAAAATAAAATATATAGGATTGTCCTTAAAAGTTTAGTGACAGAAAAATAGGAAAAACACTTCATGAAACAGGACTTTTCATTCTCAGGAAAAGGAGAGGTAAAGATTAATTTCATATACCCGCAGGACCCCCTAGACACAGTTCTCATGGGGATATCTAGCAGTCCTAACATAGCACCTAGCTTTGCTAAAGGGCTCATGAGATAAACTGCTGCTGTAAATAAAGACTGAGCACCTAGCCTTAACTGCTCTTATTTTTAGCAGCATGTTCCAGCACTTGATATAGTGCCACATCATCACCTTTTTGATCACACTAGCAGTCTCAGTCTAGAAAAGATACTGACAGATATTCATCTGCCCCTGCAGATAGCCATGATGCTGCCTCTTTTCACATGAAAGAAAGAAATAGGGGGTAGGCTTGGCTGGGGATGATTGAAATCCCCTCAAAGAGTGTTTTGCCTTATGGCTGCACCAAGGGCAGCATGGCTGTGTCTACACTTACAGAGGTCTTCAGTACCAAATTTGCCAGCGGTCCATGCCTTCAGGTAGACAAGCTGTTCTAGCTGGAGTGAAAGCTCAGGTGCAGCCCTTTATTGTAGGTTGAATGTAAAGACTGTAGAGATGTCTTGCACTGAAGCCCAATTTGACATGAATAACTGATATGGATCACTGATAAGCACTACAAAACACAAAAAACTAGAGCACAGAGGTGTAAATATAAATGTCCTTGTGGGTTTATTGTTCTTTGTATGTAAGAAGCTTTATTGTACAACTTACACAACTTTAAAATGGAAAATGGTTAAAAATGTTTACAAAAAGCATGTTCTTAGAAAATGATGCTAGCAAAAACATTGGGAGGAGGGAAGCAAAAAATCTTCAGTTCAGTGTGCAAACGTTTTATAAAAATAGAAATACTAACGCTACAGGTAGCATTTCATGATAAATTATTTAAATAGCATATCTACACAATTATGTGATTAACTATTACAATGGCAATGAGAAAAATAATTTATAAAAATACAAGCAATGGTATACAAGATGACAGGAAAAATATAACAACATTGGAAAAAATGTCAAATACAATTTCTAATGCCATTTCCTTACTGGGAATACATTTTCTGCAAAGAAATTTTGACTATGTACAGCATTAACTTTAGTACTACAGTAGCTTTAAAGTTTGTTAGACATTTGAACTCTGCTTAATCCAAAGGTTTTTCTCAGTCACACAACAATGAGGTAATATTTGTACGTAAAACTTTCACTGTGTTCATTTCTTTTCCTTTTTTGAAAAGACAAGGAAATATTATGGGTATAAGGATGCTGCCCCTTCTGTTGGGGAAAAAACAGTTGTCTTTTAATGTATAAAGCCCTCTCCCTCTTTCTCCTGAAATCCTGTCTAGTCTGTGAAGAATTCCTTCTTTTGTAGCTGCACATCACTAGTTTCAATAATTAGTGTGCAGCAGCACAAATAGCCGGTTTCAATGGTTGCTGATTGCGGTCATTGTGCCTCTCTGCAATCTCCTCAGGGCAGGTATTCTGGTTTTGTGTCAGGCCCACTGACCAGTGGTAAAGCACTGCAGACATTTCCCAGCACTAAATGATTGCTAAAATGGTAAATGGCATTCCCTCATCTCTGGCACTATGGATGAGACAGGAACTGCTACCATCTAAAGGGACTTGAGTTTTAGCACTGCAGAACAGCTGCCTGCCAGGCTACCACCTGCCTTGCATACAGAAAGGAAAAGCCAACATTGAGCTCAGACTGAGAAAAATAACATCCCATTCCCCACCCCACCACTTTTCCCTGCGCCTCAAAGCCTTTATGGGAAAACTGCTCTTTGTTACAAATACATCACCACTATCTGCTCCAGACAAGATTTTTTTTCTCAACTAAAACCCCTCTAGTTTCAATATAGACAGAGTTAATAAATAATCTGTATTTACAATCTTACAGTCATGAAGACTTGTAACAATGATTAGGTGGATAGTCTTGACGCATTTCTTGTTGTTTTAATCAATAATCCCTCAGTCATAACATCAAGGATAGGTAAAAATAAATATTTTACAATTTCAGTATTTTATCTACAGGCCCCTCCCCTCCAAAGCAGTGAGGGGTTTAAAGCATCTATGGCATGTAGAAAAGGAATGTTTTCATTACTATTATTTTTGTGCCTTTTTAACCATAAAAAGTGAAGCACGTGCTAGTTTCCTGAAGGACAGCACAGTGCTAGCTGAGATGGTGGTGCTTTCTGGCACCATATCTGAAAGAAAACATTTAAAAGGTAAGAAAGATCTGCATCTAATCAGGAAAAAACAGAGTCTAATTGTACATCCCAGTTCTCCCAAAGCTGGTGTGATCCAGTGTGCCGGTTTTTAATCTCTTTCCTGCTCCCAGCATGGAAATCAGTTTTAGGATATCTGTTTTGTCCTGTGTAATAGAGCAGCTGATCTAGCTCACCACAAAGAGTAAAAAGCTGTGTTTCCATCTGGAATACGACATATAAACCAATAATCATTTCTCCAAGTTAAATGGATGTAAACCAAGGTAGCACAGCCCTCATGAAAAAAATTCCTCTCCCCCATAAAGAAAAAAAAGACTTAGAGTTCACCCTCCCACCCAAAACCCTTTTTCCCCCCACACAATGAAAGGTCTTCAGTTTAAGTAGTCCACAGCACATCCAAAGATGTTCTTTTTACAAAATGCTACTCCATGGGACCTCCAGTTAGAGAGGCAGTGACACTGCACTGTGATAAACAGCAAACAAATGTCTTTCCTACTGAAAGAAGTGTTCTTGTTCAGTGAAGACAATTCTCATTTGCAAGACACATTTGTTTCCTTCCACTTCAGCAGAGGTCAGATACCAAGTATGCTCTCACTTTCATTCTCAAAAGCATTCTCTTGAGGCAGGTCATGTGTTTTGAGTCCACATTAACGCAGAAAGAAGAAAGGAAGGAATAATATAATGGTCCCAGGATTTGTAAGGCTAAACATTTCAAAAGGTGCAATACCAGCATTTTTAAATAGTCTCTGGATCCAATAACCTTGTGATTATGGATCTGTAAAAAATAAAAAAATTAAGGTATTTAAATATTTCTGTATATTATGCATGATTATGTCCAAGACATTAATCCCTAGAGACATTTGTAAAGAACATATTGGTAAAGAAAACAAAGTGCTTAGGCACTTTCCTGAATTAGACTTCAAAATCTAGTCTATGTAAGTGTTACATAAAGAAGTCACAATTTTAGACGACTAGGGCACCTGGAACTAGTCATATGCACTTACCGCTACTGAACTGCAAGACTGCAGTATACGGACAACCTTCTACTCTGATTTGCTTTTAAGCAAATCAGTTTTTTTGCACGTCAGACACTACTCCCTTGCTTGCTAAAGTCAATATTTTGCATTTTCACATTGGACTTTGTCAGCTATATTGATTCATTCTAGTCAGAATTTTAAAGGAGATTCAAGATATATTTCATATCTGGAACTTAACAGGGATTTCTGATACTTTGAAAGAACAGGATATAAATAGACTTAGATTTTATACATTTAAACTTTTAACTGTGAAGAGTGTATCAAGAAGTTGTCCTGTTTCTGCCTGCAGAACTCGAGATCAAAGGCGTGAAAGATCATGGATGAACTCTCCCTCTTAGATCTTATTTCTTCATCCATTCTATTTTTCTTGAAAGCAGCTTTCTTGAACCAATTCATTTATATAGGATTGCTTAAATACAATGTCTTCCTTACCTCTGCATTCATATTTAAGATCTGAGAAGAACACCATTTCTTGAGAGAAGACAAATAATCCTAGCCGACCACCAGCATAGGTTTTATCATAGATTGGTCCTGAGTCTGCCATGATTTTCTTCCCTTCGTACATTACAACCCTACAAAGAGACAATAGGTCAGCCATCTTTGACAAGCTTCTGCTAGGTTCATCTTTACAGACATCCACTTCCCTTGTGATAGTTGCTTAAGATACAAGGATGATGCTCACCTGATGTAACCAGTCTTTGGTCTATGGCTAAGACGCCATCTGTATGCAGTGAAGTCTTTCCAGCCTATGTGACGAGGGTCATGCCACAAAGTCCTCACCTACGGTTAATAAAAAAATATTCTTTCAGCGGCCTGAGATAACATAGCTATTCTTTTGACATGAAGGTGCCTTAACGATCATCATTTTGACTAGTAAAGGCTTAAGTCATTAGGCTCTGTAATGGGGTCTTTTGAAATCAATGGCATTTAAATTTACTTTTAAATATGTAAACAGGAAACTACTCCACAATTCCAGAAACAATGGATTCACCGCTGCTGGAAAGCCTGTCTGCAGCATGCAATGCTGTTAATTTTATAGAGTATTTTGCGTGATTGAGGATAATTACAAAGTTATTGGTCTTTGCCAAGAAGACTATGCCATTCTGATCAGCTTGCACTCACCCCCTGTAAGTGTCTAACTTGTTGGAAGAACAGCCTGCCTTACAGTGCAGAAGAGTAGGTTATCAAAGTGCCACTCTTACCTGGCCAGGAGTGTTTCCTGTGTGCCACAGAGCATTACGAAGGTGTTCTCCTGGACCGGTGGTGGAATTCACAACTTTGATAGAGAGACCTGAGTAGCCTTGAGCTTTGGTTGGCGTGGAGTCCCAGTAGGACTGGGTGATCTGCTTCCACATGACAACATAGAAACGACTGCTAGATTGGTAGCCAAATACAAAGCCAGCATAATCATCATCCCTTTCTGTATTGATAAAGAAGGTGCCACTGAAGTCCACAGCATTGAATTCATCAAAACCTATGGGGGAATTAAAAGAGAAAGTTTTAGGCACTGCTCTTTTGCAACTCTTAAACAACTCAATACTTTCTCAGGTTCTCCTCCTCCCCACCCCCCAACCAAAAACAGGTATAATGCTTGTTAGGGTTAAAATTTTCCCCTTACCAACTGCAAGGCCAGGGTCACAGTTGACTGTCTGAACCAGCTCTTTACCCTGGTGACGAACAACCCAGTTTGGATCATTTTGGGATGTTCCTTTGGGATCCAGGGGAATCATCTGAAATCTTCGGAAATCAGTCTCACTAATGTCAACATTTTCAGGGCAGATATCATCAATGTCTGGCACACTGTCTTGGTCAAAGTCATCTTTGCAAGCATCTCCACGTCCATCACCTGCAGAACACAAGTAATTTCACCATTATCACCATTGTTGTTTGCTTCCGAGTCTTACCACTTGGAGTTGAAATCTTAATTGCAGATCTTTGACTGCCCAGGTACTGCTGGCAGACACACTACAGAAGCCACAACAGCTACTGTATAAATGACCTTTCACTCCAGCCTGATAGTGACTTAGGAGTAAGTTAGACATGTGGTCATTTTCACATTGCTCCTTATTCCTGAGGAGCACTGTAACAATAGACATTTTATCTTTTTGTTACTTGGAAGTTTTGTCTAACCCTACATAGTGTGGGGAAAAAAAAATAGCATCAAACTATTGGAAGATACTCTTAATGTTTATGATACTGGCCATCTTACCATCAGAATCAGCTTGATCTGGGTTGGCAACCAATCTGCAGTTATCTTTGTCGTCAGGGATACCATCGTTGTCATCATCATGGTCACAAGCATCACCTTTTCCATCCTTGTCATGGTCAGCTTGATTGGCATTGGGCACATAGGGGCAGTTATCAAGATTATTTTGATGGCCATCTTCATCTATGTCCTGGTTGTTGTCACACTGATCACCTATGCGGTCAGAGTCAGCGTCTTCCTAAGAAAGGGAAAAAAATAAAGAACATTTTAAAAAGTCACTTAAAAGGCTGAAATAGGAGTCTTAATAGCTAGAATTAATTGGGATTTCTGCTTCCTTTAGCAAGAGCTAAGATGGATGTAGTAAGGTATTAGGATTAATATATGCTTAAAGCTGCCTGTGCTAACTGCTTTTGGGCTGCTTCAGTGTTGCCCTGGTTTTAATTTGAAACCACAGCAGCAGAAAGCTGCGTGGTCAGCTTCTCTTCTCCTTTCTGCCACGTGACTCTTCTGTCACTAGTCTACCATACTGAACACAGGGCACTTTACCTCCCACCTTCTCTGGCAGTTTCCGGGTTCCAAGGGCCAGATAAGGGTAGGACTACTCTGTACCTAGCCAGTAGAGACTGTAGCATTAAAACAGTCTAACAAGTCTTGGTTTTACAGCTTCCACACCATAATTTTTTCATCATGAAAGCCTATAATGCTCTTCATGCCCCCTGAGTCAAGTTTATTATTCCCTTAGTGGTCAAAGACTGCATGAACTGCTGTGCTTGCTAATCACATGTTTTAGCCAGTCATTTGCTTAGTCAGCTCCTGAAATAAGAAATATAACCAGCCATCCCTGAGGCTGCCTCAAGGTTTAGTCTAGTCTTGTCAACATCGGTGGGTGACCCCGGTGTTGGTGTAGATAGGAGGCATACCACACACTTTGAATAGCTTCAGATGGCAGAATTAGTAATCTACTTGATTTCTTGATGAACTTGATTAGAAATGTTTGAAAAACCATTAGAGTCTTATATTAATATTTCCAAGTGTTAAGAGAAACATTGCCTGAAAGGATCTTCAGGTGTTTTCCACCCTCAGGTGGTGAAGTAGTAAAGCAAACGACAGACTAAGAAATTTTATATTATCTGTTTAAATCCTTCAAGTAACACTGCTTTTAGGCTACATGACCATACTACGCTAGATTCCACTGATTTGCAACAGCTTCTCTAAGCCTTCAAACATTCCAGTTATGTCCCTGAAGCTATTCAACTTACAGCCTTGTACTTGACAGGATGGCACAGGCTTTATCTACTTCTGCCTTCAAATATTTTGAACAAGTAAGTTGTGTGAGAGGCTGGATGCACCTACATTTTTTTTGAAGGGGAATTTTAAATATGTCAAAATGCACTTTTTCCTTCAAGAAAAGCAACCTGTGCTGCCTTCAACTTACTGGTAGAAAAGTTATCTTTTGACATTCAGCCGTTTCAAACTTAAGGACAAAGTTTAAAGAGTGACTTTGTGTTTAAGTGACCACAACAGCACTACAGGCTATGAAGAGGGTAGCTCCTACCTACCTAGATTTCATACAGTGCTCCCAGGAATTTCATATCCTCACTATGAGAATCACAACTGACAAAACTAAAATGTTTAGGAGACAAGTACACACAGTAGTCTCACAGATCTTCACTGGAGTTTCTTTTCAGAAAATACCTAGCAGCTGTTTGAACTGTGAGGGCATGTTATTTGATAAAAGGCACCATTTGGCAAATTAAGAATGGTTTGTGGCAAGTCAAATTTAAGCTGTAACTTCTTGTTTGAATATTTTCTACAATACAAAAAATATAGTATGTTGTGTAATACCAGTCTTCTATTTATATAACCCAAGTCCCCTACCTGGTCAGGATTGTGTTCCAGCGGACAGTTATCACACTGATCTCCAACACCATCCAAGTCTGTATCTCTCTGGTCTACATTGTAGACATATTGGCAGTTGTCCCTTTCATTAAGGACCCCTGCAAAATTAAGGAGAGTTCATGAATGAAAATCAGGCATCTAAATGCTGCAGAAGACTATATAAAGCCACCACACGCTTCTTGATATGTTTCTGAAAGCATTTTGAGCAGCATTTGAAAGCTTTAAAACTTGACTCATCACTAGCTCTGCCACACACTTCTGTTTCTACTGCTTGCGAGAGTAGAGCTAGAGTTCAACTGTACCGAAATCTGTATATTTCAAATCAAATTTCCATTAGCTATAACTGTTACTTCAGTAGTCTTTACGTCCTGGAACCACCAGAGGAGAACTTTTGTGTGTTCAGGGATGAAATTCCGGTAGTCAGTGGTACTTTGGGTACATCTGATCAATCTGTGACTAGAAAACCATCTAAAGTAGTGATTAGAGGCCACCTACCATCTCCATCAATATCCACTGCACATGCATCTCCTTCTCCATTGTTGTCAGTGTCAGTTTGATCAGGGTTGTGATTGTAGGGGCAATTATCACAGCGGTCACCAACATCATCCCTGTCATAGTCATACTGCTGTGGGTTGTAGATGAATGGACAGTTGTCCTGCAAGAGTGAGGGGAAAAAAGTCAAGCTTGGAAAAAAGTCAAGCTTCAAAAAGAGTCAAACTAAAGCTTTAACCAGATTCTGCTTACGCTTGTACTTAAATGAAAAGGCAGGGAAACAGTTAAAACTGGAGTGCTTCAATCTCAAAACACCCTGTTGCTTGCAGGAGTGTGGGAATGGCTGAATAAAAATGAAGTTTCACTTCCAAAGCTCAACCATCTGCAGAAAGTTTGTCTGCATAGTTACACATATCTAAAGGTTTCTAGGATAGCTGTCAGTGCCAGCAATTTCCTATGGTCCTCAAGATTAAGGTCAGAAGATAGACCCCAGCCTTAGGAAGGGGAATGGGAGAGCTACATTCTCAAAGGCTGTTCTTTTGTGTTGTCTTACCCGGTCATCAGGAATACCATCGTCGTCATCATCATTGTCACAGGCATCACCGATCCCATCCTTATCATAGTCTTCCTGCCCAGAGTTGGGCAGATTAGGGCAGTTATCCTAGAAAGGAGAAAGTACATAGATGCGTTTACTCCTGGCATGATTACAATAGGGATTTTAGCAGGTAAGATCTAATCATTAGGCAAAATCATAATACCTCAATC
Source organism: Morus bassanus (assembly GCA_031468815.1). Taxonomy (NCBI): domain Eukaryota; kingdom Metazoa; phylum Chordata; class Aves; order Suliformes; family Sulidae; genus Morus; species Morus bassanus. Next base: position 37,209,607 of record CM062572.1, on the reverse strand, counting down.
AGGTAGGTGTTATCTTACTGCAATTCTCTCAATTTTAGCTAGTCATTACTATGAGGATAATTCTTAGAAAGCCATAGCTCAAATCATTTTTAAAACAAAGATTTGGCTGCTTTTGAGTATCTTACCCTCTTTTTCTTCCCCTGCAGATAGATATCTGTCAGAGCAAAGCTGGTATAGGTATAATCTAGAGTCTTCCTAGAACATTTTTAACAAACATTTATAATTGTGTCAGGCTTCATTTTTTCCCCCCTGTATTGCAGGAATGTCTAAAGCAACAGCAAGAGCATCCTAGCAATGCCTTGACATTGGTATTCCTACACAGAGGGGTATTTTACTAGTTTTTTTTCCCCCCCAGAGAGGATAGTTTAATAGCTCTACCTAGATAGAGACTTGCTTTATACCTCAAACCTAACATATTTTGTATATTTCTCAGATAGACAGGCTGTTACAACAGTAGATGGGAAAACAGGATAAACTTACTTTTTTACAGTGGTAAGTGGCATTGGCAACACAAACAAGGTTCTCATTTGGCCATCCATCCAAGTCAGTATCTTCTCCACAGATTATGCCATTGCCAGCATAGCCTGGTTTACATTCACAGCGATACATGGGGTCACTAAAGTGGCCAAGGTAATTGCATTTGGCATTCTTGTTGCAGTCATGTGTTCCATCTGTGCATGGATTACGTGGCTTGCAGACCTGGAAGACCACACAGAAATTAAATCCACTGGAAACATCTTTTTATCCCTCATTTTTCCCCAGAGATTCAAATAAAACATGGGAAATAGATGCTTGTTTTGATCAGAGATCCTTCAATCAGAAAAAAGCCTCATATGTTACTTTCTTCCACTCCCCAGCTCCAGTACCAGTCTTAGCACTAATTATTATTTTTCTTGTTCAAGTCTTATTTATTTTCAAATGGAATCAAGCACTAAAATATCTAAGGCACATATTGTTGGATCATAAATAAATACTGATTAAATTACTCTCCTAAAATTAGATACAGCATCTGAACCCTCCATGGCTGAGAAGGACAGTGATTTTTAAAACTCATTTTGAACTCCAGTAGAAACTGCTTAATGCTCCTCCTGTTCTGAATCAGAGGATGATGTTTTATTAAATGTACCAAGCCCTTCTTCCCCAAAATGCATAGATGCTTTCCGTTGTTTAGAGACTTTGTGAGATTTCATAACCCAGAACAGTTCTCAAGTTGACAATACCTGTTTGTTAGCCATGGCATCCTCAACACTGCGACCAAATGGCTGTGAACCAGTGAAGCGTGGTGGACATGGCAGACAGTTGTACCCAGGTTCAGTATTCTCACACCTGTGCACTCCGTTGAAGACAAAGCAGGCATCTTGAACCTCTTTGCACTGAAATACAAGTTTGAGATGGAGAAGAACTGTTAGGTGTTGTAAAACACCGGGATTTTATTCTCCCTTCCCATTTTCTTTCACTCCCTTTCAAAGAGCAAACTCTAGTCTTCTTACCTCATCAATATCTTGGCAGTGAACACCATCACCATGGTAGCCAGCAGGACAGGCACCACACTTCCAGGAACCATCAGGGGAGCTGGTACATGTAGTCCCCGCAAAGCAGGGATTAGATAGGCACCCATCTGAGAAACAAACCAGAAAGTGTTAAGACAAGGGACACTTACCATGGTGCTACAGTACTGTATTTGGCCAATATGCTGGTTTAATATTCTAGCACTTGTGTTTTACAGACTTATGTCAAATTTTTTTAGTCAGTATTTTCAACCTCCAGATGTTTGTGGGAAGGTGAATACTCACCAATTGGACAGTCTTGTTTGTTGCAGACCTGAGTCCCTCTGGCTTCACCTACGCAAGTCTTCCCACCATACTGCGGCTCAGGATTATTGCAGAGACGGCTACGTTTTTGAAGTCCTCCTCCACATGTCACTGTGCAAGCATCCCATGGAGACCACGGTCCCCAGTTGCCATTAACTAAAGGGAGATAGAAGTTAGAAGACATGTATAGCTTTAAATTCAGTGGTACAACTAGTTTCTACCTGACTAAGGACTTTTGTAGTAAGACCACTTCAGACATTGTTCAGACATAACTGACAGAACTAATGGACTCCATGGAAGAGCCATGGAAGACAGTTTAGTTTCGTCTAAAACTAACCCGTGATGTTTTACCTAGCCCACCTCTAAGTTTAAAGAGAGTAGATTACTAGAACTAGACTGCATAGCAACTACTCAGGAAGTTCACTGTTTAAGCTACCAAATAGTAGTTACCACCTGGACATACTTACTTGGGCAAGGATCTTTCTGACAGGATTTGTTTTCTCTTGCCTCACCCTCACAAGGTTTGCCATTCAGCTGTGGTACTGGAGAGTTGCAGAGACGAATTCTAGTGATGATGCCCGTGCCGCAAGTGACAGAACATGATGACCATGGTGACCAGTGACTCCAGCCACCATCCTGTTTAACTACAAGATAGAGATGTCTATTAATAGAGTTTCTGAAAAACAGACTCCAGCTGCACAGCACCTAGGACACAGCCAGTACCAGAACTGTACCAAAGACTCCATTTATATTGGATAGCCTCAGCACCATCACAGATCAAGTTGGTTTGTCACTAGAGAAGTTGCATACCTAAACCAGCCTCAAATTTTGTCCTGGGAGCAGTGCCCAAACATGCTTATTTACTGTCTGCACTGTCTGCTCCCCTTTACCTGATTAAAGTCCTTAAAGCTAGAAGCTAATGGTCCCTCCCAGTGACAGAGCTACATGGTAATCTTTGCTGTTAACATTAAGCCAATAAAAGTGGCCTGTGTTTTATTATCAGTGTGAGTATATTAGGTACTTACATCTCTTATCGCACTCCTGAAGGTGGCAAGTTCGAGTCTGTACAGAAGACCCTTCACAGCGGTTATTAAGACTGTCACAGGATCTCCCTCTCTGCTGAATCCCATTCCCACAGGTCACAGAACATGAAGTCCATTCAGACCAAGGAGACCATCCATCATCTGCGTAGTCACTAGCTGCAGAGGGATACAGCTCTGTTACAACTCTCAAGAAGACTCCAGCTATGTGGGTTTTTTAATAGTCTTTTCTCCCACCCCTTTCTCCACAAAAAAGGACACAACTCTCCTCAGAAGCCACATGCATCTTCCTTTCTTGTACAAGATAAAAGCCATGAACTCAAATGTTTCAGTGCTCACATGCATCACCTAAGCAATTAATCTCAAAAAGGCATCAGGCTAACCTTACTCCAGTGGTGCAAGGTTATATCCAGTTGTGGTATACTTTAGAGCAGCATGTGTCTAGCTAGATGAAGCCAACTACGACAGAAGTGTGAAGGTGTTAGGTACTTACGCCAACATCGGGGGCAGCACTCCCCATCAGGCACAGTGGCATTGGAACAAGGCATGAGAGGACAGGACACTTTCCGGCATATAGTGGCAGAGTTCTATGAAGAATTGTGAGAAATGCAATAAGCAAGTGGAATATAAACAATGTCTGGAGTCTGGTTAAATGATAAAGAGATCTTTTCTGCAGCACTTAAAGAACAAATACCACACCTAAAGCAGAGACCCTTGCATTTAGAGCTAATACAACCTAAGGGTAGTCCCAGATACTTTTAGTCAAATTTCATCTCATTCCCATTCTCACCTGTTATTTTTCAGTCAAGAACAGAAGTATTTTGGTTTTGCAGGAGTTGATCAAGAGTAGCTACCAGATGCTGGCCAGAGTAAAAGACTACCACGTGATGCCCAAAGTATAAGGCCAGACTTCAAGGGAACGAAACAAGAATGAGAAGCCAACTTTCTTTTCAGTTAATATGGATTTAAGCTGATTATATGGTAAAGATAAAATGAGTTTAGTGGACTCTGCTCAAGAGCCATAAAATTTAACTTATACTTAGAGGTCTTTGATCTTTAAGCCAAGCAGGCAGGCTAAGAACACCCACCTCCAACCTCAATGAGGGCTAAAGGGCAGCCTGTAGTTTTGCTTCTTGAAGGTAGCAGCTTGGTCAGAAGAATGCTCTCATGACTGCTATTTTTAATCTCCCCAAGCAAATGACTACATTAAGGCAATTACAGCTAACATTGAGTAAGAGGGTTGGTAGGAAAGAGGCAAATGCAGAAGTCACAGCATCATTTGCTGACTACAAGACAAAAGATGTAGAGACCTATAGAAGCAGACGCAGAACTTGGTGAGATGCCTTGGGTTGCACATGTACAAATACTCAGCCTTTAGTTTCTAAACAGCAGCAGCCTAGTTAAGCCACTCTTTGGTAGACTGGTACTCCAAGATACTTTTGCTAAGGTATACATACAGTTAAAGGGAACAAGCAAAGACTTTCTCTAAACTCTAAAACTGTACGTTTTGGTGTACTTTTACAACATTCCACAGAAGTGGAACACAAAGCATAAATATCTTGCCAGGTGATCCTGGGATTTAAACAGCTAAACTGAAATCTGGAAGGGATTGCTGTTCTATTAGTCTGTAACAGCTAATAGGACACAGCTAGAAGCATTTGTTAAATAAAGAAAAAAACGCTAGGTTTGTCAAGAGCCCTTACTGAGTACTAGAATGTCTTCTCCTACCGAGCCAGCAGGAGGTTCAGTGAGGGCAGGTGGATCTAAAGTATTTCAGGGAGCAAAGCTGATAGTACTATAAGCTTGTTCTATTGATGCTGACTTTTAGTTTACTCATTGACTTGTGTAAAGAATACAGGTGTTCCCCAAATTAAGGGGCTAGAAGTGTGTTAACAGCAGTATCAGAGTGATGTTTTGTATAATTTTCTAAAATACTTCCATTGTAACACTATATGAAAGCTTCCTTTGTAACAGATCACGTAGGATGAAATAGACTGAGTAATTCTGGCTACTGTAGTATACCCACTTCTGTGTAGGATTCACTCTTTCTAACAAAGAATGTCATTTAGAAATATCTGTTAATTTCAACTCATGAATTTATATATAGAGGATTTATGAATGTGAAGAATCTTACCTGGCAGGTACATTCAGTGCAGCTGTCAATAGTCCACTCTTCTTTATTTTTGTGCAAGATTCCATTATGAATGCACACTCCAGGAGTGATCTGGACCACTTTGGCAATGAGTTCGTTTTCTTCAGTCTTGTGGGGGAGGCAGGGGAGAGAAGCAGAAAGAAGATATTTAGAAGTTAATATAGAAAACACACTTTTCCACAGAAGGCAGGCATAGAGTAAAGTTATTACTGTTTATCCAGGCTCTCAAATGACAGGTTATATTTCATCCACTAAGTGCCAGTTAATGAAAGGTACCATGAATTTAACCAACACTCACCACTTTGCGAACTCTGTCTTGAAGTGTTGTAACCATGGACCGGAGCCCTTGCAGTTCCACAAACATATTTGTTAGTTCATCACAGGAAAAACCACAGACTGCTTGGATGTCCTTTGTTTTATGGCCAATGTAATTAGTGCGGATAGCTGGGCTGGAGCCATTGATGGGGTTGTCCAAAGTAATGATTGCACTAGTGGCTAAGAGAAAAAAAAACACACATAAAGTGAATGTGTTTTTTACCATGTGCATTTATCATTCCAGAGTAACACCTGCTAAACAGCTGCCACCAGATTCATTAGGGTGCCTGCAGAAATATAATCTTATTTCTTATGCAACATGGATTTGCATGTCAGCATAGTTCTGAGTTCTGTTTCAACTTGTCTTTCTAATGTAATGAGGAATCTTATTTTTAATAGGTCATTGGATTCAGAAGATTGCAAACTTACAGCTGGAGCAGCCTTTGTTCCTCAGGATAGTTTCCAGAGTTGTTCCAAACACAAACCGCACATTCTGCAGCAGTCCCTGTGGACGGAAGAAGAATTACAGCTACTTGCAGCAACTGCAAGGGAGAGAAGTACAACATGCATGGAGAGAGCGTGTAGGCACTTAAGGTCATGTAAGATCATTAAGAGTAATTTCATGACAGACCGATGGCAAAGTGAAACATGCTGCTTCATTCTCCTTAAAGATAAAAAGCCCTGCTTCCCAACATTCTCATCCTTGACCACAAGGACCTGGCAACTCTCCAGGCAGAAAGGAAAAAAACCCATGAATTTTAGAATCTCGTATAAGCAGCTGAGCAATGAAGCTACAACTACCTGGTTGGAAGCTTCAGTGCCTTCTTACTGCTGCAAAAGTTCTATCCCTGCAAATCTAATGCTTCACCCTTCAAACTCCATTATTAAAGTTTAGTGGGTTGAGGGGTGGTCTATATCAGATGTACACAAACTAGTCAGTGGCAGAACCCTTTCTCCATATTACCCATGTCTTTGTAGTGATTTAGGCTGGTCGAGTAGCTAACGCAGCTTCAAGGCAGATGACTGAAAAATACTAGGCAAAAACGTAAGTGAAGGTCTTACCTGGAAATTGTCATTGACTCCCCCTTTGGCAACACGGAGCCTGGCACTGCTGGCCAGGTCCCTAGTGAAGATGTTCTGGATGGGGATGTCTAGTTCAGCATTCTCCATTTTCTCACACCCCACATAGAGCTGAGCCCGATCCTCCTGCACAAACAGGGTGATATTCTTCCAGTGTCCTGTAGCTAGCAAGGCATCCTCTACTGACACTAACTGCTGCTTGCCATCACCAGAAAGGCTCAGGTCCAGGGTGCCTGCCTTGCCGTTTGATACTAAACTGAAGACATGACCAGAGCCATCTTTCTGTTCCACAGACAGCAGCGTGCCTCTACTCTTCTTGGCTTGCCGGAGAGTGGCCAGGAGGATGAAGCCCTTCTCAGCGTGGATGGCATCTAATAAGTCTTGGAATTTGGAGTCAGGGACAGCAGGGATGCGACTGGCATCTTCAATGCGGTAAGCAGGGCTGGAGGATTCTGGTCCCTTCACCAGGTGCACCCCAGGTGCCCGACGTCCAGCTCCCTTCCGAATGAAGCCGATGAGTTCAAAGATATCAAAGACACTGTTATCATCACTCCTGGACTCTGCAGAGAGATTCGAACAAGCATCATGAGCAAGGGACAAGAAGAGTCTGAGTAGGTGCATATCTCCCAGGATTGCTTAACATACTGGCTCGTGGTGCATGTCATGCAAGGTACAGCGCGGTCACATCAGAGCACAGACAGTGGCTCTGATGGTACAGCAGTCCCACCAGGAGCTGCCCTGCAGTAGTACATGTGCATTCTTGTGCGGGAGCCAGTCAGCACAGGAATGCCAGGTACCTGCTGACTGACACACAAAGGTAGCAGCCACTCATTAGACTCTAGCAGAGGAGAAATGGACAGCAGAAGCCCAGAGTGCAACATTCCTATGCTAGGATACAGTAAAGTGAGCTCGCTTAGTCCAGCTAGGTGACAGAAAGCACGGTGGCAGCTTCTCTGTAGCACCATGAGGGCAGCCTATGGCCCCATTCCTTCTTCAGCCACTTCCTACATCATGTTCCTCCTTTCCTCTGCCCAACACAGAGGTGGACAAGCTATGCACTCAAGTCCTGGAGACTCTGCATCTCTAGTTCTGAAGGTTACACAAATTCCACACCAGAGAAAGTTTCCTGCTCAGGGTAAAAAGTTTTTGTTCATCAAAAGCTTTGGAGCTCTTCACCACCGAGCACGATTTCAGCTGCTTACGCAGACATCAAGAAGGGGTTTTGCTGCCTTTTTTTTTTTTTATTATTTTATCCCCCTACGCTTCCCCGACTGCTCCGAGCCCCAGCACAGAGCCGGTCTTACCTGCCGTGCGCTTGGCCTCCGAGACGCCGAGCAAGAGGAGGAGGAAGAGAACGGCCGTTGGCCCCATGGCAAAGGTCTGTCTCTGCACCAGCCTGGGGACAGGCACAAGGGAGGAAAGTCACGGCGCTGCCGTCGCACCCAGGACCTGCCGCCCGGCGCCGGCCCCGGCGGCTCCCGAGGCCCCCCCCGGGGCGGGGGTACGGCGGGCAGCGGGGACGGGGCAGGTGCCCGCCGCCGCCCGGGGGGCCGGCGAGCGCGGCGGGAGCCGCTTCAGCACTTACCTGCGGGGAGAGCGATCCGGGCGGGCAGCGCCGGCCTCCCGCTCCTCCGGGCGCCGGCGACTAATATCCTCGGGCAGCCCCGGGCTGTCCCGCGAGGGAAGGAGGGGGCGAGGGACGGCGACCGGCGCGGCGGGTCCCGGGCAGTGGCGGCGGGCGGCGGCGGCGGCGGCGCTGCCGGGGCACTGCGGGCGGCGGGCGCCGCGCGCGCCTTTAAAGGGCGGCTCGCATTCCTCGGGGCGCGGCGGGCCAATCAGCGGCGGCGGGGCAGGAAGCGGGAGGCGGGCGCCGGGCGGCTCCGCGGCCAGGGACGGCTTTCCTCAGGGGCCGGCCGCGGGGCGGGGACGGGCCCGCCGCCGCCGCCGCCGCCGCCGCCGCCGCCGCCGGCCGGGGGAGCGGGCGGCCGCCGGGCCCCTCCTGCCGCGCCCGCCCGCGCCACGTGGGGGCGCCCCGCGAGCTCGTACGGCGCTCGGCCTCCGGGGCCCCGCGGCGGGCGCGACGCCGGCGGCTCCCTGTCGCCTTCCCCGCCGGCAGCGGGGGCCGCGGCGAGGCCGTCGGGGGGCCCCTCGTCCCCCGAGCGTGCGGGCGAACCGCCCCCGCAGCGCTTCCCCGCCGCCCCGCGCCCGTCCCGCCGCCCGCCCGGCGCCCCGGCCCTGCCCGCCGGCCCCGCGGCTCGGCCCGGCGCGGAGGGATGAGGGCGTGCCGGCCGGGCCGTGCCGCCGCACCCCCGCGTACCGCCGGCGGGCGCCCCGGAGGAGCGCGTCCGGGGCCGCAGCCCGCCGCAGGTGCCTGCCGGCGGGGACGGGGAGCTGTGCCCCAGCCGCCACCTCCGGCTGCCTCGCGTCGCTTAACGGAAGCGAGCTTCCCTTAATTAACATAATTCGCTTAATTAAAAGCTTCTCTTCCTGCCCGGTGGTCGCGATACCGAGCGCGCGGGACACCGGGTCCACGAAAGGGGGAGTCGTGTAAAACCCTCGTTAGCTCTTTCTGTGCACCCTCGGAAGGGGCGCGGGCCGGGCCCGGGCGGGCAGAGAGGGGAGCGATGGCCGGGGAGGAGGGCAGGCTGGGGGAGCAGCGGGGAGCCCCGCTTCCCCTCGGCACCCGAGCAGGGCGCGTGGGGGTGGCCCTCGGTTAGCGACTTCGCTAAAGGAATGAAATGGCTAACGCTGTACTGCGGCTGAGAATCACCCGTAGCGGCTTTGTTTAATGATCAAAATGACTAACGCTACCTCAGCCAGGAATTTCCCAGGTAATCCAGATGCCAGGTAAGAGGAAAGCTTTTACGGGTTAAAAAGGCAGGTTCTCTACGTCGTGTCATATTCTGTATGACCAAAAGTGACTTGAGTGTGTGAAACGGCTTTGAAGTAATCGAATTCCAAAAATGGTTAATTCCTCTGCATTCCACGGCCTTTGTATGCTTGGCATGTGCTCCTGTGGAAAGCTCAGTGTCAGTGAACGAGGAGGATCTCATCAGGCGATTGCGTGTGCGGTGAGGGAAAATTGGAGTGAGCTTGGCAACCGGGAGCAGTGACTGAGCTGGCCTCTAAACTGAACTGTGTAAAACGCACCAGGCGATCAAACTGGCTAATGTATGAGGAGGCATTACTGCTCTACGATTATCCCAGGAAATGCCTTGGGAAATTCTTGACCCAAAGAATAAGATAGCTGCAGAATTGTGTATATTAGGGTAAAGCCAAAATGACTGTCTGCCCTTTGAACTTAAGAGATAGAGTATACCATCTGAAGTAGGCCTCTTTATTGTATGATGATTCATAGAAGACAAACCTCGAGTATCTCAAGACAAAAAACTGAGAGAGAAGAGAGATGGTGGTGATGATGAGAGCCCCGCCAGGGAAGAAAAAATCACCGAGAGAGGGAGCAAGAAAGAGATACTGACTGCTTCTACCTGGACAGGTTTAACTGACGGGCAGTTGTAATTCTTAGTGGTCAGCTCACTAAGCTCTTTATGTACCAGTGAGGTTCTCTGATGGATTGTCTCAGGGAAGCCAAAGGGGCTGCTGCTCATGTGAGCTTGTGTGCTGGAGCCTGGGCGTTATGATCAAGCTTTTCTTCATGTGGCAGTAAGTCAAGCCAAGGTTACATTTGAAAGGCAGTGAGAGAACCTCAAAACTGTTTTTACAATAAGCGAGGTCACTGAAGCTGGCAACCAGGAACCGTCCACTTCAAAATGAAAAATAATGACCAAAATTTATCTCTTACTTCGTCCAAAGGTGTGTGGATGAATCTGTAATCTTTTGTCAGAATACTCCCGCTTGATGGGTATTGTGAGATTTGTAATTTGGACCCGTATTTAAATTTTAAGGAATGCCCTTAGAACATGAATTCAACTTTGAACTATCTGATTATACCAGAAAAAAAAAAAATCTGACCCATAATTTCAGCATGTCCTGCGCTTCTAGGTTCAAATTCTTATCACAGTGTGTAAACCTAGCTTTATCGACGTTTGTGGAGCTAATACCAGTTTACACCCTTACTGCCAGAAGTTGACACTGAACTCTGCTCTAGTAGGCAAGAGATGACTGACTTGTTGAAACACTTTTAGTGGAACTTACCTGTTGTCATTTGGATGTGTTCAAGAATGCGAGCTCTGTTAACACTGGTAGTCAGGTCTTGGGAGCACATGGATGTTTTATGTGATTAATCTGTCGTTCACACTCTTGCCGTGAATCCTGGAGTCACATCCTTTTCCTTACTTTCTCTTGAGTTTGGGGTCCTTTTATATTTTCATTGACTATTCATTGCAGAATATATTTACAAGTCCAAAGCTTCTTAGCCTTGCTTCATTTGAGACTGTAAAGAAAAGTAGTTGGAAAAGAGTAACGGATATATGTAAGTATTTGGGAGAACATTCGTAATGGTTTCACTTCTGTGAGTGTAAATGTGGTCTCACTCCATTATAGTCATTGGCTCAAACTTAGTTAATATGTTCATGATGTCCTCAAAATTTGAATAATTAATTTCTATTGCAGTACCATTAATTTAATTGGTGAGATATGCAGAAATATTTTGGACTCTTGCAGTTATTGTACACAGAATAATTTTGCTTACTGCATAAAGCCTTCAGTGAAAAATGTCAGAGCTTTTTACAAGCTCTTTATTGACTTGACGAACACATTAATTCTCAGTGGAAAGGGTGGGACCGAAGTATTGATAAGAGTATGGTTTCTGAAGTGCCGATGTTGGAAACAAAAACTGAGGAAGTGTAGAGCTGGATCCTCAACCTGTCTGAACTCTGTAATAAGTCGCATTTCATGCTAATTGAGATTATTTTGCTCCCTTCTTGCAGTCAGTATCCTCCTTCTCAGCAGAAAGCTGAAGACCAAAGTGAATGCCATACCATATCATACATCAGAGTGTTTCATGTCCATAAGCATAATGGTAAGGTACAAGAAAGAATAGTAGATCCACTATGATAATAATATGCAAATTTAAAAAAAAGAATCAATCAGTGTGGTTTCAAGTATGGTTTGATTCTAGGGCAAACCACAAAGAACTACAAAGTTGCTATAATAGCAGTGAACTTTTCTTTAGATAAGACCTGTCTAGAATCTCTTTATAATGTTATCCCCTAGCACACAGAAAGAGATTTTTTTTTTGTTTAAAGTTACATAAATAGAAAAAGTAATCATAACAACTTATGCTGAAACTGTAATTTAGGAGTAATAGGACAGACAATGTACGTTGGAATGATGCTACTGAAATGCATGGTATTAAAACACCTCACGAGTTTATCTGATATGGTCTAGTCACATAGAAGGAAAGCTTTAAAAGTGTACACTATACCCTTTTATAAAGGTATATAGTATATGAATATAAATGTATAAATATATCAACTTCATAGCACAGTACTGAAGATACAGAGAGTTGGGTTGTTTATTATTATTATTATCATTTTGCAATTTAGCGAAGATCTAAAGAGTTTTTATGATGCACAAAATTCTTTTGGCTTGTTTTTGGTGGAATTCATTTTGCCGACCATCTGAAAGATAGACTTTTAGTCCAGGTTTGCTGCTTAGGTCCTTCCTCTGTTAAACAGAGTCTTCAGAAGATCTATTTTATTTTAGGATTATATGAGTCCCCTCCTAGAGGTGCTCTGTGTTTCCTAAAGAAACAGCCAACTAGTTTTGTTTTGAGATTTGAATGCAGGGCATAACCCTTCCCCGCCAGGGTGGAATCCAGGACATCGTTGTTTGGCAAATCTGTGTCATGTCTGTGAAAGAGTCACTCTACGTAAATCACAGTTAAAAAAAAAAATATGTTGGTGCATATGTGCGTGACAAGGATACCCTGCTTACCAGTGTTCTTTCTTTGCAGGCATATTCCCTGTGCAAACCACGGCTGTAAGCTGCCTCCATACACAGATCAGACTGGATATTTTTTTGTCTTTGAAGTTCTTGCATCAAATGCAGACCTGCTGCCATATCAAAAAATGTATGGGAAATGGCAGTGTCTGATTAATGGTTAGCTAGCTTATTGAGCTGAGCCTTAACCCCTTCATAAGCATAGATATTTGTAGCTGAATTTCTTTGGAATTACAATGGGTGTGCAGCACAGTTGTTTACTATTAGTCAGATTTTGGGGTTGGCAAAAGGTACTCCAGTTTGATGAGAAGAATATGCTTTAAAGGAATTAACTGCAGGGATAGGATTTTCATGCAGGAGTTGCATACAGTTTTATACTACTGTAATACCAGAGGAAAAGTGAAGTAATTCAATAATTTTTAAGCCTTTTTTCTCTAGAAGGAAAAAGCATTTCTTTTTAAGAGATAGTTAGATTTGCAGTATGAAGCAAAAAATAACCCCCCTCTCCATTCCTGAAACTAAGAATGTTTACTGTACTTCAAAGTTCAAGTGGGTTTCCTTTGTCTATGAAGGAATAAAGAGGAAAAACCCTAGTATTCCCTATCAAAAGGCTTTTTCATGTACTTACTTTGTCAGCAGTGGATCAAAGGTAACCTTAGATATAGGCACCTAGTCTCTGCCTCGGTGAAGTATTTCTAGTCAGTGAATCATTAGAGCTTGTATTCAAACTCAAGGGTACGGTAGAGTTTCCTTGGTTTTCATTAGAATTCAGAGCATACTTGTGGACATGTGTTTTCAGATGTTTTACTCAGCAGAGGTGATCATAAGTACATATGTTTGTACATTTATATACTGGGACCTTTGATCCCATGAAGTGAATGAAAGCTGCTCGTTTGCATCCGTTAGCATTCTGCGTCCTAGTGTGTTTTTGTGTGTTGCAAACAAGCAGCTGCGGGGCTTTTATTCCTCTCAGGATAATCACAGAAGAAGTAAAAAAGAGGTTTAAGTTTATGTTCACCTATCAAACAGAGCATCTCTTGTCTTCAGCATTAACTTCATATTACACAATCAGGCAAGACTCGATTATACACAAGACAGAACATATACATTTTACCACAACATGAAACCACATTTGAACAAAATGCCCTGTCATTTACAAACCTTTACTCTGTTCTTTTCTTCTTTTAATTAGGCAGAAGCAATCAATTATTCACAGGTCCAATAGAGCACTTTTAATAATGCCATTACTTCATATTGCATAATATCTTTCGAGCATCGGGGAAAAAGGCATTGAAAGATCTGTGCAATACATAGCTGGGTGTTGCTGGCAGTCATGTGGTAGAGAAAGTGAATAACATGTATATTAAAAAAGGACTGTGCTGCCCTTTACACAACTTGAAAGACATGCCTTTAAAATAACTAAGAGAAGTGATGGATAAGCAGTAATGTGCTCCTGAGAAGGAAGATCAACTTTGTGCTAGGAAGTGATGGGCCTGGGAGTTTCTTAAAGGCCAATTGCTTAAAATGTAGTGTAGAAGGGACTGAAATACAAAATAAAAAGCCTGTTTTGAAATTTCCAAAGAGGACTTCCATGTTATCTCCATGTTATCACAACATAGGTAGCTGTCTGCTTTTTTCTACTTCTACGAAAACTGATAGAGCATCGTATATTACAGTTTAACTGTGTTATGAACTTGGTCTAGATTAACAAGATAAAGCAAATGCTGAACTTCACTGTTGAGCTGCAAAATAAAAAGTACTGGCATTTAGTCATTCCCTTGTTCTGCACAAGTATCTGCAGCAGTTTGACACAGCAGCTGCTGCACAAAATGCGCATACAGAGTAACAGTAGAGACTAGGAAGAACACAGACTGGGAGAGATTCTGTTTCATGTAGAGGAAGGAGACTGAATAACAGAATTGCCTGGTATAGTTATTTGCAGGCTTTTATTACAAACGATGCCTTGAGGGCAAGGAAGTGAGACGTCTTGCCAAGAGATTATTTTGAGCAAATAAAATGATCTATGAAGTTTATGACTAAGAATCCCTGACTTGCCCCAGTTGAAACTCCCATGCAGACTGCTACTTAACAGAACTGCAAGCTGAATGATGTACATACATGAGATGAAAAGTGCATGGACAATATGGGCACATTTCTTGCAATTTCAGATTGTGTCTAACCTTTTCTTTATCCCAGAGGTCATAACAGCAGTGTTGAATCCTGCAAAGCCTTTCTCATTCCTGTAATTTTTCTATACATCATTAGCCCCGTTGACTTGCTTATATGAATAAGGACTACTGGCGTGAATAAAATTCTTCAGGATCAGGTTCTTACACTCCTTTATTAGAAGTGCAGCCTGCTGTGACTCATGCCTTCTAAATTCAAATCACATGTAGCATAATACCTATTGCAATTACAGTCATCTCCCAAATGGTGTCACATTAATTACTCTTGGGAATTGGGAGGAAATTCTGAGAAAGTTGTCCTTGCAGTTTGTTTGATACCATAGTGTTGCCTAGTTGCACGGCGTGGTAAGTTGCACGGTAGGGTAAGCTGTCCTGGAGAGAGTCATCCAGGAGATAAATAAGTGTGATATGTAGCACGTACCTCCCTCTCTCCCCTGAAAAAATAAAACTAATTTTTCCCACCATCCAGCCGCCTCTACATTCACTGAAACAAAACTGCTTAGAATATCTGAAATAGGACAATCTGGCAACTCCCAGTAACATTAGAGAAACCAAATCATTTGATCTTTAGTGAGGAGAACTTCTTATGGCCCTTTTGAGGCTAAAGGCTTGGTCTACAAAAAAGAACTAAAGCACAAGCACTGCTCTACAACAGTTCTGCCTAGGGACGCTTTCACTCAATATTAGATAAGTCCTCTAGGAAATGACTGTGAGACATTTGGGTCTTAAGTTCACAGCCTAGCATATTCTTTTATAGCCTCCCTTTGTTGGCAAGCACCTCAGTGTAATGAACACGGCAGTGGAAATAGTTGCTAGCACCTGATAACATAGACATCCAAATTACTTTATCTTTGATTTGAATGGAGTTAGTAGGGGTAGATATTTTTTGCCTAGTTTTGTAAGGAAATGAGACATTTGTGGTCACGCTCTATATCTGCTTGGGTATACCTGTGTAACAGCCTGCTCTCTCCCTCCCCACCTAATAACTTTAAATCTGTTTTCAGACACAGTCAAACACAAATTTGACAGAGGAGCAGAAGTCTTAAGGAAGTTTTAACAAGTCACATGAAAATTGGCAGCTGGGTAAAGAAAGACAGTCCAAATTACGCAGGTAAAGGTGTCAGTCAGCTGCTTCTGTGAACCAGTCAGCTGCCAGATGGCCAGTCAGCTGTTCCATTCATGCTTATTTGCAAGCACTCTTAACCAGCCCCAATGTTTGCTTCTTTATTCCCAGACAATATACAGATGAAGCAGGCAGGGAACTGAGGACTTAGAGTGGATAGATGAGGTTGTCAATATAGGTACTGGGGCTGTCAAATGGCACCTCAGAGCACAGGGAGCTAGGTGAGATGAGA
This sequence comes from Morus bassanus, assembly GCA_031468815.1. Lineage (NCBI taxonomy): Eukaryota > Metazoa > Chordata > Aves > Suliformes > Sulidae > Morus > Morus bassanus. The sequence goes on along the minus strand of CM062572.1, from coordinate 37,193,764 downwards.
AGATATGCAACATGGCGTACAAGTACAAAGGAACCCAAACCGCTACTTGTTTTTGTAAAAATTCTGTGTTGTAGACAATATTCTAGAATGATAGCAGCAATGTGAGGGAAAAGAATAGAAAAATGGGATTGAGATCTCAGATGACTGTCTGTCTAATCCAGTCTTCTACAATAAACCAGGCTCAAGTATAGCAAACCATCCCAAAGGGATAGTTGCCCAACCTGTTTTTGTAAACTTTTTGTTCAATAAAATTCCACAGCTTCCCCATGCAGTTTGCTTACACCTCTCTACTTGTAGAGGTGCTTTCATAATACAGTCTTCTTTATTGCAAATTGCTCTGATTTCTTCTTGTCCTTCCTTCAGTGAACATAGAGAGAGATTGGTTACTGTCCCCTTACAAGCAATCTTTCATGCATGAAAGCCTGCTATCATGTCTCCCCTCAGTCTTCTAGACTAAACAAACCCAGTTTCTCCAATCTCTCTTCATAGGTCATATTTTCTGAACCTCTTCTTCTCCACTTTGGACTTTATCCAGCTTTTTTTTTAGCTTTTTGAAAAGCATGGTAACCAAAAGTCTTATGCAATGCAATGTTCCAGCTGAAGCCTTAATAAGACTTAATGAACAAAAATAATTACTGTCTTATATATAGAATATTCCTGGTGGCATATGCTGGCATGACAGTGGTCTACTTTTTCTTTCCTTTAATTTTAGTTTTGCAACAGTGTCATATCATTAATCTGTATTCTGCCTGTAGTTTAATACAAGCCTCAAGTCCTGTCAGTGCCTTTTGTTGTCTTGCCGGTTGTGTTCACATTGTATTTGATTTCTTGTTCCTAAGTAGAGGACTTGGTCTTCACTGTGTTGAATTTCACTTTAGCTATTTTGCATACAAGACTGTTTATAGGGTAGAGCTCTTTGTATCTGAACATGGTTTTAGCCAACTTTGCCAAGGTAAGTGAAGACCAAGAATCTGATATACCTGCACAGAGCAAGCCAGGAAAGCTTATCTTCTGTTTGGAAATTATTATCAGTATTACAGCATTTGTTACAGAAGTATTCAAGAAAATTCTTTAAATATTTGGAGAGAGTTATATTAATTCAGTTGCAGGGGTGGAAATTAGAGGCATGAAGATTGTGACAGTAACATTTTCAAAAACAGCCAGTGCAAGTTTTGTGTTCCTGCAAAACAGCCTTAGATGTATCAGCCAAATGTAAGCAATTTGCTTCCTAAGAATAAGCCTGATTTCCTGCAGTGGTGAAGGCATCCAAACTTGAAGGCTATTTGGAAAATTTTGACCAAAGGAACCTATCTGAAAACATCAAGCCAAGGCTGAAATTGGAATGTAATTTCAGTGTCTGTATCTATGAGTACACACTATCTTATGTCTTGGCAAAAGGTCTGAAGTAAAACATACAGCCTTGCAACTATGCTTATTAACTCAGGCACGGCACTAACCGGCAGTGTCTCTATACCACAGCTGGTGCTTGTCTAGCTGGCTCAGTTTATGACTGGAGTTAACACAAGACTATCCCCATTGTCCATTTAGGCAAACACTGAATCTTTGTTTTCAGTCTTACCTTCAACGGGTAGATGAAGCGCTGTACTGCCTCACACTGGCAGCCTAACATTTTTCACAAGTGCTAAATGTCAAGATTTGAGAATACCAACTGCAGTTTTCTCTTAGCAGCTTTTACCTACCTGAAGTTTCCCTGTGCAGAGTGGTGCTAAATGTACTGATTAAAAGAGCTGATTCATCAACACAGAGGTACTCCTATAGATTGCTAACTGTTGCATGCATACGTGCACATCCAGTATCCTTGCTCACGTTCTCAGGCATGTACAGATTTAAAAGGCATCGCTCTTCACCCAAAGTGCATATCCCTTTTGGACAATTTCAAATTTATCTTTCTGCTTTTCTCTCTTGTCACTGAATTCACTTATTGAGAAACAACTGTAGGCACTGTGTGAATTCCAGTACACGTGTTTTCCTCTTACAGCCCTTCCTATAAACATACTCCATATGCGAAGAGCCCTAACAAAACCAAATGCTGGCTTTGTGGCTGTGAACAACTTTTTTTGCCATGCTAAAGAGAGAATATTATTTAACATACAGATGCAAGAAAACCAGAACTGCTAGAACATATTTCAGAACATGAACAATAGTCACAAGCCAGGGATAAAGTACAGCCTCCAATTCACTTGCAGAAACATAAGCAGGTAAAGTATATATATATTGCATTTAATAAAGTATATATCCTCAGGGAGAGATAAACAGAATATTTCTGCTTTTAGATAAAAATAGTCAAAAATTAAAATCAGGAACACATTTAGTTTCTGGGGTTAATAAATCTGCGTGTAGCTTTCCAGTTCATCATATGCTAGAAACCACCTCTCTATTGCTGAATAAATCAGTCTGTGTTGCTTTGTGTTTGACAAGAAGTTTATTTCTGAGCCAGTGATACTCCATACAAAATAGCCCCTCTACGAACAAGTAGGAAGTCATGTTCAATCAGAGCTTTCAGGAGGCAGAAACTAAAAAGGCAGTGGAACGTGTGATTGGCATGAAAAAGTAGTCATTCTCCTTTGCGCCTTCCTTTTTTCTCTGTTGGAAGATGTTATTTGAGGTCAGGTAGCCCATGTAGGCTGTAGGAAAAAAACCCCATAAATCCAAACCCCATCACCTATGATATGAAAGGCATGTTTGTGGAGAAATTCTCGGAGCAGCTTGGGTCTCTGAATTTTGGAAGCAGGCAAATAAATATATGAACTAAAACTGGAAACAGGGATTTCTGCACACCTTTTTGCACCCCAGCATGCATGACCATAAGGTTGTGAGAGAGGATTAGCTTTAACAAATTAGAATGTGATGGTAGTCAGATGTTGCTGTACCAGTTATGACCATGATTTTGGGACCTGACCCTGAATGCGCTAGCTGCTATTGACTACATCACGATCTGCATGTTTTTCGTGCATAGTGGATTGTCAGCAAAACACTCTTTTTCTTCTTTAATGACATCCTTATTAAGGGGAACAGATTGCTAGCCACATCTTATTCTGATGGAAAGGAAACATAAGAAGTTTTCTTCATTCAAAAAAGACATTCTGTGTCTTGAACTTCTTCATATATAAACAAGATACTGAGTATATTGATAGGTTAAAGAGGACCGGACCGTATAACTGAATACATACAACTGAAATGCAGAAAGTATGTATATAAAGGTTATGGGGTTTTTAATTGGCATGCCACTTGTAACCACAAAAGGGAAATTTTGACAGTATTTATAATGAGTGCATTGATACATTTATGGGGGGAATGCTAATTCATGTATGGTAATTCATCTGCTTTTAGAGCCTGTTGGCTTATTACTTTCTCCCTGTAAACGATGCTTTAAGAACACTAGCTTGTAGTAGTTTCACCATGCAAGGTTGTTAGCGACACCAAGAGTATATTAATTTATTTCCTTTTCATATTTAAAGCATTTTTATAATTGCAAAACTCCTCTTTAATTACCATTGTTATTTCTACAGTGGGAAGCTCACCCTGTTTTGGAATGTTGGTTTTGTACTTCATTCTTTGCCTTCCCAGCTTGTGTAATTCTGCCCAGGCAATTATTAAAATGTAAACTTGTCTAGCAGCAAAATGACCACAGAAGTTTCCAGTATAGAGTAACTCTAGAGTCAGGTAGGAGGTGAAAAATTTGAACTTGAGTGGGAAAAAGGAAGAGAAGAGAACATATATGGGAACATTTGGTGGGAGTACAAAGGATGAACAGCCTACGCATCTGGGCATTGCCATACACTTGCTTCGCCTGCTGTGTGGCAAGCCATATCAGTTTACCATACCTCAGATCACCCATCTCTTCAATGAGAACCATAGCACAAACAGTAGGGTAGTCATGAAATACATATAGCATATCAAAGACATGATGCTGTTATGAATTCAAAGCATTTGAAAAAATTATATCTCTGTCAAATAATACATCACTTTTACAGATTCCACCAGACTTCTATTTACCCATTTCAGTCAAAAGCCAGCAGGAAAAAGAGGGTAATGAGTTCTAACTAGTTGTAACTAGCTCTTTACAAAACTGCATTAAAAAGCAATGCTGTTGGCAGTGGAAGGGGTGAGAAGGCTTCAGCTGAGCTGCATTAGCAAAGTCTAAACCTTGTGCAGGTGTCTGGAGTGAGGCAAAGAGACATGGCCAAGAACTGGAGGCTCAGGGAGGTTTTTGGAGGCTGGGATAGGTGAAGATGACTCTCAGAGAGCAGGACTAGGTAGAAGAGAGCTGGGCCTTTTTTTAATTTCTATGTAAGCTCTTTTGTGCTTTGAAATGCTTTATATCTCTTGCACAAAAACCTTGCAAAAAGAAATACTTTTGATTAAGAATTTGAAAATAATGATGGACCTGCTGCTCTTTGCACGCTTCATATTTTTAAGGCAGAAATTAGTTGCTATCCTCGGTCCAGAATTTACCTGGTCTTTTTCAGGCTTCTGATTCTGCATCCTCTGCTCAGCATCTTGCCAGGGGCCATTTCAACAGTATAACCTAGCTCTAACTGCCTGGCTACTAACTGTGCCCCTCTTGGGGTATAGATTTTGGGGTATAGAGAGTTACCAATGAGGACAGGAATAGCAAGCTGTTACCAACAGCCTGGACTCTGATCCTGAATGACAGTCTGAATCACGCTTACAAGTGCTCTTTGTTATTGTCTCCTCCTTTCTGAGTGTTCATATAGGATGGGATGCTAAGAAAATCACAGGGAATGACACTGGAGTGTTAATCTGGTCCATTCATGCCTACAGTCATAGGCTCTATTTAATTTATCGAACCTATGAGCAAATACATGTTTTCTCAGGATTTGCTACCAAACTGAATGCATTCCCGAGCTCCCAAGAGGTTTCACATCTAAAATGTAGAATGCTGAACCAAAATACTGTAAAGGCCATTTTACTAAGGAAAAAAACAAGGTAAACTCCTTTTGTGTACCGGAGATTCCTTGCAGTGATGAGAGTTGGCACATGCAATGGTGTTAGGAAAGGAAAACAATCATGCACAATATAAAGTATTAAGATTGACTAGGCTTTTAATTTTGTTTATAATTTCAAAGATCAGCTAATCTCCATACAGAGAAGAAAAAAAAAAGCCATAGTTGTGTTATCAAATTATTTTGGGAAAAACAACTACTTTATAGTTTCCTCCTTTCTGTGCATTAGTACAAATAAATGCCTGGCTGTATAGGTAGTCTGGGAATGATACAAGTACAACGTGGGCTTATAGGTCGTGCATGGTAGAAATGCACTTTAAGAACTGTCTACAGACACAGTATTAATTTAATGAATACTGTCAGCTAGAGTGTTAAGTGCAGTCTGCTTACTGAAACATTTGGAATCTGCGCTGCTGAGAATGTGACCTAAAAATGTTGCCTTTAGACTTTTATATAACCTCATCTTGACCTGGCTGCATTTCAGCTGAAGTTTTCAACAGTCAGTAACTTACACTCTTTCATGTGAGCAGCAGGGAAGACTTCAGACAGAGGGACAGCAAGTAGAGGAATTAATTGTCTAAAAAAGGGAGGAGGAAAAGGATGGAATGAGGAAAACATGCGAACAGAATTGCTGTGAAACTTGGTGACGATGACAGTAAGATTGTTCTTAGTGTTTGGTTTTACCCTGGGCCCCATAAAACTTTAATCCAGTCATGTGGGGAAAGGAAAGTAGATTACTGTAGAAATTATTTGTACAGAAGAACGTACACTAGAACATGCTTTCTGAGGAAAAGAGTTTGGGATCAGCATTCAGGATGTACAGCATGGGGACAAATATTTGTTTTTGAAAAGACCTCAGAAAGAAATACAAAATAATCCTCTTGAGATGGGAGGAGTATCACTGACAGCATGAGTGTGTCATATCATATGAAGAGTAGAGTGGTTACTTGTGTGTTGCAATGGCCAGAATAACGAACAGTTGCTATGTTGCTAGAGAACAATATTGGTTATTTTTCCTCTGGTGTTGGTCTCTTTTTTTGTTTTCTTTTTTTTTTTTTTTTTTCCTGTCAGGTTTAGAATCGGATTCTATCTCTGATAATTTGGTTGAGGGGTAAATGTAGCTGCAAAGAGCAAGACTCTTTGCAGTTGTATGAAGTCCTTAACAGTTTTTTCTACAAAAAACCTCAACCAACCCAGCTTTTGGCACAGATTCAATCATTAATTGGGTTTTGTTGCTGTTAGTAAATTCAGCAAGATAGTATTATGCTTTTTGAGGCAAGGTTATTGTTCCAGATAGAAGTCTGTTGTGAAGTTCCATTTGGGTCAGAAGTTGGTATCCATTCAAAGGAGATGGGAAAACAGAAAATGAGGAAAGATAGTAAAAGTAAAATTCTTTAAAATGTGTGAAGCATCTTAGGCTCACAAAGGGTTTGTGTAAGTGAAACCTTCTCTGATTTTTTCACCTGTACCTTTTGGTATAAGAAAACTTCAAACATTGCTCAATCGTGGTTTTTTGGTGGCATTTTGCTGTAGCATTGATGATCTAACGTGACTTACAGCTTTAATCCAATGACTTGCAAAAGCATGTAGAAGCTGAAGGTCAAAATATTTTTTTGGAGTTGGAAATTTTGGCTCTGAAGTCCTTCTAGGTAGTTTTGGCAAGTGTTCCCTGTGGTCTAGAATGCCACACTTACTTATGTGTTATTTGCATATCCTGGGTATAAATGATCAGATTTGTATACTGTCCCCAAGGGAGGCCTTTGCCATGCCTTTTACAATGTCATTGACCTTGCTTAGCTAGAAATAAACTGCCAAATACACACTGACACTCATAATTATTTCAAATGATGTTTTATCACTGAATGTGGTAAAGAGAAATAGTCTTTTAATTTTTTCTCCAGCCATGTATTTTTGATAACCTTGTGATGGGATAATCAGTGGTCAAAATGCCATCCTTCTATTCAGTCATCATATTGTGACTGGAAAATCTCCTTGCAGTAAAGGACTCTTCTTAACTGCTGCTCACTCAGGAATTTCTTAATGTGTTAACACCAGCAAGTGGTCCTTGTAAGTATCTTCTGTATGAGAATTGACAAGATGTCTTAATCTCTTTCCTAGACTGGATTTTAGAGAAGGAGCCCATGTGACACTCTGAACCAGCTGAGCATTTATGCTTTAAGTGTCTGAAAATTACATGCAGCTTTTGTCATTGGCCAGCAAAGAAACTTGGCTTTTATCCCTGTTAAAGGAAGTGATATATTCTGATGATACACTCAAAAGAAGTACAATCTCAACTACGTATTTGCTATTTACATAGACAGGGAAGACTGATGCAGGATCTTACACGGTCAAAATTAGGTTTAAAGAATTAAGATCACAAAATGCCATGCATGAAGTAAAGGTTTTCTTGGTGAGGTGCCAAAGATCTCATGACTGAGAGTTCCAGAAAAAAGTGAGATTTGGTCCTGTGGCATTTTGTTCTGTTTTCAATGTACACAGATTTTATGGTGAAATTTCTGGGGCCATAAAGTTTCTGTATTCTTCAGGATGTGTGCGTTCTCTCTCACACACACATACCCACACCCTCCAGAAGAATCAACACAACATGTCACATTGGTCTGGCAGGATTACATTCATTAGCTGTTCATTTTTGCTCCTGACCTCTACTCACCCCCTCTCCTTTAATTTTCTTTGTGAAGAAACAGCTCTAATAGCAGGGTTATTCCTGGATTAATTGAGCTCTTTAGCATATTGTTTATGGCCTTGTTTACCTTGCAAGAATCATTGAGCCTGAGCTGAGTCCCATACCAATGTCACAGAGCACAATGGCCTGGCATGAGCAGTAGGCAGAAAAACTCAGGACTGTAAGCCTGGCATAGAGAATGGCAATGGTGAAATCCTGCTGGCAGGTTATTTGAGCTGGCAAGAGATTGAGAGCTGCTGCCAAAAAACCAGCAGAGACCAATTTCTGCAAAAGATCAGAATGGCCTGCCTGAGGAAACTACTGTGTCCATCTATCCTGTGATAGATACTGGGAGTGATCTCAAAGTCTAGTCCAATTGATTCTGAAGAGTAGAAGAAAATAGCTCTTCAACTTGCACTGTCCAATTGTGGACACAGGTAACAGGAGAAATTGTCTTCAGCACAACAGAGATCAATGTAAAGCTCTTCACTTAGGCAAACCCCTTCCTGTTCTGCCAGTTCTCAGCTCCTGGCCCTGGAGGGCATCACTGAAAATTTAGATCATGGAGAGTTTTCACTATGGAGACCTTGGTATGGAGTGAGGTTTATGTTTTAAGTTCTGATAGCAACTGCAGAAATATGGATGTCTATTTGACACATTTATCCCATTTCTGTTCTGGGTTGCAGTATAAATTTATCCTTGGGCTGAATCATTGCCTGTACTCATAGTGTGGTTCTTGATCCTTTTTTTTTTTTTTTTTTTTCTTTTCTTCTTCACTGGGGGCTGTGCAAAAGGCTTACAGTTCAGAGCCAGGATCTTGCATCTTCCCTCCCTAATGTCCTTGAATGCTTACTCTGAGAGCTGTGATTTGTGAGCTAATTTAGATTTTAATGTTTAAATTCACAGCCAACCTCCCCCTCAAAATAGCCACTTGCAGTCATGAGTAAGAGCTTCATATCAGACTATCGTTTTTTATCTTGGGAAGTGAAAATACAGATTCCTAGCATGGCAGATGGCAATTGTTTGTTATGCACTGAATTTTCTTTCACTCTTCTCCCTCCAAATGTCATAGAAACCAAACTTATTTCATTTTGTCCCAATGCAGATTTTCTTCTGAGAGGCTATTTGGATTTGACTGTGACCACAGTACTCTTGGCAGGCTTATAATAGACCTATAAACTCCCCAGTTGTGAGCAACTGTTGGATGAAAGCGTTAGTTTAAAGAATAGTTTCAGGGTATTCGTAGAAAATTCTGAAAGCCATCTTACCCAATGGATTTTCACACAGTGGGTTTTGCATCACTGTCACAGTTTCCCCCATGATTTCCACATACAATCCATTTGAGTATGAATCTTATTAACATATCTTTGTTCATAATTGTCTTCAAGGCAAAAATGTGGAAGGATTGCAATTCCAGAGTGTTTTAAATCCAAACAACATGGCCAAAGAAAAGTGTGGAAAACAAGGGGGAAAATCAACGCTGAGGAAAAAAGGAAGGCTGCTAGCAAGGTGAGGCAGGGGACTGGACTCTCAGAGCTTTTGGTGAGCCCTACCAGTCCCAGCCTGCTCCTCTGGGCTTCTCCAACATGTCTGCTTGCTGATATGCAAGTCTGGAGGGAGGGTGAGGAGTATTTGAAGTATGGAGAGGAATTGATGTGGGTTCAAAGCCACTCACAGCCACTGGAATTCTCCCACTGGCTTTGATGAGCTTTTAATCAGGACCCTACCCTACTGCAGGCTCCTGAGTGAACCTCCACTTCCAAACAGAATAGATGGCTTTGTTTTAGGCCAGCATGTTGTAGTGAATCACTCATCCATTTGTTGCAATGTCCACAGCAGAGCTGTTTGTTCCAGAAATGAGCCTAAATCCTAAACGCCAGATCCAAAGTCAGCCTTTCCTAAAGTTTAGGGGTGTTCCTGTCTGGTGGCTGCACCAAATCCCTTTGCTTTTGCCATAACCATAGCTGTCCCCCTCTGTCTCTGGAGGAGCAATGCTGTTGACTAGCACAGCCATTGTGCATATCACAGGGAAAGCTAACAAACTCAGAAGTCAAATTTTAAAAAGTCTTCATTTTGCCCAAGAAAATGAAACTGAAAAACACACTTTACTCCTTCCTCCCCTGGCCAAAATATCTAATTATGAACTGCTGTCTCAAATTGATTTCAATCCTCTGTGAGTGACTTTACCAGGCAGGACTTCGGGGCGTTTTCAGTTTGCAGGATAGTTGTTTACTAATTCTTACAGTGTTTGCCTCTTCTTTGAGAACAAGCTAAAGCTGGGAGTATGAGTGTGCTGGAAGATTTAGTGCATCTGGCAGCTGCAAAATAATGATTCTCAGCCAATGTATTTATGAAAGAACAAGGCAAAGAAGAAGTTACAAAGTATATATTAATAAACAGCGTGGATCCAGTGTTGTCCTTTTGCAAGCAACTGCTACAGTATATGGCATCTGTGAACAAACCTTAGATTGGTATTAAACTTTTGCAATGATTTGACAGAGCTCTCTCTCTTCTTGCACTCTTCTGACCTTAGGTGTAGCTGGCTTGATTCATGTCTTGGTCATTTGCAATTTCTGTCTGTGAAATCAACATTTTTATCATCAGCAGTTAGCTCACATATTTTATTTCAGTGAAATCTGCTAATTTTGCTTCTTGGCAAAGTAAGAGAAAATTGGCCTCAAATTTGTGAAGAGCTGGAAGAGATAAAATGCCTGTGTGACAGGATCAGGGTACATTGTCCCTTTGAGTTAAGTCATTCAGTGGTGGAAATATAGCCTGGCCCATCGGCACCGACATGTCTCCTGTGCCAATTTTGTATGTGGTTACCAAAGTCAAAGCAAAAGTTTGATTTCCAAACAAAACCAAAGAAAACTTTCCACAGACAGTGTCTCGTAAACCTCCAGTGAGCCATCAGCGTCTTCAGGCACTTCAGTCGGACTCTGAAGGGAACCAGTTCTTTCTGGCTTCAGGCATTTCTCTCTTCCCCACAGCTCCTCTTTCCTTGCTCATCAGTTGGACAGTCTTCCCTGAGTTTTCACGAAGTCAAACTTGCGCGTCCCTAGGAAGAGGGGCTGGGAGACAGCATTCGCACATAATGGTCCATTGGTAGTTTAGTTGCTGAGGTGGTATAGGGACAAAAAGTGATGCTATTGACAATAGCATGTGATACAATTTGTTTTTTCATTTGCTTTTCATTTATGCAATGTAGCCAGATGTAGCTAGGACAGATCCTTTGCAAATCATCAGTAAGTTAGTGTCTACACCAAACACTGGCTGAAGGTTTAAATAATCTAGCACACTGCTCTGAAATGTTGCTTATCATGTTTTTCTTTCACAGCTTTTATGGTACTCTTTAGGTTAGATTACTCACTCAGGATATTTTTTGTTTCCCAATCTATGGTATGTGTCTGCTTACTTTTAAATATATACTAAAGCTGATCAGTCAGACGCCAGTGCACAAGTTAAAGTCCTGAAATGTCCATTCCTTTCTCTCTGTCTACTGTCACTTTAAGTGGGCTGAGGAAGTGTATAGTTTGTTACTGCTGTTTCTCAGTGAGACTTTGAAAGCCTAAATGCATTCAGATGTGTTGAGTGACGTTCAGGAGAAATGTTGTCCTAACAGTATATTAGATGGAAGCTATTTTAAAGTTAATTTCCCTTCAGTATCAGGCTCTTTGGCTTGTTAAGGTTGAATGTATATACATTGACAATATGAAATGGGATTGTTGTATTCCTGTGGTCTCATCCAGAACTGAAATGACCATATGCTTCAGCTGTAGCATTATGCCCAAGTATTAGCTAGGTATTTTGGTACGGAGAGGATTATTGGGGAATGATGAACTCACTGCAAAATCTCTGCAGGTATAAGAAGTAAAAGAAATCTATGAAAGATTAATTCATATTATTCCATTCTGTTATACATAATTTAACTAACATTGTTTTATATCCTGGAAGCAAAAATGTTTTTTTTTTTGTGTCATATAAAAGGCCTTCCGGAATGGCTTAATGCAAGTCTTCAGTACATATTCATGAATCCTTGCTCCCCAAAGAGCTAATAAACTTATTTCTGGATTACATTCTCTCTGTATGACAGCAACATTTGAACTACATTGAAAATGCAAGAGTCAAAGAAATGACAGATGGAAATTACTTACTAGGTCTCTGAGTTCTTCCATTAGCATGGCACAAGATCATCCTTCAACACGTCTCCATAATGATGAGATCATTCATTTTCTTCCCTTTAGGATACTACATTATATATTAAAAAAAATCAGACAATGAGTTCCCTAATGCTCAACAGGTGTCCTTGAAGTTTGGTACTCCCTGGAGTAGGGACAAGCCTTTGGAAAACCAAATGAACACAACAAAACTAAGCTTTCCTAAAACAGGACATTTTCAACAAGTCTGATGATGAAAAGAACCTTCCCTAAACCCCCAAAGATCCTTCTGCCTGCCAAAAATCCTCCCACCTCAGCTTCCCACAAACTTAAAGTAGCAAATAATTTTAAAATTGTTTTCCATAAGAAACTTTTCTGATTTACTTAAATGTTGCAGAAGCAAATACTCTTCCAATGGAAGTATTTTTTGAAGGGACATGTGAAAATATTTTCTGTTAAAGATCCACGATAAAGGGATTCTAATGCCTACTTCCCAGCATGATGCGAAGTCTTACCTGCTTCTGTTGTTACTTTTAAGCTTCCTAATTCTATAAAATGTGAAAATTCAAGATCATTTTTTATTATAAGCCTGGGACTGAAAATGCATAGGCATCGATTCACCTTTGAATACAGTATGGTTTAAAGCAAGCGTTCTAAAAATAATTTAACTTTGTCCTCTGAAAATTGTTAATGACCTTAAATTCCAGATGAGTGATTCAGTTAGCAATGTTGGAGACCACAGGTATGAAACCAAAATGGAGTAGGAATCCAGTGGGTGCTGCCCTATCCATTGACACTGCCTTATAACATTGCCTCTTGTAGGGCTAACACATGTTTTTCCCTCAGTGCTAAAACATCTTTTCTTCTGATTTTAAACAAAAGCATGATCTCAATTATTTGGCAAGTCCTTAAAGAGGTTATTCTGTACTTAATAAGGAGATGGTAATAATTCTGGTGTTTTTTTTCCACAGTTTACCATGACTAACTTCTCAGAATAATCCCTGCATGAAATGCTAAGGCTCAGTAGAATGCATTATTTTTCTATACTACTGTGTCATGGAAAATGCCATTACTGTGTATTGTTAGGCAGTGCTACTGTCTTCCATACCATCTTGTCTGCCTTTCACAGCTTAATGAATCGATTCCTGAATGATTTAAAGACACTTCATAGAAGAGCCAGTGCCATCTTAGAAGAAATGTAAATTGATAATATCAACAGTTATTTTGTCATAATTGGTTGATATGCACAAAATTACTTTTAGAAAATTGAAAAAAACCTATCTGTAGGTCTTCCTCACTACTTAGCTCAGATATAATTTCAGAAACATTTTCTAAAAGTGATCCAGAATCATTTTGGACAAGTGAAAAATCACTGAAATCGGCATGATAAGTGCTATTGGAAAACTAATATGTTTTGAGCTAAACTAGATTTTTTTTTTCCTCCCTGAAGGACAGAAAAACATAATGCAAGAAAACAAGGCTGTTTGCCTGCTTAGCATTCCACCGTCTGTAGAGCGCGTCAGTAATCTGATATACAGCTGACCTAGTCCCATGCTACTGTATAGGGCTTGATGGAACTGCAGTTCAAGGCTCTGCTTTTTGCTCCCAGGCTGGCTTTGTGCTCGGTCTCTTGGTGCTCTGTGTTACATCCTTAGCCAATTCAGCAGCAGTATTACACATGCTCATGAGGGAATATCTGTGCAGCCTTTCTTGCTAGGAAGGATGGACTGCCTCATATGAGACCTTGCATGTGGGAGGAGTACACAAAAGAATAGGATGATTCAGAGTCCTTAGAGAAGCAAAATGTAGCAGCATACTGACTGTTGGACCTCTGTCTGGGCAAACTGGGTTTGATTCCTGATATGGCAGTGCAAAACCATAGCCAGCTTGTTGATGATCTTCCCATCAGACCCGCATTTGACTTCTAGCCTTTACAGTGCTAAGAGGCTGTAGGGCTGTCTTTGTTGGAGGGCAGAAGATGAAAACAAACAAGCCAATTCCAAGTTTTGATTCAATCCAATTTCCATAGTAGCTGCTTGTTTTTATGTTGAAAGGTTTGGCTTGGTAGTGTCTTTTTTTCTTTTTTTCCCCTGCCCGTCACCTTTTTTTTTTTTAAAATAAGTATTAATAGGGCATGTAAGTGTTTCCATGTACTGCTTTGGCATTTGCAGTTCAACCTTAGCCCTTGTGTCAGCTTACATTTCCAAGACATGAATATGTGCATTATCATAAAAAAGGAGGTGAGGTTACAGGTTTCCTTGAGGACATTCAACATCAAGAGGCTCATGAAAAGTTCCCACAGGAATTTCAAGAAATCCCAACCCTTTTCTGGCTCAGTAAATTCCTACTTGTGCTTAAGTCAACCCAATCTTTTGTAAGGCCTCATATTTCTGGAAAAGCTATCAATGAACAACATCTGCTTGCACCAGTGCCTATTTTCTGTAAAGAACTTCTGGTTGTTGTTTTATGGCTTCCCTGTATATATCCCATGTCTAAAGCAGAAGGATGACTGGAGAGATCCCAGTGTCTATCATGCAGTATGTTAACATCAGAAAGCTACATGATTTCAACAGAGAAGATACAGGAACTTCAGATAAACTGGTATGACTGGAGTATAACATTTTAGATGTTGTAATTGTTTTCATAGGTGTTGTTGTGGTTTAACCCCAGCTGGCAACTAAGCACCACCCAGCCGTTCGCTCACTCCCCCCTGGTGGGATGGGGGAGAGAATCAGAAGAGTAAAAGTCAGAAAACTCGTGGGTTGAGATAAGGACAGTTTAATAGGGAAAGCAAAAGCTGCGCATGCGAGCAAAGCAAAACAAGGAATTCATTCACTCCTTCCCATCAACAGGCAGGTGTTCAGCCATCTCCAGGAAAGCACGGCTCCATCACATGTAACGGTTACTTGGCAAGACAAACACCATAATTCTGAACATCCCCTGCTTCCTTCTTCTTCCCCCAGTTTATGTGCTGAGCATGACATCATATGGTGTGGGACATCCCTTGGGTCAGTTGGGGTCAGCTGTCCCAGCTGTGTCCCCTCCCAGCTTCTTGTGCCCCCCAGCCTCCTTGCTGGTGGGGTGGGGTGAGAGGCAGAAAAGGCCTTGACTCTGTGTAAGCACTGCTCAGCAATAACGAAAGCATCTCTGTATAATCAACACTGTTTTCAGCACAAATCCCAACCATAGCCCCATACTAGCTACTATGAAGAAAATTAACTCTATCCCAGACAAAACCATCACAGGTGTATAGAAAAATTAAGTGCAGATACATTTTTCTATATTTGTCACCAGATAACCCAATATTTTCATCATTGTTTTAATCAGAAAATGTTCATATAAATAAATAAGCCAAGACACTCATTCCCTCATAGTGGACCTAGGTTCCTGCAATTTCCAGTGAGATGCCAGTTGAGTCAGTTGAGAGTAAAACATACACCACCAATACTACAGCGTTTGCATATGGATTTGATTTTGAGGCTTAATGTGGAGGGTGAGCGATATGACTATCCAGTCTTTTCTGAGTTGGTAACTTATTTAAGGCAGGAGATGCTTTTTGTGTTCCCTGAAGTAGTAATTGTGGGACCTACCACTGCATTGTTTTTTCATTATTTTCATTATTTTATTATTGCATTATCTCAAATTTTTAAAAGATTAAGGTAATTTAATATTTGATATTATGCTGGAGCCTCTTAGTTTTATCTTAATTTTCTGTGAAAATTCCTCATAGTGATGCTAGATGTTTTAGGGGGTCCAATCAGATCCAGTGGTCTGAATCTAAATTAATTAAATACTTCCACCCACAAACTAAAAACTATGAAAAAGCTATACAAATAATTTTAAAAAAATGAGAGAGTGACAACGTAGACAATGGTAGAATCAACATTGGGTTTAGCATGTGAGTAAATATTTGCTGAAGAAAAATCCCCCTGCATTTGTTCTTATTGATTTTTGCCTGTTTTGAGCAAAAGACTTAGGGTCCAGTAGCTTTGATGTTTGCTGTATCACAGACCTTGTTGTTACTAATTCCTTGATGCCATGGGAAAGTTCCTGCCTGTCAGAGGAGTAATTTTACCTGCTGGTGTGAGAGTCTCCAGGGTATGTTCTGGGCTCCCTCAGGTATCCTGACCCAACTCTTTTCCTTGTCCTAAGGCAAACAGTTGATGCCGGAGAGAAAGCATCAGGAGAAACACAAAACTTTTAACTCAGGTGTCTTCTAGAATATCGGCTTTAATCCAAGACAGTCTTACGGGATGTCACATATGGAAAATCTGAATGAGCACAAGCAAATTTTAATAAAGGAAGACATTTAATGGCCATTATGGTATGAATAATGTTTTTTCCCTTGGGGTAGATCTGCTATCACCAAATGGTAGAAATGAGACTAGTCATTGATCTCTCTAAAGATGGCTGCACAAGCCCTCATTTGAATGGACAGCATGCTGGGAAGTGATGTAATTCTGAACTGCCTGGAGCTGTTGCCAATGTATTGAATAGGAGGCTGAACAGGCCAATACAAATCCTTTTTCCTCCCAGGGTTCGAAGTATAAGAGGAGCAAAATACTACTGTAACAAATGACTGGCTGGCTGGAGAAGGAGCCCTCAGAGTCTGTAACATCAGCACCATCACACCATCAGCAACCAGAAATCCAGTTTGAGAACCAGGTGTAGCACAAGGTCAAGAAGGCAAATTTAGGGCAAAAGCAGTGCGTGGGGTGGTGTCAATGCATCGATTTGTCAACTCAATGGATAGCTATGGAGTTCTACAGGGAGGTCTGCCTGTTCCTGCCTTCTACCCCAGAGATTTACTTGCAGGGAGTACAGTCAGTTTTGCATGTTCTTAGATACATTATGGACTTGGAGAGTCATGAAGATAGTGAATTTTAACTCAGCAGTATTGTTGTGTTTTTCTGGCAAGTCTTTTCTTAATCAGTATAAATGGTTTCCATCTACATCAGAATTGAATCCAGACCAGAACAGAGGATCTCAGTCTGCTCATTCTGTAGGAGGGCTCAGATTGGGATGTGGCTCCAGCCTTTTTGGCTTAAATCCATTTCTTGTCTGTGTTGTGGTTTTATGAGTTGATATAGCAAATATGTGACATTTGCTCTCCTTTTTCTTCTCTTGGAGTTTTTAGAGAGATGAGAGTTCCTGCTCTAGTATGAAGCAGAAAACAACAGAAGAAGTCTGAATAATAACAGGCATTCTGTGCAGAAATCTCCATGCCTGGAGAACAACAATTATTTGCAGCCTCCTAAAGGTTAGGGATGTGATGGATGTTAATGCATAGACATTTGCGGTTGTTCATGAAACAGTCCCTTTTGCGGAAGAGCAGAGTCACAAACATAATTTTCCCCAGTCGATGTTACCAAGCTAAGAAGTTCCTTTCTATATCTCAGGAGTTTCTAAAGGGACAGCATTACTAGCACAAAGAAGCAGTCTCACTAAAGAATCTCAGTACAGCAATGTGAAAGATCAGACTGAGTTCAGACAAGTTCTTTCTGGTAGTTATTTGGAAACATGAAAACATCATCTAAAAAGGAAGTTTAAAGATCCTTTATTGGACACACAATCCTGGTGTTTTTAGTCAGATGGAGATCTGACTTTGATATTATGAGTTTAGTGCTTAGAGACCACTGATACCATCCCTCCTCCTGGGATGGCACAGTCTCTTTAAAAATACATTTGCTAGGCAACATATCCATCTGCTTACGACCGCAGAGAGGAAATAGTTTGGATTCTGGAGAAAAGCTTCAAATACAAAAAAATAGCAGGTAGTCTACTGGTGCTTTAGGAAATTGTCAGTGTTGCATTGTGAGTGGGATTCATCACATCTAGTTTTAGGCAACTGTGAAAGTTAGGCATCTAATCTAATCCAGTTGCCTGGGCATCTCTTTGGTACAGTAGAGAGAGATGGACACTTACAGCAAGTGACTCATCTCTTTGAAAGAATAGTGCCTGAGATAGCTGGAAGGTTTCACTTTCTGGGGGGGTCCTGTCTCTTTCCAGTGGTTATAGAGGTAACATGGAAAACTAATATGGGCTAGACACCTAGATTTTAGATGAACTGAATCCCTCCTTATATTTCTTTGCATCGTGGTGTGGAGGGGCAGTGCCTCGGTACAGATGCTGTGGAAGGTATTAAGTTGAACGAAGCTAGTCAAGAGTGGTGGTTTAAACATTTGTGCATCAAAGTCTGCGACACTGTATATTTCACTTTAAAAGTCAGAACAGGTAAGCAAACAGTGCCATACTAAAGGATGAAACACACTCCTGTCTGGGCAACAGGAACATTATCTGACCACTTAAAATTCCTCAGAGCCGGGCAGCTGTTACAAGTGTAATGGTTAAAACCAGTCCCATGTAATTTAAGACTAAGTTTTAGATATCTTGATTTCTAAAGCTACCTACAATACCTTTGTGTTATGCTTTTGATGGGTTTTATGTTTGTTGAGCTTGTAATATTGTCACCCATGTCACCTCAGTGGACACTAATTGTCATAAGTCACCAACTTCAGGGCTTATCCACAATGTTGTCTCAATAAACAGGGCATTTATGCAGAACTCAGGCCTTTGTGCTGGGCCTTTCTGCAACTTTGGAGTGTAAGGAACAAGAAAAGATGGATATTGAAGAGTCTGATTTTCTTGACTTTTTTGTATTTCTTGGTAATAAGCAACAGGTGAGAATTCATCCCTCCCTTTCTCCCCAGAGTATTTGAAATATAAACAGAATCAACTTTTTTTTGCAGAATGCTTTTCTCTGTTGTTTTATTTCCTTCATGAGATGTCAGAAGCAATTAAAAAGAAGAGAAGTTGGACCAGTTCCCTTTTGGCCAGAGCCAGCTTCACTCATGCTTCAGTGACCTGGCTCTAACTGATACTTTCTTTGCTGCCAAATATTCCA
The DNA here is from genome assembly GCA_031468815.1 of Morus bassanus. Lineage (NCBI taxonomy): Eukaryota > Metazoa > Chordata > Aves > Suliformes > Sulidae > Morus > Morus bassanus. The sequence continues at coordinate 37,175,032 of CM062572.1, read as the reverse complement.
GATAGCCATCTAAATTCAGCAAAAAAGTACTACAGTGTGTGTATAGGCCTCTTATATGCTTCTGGGGAATCTGCTTTGTCATACCTGCCTAAAACTGCTGCAGTTGAAAGGCTTGTCAACATTGTAGCACTCAGAACCTGTCTTACAAAGATATTATGCAAAATGCAAAGAAATAGTGCTTAGCTACATATTTTGACCTTCAAACCTCTACCAGTCTTCATACACTTGCGTATATCTCCTTGGTCCATAGTCATGTTCTGCGAATGGGGTTGAGCTGTGTTGCATATTTTACATTATGTTTAAGCTGAGGAAACCATTTTTCCCTCATTTTAGTTGCTTGTGTTCTTAGAACAGGGTTTGAAAGGCAGTGGATAAATATGCACTGATGATTTTGCACTTAGATTTCTGTGTGTACAGAATCTTGTCCGCACATTGTTCTGCCATTGGCATATATGAATTAAATACTATCCGCTATGCTTAGGCAAGTAAAGTTTCCTGCTGGCAAAGGCAGGAATTTGAGATAGAAAGTAAAATTTCTCAGGCAAAACTAAGGGTAATTTTGGTGAATGCTTTGAAGTCTTTGCAAGCACTGCAGGAGGTATCACACAAACTTAAAGAGTTTTTTAAATCCAGATGGCCAGTATTATATCATTAAAAACGTGAGATTAATATACACCAATTTAAAAGGAATAGATATTTCTAAATGCAATTAGATAGCTCACCAGCGTCAAGGGAAATACAAAATATCCAGCTGGGAAAGGTAGGAAATTACAGTTATGCATCGTCACGATACCAATTTTTCCCCTAGAAAATACGTTGCATTTCCTCCTGTCAAGTTCATTATACAGCTTGGCCTACACCAAGGAGATTGCTTTAAGACACTAGTTTTGTCAGTATGGAGAAAATACTGATGTGACAGACCCATCGGACTGAATGTAACCAAATTTTCCTCTACGAATATCAGCATGCTTTAGCTGACCTCAGGAAAACAGTATGGATTCATACCAACAGCAGGCATGGCCCATTCTTGAGAATATCCTTTAGCTCAACTCGTTTTTATCCAGAAGCCTAAACGCTGGATCATTTTGCTGGAAGCCATCTAAAGAGCTCTTATGCCTTCAGGTACCATACAGAGCTCTCTGTTTATCAGTCAGCACTTTTACGATAGACTAGCCAACAGAAAGACAAGCTTGTACTAGTTTTGTGCACTTCCCCCTCAACTCATTTCTTAATGTTTTTTCTGCAAAGACCAGGACTTGGTAAATACTAGCATGTGGCCTGTTCTGTAGCTGGATCTGAACTGCCACCTCTGCGGCACATCTCCATGATGCATGCCTCAACTGTTATATCTTAGCTATGTGGTAGCTAGGCAGAATTTCAAGGCAGAAAGAGCTACATGCAGATGGCTGAGGAAAGATGGTAATGCACTGCCTCCTGTCACTGGAGAGTTCTCAGTCTTATGTACATATTTCAGAGGTAGGTACTTTCCTTTAGAGAATTTCCAGTAGGGAAGAGACAACAAGCCTACAATTATTTCTGTTTTGATTTATTTAAGCAAGAGTTTCTGATGCAGATGTAATTTCTCAGTTTGCGATTTATTATTTCACCTGTCTTTAAATAAGAATGCCAGCACATTGCCACCGGGAGCAGTGAGGTGTCTTGTTTCATTTTAACTTGTACAGCATGCTAGCTTTGGTAGCATCCACTGAAAGTCTTTTGGCTTTCCACAGTAATATTTTGCCATAACTACCAGGCACACCTATGTCTGCTATAAGAGTTGGAATTTAGGAATGGCAGTACCTTCCCCTTCTCTAGTGGCATCGATGGTACTGGCATCTATTTTTCCCTATGCTGGATTTTTACATTTGGTGCTGAAACTGAGTACCTCTTCATGCCCACTTGCCCCTTAAAATAAGGCTTATGATAAAGATTTACATGACGAATAAGTGAGGGCATTCTGAAAGTGGTTTATATTCACACCTGGAAGAACACGACACATCCACGGGTTAGCTACTAATCTACTGATTTTTATGCATAACTCCCTCTTGCCCATATGTCAACACTGTTGGAGTTATGAAGTTGAACACCTGTTAGGAAACACCAGAGCTTAGGTTGCCTCTTTAGCCTTAATTTGTGCTTTTTTTTTAATATGCATTTCCAAAGTTTCTAATTATCCTTTAATTTTACTGCTAACAAAATAATAAACAAAAAGTACTTGAATAACATTGCAGGGAAGAAAACATCCAATGCTATTTCTGAAGCAAATGTGAATAGATATTATCTTAGCTGAGGGTATACTTTTCCAGTAGCTGATAAAGAAAGGAATTTTCCTCCTTTCCATAATTGAAAACATCATTGTTAGTTCTGAATTTGGTCAGAGCTGCTTTTTATTTTCTTATTAAAATGCTTATTAAATATAATTTTATAAAACTATAAATTCTGATTTTGATTAAACGGGAGCCATTCTTTTTTCAGTTTAGTTTCTACTTTTTAGCTTTCACAACAGAAAATATTTCCTTAGTTTCTCACATAATTTTGAGGAAAATTATCTTTTCCAGACAGATGTTTTGAGGACTCCAAAGAGGACAAAAAATGACCGGAATGTCTATTAAAGTGTTTGAATTCCAGAATGGTGCTATGCAATTACTATGCTATTACCACTTTACAGAAAGATGGTATTTGTTGAAAATTGCTCCTATGTAGCCTTTTAAAGCCACTAGATTTGAGTAATTATTATAAAATAAAGGATGTACCTACATATGTTACTTAATCTGCAGGGGGGATTAACACAGTAACACAAGTATACGAAAAAGTATGAGTAGCATGTGAAGTAATTTAAAAAAGAGATAAAGTGTCTTGTCCAACCTTTCACTTTAAAGTGTAATAGCCAAAGGATAGGAACAGAGTAAAATAATATTTATATGTCAAAAGCACTTTTGGCATCTGTTCTTTATTGATGAGAATAATATTTATTGCCATCTGGATTTCCTAATTCATTTTTCTGATATTGCTTATCCGGGGTTGCCATAGGACACAAACAGCTGGATTAAATTCCATCATGTTGTGTCACTGTGACTCATTTATTTTTTCTTATCTGTGAAAATTTCTTGTTGTAAATAATGTCTCACTCTTTCCCTTTCTGAAGTACTTCGCTTTCTTGCAGAAGTAGTGGTCTGTCTTTCTTTCTGTCTTTGTCTCTCTCCCTCCTTTCTCTGTGCCTTCTTTTCATTATTTTCCTCTCTCTCTCTCAGATTCTCTCTCCCTTTTCCTCTTTTCCTCTCCAGTTTCTTAGCTCAACAAACACTAAGTACCTTTATAGATATGTTTTAGCCTTATCTATGGATCTAAATATATGTTTAATATTGCCTGAATAATAATAATGCATTTAATAATGTGAGAGGTTAGTTAAACTTCATTTAAGATTCCCAGCTGAGATTTCAATCCACTTAATTCAGAAACATTGACCTGATGACACTGGGACAGGGCATTATGGCTGATTCCCTGGAACTGTGTAGCTACATGAACATATCAGGGATGCAACATTTTATGGTTATTAGGATGCCTAATGTATTGGCTGTTTTCAAGCTTCTGTGGAGAGTCTGAAACCCAGTAGTCCTGTATAAGATTGTAGTACCTACATGCAAAAGAAATAATTGCAGAAATATAATTTATTAGTCAAATATGAAAAGTCATAATGAGTGCTATCTTGACTATATTTCTTCTCTACTAGGCCAACATCACTGACTGCTGTTTTAAAAAACTGTTTTATTCTAGAACTAAATTATACACACAGCACTTCCTTTGAAACTGTGGTAGTTTTTTTCGCAAACTGGATATTTTAGGAGTATCAATTCAGATGTAGCTGGAAGTCTTTCAAAAATGTAGATTCAAATCTGCCTCAGATTTTGGGTCAGACCACAGTGTGGCCATTTTGTGCATATTTATTTGAAAAATGCTATTTTTTCATTGCCAATGGCAAAAGCTAAAAGGAGATTCCTTGTTTGTTGCATGAGAGGGGACTTCTGACAATGAAAATCGTTATTGTTCCACTGCAGAATCTTAGTGTTGCGCAGATATTTTGCTTTCAAAGGTTTTACTCAAATTTTGTATATTTTTAATCTTTCAGAGCAGCATGCAACATATTGCTGCAAACATAATAGATACTATTCTAACCACTCAGGACTAATTTTTTAATATAAGATTGCGTAAAGAGACATTCCTTTAGGTCAGCTGCTACAAAACGGGGGAAGACTGAATTTGGGGCAGAAATCCTTGACTGCAGTTGATTCTTATCCACGCCTGAAGAGGTCCAGCTCTTCTGTGGAGCTCCAAAATCCATCTGAATCTCACCTAACCTTCCCTGTACCTGTCCCAAAGGTACGTCTCCGGAAATGACCCATATAGGCATAAGTGCACCTATCACAAAGGAATAGATCCAGTAGCTCTGCAAGGTGCTCTTCTATGGGCTGTGATGGGAGCTGGGTGTTACCAGAGCATCGTAAGGGCATCGAGTTAAATATGAAAACACGGAGTGGGAGCAGAATGCAGGACTAGCTCTGGTGCTGTTCATGGAGATCAGAGCTGAGGCACAGAGGATGTGGACGTATTCTGGGCAAAGCCAGCCTGACTCTGTCTAGGGAAGTGATGGAGGAACTGACTGGGGAGACAAACAGATCTAGGGAGATACACCTTGTTGGTATGTCAACAAGAACAAACTGGCATTATCTAGGCCATTGTAAAGGGATCAACAACCTTATATTGGCTCAGACAACAGTCGCTGCATCCTAGGTGCAAGCCAGGAAGGACATCTCATGGGAACAAATAAATGTAAGCGTGCATGCAGGAGCTGGTATTAGTGTAGTCTACTGCATGTATGGAAAACTGGTATTGAAGATGCAAACTAAATGCTGTTATCAGCTGTGGAAGAGGAAAGGGAAAAAAGAGGACTTGTGAAAATATATGCACTCTTGCTGCTTCTTAGCACTAGCATTACAGTGTTTTCAGAAGCAGCCAACAATTCTAAAAAAATATCACTGGCCTAAGAAGGATTTTCTGCGTGGGTTGTGACAACATTTAGTCCAGAGAACTTGCAAAGCCCGTTGAAAATACAGGTCCAGCATCTGGCTACCCTGGATGGAAAAGGGGAAGGAGTGTTGCAAATGTACATCAATGGTGGTTCCGTGCAGCTTCATCGTAGTTCATCCTGTTTATACTGGCCTGAATTTTATTCTACTCCTGGGTAATGATGCTAGAGAACTTCTTATGAAGCAGGAACTCTGTCAGGTTTCTCAGGAGTGTAAACTTCCCCTTTGCTATGCTCTCACTGGTTGCTTACTATCCTATTCAGTTGTTAATCCCCTCATCATTCACGAGATGGTGAAGTAGCTCCTTGTAGAGTGATGGTTTCATATTGGCCATTTTGTTCTGCTTGGCTCTCTGATAGGTGATGTCGCATGAGGAGAATCTGGAACTGGAAAATCTAAATAAAATTCATAATAGTCCTTCATTAGAAAAACAACAGGTTTGAGGTTAGGTTGTTAAATGGTTCAAACTGAGCTACAATCTACAGTATACAGTCTTCTCCTGTGTACACAATCTACAGTACACAAGACCTTTTCTGTTTTGCTGCTCCACTCAGATGTTAGTGATACTTATCCCATTGACCATAGACATGCACTCGTTTGAGGACCTAAGAACCAGGCTGATTTGCTGGTTTTTTGAGTTGGGTTTTTTCTTGTGTGTTGAGGTTTGGGTTTTTTGGATTGGTTTTGTGCTAATTCAAAGAGCAGATATTTCTCCTAACTAAAATCTATTAACTTTTGAGACTAGAAGAAAACATCTACTGACAGTCAGTCAGACATGGGGCTGCCCAGATTCTTTAAAAGAAAAGTCTCTTTCCCCAAAAGATATAAACAGTGAAAGGAGCAGTGGCTGGCAAAACCAGGTGCATGTACAGATTTTATCTTCATGGTGTATTCTAGGAGGTACTGAAATATGTGTTTATCACTGTGGTTACAAAGATGAGGGAAGGTTGTTTATTGGTTAGGGTTACTTTTGGCTATTTCTGAGAGTCAGCAAAGTAAACAGAAAGGATGTTTTATATGCTCCTGTAACAAGTTTACTGCATAAGGCCATGGCAAGGATTCACAGTTTTTTCTTAAGACAGATGTGCATTGTAAGCACTGTAAGCCAAGCAACGGCTACTCGATATTTTATTCAATGAAATATCTTCTTTATATTTCTCTGACATCCCTCCCGGCCAACTCATTTTACTTTTTAACGCTGTCACTGATTGTTCTTACTTGTATTGAATTTTTTTTGAGATCCAAGGTTTTTATATGTGTTTGTACTGATCCTCGTATTTTTGGTAATGCTTAGTGAACTCCTCTATGACAAATGAAAAATATTCGAAAGAAAGAAAGGAAGGACTTTTTTTCCTGGGGAATCATTACAGTAACAGTCATAGCCAGAGGCCAGTCTCCCTGCAGCCTCTCCTGAAGACTGGGGCAAGGCTGCTGAGAGGATTGCACAGTGGAGGCAGAGCTGGGATGCTGAGGGCAGCGCTCTGCTGTCACCACAGCGTGTCATGCTTGACATTAGAACAAAATAGCAAGGGGTAAGAATTTTACTCACAAGCTGCAGATATCTGTAGTTAACATGAGCGTTTGTATGTATTAAGGAGTACCTACCTGCATAAGGGATAGAAACAGGTACCTCAGCATTTATTCAGTTTGGCAGCCAACAGAAGTAAACATAATATCTTATTTCTTTGATTTCAAAAAGAAATAAATATATTCTGGAGGATTCTAAGCCCTACATTTAAGCTCTGCGTTCAGTTTTAAATGCTACTTGTGTTTACAGTCTGAGTACAACCCTTAAACTATGCTTGATGACATCCTTCTCCAAGTATCAGGTGCACTGGTCCCTACCTATGCAATGACTGGAAGATCAGGCAGCACAAACAGAGGGAAATGCCACTGAGTGGACTGGTATAGTATTTCTTTTGAGCCTTACTTAATGAGAAAACTTGTCTCACAAATTAAGCTTTGAGGAAAAGCAAGAATTAAGCCTTTCTTTTAGCTTTATGACATATCTTAGTAAAATAAGCATAAAAGCAAGTGTTCAGTTGTCCTTAGAATTTCTTTTATTACTTGTAAAGGTATAATCTCCTGTCCTGTATCATGTCACAAAACAAAGCCAGGTTCAGATGAGGAGTTATTAAACACTGAATTTTCCTCTTATTAAAATCTGAGCAGAATGAATTAGAAGGGACTTTCCATAATGACAGGCTAAGGACATGCTCTCAGCTCGTGGCGTGGGATCTTGGCAGAAACTTTCCAGGAGTACTTCTGTGAACTAATTCTGTTCTTCTATGAAAGTGTGTAGCATCAGGAAATGAAATGACAGGAGTCAAGTGTGTGCAAAAATAGCAGTAGAGGCTGTTGCAAATAAGATTTCTTCCCTGGTGTTGGTGCATTCTAACTACACTCGATGTGCTGGATTTATTACTGCTGGAACTTAATTGGAGTATTCTAGCAGATCATTTTAGTGTCAATCACATAGGGATTTTAGTATCAAACCCTACAGTGCTTGAAGACTTTAGGAAGAAAGGTCCTGTATCTTCTAAATACCAACTGGTTGTACTATTCTGAGTTTATTTCAGAAGTTCTTATTAGAGCCTTAGTGATTAAAACCTCACCTGGATGCCAGGTTCTACTTCCATGATAAGACCAGGGCAACAACAGCAGCAGTAGTTTTGGGAGGATGAGCAGGATCAGATGAAACAGCATCCAACATAAGAACTGACACCCCTCCAACCCCTGGAAAAAAAAAAAAAAGAAAACCAAAACAACCAATCTTGCTGCTTTTTTTCCTAGGCTTTCAAAAGCGTGATCGACTTTTTTTTTTTTTTTTTTTCCAAATGGAACTATTAGATATGCTGAGCTAGCATGAAAACATTGCTTCTAATATTATTTCTATCTTGCCTTTGCAAGGTTCCTATCTCAAGAAAGGACATTATTATCACACTGGATTTGTTAGGCTCTGCTTGGAACTCTCAGCCATGAACCAAACACAAAGATCTCACAACGTAGTTCAGACATCAGCAAATAGAAGAGGACAAAAATGACCCTAGCTTTGGGTAGCAAAAATTACTTCTGGAGTTCAAAGCTCCACTTCTGTCTGCTTGTTGCAGTTCAGACTATCTGTAATGTGTGCTTGTGACCATACTGTTGCTCCTGCTTGCCCTGTGTCTGCTTGTTTTGGCAGTTTTGATGGCAGAGAACGCCGGGCCTCTTTCATGTGGTTTGTGTCACATGTGCTGCTGTGCGAGACACGCGCGGCTCTTCGGGAGTGTTCGCCGCTTGCTGCTTCGCATGCTCTCTTCTACACTTCCTCTGCAGATGGCTTTCCTGGCTCCCATGGACCATATGTTTTTTCAGTTTCTTTTAATGTGTGTACACCCACCCCATGCAGTTCCAATGAAGTATGTGTTGTTTATTTCCTCTGCTGTCCAGCTCTGAAGGTTTAGATCTAGGGAGGCAATCACTGACACTAAGTGCAACGACAATCCTTAACACAACCTCCTCTTTTCCTGGGATGCTTATTCTTCTCACTCTGGGAAGTGTGGAAGTCTCCACTTTTTCTGTTTTTAACCCTGTAGTGACTAGTTTTAGCTATCTTACCACCCGGCATCCATTGTCCATGGAGGGAGGTGGATGAGATATCTTCCTAAGGCAGGCATCTAAGATAGGTGGACAGATTTGCCTCTCTCAGATGACTTCTGTTTATCTCCCCATTGGCACGGAGGAAGCCTAGATGACAAAACTAGCCTAAGTGGTCCACTTTGGGATAGCAATATCTAGGTGAGATATATCCCTCTCCAGGGACCCAGCCTTCCTGGTGGTATGCACCAATGCTCTATGCTTGCAAACTGCTAGCTGGCCTTTTTTTCATCAGCTAATCCTCTTATCAGGACTTTCCATACCGCCTTACCCATAAGGATAGAGTGGAGAGCTGAGTGTCAGCAGAGGAGCATATGAGTATAAAAGATAAGGACAAAGAGCTTCCTTACAAGTGGGTCAGTTCCAGACTCACGCCAGGTATTTCTTTGCTATATGAAGCAGAGTTAACAGACTGCCCTAGGTAAGAAGGGCAGCATATTGGTAAGAAATTAGAGCAAAAATCCAAAAACCTGATAAACAGAAAAACTCTGGAACAGTAGGAAACCTCTGATGCAGAATATTTCAAATGCAGGTGGGAGATTTAGCAAATCCCTGTAGTCAGGACTAGAAGTGGAAGCTGAGAAAGGTCAGGCTTTTCATAATGTTAGTGGTCCCCTTGACTTACTTCCTGAAAGAGCTGAATGTGTGCTATATGCTTTATACCAAGAGCTATTCATTCCCTATCAAGACTGATGTTTTTATTAACAACTCTGCTGTTTTCATTCAAGAGCAAAACTATCAGAACGGGATACCAACGGTAAATTTAAAGCATTTCTGCTGATTCATGAGATTCCTCCACAAATTGTTTTCAGAATTTGTACCACTTCTGTATTTAAAGGTGAGCATTACGTAAACTAACCAGCCACATCTGTGAGAAAGAAGGCTTCCTCACATCAGAAGCAAAAACTTGCTTTTGGTAGAGCTGTTAAAATATTCCAGATTTTTATATCCTGAAATAGTATTGAATAGATCAAATAAAACAGTAGCAGAAGTAAGATTTTTATTTTGGCTGTTGTCCAACAGTAAGAAAAATCATATAGATACAGACTACTACTCATTTTCCTTAGGATTAGCAAGCTGATCCTGCGTATGAACTACGTGTTCATACTGCACAATCCATTCCCACCTGTAGGACACAAGGCCTATAGTGAAGGAGATCTTAAAACAGCAAGGTTATTATTACCTGGAGAAAAACTGGCATTGTCCTAACTCTGCAAATCCGTAACTGTTGCAACATAAGGCAAAGAGGACAAGGCCATAAATGTGGATCTGTGAGTTGTGGGAGAAAAGACAGGCTCGGAAAGGTGGTTTCTAGAGAACAACAACAGTAAGAGAGGTACAATATATAAGGGCATACTTATACTGCTTCATTTCCAGTTTGGTCCATATCCATCTCTTAGGATTTTCCTGTACGAAGTTGCTGGAAAAAAAATCCTGCATAGTGTGAATTATATGTAAGGATCCAGTCCTATGCTCATGCAGCATCCTGTCATAGTCACTTGAAGTCAAGCCTGTAAAAGAGGCAAGACTGGGCATGTAATCTCCCTTTAAAAAATTTGCGTTCTTTCCCTGAAAATCGATTAAAAATAAAATAAAAACTAGTGTTCTTTGCCACTGGCACCAGCTCTACAGGGCATCAAAGCAATGGACTGCTTGTAATCTCTAGACATTTCCTGACTGACTGCAAAGGTCATCTTGGAGTGAGCTGGGAAAACTGAAAAGGAGTTATCTGAAGGCCAAATAAGGTGAAAGTTGCTGTGGCTAAAGTTCAAGTTTATTTACACAGAATAAAAAAAAAGAAGTGAAAAGTTTGCTGACTTATTTACTTTTATTTTAGAAAGCTTTGGAATGGTTTGTGTAAAAGGGAATGAAAGGTAAAAAAATGGAAGTAGAATGTACAGTGATATAATAGAAATAGCAGTTAATGATTGTCACGTGGCAATCTTTACTTTTTTGTTATTTTATTCTAACCCAGACAGTGATATCTGTGATGTTGCTGTTATTTTCTAGCTTAGGAATTCTTTGAGGTTGGGACATTCTCTTTTTTTCCTCTCGGACAAATTGCTTAGCACAGTCTTGCCACTATGGGGAAGGAATATAAAAGCTCTATACAAGCAGTGGAATTAAGGAAGTGCAGTTTCATGTAGGTTTATGTTCTATTTTATGTTTATAACCTAATCCTCAGCACCAAAATAATCTTAGATTCTCCTGCATTCCTTACAGCTTCCCACACACTAGTGACAGCATGCACGCTGAATATTTTGGTCCCAAATCCTCTGCTGACTGGCTCATTGTCTGCTGCCAACCAGCATACAAAATAGCTGAATTCTGCTTGCTGGTCTCTCCCAGGGCACTAATTTGAGTCTCTCTCTTCTACCCACTTTAATGAATTTTGTAAAAATTCATCTGTCTTTAAGGTATTCACTCCATGTTCAAACTTGCCTGAAGATGGCCAGAAGGATCAAAAGTTCCTGTGGAAAGACAGACAGTGAAATATCTTGATCACTTAGTTGTCCCTTCTCTAGAAAACCAGATCAAAGATGATGTCAGGTTATTGTTCACTCTAGAGATTATTAGTTAGCTGTGGCCTTTGATAGAAAATAATTCATGAGCAGTCATTAACCTATCATAAAGACTAGAGAAAATTAAACCGATAAATTGGTTTAAATCTCAAAATTATAAATCTTATTCTTGATAAACAGCATTGAACCTTATGCTTGCTTCCACAGATGCCCAACAATTCCCTTGCTAATAGCTTGTTAATCACGTCTTGGTCCATGTTTGTTGGAAGCAACATGTTCTAGTGAACAAGACGCTGGAAGGGACCCAAGAGCTCTGGATTAGATTTCCAGCTCTGTCTCCTGTGATCACTCTTGGTCTGTTTTCCTTTTATTGACTGCAAAAATCACCATGCTTGTGTCGTCCGTAGGGAGCCCCCAGCCTCACCTTAAGCCTACTTGTATCACACTTACACTGCAAATTTGCAGGTGATCTTGACCATGGATTACAGGGAGTTTCAGTAGATACTGCTAACAAGCTTGAATATTCTAGCAATCATTCTTGGGCCACAAATAAGTCCAGTCTTCCTGTGCAGAGACTCCTGTTCTCTGCAGTGATATAATTGGCTATATATATAAAAAAAAAAAAGATGAAGTTTTAAGTTTTAAAAGCTAATGTCCCATGATGATACTAAAATGAAAAAATGCAAATATAACCAAAATATTCCAAAGTTTGTACACTTTCACTGGAATATAGTGTTGTCATTCTGTTTTAATACATGATAAATAACAAAAGGGTCCTTGCATTGAAACATATATGATAATGCAAATGAGAATGATAAAATTTCTCTATTTTATTGACTATTTATTTCTTTTTTAACATGGATCACCTATAAAGAAGAACAGGACTCCAGTGTTCCCGTATGTTTGTTTTGACTACTGTGAGAACTACACAGTAGTTTAAACTACAGTTTAAACCATCACCTTAAGAGAAAACCTGTTTTGAGTCTTCAGGGAAGCAAAGTTCAGCAGTTTGTTTTCACACAGGAAATTACTGTTTTAAGGAATAATATTAGGTATCAAGAACCCTAATTGCTGGATAATTCCTTATTTCATTACAACTTACTTTGAAGGTTTTGGGATTCTGTCTGGAAATAATCCTCAAATTTGATGGGGATTTGGAGCCAGAACTGATAAAAAGGGACACCAAAGATAGTTCAGATAAGGTATGCTGGTGAAAACAGTTTCCTCTGTAGCACAGCAGCACACAGTAATCACAGCAAGGCTTCCATTGGCATAATCATGAATATTAAAAAAACCTGTTTGTATTGTAGGTTGGACACATCTTAGGACTGAACATATAGCACCAGATATTCAAAACTCTTGTTCAACTTATTTATATTAGTTGATTGATGTTGCACTCTTATAACAGTGTTCAAGAAAAAAAAAAGTCGGTTGGATGAAACTGATTACAACAAAGAATATAACACACTACTATGCTACAAGCTTCACAAAACTGCTGAAATCTGGCACCACTTGGGCCCCTGCTTTAAGTGTTTTACAAACACCAAGAAATTAAATAGTCCATGTCTTAAAAGCCTTCTAATCTAAGCGGTTACACCAGCGTGGATGACATTCTTCCTGGTGTGCAACATGGCTTGCTTGCACAAGCGTGTAACTTAGCCCTTTCCTACATGTATGCTCATACTCCATTGAGACACCTGTGTTGTCAGAAAAGAAAGTGTCAAGGACACAAGACACAAATCTTCTTGCCGGACATTCTTAGTTTGTCTCCCACTGCTTCCAACCCCATTTCCGTTAACTGAGATAAAACAGTGGTAAATGATATCTTTGCACAAATGTAATAGGTGACTGGATATTGCTAAGAACTTAAACTCTACTAGTCAAAACCAACCAGGACCACAGAGGAGTGTAGAGGGGATCTTGTTCTGCTGACTATGATTTCATCCTGCAAACAGCAAGCCTTACATAGCTTCTTCATGTAGTGATTTTATTCCTGTTTCCTGCTTGCCAGCTTGCTATGAACAGGCTGATTTTTCTGAATTTGTGAACTGCTTGCAGCTGTTGAACAAAGACTGCATCCAGTACTAAAGAGAGACTGCAGCTGTGTATTCACCTACTTATGTGACACCCATAGCTGGTGGGTTGTTTAGGAGCTGTTTGCAACAGCTATTCATTCACTATTTACAACATGAGTTGCAGGTTTGACTGGCAAAGCTATAAGGCATGGTAATGGAGGTTCAGCATTTACAGCATATGTCTTGCCCTTACCTGTTGTCCAAAGAAGTGGAGAGAAATATGAAGGAGGAGTGACAGAGCTTCCATTTAAATTTATTCATGTCAGATCATGCTAGTCACAGCTGCCAGACTGTTCTGAAAACATTAAGGGAAAGAGAGACTGAAAATGAGTTATCCATGGTGTTGCATCGTTGCATGTCTAGGAATGGCAAGCTTTTGAATTCCAGGAAAGTATTTTATGTTACATCAAAATAGTGGTGTCTACAGAGTTGAACAAAAGAGTTGGGTTGTTTTTTTTTTTTGTTTTGTTTTTTTGTTTTAATCTTTATAAAAAGAGTGCAAAATATCTGGGCTAAAGGCTAAGGTGAAAGAAGGTGTTGAGAATATGGTTTAGGAGGAAATACAAATGGAAGGAAATCTCTGATCTTATGTCTGTTGATAGAAAGCAGGACCAAACCCTTTATCTGAATAGTATAAATGTGCAGAAAAAACCATGGTAATAAGCACAAAGAATGAATGAGTAGGTCTATTGAGACTGTTAAGATATAGTGTTTCTTCAAAGTTAGACACTTCATAGGAAGAACAGCAGTGGAGATTTTTCCTTCTGTGTAGATCAGTGAATTAGCAAGAGAAGGATCAAAGATGCCTCTGTCATCCAGGATTCCCAAATTTTGCCCAAGTATTCTTTTTATTATGTAAAATGATAAGTAAAGATAAATCACAGCAGGGAGAAAATTTTGCCTGATTTCAGGCTAATTTTCTATACCAAAGACAGAAGTGGCAAAATTTAATAAATACTGGTGATTTCACATGAACTTATGTCTCTAACTAAGTTTTTGTGGCATAGGTGTTGTGCATGCAGTGAGTGGCAAGAGAAGGGCTAAGTGATGAGTCCCCAGCTGGCTACTGTGATTGCTGGGGGGTAGGAAGGAGCTCAGCCTGGTGGGAGCAGGTGCAGCTGTGCTTAGAGGGGTGAGTTACTGCCTTCTCCAGCAGCAAAGGCAGCTGGTACTCAGGAGAGCCTCTCTCTGGCTGAGCTAAGGTGGGATCTTGTTCCTGGGGGAAAGAGGGACCGTAGCCATGCCTGGAAGTCTCCAAGAACATCTGTGTCTTCTGAGGTCCTACACCACAGCACAGGGTGAGTGGAAAAACTGCAGAGATGCTTTCACTGAGTCATAGGTACACTGGAGTAGCTTTGCTCATCCCTCGTGTTCCCTGGTTGTGGAAAAGTGAAATTTGTTATGTGACTCTTGTGGTAGGAGGGAGGTGTACTTTTGTGTAGAAGGGAGGAATCCAAGCAGTTGCAGTCAGCCTAAGTAATTGAACAGAGCCTAGCTTTTGAGGAAACTCGTGGGACTCTTACATCAGGCACTGTGCTGGAGCTGGGCTGCAGTAACTGCAGGCTACATGTCTCAAAACTATAGTAATCGGGGAGTGGCTGGCTGACCTGTTATTGCTTGCAGGTACAACTAGTTCAGGCTCTGCTTAGGGGTTCAGTAGAGCTGAAAGCAACTGGTATCCACTTTTTCAGGTAGGCATATGGGGCAAGAAGTCCTAGTCCTAGTTTGAACTTGGACTCTGGGAGGTGGGGGGTGGGGGTGGAACAGCAAATTACTTTAGAAGAAAAAGGTAAAATTCTGGTAATAAACTTTGGGGCCTGTTGTTGTCCGAGGGTGGACCAGTCCATGTTTGGCTGTGAATCCACAGGTGTATAGCAGGGTGTTAGGAGTTGGTACTTGGAATACAAAGAATGCTTGTGGCTCTCTGTAGGACCAATATGAATCTTCCTGTTAATTGCTGATGGCTTTTTGTTTTGGAGTCTTTATCACCAGTCTTCTATGAGCTTGATTTCACAGGAGATAAGCACACAGAGTGTGACCAAGTTGAGCTATATTTCCGAGACACTCTTGTATGACTTGCTGTCTTAGATACTCCACCTTGCTCGTGTAGCAGAGAGCAGAATGCCAGCTGTACAGCAGAGAAGCATTGCTGCCTCTGGACAGAGGTCATGGTTCTCACTTTTACTCTAAATGTTTATATATATCTGTGTTGGCAGCTAATAGCACTTCTTACTTCATCTTCCTCCCCCTGGCAGGCTGCTGTTTGGTCCTCCCAAAGCTGTCTCTTGTGCAGGCTGAACAAGGCTGGTTCCCTCAGCCTTTCCTCCCAGGGCAAGCGCTCCAGCCCCCAACCATCTTGGTGGCTTCTGCTGAACTCACTGCAGTTTATTCATGTCTTTCATATAGTGGGGGGCCCAGAACTGGATGCAGGATCTAGATGTGGTCTAACAAGTGCTCTGAGTAGAGGGGGTGATCGCTTCCCTCGGTCTGCTGGCTCTGCTCCTGTGAATACAGCCCAGGGTGCTGTTGGCTGCCTCTGCTGGCAGGGCACCCTGCTGGCTCGTGTGCTGCTTGACCCCCTCCCTGTCCACCAGGTCCTTTCAGCAATGCTGGTTCCCAGTCAGTTGGTCCCTGCTTCCATTGGTGTAAGAACCTCTTCCTTCCCAGCTGCAGGTCTTTCTACTTGTCCTTGTTGAATTTTATGAAGTTTCTGAGTCCTTTCCTCCAGCCTGCTGAGGTCTTTCTAGATGCCAGCCCAGCCCTCAAGTGTGTTGTCTGGTTTCTGCCAGTCTGGTGCCATCTGCAAACTTGACAAAACCCCGTTTGTTCCATCATGTCCTCCAGATTGTTGATGAAGGTGTTAAACAAGATAATCCCAGGATAGGCCCCTGCTGTTCACCCATCTAGCCATCCACTTGTTCAGACTGTGATGTACCTACTTGGCCACAAGAATATTGTGAGAGTGCTTGAAAGCCTTGCTAAAGTTGAGGTAACTGATATTCCCTGCTTCCCCTCATCCACAAATCCAATCAGATGAGTTGGACATTATTCACTATTGGTAAATCCATGCCTTTGCCTGTTCAGAAGTAGAAGTAGTCATTGCTTGCATGAAACACCCACTTCAAGTAACTGAAGGGAGTTTATGCCAGTTTTATGAGAGGAGAGAATCTGCTTTTTATGTATTTTAAACTGCTCAGTCACTTTGGTGTTACAGTTATCCTGTTATGATTGTTCATAAAGTCATAAATATCCTGTGGGTAGCTGTTTTGGGCTTACTGCAGATTCAGGCAGACACTAATGAATTGGTTACCTGCATTCATAGTGATAGACTGTGAACAAAATCTTAAAGAAAGTTTGGTTTTTGGGCACAAGTGGAGTCAAGTGCTAGACAACATTTTGACAGAGTGCTTCTGAAAGCAATGATTTTGGAGCTTTTTTTTTTTCTTTTAAAGAGTAGAAATAACTCCTCTTTAACATGTAAAAGAAAGTTTTAGTATATTCAGGGAAATGGTATATAAGTACATGCAAGGGAAAGAGAGGTTTCTTTACACTATTCCATAACCTGATGAGTTTTGTGGTTAGATACCCTATTTCTGTTCATTATTAGACTGGAATGTGATGTGCTAACCGGAAAGTAATCATCTTCTGGCCAAAGAGTTTTCTGGGAGATTGAACTGTGCCAATTTACTTCCTCCAGGGTTCACATCATTCAGGTTAAGTGAAGGAAATAGGCACTTTTCAGTTTTTGGAAGGCTCTCTTTGCAGTCAACATAAAGGCTTGAAACTGTGATTCCCTAAATAAAAGAGAGTCCACAGTGAGATACACTGAACGCCATCCAAACAAGGTGGTTCTTGCTTCAAAGTGCATGAACAGAAGTTAATGTATTTAAACCCTCATAAAGCATGCAATAGGATGCTAAATAGCAGAAATGGGAGTGCTTCAGGGACAAATATATGATCTATCTAGGTTTGGGATGTGTATGCTAAGTAACCTGCCAGTCTTCAGTGGCTGAGTGTTATCTACATCTTTTTATATATATATATATATAAAAGATATACTTTTAGAAATAAAGTGGTTTTAAACCAAAATGAAAGTCTACTCTCTCTTTAAAAAATGAATTCTGAAAACTTTTCATAATATGATTAATATTTCATTATTTAAAAAAATATTTTAATTGCCAAAAAATGGAAAAGCTTTGACCTTGGATTTGTTATGAAAAACAGCAAGAAAAAAGTTTAAAATGTTGTGAATTATTGGCTTTCCTGTGGCCTGCCTAAAAAATCACCAAATCTACCTGTATCAAATTAGCCAGAGAGGTATATCCTAGATCTGAAGACAAAGAAGGTCCTGGCTTTGGTTCCCTACTACTTGAATGTGAAGGTACTAGTGAGAGTCCAAACAGCATGGACACATTGCTGTTGGAATTCTTTGCTCATTAGGGCTGGCTGAGACTCTAACCTTTACCTTGAACATACAGCAGATGCAAATGATGAGTCATAATGTTGTCCAGACAGTCTTAAAGATGAGCAAACAAAATTGCAATCAACAATTAATTCTAGATATTTACCTGCTTTTCTACTCCACAGCTTATTTGTTACCTCTTGTTTTTTAGTTCATTTGTAGTCAGGTTTTTTTCACATTATGGCATTCAGATCCAATTTTTGTTTAATTTTGAGAGTGAAATTTTATACGATTTATTTACAGAAGCCTCAGTAAACAAAATTTATACCTTATTTATTGCTTCTCCTTGATCTCCTACTCTTGTAATAGATTTTAAAACCAAATAATCTAGTACTATTGTTATAAGTAATAAGGCCAGAACTCTGTGAAATGATGGTGGTGGTATTATTAGGTTAAATCTGCAACAGCTGTTTTGTCTCTGTGTGAAGTTACGGGTTAAGCTGAACTAGCCTTCACCCTGCGATTCTTTCACCTCTGAAATGCAACAAGCAACAGAGGCACTGGGGACAGAAATAATTGTAACAGTAAGTAGTAACCATTTATTATTACTTGATAATAATTATTACTTAAGAAGCAATACTTACATTTGCAGTAAAACAGTATATGTTTTGATACTTTAATTTTCTTTACTTTTCCTTCATTGCATCTGACAAATGACTGAGGATCAAATAGAGACAGACTGGTTTGTTGCATTGATTAGTGTCTCCCTCACCTTCAGGAAAAAAGCTAAAGCTGTATTTTCTTCCTTCTTTCACCTGTTTGTAATCAGAGGGACTGTCCTCCTCTAATCTGCTTAATGAAGCTGCCATAGACTTGCAGAAGTAATTATTGGGCATAATGTTTCCACAGATCATTCTCAGCACTTGAGAGGCTGTGGTAGTTCACTCTTTTTAGAATGGCAAAAACATTATGAAATTTTACCTGCCCTCTTGTTTTGTCTTGCTAATGTGGAATAAAGTAACCAGTAGAAGTCATAGGAGGAAAAAAAAATCAGATTACAGAACACTGATTTAACAAAATACATAAGCCAGAGATCTGAATAGTGAAAGATTGTTTGCTTGACCTATTAGTTTGAGAACTGTCAGTACCCTGCACTATGATTTAAATAAAACCTGTAGTCCGGACATGGTAGTCTGGAAATGAAAACAGATAATTGGGAGACAGAAGGAGAATTGGTAAGAATCCTGTCTGGAGAGGAAACAAACAGGAGAAGAAGGGGTGTACTTGGGTATTGATTTGAGAGGCTTATGGTGTGAAAAACCAGTGATGAAATTTGTGTTCTGTTGTATAATTCACTAGTAGAATTTGTCATACCTTGTTTCTCATGTGTGAATGTCTCTTTGATGGGTTCACATTTCCAGTATGATTTTAATGAGTGTAGTAAAATTCCAGTGAGGTTGCACAGTTTTGAAGTCCATAAGTTCAAACTACTATTTCCCTGCTGTGTTGAATAGCTTAGGTATCATACTGTAATAGAGTGTTATGGGGGTTACTTACTTCAAAAGACAAAGAAAGTAAATAAATAACCCTTGCACAGTAGATGAATATTCAGCATGGATTGATTTTTATTCTGCATTACATTAAAACAGCAACCGACTGGAATGTATTATTAAAATGTCCTTCCTAATATTTACCAGTGCAGAATATGATGAAATATTGCATTTATTATGATAAGGAGCAAAAAGTGAAAATTATATGCTGTATTATAGACTTTCTTTGTTACAAATTGGAAGGTCTTGATTTTATCTTTGAGAGTTTTTTGTCATTTGTTCTCTTCTGGAATCATTTGATCATCATGATAGATATATCCTGAGCTTCCTTGTTTCATTATTTGAAGTGTAGCATAGTCAAGAAGCCTTAAGAGACACATATACTCTGGAACAGCATATTTTAAAATCTCATTAAGACATCTGCTCTTTAAAAAAAACCAAAAAACCAAAAAACAAACAAAAAAAAAAACCAAACCAAAAAACCAACAACAAACCCAAACCAAAAAAATTCTTTCTCCTGGCCCAAATCCATGGCAATATTTGCCCTGCAGTACACACTGAAGTGTTAGCCTTTGTAGGTGTGAAATTTGGTGAGGTCTCAGGCACTGGAATGAATTAGTGTAGTATGCACAGTGACGTTCCTTTCATCAGAGAGTGGGCAGCAGCCTGGAAAACTTGATGAGTTAGAGGGAAAGCATGTATGTGAGCATGCTGCACATCACAGGAAGTTACAGCCCGTGCTTCTACATATAAGGCCATAGTTCCGGTGGAAGCAGAGTATCTGCAGAAAAAAAAATCGCAAAAAAATAACCCATCGTTGAATCTTTGAGCATTCCCAGATTACATCTGTACATTTTCCAACAAACAATTGGCCTACACATTTCCCTGAAATATGGAGATTCTTTGGTTGTGCAGTCATGCCTTAGCTGATAGAAGGCTTCCTGTGAAATCTGTAAATCGTCAGTACTGAGATAACAAAAAGAAAACCTAAAAAGATTATTTAAGTTAGCTATGTAAAAATATGTGTTCTCCCAAACAGGACATCTCCCTAGAGCATTAATGCATTTGTATACAATGTTACAGCTGTTGTACTGGATTGGAAATGGTTAGTGACTGAGGAACTGGCAAAAATAAAAGGAGAACAGTAATGGTTTGATGACTGCTTGTCATTTATAAGCAGCAGCTGCATTTCCTTTTCCTTCAGTTATATGTGGTGTTTTCCAAATGAACTAGTTAAATCCCATCTTACTGCAGTCTGGTCATCCTAAAGGTTTTTTTCCTAGAGCTGAGCTAATAAACTGGTGACTGCTGCCTAGCTCTCAGTCTATTCTCAGCTGGAAGTAATTGCTGTTCTTCATGTCAGGCTCAGAAGAAGGGGATGACCAAGCAGTTGTTGAACTCTGCTTTTACCCCAGAGGCAAAACCTGTCTGCTTAGAGATGATAAATGCAAGGAGATGCCATGGGGAAAATTGTGTTGTGGCTTGCTATGCTGCCTCTAGAGAGGACTTCAGACTGAAGTGTTGGTATTCTAGAACCTTTAATTAACAATCAATTAAGAAAGAGATTACTCATTTAAAACAGGAGAAAATATTAGTTGTGGAGTCCTTTGGATTTAAGTGTTTTAGCTGAAGCCAAGTGAATGAACTAGCAGTGGAAATAGGCTGCGGTAAATTCTTGGCCACCACATTTGTCACCCCAAATGTCACAGGAATAAGTGTGTTGACAGATGAGCTGCAGAAAATCGTGCTTGGTGGTTTGAAAAATTAAAACCCTAGCGCTCCCATTGCCTGCTGGAGGTTGCTGTTTCCATAATAGGGTCAGTGAGAGAGAATGACCCAGTTCTGCAGCTTGGAAGAAACAGCCAGACTTTGTACTGGGAAGGCTGAAGCATGTGCTTGTGTTCTGTCCCACTGCTTGCAGTGGAAAGAGTACTGCCGTGAGGCTGGAGCTCCATTGACAGAGCTCACCTGTTCGTGTATTAAGACTAAGAAACCCTTACTGTGATTATTTGGATGTTTGTCATTCTGTGTTAAGGTCTGATTCAGAAAAGCACTCCTGATTAAAATGATACTCCAGCTAGTACCCAATCCTGTTTGAGTCAGTTTGGGTGGTATTGTATGTTTAATCAAAGTCAGGCTTAATTGCTTTTTTGACACTGAGCCTAAAATTTACCATTGTATGTTAGTAATACCAGTAACTAAAGTCAAATTCTTCTCTGGGTAGCACAGCTGCATCATTTAAATTTCATGGATGTTTTACAATGCAACTTTGATGGGAAATTACCTTCTTGAAACAGAAATCTTACCAAACATCCTAAAATACAATTCAGTTGATAAATTGAACACGACTTCAAAGAACTTGTGTACAAATGTACAGCAGCCCAAGATGTAGCATGACCTTAAGTAGTAAAACTTTTGACCGACTGTTTGAAGTTTTAAAATCTCTCTACGTCAACCTTGATTTGAGCAAAGCATGCTGCTGGGATATAGTTATGAGATAAGAGCTACTTTCCTACTGAAAATTAGAATTTCAGACCGCATTTATCTTTTATTCTCTAATATCCAATTCCTATGACTTCTGTATTTCAGAAGAGTAGCATGGTGAACAGAATCTACTAATTTGTTCACCACATAACAAAATATCTTTGTTATTTGCATAATGTCACTAATGTGGAGCTGCTTGATAAAAAGGTTCATAGTGTTTTATTAAAATATGACTTAATAGTAGTAAAATGCTGTGATAAATCAGGTCTTTTTGCTTGCAGCTTTCTTTAGTAGGATATTCTTTTTATTTAAGTGATAGGTATGATAACATGCCTTAGTGAATTCCAGGGTCTGGATTATTACAGTTGTGATTTTAAAGAAACAAACCCCAAAACCTCAAGAAATCCTGTACCCGAGGCTAAAATAATGTTGTGCAGACAGCATGAACTCAAGAAACCTTTCTTTAATAAATAAATAAAAAGACAAGGCAGTGAATTGTCACAAAGATATTTTTTTTCCCCCTTGGTCCTGCTTATTAGGACTGACTAACATTAGTCATTAATGAACAGGAAGAACTTTCCCCATACATGGTTTAAGCTGTTGAATATGTTGACTCATCTGTGTTGAATGCATCGTGCCATGACTTATTCATGTTATATATGGATGTATATTTGGGATTCCCGATGCATGAATAATCATTGATGAACTCCTCGTAACTGAAGGTTGTAGCTATGGAAACATCCCAATTATTGTCTGTAGGACCTGGACTTCACCTGTGAATGACTACATCATAAAAATTTGGATATAAATAACAAAGCTATTTTGGGAAACTTTGCTTCTTTTTATTCATCAAAAGAGTCCATTTCACACTAATATTTTCAAAGCCATTCTTTTCCTTCCACTGCCTCCTTGCTCCAGGGTGGCTTAGTGCTAAGTCATATAATGAGTAAAGGCTGCAGTTACCTCTTTTATTCTAGTGAGATTAACTGCTAGCAGTGTACACAAGACTCGAGGATCACCATCTTCCTGCATAAGAAAAGCATTTGTGAGACTTTTTGAAGTTACTAGTTTGTTTTTTGTGCTTCAGAAGGACCTTGTGTGGTAATACGGATATTGAAAATGGCTGACTCGGTCTGCGGTCAGCTATGTCTGTAAGTCTACTTTATTCTGTAACGGATGCTGTGTTCAGTTCCTTCTCTGGAGTACCTCACATGCTGACTTACAGCACACAGCTTGGTTATTGGTAACCTCTCCCTCCACTAACTCTACCAATCTTGCTTGGCTTGACATCATGACAGATGGTTGCGTTGACATCCGAGGTGACTCTTGCCTTTGAATGGCTATTCTTGCCTTTGCACTGGAACATGTTTATGTTTAGTCTGTTGATTAATTTTCTGTCAGTAAGATTTACTGAAAAAAATTCTGAAGGTATAGGCTAATGCCAAAATACTTACAGGAATTTTAGTATACTGGAAATTCTTTTTTTTATCACATAGGAAATTAGCCTTTCTAACTGGGTGGGGGATGGCTAAAACCACTTAGTCTTCTGTCTGTGGCCTGCAGTAAACAGACTGTGATAAATAGGTCAAGCTCTTTCCAGTATCCAACGCCTCCTTTTTTCTTGCCCAACCAAAGAGTAAAATAGCTATTTCCCAGAAGTGAAATGTTCTTTAATCTAGTTGTGTGAAGAACATTATGATTCCATTGCCTTGTTCAAAAAAAAAAAAAAAAAAAAAATTCCGGGAGCAACTCGTTAAAGAAGGTCATCAGAGGAACAGTGCCTTAGCACACCCGCTGGAGAGCTTGCAGTCCTTTCCTGTCTGTGGTTCAGCATGGTTGGAGGAGTCTGGCATGCAGATGGTGTGGCGCAGAGCTTTGTGAGACATAGGCAGTGAGGAGGCCAAGAGAGTCTAGAAAGAATGACAAAGCAGGATGAGCGGACCAAACATCTGAAAGATGTCTTACACATGCTCTCACCATCTGAGATTGTGTCAGATGTTCTCTCATGTGCTTTTACAAATAATTTGATGAAATGGATTATTTGGAGAGACTTTAGGGGAAAGGTTTTGCTCTATAAAAGGATTCTGGAACTTTGATCTTAACTCTCCTTCTTCACTTCTTTCTTTTTCTGTGAGTTTAGTTCTTGTGTATTAGGAGCTTTGACCAAAGGTGATGTGAATACTGTTCTTGCAAAAGACTCCAGTCTTTTGAAAAGAGTAATGAGAGTCATATTTCCTTTGGTGGCAACAGGCCCGGGCTGTGTTGTGTTGACGTGTTTCTCATTTTGCAGTGTGAGGGAAAAGTCTTCATTTTGCCAGGATTGTTACTAAAACCACAATGATATCCAGGATATGTGTTGCCTCCTACCTAGGGGGCCTTGAAAAATTGATAAAAATGTTGGGCTGGTGGGAAACCACTGTGGTCTCTTTTTGTAAAGCCTATGAATTTTATGAAATTGGTGTTTGAAAAGCATAAAACTGGAAGAAGGAGGATTCGGATATCTGAGGAAAGCAGAAAGGTGTCTTTTGTGTTGTAATGTCTTTTGTATTTAGAAGGAATGACAATATATCTCTTTAAATTCAATGATAAACTCGAGTACCTGGCTGTCGGCTAGATTTAGTGCTTGTTTGCATTCTTGACAGTTGTGGAAAGATAAAGACAGGATATTTGGTGCAAAATTTTATTTTATCAGGGTATAGGTATTCACCGTCTTACACTGATGTTCTTTTCCTGTATGAGAATTATAAGAAAAAGAAAACTGAGACCTATTACTGCTTCCCTTTAACCTTCCATCAGTCTGACCTAAATGCAGATTTAAGAGAAGATTTTTGACTGATCTGGGATGTGCCAGATACATATTTGGGCAATACTGAATGTGTTGCTGGTGCAGTACGATAGCAGCTGGAAATGCGTTAGGTGTGTCTGTCACTTCTTGTATTGCTTAGTTATACTATACTGGAAAAGAAGTCAGTTGATGCAAGAAACTGTTTTCTAGTACAGTGCTCTTCATGCTTTTTGTTGCCCTGCATCCCATAGCTGGGAGGAGTGTCCCATAAATATCATCAAGGTCACCTTCAATTCTGGCCACCAGACTTTGTTTTTCCATGACATCCTCACCTTGCCCTCCCCTTCCCTGCCCCACCCCTGATAGCCTTTTAACTTCTGGTTTGCTAAGATTAATTTCTTTCACATCCTCTTGCTTTGTCTCCATGCTCTACAGCAATTATTAAGAAGATATCTTTTCTAGGACTCTTCCATAAATGACTAACATATGAGAAAACACAAATCTTTATTTCCTTTCCATATCTTTTAGTTTTCCCATCACTTTCAGTTTTCCTTCAGGAGATATTAAAATGACACATTAGCAGAGGTATTTCAGAATTGGATACCTCCGGACACCGTCACATCACATACAGATCCTATGAAGAGCAAATACCACTGTAAAATACCACTCCTATGGAAGGAGTTCACCTCCTTCTCTTCTAGATTAGATTTGGGGGCTTTTTGGTTTTATTTTTTTTTCTTTCAAATTTCATTTTTTTTATACTTGCAGTACCATCACAAAGCACAGCTGAAGTGTTCAAGGCAAACATTGTCACAACTAGCATGACCTTTCAATTGTTTGGTACTTGAGAAACTAAAAGTTTAGAAAACAACAAGCCCTCTGCATCACTTTAAGTCTTTCTGTTCTCATGTTGTCCTTGGGTGTTTTGCCCATTTTGGGGTAAGTAGGAAATCTCCCTGATTGCATTGAAGATCTGAGTCTTTTGACAAAACTCTATTAAGTGATGTTTGGCAGATTATTTAAATGGTGTTTCTTTTAGTTATGAAGTTGCATTCATTCTTTGACAGGAATTAAACATCTCAGAACAGGTGTCTTTCAAATTTAATCAACTTACTATCCAACAAAAACAAGCACTTTGCCAAAACTGTTAATAAAACGAATATAAACTTTGAGTAGTATCTGTGCAGAAGGTACAGGGACTCTTGTAGGTAGACAGGGTACTAGTGCTGTCAAATGAAGATGATTGCAGTCTGAAAACATTGTCCAATGTAAGTAGCTTAAGAATTGTGCTTGTGACTTAAGATGGCCAGATAGCCAGAGGATATATGTAGTCATTACGTTATTGCCTTCAGTGATTCTATGCAGTTTACAGCTTGGGACAATCTCTTGCAACTATGTCTGTCTATACCATAACTCACTAACTAAAAAAGTAAGGACATAAAAATGTTCATACAAAAGACGAGGTGAAAGGAAACATCTCAGGTGCAATTTATCAGATATCAGAGCATTCATCAAATAAATGATCCGTGGCTTCTGTTTAGTCAGTACTTTGTAGTATGCAGTGAGTTTTTTGGAGTGGCCGAGTGCTACAAAGAATGTTCCTCAAATAATCAGTCTAAGAGGAACTCCAGCATTTTTAAGTAACTGCAGCAGCCAGCTCCAGTGGATAAAGCCAAGCATTTCAGTACTGTTTTGGCTTTCCCTGGTGTTGCAGATCTGAGATCACTTTACAACAATTGTTATCAGGTAATTGCTATTTTTGTTCCTATTCTACAAATTGTATGTGGCACAGATGTTAACTGAGTCTCTCCAGGCCATATATTAAAAGCCCAACTGTGCTCATTTCCAGTCTGAGTGGTCCCATTATGACAGTGTTTGCAGGATCAAATGTCCTTCAACTTCTGTAAGGTGGATATGATTTTTGGCAAACCCTACAGCAACTTCAGAACTGGATACCACTGGCCTAATTTTCTAGAAATGTAAATCAGTACAGCCTGTTTGAGGCCTTAGGTGGTGTTTCTCCAGCATTTAGGCTGATAACTTTGCTTTTATATTCAAGGTCACATTATGCCCCTGATGTTAAATGAAAATTATTACAGTAATGGAGTTGATAAGCCTTTTCCCTTGACTGTTCCTTGCAAAATTAGCAGCCATACTGCATGCATAGCATCTCCAGCTGCTTAATATGTTTTTTAGCATCTGGCCACTTGCTCTGCTATGAGGAATTTCAGGGAGAAGAGGCCCTGACAGGTAATCTGAAATAAAGAAAGAAGGAAAATCTAGAGCTCTTTTTTTATACTTTCCTTCTAGAAGCTGGCCAATTAACCTTCCTATCAAATTTTTATCTTTAAACCTGTGGTTTCTTGTAAAAACAATTTAATCTGTCTACGTCCTGCTTATTTTTAGTGACACGAGTCCCAACCAGTAACTACTTTTTTCCTTTTTTTTTTTTTTCTTTCAGTGGAATTGGAATCTGGACCTGGATTGCAGGTAAATTTTGTCTTTTTCATATCAAGCCCTCTATAGAGGGTCGAACCAAAACTGCTCTGTGTGTGGATGGATGAGAGGAAATCACTGAAGGAAGTTGCAGTCTAGCGTGGGAGTCAGGTGAGTGGGCTAGACGATCATTTGACATTTCTCCTCTTGTCTTGAGACAATTTTGAATCCCCCATCTAAAGCTGAAGCTTTGGCCATTCTCTTTTTTTGCTACCATTTGCTGGTTATTTGTTGTTGAGCAAAAATATCTTACTAATTAATGTATTTATTCAGAAGAGATCTGGGAAGGGAGGTTCTGATATAAAGGGAAGCTAATGGGAGAGAAAAAAAACAGTCTCCTGTTCTGCTTGCCTAATTTGTTTCATTTTTCCTACATTACTATCCAAAACCAGCTGCTGTCATGGGTCAAAGGGGAAATCTGACTCAATTTGATGTTTTTGCAGCCCGAGTTCCATCATGTGCTCAACAGCATTTTGATAGGCAAAGCATGGGGAGGTGAGAAACCTGGGGGCGTAGCTTGGGAGAAACAGCAAATGCTGGGGGGAAAAAAACCCCAAACAAAAAAAAACCAAAACGGAATGGAGACTGTTTTGTCTTATGGAGAACTAGTAGTTAGAGGGAACATTTGAATCTAGACTGAGTACGAGTATAAGAGGTAGCTACTACGTAGATTTAGAAAGATGTCAGAAAAGGTAGTCCTTATAAAATAATTATTTTGGGGTGGTTTAGATATTATAAAAATATAACAATAATGTAGAATACTTGAATAATGTAAGAATACTTATTATATTTAGATATTTGTATAAACATAATTGTCTTAGAATTTGCTTCTACAGTATGGGTAGCTGTGTTGTCTATAGATGTTCAATGTTCAATCATACACATTTAAAATGCATAATAATGCAGCCTTCTGTTGTAAAGATGTGTAGGAAAATTCAGGTTGGAAAAGATCCCAGGAATTCTCTAGTCCAATCTCTTGGTCAAAGCAGGGTCAACTATGAGGTCAGTAACCAAGTAGCTCAGGGCTTTATCCATTCTCGTCTTGAAAACATCAGGGGCTGGAGATGACACAACTTCTCTGGGCAACCTGCTCCACTACCCGACTGTCGTCATGGTGAAAATCTTCATTATCCAGTCTGGACCTCTCTTGTTTCAAATGATGCTTCTTGTCTCTTGTCCTCCCTCCATGTACCACTATGAAGAAACAGGCTCTGTCTTCCTGATGCTGGCTCCCTGCTCCAGGTGCTGGCAGGCTGCTGTTGGGTCCCCGCCAAAACGCTCTCTTGTGCAGGCTGAACAAGGCTGGTTCCCCCAGCCTTTCCTCCCAGGGCAAGTGCCCCAGCCCCCAACCATCTTGGTGGCTCTCTGCTGAACTCACTGCAGTTTATCGGTGTCTTTCCTTTATTGGGAAGCCCAAAAGGTATTATTATAAGGAGAATAGAAAATGAGACTATGATTTACCAGTTCCTTGTTTATGTTGGATTATGTTTCTTCCTTATTCTCTACTGATGCAGGGCATGAATTGTTAATATTTTTTTAAGCTTTCTTTGTTTTAATGGCTATTTGGGTCCTTGCTTCTTCATTGCTTGGTTTTGACCAACAAATTGACTGATGATAAAGCTCTTAAAATTTGAGATGCTATGCTCTCTCTTCCCCTCTATAAGATGTACCAAGAGGAGGGCTGGGCACGAGATCTATTATTACCCAATACTTGGTTTACAGATGCCAATGTTCCCTAAGAATGTACATGACAATAAATAGACAGCTCTGCTCATTTCAGCATTTTCCCATTGCCAGAAATAGTTTTAGGGCACTTTATAAAGATTTAACTTCTTTCTCTCAATCTGCAGGATCCACACAAGTGATCTGTCCTTTGCCTGTAACTTTTTAACAGTAAGGGCTTCTTATTGATGTTGCGCATGTCTTGCATTCTTAACTGATCAGCAGTAATGGGAAAACCTTTGTGGGAATTGAATAATCTCTCACCTTTGTTAGCCTGTGAACAAGTCTGTCCTGAGTCTCTTCATGTGGATCATGCATGTGATGGCATATAATAAAGCCTAACTGTGTAACTTGGACCAGCTTTCTGATCCTGCTCGAAGTAGAAGGCAACCAATCAACCCTGGCTCATCAAGTGCATTTCCTCTGAAGCCTGGAGTCAGCTTCCTTGGGAACCCAATGCTTGACTCTAAAGACATCACTACCTCACATTTCCCCACACCCACTTTTTTCCGCCTTTCGTCATGTCACATCTACATCCAGGTCCAGCTCAGTTCTGTTTTGCTGCATTTGCTCAGCTTTATCTCCTTTTGCCGACGTCAACACTTCTACACTAGAAAGAACTGTGATACTCCAATGAGAAAAATACTGTGAAAATCTGGGCTGGGGGAAAAAACCCACCATATGCCAGCTGTGATATCCCAGTTGTTTGGGATCCAGTTGCCTCTGTGAATGCCCTGTTCTCAGAACGACTGTGCATTCATAGTTGGAGTTCACACGTTAGCAGTGCCACTTCCCTCTACTTAAGAGTTTTCTTGATTTTGGCAGTGCTACATGATGTCATGTGGAGCTTACCAGGTGTCTGGAGAACACAGAGGATAAACTCCAGAGTCATAAAGTGAGGAGTTTCATTGCTACTTCTGTGGCTGCCCTATGTAATGCTGGGTGAATCCTTGTCCCTATAAATTGTCCTTCATGCTGCGAGAGCTTTGTTTAGTGAGTAAGTGAGCTTGCTTAACTGCTTTTAGAAGGCTTGAATTTACTGTAACAGTAAACTTTTTGCCTTTGCTGAAAAAAATTGAGGTGTCTAGAAACTGAAAAAGATTTAAGAGCAAAAGAGGTATAGTATATTCATGTAAAAGTATACATATGAAATCTTGCAGGCTCAGTTTTCCGAAGAGATTTGGCCTGGAATAAGTTGGTTTTTCATACTAAATGTAAGCAAATAGCTGAGTATTTTGCTCCTGCTGTGACCTTGCTTGACTTGATCTAATATGCTATATTTTAGTTGGGGATTTTGTGATGTAAAAAAGGGTATGCATATTTCAGTAATGCTGTCATTCAGAAACCTCATGCCTTTATAAGCCATTCCCTATTTTTGGCTAAGGGCTGTGTGGAGTGTTGGTGACACACTGGAACTTGATGATCTACCCAGTACATTCTGTACTTTGAACAAAAACTGCAAAAACCCTTTCTCTGAGATCAGTTTGAACTATTTCAAGCAACTATCAACATAGATTAAATAGTAGTATGGATACTCCCTTCTGAACCATCTACATGTGCTACACTTTGAACTAATGTGTTTTAAACAAGCATTGCACAATGCAGAAGATGTGAAAAGCTTTTGACTTGGGATCCCCAAATGTTCAAC
Organism: Morus bassanus; assembly: GCA_031468815.1. Lineage (NCBI taxonomy): Eukaryota > Metazoa > Chordata > Aves > Suliformes > Sulidae > Morus > Morus bassanus. Next base: position 37,144,625 of record CM062572.1, on the reverse strand, counting down.
ATACCTTTGTCCATGAATGATTCTGGAAGTGTTCCTTACAGTCTGCTCCATTTATGGTTTTTTTTTTTGGTGCGTGGGTGATGTTGACTTCAAACCAAGTAGCTGAAATGACCTTCTGAATTCAGCTTGAAATGGTTAAGCTGATATTCTCTGTCCAGTCTTCAGGCACCACAGTCTACAATACTAAGTACCAACATTTCAGCTGGCATTCTTGACAAACTTAATGGGCAAGAACATAGACTGTAGACTGCTTTCCCTTAGAGAATGTCTTTTTAGGCTTGCACTGACACTGAAAAGGACCTAGTCCAGTAGGAGGTTAGCAATGGCTTGTCATATTACTAGTGTGGTAGCTTATGGAGGCTTGCTTTTCTACTGCCTGCAAAATATAGTTTTGTGGAAAAATGGGTTTTCTACACACTTTTTTTAACTGTGTGCTAACATGTTTCTTTAGGAGGTTTAATAGCGTTTGCGATCTAACTGTGCTTCAACATTACAGCATGAATGTTGCCCTTTAGAGACAAATGCAAGAGAAGCAGTTCCTGGCTGCTATCCAGCATAAACCCAAACCCATTTCTGAGAAACTCTTGTTGCCATCAGCTAGACTGTCTCGAGTGCTTTCACCCTCAGCTACTTGAGGGTAAAATACAGGAAATTTGGTCCAGATAGTGCAGCGGAAAAAAGGAGTGCGTACCCAAGAAGTGAAGCAAAGTGAAGTTTTTCCTGTGGATCTTATCTCTATGTGCTGAAAAATGAGACTCTGAATTTGCTCATTGAAATAATGGACCTTTGGCTCTGTAGCAGCGGTAGGTTCCCATGACTTGTGTAAAGGCCTCTAAGTCTTCAGTTCTCCTTTGAGAGTCTATTATTGATCGTATCAGTAAAAAGATGAAAACAGCACTTACAAAGAACTGAAAAAAGAAGATACTGATAGTGAAATGAAGACAAAAGTATAATTTATGCAAAGTTCTTGTCATTCCTTGCAAAATACATACACATTATGAATTTATAAATTTAATTAAGGCTTTCCTTTTCAATTTCTGATCCCACCAATGCTACAGATGACTTTTAATCTGGATTTGACAAAATCCCTAAATCACAGCTTCAGAATATGTAGTATCACACTGTAAAGGGGTAAAAAAATTAAGACATGTTCAAATAGCTGTAAACAAAAGGCTAAAAAAAGCTGATTAAAGACATCTGTCTCCCTCTTGATGTAGAGACGGCTAACCCTAAGCATGTAATAGTCATAGCAAGAGAGTGATTTATTACCACGTACCTATACCGATTGTGAAATGGGGTAAGGGAAAAGATATTCCACCAACATAGTATAAATTACTACAAAGTACAAAGACAATATGAACAAATTGGTTTGGGAAAGTTAAGGAGCAGCTCAAATTTTCCTTTCCAACTTAGTCCCTGGAACTAAGGAGAACTAAATGTTTTTTTGCTTTATCCAGTTTCTTCCTTTCCAGGAATGCCCTGTACTACAGGATCCAACAGGAGAGACATCAACTTTTTTTTTTTTCAGAGAATTTGGACAAGTCTGTATGGAAACTATTTTAAATATTTGAAAAATAGAATGCACATTAATAATCTAATTTCATTATGGAAATGAGAAGTCTCTGAATACTGCAATTTCACTTAAACCTGCTGAAGAAATGTCTCATATATTTAAAAAATAAGGACTTCTAGGCCTTTCATTTAAGAGCTGATTTGTCATAAAAATGCAAATAAATATGATGAATGGCTGAAACACTATGAGAAAGCCTTTGCTTGAATCACTGATGAAGGCAAAATAAATCCAAAGCCTTTTACAGAGATCTCTGTAGAAAGCTGGACTTGTTAAATTTTCTAACAATTTTCTAGTTCTAGGAAATTCTAATAACTACCTGCTTGCAAACAATGGGAACTTTTTTTGAAATATTTTACTATGGGGATTTTTGTACAATCCTAGGTGATTGAGTTGAACAAGGAGAGCATGAATAATGCAGGTTTAAACAGTTCTTTAAATCCATGTACAATGCGTTAATGCATTTTTAATAACCACTCTATAAGCTTCTGAAAACATCTATTCATTTCAACGCTTACAAATGGTGATCAGTACATTTGTCACTGTCCACCTTCTTTGTCTGTAATGTTTTAAATTATTCAGATGCCATCTTTAGACTATTCTTGATTCCTTTACTTTAAAACCATCCTGAGCTTATAGTACTCTTAGAAATGGGAACTCTTTTTTTGTTATTTTGTCTTTTATTTGACCTCTTCCCCATTGTTTTTGAATACAGTTAATGGCTCTTGTGGCTGTCTTTATTTAACATTATCTTCAACTTATCACAATGTATGATCATGAAAAACATTGTTATTAATTTTACAGCATCATCAGTTACAGCTACACTTTTCTACAACTGTTCATTAATTACTTTTGGAGAGTTTGCTTATTGAACCCAAGGCACTGTTTTACGCTGTGTCTCTAAATAAAAGTAGGTCTTACACAGTGTAAAATAAAACCTCTGAGGAAAGTTATGGATTTAAGAACAAAAGATTTTTTCAGGTTTCAACACAATCATCTCTGTGGGATTAAATGTACCCCCACATTTGTCAGGATGAAGATTGTGCAAGCACTACTTTATGCTTTGAACCTTTGCTTCTTGCATGGCCTCTATGGGAATGCTCATCTACAACTTGTATTGCTGACTTTAAGAAGCGTTATCAGAAATCAGCTGCATGGCAGAAAATACCTTCCTTACATGTTTAGGTTTTCTAGACTATAATCTTGCAAGCATAATTCTGCAAGGCTACTGATGTGATATAACTCAGATTTTTCATTTTGCTTTGTAGATATGGATAGGCAAAATTGGCTCAGCGCCTGTTTCGGTTGCTTATGTGTCTTGGGAAGAACTTGAGACCAAATCTAGACATAGCTCCTATGAGATCTAAAAGACTGATTGAAGATATAAATTAAAATTCACTTTCAGTAAATATTGCAGAATCTAGCACTCAGTTGCTTTTGAGTAGGAAATACTTAATGTGGAAATATTTCATAAAAACAGAGAAAATATTTACAATAAAAATGCTGTTAAAATTTTGGTGTTTGTTTGTTTTTTAAAAAAGGAAACTGCAGATGTTTTGGAAAAATCCAACAGAAATGCAGTATAAGAGTTTTTTCAAGTGATTGTAAGGACCAAATATTTTTGAAATTGTATAAAATATACCTGAACTCACTGTCAATGTTGTATATTTTGCTTGTGTCTTGTCAGGATAAATTGCAGAGGTGTAGCTTGGTCTCCTAGTATATTTAAATTGTATTTACAATTTATCTGAAGTTTTGGTTATGGTAAGTCCCAGCGTTTTCAGTAGAAAACCAATTACTTGGAGTGAATTCGGAGTACTTTGCCAATTCTTACTAGGCTATGAGTCAAATAAGCAGAAAACTTTTAAACTGCTAAGCCATGTTCTAGGCCTTCTTATGGAAATTTTAGCAAGTCAAGAATGGAAACTAGGTGAGGCTGAAAGAAATTGAGAAATAAGAATTGGTTATTTTACAAGAAACTGCATTAACAGAAAAGGGCAAAGTATTAGACGTGCAGACATCTCTCTGGAGTTAAACATGAGACCTAAAGAGATGTATTAAAAGCTTTGCAGGAATGGAAATGTAATGTTGGGAGAAGAAGCCCTAGCTGTGAAGCTGTGTGGGGACCCAGCAAAAACTTGATTCAGTTATCATATTATTTAACCTGTAGTAACCCCCATCTCAGAACTACTTTATGTGTCATGGAAATGGATATAATCACTTTGCTTCTTCAGACAGAAAAGGCAAGAATACTGTTTCATAAAAGAAGAGTAAAGGGTTGGGATAAATGTTCCAGAACTGTTAACAAATACATAGCTTTTTTGAAATGTTACACTGCATGTAAAATGATACTTGCTTACCAGCATAAGTCTTCCTGCACTTAGAATGACACTAAATCTTTAATGAGTAGCATACTGGAAAAATGGAAGGGAACGATAAACTAAATATAGATCACTGATCTTCAGTGACAGAAACAGCATCAGGCATGTTTTCCGTGGAATCGTATTAAGTATAATTCATTTTTTTCCCTAAAAATCAAATGTCTGTGACCCAATTGGACATATCCAAGGCAGGATTAAGTGCCTCCTGATATTGTATGAGGATTTTTCAGGAATTACTTTTCTAAAGGATATGTTGGGCTTATGTTTTATCCCACAGATGGAAAACATGGCTTTCCTTTTAAGAGAAACTTTTTATTTCCTTTGTGAATTATGGTTTCGGAACTATCCAAGTCAACTTGGTCTTCAGCATTGCTTTATAAAGGATTCCACTCTGTGCTTGAGAAGACAAGAGCTAAATATCTTCCTAGTTTAAAGATTGTGATTTGAAAGGTGGGAAGGCCTGATGGACAGGATGCTAGTTAACTGGGCTTGTTAGTTTATTATTAACATTTATTAAGAACGTTTCATTCAGTCTGGCAGGGGTTCTGTTGATAAAAGAAAGGCATCACAAAGCATTCTAGGATTAAGAATATCCTATGAACTTTCCACTCCAGATCCCAAATCTATGTGTAAATCATGGTTCAAGAATGATAAATTGTTTCTGGAGAGCACAAATTTAGGCATTTGCCTCTTTTTTTTTTTTTTTTTCTTCCCCATTGTTTGCTGAAATTTTAGTTGTACCAGGATTACCTGTTAATGGATAAGGTATACATGGGACTTCTTCCACTTTGCCCTCCTCCCCCCCACCCCGTGAATCTTTAAAGCAGTGAAGAAATTTGTTGTTGAATATATGTCTAATGTAATTCCCACCTGCTTCACCAAACTCTCTGACACAAGTTGTGGCTATTCAGCTGCACAGCTTAACCTAAGCTGTTCCCAGCCTGTGTTACCTCCCCACTGTGCTTGCTTAGCTCTTTGTACGTATGTGTGGAGCATCATGTTGTCAAACTGATGCAGGTTAAAATAACCTTGGGGAATAGGGTAGTACAGGAGAGGTTGGTTTTCATCCAGAAAACCAATAGAAGTAATCTAGATATGTCCATACTCATGTCAAGGAAGGGATTTATATGTCGACCAGAGTTGCAAGGACTGCTAAAACCAGCTGCAGCTGGTTGTAGAATGATGGCCTTGAATCTTCTGGAACCCTGATGCCTAATGTTTCTATGTCTTCTCTTCTCTTGACATCAGTTACTGGAGTATTTTCCTCAATCTCTTAAAAGAAGTTTAATTCTACTAGAATTTTTCCCCAAGCAGCCCTTAGCTTTGGGGACTCATGGGGCCCTTGGCATAACTCTCAGATAGGAGGAGGGTTAGTGCTTTGAGAAAGCCAAAAGCTACAGTAAAAGAAGGTCTAGCCCATAGGTAACTGAAACTCAGACCATGGGCACCATGAACCACCAGGACATCCAGCACAGAAGCTATTCAGACTCTAAAGTGATGAGACAGATAGATAGAGGAATATGTAAATATAGTTGCACACTGACAATAATGGAAAAAAAATTGCAAAACAAAAGCATGTGCATGAAGCTGAATGTATATCAAGAAATTATTATGTTAAATTATGTCTGACAGCAGGGAACAAATGAAAAAATTCTCCACAGATGGTGAAATTTGTAGTTATTGGTGTAAACTGGTATGGCTCTGCTAACTTCACTAAACTTACTCTGCATTATACCAGCTGGCTTTCCAAACAACTGTATTGCAAAATGTTAATAGCATAATTAAAATTGAAGCACGCTGCCAAGGGAAGATCTTAACAGCTTTTTGTTGTCCTCTCTTTTTTTCTTCCTACAAAATGCTAGGATCTGAAGTCATCCTGTCCTGGTGAAAAATTGAGTACCATGCTTAATTTTAGCACTGTCTGTGGACAAGGTTTGATTAAAACCATGAACTGACAGCGTACAGCCATGCAGAGGCCCTGAGATCAATAGCAGTCAGGGACTACAGCTTCAGAGGTGGAGTTTCTGAGGAGCCCTTCAGCCCTCTGTCTTCAGAGATGGCAGTTTCCGTACACATCAGCCATTTGTTTTAAATACTGGCATACACCTCACTGCTCTGAGTGGTCTGCAGTTCTCGGAGTTGGAGCTGTCACAAAAGCATTGCTTGAAGTATCAGGAGATCACATAGTGTATTAAGTGTTCTTGGATGTGGCTGTATTCTCAGCCTTTCAGTGACTTGCAAGTATGTTATACCCAAATGAGGCATGGCGCCTGCATAGTCCTTGAAAAGGACGCTGTAGATGCTCCCGATAATGGTTTTTAGAGGGATTTTACTGAAATGTTTTCGTAACTTCTTTATGAAATTATTATAAGTAAAAGCAAATTTAAAGCAGTCTTTCCCTGCCACTTAAAAAACCTCTGTTCCTCTGTCTTTCTGGAAATGGTACAGTAGTGTTGGGTTAGTTCAGGTAGTATTATTTTCTCAGAGCAATACTTTTATAAGCAAGGGTGCTTTCCCGATGTTCACAAGCATGGAAAGCTAAAAGTAAAGAGCCCTTGTTTCATTATCATTAAATGCAACAGACTGTAACCTGACTACTTCTATTTACACAGAGAAATTTGATCTAAACAATGCAAATAAAAGAAAAAATAAGCATAGAGTATTTTGTGAACCAACCAGTGAAGTTAATGCAGAAAAATTCCAGATAGCCAAACAGCAGTTAGCAGCTAATAATACTATTGCTAAAATAGTACTGAGGCCCCCTGCTCTTTTTATAAGTTTGTACCTGATTGAATAATAGAGTGTGGTATGAGAAGCGTAGTGTGTGCACACTAAACCACTGTGATCAGACACAAGGAATTGCAGGACAAAATGGCGTCAATTGGCATTTCATGAATAGGGTAGCCCCAAGCCCTGATTCAGACACACATGCCTGCAAAAATGGTAGTCTTTCCTTGGTTTTGAGGGCTGTCAAGTGTGAATTATACAGTTGCAAAATGAGCAACCACGTACATGAAAGCTCCATCGTGCCCTAATGCATCCAGTACATGACTGGGCCTGTATTCCGGGCTACACTTCAGGGTGAAAGGATCACTGATAAATCAAGACAAGCAGCATTTCCTTGTTACCTTTTCCAGGTGACAAACTGAGTGGACCATGCGTATCACAGATTTGGTGGATGCTCAGAAGACACCTCAGAAACTGAAAGTAACCTAGAGTCGCAAAAATTCTTTCTCTCCACTTCAAAAGTATTTTTGTTACCTGTTAGTATAGTGGAGATCTGCTCTAATATTCTTGACTAGCTGCTATTGATACTGAATTTTTTAAAGACGTTTTTCTAATTCCTATATCAAACAGGGGGGCTAACAGTAACAAAATGGTAAGTATCGGAGGAACTCAACATGTATTTTTATATACAATTCAGAGCGACCCAAAGGTTCTCTCCAAGGGAGCCTGAGCAGTCTTATGCTTTGGGAGTTTGCTTTATTCATTAGAATTTAACAAGAATCAACATAATGGCATCCATGCTACTGGTAAATATAATTTAGCCTTTGGAAGGAGTAATTTAAAACATTTTAGAGAAGTAGATACTGAAAATCACAATGCAGAGGGTTCTGGTTTTTTGTGGTCAAGAAGTAATTTCTGCCAGTAGCATTTCAATTAAGTATCATAATTTTCTTATTTGAGACTTTTGGAGGGTCATTTTTCTCTGAAAACATGGGCCAAAAAATTCCAGACACCACCTAAGCTGAGTAGTAGCAAGCAAAAAAATTAGTTGGGAGCCACTGAACTAGTAGATGGTTTGGAGTATTTGATTTCGGGTATTGGGCTCACTGGCTGTAAAAATGATTGAACTGAGCTATAATACTATTCATGGTTTGTTTTCCTCTTTCTATGAAAGCATTGAAAGCAAAATATACATCCAAATGATCGCTCAGACTCTGCAAAAGTTAGACTTTTTCCTGGAAATAGGCATCTCCTGATGTGGCTGTTACAGGTGACTTCTCCCCCCACACCCCAAAACATTGTGTCAAAGACCCCTTTATAGAGGAGACCACAAGTACTACTGTGAAACATTCCTGCTCTCCTGCTTTACAGTCTCTGTAAACAAACATTAGCTTAGATCAGAGAGTGTAGACACAAGATAACCCCTTCTGCAAACAGTGTATGACTTCTAAAGCTAACACAGCAAATATGTTGTCTCTCTCCCTGGACCCTTCACTCAGGAGAAGAGAGTCTCCTCATAACTCAGTAGTCAAAGGATTTCTTGATGTGCTTGAGTCTCTGTGCTGAGATCCCTGCTCAGTGACATGGGAACATTTAGAAGCTCCAGCTTCTCATGAGGTTGAAGTGTCAGGTCGGGCTGACGTGATTTGCAAAGGTTGCTGAGACTGTGTTTGATCTCGGAGTGCCTGTGGAGCAACCCAAATAGTGCATCTGATGTATTGACATGCATATAACACTGGAAGGGTGAGTGTCTTTGCATAAAGGGGTACTTTGCGGACTCCTGTGCCTGTGACTCAGAGCAGATACTTTCCAAATGTCTGGGGCCTATTCTTTTGGGAGGAAAAAAAAATACAAAGCATTTTCCTTTTATAAGTCCAAAGGAACATTTCACAATAAAAAAATACTTTTTTTAAACCAACTCACACTGGTATTTTTAATGTGGCTCTGAGCTCCTGATTAAGAGCCTAATCCAACCCTTACTGAAGTAAGGGGTGTCTTTGACTGTGTTGAACAGAAATAGGTATAGCTCAGAAAGTGCAAAATTCTTGAATGGGGTATATTGTTAAAAGGAGCCTTGTGTTTTATTTATGTATATCCTTCTTGCATTTTACTTCATGGTAGTTCTTTTTGCTTGCCTTTTGTACAAGAATCCTTTGGGTGTTGGTTCTTTCCTCTTTACTGCATTCATTCTTAACTAAGAGTTTAAATTATGAGGGGATCATGAAAAACCTAGTCCCAAAGGAGGAATCTAAAGTTTGGTACCTTTATCCATGTATAAGTTACTTATAGAAGACAGGAATGTCCTGATTTTCCCTGTAGTGCTAGCACTGCAGAAAACAACTGAAATTGTATGGAGAAATGGGGATTTAACCCAATTTAAAAAAATAATCTATTTGTATAAGTAGGCAGCTAGGCAACACTTATTCTTGGGTGAGGGTTTTTAAAACCACTGTTTTAAAACAGTGTGACAGAAGAGAATCTTCAAGTTGCTGTTAGTGGTATTATCGGAGTCCTCTATCTCTCAGTTAGTCCAGTCAGTAGAGCCAGGGTTCCATCACCATTTTCTGCTTCCTTATGCTCTAAGTTCATCAGAGCTTGGGAACACCAGAGTTCAGAGCCTCCATCATCTAATGTTGATGATTTTAAGGGGGAAAACGAATGAGCTATTTCTTCTTTTAAATCGAGTTTAAGTGGTTTGATGTCTGTGAAATTATGTTGAAGATTATTTTTCCCTCACATAACCACCTTGTCTTTCTATCAGATGGTCCTCTGATATTCCATCCCAAGTATTCTATTTTCATTAAGCAATGAGGTTTTAATTAAAAACAGAAAGATATATTCTATTCTAAATCTTTTCATAAGAAGAGTCCATGAATTTGCAGAGTAGAAAATAGAGCATGCCATACATAACCCTATGTGGCTGGATGTGAGCCTTCATATGGTATTAGAGTTACTAGACCTGTGTTAATACAATTCTTGCAGTAAATTGCTTTGGAGTATATTTTCATGATCATATATCTTCATTAGCTTGTCCCTGGCCAGGTCTGTTGGAACACCTGTTGAAGTAGCTATAAGTTTTTCAAAGCTGCCACTCAAAGAGCAGCATTGAAAATGTCAAGGCTTTGCTCAGAGCCTTCTTGCTGCAAAAGCAGGCAGTTCTGTGAAAGTGAAACCATACTTAGTAGGTGGATTGTGTTTATTTCTTAGAGCCAACGATTTTCTTAACCCTCAAATTGTATCAAATCTGAGATTAAATCAGTGCAACCTCCCCACAAAAACACTTTCAAACACACCAGGCTGCAGCATCCTAGTAGTTCTGCAAACTACTGAAACAAGCTATGTGGCTTTGATTTTTTTATTTAGAATATTGCACGGAGCTTTTTTTCACTTGGCAACTCTGCCTGGTGAGCTGAGCTCATTTGCTTCAGTTCTGTGCACCAGGTAAGAGTATGCTTAAACATCTTGGGAATTGATACATAAATCTGTTTTATCTTAATTTCCTTTATCTCACTTCCAGCAAAAAGTCAAATATAAGAAGCTACACACAAGGATAATTTCAGGATATATCCCCGACAGCTACTGTTATTTCAGCAGAAGCTTTTAGTTAAAGACAATGTTGTCTAGAGAAAAAAAGTCAGTTTGCTTTTTCTTTAAATAAAAATAAACTCTAAAAATATAAAAAGCGTTATGAGGTCTGACCGAAACTAACAAAAGCTAAGTAATTCTGAGATAAGGATGACTGAATCAAAGCAACTTTACTCAATTCATGCTGGTCAGAAGTATGCAAGTGTATCACTAGGCAGCCAGAATTAACTTTGACTTGAAATGTGGAGCTTTGCTTTTTCTCTTAAGGTCTCCTTTTTATTTTTCTTTCGATACCCTTGCTATCTGGAGCTCCAGATCTTCTGATATTTTGGGGTAAAGGTGTTATGACTAATGGGAAGTAGTTCACATACAATCAGCTGCAGCAATAAGAGTTAGCTTCTATTTCCTATACCATTTATAAGTACTGTATAATGATATGATTCTTAAATTTGACAAGATGCCACCAAATATTTACAAAATTCTATGATTTTCTGTTCAATTCTATTGAATTTTTCCATGGGAGCCATGCACTGCAGGGAGGAAAAAAGAGGGGACAGTATCTGAAAGATACTGGAAGTGGAAGAAAGTGGAAGCGCATAATTAAACCCTGTGGCACTAGACAGTATTTTCACTGTCACAAAAATGTTCACGTTAAAGAGCATAATACCTCTTTATATCTGAAAAACCTACAGGGTGTATTGGTGGTGACATTTTTAGCTTCTGACCGAAACTAGTGTGTGCAACGCAGCGAATTCGGCTCCAGTATTAGCTTAACCTAGTTTTTGCCAGTTTTCCTTAACCGGCTATGTTCTCCAAACAGTTTATAGGGCTGACCTACAAAAAGTTACATAAATTGTTGCAGACTGTGGTGTGGGAATGCTCTCAAGACCAAAATGTTCTTAAGACAAAATTGCCACATCCAGCTCTCATATAATGAAATTACCACCTCGGCATGAATATAAGCTTTTTTTTTTTTTTTTTTTTTTTTTTTTTTTATATCCAGTGGTGCTCTCACTTCAGAGTTGGCTGTGGTTATGACCCAAAGATCTTCTCTAGTATTAGCTTTGTCCTTGTGCAACTGATCATGAGTATAATGCTGCATCTAACAGGAATAGGCTGGTTATTTGGGAACAAAGGGTATTAGCTGGTCGGGCTGTAAGGTCACATTGAATCATGATTCCCCCCACTAAGTCTGCTCTTTTCCAGGCTGAACAGTCCCAGCACTCTCAACCACACCTTGTATGAGAGATGCTCCAGTTTCTTAATGATCTTTGTGGCCCTTTGTTGGACTTGCTCAGTGTGCCTCTTATACTGGACTCAACACTCCTGATGTGGTCTCACCAGTGCTGATTAGAGGGGAAGGATCACCTCCGTCAGCCTGCTGGAGATGCTGTTCCTAATGCAGCCCAGGAGGCTGTTGGTCTTCTTTGCTGCAGGAGCGCATTGCTGGCTTATGTCCAGAAAGTGCTGAACATGAGAAAATGCTGAAAACCTTACTAAACAAATCCAGTGGAAATTTTAAAGCCACTTGTTTTGCTGAAGAACAAAGGGATGTTCCCAGAAGTTTTACCAGTATTAGGTGGAACTCAAGTGCATTAATATGTGATTAATTAATTAATTAATTTATTAGCACAACTACTCATGTCTTGGTTTGTCTAATCTAGTGATTATCTGTGTAACAATCCAGCACTGGAACCATCAGGATATCTTCTACACTGATGTGTATAAAACGAGAGGAGGAGTACTCCAGGTGTTCCATGTTCCACCTGCTTGCAAAAAAAATAAAAGAAAGGCTAAGATCTGTTTTTTATCTCCATCTGTCACTATCCCTTGCTTCTTCTTTCTTCTTCTCAGAGATGAGGCCATGGATACAAGTGCAGTCCTGTGCTTGCAATGTTCACAACCATTTGACAGCAAGTCATGTACAGCCAGATTTTAATATTATTTATATGCCAGTCTGGTTTTCTAATATCTAAATAGTGTTAAACAACTGTGTTTTTCTCCATATGCCTTTGTTTTTCATCTGTAAAATGCAGGCAAGTATATGTCCTTACTACAGAGGGGCAAATCAGAAACTGTGAAAAGCAACTTTTAACAAAATAGTGAATCTTTTCTGTTTCTGCTTTTTGGACTCCATCTTGTTCTGAAATGAAACCTTTGTCAAAATACTGCTTCACTCTAGTGCCAGGATCTAATCTTATTACTTAAACTCTCTGTTGGATTTTAAAGACTTTCTAATTAAATTTGTTCAAAGTTTTCCCTCAGGACAGACTGAGTAGGATCTTCAGGGTCTAATCCGTTATTTTGTATTGATATTCTTTAAATCTCTTGAGGGTACTTTGCTCTTAAATGCATGATTGTTTTCATACACTAATACCACAGAAGGGCTTATCTTTAATAATATTTTTATTAGACTATCTGTTTTATCATTTTTAATATATCTAATTAGTTAACAGAGTGGTAACTCTTTCACCCCTTTTAACCAGTCACTCTATCTGAAAAAGGCAGGATTTTATTAGGAGGGACTTAGACCCATTCTGCCCCTACTAGTTTTAGCTGGGAGGATAACTCCTCAAGTCTGAAAAGTCAGGCTCTTTGGGCCTTCTCTAAAGTCAGTTGAAGCCCATACTTTATTGAGCCCTGAAACTGGAGGTCTTAGTGCTTATCCTGCAACAATTAAAGAGAAGTCAACCTATCCCATGGGTTGCAGTCTGTATTAAATGCTTATCTTTCTAATTTTGGTTTTATGTTTTTGTATTTGAATTTGACTGGTGTTCAGTTTGCTTTTCAGGGTGATCTTTGTAAGAAATGTGAGCAAAAATGTCTCATTGTTTTAATTTCTATGTATTAGGCATATTCCTCCTAGGTAATTTTCCTCCTTCTCTTTTCATTGCACTGCCTCCTATGCAGTGTGTCTCCTGACATTTTTATAGTACTTTACATCTACTTTTCCTCTTTGTGGACCAATGAATATCCTCACACTGTGCTGCCTCTACTCTCTCCTGTGCTGAACTAGCCATTTTTGAAGGGCAGTCTCCCATCAGTGCACGTTTCTAATAAATCACATCCATTTTCACTACGTTTGTTTGGATTGATGGTATATTTTGAAAGAAAGTTACCTCTTTGTGCTGCTATTGAAATTATTATTTTTTATTCTTGACAGTTTGGAAGAAATAAATATTAGCCTGGCTGTAGTGTTCAATAATTCTTATTATGTTCACACTATTAGTTGCCAATTTTCATTAGACTAAGCAGACTGAAGGTCTAGCATTGCTGAGTATTGTATGTGTGTTTCAGGGCAAAGTATTTAATTAGAAGTACTTTGCTTTACCTTAGGCTGTTTTGCCTAGGGAATTTACTATTGCCAAATTCCTGACGTTGAGCTATCATTCTGTCCGGGACTCCAAACCTGAGTATGTTTTTGTCAATCTGAGATAAAAAGATTCTAATTGATTCCCTAAATTTTTTTCAATGTTTCTAGCCTTGTTAGTATGCAAGTAGCAATCCTACAACGTATTTGTTTCTCCCTCACTAATTGTTTTACCTAAGATTGTGCCATACCTGCTTGGCAAAACCTGTTTGTTAATTTCTCGTGGCCCTTAATCTTTCTCTTTTTCTCATGATGTTGTGTCATAGAGCTCTTTCAGCATCCAGGTCTTTTAAAAATGCTTTAAAACATACTCATTTACCTTAGTTCTTCTTTGTGCCGTAGTCTGCAATTTTACATTTACAGTTGTAATAAAACCAGCAGACATGAATTTCCTAATTATGACGTCTTTTCTACACTGAATTTCTAGATTTATACCTGAATTACAGATTTTAAAAAAAGTGTGATGGACTATACATCTATTTTATTCTCCAGCTAGATAAATACATTTACTGTGTATCTTTCTCTTTATGTGCCTAAATTAGATGACAACAGTGTTTTCAACAAGACTGGGTCAAGCTAGAACTAGGTTTAGAACCACAGGCTATTACGCAAGGAACTGCAAACTCCTTAAATATTTCAGTAGATAAAGTCCCTTGAGTAGTTGCCACATTCTCTGTTAATTCAGATTGTGGAAAAGGTTTGTTATTTAAACCATTGTTAATAAGATTTGTTTTCTAATGGGCTGCAACTCCTGGATGAAAAATAGCCCCAGTGAAACCAAAGAGAATTTGTTTTCATTTGAAGTCATTGTCATCATTTTCTAATGGAACTGAACTCTAATAGAAAACTCAGGTTTCTTCTTCTTAGATTGGAAAACTAGGGCCTTATTATCATTTACACTTGAATGCCTTTGTATCACTGTAGTGATCTAAAGGACTCTGGGTATGGATAGGAAGAAAGGCTTCTGGATGTTATAAAGACTATTAATACTACACAGAGCGAAAAAAAATAATGAAGTATATTTTTTGCAAAATGAGTATCAAAATAAAGAAAATGTTGTGCTTTGCTGAAAGCAATAACTCATTTCAGAGCAACGAAAATTTGAGTCAGAATAGGCATGCCTTCACTATACCTAATTAGGGACAACCTAAGTAAAAACAAGGACTCCTTGGTAAAATCTCCAGTTTCATCTTTGCCAAGGCACTACAGCATTCACCCTTTAAAAAAACCCCAAAACCCAAAAGCTCCTTCTTAGACTGTCTGTATTCTGGACATGTATGTCCAAGCCTAGTGACCCATAGAAGCAAAACAAAAACCTGACTCATAAATGAGTTAACTAAAATAAAAACCCACAAAAAAAGCTTTTTTATTTAAAAAAATCATAATCTATTTGACATCCAATGACTTGATTTTTTTCCCCATGATTTAAACCTCCTGTTTCTGCTATCACAAAATAGCATCATAGATCTCTAGATTTGCAAGGTTAAATATTGCTCAGTGTTGACATCAGGCCAGGGTTATTTTCTGAGAGAAATTTTGTATTTAGGGGGAAAGTCGAAAGCATTTTTGTGGCATGCTGATGTTTGGGAAACAATGATTGTTTAGAATTGCTCAGAGGACTGGAATGTCAGAAGTAGTCTGAAAGAAAATGGATTTGTTGGCAGAAGGCAGACAATGTGGTCAAAGCGATGTGCTACGTACGTTGTGTGACATGGCTTTTTGATTTGCCTTATACCTAGTACTAGCACACCTGTAGATCTGGTTAATGTGCAACAATATGAAGTTGTCTCCATAGGCTGTAGAATTTTAGAATACATTTTAAATGTACATTGTCATAGCCAGCAGCCACACATTAAATTCCTGTAACGTTATCAGCGTATCTAGAAAAGACTGAAAAAACCTTCTGGCTAACAGAAATTTTGAATTGTCAGTAAACTTGATTTGCAGAATGCTTTTTCAACATGTTTTTCCAACTTCTTGTGCACAAAGAAAAACTGTGTTTTTTTGAAATGAATAATATACAAAATGGCTCTGGTTTAAACAACACTGAAAGTTCCAGCCTGCAGGATTCTTGGTGGGGTTTCAGTGAATGATCTTATTGGAAATAGATTAGTTCCATAAACTTAAATTTGGAAATAAGAAGAGTAATACTAAATGTAACCAGATTGCAAAAGTAAAAATCCAACCACAATTTTATCAGGGCAGCACTGGACAAGTGTAATTTGTTTTTCACTTACAAGTCCAAGCAAATCCTCAACTGTCTGAGAAAAATTCTTGGGCTTTCAAACCAGAAGGTTGTTGGTAAGGGGAGAAGGTTGGAGCACTTTGCTCTCTGGCAAAATACTCAGATGGCTTCTTCAACTAGATAACTGGAATGGTGTTTTGCATAAAAAGTAAGATTGCTTAAGAAGGTCTTTGCTTTGTTGTTTGATATCAAACATGAGAAAAGCAATCTCATGCAAAATGTGAAAGTGTCTGAGATTTAACCTGTTTTTGATATAATTAAAAGCTCCAAGCCGAGTTCTGGGATTTTTTTTTTTTTTTTTTTTACAGAATCATTTCTGCTTATCTGCTTATAGTTTTTATGTGGAAATTGTGCAAAACTTGGAAAGAAAAAAAGAGATAGCTCTTTATTTTTCATACTTTTAAATTTGATTGAATCTCAGACTCAAAATAGAATACAGGAAATGTGATGATATCTTGGGAGAAGCAAGAATAAGTTTTAAATTGACCCTTGGAAAATGAAAAAAAAATTTTTTCAGATTGCTCTGCTATGTTAACCAGCACCTGCTGCATCAGAGTAGATGGACGAATGTTGCAGAACATAATTCTACTCATCTAGGGCTTCAGGGATGCTCAACTCTTGTTTTGCTACCTTGCAAAAAACTTAACTATGTCAACTTCTTTGCCAGTCCCTTTTTTATACAGCTGCTGTCCTCAAAGAAACATGATACGGCTGTGGAGAACCAGACTATCATTATCTTGCCTCTCTGATTATCTAGTTTTTCTCACTAAGGGATAGAGAGAAAGAGGCATGTGTGTGGCATACAGTAAGGAAGAAGCAAATGATTCAGTATGAACACTTGTGAAGCAAAGTGGTGCTCAGGCTATTGTATACCCAAGGGTTGCTCAGCTCTTGAGTCTTCAGAACTAAGGAAATACAAGCACGGCTTGTGGAACAACCTTTTCCTGCTCTGCAGAAACCACGACTGAGATTGTAGGCCATCCATGCAGACTTGCTAACACTTTGGTCTTACTTCTCTTTAATTTCATTTCCACAGCTTTTATAGCTGTCTTCCTCCAGGAAGTCACTTGTGGTATTTTGCATGTCTTTCTAATTAAGCCATGCATTAGCGGACCAATGTCACTCGCTACTCAAAATTCTAAGTGGGGTAGGAACTGGAGCCAGATTTAGTTCCTGCACAAAAAAGATGATGCTACTGTTTCTTGGCCCTTGGTATTTCTAGGCACGTTTCCCTCATTTTTGGTAAGGATCAGCTTGGATCAAGCCCTCCTTATCTTTTGAAAGCTTTGGAATTGTAGTGAAGTCAGTATTTTCACTTCTGGGATAGAAACTTAAAGTTATTTAAACTGCTTCTCTCCAAAGCAGATTTGAGAATCTGTTTGTAGAAGTGAAAGATTTTCTTTTATATCACCACAAATAAATGTATCTTTGCTCCGATGACTGATGGCACCTGTCACTGCCCAGGACAACAAATTTACAAACTGAGCAAATACACTTAGGCTGCTGCAATCCCATTCAGCTGCCTTGAGAAGCAGATTCATGTTTTGTAGGTGAAACCTGTTGTCAGAGACTGAACTGCTTTATGGTTCTTTGGAAAATGATATATGACATGTAGAATGTGAAAGAACTTTTGGAAGTGTAATTCACCTAGATTTGATCTGAAGTGGAAAGGATGTACAATTAGAATGGACTGAAGAGACAGAGCTCTTTTATAATGTTTACTCCTGTGTTTTTATTTATTCTATAGAGCAGATCTCAAGTATGGCTTCGAATGAGAGCATTTTCAAGATTTTCTTTTTTTAAAACTTAGCAAAAGAAAGCAATGAAAACCAAAGGGATTGCTGAGAAATTAAGACCAAATATATTACAAAGATACAAATCGAGATTCTAACTGCTTATGGCAGTGGGAATCAGTTTGCTGCAGTACTATTATTAAAATGAAAGAAATAAAATATGAAACAAGTAAAAATTTGACTAAAGTTTAAACATAGCAGAACTCTAAGTAGACAATGTAAGTAATTGAAGGACAATATTGGAGTATCACAAATATTAAGTAGAATTCAAGGAATTAAAGTATATTTAATAAGTCAGTGGCAAGAAACTGATAAGATTTTATTCATCTCACACTTCATCCATTAGTAAGTAATAGAGGGCCAAAATTTCTTCATTGATGGTACCAGGTGTCAGGGATTGCTTATTATTATTATAGCTATCTCTAAAATAAATCCATCTATAAATAGAATTTACTCTGGTTTTCCAGGAGGTAGATGCTCTTAAAAGCCGAGGAAATACTTGATACTGTGTAGCTGCTGTTCATAGGCAATGAAAATAAATGATAGTAATCTCTCAGCAAGAAAAAAATATAGAGGATAAGAATGTAGAGGATAATGCTACTGCTGTCATCAGTGCATTCTAATAGTAGCAATTGATAAGTGTAAAGAGGCAGCATTTGTAAGGAGAGAAGTAGTGTAGAATAAATAAAGATGAACCATGGTTACCATAAAAGCTGTGATAATGCCACTGAAACAAAACATCCTCCAAGATTGTGTGCAAAGACATTGGCAAAGGTGCTGAAGATTGACAAAGTCAATTTAGCGGTACTAAAAGATGTTGATGTATCATCCATCATTATCTGCCAAAAGTTTGCATTATCAGAATTTTGCAGGTACCCCACTGCCTATATCTGGAAATTCTATGTATTTATTGTATGTGGTATGAAATGCAAGTCAAGCTTGTTTGAATTTGTTTCTTTATAAAGTTTGGTAAAAAGAAAGAAGGCTTTCTAGGGGAAAAAGACTCATTTTCATAGGAGAAGTAAAGTATCTTTTTCTGAAAAAATGTTTTGGTTTAGGTAATCCCTCTTTTCGGGGGTGTGGGGGGGAGAGAATCGAACCAACCCTGCAGATATTGAAGGAGGAAAAAAAAATTTTGTTTGTGTTGCATTAAAAAACAATCTGCAGAAATAAAGTTCCTTTTTCTCACATCTCTGCTATCAGATTAATTCATGGACACTTACTTCAGTATTTCAAAAGGTATATGGTAATCTCTTTATGTTTTTTTAAAATGCATGGTCTATTTTGGTGCACTCCTGAGGGAAGGCTTGGCTGAAGAGTTGCAGTTCTTTAAGGTGACGTTGGAATTTCTAGAAATGCAAACACCATCTTACCACAGAAGCTGTCAGCCATTCCAGCATTTTTCCACTCTTCCTTTCACCCTTATTTTTTGAGGCTGAGATACAGAAGGGAAAAAGTCCCCTAAACCCTCTCCTCTGACAAAAACACAAAATAAAACATAGGAATCTGGAAAAAGTAAGACACCAAAACGTGGGTGGGGGATTGTTATTGCTCTTACTACCATCATCAATAGCTGAGGT
This sequence comes from Morus bassanus, assembly GCA_031468815.1. NCBI lineage: Eukaryota > Metazoa > Chordata > Aves > Suliformes > Sulidae > Morus > Morus bassanus. The sequence continues at coordinate 37,125,374 of CM062572.1, read as the reverse complement.
GGTATTATTGTGATATATACTTACTGATAATAAATAGAAAGAAAATTTTATGTTGGGTATAACAATAAGTAAGTATGCCTTTAACATGTTTTTGCTCTGAACCTTTCAGCATGCAAATACAGTCACCTAACATTTGAAAAACAGCTGCATTTTTGTGATAAGTCAAAGGCCCTGCTTTACCTTTCATTTGCAATAGTAAAATCTTTTAGTCATTGAAGCCTGAAGGAATCCTCTCAGGGTGAACCGAAGGCTAGTGAGTCCTGTGATTTCAGATGACAGTGCATAGACACAGTTATTTCAGGTGACCCAGGTTTAAGTTCTGAAAAACCTCCAATAGGTCCTACCCAAATTTCTGACTTGCAGAAACCTGGAAATTCAGCTGTTCTCTGTAAATTGCCTTCTTTGTAGTCATTAGTTATGACTAACTGCTCTTCTGCGACTTTTGCACTTTCAAAACTCTTTTCCAGTGTGCTTGTTCGTTAGCTAAAACTTCTGTACGTGGGAAGGAGAAACAGCTGCAGCAGTCCTTAGGTGATCTTAGGTTGCTGTAGGCAACTTCTTGATTTGTTCAGCTGGTTATTTTTACTTGCTCTTTAAAATTTTTGTTGTTCTGTCTCCTGGAGTTTTCATTGTCCTTGGAGATGTGGTACATTTTTATTCCAGCTAACCAGAGCAGCTATCCCTGCTCTCTGGATTTACATACTAAGCCTGAATTATTTCAAGACTAGAAGAAAAGGGTTTTAAGGTCTTTAAATACTTTAAAAAGTTGGAAAGCCAACCCAGAATTCAGATTGCGTGATCACCAGTTGGTCATTGTTCATCTAGAAATGCAACATTTACATCAGATGGGACAATTTGTGTCAAGGTCTAAGGGTTCATCTCCCTGTTTTTTCTCTTGGGCCAGAATTGCCTGTGAAACTGCATCTCCCATGATGGATTGTAATTGTTGTTTCCCATTACAAGTTGTTGTTCATTCAGGGGAAGAATATTCTTACCCTGCTTATATCATGGAAGCAGAACAAATGGGGCCATAAAGGAGAAAGGGAGCGTGAGGTCTGAAATGGTAACTTCTACAAAGCATTTTTAAAAGGATATTTCTTTTTGTTTAGAACCAAAATTGACTTTCACTGAAAAAAAAAAAAATCTGCTTTGCTTGGCACATCTCATTAACTTGGTATTGGGAAGAATCCACCTTCACAATGCCCTGAAAAGAGACAAAACAAAGAGGAACTGGTGGTTATATGGTAGCTCTCAGGGTGCTGCTCCCTGTGGGCTGGTGACTTGGAAGCCACAGTGCATTCCCATGGGGGCGGCAGGGCCTGGCAGCCAGGGCCATCTCACTGCTCTCCCACTGCCCCAGTCAGAAGTAGGACAACGGGGGCACCCCTGGCATCAGGCACTTCCCTGGGGACAGGGATGGGCCAAGGCTGGGACAGCACATCAGCTGAAGGGTGGGGTGAGGTCTACATCAGTGAGCTACATGCTGCCAGGGTGGGGCATGGCTGTGGCACAGCTGGAGGGGCAGCTTTGGGACAACCCAGCCCTTAACCAGGCCCTTACTGTAACTGTTTTACAAAGATTAAGAGCTCAATTAATTAAATTTCTTTTTAATAGGGCTGTGTAGAAATGAGAGCGCAGAATGCGGAGTTACCTCCATCCCTCCCTCCCTGGGTGACTTGCGGGAGTGTGCCTGAACTTCTTCATCTGTAATTAGTTATAGCAGTCCTCGTAGGTCTGTCCCTATAATGAAAGTTCATACCACACTTTTGTTACAAGAACTATGGAGTATGTATTTAACTCCAATGTAGTCAAAAGCTTTCTGTTTGAATGTGACATTTTAAAGCTGAAGTGTTTAAACAAATGCACCATGAATAACAAATGCAGATCAATTTAAAAGCAATGCTATATCAACATCGTAGGATGCTATACAGATATATCTAGAACACTACATATGCTATTCTGGCTGAACAGCTTCATTAGGACATTCTTAACCAAAAATGTTGCATTGCAGGAGTGATGTTTATACCAGGTGCAAGAATTTCCTTAATAGATATTACTTTTTCATCTACTGAAAATGTTAAAATACTCACTTTGTCTTTTCAAAGTTGATGATCTTAGAATATTTTGAAGATTAATGTATAGGAAACTGTATTGGATTTACTGGTACCGCTAAACATAGTCATTTGTTCTTCCCTCGTTATCACATCAGACTACAATCCTTGTGTCACATTTACGGTGCACATAAAACCCCATTCCATTTATCATTCTTGACGCACATCTGGTTGCACTTCCTTAGAAAGAATTGTTTTCATCTAAAAATAACTCCTGGCTTATAGATATTTTTATTATTCACTAATAGTATTTTCTTTGCTAAATAAATCCTTGTCTTCCAGATTACTGTTTCCTAACTCTCTGCAGATGATTATGACGTGCTAAAACTGCGGATTGTTTGAATGTCCAGCATAAGCGTCTGTGGTTAAAGCTTACTTCTTTTCTAGCAAATAGAGGTCACTTGGTTCTACAAGTATCATAAACATATTATTAGTATCTGCTTAGAAGCGTAACCTTTTCAGCATTGTGTATTTTCTTGACTCTTTCAAGCATTTGGTCTTTTTTTTTTTAAGTTTTCTTTTTTTTTTTTCTGAAAAATTGAAAGGTAGTATAAGTTGCTATTCACAAGGCCTTGAAAGATTAACATTTCAGCTTTGTGTTGTTTGTTATGGACTCTCACAGTCACTCATCCATCTAAGTCTAAATGCCTACATATATGCAGGATATCTGACGTTAAAGGAGCAGTATAACACTTACAAAAGTTAGGGAATGCCAGAATTAAGCTTCAGGCTCCTTATGCATGGGCATACACACATTATTTTTAATCATATGGGAACAGGTTGTTTTCTCCAGAAGCTTTCTGTCTCATTCACAGGAAAGCCTAAACGGCCTCATTTAACAAGAAGATTAATTTTGTTCTTGCTTTGTGATTGAATGGATGGCCCCATGTTATTTCAGTGTACACTACTGAAATCCTGTTCTGTATACTGAGTGGTAGTTTTCAGAGTGGATTTCTTCCAATGTCCACAGCTGTAGTGCTGGAATGCCTCATTGTTTTTCACAATATCTCAGCAAGAGGGGAGGAGGGTATTATTAGAGAAAGGAAATTGAAATGTAGAAGCATTAAGATCAGAAGTTTCCACTCATTTTGGGTACAGGGTTTGAGAAAGTGGCATGTGCTTTCATTTCTCCTGCAGGTAGACATAGTCCTCATCTGACAGGGATGGGTGAAAGTAGGTTCTTTGTGAAGCAGAGTGGAAATACAGAAATGTCACGTGCCATCATCTTGATACATACACTCTTAACAGACTTTTTGCTGATTAGTACGTTCAGAAATCAGAGAAATGGGTATTCAGAGGCCATGGTTCCAGTCTGCATCTTGTACAGGAGCATCCTTGGGAAGATGTTTGCTTTTCTGTCCAGTTTTTGCTAGTCTTAACTCTGCTGCTCAACTCCTTTTACCTGTCTTTGTTACAGTCCTGTCTCTCCCCTACTCTGATTCCTTGTCCGGTCCCAGTCTCTACTTTCCAGTTTCTTCATTTCAGCCTCATTCTCATTGTTGTCTTGTCCTAGATTTCTCATGGAAACCCAAATATCTGTTCTGGTCCCAGCCCTTTCCTGGTTACTACTATCTGATTTTTTCTGGTCATGTATCACCTCCCTCTGAACCACTCAGGTCAGTTTAATCTCACTTCCAAATTCTTACCCTGGTTTTCTCACCCAATTTTAAGGTTGACTTTCTTGACAGTTTGCATTCAGATGGTATTCAGGGACTAACCACCTTTGCAATATCAGGTCCCACAAGGGGTGAAGATGTCCAGAACACTGTACCTGGGAGTATGTCTGCTGATCTATGCATTCCCACTCAGGAAATGTGAAATATGGATTTTTATTTTGGCCAAATTTGAGTAGGTTTTTAGCAGAAATGCAGTTGTAACTCACAGTAAAAGGGTCTTATAAAAGTAACATTGATAAATGAGAGAGCTTTCAGTTTTCTAGCTCTGCCTTTCCATGAGCCCTTGGGCAGCATGGTTCAACTGGGCTTCTCCTGGGCCTTGTAGGGAAGGGAAGTGGAAGAAATGCCTCCTGTCTCTCATGGCTGCCACAGTAGGGTGTAGTGGAGGAACTACTGCAGTAGGAGAAGCTGGATTTGGAAGCCATGCCTCTCCACAGGACTTACCTCCTTAGTTGGTCTCCTCTGTAGCAGCCTCCACTGGCTGGAGCCTGTGAGGAGTGCTGAGAAGTGCCCTTCTAGGGCTTGTGCAAGGGGTACAGGTCTGTGAGGAGTGTGGCGGTGTTAGCGACCTGGATTTTCCTGTCATGGTAGAGACATCTACTGCAGGTTGTTCTGCTGTCTGCATGCTAAGCCAGCAATACAACCAGTACCGTTTCTGCTCCTTTGCCTCAGAAGTCCTGAATGGAGGAATCATGTCAGCTGTCAGGAGAGGTGTCCAGTTTGGGCAGGAGGGGATGGAGCACCTCACGCTTACCCCACCTGCCAGGGCTCTTGTCCCTGCTCTTTCCCCTCCTCTCCCCTCCCTGTACCAGCCTGCACTGCCCCTCTGCTCTGCAGACCCTCGAGCTGGTGGCAGAAAAACAGCGCTGCTGCCCCAGGGTGCCCCTGCAGATTACAGCCATTTCGCAAGCTGTCATTAACTGATGTCAGAGTTTGTAAATAAAATAGAAATGCCTCTGTCCTGGTTTTGGCTGAGATAGAGTCAATTTTCCTCCTGGTAGCTGGTACAGTGCTGTGTTTTGGATTTAGTATGAGAATAATGGTCATAACACACTGATGTTTTAGTTGTTGCTAAGTAGTGCTTACACTAGTCAAGGACATTTCAGCTTCCCGTGCTCTGCCAGGTGCACAACAAGTTTGGAGGGGACACAGACAGGACAGCTGACCCCAACTGGCCAAAGGGATATTCCATACCGTATGGCATCATGCTCAGCATACAAACTAGGGGGAATTGGCCAGGAGGCAGTGATCGCTGCTTGGGGACAGGCTGGGCATCGGTCAGCAGGTGGTGAGCAATTGTGTCATGCATCACTTGCTGTGTATATTATTATTACTACTACTACTATTTTACTTTATTTTATTTCGATCATTAAACTGTTCTTATCTCAACCCACAAGTTTTTCCACTTTTACTCTTCCAATTCTCTCCCCCATCCCACTGAGGGGGGATTGAGCAAGCGGTGGTGTGGTGCTTGGTTGCTGGCTGGGGTTAAACTACAATAGCCTCATTTGCACTGCTATTTTTCAAACCATAGGAGGTTCTGAATTTGTTATTATAAAGAGAAGAAAACTCAAAGCCCTAAAAGAAAGCAGAAGTCAGATAATAACTGCAGGGAAGGGGAGAACAGTTCCCTGATCAGGAAAGCAGACCAAATCAATAAACTGTTATTTTTATTTCCCACAGCATGTGGAGGAAAGACACCAAAGCTTCAGGAATTACCAGTGTGCAAGAACTTTAGGAGGTGTCTCAGAAGAGAAGGAAGTTTCAGGTGATCTGCTTTTATCAATCATGCATTGTGACATCCTTCTTCGAGATGTTACTCAGTGTTTCTTTTACTGCCAGGCCTCTCAGTCATGTGTGCATGCTTGGCTTTGAGTGATACAGGTCAAGGGCAAAGTGCCATGCAACGGTTTTAAATTTCATGGTTCCTAAAACATACTTCTGTTGATGAGGTATCCAGCATAATGCTGTGCTTTGTCACTTTATAGAGTAATTTAAAATAGATTAAAAACTCTTAAAATTTGGAAGAGACAGTAAGACATGAATGTTTGGCAAGAATTTCCTAGATCAATCAGTTAGGCAACCAGACTAATTCGTTTTGTTTCCAAGGGCTTTTTGTTTTGTTTTTTTTTGTTTTTTTCGTTAAGTGCTGCTGAAATCTTCCAGATTAACAGCATTTTAGAAACTGAAATTCTTTATTATCAAACATATATAGCACCATTCAAGACCCAACAATATAGATCAATTTTTCTTTATTGGACTTTACTGCTGTTTAAGAAACTGCCCTCAGTTTGACAAGCTTGAGGGGTTGACTGTTGGGGCATTAAATAAATAAATAAACTATTGCTAAGGTTACCAAACACTGTATTTGAGTAAACAGATGCTTTCAACAGCCATAACTCACATACACTTTAAAAGAAGCAGTATTGCTCAAATCATGTGAGTACTTGATAACCGTACATTCCTGTTTCAAGTTAAGTGCTGTGGTGGACAGCTTTCTGAATTACATGTTTTTGCCTATTAATATTTTATTAATAAATTAAAGTCTGGAAAACTGATCTGTTTGAGATTAAACTATTGCCCAATACTTACATAGAGAGACAATATAAATCACAAAATACATTATTTTCTCAAAGGAGACCTTGGCATATACAGGCATCTAGCTTCCTTTGGAATGAATCACATGTAGAAGCTGAACTGCTGACTTCTATAGTGACTCATTTCTAATATACTTCTTTGTTAGACCTCAGCTCATGAAACAAACAAATTCACCAGCACAAATTTGTCCCATCCCCACAGTTTATTTCAGTCACTGTTGGTTCTTATCATGTCATGTTTTGTGTGACGGAGGGACCCAGATGCTTGAAAATAGGCATGAAACAGTGTGGAGTGTGAATGAGATGAAACTTTGGCTCCTTTTAAATTCATTCACCAAAGCGCAAAACATTTCTTATTGTTCAAAAACTTCAAGAAAATTTTGAACTGGCTTAGTAAAAGGAGTATCAATTGCCCTGTTGAAATGAGCACGAATTGTTTTGACTCTATTTCGGTTCAAAGGCAGTTTGGTATCTGAAACAATCTACATCATGTGGTCAGATATAACATGATTTCTTTTCCACTTCGTTATCAGGAAAAAGGAGGGACGATAACATCATTAGGTCACTGACAAAAGCTCTAGCTGGTAATACTTTCTGATGCTGAAATTTGCAGTTTGTACATTGTATCTATTTGGATATTACTACACTCCAAAAAATGAGAGACTAAGTTAAATATCCAGTCGCCTTTTAAACCCTTTCCAAACCAGCCTGGGGTCTGAGATGCTGCCATTGTTTTCTATTCTGTGTAAGCAGCTGAGTGGGGGAATCTGGATATGAATAACTATTTGTATTTACTATCTTTTTTATTTTCTGATCTTATTATTTTTGTGTCTTTATTTTCTCAGATATGTAGCAACAGTAAAGACATCTGGAAGGGCCATCAATTTTGCAGTGTTTCATCTCTAAGGTCATTCTTTCGTGTTAGATAGTTGCCAGAAACCAGTGGAATTACCAGTAATTTCATGTATTTTAGGGAATGCATGAAAAGGATGATGTTTTTTAAACTGAATAATACTCAATATTTTTTTGCATTTCTCTTGTATCTTTCACTTACGTGACCCCAAGCATACCAGTTCTGTATATGATGTTGCAAACTGCGATGTTGTGGGATACATAAGTTATAGGTGGGAGTCATTTAGTACCATAGTATGCTTATTAATCTTGTGTATAAGCGTATCTTGTATAAAATTGTTACATTTACTCTTTTTTGTCATCATTGTAAACTACTAGTTACTTATCCTTTCAGTGTTGCCCTGTGGAAAAGAACTATTTACTCTAAATCCATCTTCCCTGCCCTGTGAAATGAGTGACTATAGGAGAGGCTGTAGAAACAGCTGCTTAAAGAGATGGGAGGAGATAGGGACTCTGGGATGACTGATTTCCATGCCAAAGGATTACAGCACAATTTTCTTTTCTACTTCAAATAAGATGCCTTAAACAGCAGTGTTGGATCATGCTTGCTCCACGACTGGATTGTATCACTTTTGTTATGCAATATGCAAATATCCAGATAGTGACAATACCTGCCATAAATAATGTCTTAATGTTACGGGGCCTTAAATTCTGGGTAACTGGGATAATGAAATGCTCAAAAGAACTTCAAGCAAGACTTGCTCATATTTTTGGGTAGTCTGATGAAAATCTGTTTAGTCTAAAGGTTATTCGTTCTGCTTCTAGGCTACAAGGACGACACAATAACTTGCAAGAGGTGGGGAAAGGAACACAGACATAAGGATTAACCTCTACAATCGAAAGATATAGTCAGAGAGGTTTTTGTAGGATTACAGCTGGATCCTCTTGTATATTTCTTGCCAGCTCACCAACTCTGACTTCAGAACTATCTTAAATCAAAATACAGTTGTGAGTTTGGGGGAGGTATCAAAGATTAAATAACCCAAAGAATCAAGTCTCTTCTTTCTCTAAGGTGGGGTTTTGCCATATTGTGACGTAGGTATATTTTCAGGCATTTCTGTATTACAGGGTGCTGGCCAAATACAGCTCCCCAAAAAGGTACTGCTTGTATTTGCTGACATAGTGAAGACAGTAAGGATGAAGTACTGAAGGGAAAAAGCTGTTAAAACATATCTGTCCAGGTGTCCCCACAGACTCTATTCTTCCTGGTGTGCTGACACATATTCCAAAGTTTCATTCTACCTGATGTGTCATTTACTGAATCATTGTATTCTCAGTCTGTGAAGAAACGTTGGTAATGGAAAGGATGTTTGTTTTTCTGATTAGTGAAAGACATACATGATTTTTTTTTTAGTTTCCTTTGTTAATTTATCACTCCTTGCTCAAGCTGGCCAGGCATAGCATAGCTGAAGGTGACCTGATTTTGATCTCTGCCAAATTCCATTGACTGTGATAGAAGCAAGTGTTGCATGAAATGTGTAGTTGAGTGGTGGACCATAATTACTCCAGCCACTCAAGCTAGTTATGCACAATGTCTCATCTTAAAGATAACACAGTTGCAGTCTTTAGTTTGTTTAGTGATTTTTTTTTTTTTTTCCTGCAAGTGTCCAGACTCCTAGTGGGACGATTCATCACATACAGTAGAAGTTGCACAGACTATGCAGAAGGAGGAGTGACAAGTCTTTGACTATTTCTCAGTGTAATTCCACGTCCTGTCTAGCCATAATCGTTAAGGTCTTAATTTGAGAGGGTTACTACTAAGAGACTTTTAATCAGGTATCTGAAGGTTACATATTTCTAAAATTATGTCTGATGTACTGATGAAGGAGACTGACTGATTGTAACTGAGAGCTACATTCTTGGTCCTGATCCAGAATCAGCCTGCTGTGAAAAGCAATTGACAGTAATTACTTGAGTAGAAGAATGTTAAAAAGAACCTTTCCTAAAATGTGCACTTACTGAAGACTATTTAATTTACAGTAACTTTTCCTTCCAAACATTCAGACAAGCTACCTGCCACACCGGTTTTCTCAAATAGTATGGTTCTGCTTTAAAAAGTGACTGTAAAAATGGTATAATTGGACCCATCTTTTCCACTGCCCTGTTCTTTTGAGTGTGCTCAGTTTACAGTCTTTCCTCCTAAAAACAGGTCAATTCATTCAGGACTGTGAGAATCACTGTAACTTTGCAATTTATGCATCATGTTCTGTAAGAAAGCCAAATTTTGACACCCAAAGTGCAAACATGTAAAAAAAAAACCCTCCCATGCTACTCTGCTGCCTCTTGTCGCTGTGGTTTGTGAGAAACCGTTAACGTACATTTTAATTCCAAGAAAAAACCCTTGGAATTCCAAGAAAAGTCTTGGAAAACTGTGAATCGTATTCTTCTTTTAGAAAAAAATGTGCCTCTGTCCTGGAGAAGGGTTGTAGCTTAAGGAAGCATTTCCTTGTTAGTTTAAACACCTTCCAAATGATGTGCTGCTTTTGTGGAACTCCTTTTTATTTGCTTAACTCTGCAATGCCTTGAAACAGGAACTGAATTGCCTTGTTCACAGCTATCAATTCCCTGGGGTGGTGGAAAGGTAGGTGTTGTGACAATGATGCTAAACCCCCTTTGTGGATCTGTTCCATAGTAAATAATTCTGTCGATGATGCAGAACATTGTACAGAGAATCCTAGTCTTCCTCCAACTCTTTTCAACCTTCTGGCACATGATCTAATTCTGTAAGTAGATAAATGTTTGTTCTTGCCCCTTGAGGCAGCTTCCCTACAATTCTTCATTCTAGAAAGCTGTATGCCTTGCTTTTTTGCTTAGCACCTAGCTGTAATCCAAAATGCCCAACAGATTCTTTAGCTGGGTCACCCTGTTCCTTTATACCTTGTGTTTCAGTTTTTTCTGTGCTCAGGAGAATTTTTTATTTCAAATACTTCAGTGAAAAAAAAAATGGTGGTTGAAAAATATGATGCTGCATCCTCCTCCTAGAATTTGAGTCAAATCAGTGGTTAAGAAAGCAGTTCTTTCCAAGCTCTTGATGCAGGCTGGTAGGTCATCAATGAAACCTTTCATTTTTAACAGATTTTTAAAATGTACGATATAGGAGGCAAGAAAGGGTTGTAAACTTAGTTTGTAGAAGCAGTATATGTCCTTCCTGTAATTTAAAATTCAGTCTTAACAGGGACCAGAGTCAGTATGCAGCAGAGCACTGTCCTTCAGTCTGATAAGGGTATATGCAAGTGCTTTCATTGAAACAGAGTGGTTTAAGTCCATGCTAAAAATAAAGCATGTCTGTACATGTTTACTGAATCAAGAGTGGTTTGCTGTGAGATAACCCCTGTACATTTTTATCACTGCTGTGCAATCGTTCAGTAGTTGGTAGAAGAGCTCAAAACTGTTATTCCTTTCATTCCCAGCCAGATGCAAACTGTCCTCTCACCTGGGGATGATTTCAGTTGTGCTTTTTTATAGATTGAATTAGTCACAAATCTCTCCTCTGTAACTTCCTGCTGAGAAATAGTTCTTCCTTTTTATACTTAAAAACAGTATACATGGTTCCAGCCATTTCTTGTTATACAGGTGCCAGAGGTTACTACAATTAATAATTTGTCCCAGATTGTGATTGTTTTTTAAGCAAAGTTAATATTTTTTTATTCTGCAGAATTTTAATTGTATACTATACTCTTGTAATATTCATACTGTGTTCCCATGAATTTCTGCAAAAAGAGAACTTAGCTTTATAATGCTGTAGCAAACCAGATTGCTTTACATAATTGTCATGAAATCAAAGTGGTTAAGCCTATCAGAAGAATATCTAATATGTAACTCAGCAGCTGAGATTATGCTAGAGTGAAATAATTTTCAGATTTCACCAAATTAAATCATGTAAACTCTGGCTGAGTAAATAGAATGGTTACAAGTAAAATTTCCTTTGAGAAGGAATTTTTTTTTTTTTTTTTTTAATATCCATGCATATTTTGGCTGTCTCCTGGGAAATTGCTCAAATAATTGCAGGTAGAAAAATGTTCATTTGCAGAAAGTGCTGAAGTCGTCTTCATCATGCATATGTATATATTTTTTTTAAATCATAAATTCAGTTTACTATTAATCTGAAAAGGTTACTTCAGACTTAAAGTGAGCATACAGATTTAGTGTCCTGGTTGAATTTATTCTTCCAGATTCTAGAGAATGAGCTGTTAAATTATTTTTAATTTAAGATTGGGAAGAAAAAACGTAGCCTTATTTTTGTTACTTAAATGATTAAAAATCAGGGAAATAGTATCTATATAATGCCTTTACACATGCTTTTCCTGTAAGTTGGTGTTACATATCTCAACTTTGATTTTATCTTAAGCCCCCTAAGGTGAATGGAAGATCAAAAGTAACATTAGCAACATAGAGTTTATCACAGAGCATAGATATAAGTGTGGTAGATAAGATGCCAAAAGGATTAAAAAAACAAAACAAAACAAAACAAACCAACAAAAAAAACCCAGGACACAATGGAGTTGGCTCCAGCTCACTCTAGTGTAGTGTAAACCGCTCTTACTGCCCTTGAATCTATGTATACCATTGTGCATACAACTGGAAAACACTGGGAGATGGTGCTGGGTCATTCCTGTAATTCAGAAAATTACAGATGAGCTATCTTTTTCAAAACAGTAGTTTCTTTTAATAAAGTAACTGGCATTAGTTAGGTATTTGTCCCTTGTTGCTTAAGGTACTTCTCAGGGTAAAATAATATTTACAGTGTTTATGCAGTATTTGAAAAAAAATGTTTCCAAATCATAGTCAGAGACCAAAGGCAGAATTTATCCTTAATCTTTTTATTCTAACATTTTTAATCGTTTGTTTATCACATCACAGCTCATTCATTAGTTACCCTAAAATCACATTACTGTGGTGGCAAGTAGTACTTCCATGCAACACCAAGTAAGACCTTTCTTCTATACTTCCATTGTTCTGGTTTGTTTAGCAGGTAATCTTTCAGTCACATAGATAAAAATTCAAAAAATAACCCTAAAAACTTAAAAAATCAGACACTAATCTTTCATATGCATCAAAAATAAGGGGAGGAAGTCAAATGCCTGATCCCAGTCTGGGACTGAGTGGTAAGCAACCTCTGGCAGGGGTACCAAAGACAGAACTCAGATATTTGGATGAGTAGCAGAACCAGTGGAGACATAGTATCTGGAGCTCATCAACTTGTGGGAGGCAGCAGCTACTAGAAAACTGTCTTAGAGTAATTCTGGTCTCTGAAGATGTCATAAACTCACAGAGTGACAACGCACCATCAATAACTGCTTGGAGAGGCATCTTTGTGAAGTTCTCAGGAGCATTCCAAGCCTTTCCTTTAGGAAGAAAAATGCATGTCCACTAAGGCCCAGAAGGTTGAAGCAGCTGTAGGAGTTGCTCTTCCAGTGATGGCACAAAGGATCATTTACAGAGAGCTTCCATACCTCCCATTCCATGCTCCAGTTCTCTGTCTGCCTGAAGGATATTCTTAGGAGCATATCCTTAGAGTTGAGTATTTGAATTTGTGCTTTTCTTTATTACTTCATCTGATACTTGTCCTGAAGATCACGCAGTGAAGTGGAGAACATTATGGTCTCTTTACGAGAGAGGTCACCTCTCTAACTCCCTTCCCCTAGGGATAAATATACATTTTGCTGAAGTCTTTGGTAACAATTTAGACATTTTGAGTGAAAATAATATAATACTTTTTTTTGCAGATGTGGTTGCATCAAAACAGATCTATTTCTGCAGCTGGTCCTAGGATCTTACAAGGTTCATGTTTCTTCTTTCCAAATTTTGAGGAATCCTTAAATAGTTGAGGTGCTGGAGATGACCTCAAAGCCACTAATTAATATTCCAGAATGTTAATGGCATAGTGTGAGGAGGAAGGTGGGTTACTAAGGAATGGCAGTAATTGCTCAGGAACTGAAGTTGTCCACAACTCTGTTATAAATTTGAATTTTGACACTGTATCACCATCTCCTCCCCTGCACCCACAATATCCTGCTGAAAGAGAAATCTTGGCATTCCTGAAATTTGGCACACTCCATCTTGTCTTAGAGAAGGTTGTTAAAAAACAGGAATATTGGTTTAAATGTAGGAGGAAGAAGGGATATAAAGTATCCTTGGCTTTAGGATTGGCAGGATTTGAGTAGTGTATTATGAAAATTTAGTTGCCTTTGGTTTGCTTGTCCTCACCCCCCAGTGGTAACTGAATGCAAATTAATTAAAACTTGAAATAGAGTGTATTGGCCTGTGCAGTAATTCAGCTAAAAGGTGAATACTCTGTGGGGACTGAGCATGCCCAGTGCAGACTGAATCCTCAGCAAAGGATCTGTTGTATTATTACAATCCTCTCTTCAGCATCAGAGAATTAATATTTTTCAGAGGTTAGACTGGCCTTATTTGAATGAAGTTTTTCAGACATCAGAACCTCTCAGAAAGTAATAATTTAATCATCCTGAAGTAAGCTTCCAAAATTTCAGCCAAAATAGTTAATATTTGCCTAATTCTGGAAGCTCTAAAGTGTGAAATGCTGGGGAATGTTGATTTCAGGAAGTAATTCAAACTTTGACAATCCTAAAAGGACATAACGAAGGTTGTCTTAGTAATTTCATTTGTTAAATGATTACCACAGTATGATAATTCAGTTTTTATTTGGGCAGTTAATAGTACCTTTTTCTTATCTTGTGTGTTTTGTGTGTGTGTATTTCACTAGGTCCTGGAGGTCTCAACTGAGATTGTAAACTCTTTGTACTCGACATAACTGTGATACAAAATAATCACAGGGGCCAAAACCTGAAGTGGTCTGGATGATCTATCTTTTCCCTCAGTCTACGGATTGGAAAGATGGATGATCCATAAAAATGATATCCTTATATATGTGCTAAATTGCAAAAGGGATCCTGTTTTTCCTTAGACCCGTTACACTGCTTTAACCTCAGGCCTCGTCTTCCTCCCATGACTGCTTTCAGTCCTTTCTTTGAGAAATTCTTAATGCAAAGCTCATCAAATACCAGGAATTTTCAGACAATTCCCAATGTCATCAGAAAGAAATGAAACTTCCAATGACTTTGTACACCTCATGTCACTTGACTCTTAAACTTTCCTGGGAAATTTGGTCAATAACCAGATTAAAATAAACATTTAGGCATTTTGAAAATGTCATTGCAGTTCTATTTTTTTCAAAATTCTTGTCGTGTTTTTGGCTTATAATGTCATTGACGTGACTGGGTCGTGTTTTTTTAAGTTGGCGTTGCTGAGGAGAAATGCAATTTAGAATTTTGGGAGAAGGTTAAGAGGCTACAAAAGGTTGTTTTTGAATGTATAAAGATCATTATTAGTCCTTATAAACAGTGCTAGTTTTGAACTGATCTCCCTCTAAATCCAGCTTTCTGGGTCATGGACAAGCATTGGTTTCCTGGCAGAAGAACCAGGAAAAATGGAGAAGAGGGGATGGGAGTGAGTATGTTTGGTGAGTAGAATGGAGATTTCCTGAGAGGTCACACAGTACAAGGATTACAAGTTGGACAGGATATTGGAAGGCTGTGAGAAAGTGATGTAGCTGTAACTTGTCCTGACACAGTGAGATGAAAGTGACAGGGCATGTAACTGCCAAGTACCTGGATAGCTATACTGATTGATGAGGAAAGGCAAACCACATAATATTTTAGTGTCTTCTTTCTGTTCCTTTTGAACTTCATTCTTTTGAGACCATTTTTAGAAAGCTTAGTCATTGTGTGGTGTTAGCAATATATTTCCTGGGAGTTCTGGGACTTTCTGGGTGTTGCAACTTAAATGTTTCTTAGGGAAGTGTTTTATTTATGAAGCATCTTTAAGTAGTCAAGTCAGTGTTCTGTGTTTGAGCCAAATCTACTCTCTTGTCAGCATGAAACTATTTCTGCAATATTATGTCATTTTCTCTTCTTCACTTTTAATATTCTTCATGACGATGGTAACATTTCTATTGTAGGAGAAATAGGTTATATTTCACTAGATGGAGTTTTGAAGAAGTGGCAAGAAAAATGTATCAGTCAAGATAAAAACCAAACATGGTTAAAAGTTACCAAGTTTATTTCACTGTAACTGTATGTATGTGTTATGTATTTTAAATCCTCATGATTTAATGTCAGAGGAAAACTGATGTCAGAAAGATACAAAGTAGGAATGTTTGTTGTATTCTTTTACAGAGAAATTCTATCCCCAAACAACTGCTAAGAAAGAGGCAGTTTCAGACATATGAGACTATTTAAAAGGCTCTATATTTATTTATAGGTTATATATAATGTATGTAAGTAAATATGAAATTTCCAGGAATTGCCATGGAAAAAATAAATACTTGATACAGAACGTGATTTAATTAATGGTAAAAAGTCTTACCTATGAGCAAAATCAACAGAATAGTACTCTCCAGCACTGTCCGCAACACACTTGCCATCTGCATTTACTGCAACAATAACTGAGTGTTTGGTTTTCAAAACTGAATGTCTACTATGTTTTATGATATAAATTATACACAAACTGTGAAGAGATGCAGAATATTTTAGTGAATCTTGTCTTTGATCCAAATTTTCATCCAGGGAAGACAAAATTATTGAATCATAGAATAATTTAGTTTGGACGGGGCCACAACAGCTCATCTGATCCACCTGGCTGTGGGAAGCAGGGCTACCTCGATCAGTCACATAAGATCACAGAATAAAAAAGTTAAGGCATAAAATTATACTGTTTTTATAACTTAATAAATTACTGTAAGTGACTTTGAAGAGAAGGAAAGGAAAGAGGAGTCTTCATGGGGTGGCAGCTTAATCATCAGTTAAATGGATGTGACTGAAAAACCTAGAATATTGACTTCTTAAACAGATCCTTCAGTGCAAGGTTTGCTACATAGCCAGCAAAAATCCTATTTTTGAGTGAACTGGAATTGTCAGCTAATTATTGCCATAAAGAGATAGGCTATAATTTTCAACACAGGATGCTAAGACCATTTTTTGAAACATACTACCATTTATAGAAATTGCATTTTAGATAGCTAAAATTTTCTTTACGGTTCCAATTATATAAATGTTTTAAGTGCTATTTCAAATCTACTTGGCAGTATATCTCTAATTGGTTGTGTGTTCTTTTGCAGAGGTGACTTTAGACGTACAGAACACCCACTGACTACCAAAAGTTTTGTCTGGCATAAGAAGATAGAAATAAGGTCCATAATTAAACTTTAAACGTAAAAGCCTTTCTGGCATTATTTTCAGTTCTCAGAGCCATTCAGAGCTGTGGATTTTTAGGGAGAAGATACATTGCGAAAATCACCCCCTAGATGAAACAAAATTTCTATATAAAAGAAAATTTTCTCCTGAGGACTGTTATTCTCTCTGTTTTCTCTTAACAGATTCAAGCTAGGGTATTTTTGACTGCCTGGCCATTTCATTCATTAAAATGACAGCTCAAATTCTAATACTGAACATGTAGCTACCAACAAAGTTTGATACGATTGTTCCTTAGAAGTCATCAGAGATGTACAAAAGCATGTGTACAGCTGCAGATGCACATCATGAGTATTGTTGTTCAAAGGGAGCTGGTACTGTGTTTGCATTAAACTTCTGAAAGACTGCTTGAAAATATTCTCAGTGAGAGAGAAAGTTTTGTTTTCTTCCTTGTCTCAGACCTCCATAAATAACTGTATGCATTTCAGCCCAAGAAGCAGGGAAGACTGATCATGGGGCAAAGAAGGGATTCTCAAGCGAGACTTGGAGGATTGCTCGTACTGATATTTTTTCATTGCAGATTGTTTGCATTAGGGTGCTGAGAATTTTTAATATGCGTTAAGATGAGCTGTGTGCCTGCCTACTGTCTGCACAGTTAGAGCAGACTTGTATGGTTTTGGTATTACAGATTTCAGCTCATCTGTTTGTTGTAATGCAGCTGGGCTTCTAAAGTCTGCAGCTGAAATTACTGCAAGAAGTGGAATAGTATGTTGCTTTTCACAACTTTATGCTGTATTTCATAGGAGCTTTTAAGCTGTGTTGCTTACAGATTTTATTAAGGTATAGATGCAAGAACAGATGGATGTCTGTTTGTTTGCATAAAAGGAGTTAGTCACTTTCTGGAGCCAAAACCTCAGGGGTGGGTGCTGTTTGGCCTCGATGACTTTAAGCTTTCCTATCAATGTAAAAAAACTGTTTGTCTGAATTAATTTTTTTTTATTTTGATATGCTAAGTGTTTTTAAAAAAGATACTGACTGCAGTATAAAACAAACCAGGCCATGACTGTCAGTATGAACTAGTAAACATAATTGATTCCTGTTTTATAGAAAAAATAAAGGGCCCAATAAAGGAGGAAATTGGCTGAGAAAGTCATAATTAGAGAATCTCATCAAGAAGCCTGGTTAGTTTTATAGGCTACGAAAAGCTGAAGTCACTCAATATTAGGGTCTTTTCTGGAAGAGAAGGTGGGATATAGATGCAGGAATCCATGAGATAGACAAGTTCAGGTATTGTGGCCCTGCCTGCTTTACAGATGTTTCTGGCAGCACATCACTTTTATCCTCCTGTTGCCAATGGTGTGGAAACCCTGAGTGGAACGCTACAGTGAGCCTACATGTCTTATACATCTCTATTATGGGGGTATGTTGAGTCTAATACTTCTTGACTCACAAATATGGACAGGGATGAGTGCATTAGTGTTTCTGCGTTAATGATGGTTAATTTGGTCATCACCTTTCATGAGATGGCCCTTCATGGAGATAGGTTGGGACTGGACCTACAACCGTGGGGGAACTGCATTTTTTTGCTCAGGTGGGCACCATGGGCAAAACAGACTTGGGGAATTTGTACTTATTTATTGCCCATTAACAGAAACTTCTGATCAATATTTTGTGGATAAAGACAAAAAGAATATAATTAGATAAAGAAACACCTTTCCTCCCCCCTTCTCCAGGCTCAACTTCAACCAAACACCTGTCCACCATACTTCCTAGTCTCAACTTCTCTCATTTTCATTGAGGGTTACAGTTGGTCCATACAAATTCCTTCAGCAAGGCGAGGAGTGGTGCAGGAGGCTGGCATTGTGTGTGCAAATTTTGGTCTGCAGCTCTGAGCTTCTTACTGGTCTTCTGCTGCTGCTTTTTTAATTAGTACCCCTGCCCTTGTGTAGGTTACCTGTGCACTGCAGCGCCTCAAGGGTGTCTGTGGCCAAGAGTGGGTTGCCCATGTGCTGCAGCCCCTTGGGGTGTCCCTTGTCTTGGTACAGCATGTGGCAATTGAGGATCTGCCACCCAACACACACACACAATAGTGTGTGCTGCCTAAGGTGCTAATTTTATTTGATACTTAAAATATTTGTTGAGTGTAGGTAGGGAATGGCTCCTCAGCCCGGTTAGAGTCTTGTCTGCAGAAGAAGTGACCCGAATTCTGCTTCCCATCCTGACTAAAATCTAATTATTTTACTTTACAGATTAGAAGAGCTTTAGCAGAGGAGGCTGAAAGAGCCTTGGCCTGAGTCATTCCTGAAAGGATGCCTGAAAGGTAGGAGTCCTTGATCCAGACATGAGTCTGAGACTGAATTCAGATGAATTCAGAGTTGAGACACTGAATTCAGACACAAGTGATCTGATCCCAAATCTTCCACATCCCATGTGAATGCTTTCTCATCCAGCTACTTAACAAAATGCTGTCAGTCACCACCATGACTGTGTATCTGCAAGGAGCCTAATACTGTCATTCAACGTGCTTTTAGTTCAACTATCGGATTTAGGTGCCAGATGGTCTAATCACTGGTTTTCTGGAGATCTCAGGTGGGAGTAATGTCCCTTGCCCAGGCCAGAATATTTCAGGAATGCAAATGACACAAGACTACAATCATGTAGGTACATTTTGAGCCAAGAAGGGATGTGCTAATGTTTTCAGGCACTTTGAACATGAGGTAGATGTCTGTCTGGGATATTCTGAGACGCATTATTGGTCCTAAAGGCTTAAAGTCCTGTTCTAAGCACCAAAAGGCATGATTTTATACATGGGCTTCATTTAATAATTTCATATTAAAATAAAAGAAGAAACTATGGAAGACTATGGAAGAACAAGGTTCTTTTGAGAAGGTCTGATGATAGACAAACTGTTCATGGTTCCAGATATTTCTTGATTAGCAGAGCCTCATTATATCCCTTTTTCCTGGTAAGATATTTTATCAAACATAATAAATTAAAATAAGTTGCCAAAGGTTTAAATTATTTCATCACCTGTAGAAATATCTGGCAAAGATTTTTCTGTGTGGGTGGATATGTTCATAGAGGCTGCTTTGCATTTCTTAATAATTCCAGCTTATAAATGTGACTAAAAAGAGCAATAAAACATCAGTGTGATTGTCCAGAATATTGCAATAGTTGCAGTTCAGTGCACTGGGACCACACACTTCTTCTATTGGTTAAGTTGACAGGGACAGCATAAATTTGTGATTATCTCTCATATTTTGCAGTGAAGTATGCATCTATGTTTTAAGTTGTTTGTCAGAACATTTGTTTCTCTTATTTTGACTTACTGGTACAAGACTCCTTTCCTTTTTCCTAGTAGAATATTCCAGTTCTGACTAAACTGCATTTAAAAAATATTTTCTGTCATTTTCAAACCACTGACATCTCACATAAAGAGTACTATGTTGTAGCTACTTGTTATTCTTACGATAGATATACACTCAAGGTCATTGTATCCCTTGCTCAGTGCTTATGAGCTTCTTTTGGTGACTGAATCTGTGAAGTGCTGAATGCTGCTACTGATAGAGGTAGGCATTAAACGGCTTACTTAATTCCACTGAAATCGATGGGACTACTTCTGTCCTTAAGGTTAAGCATGTGATTCAGTATTTTGCTGGACTGGAGTCAGAAAGCTCAGTGCTTTGCAGTCTGGCTTATTAAGCACTGATAATGCAGTTTTAAAATCTTAATTTAAAGTTTAGCTGGACAAGGCAAGATTTCTATCAGGTAATGCAATCTGCTGGTGATCCTGCCTTCAGTTTCCGGTGTAATGTTAGCTTGTGTATAGACAGAATTTCATCAGGGCCACTTGCATAGTAAATGAAGGGCTGCCCAAGGCATAGGGTAATGCCTTGACAATGCATTTAGCTAACAGATTTAACTCTGATTTTTAGAATAAGTCCTGACTGTATATCATGTATAAACACAAACATGTCTGATACCCAGCATGACTCATGTTTAGTTATTAATACAATCCTGGAGATAAAGTGTTTGACAAGATCATGCCTTTATGCATGCTGAAACTAAGATGGTTATATAATACCAGGAGTAGCAAACAACTTTTTCAAAGTCTCATGGAAACCATTCAGGAGTGGGAACTGAATGCCAATTTCATTATCACCTATAAGAAGCCAAACAATGAGGCATTGTAGGTTCACAGACTGTGCTCAGAACAGGAGGTTTAAGTGCATCAGCCAGTAGGTAAACTCAATCAGGCTAAATCCTGTCAGATGGAATATGTCTGTTAACAAGGCCATTAAGTGTATTTTAAATGTTAGTTAAAACTTTTGTGAGAAATGTTCATGGGATGAACAAAGGAGGATGCAATGAGCCAGGCAGTTAACAGTAATAGTGGGTCCATAGTAGTCTTTTATCCACTGGTCTCAGGACATTTTGCCATGTAAGCAAATGTTTTTATGTGTATTTTGCAGACCTGAAAATGAAGAAGTTGGGGCCTGTGCTCAAAGCGAACAATAACATTTTAAGCTAAGGAAGGAAGATGCTAGAGAGGTAAAGAGGAAGTGCTAAAAATGCTTTTTGACTGCAGTGTTTCTGTGGGAGAAAAGAATTCTGATGAACCTAGTTTTAAATAAGTACCAATGTTGCAGTTTACCAAGTTACCAATTTTATGTTACAGTATAAAAGTACTGGTAAGAATTTATTTCTACAGTTCTTTTAGGTATTTCTAAGAAAGTTCCATTTTTTCCTGACCAATTCATTGAGAAATTGTGAGAAAAAAATCAATGAACAGAGCCAGTGAACAAGAACCTTCCCTTTGCCTAGTTACACCCAACGCTTAAACAACAGTAGAAAGAGACTGGATTTAAGCGAGAGCAGAGCCAAGATGGCTCTGACTACATAGAAGCCCTGTCCTGAGTGAGGAACCTTCTGGAAAAGGTCTACAATATCCTTTAAAGAAATCACAAGAGAAATGGTGTCCTGATTTATGATAAAGGGCTACAGCTGTGATAATTATAGTCTAATTATAGCATTCTAATAGTAGTACTTTTCTACTTGAGAATACAAAATTAGAAAGTTTTATATGTCCTGGTACCCTCTAAATATGCAGAACTTCTGTCAAAGATGATGCGGGAGAAAATGTGTTAAATCAACACTTCCTCCCTTTTAGTCTGTACACCTTCAGGTAAAATAAATTCCTTTCAACTTAACAAGGATACAGACAGCTGTTATTCAGACTGAAACAGTGATTTGGTGAAGGAGTTGGAATTTTAATGTTTGGAGTCTCTCTTATGTTGGTGGAGTAGCTCCTTCAGGCACTTCCTGAAGAGGACAGAGGCGGAGCACCACTGAATAATACCTGCAGTGCCCTTCAGGAAGTTCTGCCCTGAAGAAGCTCCATCTCTCTTCCTGGCAGAGGTGGCAATAAAGATTTTCATCTTGAATTTATTTCCCAGCAGCAGTTAGCTTTTACCTTCCAAACAGATCAGGTTGCATTCAATAAAAATCATGTTTAAAAATGTTGACAAGGAAGAAGGTTCCAACCTGCTGAACTTTTACAGATGTGTTGATATTCACATTCATCCCTCACCCATTGCAAGGCTAGCAGTTACATGTAATAAAAACCAGATTGTCCTTTAGTGATGCGATCCCAATGTAATTTTTTCTACTCATATTTATTAAAAGGAACAGTAGGGCATTATTCATTTATGGTGCCATTGACTCTAATTTGAATCTAATTGTGGTGCATCATATCACTGTTTGCAAGATATTATAGTCCCCTCTTTACAGGCAAGAAAACCCAGAAGAATTTGTCATTTGTAGCAGGTGTTACACAGCTGTATGTGATAAAACCATGTGCAGAATTTGATACCCTGTCTTTTAGTTCTGTGTGCTGATGCAGCAATTCTTCACCAGCACCTCCACAAAGCAGAAGAGCAGGAGAAGTTGTGGGTGGGATTGTTCATTCATTTCTAGGGTTTTCCGGTGAAGATTCTGCCATACCAAATATAGGACTTCTCAGTCTTTAAAATAACATCATGTAAGGGAATTTCCAATACATTTTTGTTTCTACTTGTTTTACTTTCACAGGTTGTCCAGGGAACTTTTTTTCTTTAAAATTCCCAGGATGACAGAAGAGTCCTTGATGAAAGTTATTTTAAGAGCCTTCTTTTCTGTAGTGCAAATTCATATGTGACAAAGTTTGAATATATTTTCTGTATTGCAACACTTAGGCATTATGGAAGTTAGGAAGGCCTGAAGGGGACAGTGAAACCCAGCTAACAACCATTTCACAAGAACAGTAGCATCTCTCATTTTGAGGAATATGTGAATTTAGATCCAGTTTGGCACTTATATCTAACTCTAGCTGTAAACTTTCTCAAATAGTTGTCTGTTATTTCTGTGGATGTATAAATCCCCATTGCCATGCAAGTATAAAGCAAAATCATTACAAACCTCAACAGTAACAATAAACCAATAAAATTTAGACTCCGATCTGGCAAAATGACCCCCCTGCAAGATGCTACTTGAGAGGTCTGAGAGAATTTATCCATTAAGTTAGAACTAGAACTCAAAATTTTTCTGTTTCATGTGCAGTCTCAATATTAACACCGCTTGTAGGCATTGTGGACACCAGGATTCATAGAGTACAGTAAGGATGGCCAAAAAGTCCATAACTTTAGACTGAATTTAAAATTTGAATTGAGCTGTAGTAAATTACTTCATAAAACGTCCTTATCTCAAATTGCTTCTAGTATCATCTATTTGCGTCCCCTTCTTAACTTAGTTAGCCAGAATAACCCTTCAGGTTTTTATTCCCTGAAGACCTGCCATAATGTGAAATGGGACTGAGTTATTTTCCTCAGCTGTGATCCAGATTTTTTTCAGTTTTGAGCAACAGATGCTAGTGTTAGGACCACTTCTATCTCCTTACTTTTCCCCATAGATTTCATAGACTTGTGGTTCTCAGACTGGACTTCCAGCTTAGATGTTCCAGTTTGTGACCTAGGGAAGCCAGAAAATTTAGCTGCTTTAACATAAACGTGCTCTTATTCTGTCACCACTGAGTTAAACAAAGCTAACAAATGTTTCTGAAGTTGAGCTTTTCTTCTTGAGAAAGATTCAAATGTAGTGATGTAAAAGGAGCTCAACTTGTATGTTTATTTCCAAGATACTAGTTATGTATTTAATGGAAAACTAGCAATCTGTAAGGTGAGTTAATCTTTTCAAAACTAATATCCTTATGTAGGATCCTCCTCTGAAAATGTAGTTTATGTGCCTGACCTTTGAAGCCACCTTATTATTTCAGCTCTGGCTGAAATGCTGGTTGTGTAATCAAGCTAGGATTTGGTTGGTTTGTTTTTCTTCTGTTAGTCATGAATGGGTTAGGAATGAACTAGCATGGTTTGCGATGACAGATTTAATGTGTTGTTGTCCTCCAGCTTTTTCACAGAGTTCTGTCTGTGTGTCTGTGTGTTTACACGTACATATGCTTGCAAGAATTAATAAAGCTACAGCGTCTAGATTTTTCACAGTGAGAAGTCAGTAGTGTCTCTGTTGGAGACTGCTCGTGTTTGCCTTTGGTTGCTAGTGTTTTTATTTAGCCACAAAACAGAATTCACTCAAAATGCTTCATTTCAGTTAAGAGTTTTGGCGTAGGTTCTTAGACCAATTTTCAGGACATCCTGATGTAAAGAAATTTTGGTATTTGCCCTGGAGTTTATTCTCTGCACTTGTTTCCAGAAGACCAATATAAATCAGTGTTTGTCATACAAGACAGAAGGTAAAAAAGAAGCAGCTTTTTAAGCGTTCCTATTTGGTGTGGCAAGTCAGTATATAGCTGACCATCTCCCTAGGTTATGAACATTCTCCTGCCATGTGTGTGTCATCCTTTGAGCCCAGGTTTTACTGGTGTGATAACATTGAATTTGTGTAAATGGTGTCATGTGTGTTTCAAGGTCTCTTGTTAAAACCCAACCCTGTATAGGAATGCCTTTTTATTCCTCATGCCAAATTTTCCTTGGGAGGCAACTTCTAAGTACATTGTTGCTTTACAGTTTTAGGCTTGAGTGCCTCTTTTTATAGCAAGTAGTAGATCTATCTCCTTTTGTTTACTGTAGTAGCTGTTATTTTATCACAGATCTGTTTCAGAATACATGTGAGGTAGGTTGGCAGCCGTTTCTGTCAGCTGCTCACATGTTTTATTTTCATCATTTTGTGCGTCTCTAACTGAAGTTATGTCCTAGTCCAAGCCAAAATTCATTATGCTGAGACACACATGGTAATGTTATGATTATCTCTTAGTATTACTGGAAATAGGCATCAAATAACGTGTGACGTGTTGTTTTGAGTTCTTTTCTGTCATAAATTCTGTAAGTAACGTGGCAGTTGAGGTAAAGCAAGATCATTTGCAAAGTGTGTTTCACAAGAAGATAGTAAAAATTGTTCTTTTTTGTACTTTCCATATTCCAGAAACTTGTAATTCATGCTTGCTCATTTTTGTCTGTCTCAGCTAGTGATGACAAACCAAGAGAGAAAATAAGAACACAGCAGAACTTACCTGGGATCTCAAGCACTGAATTTTTCTTTTAGCATGGTCTTATCTTGTATATGTTGTTTTGCTTCCCATTTCTAGGTGCAAATGAAATAGATGAAAAATGTAATGAGATGGAGTCTTTTTTACTCTTGACTTCCGAATACAAGCTGGGAGGCAGGATGATGACAGGTTGTTGAATACTGTGGATCACTTTGATTGCAATCTTATTTTTAGTGGACAGTTTTGGAAACTTCAAAACTGAGAAAAGTTCTCAGCTGAAGATAGAACAACTGAGCAGGCATCACAACTTTATTTGTCCCTTCACCAGTAATGTTCTTCTCCAGGTAGAAGTATGTAGAAGGTAGCATGTAGTAGGCTTGATGGACAGTATGTAGATTGAGTTTGCATTGTGGATGTTCATCCTTGTAACTGTTTTCTAAATAATGTTTAAATGTATAACTGTGAGAATACTTTTTAGTCCTCTGATCCAGGAGTGCAGACCTATCCCATTTTCCAGCCTTATGTCAAGGCCAGATCCATGTGTCCACCAGTCCTTCCCCCTGTGCCTACACTTGATTCCTGTGGAAATGAAATCCTGTGCATGGGCTGGGAGAGAATTAGAGCCATATTTCATCAGATCCCTGGTCTGCATAATGGGAGAACGGTATTCCAGGGATCTGGAAGGAAATGGGTCTCAAATCTTGATGTAGATTTTTCCAAAATCTTCTATGGGCAGAAGTAAGCTCGGCAACAGAGTGCTTTAAGGGGGAAAGTGAATAGGAGTAAAGCAGAAGCAGGGGAGAAAAGGGTAGATGGGGTTCTGTAGGAAAGGAGGAAAGGTGAGCGTGCTGGGCAGTGGCGGTGGGATAGTGAGGTGAGGAGAGGTGGACTGTGTGATTCCCTCTTTTCTATGGATACTATTCAACAGGTGGAGTGGTCTGATAACAGCAGCAGACCTGAGGGGATCTTCATTTCGTGGTGCTTCTCCTGTTCAAAGGAGCTCTGGAGGCTTCCACCCAAATTATAGGACCTTGTCTCTGCTAAGCTCAAAGCAGTGACTTCTTTGAAGGCTTGTCTCAGGGCTTTGAGGTTTTTATTTACTGATAGTTATGAAAGAAACTGGACTAAGGTTTAATTCTCTTCTTTGCCATCACTGGATTTGTTTAGTAAATTCCAGGCTTGGAGCAGGTTCTGGTTTTCATAAGAAGTGGTCACCTGAAAACCAGTGACATTTTTGTCTTGATAAGGATATGACCTAGCAACTAGGAATGTGGTTCTGGTCTGGGGATTTTCTTTCAGTTTAAAATCAATATTTTGTCCTAGAATGTACTCCGCCTAATTTCTGATCCTTTTTACAGATGTTAGATGTAGTGCCATATCAAAATGTGCTGCGTATGGGAGAATCGTTGCTTTCATTCAGTGATATTCTAGTCCTGGTGGTCTTAGGAGAGGGAAAAAATACTAAAGGGTGAATAAAAGCTATCAAGTTAACATTTTTGCCCCAAAATTTTCATCCCAGAGTCATGCAATTGGAGTATAATAATATATATTATTATATAATTGGAGCAATAATATATACTACTATATTTTCTGCGACTGATACTTTCTGACATTACACATGATGACACCAAGTATTGAGATAAGATTTCTTGTGATAACAATTGTATCTGATAGGATCTAACTGTTGACTAAATACTTTCATATCATAAAAGCAATACTCAGCGGTTGCTCAATTAAGGAAAATTATGTTGCGTCATCCTATTTATCTCATTGACTTAGAACAATGCTCAGTGGAAACTCAGTATAATATACTTATCTGTTATGAAATTCTTGTCTGTGATTGTACCCATCCAAGAAAAGACTACTTAAAGGTCATCTTCTGGATAGGGAAGGTTATGACTCATAAAACCCCCAAAATATAAGAATGATCAAACATTTTTTGATGAATATTGGAAATATATTTTCATTATTCTCAGTGATATTTTATTAATCATTTCCTGTCTTCGCATAAATTTTTCCCAGTTTGCACAAAGTTCTGAATTCTTTGGCAGGTAACAAAAACTTTTGTAGTGATGAGTGATAGCACTTTTTACTGCGCAAATATTTAAGAAGTTCTGACACTTAAGAGAGGTTCCAGGAAATATTGATCTAGTTGGATGTTTAAAACCAAACATACAAGAATGTGGCAGCTGTAGCGGCTGAAGTTTCCCCCCCCCAAAAAAAAAAGAGACAGTGAGGTTAGCAGACCTAGAGGGAGATTAAATGAATGTATTAGACCTGATGTAAAGATCAACCTATAAGGGATGATGGGGGAGGTGCAGGAAATGGGAAAGCTACTCCACCTTTGTCATCAACAAAGCATTTCTTCTGTAGTGTTTGCTATCCTGGACAGATGGAGTGTGAGAGAACTTTAAGAAAGCTGTATTCAGTTAGGTCTTCTCAGCTTTTCCAAAAGTACTTGTCTCAAAATAATATAAGCTGAACACAGTTCTGAGAGATGATTTGAGCCATCTGACTGGCAAACATACAGGCTTATGGCTGTAGAAATGCCCTCCATGGGCAAAGCGAAATGTCATCACCTTCAAAAAAGTCAGATACCTTTATTTGTAAATTAAAGAAACCTTGAGTTTATTGTGAGTAAAATTCCACAGTCTATGGAGGCAAATTTCCCATTGAGATCTGCCCAAATCAGAACTTGCAGAATTTGGCCCAATCACACAATTGGCGCAGGGTATATCTGTATTGGCTTGGTGTGGCAAGGTTTAGTTGGTGGGGGGGCTACAGGGGTGGCTTCTGTGAGAAGCTGCTATAAGCTTCCCCCACATCCGATAGAGCCAACGCCAGCTGGCTCCAAGACGAACCCGCCGCTGGCCAAGGCTGAGCCCATCAGCCACGGTGGTAGCGCCTCTGGGATAACTTATTTAAGAAGGGGAAAAACTTCTGCAGAGCAGCAGCCGGAGATAGAAGTGAGACTATGTGAGAGGAACAACCCTGCAGACACTGCGGTCAGTGAAGAAGGAGAGGGCGGACGTGCTCTAGGCACTGGAGCAGAGATTCCCCTGCAGCCCATGATGAAGACCATGGTGAGGCAGGCTGTCCCCCTGCAGCCCATGGAGTTTAACAACGGAGCAGATATCCACCTGCAGCCCGTGGAGGACCCCATGCCAGAGCAGGTGGATGCACCCAAAGGAGACTGTGACCCCATGGAGACCCCGTGCTGGAGCAGGCTCCTGGTAGGACCTGTGGACCCATGGACACAGGAGCCCATGCTGGAGCAGGTTTGCTGGCAGGACTTGTGACCCCATGGGGGACCCACGCTAGAGCAGTCTGTGCCTGAAGGACTGCGCCCCGGGGAAGGGAACCCACAGGGGAGGAGTTCATGAAGAATTGCAGCCTGTGGGAAGGACCCACGTTTGAGAAGTTCATGGAGCACTGTCTCCCATGGGAGGGACCCCATGCTGGAGCAGGGGAAGAGTTTGAGGAGTCCTCCCCCTGAGAAGGAAGGAGTGGCAGAGACAGTATTGTATTGTTTAATTTGTAACTCTTCATTATCTTCAGCTGTACTGGACAGACATGTAAGTTGTGCACACAGACCTTAAAAAGCAGAAACGCCTACTTGTCTAAGTGTTTTGCTGTGGTGTAACCAGTGAATGAATGAGAAAGACTGGAGTAGCATGGTTGAGAAGGTGGGACTATCAAATAGAAATAAATTCTGAGGAGGGGCTATCATGCAAGTACAGACTCACTAGGAGAGGCAAAGGAAACTTTTGGCTATTAACACGAGTCAGTGCAGCACATGTTCATGCAACAATGAGCCGCATTTGCCCCTGCAGCATTGTACACACCAACCTAGAGGCCCTTATGTAGGAGCAGCAATCAGTTAGGTGAAACTCATTTACCATCATAAATTAGGTGTACTCACATCCGCTCATTTCAAAGCCAATAAGTGGTGTTGGTGGGATAAGCTCTTTCAAATGTGTTCAAATTAAATATGACAGCAAGTATTAATGAATGAGAAGACCCATTTCAATCCAAAAGCTAAGGTAAACGCATCAGAATTTCCCAAGGGAATTTCCAAGTTCTGAAATATATTCTCTGACTAATAATGCAGTATTAAAACATTGAGTTGTACTGGCCTCCAAAAAATGAATTCTTTGATATTCTTTTTCCCTCCCAGGAATGTTTGAATGGCCTATTAGTGCTGGTAGGCTGAAAGTGGGGAGTCAAATGACTGCTGGAAGCACAGATGTTCTTGAAACATGTGGGCTTACCTTTAGAATAAAATCTGCAAAAATATTTAGACACTGACGTTCCATCAGTTTCATGTTGGTGCCTGAATATCTTTGAGGATCTAGCCCTTAATTACTATAGTGGAGGTAAACAGAAACAGCTAAGATAAGACAACCTGAGTTTTAAAGAACTTGAACATCTGCAGTTATTATCAACTTTGATAGGAACTGCATTCAGTGGCAGGAAAGTACGGACTAATTAGTACATGTAAGAAAAATCACAATCCACTGTAATAAATTTGTCCATATGAATAATTTCTGCAGCTTCACTGTTTGATAGTGATCCTCTGTACATCACCCAATGCTGTCCCTTTTTTTGTGAAGTGGATGTTAAGGAAGAAAATTATTAATAAGATTTTGCTGTCTAGATATTGATCCCAGGCTGTGTTGCAGAAGGTATCTGGAATACAGGAGAATAATAAACTTTAACTGAAAGCTGCTTCCACATTTACTTAATTTGCGGTGCTCCTTGTTTACTCTCACATTTTTCAGGTGAAATATCCACTTTATAATTTGATTAATAAGATTGGAGTTTCCTGCTGAAAGTAATTTAAAGGGCTAGCTTTATCCACTTTCCAGTGCTTTCCTGATTTTTGCACAAATTTTGTAAATTTGAGACCCACTTCAGTGATGATTCTAAATCAATACCTATGTTTGTCTTTCAAGAAAACCCACACCTTCTCTATTTCCTTAATTTTTGGACAATCTGTCCATGCTGCTATTTGATATGTAGACCATTTTCTTTTATGCAAAACAATGCATAAACAGTTGCTCCTTTTACACATCTGATGCAATAACAACGTTGGTATCAGCCTCAGTGAGCTGGAATTTCCTGCATAGTGGACATACCACACCAGAAGCGTCAGTTAGTTAAGCCACCAGATAAACCAGAGACTGTCTTAAAGCTGCTGCTGCTTCCATTACAAAATATACACCACTTACACTTCCTCTATACAGTCTGTCCTAGGCAGACTTTAGCATGCTCTTTCAAATTGCCTGAAAGGCTGTCACTTCAACCTCATGAACGTCTGTGCTTCAAAAGATAGGTCCATGGTCTCTAGCAGTAGCATGAAGTTACATATACACATAATTGTATTTTGGAAACACATCTGTGAGATGACATTCTTTTCAGGGCAATACTACTGGCTTACTGTAAGTTCTCTCCTCTGTTTTCTTAAGATTACTAATGAGGATTGTTCTGCAGTGTTAAGTCTTTGATGTAAAGTGAAGCCAGAAAAAAGGCTCCAGACTTGTCCTTTCTGCGCAGTATAATCCAGATATATTTATCCTGTCTTATTTTCAAAACACATTTCTGATTTTGCCTAGTATAAAATCATGCTGGCTTCCCTAGGGAAAAGCACTGTCCAACACATCTGTGCAGAAACAGTCTCTACTATAATGGAACACCAAAAAGAAATACACTCTTCACATCACTCATTAATGTAACTAGACTTAGTATAGCCCAGCAGCAAAATGTTTGGGTTTGGTACATGGAAAATGTGTTAGTAGTGTAATTCATTTTGTTATGATGTAACTACTTTCTGAAAAAGATAGAAAAAATAATAGGATAAAAAAAATCTATTCTGACCTAAGTGAACAATGGTGAGGTATTGATTTAGCAGAAATTAATTCATCAGTTCTCATTCCCTTGGCTGAGAAATTGAATGATCAGGTATGCTTAATGACCTCTTTTGGATAGAACGTGCTGAAGAACAAAGGAAAAAAGCTTTTAAATAACAATTCCAGAAGAAACCTGCAAAGTTATGCAAGATTCATACAGTTATAGAGTCACAGGAATGTTGGTTAGAAAGGACCACTGGAGGTCTCTACTCCAGCATCCCACTGGAGCAGGACTATTGCTAAAGCAAACAGATCAGCCATGGCTTTATCTACTCAAGTCTTGAAAACCTCCAAGACAGAGGATTTCATCACCTCTCCGGTTAATTGTTCCAGTGATGCATTACCTTCCTGGTGAAAACGTTGTTTCTACTATACAGTCTGAACCTCCTAAATCACAGTTTGTGCCTGTTTTCTTGAGATTTACCAGCTGCGACTAGCAAAAATTTCATCTCCATCCACTTTGTAACTCCCTTCAAGTAGCCACAAGCTTCATTTAGATTCCTCTCAGCTTCCTCTTTGCATTTGTCACTGCATTTGTCACCAGTTCTTTGCTGTTTTGAGCAACAGAACAACTGGATCATCACCCAGCTTGTTCCCTCTAGCATTTATGTTGTGAAATTGCAATGAATGTCATCAAGAAAATGCTGTTGCTCTTCCAGTAGATGGCTGCATGGGTAGAATCATCTATAAAGATGAGAGCCTGTGATTGGGAGGCTTCTGCTAGTTATTCTTGGCAAGTTTCATGATCTCCCTCTTGATCAAGTAATCTATAACAGACTCTAGGTTCCTGTGTTCCTTCTTCCTTTTGATCTTGACCAAGAGGCTCACAACAGACACATCTTCAGTTTCTTACTGGAGCTCCTTGACACAAGAGTGTGACTACCCCTCGTTTGCTGCCTGACCTTCTCAGTCTTTGCCTATCCTTGACCTTGTCCCAGTTTGTGTACTATCCCACCAGGTCTACCAGATTCTGCTCATGTGATAGCCCCACAACTGGCCTGGACTTGCAGTTCTTCTTTGTTGCCCAGGCTCTACACATTAGTGTACAAACACCTTTGGAAAGCCTCCTCCTTTCTCAAACATAGCAGTGTGATCAAAGAAGATGTATATTTGCTGGTGACATGAGCTGTGTAGCTGTGCATTCATTGGCAGCTGAATGCATCTGCTCCTTCCTGGGCTCTTAACCTTGACAAGAAAGGCTAAAGATAACACCATGTGAGCCCTTGTACCCCTCAGCTTTGTCTCCAAAGCTCAATAGTCATCTTTAACCTGCTCAGGGTTTCCTCTGGCTCTCGTTGGTGCCTGAAAGGATGCTTGTCAAGGATATTAGTCAGAAGGTTTGAAACTGGAAGTCTATTCAAGTCTGAAAGAGTTCTAACGAAACTGTGTAATGACGTGCACACCTGGAAGAAGAAAAGTATATTCTGAACAGGGTGAATTCCGTCCATTTTGCATCCCAAAGGAAGATAGTTGCAAATGCAGGTGACTGCATCTTACATTGCTGAGCTGCAAGAGAAATGAAATCATTAGAGTCATGAATATTGAATTCACATTTGCAAACAAAGAAGCTAGGAAACATGTCTACACCCCAAAGAAACATATCTACCACCACAGAGGCTGTGATTTCAGGGAGGTACAGAGAAACTGATTTAACAGTAGCCTGTCAGCAACAATTCAGTCCATAACAGATAACATCAATTTAGCAGCATTTAAAGAGTGTTGTTGTTTGGTTTGCTTCCATTATATTCTGTAATTCCTGCCTGAAACATCAAATTCTGATATGATTCATGCTGAAGTAGTAGAAAAGAATAACAGATACAACATTACGACATTAAAGCGCCAGAGTGGCAACAACTTATGTAGAGCCTTGCAAAAGGAACAACCTCACACAGCAGAATGAAAAACTCATCCCCACATAACTGTACAAGCAGCAGAGGACAGCAAAACAAGGCTCTTTCTAAACAGTTATCATCAGTGAATGCTGTGTGGTAAAGCTGATTTCAGAATGCAGAATACTTTGGCATTCAAGGGGGAGTTATGCAATACAAAAGGTGCATAGGTCTCATTTCTTTATGTATACACATATTGAGAGAGGTAGGTATCTATTCACATGCCCACATCAATGCACATACTCCATCCAGTTAGCCCAGAAAGGGTTAATCAAGGGCATAGTTACATCTCCAGTTGGAATAGCTTGCCAATAGGAAAAGAGATATGAAGAAACCTGTAGCCTAGGGCAAAACGGGGGCAGTGAGTGGGATGTTGTGTTATTTTCACAGCTTTGCTCAGCCTGTGTCTCAGAAGTGCTGCTAAAGGCAATGTGAGGTAGTAGGGAGAGAGAGGCTAAGAGTAGAGGAAAGAAAGAGTAAGAAAATCTTTTGCTGCTGAAGTTACAATCATTGATCTGTCAGTCAGAAGGTGGGTTTTCCCTGGTAAAGGGGAAATGGTAGCTCTTGGTATGACAGAACTAGTAAGCTATGTGTGTGGAAATAAGGCCACTTGGACTTGGATATGACTTCTGATTTTCCCTGATGGCTAGTGTATGCCATTCCCTACAGATAGCAAGGTGATAAAATAGCCAGCCTTGCTGTGCAACTCAAGCAGTGACTGAGCTCCTAGTTATACCTTTCTGTAAAAATTAGTGCTTCGGTGGCTGTGGAGTCTCTTTGTTTTTTTAAATTCTCTTTCACCCATAAACACTGTTCATAAACAGTGGGAAGGTTGAGAAGGGAAGGAAAACTCCTCATGAAGTTCCATTGAGGTGTAAGTTAGGGGATATCAGAGGGGAGATTGAGCTTCGTCTTGTTCATTATGTTTAACACAGTGAATTTCTGAGGAATACCAAGTTTCACAGTTTGGTAAGAAGAATACGATATATGAACTGCTTATAGAACTATATTGCACTTTAGATTGATACTGTTTCTACAACTTCAAGATGATACAAGGTACTTTATTCTTCCCTATTGAATAATCTCATGGAGCTTAATGATGCACCTCATGGGCTCCATAGTACTGCAGAAGATGCTAATGCCAATAGTGGGATCACTCCTTTAGGAATGCACTGATGATAATCTGAGTGGAAGTGGTTATACAGTGAAATAGTTTATTATTCCGAAGTAAGGAAGTTATAAAAAAACATATCTCTGAAAAAACTACATGAGAAATCACCCTTCAGAAAACATGAAAAGCTGATATGTGAAGGTCTTTGGGAAGGCAAACTGACAGAGAAAGGAGTGAAGAAGGGCTGTCATCTAACAAAAGCAGCTGTCATAACGGTATAACAGTAAACTATTTCCACAGAAAATAAAGATAAGGAACAGCAAAGGATGTAACAAAGTTCTAGAAATTCATTGTAAGAGGAGGAAAAAGGAATGCTCATTTACAAGGGCAGGAGCATGAACTGCAGTTGATACTGAAAAAGTAGTGAATGATTTCTCTGTTTCCATTTTTGGGCATTGCGTGTAGTTTAAAAATTTATGCTATAGGTATTTTTAAAAGGAGACAGAATAATAGTCTTGAATACAGAAGCAGCAGGTTGATGGATGCCTGGATAAGATAAATGTGGTCACGTTGCATGGGCCTAATAAAAATTAGTGCAGCATACTTAGGTCAATAATAAAACTAGTCTCTGAAGCATGAATAATTATCTTTGAAAATCTGGATTATTTAAAAAAGGAAATGCCAGGCATTTGTAAGCATGGATTCCAAGAAAGATGCTGAAAAAAATTATTACTTAGTAACAATAGGGTGAATAATAAATTAATAAACAACATTAATTTGTCAAAAATACATTATGGTAAATGTATCTATTTTCTGTTTTTTTAAAAGGGAAATTGTCTAACGGAGCTGTAGATATGATGTATCCTGAGCTTAGAACAACTTCTGAATTGTCACATCAATTCTCAGAATTAAGCTAGAGAAGTCAGGTCTGAATAATATTTTCCCCACAAGTTTTGTTGCACAACCACCTCAGTGAGAAATTATTAAGGTTTCACTGTCAAACTGGGAGAATATTTCAGTCTCCATTTTTAAGCAATATTTAAATGTAATGATTAAAATTTTAGAATAGAAACTGAACTCAAGCTAGGCTCTTTTGATAGTGGCTAGGGATGAATGCCACTGATAATTTGAATATTTGCACTGTCCTACCAAGAAAATGTTGATAGAGAATGCATCCTCTGGGATAACTCCAAATACCAAAGAGTACTTTCTCCATTGCTAAAACAGTCCTTGATGTCAAACCTTTTAGAAGGTACTGAAGGAACTGAGTTAAGGCAGAGGCCTGTGATGGTGCCTGACTTGCTCATCCCTGAAGAAAACAGAACGGTTGGTTTCTGACCCATGTAAATATCAGCACTCTCCTGAATGATCAGCACCTTATGCATCAGTCCTTTAAAAATATCAGCAGACCTGTTTGCAGCTAAGGAGTTGTGCAGAATAACAAAATGGATTTGCCATTCTGCAATTCACTGTCTTTCTTGTATTTTATAATTGGTGAACGAGAAGGGTAAATTATAGGAGGAAACGCTGTTTCATATTCAGAGGAAGGAGATGAGGGCAGGGAGATGTGGTCCAATTAGATGGTTTTTTTACTTCTAAAGGTAATGGAACTGGTCTGGTCTCACTCTATAATAATACCGATCCCTCCACATGGAAGAATAATATAAACAAGTCTGTAAAACAGTGCTGCTAACCATCCCAGCTGTATGATAGAACTGAACCTTTCATCTGTTGGGAATGAAGAAGCTAAAATAGTGCAGATCCTGAATATGATTGTTGGCAGGATCATCACCATAAAAATAAAACTCCTTTCTCATGTCTCCAGGCATGCATGTGGCTCAGGCATTTCAATAAACCCTTATTTCTGACAGACCTTAAAGCAGACATGTATATACACATATACAGGTGTATATATCAGAATAGTTGTATGTCCTAGCAGTAGCACTGAAAATTCCCCTTAATCAGGAGAAAACACAAGCAGCTCACTTTTATGGCTCTACAGCCTTAATAACAAAGAGACTTAAATTGTTGTCTTCTGGTCCCATAGTGCACAGGTATATAAAATATACTTAGTTCAATGGTTGCATGGATGGATGGTCTTCGTGGATTAACTTGACATAAAAGGTGGCTGAGCATGAAATAGATGCATAACATATTCTTTAGAAAAGTTGGGTTTAGGGCAACATATAATGTCTTTGGTCTTGTGTCCACATCATGCTTTCAAAGGTTCATGCTGCGCAGATTTCTGAAACTCAAAATGGGATGAAAAGAGCTTGAGTCTGCACAACACTCGTGAATTTTTCATAAAGAATTTTTCTGCTAATTATTTCAAGACTAGGCAAATCCAGAGTAATACAACATGCAATAGCAATGCAATACAGAGATTGTTGATTAACAGATAGAAAGAATTCCAGCTTTAAAACAATGTCCTCTGCCTTGCACTATTTCACTTCCAAAGTTCCCTAGAGCATGTAAGGGTTTCTGTATTATACTCAGCTAGAAATTCCAAACCTCTGACAATGCCAAATCTGCTATAAATTGAATTAAATATGTCCTTTATCGTAATTTATTGCTCCCAGTCTGTGAATTGCTGCAACAGTTTCAAACATCTGGACTTGTCATATCATATTATCTCAGAACAATAACCATAAGCTGAGAAAAGGGTCTGTTTAATAGAATGGTATCTGTGCAGGGCCACAAAATCACAACGAGGAACATTCATACTTCCCTACTTAGCGCCTTATGCTAGAGCAATTTACACTGCACCATTTTGTGCCTTCATCTTAGATCCTGAGCGGAGATTGATTTAACAGAAAGGAGTGCTTTGTTTACAGCTGAATGTTTTTTAAACATAGGGCTGGACAATTCTTGAGCAGGGCAGGAAAAGTTAGAAGTTCTCTACTGAGGTTTCATTCACAGCTGTGTGGTATATAAGCCTTTTAGTAGCCATTCAAACAGAGATGCACATTGATCTCTAATGCAATCCATGTTTCATGGTCTTATATCTGTTTCTTGACAAATGCTGTGTGAGAAAACCATCCCTTTACTGAATTATCTGTATGTTTTTTTTTTATGAATTATGATAAATATATGTTACATGCCAACATTCTTTTTACAAATTATTATTGTTAATTGTTACAATAACAGTCTACTGAAGAGTCTTTTGGACACATGGAAACCTTGTACAACCCCAGACTTGGAACATGGTGGGTGAGTCTAATGCTGGGTTGTCCACAGCACACCTACAGCTGCCACCAGTCTCTTTCCCTACTGACAGCAGGTCTGGGGAGAGCTAAGAGTAAGTTCATCCCTACAGAATAACTTCAGTGCTGGCCAAAGGGCATACAGGAGCCTGGAGAGGCACTTAAGCACCACATGGGAGTGCATTTTGAGAGATAAGTGGGAGCTGTGTAAGCCTTAGCTAGGGTTTTCAGAAGTGCCGATTGTATGTGCTGACACAGATGTAGGCAGATAGTTTCTTTCTCTGCCTGTGCTTGTGGCTGAACAGACATGCATCATGTTGGACTGTTGTGGGCCAAGGCTACTTCCTGTGCTGACAGGATATATTAGGTCAAATGCAGTGTAGTGCCAATATACCTACATGGCTTCTGGTCTGAATCTGACTTGTGTTTGTCCGGGCTGACGTGCAGGGTCATAAATATGCTTGTTTACACCCATGCATGTACAGGTTATGTCATACAAATTTTATTGACTAAAAATCTTCAAATGACTTACAGATCTTTGAAAATCTCATTCCTTGTAGGCTATGAAGAACTTGATTTTATATTTTCATTCTGGAAGCCCAGAGTATAGTAAAGAGCACACAGCATCACACAGATGTGATATGGCCTCTGATCAGGTTTTCAGTTTAAAGGCATTATGATATGCTTTTACTTTATACTAAAGTAACTAGAAACATTTCTGTAACTAACTGAAATGTTGCATGCAAGTTTGCTGTTTAGCAGTTAGAAATGAAGAAAAAGTATATTTGTACAAAAATGTATAGGGATCATCAGTATTGCTTACTCTACTTTTTTGAATGATTAAAGAGACCCTCTTCTCAGGAGTAAACTTCTCTCAAGTTTACATTTCTTCTACCATAGAATATAGAGTACAATTTGTTTGTTTAAAATTTTCTTTTCATGTTATGTGCCATTTTTATTACCAAATTCCATTAATGCATCTTTTAAAAAGTCAGTTGACAAATGCTGCTTAAATGCACAA
This sequence comes from Morus bassanus, assembly GCA_031468815.1. NCBI lineage: Eukaryota > Metazoa > Chordata > Aves > Suliformes > Sulidae > Morus > Morus bassanus. The sequence continues at coordinate 37,087,197 of CM062572.1, read as the reverse complement.
TTGAAAGAAATTAACTTCAGTTTGAAGCTCAAATTTGAAAGCATCAGGATAGTGTAGGTTTCTGAAGTATGTATGACAATATTATTTTGCCCTGTTGTACCTGAGATAGAGCAAAATAAGCCCTACCTAGTTTTCAGGTCTCTTTGAGGGAGACAGGACACTATGGTGTTTCTCCTTACATGGTTACTGAAGCATGTATATTTGCAAAGTATGGAATCTGTCTTTTTATATAGTATATAACTTTTTCCTTCTGATAATGCTTATGATTTCCTCAAATTTCAGCATTCCATCTCAAAGGAAACATGAACTAATTTAAATAATTTTATTTTCTAAAATTAGTGATGAAAAACCTTTTGGGGAATGAGAATTAATGGTACAGGCAAGTTATTCTTAGTTGTTTTCCATGTTCAGATCGGATAAAATCTCAACCAAAATTCTTTGAAATTTTGAGAAATCTTCATGTCAGTTCTTTCCTGAAACTTACCCAGCCCTGATTCTCTGCTCACAGACAACTCATCTCACAACTCATCTTTCCTTCCTTCTAGTGATCAGCTCTGCACTTCACAATATACCAGTAGCCAAAACAATGAGCTCCTTACGGCTGATGTCCTCTTCTGTTTTTACAGGTTGTGGAACTGGGATAAACACTTCCTGAGACCCCTTAAAGACTTTACTTAAAAAATTCTGCACCCTGGCAGAGGGAATGAGTGTGCTCTGTGTTTCAAAACCTGCAGACCGTATTCATTTCATACAGCCTACTAGTGCTGAAATAGAAAAAAGTTTCTTCATTTCTATCTAATGATGAACCTCACAGAAGTTTTTCCCTTAATGGCCATTTCCTTAACTTAGCTTCAAGTGCAAAAACAGAGACATTAAATAATATTATGTGTTGGCAGGTGAAGTCTCAAACAAAAAGCCACACTTCTGAGTTTTATTTCACATGTACAATTCAGTGCAGTCTTACAACAACATGAAAAAAGATTAAGGTTGTTTTGAGCTCTGTGACTAGGTTTTGCTGAAAGACTGAGTCTCTTCAGCCTGAACTCTGCATTGAGAACAGAGCGTAATCTGCCATTGTGTTTCTGTGTTGCAATGTTGCAAGGTTGAGTGATTCAGGCTTCCCCTGCTGGTGTGATGAATGACCAGGTTAAGACATTTCCTGAAATGTGGACCAGGGCTGGTCGTCATAAAGGCCAAATACAGAAATTAGAAAGAAGTTCAAGGGTGCCTTTAAGATAAGATCACTCACGTTGGAAATGCCTATTCTGTTGTAAGAGAGCACTGCACTTTTTGCTGGAAGAATCCACCCATGTGGTGTTTACTACAGTGGACAATTCTCTTGAATGACAAGAGCATTTTCTTTTCTTTTTTTAATTAGGACATATAAGGCTCTCAAGTGAGACCCCCCCCAAACTCTATTTTTTAGTGGAATTTAAACTGATATATTAATGACTCTCTGGTGTGTCTAGTTGAAGAGCACTGAGATGTGCTAGAAACCGCAGCTTGTTACTGCCCACAGCAATGGTTCTTAGGTTAGAAAGAACTCCACTGTGGTTTTGCCATTTTATTTTATTTTGTATATCAACAGCTCATCTGTTGAATACTACAGAGCAAGCTCACCAATGAGGCCAGATTATTAAATTTCTGAGAACAGTGATGAGATAATTTGTATATTCTTTGTGTCTCTACAAGGAAGCACAGAAGAGTAACAAGCAAGAACTTTATTTTACCAAATGAATATCTCTGATCTGTAACAAAAGTCACTGTTCTTCTGTGGCCAAAAAAAGTTTAATTCAAAAGATTTTCCTTTAATAAATTAATCCAACTCTGGGCTGGATTTACTTGAATACTACACTAATGCAGGATGAAGAGCTGATGATAGACTATTGGCAAACACCACAGTCATAAACAAAATTTTTTCTTATGCGTATGTAGTTGCAAGGCTGCCTACCATCATTTCTGTGAGTTTTGGGGAGGGAGGGAGGCTTTGGCAGGTGTTTATTCATGCCTTGACAGTGGTCAAAATTGTAGCAGAAAAATTCATAATTATAGTTTTAGAGATTAGCTGCTAGACACTGTACTGTGGTCCAGCTGACTCCTAAATTTTTGCTATTTTGTCAGGAAGTAGTTTTACACAGAGCACATTTAGAAACCTGCTATATTGTGTCACATTCAAAGGATGTCTTTAAACTTGTGTCAAAAGCTTGGTGTTATCTTGGTAGCAAAAATCAGATTTACTTATTTGTTTCATTACTTTTATACCAGATACTACTTTGGCAGCTGCAGCTGAGAAACACTAAAATAGCTTAAATATAATACAGCAATAACATCAATAAGTATCACAGAGCTCTGCTGCAGATGCTTTGGGATGAAATACAAAACCTCCCAAATAGCTGCAAATGAAAACAAAACAATATGTGCTGATTTATGTTGCATTCTGAAGGTCAATAAAGCTGGGATCTGGCAAAGGCACAAGAAAGCAAATTCCATAGGAGACATCTGCCACTGATAAGTGGTGTTGCCAGTGCTGCAGAACTCCACAACAGAATTTGACAGTAAAAAGCATCCTTATCAGTGTTTAACTGTTTAATTAGCTGCTGATAGGCAACACGAGAACACAAGAATGTATTTAGGCTTATGTTGGTGAAAAAATATCTGGTCAAGTGGTCAATCCAGCAGGAAATATTTATAGCTTTCAAAGTTATGTCACGCCCATAGCATATGAGTGGACTGTGGAAGACTGATCTCCCCAGGAGCTCTAACTGCAGAAAACCCCAGACCTCAGCCTGGATATGTATCATGGAGTCACCTGAGGATAGTCCATTTGTTCCAATTTGTGTCACTCAGGATTAACACCTGGATGTGTGCAGCAAAAAAGAATTATTCCACTTCAGTTAGGAACCAAGGCAAGGGCTGTTTCACCTCTTATCCATGCTCCTTGTCTTCACATGATAAAATACACTCTTTAATGGCCACAGTTCTCGGTGACCTCAGCAGAAAGACCAAAGGTAGGTTAAGTTCTGAAGTTTGAATTACTTTTTCAAATTCCTTTTGGAAGTGAGGCCTGTGTAACCCAACAGCAACATGTTGGAAAGAGAAGCAGGAGGAAGTTAATGTTGTTCCTGCATGTGGTACTTGGTCTGTGACTGGGCGACAAATCTAATTCTTGTGCATCGTCAGTGTCAGGCTGGCTATAGCTGTGGTGTGTTTGGACAGGCTCCATGTGCCACACTGGGAGAAATTAATATATGGGGAGGCCAGAGGTTTCTTATTTCTCCCACCAATAGTAAATCTTATGTCATTGTCATACGCTGACAAGGGGCAGGAAGAAGCAACTAAAATATCAGTTGCTTGCTATTCTTCCATCCACAGCAACATCTCTGCCTGCACCCTTACATTTTGCTAGAAAATTGATTCAAAAACCCTAGAAAATATTTTAATGCTTCATTTCCTAGTTTGCAATATTTTTAACTGTATAAAGGATAATGAGAAGTGAAGACCTGCAGACACAGGAACAGGCTCTTTCCATCACTGAAACTGAACTGTGGGCATTCCCTTGGCAAGCTGCTTTGTCTTGTGTTTCAGTTAAATTTGGAATAATCTGTACTTTTAGGGTCTAGTTTTATAACTACTTAAGCACAGAAGTGGTTGTACATGTGTAGCATCAGAAATGTTAAATATATGTAAAGAAAGATTTTTAAGTGGTAAACATTTGTTAACAATACTTTGAATGAATAAGGTTCTAATTAAAGCTTTAAAGGAAATGCGGCAATTGGTGGTGCATATTTAAAAAGAATTATCTATATGAAGAATTGGTAGAGTGTAAATTTCTCCCACAATCAGTAATTGGAAAATAGAAAGTGGGGCTAAGATTGCTTGACAATATTTCTTTAATTTCAATGATGACAGGACCGCTGACAGTTTATTTTAACCTCATCTAAGAGCTTGTCTATATCTCTGTCTGTCTATCTGACAAGAGAGCAAGGTAAATAAGAGTTATGCTCTAGTAGCAGTATACAGAGAATATTCCCAGCTCACTTGTTTTTTCTTACTATAATTGTTAATTGCTCTTTTAAAGTAATGGCTGCAATTAAATTTTTCCTCAGATTTGAAGGACTTAAAAATATTGAAATACAAAAGAATGAGATTAAAAAAAGGTAATCCTTTGAAAGAAAAAATCTGCAGTGCATGTGAAGAAGCATGTAACACAAACATTCTGTGGGAGGAAGCCTTTTAATTGTATGCATCATTATAGATAACACTTCAACACAGAGTTTGCAATCTGCTAAAACATCCCTCACCACAACAAATCCAGAATGCACAGACAGAGATGTAACCTGACCCTGTGTGAGGAACTAGGGGCCAGCAAGTGGGCTTATACTCTGCAAGTCCTTGACATTACACTTTTCATACATCTGTATTGTTGGCTATTTGCTTGTGATCGGCTAAGCTTTGGAAGAGCTGAGTTCATATATTTGCTTGTAAACCGGACTGTAGTAGCCTTTGGTATGCCCAAGAATCTTTGCCTGACCCACAGGAATGATGCAAGTGAGAACTTGGGCACATGAGACCCCCTCTAACAAGTTCAGGCTGTATCCAGACGTGAGAACACGCTTGCCCGTTGGGCAAGTTGGTATCTGAGAATGGGCTCAGACTCCCACTCTGTTAGTAATTTAGACCAGGAGTTTTCAGCCTGTGGCTCATGAACTATTTTTGACTTACAGCCTATAGAAGGCAATTAAAAAAAAAGAAGCCTACTGCTGCTAGGCTTATATTTGCTCCACAGAGGTCTGGTCAGCCCTGGAAGATTTGCAGGGGTGTAAAAAATAAAGAAAAGGAAAACAGAAGAAAAAAAAGGTTCATTCACAAGCCCTACTTTTCAATGAAGATTGCAATTTAAATGGTGCAGTCAGTCACAGGAAGACATTTGAATTAAATGCAGGGAGTTGTGAGAATGATGATTTAAGTAACTGGGAGGAAAAATTCTTTACATGAATCATATTAAATTCAATGGGAGCAAGTTCAGGCCCAAAACTAGAGAAGATTAAAGAAACTATGTGTATTCTAATACATGTTCTGTGGAATAATATATAGTTATCTATTAATCAGAGAAATATGAAGATTTTTTAAAAGGATAATTTTAAATTAACAAATGCCTTAAGTACCCCAAAACTAATCAACTGGATGGAAAGACCTAGTTGTTTTTCTTGTGAATGACCAATGATAAATATGCAATGCAGACTGGTTTTGCATAGACCACAGCAGCTTTTCTTTCAGATGAAAACATATTGTTGCTTTCTTCTGGTGCGTATTTTTGGTAGTAATATTGCGAGATTTATGAGGAATCATTATGAACATCATTAAAACAGTCCTATTATCCTTGATGTGCATTTTTGCCAGTTGAGATGTGTTTTTCATTCTCTGATGCATCTGCCTCTGAATGCAAGAGGTTAAATTAGACCCCACAAGATTTAATTACAGGTGTATTTGCCAAAGCGGAAAATAGAGCTTTCTAAACTGTTTTGAAGTGCATGATGTCATTTAAACCTTTATATGATGCATGATAAATGGTGCATATTCCAAGTGAGTCAATCAACCTGATTTTCCAGAGATAATAAAAGTGGTAAGGGGAAAATTAGGGCACAGACTTTTTAATAGTCTTTATAAAGGATGTATTTTAAAGGTATAAACCTCCTCAAAATCTGAAGAGCTTTTGTATTATTCATAAAGTGGTTTTAATTTTTTAGAGTTAGCCTCTTTTTTTTCAGGAGTGGCAAATATGCTTACAGATAAAATCAAATCAATCACAGTTGTCTATAATCTGTATTCAAAAGCTCCATAAGAAACTTGTGAAGACTTCCCTTTGTATACCACTGAATGACTAACTTTGTATGAATCTTTTGTACAAGCTTTTGAGTCTTAATCACTTTGCAGTTGGGATTTATAGGTGAATAACATTTCTCTATATTGAATGAAAAAAGACTAAAATCTGTGGCCCAAATCCTACCATTGAAAAGACAGTGGTGGATTGTTATATTTGTAGATTTGAAGGATTTTTCTTTTTTTCACTTGTAGGATTAAATCCTGTTATGTAATTTCTCATTAGTCAAGAGTTCAACAAGTTGTTAGTATAAAATTCAATCTAAAAAAGGTTCTAGAAAAGAAAAAAGAATGCAGAGAAGCTGCTGACTGATTACAGGAGGAAATGAAAATGATTTATCTAGTTCAAAATGCTATAACTGTGCAATTTCCATGGACAAAGATTATTATGAAATGTAAATCAGCAAAGGATACATTAATATAAAGCAATTTTAGAAGAAGTGCTCCAGGAGATTAATACTGCAGGTTTGGCCTCAGTACTGGTGAGGCCACATCTGAAGTGCTGTGTCCAGTTCTGGGCTCCCCAGTTCAAGAGAAATATGGACATACTGAGAGATGTAATTTTCCAAGACTTCTAGCACAAACTGTGGCAATTCTATTAAACAGCAGATCCAAAAAAACAGGCCGTCAGTAGCTATTGCAAATTTATGTAACAAGCCTTTTGCCAGATTGGGGGAAAGCAAAACCTACAAGCGCTGCTTCCCAGGGCTGGTTTGCTAACTCTTAGACTACAATGCACACAGTTGAAACAGTGGAGAAAGCTTTTTCATGCACAGATTCTACAGCCAAGTTAAATAAAGGCATTTGTAGTTGACAGGAGGCCATAGGTCACTTGGCTGTTTGTTTGGGTTTTTTTCAAATTTGAATAAAGTGGAAATGACTGTTGGAAAACCACTGTAAGTGTGAAATAAAAGCTACTTATGATAGCAGTGATACCTCAGTAATATTATAAATAAGAAAGTTCCATCATAAGACAAAGTAGCTTGCTTTTCATCAGAGACGAGTATCAGTCAGCAATTAGATCACTACTTAGATCTACTTTAGTAGAATCAAAGTAAAATGTAACTATTTAAACCTGTTACCTACTATTTAAACCTTGTAAGGTTCCAGAACAGCCTTCTGTTAATTTGTAAAATTAAACTGCTCAGAGTATAAAATAAGAAAAGGTTTTGAATGACTCATAGTTTTAAATTGTACAGGCTTGGTCTCCTCTTCCAAAAATCAATAGTCCCATTTGTTTTAAGTAGGATCAGATAATGCCCTGTCAGTTATAATCATTAATAGTAGAAAACTTGCACAGATAAAATGTGGTGACATCAACCACTGACTGTGTCATGTAAATGCTTGCTTAGCGTGTCACTTGAGAGGAATTATTTTTCATGTTTACTCTTACCTGCTTTTATCTTATTTGCCCAGTCACCCTCTCAAGCCATTACCAAGTAAAGGGTATAGTAAGAGATGCTTTTTCCATTAGATTTAGTATTACAAACTTACGCTGTCTACTCTCCAAAAGCCATTATTTCACCATCTGGGAAGATGAAATCTTTGTAAAGTGATGTGCACACCAGGTTTTCTTCTATTTTACTTCTTTAAGGTTATCTCAAGTCTCAACTTGGGGAAAACATAAAGTTTCAAGATCAGATCACTACAAGAATTATGTACAAGAAATACAGGGACAAAAAAGACAGAAGACTGTAGAAGTGCAAGCAAAGGTTAAAGCTGGTCTCCCCTGTTCCACAGATGTAGTTTAAAATTTTAAGGTTTGTTTTTTTTTTTTTTTTGTAGATTAATCCTTGTCAAGAAAAAGAAAATGTATGGAATTGAACAAAATTTAGGCTATTTAGGCCTAAATCATTACTCCCCTACAAGCACCTAAGAGAAGCTGGCTCAAATCCAGGTGAAATGCGCTAAAGAATGCCTTTTGGTAGCAGAGTAATGCAGGGCTAATGGAGAGGCACATTTGACGAGTAAACGTGCAGCTCTGCCATTTTCTTCTACATTGATTTTGTCAGATTCAATTTATTACTGTTTTGTCTTCATGCCTGTGTGCAATAGAACACTGCTGGCCTCTTTTATTTAATTTCCTTTGGGTTTTTTATCCTTCATTTCATTTTTGTGTAGACTGTAAGTAGTATAATAACTAGAAACAGCATAGGTCTGTTCATATGTCAGGAGATCTATCAGTTCCTATAAAATATATTGTATTACACTATTGTTATGCTTAGGATAACAGTATCTGTAAAAATTAGGAATGGAAAGCTACGGTTTTAAGTGATTTGTTACTTGCAAAGTATGAAAACTGAACATTTTTTTATAGAGTTTAAAGGATCACATTATTAAACATTACATATTTTCCACCACGTCACAGCACAGTGCACAGTCCAACTGGGCTATTAATCAGTGTTATTAGCAGATCACAGAACATGTTCTAAGAGCTTTATCATGTTAACAAATATTTAGAAAATAATTACTATTACATGAGTGGATTCCCATGTCAGCACAATGCTGTTACTACACTGAGGAGTTTCCAAATGCTTCCTTTCTCCTTATTGTCATTGATTGTGTGCACTGGCTTTTCCTCTCTAGGGAGAAAAATACAATTTATAAATTCTTTCTATTGTTCCCGTGTTTGTATTAGTGTTGTACCTAGTGTAAATAGAAAGAAAGTCTGTACTGAAGAGGTCGGTTATTTTTTTTTATACCTCTGAGCCAAGTTTTGATTCAACTTCTTGTGCTGAACACTGAAACAGCCACAGAGCATCATTTATTATTCTCTTCAAGCTGATACATAGAAACATTTTTTGTTCCTGTACACATAGAACACAACAGCATTTTTCTGACCTATTCTTGCTAAATGGAACTGAAATCATATAGGTCAATAACTGTCTTTTTTTTCCATTTTGTTGTAATCCCCCAGTTTCATCACTAGGGGTGCTGTAGCCATGAAAATTCTCATTCTGATAATTGTCTCTTAAAGTCAGGAGGGCATAAAATCACACCTAACAAAACTAGCACAGCCACAGGATCTTACAGTATGCACAGTGATATAAATAGATAAACCTATGTAGGTAGTGGTATAAATACCATCAGTGCCATGGCATAAACACCACTGGTATATTAAGCAGTACTAGTCAGTAGCAATGTACAGAGTCCCACAGGATTTCATGTCATACAGGACATTTAGAAGTGTATACAGAGATCATGCAGTTTTCCAGGAGATGGTGAACAACGAGACCTTCCAGTGCCTTGTGGATACCACCCATCTTTTGGCAGTTTTAATAAGAATTATGATTATCATTGATGATTGATAGTTCTCTAAATTCTGTATTAGGTAGGATAGTGCATGTTAATCTCATTCACACAAAAAATATAATATTCAGCGGTGTTCTCAGCTTGCTTTATAAGGTGGTAGTTGTTGACAAAGGTGTCATCTTAGAGTTGATTGAGTTTTCTCTGGAGAAGGATACCGAGTTTTTTCTCTGGGTAGATTCAGAAACTTTTGTTCCCACAAAATGCGTTCAATTCCCATTTTCAAACCCAAAAGCTAGTTCTTCAAGCCTGGGAGATACTTCTCTGACATTTGGCAGGGGAAGGGACTAATAACCCTCTAAGATCCATTCTGACCTACTTTTTCATGATTCTTTGGTTGGTCTATTACTCTTTCGATTGAATCAGAAGATCAGCTTTTGAAGCTCCTTTGGATCCACTCCACTAATGGAATCACAGTCAGGATACCAGACTGAGGCCAGCCTGGAAAATCCTGTTGAGACAAGACGTTGATGTTTTAGTGGCCTTGCCTTGTGTACGTTTCACATACTTTCTGTATAATCCCGTATTTTGGTAAAATCTGTCTTAGATGAAATATTTACTATATGACTCAGAAAAAATATTTGAGAAAGAGTTTCATCCTGTAACAGTAGCTCACATTGGGACAAACCTCTTAAATATCTTACATTCTGGGGCCTTGAATTTCTTACTGGCTATTACTTTCTTGCTGTAATTATTAATACATAATTTTTCTATCAGAAATTTCAGGGAACTGGATTCTTTGTGTTTCTTTGAAAGGGGTAAGAAAGATTATTTAAATTCTATTAGTTCATTTTTTTTTTTTTGCCTTTTTACTCTGGGATGGTGGCTTGCAAACATCTGAACACTGGTTATTCCTTGTGCTCAGGTTGTCTATCACTAAACAGTTTTGTTTTTAACTAGAAATGTCTCTTCTGAGAGAAAAAGGGCTGCAGGTAATTGATGCTCTCAGTTACAGATGAAGTGATTGACTACTGGCTTATGATAACTACCTCAGGTGAGAGTAGAATCTGCTCTGCCTAAAATTCACGTTCTTCTTGTGTGTGGTTTAGTACTGCAATATTCATGCTCTTAATATTAATTTAAATCCTCTGCACAGTGAATTTCATTGTCTACCATCTGTACACATCAGAAAGATCCCCACAGTACCCTAACCTGATAGTTATGACCAGTCAGCTCCTGAAGCTGTGCATTCCTGGCTGTTCTATGATCATGATGTTCTGCAGAAATAACACTGCATTTCTGAAAGTGCATGAAAATGCACCTTGATTACATAAGAGGTAATACATCACTCCTGTTTATTACTGTTTGTTTTGATTAATTCCTCTTTCTCAATTGATAAAAATTATGGTGATATGTATTTTTGAATGTACAGCATATTCTACAAGGAGATTTATTTAAAGGGTGACTGTTTCCTTAGCTTTATTGATTGATTAATAAATTACAAAATATATTAAGATATTATGAATGTCAGTAAACATCCTCATTCAACATCAAACACCTGTCACACCATGCACATAAAATACTATGCTGAATTTCTAAACTTAACATATAACTTCAGCATACAAACATTTGTATATTTAAACAATGAGATATTTAATGCTTCCATGTCGCTTTGCTGAAGTTGGATGATGAAACATCAGAAAGTTGTTACATGAGTAGCAGAACTAGTAGTTTATTTGTGACATCTAAATTCCTTGATGTAAATGGAAAGTTCTTCAATAATGCATTAATAAGATCTGTTTTGTCTATCTACTGGCCTACCTTTGTGAAGCTTATAGAAATGCAATGTCTTTACAATGTCTTTACCTCCTGTCAGTTTTGGTTGAAATCAGCTTAGAGAAGTTATTAGGACAATGTGATGAAGTAAGTCTTGTTTCTTCAAGAAATTAGGCTAAAATACTACTTTTTTGACCATTGTAATATAGTGCATAAGCAGTGTTCTATAAACAGTGTGTTTGCCTCTCCTTTAGCTAATATCAGTATTGGTATATAGTGGTATTAAAGACACAAAGTTAAGACACATGAAATCAGATTATTGAAATGTTTTTCCACTCTGGAGGTGACTTTTTGCTGAAGTGCATTAGAAATTCATGTTACCTTTTGTCTTTGTTGTCCATCTGCCAGTTTGCCACTTATTTACCTGAGCAGCAACATCTCTATTGTTTTGCCCTTGAACAGAGATGCAGAAATCATGACAGTCTGCCTTCCAAAATTTCAAGAAAAAGATAATAGGTTGGGTAAACTTCTTCCTTGCAGATTTTCTATTAGGAGTTTTGAGGGTTTCATTGAATAAGCAGCAGCAAGGCAGATTGCATTACAATGTTGAACATGCATTCTTTCATTAGGAGAAGAGAGGCTGAGAAAGGACTAAGATTAAGAGAGGCTGAGGAGCTCTCATGTCCTGACATTTCAACTAAACTTATCAGTTTTTACAGAAAACTACTGGCACCTTATACTATAGACTATATGGAAAGAAGAAGAGTATAGAAGTAAGATTAGTAAACAACTTTTTCTAGGCATATTTCAATAAACAATATTAGTAAAATGTGAATTAGAATTAGTACAGGATAAACACTAAATTTAGAGTTTTTCACGGATCTCTAATTTAAAGTAAGTCTGAATATGACATTAAATAATTTAGAAATTTTCTTCAAGAAAGTTTACATAAATCCAAATGAAAAGATTTGAACTTGAGAGAGTGGGATTCTTAGAACTGCCTACAAGATTGATTCATTATGATTTTAGAAAAATTTCATAATAATGTCCTTTCCTCACAGTATTTTCAGTAAAAGTTAGAGATCACAGAGGTAGACAAGATGCTTGAAGACTTTTTGAGTTTAACACTGAACAAAACATCAGTTTGGACATTATTTTATCTAAACCAGTTACCCATTCACCTCGACTTTAGACAAAACTGTGCCTAATAGCCAAAGTCACAGCTGATGTAGTGTGATATAATCCTAATCTGTTTTCCTTCAGATGAGACTCCAGCTCTGAAATTGTAGACTTCAAGGCAATTTCTATTACCACCCCAATTTTATTCATTGCCTGGAGGTCTTAATGTTTTATTTGCAGACATTTAATACAGGTTGAATCTGAATGTTATTTTATTAATGGAGAGTCATTGTTTTAAATGAGTCATACATTGAAACGATCTACCCGGAGTCCAAGTATTAATTAAAAAGAATATGCCAAAGTCAGCAGCAGAAAAATACCATAATGATGAACAATTATTAAAGGATAAGATCCTTTTCTGGCAGAAGATACATTCCTTGGATTTTCATGTCAATGCCTAAGGCAGCAAGAGCTGCTGCAGTTAGCTGTTGGCAATTTAATCTCAAACTGCAGGAGGCTTGCCAGGCAGAATTTTTAAAACTTCAGGATTCAGAAACTTTGTATTGCATGTGTGTGTAAATTAAACCTATTGGAACCTTTTACCAAATCTTAATTGTAGGAAATTCAGGAAAAAGCAAGATTATTTATTTACCCTACAAGTTACGATGGTAAAACTATCATTTTGAAATTAAAATCCTTTAATGAATATTTATCACCATATGCCCCTCTCCCCCCGACCCCAAAATAGCTTTAGCATTCCTTGGCACCAAGCACCTCCCTTATTTTAGTAGATGATCATATTTTCATGTCAAAACAACTTGAGGAAGAAAGAACAGTACGTCCTATGAAGTGTGTCAAACCCAGTTCCAGTCAACAGTTCAAACTGTGACAATCTTATATTATGCTTCTTAAAATAGGTGCTTCTTAGTACAAGTTATTTCCTGTTAGACTATGGAGAGGGACTTCTCAATCATTTTCTATGTAGTTGTGAGTACCATCATTGAATTACTCTGCCGTATCTAACTGAAGGCTTCTTACCAATACCTAGATACTAATTCTGGAGCTGTATAAATAAGTCATCAAATATTTGAGTTACTATAGATATGCCTTGTTTCTGAAGGACCAAGTTCTCTTTCCATTTAATGGCAAATGTTGCCTTCATGGGATAAAAGCCATAGTGTCTCTATCAACAGTGGTAAAGGCCATTACAGGCTATTAAGGAGAAATAGAAGGTGAAGGGTGCAGTTCAAGATCCAACATTTCCTTTGAACAGTTTATTTTATTTTGCAGTAGAATATTGTTCAATGGGCATCTGAGTGTATCCTATTCAAATTGTTTTACTAGGATGTTAGGGATGTTACAACAATTTAGAAAGCATCTATTTTGCAAAAGATTATAAGTATTGGGGTCAGTCATCCATAACTTCTCATCTTACCTCACGGACACCAGCATTCCTGCCTTTCCTTCTGAGGCTTTTGAAAATAATATTTTGCTCTCAAATATTCCTGTTCTGAAGAGGACACAAAGTTACATTGTTTTGTCCTTTGAGATTAACTCAGTTTACAAACAGTGACCTCTGCCTGCTCAGCTCTAGGACACTGTGGGAGTTAAGGTAGCTCAGATGAACTGATAAAAAAAACGTTAGCTTTTACACCTTTCCTATATCATCACTGGTGATAAGGACTCTCTCAAAAATTTTTAGATGACAGCTTAGATGATGATGGACTACCATTTAGATAACATACCTGCTACTATCTTGACTTTAGAAGCTCAACAGAAGTGAAAGGTTTCTTCATATGATAGAGTGAAGGACAGATCTACTGCAGACAGGCAGTCTGACTTAAAGAAAAAGAGGCTCACTTTTCTCTAAGGACCTCAGAGTCTTGCCAGGCAGCAAAGTGCACTTTAGCCAACGATGTGCCCTGACAGCAGAGATGGCCAACAGCATTTGGGGCTGTATTGACAGAAGGAGAAATGGAAGAGCAAGGGAACTGAATAACCCCGCTACTCAGAGCACTTGTTAGACCATATCTAGATCCTGAATCCAGTTCTGGACCCCCCCAATACAGGGAAAATGAATAAACTACAGCAAGTTCAGCAGAAAGCCACCAAGAGCTGAGGGAGCTAGGCTTGTTCAGCCTGGAGAAGGTACAGCTTTTGGGGGACCTAACAGCAGCCTGCCAGTACCTACAACGAAGTTACTAAGAAAATGGAGCCAGGCTGTATATGTTCAGTGGTGCATGAGGGCAGGACAAGAAAGAAAGGACATTAAGTTGGAGCAAGAGAGGTTCAGACTGAATATAAGGAGAAATCATGAGAGCAGTCAAGCAGGGGAACAGCTTACCCAAAGAGCTTGAGCTGTCTCCAGCCTTGGAGGTTTTTGAGACTCGAGTGAACAAAGCCCTGAGTAACCTGGTTTGACCTATAGCTGACCCTACTTAGTGCAGGATGTTGGGCTAGAAGCTTCCTGAGATCCCGTCCAATCTGAATTATCCCTTGATCCTATGATCTGTAAACCCTAATGTAATTTTAAAATGAGAAATTACATCAATGCCCTAATTAACCATTCTGTTTCCAGAAAATTTGTGTTACCTGATTTTTTTTCTTGTTCCTAGGACCGATTTAGAGAAAGGGAGAGGAAAGATATTTAGTTTACAAAATACCCTAATTATAACTTTATTTTTAATGAAAAACAATTTCAAGCTCAGACTTGGAACCTTCACCCTTCCTCTACCTAACTGCAGTCTTCCTTGCAACAGGGAATTATCTCCTCTGAGGAGGACTGTCAGACCCAGAATTAGTCATAATAACGGTTAACGGTTGCTTTAGCATGGAAATGTCCAGCTTGCTGGTGCCTCAGTAGGAACTGCTGTGTCTTCATGACCAACAAAATGCACATGGAGAAGTATCCTCATCCATCAAAGTACATAGCAAGATTAGATAGAGACTATCCCATTTATAATCACGTATGCCTTCTGGCTTTAGGAAGGAAACTGACAGACACTGCGTGAGATTTTGTGAGGATTTTTGGTTTGTTTTTTCCTTGTTTTTAATAGGCACTTTAAGGAATTTTATGGCTTAGCTGACTGGTAATATGATAAAGAGATTTCATTCTAGAGGTGACAAATCAGATCCAGAAGAATTTAGTGGTTAAGATAATGTTTTTAAGTGAAAAATATTTCAAGCAAACTGAATACTTTGCATATTTAATTTTGGTTGGTTTTGTTGTTGTTGTTGTTGTCTTAGTTCTGTCATCTTGCAATTTCTACTTTATCTGTATGTTTTAACCTTTTCTTCAAGGGTAAAACAAGAAAGTGTAAAAGTATATATGACAAAATGTACTTTTCAATGGTTTTCTCAAAATCAACAAAAAGTTTTTGCAGAACTTGCTGTGTTTTTCTTGAAAAAAATCCTTCAAATATTCAATGAGATTCTTAAAAAGAAATATGAATATTGGAGTGTTTTTTTATCTCTCTTTTTTTATGTCCTTAAAGCAGTTATGCAGTCTCTTCCCAGCTAGCCATTTCATGCTCTGTGTTGTTATCTGTCATGGTTTTAGCTGGAATAGTTAATTTTCTTCACTGTGGCTGGTATAGTGCTGTGTTTTGGACTTAGTATGAAAATAATGTTGATAACACACTGATGTTTTAGTTGTTGCTAGGTAGTGCTTACACTAGTCAAGGACGTTTCCAGCTTCCCATGCTCTGCAAGGTGCACAAGAAGCCGGGAGGGGGTACATCCAAGACAGCTGATCCGAATTGGCCAAAGGGGTATTCCATATCATGTGACGTCATGCCCAGTATATTAACTGGGGGGAGTTGGCCAGGGGAAGCAGCGATCATGGCTCAGGGACCAGCAGCATCGGTTGGCGGGTGGTGAGCAGTTGCAGCACTTGTTGTTTGGTGTTTTCTTTCTTTCTTTTTCTTTTTTTTTTCCTTCCAAGGTTTCATCTCTCTCTCTCTCATTATTTTCCTTTTCATTATATTATTATTATTGCTGTTTCATTTTAATTATTAATTTAATTATTAAATTAATTAAAAATTAATTAAAAAGTTAATTCTTATCTCAACCCATGAGTTTTCTTACTTTGGCCCTTCCGATTCTCTCCCCCATCCCACAGGGGTGGGGTGAGTGAGCGAGCGGCTGCGTGGTGCTTGGTTGCTGACCAGGGCTAAACCACAACATTATCCTCTAGAGTGGAAGTTTCATACTCCTCCCTAAAGGAACATGCTTGTGCAAGAAGATAGCCTTCTCTTGTCTGATTGCTGGCATACTGTATGCAGAAGATGATATAATGCATTTAACACTGGTGACTGAATTGTCACCCTGTCAGTGGTCTCTTCAGGTCAGGATTAGGACATATTTTCCTGTTAGAAAGTGTGGTGGAAATTCATAATTCTATTATCCTGTTCTGGGCCTGGTTCCTCTGTATATAAGAAACACTGGAAGAAAAGTTTAGGTGAGCAAATTGTTGTTACTTTTTCTTTCTGAAAAGTTTGCATGGTAGATTGGAAGAGAAGGCTGTCTACGGAAAGGTTGTTGGCAAGAAACCATGGCATACTCAATTTTTTTCTTCTGGAGTTATGTTATTATGTGTTTTGTTATATTTTTATAGTAAAATTATGCTATTGACTTTTTGAAATTGCTTAGAGCTTTTTCTTTGGCTTTGCAGGGATGGTGGTATGTGTGTGGCAAAGACCATAGCAAACTAGGGCACAATTTGATCTGGAAACAGAATGGCTTATACAGAATTATCAAATCCTGTGTTGCAAAATCTAATTAATTACATAGGTGAAGACAGATAAATAAGTAGAAATTCAGGTGGCATATTTTTCTCTTTCCTTTTCCCTATTCCTCAGAGGAATTGCTATTACACAGTCATTTAAATGGTTGATAAACTTTTTTTTTTTCCTTATATTTTTGTTTACAAATTACTTGAAAATAGTTTTCAGTGTGTATGTATGTTGCGATGTGGTAATTCATTAGGATGTAATTCTGGCAACAGCCTGCTTCTATGCAGTTCGGTAATTATTGCTGGAAGTCTTACAATGGAGAAAGGCAGCTATTCTGGGATTGCCCATTACATGTAGTGGAAAGATAGGGTATGCAAATCAAGAGCTACACACTGAAGAGGAAGCAGACGATGGGTTAACCATAAGACAAACCTTTAAATTTTTTTGGTGGGATGATTTTATCTCTGTAGATGCCAATAAAAAGCAGTCATGGCACTCCAGAGAAAAACCTAAGTTTAGCACTTGTGGCTTTCCCAAAGGGAGCAAGGAGAGCAGGATGCTTTTACCGTGTCCCATAATGTCTGTCTGTCCTAGGCTTTGTCCACTGATCAGGGCAATGTAACTGCAACATGAAGAGGGGTGGATGAGCTAGCTTTGTTTGAATCAGTTTGGATAAAAGTAACAATGAAGACATAATGACACAGGCTCTAGTCACTCAAGTAAATGCTCAGGCAAAGGTGTGTATAATGAGTGCTGAAGTCCACACCTTGTTGTCATCAGTTCTACTCTTATCTTATCCAGGTAGAAAAAAGCTAGTTCAAAATTACCATAACAGTGCATAACTGCAGACATAGCCACATCCAATCGTAGCAACTTTAGTAGAACATAATGAAATACAGTGGAATCGGTTATTTTCTTGTTATTCTTTGTTCCATAATAATTGTAGAAGTTAATATTTGGATGAATGACAGCACCAGCAATTCTGACACTTTATCAGGATAAGTTCTTGTGCCAAGGACTCTGTAGACAGTGAAGTTCAAGGATACCTAAATGGACATATTCTCAGACTAAATTTCCTGTGCCTATTTATACAGAACATTTCAAAATGCCTTCAGAATGCTAGACCTTACTGTGAATAAGAGTCAAATGTTTCCTACTGACTCCATTTGTTAGATTTTAATTCATTTGTATATCTGGGACAAAAGAAAAAAGTAGGGAAGAAATAACTGGCAGAAAAATATGTTCATTTTCTCAGGATTTAGTTTTCTCATTTCATCCATTAGAGAAAAGGAAGTACCTTAGCATCACATAGTAAGGATATATTTATGTTTTGTTCTCACTTAAGTCTATTTGAGATACAAATTGTCTAAAATATGTGGGACTTCTTGAAGGATTGTATTATGAATGTTAGATTCTTCATAAGACGCAGATAAAATCCAGTGTTGCAGAGGATAGTAATCCAGTCTGTAATAATTTTGTCAACTGAATATCCCAAACTTTACTACTTCTGTACAGATGACAAGAATCAGGAGCTTCTCCTTTTGGTTTGATGGTGAAACTGTCTGAGAATTTGCAAGTGACACAAAAGCAGGTAAATGATTCTTGAAATATGTTGGGCCATGGCACACTGTGATATCTTTATCAAAGAATGTACAAACTTCACACTCATCCCGTGATTCATTCTAACAGCGTTGTACCATACATCCTTTAAGCCACCTAAAAATTTCCAGTCAGGTAATGTGACAAACTACTCAGAAACAAAAACAAAGTAAAAAAATGTGATTAACATTTAGCACCTAAATTTTTAATTTGAGACATAAACCAAAAGCTATATCTGGGCTAGAAAATGACTTATCTAAAGTTGACAGATGCATTTTCTCATAAATTAAGCATTTCGAGATTTTGACACAATCGTATGTTTTCTACTGTAGCAATGGACAGAAAACTTTGAAGTTAATGGGCATTATGCTCTTTCCACAAAAACCCATATAGATGGCAGTGCTTAAAAATCTCTAGTGTCAAATTCTCTTTATCTTTAAGAGGAGTGTTTCTTTATGTGAAAAAATAACACAGGACCTCAGGCCTCACTTATGATCTTAAGTGGAGCTGAAATTATAACCTGTGACAGGGGACAGATTCATACTGCCATAACAGCTTGCCATAGATAATGGTCTGCTAAAATCTTGAGAATGAGAGCTTTTTTCTGTGAAGAGCTTCATTTTTTCTAGCTGAAACAGAGATTATTGACATTCCATGTTAAAATATCTGTTTGACAGAATTTGTACACTAGAATCAGTACTTTGAATTGAAGCAAGGAATGTCAAAATCTTGGCCAGTTAATGAAATTTGAATTAGCTGCTTTGAACGTGCATTTGAATATGATGTTCTAAGGTTTCCTGTCCTGTGCCTCTTGGCATTTGCTCACAGCTAGTCAGATCTCTTTTTTTTTTTCCTGAAATTCTTTTTCAATTCATCCATGGTTATAATGTGTTGAAATTGACTCCTTTTTCAGTTGGGAATGCAAAAGCAGAAGGAATGCATTGTATCTCTGCTGAAGAAATGAGTATGAGTTTCAGAACTTGGCCCAGAGACTGGTCTGCAGTCTGTGGGCTTATGGGAGGAAAATGCTTAAATGTCATGGGAGGCTTTTTATCATTATCTGAAGTCTTTTTTAGCCAAAGATATATCTGTATATATCTGTATCATAAAATCTGTAGCATAAAATAAGAAAGGTCAAATTTTCAGTCAGTTTTATTGGAAACTCCTGTATGGATTGCATGTAATTGTAGGAAAATTCCACAGCTTTTATTAGTGGCAATTAGTTTTGTATATGTTTTATCAGCTAATTTTCCATCACTGCAGTTTACAAACAATTATATATGTGTTACAACTATAATCAGGGTAAAATAAAGAGGTACTATTTCGTTTTCAATAACCAGCACATTTACCATACATCATATCAAAAAAGGAGGAGAAAACAACATTCTGCTTATGAAGCTTCAATGATTCAAATCAAAAATATGCCTTTAAAAATTCTATTTTCTGGGATGTAATTAAAGGTGCTGGAGGATTGTCTGGAGCTGACAGGTCTGCAAAGGAAACCCTTCACTTGAAGAGGCAGAACTATCAGGTCTCAAAGGCAATGCTGTTGCTAATGAAACAAAAAGTATGCAAGAATAATTCTCCCTGTGAGAGAGGCCCAAGAAATGGGAACAACTGTAGAGAAAATGGCTACCAGCTACAGATGATAAAAGACACTTCAACCAACCTGTGCCAGAAAGAAAATGCTATTAGACACAGGATGGGCAAATCAGAAGGAAACGCATCATTCCAGCATCGCCTTTAGATACGTCTCACAAATTTCAGTCAGCTCTAATTGTTATTTAAGGGTAGATGTTTTCCACCTATTAGTCTCTCTTCCATTTTGTTTGGATTGATCTTTAGCCAGTTTTCTCCAACTCACACTCTCATTTCAGGCAGGTCTGAAGATCAAAGGCTTTTTCTTTATCAGCTAAAGAGAGATGATTCTCACCATGCTTGTGAAGCCTCAATCATTTCTCAGTCTTCCCAATAGTTTTGCAATACACCCTGCAATAAAATTAGCTAATCAATGGACTGTACATGTATTGGATGTAGTCATTTATAAATTCTGTGGAGTTAGGCATAACCAGACAGTTCTGTCCAGCAGCATCTAAGGTGATGCAGTACGCTCACTGAAGAGGGATCAAATGTGCTCCAGCAAGTTCTCAGTGAATCAAAAGAATCTTTTCCTGATTAGGGCAGGAGTAAATCTGACTGAACAAACACATATGGATTTTAGGTTCATGGCTGTATGTCCTCAACATCCTCATACAAAGAGAAACAAAAGAGGTGCTAATTGGCAAGGCTCGCAATTTTATGGGATGTCTTCTGAAGGATGGGCTAATCAGCTACTCATTTGAGGTTATCTGTTCACTGATCTCCTGCTGACAGGCAGTAAAAATCATGGTTGCCAGGTACTTTTAAAGCACAGATCACTCTCTAGATGCCAAGCCTGCAAGGCCTGTTATTTTGATGCAGCTTGCTGGATGTAGAAGGTCTGATTTGGAAATCATTCTCTTTGATAGATGTTGTTTTCCCCTTTGGCTTCCTAGGAAAGTGAAGCAAGTAATAAACATAATAAAGGCACGGCACTTAGAGGTAAGCTTTCAAACCAGTCCAAGAAAAATATTATTTATATAAAATAATTCTGAACTGAAACCAGAATCATCTCCCTCAACAGATACATAATTGTAACCCATAACATTCTCTTCTGACTGAACATCATGTGAATTTTATATATTCACATTTACTTCCCACATGTTTTGGAAAAGATAACCTGCCTGGGTTTTAACAGTGAATATTTTAAATCCAACACAATCAGTAAGATATATTTAATGGTCAGTTCTGATTAACTGCATCTGTCACTTCTGGAGTGTTTGGGAAACAGAGATAGACCACAGATGTGGCAATGTTTTGTAAAATCTTGGAGTGTCTTTGAACATATCTATCATAGCATTGTTTGAAGTTTGAGACTTCTAAATCCTCTCTCTATGTCATGTGCAATATTTAGGAACTTGATTGTTAGGTATTAGGAGTCCCAGAGTTAGAATTTAATGTAAACTTTGAAGATTACAAAGCTTGACTCATTTTATTTGAGCAGATTTAGTGTGGTGGGGTTTGGGATTTTTTTTTTTTTTTGGTAATGCTGCTCATTTATATTTACTATGACCTAATTTTTAAAACTCTCTTGTGCAAGCCAGTTCAAGCAATGTGACCTAAAAGCATAATCTCTTCTGAAATCATGGGTCAATCAAAGCAAGTGGCTGCCTGTGACACTAATTTTCAGGCTACGGATTGCAGGCACAGACTTAAATTACAAGAAAAATCTACTTGTTCTTCTTTGGTTTACTTCAAAACCAGATATGAGGAAAACACACTTGCCATAGACTGACTGCCTAGAGAATCTTCCTCTTTATGACTCCAGATCAGCTAAAACTCAGGACCATGCTTACATTAAACACAAAGGCAGAGCCTTTGACCTCAGTTATAACTCCAGTACTGAAAATTAAGCCAATTTTTAAAGAGGCATGTGGCTTAAGTGACTAGAGCACAAACAGAAATGAGGCAGATTATTTCCCTTCTGAAACCAGCTACACTAAGAAAACCTAGACGATATGTGTAATTTCCTTTCCTCTGAAAATTCAGTCTGGCATGCAATTTATTTGTTGTTGGAACAATAGGCGACACTTCCTGTGCTGGTGGAGAGAGCAATGTATTGCTCGTGATGAACAACCTCCACTTCTTTTCTTGCTTGATCCACACAGGTGACTGCTAATTCAGGATCATTCCAATAGGATAATTCCTATTGGAAGGGATCTCAGGAGAGCTCTAGTCCAACCTCCTGCACTGACAGGGGCAGTTATGGGTCTAACCAGGTTACTCAGGGCTTTATCCAATTGGTTGTTGAAAACCTCCAAAGATGGAGATGACATAACCTCTTTGGACAAGGTGTTCCTCTCCTTGACTGCTCTCATGATGTCTCCTTATATTCAGTCTGGACTTCTTGTTTCAACTCAATGTCCATGCTCTTATTCCCCGCCATGTGCAACACTGAGTAGCCTGGCTCCAATTTCTTAATAATCTCCCTGTAGGTACTGGCAAGGCTGCTGTTAGGTGTCCCCAAAGCTATCTGTTCTGCAGGCTGAACAAGTCCAGTTCCCTCAGCTCCCCTTCCAGGGTAAGTGCTCCACCCCTCAATCATCTTGATGTCTGCTGAACTTGCTACATTTTATCAATTTCTTTCCTGTACTGTGGGAGTCCAGAACTGGATGTGGGATCTACATGTGGTCTAACAAGTGTTGAGCAGAAGGGGTAATTGCTTTCCTCGCTCTCCTGGCTCTGCTCCTGTGAATACAGCCCTGGTGCTTTTGGCCTTCTTTGGTGCCGGAGGACACTGCTGGCTCATGTGCACCTTGCCCCCATCCATTCACCAGCACCCCCAGGTGCTTTTCAGCAGAGCTGCTTCCAAGCCATTTGGTTCCCAGACTGCACAGGTGCTAGAAGTCTTTCTTCCCAGGTGCAGGACCCTGCATTTATCCTTGCTGAATTTCATAAAGTTCCTGTCAATCCATGCCTCCAACCTGCCGAGGTTTCTCTGAATGGCAGCCCTACCCTCAAGGGTCTTTTCTTCCCAATTTGATGCCACTTGCAAACTTGATGAAAGTGCATTCCTTCACCTGCAGCTTGCTGATAAAGGTGCTAAACAGTACAGGTCCCAGGACAGACCTCTTGCAGTACCCCTCTTCTAACTGGCCCAGTAACCACTACCCATCGAGCACAATTATCCAGTTTTTAACCTATCTAGTTATCCATTTACCTAGACTGTAACATCCTATTAGGATGCAAGACACTCACTTCTGCAGGGTCACCGTGAGGATCTTGTCAATCTCTTTTTGAAGTGACCTGGTGTTGCACTATCTGAACAGTTGTTCACAGAGTTCCTTGACTTGGCAACACAGCTCCTCAGCCAGGGCATGCCTCCTGCAAGCAAGGACATCTTGTCTGCCCCAGCATCTGCCCCAGGCACTGCCAGCAGCCTGGAGAGCTGTGTTGTTCCTCTGGAGCTCTGTCTGAGTCTGCTCACTGCTGTGCCAGGGCAGTTGTTCCAGCCATAGTCCTCTCCCTAGAATATGATGGATGGGTGTTTGACCCTCCCTAACAATGAGTCAGCTGAAGACAAAAGCTCAAAGCTTTTGACAGAGGCTGTTAGAAACTGATAAAGTTTGCTAGAAGCAAAAGGCTTTAGTAGTTACCCTTTCCCAGAAGCAGCAGAGTAGAGTTAATTCAAGGAGGGTCATAATATGTTGTTAATTATATACCCTCACTAATACTGGAACTTTTTTCTTTCCCTGAATCACCTCCAAAACCAATCAAAAACATATGCCAATAGATGTTAGAGGAAGTGATGTCGATGATTGTCTAGGGGAAAATCCTTACATTTGAACCAATTCTGAGTCAATGTCCACAAAACCCTTTCAGGAACTGACTCAATTTACTAATTTCACAGAAGGCTACCTGGAGAAGAAAAAAAAGTCAGTAGTTTTATGCTGGATGAGTTTAACCAATTCAGTGATGAGTCTCAGTAAGAAGCAGAGCAAAGGATCCATGAGGATCCTCCATGAGAAATGAACAAGGAAAAGGAAAGGAGCAGTGAGAAATTAAGTAAGGGAATGTGACTTCCTAATTGGCCATGGACAGCTTTCGTAATCTCTTTCAAACTTATATAATTTCATTCTGAGTAGTATGAAATTGTAGTGTGTCAATGGCTCTGCAGCAACTGCCCACTCCTGCCCCAACATAGGGACATGTTCCTTTATTCCTGTCATGGGCTAAATTGTATGGGATTATATTGACAGGCAGTTTTCAATTGTCTATTAACCAGTGCCCTACATCTGTGATCTACAAGCAAGGTCATAGTCTAGTTTATCCTTGTAACTTGTCCTCTGCCCAGACCCTCAGACACTTCATAGTTGAACATGACTGTCAAAGTATTGAGTCTGACCTTCACTGGACCAAATGGAGAAAGTAATACTATAGCTACCTTTAATTAAAACTGAGAAGTGTAGATTTGAGTTTAACCCTAAAACATATGAAAGGAAATCCCACTTGTAAGATCTTAGTATTTTCTCTTTCTGATAACATTTATGATGCTAAAGCCATGTAGAATCAGTTATCTGTCTCATGAACTCTCTTACTCTTCTTCAAGGAATCTGAAAAACTTGATGTTAATTTCCATCACATCTCTAAACATGATGTATACTTGGTATACTTTTGATTGCTTTTATGGATTCTCTTATTTGCAACCTTGAGTCATACTTTCAATGACAGGGAATTTATGAAAGCAATAAGGAGACACTGCAGATAATGTTATTATGGCTACTGGTAACAACAGTAAGAGAGCAAGGGTAAAACCACGCTCTGCTTTCTTTCCAGTGATGGCAAGCATTTCCTCTTCCTGTTTCCAGTGAGAAATGTGATGTGCTCATTGCATAAGTAATGAATCAATGAATATGTGATGGATATAAAATGACACTTAATATGATATTTAAAATCAGTGTATGATAGTAACTGGAAATTATAACTTCTACATGGTGACCAGTAAGCATTGAGTTTCTTGCAGGACTTTCAGCACTGGGAATATTCTTGATAAATACTTCAGTAATCAGGGTAATAATTCCTTCTGGTGGTTGATCCCACAGATAGTGACGATGTCAAAAAGTCTTCTGTACCATTTAAATGGCAAGAAGCATTCCTTTGTCTCTAGGTTGTGCATGGTACACAGAGGAAATATGAAAATACCTCTAAGGATTCTGGTTGGGAAACTGTCTGCTAAACGGGTGAACAGAATCTATACCAAAGACTTTTCTTCCTAGAACATTCCTTTCACACTATCCATGCCCCTCTCACTCAGCTTGATGCCTTGGACAGGAGAATAGATGTGTATTCGAAAAAAGACGTTAGCAGGTGGAGAGAAGGAATACTTTATCCATCAGGTTGTATCAGCTGTTCTAAACCATTAATGAGTGTCCAGTCTGAACCACTGAAAAAGTGGCTCAGAAGACTGAACTGAAAAGCCAGCCTCTAAAGCAGAAATCCTGTGTCTTGGCCCTTCCCTGCAAAAAAACCCCAATACTACATTCTGGACCTTATACAGGGGTGGGTGAGAAGGGTGATGGCAGGAACTGATAGAATTGGTACTGACAGACATGCAAAATATGAAGTGCTTATCAAAACAACATTTGACACATTACCATGCTATATGAAACCTTTCATGGTGAGAACTAGGAGCTAGCTGGAACACTACACATTTCTTTCTTTGTAAATGATCTGACAGGCCTGGGGTATGTATCAATGGTACTGGAATGGAGGCAGGTAGCAGCTTGATTTTGTGAACCCTGTAAGTCACAAAGCATCTATGAGCAATCAGTACCAGCCAGAAAGTAGTCACATTAATAAATGACACTGAAGAATCTGATACAGAAATACAGATGTTATAATCAAAACCTAAAGCTGGGGTGACTCTGAAATGGCTGGACTGTCAAAGTGCTCCTTAAGTTACATCTGTAAGTAAAACAGAACTTACAGATAGTTACAGGCTCAAGAACTCAACTTATATTAATGACATTGCAAGCATTTAGGGCTTGTATTTTTTTTTCCTAGATTATGCAATTCTGTTGGATATAAATTACTGAAAAAATATCCACTCCTCCCTCACTCCCTGTTTTTGGTCACATTCTAAAAGATAGTGACTACATTCTGGAGATACAAAAGATTCAGGAGAAATTTGTCTGGGATATCAAGGGCTATTTTCTGCAATCACCAGTTCTGTGTTCATCAGTGTTTAGAAAAATAAATAAGACTTTTGGAGAGGAAATAAAAGAAAATGGAAACATTATATTTGTATGCAGATTCATGGTTCACCTAGATCTTAAATACTACATGCAGCCAGCTTAAGACACACAGGATATAATAGAATTTAAAAAAAAAAAAAAAAAAGAACAGAGAGAGTTTATCAAGGAATGGAACAGCTTTTGTAGAAGGAAACGCTGAGTAGGCAAGGACTGTTAGTATTAAAAAAAAGACAGCAGACAGGGCTATGGTACAAGTCAATGAATGAGAGAGAGAGAATAAAGAATGACCTTTCACTCTTCACTGAGCCTGACAACTAAGGGATACCCAATGAAGTATGTGGACAGCTTGCTTAAAACAAAGTACTGTGTCACACAATATGTAATTAGATTGTGGAATACATTTCCTCAGGGTATTATACACAGAAAACCAAGAAGTGGCTTCATGCAGGAAAAGGAGAATAGATGGTAGTTGAACAATATGACTTGAAAGCAATCTTTGTCTCAGGAAAAGCCTATATTAGTGATTTCTGTAAACTGCAAGGGTGGACAGGAGGAAGGATCACTCTAAACTTGTCCTATTTACGGTTAGGTAATGAGATTATCCATGAACACAGAGGAGCAGAGAGGCACAACAGCAGGTGTGGGAGCCCCAATAACCTCCTTTAGAGAAGGGAGCCCCTGCCCCAACCCCTCCCCAGGCGGTCGCAGGGGAGCCTCCGCCCCATGGGGCAGGGGTGACCCCCATCTTCAGTCCGTGGGAGAGGCTCTCCAGGTCTCCTTTCAGACTGAGGGGGTTTAGCCCAGGTGTATGGGAGTCATCATGGGGCACAGGGGAAGACTATTTTGGGATTGTACGATACCTATTATAGGATGCTTAGGGTAGGTACCAAAGGTGGGCAAAGGGAGAATTCAGGGTGTTTTGGGAAGGAACAAGTGTGGGATACTAGAGGAAAAAGGGGATAAAAGACATCTATAAACTGGCATTTGGACAGTACGCTTGTCTGGCCATGTCCTGCAGCTGGTCAATGCAGTCTGTCCCATCTTCTCATTTAATTCCATTTCTGACTCTTTTTGTGGGTGAGGGGGTCTATTCTCTGTTCCACATGTGTGTATGGAGGTATAAGTGCAGCAACTGCGGTGGGGACCATGGGTCATTGGGGCCTATGCATCTGGAGTGCCAGCAGCTGGAGTGAGGGTTTATGTCAGCATGTGATCACTAGTGAATATCAAACCAAACTAGTTGGTGAGTAGGTGAAGTGGTTGGGAAGCCAGGTGTGTATGTGTGTATGTTTCTGTGCGTGTGATGACTGGAGGAGTTTGCTACTGTAGGGATCAGGGGATCCAGGCCAAGTGCTGAAGAGACCATGGTGTTTGGAGGTCAACTGGGAGACCTGTTTGTATGTGTGCCTGTGTATGTGTGTGAAGGGTCTGTGTGTGTCTGAGCGAGGGGTCTGGACCAGCAGCTGGAGTGGGGCTGCAGCCTCGGCAGCTCATATGTCCAGGTACCAGCAACGGGAGATACTAGGGATCCAGGGGCCAGATACTGGGCAGTCCAGGTGTCAGCCCAGCTGCTGGAGGGAGCCATGTTGTACATATGTATATATTTCCCACTAATGGATCTTCATCCTGATCAGCCAGAAAAGAACACTGGATGAGCCCGTTGTGCTGTTTGTGCTTGCATTAGTTCTGTGTGTTTCTGTCTGTATCGATCTGTGCAGCTGGCTGTGTGTGTGTACATGTGTATGTGTTATATGTGTGTTTGCATGTGTGCCCGTTGGGAATACATACTGCGCTTCATTATTGGTTGGACGTGGGGCATGGAGCTGTGGCAGTCTCGCCTCTTGAACTGTCAAGTTTGACCACTACCTAACATTTACTAACACTAGTTGCTACCAGAACACATTGAGTAAGATGGCTTTTGTTCTGACCGACTACAGCAACCCTGTACAGACAATTAAGGATGCATTATAAAATTTCAACAGCTGTGCCTAACAAAAAAATAATTAAAGATAATGTAATAAATTCCTTCTAAATTCCCTTTACTTCATATTTTCCTTATCTGATTCTCTACTTTATCCTCCCTACATTAAGTCATCTGTTGTCTTTGTATCAACTAGCCTTACCTTTACACATTCTTGTATAACATTTTAGCTTTACTGCTTTCATATTCTTTGAATTCACCTGAGGGAAGAAAAATCTCATAAATTTAATAGTTCTACTGAACAATGAAAGAAAAAATCAAGAAAGAATCCAACAAACAAAATGAATACTAGTGCAAATTGTGGCTGAACACTTACTTGATCCCTAGCCAAGGTGATGTGAAGTGTGAATTAGTATTTCATCATTTTTCTTTACTTTCCACAACAAATCACAGTAAAAAAATATGGGAAGCTGATATGTAGCTATTTATATTTTAGTTTGCTGTTCTTAATACCAAGTCACATTATAATAGCATGTACCTGTGAACATGAAAAAAACAGTGATATACATGTTCTAAGGAATTACTATATTATCCCCTTAGTTTTTAAAAGCTTTTTAAAGTTTTTAAAAGGAACCTCTTCCACTTCCTTTATCCATATATGTAAAAATAACTCTGACCCCAGCCACCACAGACATATAGTACAATTCAGTGGAGAATTTAGGGTAAAAGTTCAGCCTAAGAAAGAAAAAATACATTGTATCAGTTAAAATTGTGATGAGACTTTAGATTAACAGATTGTAATTAGCAGAAAGCAAATTTCAAGCACCTTTATATTGGAGTTAGTAACACTAGGCTGGTCTGTCCACTAGAAGAGTCTGTGGATGGGAACTTAGGACAACAGTTGAGCTCTCCTGCAAGTTTTACACCCCCAAGAGCATAGGTTTCACTAGCAATGGATTGCATCCTGACTCAAAAGGATATTGTCTCTTTGTTACTTCAAGAAACATGTGAGGTCTCTTGTGCAGCTACTTACTTACATGCACTGAGCTACAGATCAGAGAGGATCACAGCCTGAAGTTATATGACTTCAGGTTAGAAATGACTACGAATTTTCTTAGAAGCAGCCGAATGTCTTTTGTTTGACAGAGCTATACATAATCAAAGACATTGCAATAGCTTAGGGCTGTGTATTTAAGTTATTTCCCTTGTGAATAAATTGCTCACAATTTAACTGCCTAAGTATTTACATATTTTCTGAGACTTCCTCATTGCAAAAGAGAAACGGTTGTCTTCATAATTGTCAAAACATGCTACTCTTTAATCTGGCATAATATTTACCTCTCTGGTACTGTGTGTCAGGAATTCAGGCTTAGGTTGTAGATGGTATTGAATTTTAGTAAGTGATAATGACATTAGGGAGATGTTGCCAGGAGAAACATCGGAACTATGCAAGTTAAAAATTGCCATTAAAGCACTGATTTAAGGTCCTTCTTATTCTAATATTCCTTTGAAATGCCATTGAAATTCTTATGTCTATTTATTCTAGGCGATGCCTTTTGTAATGAGGTGCAGTGTTTTCTCATCTCTGAAGTTCAGTTGAAGCACACTAAACATAAATCAGCCCCAGAGAGCATTCACCACACATTGTTTTACCAGCAAATACTTTTTCTTTTTCTTTTTCCCTAGCAAACATACATAAAAAATCCTGGTGTTATGTCTTGGTTTCAGCTGGGATAGAGTTAATTTTTTTCGTAGTAGCTAGTATGGGGCTACGTTTTGGATTTGTGCTGAAAACAGTGTGATAATGTGGAGATGGTTTAGTTGTTGCTAAGTAGTTCTTACACTAGTCAAGGACTTTTCCAGCTTCCCATGCTCTGCCGGGTACACAAGAAGCTGGGAGGGGACACAGCCACAACAGCTGACCCCAACTGACCAAAGGGATATTCCATACGATATGACATCATACTCGGTATATAAAGCTGGGGGAAGAAGAAGGAAGGGGGGGATGTTCAGAGTGATGGTGTTTGTCTTCCCAAGTAACCGTTACGCGTGATGGAGCCCTGCTTTCCTGGAGAGGGCTGAACACCTGCCTGCCGATGGGAAGCAGTGAATGAATTCCTTGTTTTGCTTTGCTTGCATGAGCAGCTTTTGCTTTCCCTATTAAACTGTCTTTATCTCAATCCATGAGTTTCCTCATTTTTACCCTTCTGGTCCTCTCCCCCATCCCACCGGGGGGATGTGAGTGAGCGGCTGTGTGGTGCTGAGTTGGACTGGGGCTAAACCATGACATGTTATTAACCTAATTCTGTAAACCTGAGATGTTCAAATGAAAGGGCTAGAGAGGAAGACAGACATTCTTAGCCAGCTAGAATATAGATGCTGAGCTGACTAGTGAGTGGACCATTTTAGAGTATCTGTTCCACTTGATTGGTACAAAGCTTTCCAAGGTAATTTTGACTAGCTATGAAATCAAATTATTCTGCATGAAGTGTTACACAGGACTCAACTGTTCTGCCCATGCAATATTGTAAGTTACTGTACATGACTCCTCATTTCTATAACTGTCCTGGACAACTGTTTCATGCTAAACCACTAAGAATTCAAAATTACATCCCTGTCTAACTGGGTGCCCAAGTCCAAACCAAGCCCATGGAGTGCTCACGGAAACTCTGTGAGTGATTGAATCCCCTGGGCGTGCTTAACGCTCAGGGACAGCATCTGATACTTTGCAAATGGCGTCAGTAGTTACTGCTTTTAGTGGATATCACTGTAGTAATGATATAAAATTCTCATCTGTCTACCAGCTAAGGGATTACAGTATTCAACCTTCAATAGGAGACCTAGTTGCAGTTCACTGATTAGTCTGGACCCATATCTTACATTTCTAGAAATATATATCTATAAAAAAAGAGGAATATTCAATGAATAATAAGTGTATGAAGCTGGAGATAAGGACATGAAGGAAAGGTCAAAGGGCAGGTCCATAGAGGTATGTTGGACAGGGCAGAGGTAGAGAGAACAACTGAGAGGGCAGTAAGACTCACAATCTAATGGGAGTTCTGCCCTGGGAGCACTGGGCTGAATCTGCCCTTTTCAGGTGTTTTTGTCGATGAGTATTTATTGGAAGGAAGATTGGAAGTTTGCGGGGCCATGTGATATCTTTCATTAGATGAACAAGTAACATTGAAGAAAGCTTGTAGGAAGATAGTCTCAGGATAGAATTGCAGATGTAGGTCTCAAGCAGTTGAAGGCACCTCTCTGTAGGTTTGGGCAAATCCTTCTTGCCTTTCCTGTTCCTTATTGACGATGGGCCACTCTTTGCTCAGCGTGCTGGTTGGCTGGAATACCAGCCTTGTGCAGGACTTTTGCTCCTGCGCTGGGCAGAGAGTGCTGGCATGGCACCCAACGTGCTACTGCCACTCCAGGTTCAGGCGCTGAAACCATACCTACAGGTAGCCCTGGGGACTTGTACCTAGAGCAAAGGAGAAACCCACAAGAACAGGTCAGCAGTGACCAGAATGTACCTGCAGGAAAATGCAGGGACACCCGCTACAGATGTTATTCAGGATGTCTTGCCACAGTGATGGGGTGTCTAGGATCCTGCGCTCACTACTGTGTTCACAATCACCTTTTGAGAGGTATCTATATGGCCAGAAAGTTGTTGCTGTGCCTAACTTTAAAGTGCAAAATTCCATTACTGAAACCACCCTTTAATCCCTGTGACTATAACATGCCTATAGCAGGTATTTGGAGTGGCTGTTGGGCTTGCATATTAAAAAGAGGTTGATTGTACTTTTTTTTCATAGTGCCATTCAGATTATTTTGCAGTATGTTTAGTGTATTTATAGTATGACCAAAATTAATTAAGAAGTAAAGCAAATAATGTTATCAGTGTATAACAGTCTATATGGAGTAGACTAATTAGCTTTTAAGAATGTTTTGTCTGATTTTTAGATCATAGTCACACTATGGATTAGTACTGCAGTTGAAATATATTATTGAATGTATTTCCTATAAAAAACTGCTAAGAAAAACAGTTGTTATCTTACTGTAAGAAAAAAAAATATCTAATGAAAGCTCAATCTCTTCTAAGTGAATAGAGCATATTGGGGAGAATGATCAGAAATACCCAATTAAAAATCTATTTGTTAAACTTTGAATGGAACAAAACCCACTGATCTTGTCAAAATCTGTCTTTAGTAACTAAAATCAAATGAAATTATTTACATATAATAACTATATAACCACATAAAAATAAAGAAAAATGAATGGCATTTTTCAAAAACTTGAATACTGTTATTTTTATCTAGAGTCAGTATATTCACAGTCAACTGCTCTAAGGGGCTTTAAAATAAAAATGTTGAGATTACTTTGTAGCAATGTGAATAGTGCCTCTACAACAGAACAGAAAATGCATTTTTGGTCCACTCACAGCTCCAGATGGCATGCTGATTTACAAAAGAGATAGATAATAGTTACCTTCAGGATATGAGATGAACAGAATGGGGGATTGATTTGACAAGTTTATTATACTCTTTTTCTTTTGTCTGATGTAGGATTCTTTAATTTATTGCTTTTCTTCCCAGAAAATCTAGAGTAATATTAGAGAAGTGCTGATAGTGTAAATACACTACAGTGAGCCACCTGTAGGTAATACTGATGTGACCTGTTTCTCACAGGTATCAAATTCTCTAATTACCCTAAAAAATTTCAGCTCAGATGTCTTCTATTTGCAACTATCATTCTTTCTTTTGTTTGTTCACTCATTCACTCATTCTCTCTTTTTTCTTCTTTCCCAGTAAATATATAAGCCTGGACAGAATTTTAGAAAGAAAATTAATTATCTGAAAAATGTTAGTAACACTTCGTAATCAATGTATTGCAGTGCATGAATGCGTCAGTTGCTGGTATCACTTATATTACTGCATGTAAGGGAAAAGTTAAAATTTGGTGAGAGGGAGAAACCCACAAAATGCCAGTGTATGAGAGTAATTAAAATGGAGAGATAATAAAATCACAGTTGTTTACAGCACTTTTACTTTCTGCTGAGCTATTCTAGTACATCAGAAATAAGACTATAGTCAATGCAAAAAAATACTACAAGTGAGCGTAAGTCACAAGGCAAGTGAAAAAGTCTATGAGACTGAATCTGGCAAACACCATTCAGAATTGAAAATCATTACTATATCATATTTAAGAATTTTCCGTTTTGAAATGAGTTAAAAACTTCATTATGCTTCCAGTCAGGCAAGTTACTGAATCTGAAAATCATTGTTAAAATTGGTCTTGAATACCATCTTCTGGGGAAAACCTGAAGGAGAAGACAATGGGTATGAAACATGGAATGGAATGGAATTAGGGTTATCTATATTTAGCATATGGTATTCAAAGTACATTTTGGCAAATATCTAGCTTTATCGGTAACTCTAATCCTCTTACAGCTTTTCCAATGATAAATTGAAGATCTTTCTTCCATTCCAGGAGCACAGATAAAGGTATTTTGGACAAATTTACTTAGAATCTTTATTTGAATAATAAAATTCTCACATCATCTGCTCCTAAAATTCCTATGAAGGAATTGCATATGAAATACCAAGTTAGAACACTGGCTGAAATAAGAAAAAACCCAACACTACAGCTAGAGTCTGGGTGATAGCTTTGGGTTTAAAATCACCACTAGTTTGTGAATCTGCATTAAGTGGATGGTAACGAGGAATGCAAGGGTATTCAGGTATTGGTATTGTTCTTATGAATTCTTTCTGGCATTTTATGAACCTGCTGATGCTGTCACAGTCTGCTGCAGCCTGAGTTGCTGAGAACAAATTCTTTTGGAAATCTAGTTGTGCCCTGGCATTGTTTGTCCCAGCTCATCACCATGAGCACAACTCTTGTTCTGCAGACCTGTCAGATGTTCTCTTTTTATATTAGCTTAGGGACAGTTGGATTGAATAAATGGAGGGTCACTGGAGAATTTGGGCAGTTGTTCCCTACTTGAACCTCTGGGGCCTCTCAGATTTGGAAAGAGTAAAGATAAAAAATACTGAAAATATGCAAAAAATCTTCATATACACTCACTAATAGATATTCACTGATAATATTAAGTAATCAGTCACATCAATGAGTTCATAGCACAGACTCTGCATGTTGACACCGTCCTCTTCCATTCTTTGGTAGAAATTTCTGGCCTAATCTCTTTAAGAGTTTTGATTTCACATAGGCATTTTTTTTTTTTTTTACAGAGGTTGAAATAGACATATAGTGCATTTTTACCAGGCCATTTTCCTTAGAGAGTTTTGAAACATAGGTTAAACATTCTTTTGCTTATTTTTTAACTGTCAGTGTTTTGGGGAGAAGATATACAATTAGAGCCATGTGGCTGAGCCCTCACATGCACTGTTGAGGAAATTAGTCCTCTTCCTGCTGTAAAATGTAGCCTAGGCTGTGATAATTACTAACTATTTCAGAAAAGCCACTCTTTAGTCAAAGAAATGAGTTAGCATGTTACATTGTAAAGAGCAATTTATATGCTTTGAGACCAAAATTCATTGAATTTGCAGTTTCTCCTTTTATGGTATAAATGAATGGTCATATATTTTTCCCTTTTCAATAAAAGCTGGAGTTTAAGCCAACAAGAAAATATTTCCACACTGAACTGGTTTGTGGATATCTTTCCAGCAGCATTTGATTTAACACTGCTAAACTCATTACCTTTTTTTTCTACAGTGGATCAAAACCAGGATTTCCAAAAATATTACTACCGTTCTCGGATTGCCTGCTGACCATATGAAAGAATCAGTTTGAGGTAAACTCCTCCTAGGTATCACAGCCAGTTTGGAGACTGGCCGAGCCACATGCCCTTTGGTATCTTCTTAAATGGAGAAGCCAAATTTACAATTTGCTCAAAAAATATGTCTGGGACTTAAATATTTTCAGAGCTGCTTAGAATGTCAACTTTTGGCATGTTTACTATCCAGCTGTGAAACACAGCATAACACGTCAAGTGATAAAAATGGTGAATGAATTAGACAAGATTCTTTGGTCACTAAACAGACTTTCAGACAACTTCTGACAAACTAAGATTATAGATTGTGGGTTTTTTTTAATCCCATTGCTACAAATGTACTCCTTTTCAAATCCACTTTTTTCTTTTTTTTTTTTTTTTTTTTTTTGATTGCTTAGGCTTTGTACATGACTGTCTCTTTCTTTGCTATTTTACTGATTTAAGGCTTGAATCATTTGGTTTAATTCTAAGCCATAATTTACCAGCAGTAGCCTTGCTGTCCTCAATTTTCGCAATTTCCATCACACACTGGTAAAACTTGAGGCATCCAAAAATATATTGACTCACAGTCTAGGTATTTGGTAAATGATCTGCATCTTTCCTTTCAGTTTTTCATTGCCTAGGTATGTGTGACCATTCTTCACATAGCTGTCATTATGCAACAATAAAAACTTCTTTAAAACATACAAATGAAAAGCCAAATGAGAATGATCAGATGAACAAAGTGGTTGGAAGGAAACGTGTCTGTGTGAAATTTTCCTCTATAAAATTTGCATTTGTTTTAATGGCTCCATTTTATTATGTTCATGAAC
Source organism: Morus bassanus (assembly GCA_031468815.1). Lineage (NCBI taxonomy): Eukaryota > Metazoa > Chordata > Aves > Suliformes > Sulidae > Morus > Morus bassanus. The sequence continues at coordinate 37,051,495 of CM062572.1, read as the reverse complement.
AAATTGTCCCTTCTCTTGAAAGACAAGTATGTACATGTAGTGTAGCAGCAGTGTGTGCCCCCTTAACCCCTCTATTCTTAGCAAAATGAGCTTTGCTCACACTGTGTGTTTGTTCAGCTTGCTCATCTATGTAAATTTCAGTATTCATGCCAAAATTAAAGACTGGGTGTCTTTGAAGGAGAACAGTTGTTTCGATACACAGAATGTGCTTGGTAAGTCACTGAATTATAAGGTAAAGTAAAATAGTTGCGCTGCTGCAATTCAGCATGGGTATTGTCTAATTTACTGCTGTGTCACAGAATTGTAGTTCCATAAGAAAATAAAACAGCAGAAGGAGTTTGATTATTCTGATAGAACTAGTAGAGACATAAAACCTACCAATGAAGTAGTAACAATGCAAATTCTGAATAATTTACCTGGACATTCAACTTGGACTAATAATCACATGGTGGCAGGCATTTTAATGAGTTGCTTATGTTGGTCTTACCTAAACAGATGGGACAATCATTATTCATTCGGCATCTAATAGGAGGATAATACCTCCTTGATGTTCTCCTAATACTGCTAGTTAATACTGATCAAACTGAACACTAAAATTTAGCTAAAAAACAATTTACAATTGTTTGCTTTAACCAATTCCATGGCATTTGTCCTAGGTAGCTTGAATTCCTTTTGAGGTTGGTTCTTGAAGTCAATGGAGATACAGAGGCAACTTCAGAAGTGATTTAGCCTATTCCAAAAATCAGTTTTGAAGAAAAAAAGTGTGATGAGTTATATGCTGAAGATGCTTATCTTCCTCTGCTGACTATTGAGAAACCCTAGACCCAGAGTAGGCTAGTAAAGATAGAATAAAGCGTATCTGATTCATTGAGTCATCTAATCCCACTCACTAGTGGAAAGAGAGATGCACATCTAGACAGCATTTACCATACCATTTTAGATACTACCTTAGAATATCCTTTTCATTTTCTCTATTCACTTTAGAGGTAGTCTAGTTGTCTATTGTAAAATAGATGCCTAACTTCTAGATGGTTAAATCAGATGAGATGAATTACACCTTGAGTTGTATTCTGAAATCATGAAATGAAGCATAGTTGAGAATGGAACTAGATTTTGTCTCTCCCTGCTCATTAGCATAGGCCTCTGCTTTTAATCTGCAAGATTATTAGGTGGCTGTTTTTCTTTGTAAGCCTGCAAGGAACTATAGTTATTACAAAGGCAACTAAATCAAGATGTATGTTATTCTCTTCCCACAGGCATGAGGAGCAGGGTTTTGATTTTCAGTGATTTAAATATAGTGGTAGGTTAATCCACAGAAGTTCAGGTTCTAACCACAAAGATTTCCTTGTGTAAATCTGAACTGGCATGCATCAGTATGCAATGGTATGGGATCCCATAGCCAAGAACAGCTCATGCCCTGGTGACCAGTCCTGGAATGTGAATAGAAAAATGGTAGAATGGCAATTATCTGAGGTAGTATTACACTGTCTCTCTGCACAAACAGTCTTCTGGAATGATGCTTCCATTAGTTGTAAAGACAGATTCAGGCTGTCTACAGGCTTAGGCTGCCTTTTCCTAACATAGTCATTCCTGTCTTCCCTGAGTTGGAAAAAGTAGTATGAATTCATGGGCTGGATTGATACATGAAGCCAGAGATGTCCCCACATCTCTAATATGCAAATTATCCTCAAATTAATAAATGTTTCCTTATTTCTGAAAGTAGTTTTCAGAGTTCAGCTGGCAAAATTTCCCAAGAGCTAACAGATTATAAACTTTTTAATTCTGAATAATTTATACTTGGCCTTTTTTGTGGGTATCAGATAACATTCTCAGTATGGTCATATAGTCTAACCTAGTAAAAATCAATAAGATCAGTCTCCACTTGTGATATCCATTTCTCCTTTGTGTCTCTTTTCTCACGCTGCCTATGCATAGTCCCACTGAATGCCATTAATGTCTTATGGCAAGTCTTGGTGAAACTCAAAAATACACATTAAATTCATTGGGCCATAGAAGATTGCTAGAAAAAGCTCAGGTAATCTCAGGTAGGGATATGGTACCGGTTACAGCTACAGCCACTGATATTTCTCAAAAACTACTGTGGAAATTAGTAAGTCTCTACAGTTTTTACAACTTTGACTTCTACTGAAACTAAGAATGATGTGCTCTTATGGGAAACACTGCTTACTGCCTTTTGTTCAGTTTTGCATGACAGATGGAGGGCCAAGAAAAGCTTTCAGTTGCCAAGCAGATATTAAAGTCTTTCAGTGTGAGTTGCTACATCAGTGAAGCATTCAGCAATTACAGTGGGCTACGCTTCCAAATAAGTTGGTATGATAAGACAATTAGGTGGTTAGGCAGACAGTTAGATTGTTCTAGTTTGGGACCAGAAACCTTGTAAAAATGTAGATTACTTTCTAATGGAAAACTAGCTGATGAAAGAATGATTCTTCATGTAGATGAAAGACTTAATATTTATAAAACATGATGGAGATATAAAGGAATATCTAAATGTTAAATATTATCAGAATTACTTCTTTCATTCACTCTTTCAGAAGGTGCAATGAATTTATAAATGGTGCAAATATGCACTTATTTGTGCAAATATGGAAGGGAAAATATTACTGGCTAATTTATGTATTTACAAAGGACAGATTAAAAATGCTAAGCACTCCTAATAGCAAATGAAAATTATAAGCCCAATATTTCTGAGAGTAGTTATTTTTTATTTATAATTTTAGGATATGTAGGTTATAGAAAGTGAAAACATTAGTGACTCGCGTGACTTCTATGGCTCTATTTTTCATTTAAACTATGCTTCAGGTAAATACTTTAATTTAAAACATAGCACTAGAATTTCTTAAATTTTGGAATATGGTTATAGAGGAGCTTTGTTTCCCTGGAGATTTTTGAACAGATGTCTTAACTCTTACATCATAGAAGAACCAGAAGGAATCACTTGTAGGCCTTCTGACTTTGCCTGTTTGATTTTTGTTACTTAGCTACACTGTCTTTACCTAGAAAAAAAGAAAAAGAAGTAATATTTCAAGATTTTCCCTTCATTTGTTTTATTTTCAGAAAGAAGTGAGACTTGTTCTATTTCTTTATAACAGTGATATCCAGAGGTGTTTGCTCTGAAGTACTTTAATTCTAGTTTTGGCTTCTACATATAAAGTCTTAAACAAGCTTCTAGACAGTATTTTTTTTTTCTATTTGATTCATTCACCACAGTTTTAGACATGTACCATATCCTCAAACAATTTCAAAAGGAAAAATCTCTCTTCCAGTAGCCAACGGGGTATCATGTAAGGAGAGAGAAGGGCCAGGCAGCAGAGACCATTTATGAAGTCTGCTTTTATCTGTTAACTAGAATTGTCTGAACCTCTTCAAGTTTCCTGAAAAGGGACAAGTGTTCAGACTAGAGGCTGATCCAGGACTGACACCAGATCTTTACTGAGTACACTGTGATTCAAGGAATCCACATGTGTCTAGGATTCATGCCAGAATTACCCTGTGCTTCTGCATAATCCCTAAATCCTCCTCTTGCTGAGGAAGCTACATTGCTTTCATAGTCAGAGGATTCCTCAAAAGAGTAGGAAAAGAGATTTCCTTTCCTCTAAACGTTGATTACAAACATCTATGCATTAATTTAGAAGCGATTTGTCAATAAAAAATATTTTATGATTTCTTGAAGTTCTTTGTTAATTTTAAAAAATTCTAAAAACAATTGTAATATAGGATATATAATTAATCAATAGTTATTATTTGTTAATATATGTTAAATTAAATATTATTTATAGATATAGCGAGTATATTATACATTATTTATATATTAATGTACTTAACATTCAGTTTGAAGTGTGTAATGAAATCTTAGATGGGCAACAAAACTAGTGAAGGGTCTGGAGAACTCAAGTTTCATGAGGAGCGGCTGAGGGAGCTGGGGTTGTTTAGTTTGGAGAAGAGGAGACTGAGGGAAGGCCTTACTACTCTCTACAACTACCTGAAAGGAGGGTGTAGTGAGGTGGATGTTGGTCTCTTCTTCCAAGTAACTTGTGATAGGACGAGAGGAAATGGCCTTAAGTTGCATCAGGGGAGGTTTAGACTGAGTATTAGGAAAAATTTCTTTACTGAAAGAGTGGCCAGGCATTGGAACAGGCTGCCCAGAGAGGGAGTGGAGTCACTATCCCTGGAGGTGTTCAAAAAACGTGTGGATGTGGCACTTCAGGGCATGATTTAGGAAGCATGGGGGTGTTGGTTTGACAGTTGGACTTGATGATCTTAGACGCCTTTTCCAACCTTAATGATTCTATGATTCTATGATTTGCAATATTGAAAAATTAATTATAATCTAGAGCTACTTTGGGTAAGGACACTATATGGATTTTATAGTATGCTGTTAGTAGCTGGTGTTTTTGAATGAAATCTCAAATAAAAATACTTTCTAAAAAAAGACAAAAAAATTATCAAAAGTAGTGATGAAGTATGACTTATGTTGTTACACATTTCATTTTTCTTAAGTTGCTGTCTTCCAAAATTTTGCCTTTCCCAGCTAAAATAAACAGCTTCTCTACACTACTATTTTATGTTTAACTTACAAGATGTTGTATTTTTATTAAAGAAGCTCATCCTCCTGCCTTCTTGGAAGAACAATATTCTTGCAGCCTACTATGCTACATATTAAAAAGCCAAGCATAGTCTTTGTATGCAATGGGTGCTTGCTTTGCCACTGATTCCAAAGCTGAATCAAAGTTCTTTGGTAATTTGATAATCAGAAGGTACATGCGATATTCCAGGAGTTGAAGGAATCATAAAATTTTCTCTTTCCATATACCTACTTCACAATCACAATGTCTCCATGTTACTGGTCACCTTCCATTTAAAAAAAAAATCCAGTCTGTATTGTAAAATTGTTTGCAATAATTCAACCCAAGAAAAAAAAAAAATTGCTAACAAATCTTTTAAAAAATATTCTATAGTTGGACAGAAACAGTCAACTAACAAGTCTTTGCTTGGTAATGTGCATCAGAAAAGAAGGACCAGAACCATGGAAGGACACAAGGAACAGCAGGAGATTTCAGCATCTTTTTGATGCAAATTTTATATTTGTTTTCTCTTCAGATTATATATCCCTCCTCCAAACAAAAAATTTAAAGAGACAGAAAAGTAAATGTAATATTTACATTAAAACAGCTGTTTGTATATTCTGCAATAGCAGGAAACTATTACTGTGCATATTTCAAGCCTTCTCCTAGCTCTTGTCTTTTTGGGTATCTCATCAGGCTATATTTGCCAATGCAATTAGTACTAAAATGGCAATCTCCAAAGTATGTATTTTAGTTTCATACAAGTGCAGACTCTGAAATACTTTTGTGTGTTTACTTTGTGATTTCTTCATTTAACTTACATATTATTAGTTGGTTAAGCATACTTTTTGTAGTCTTCCAAAGCATAGGAAAAAAAAAGGCAGAATAAATACCCATAGAGTAAAAAGATATCAGAAAGATATCAACGACCCACCTTTCCTATTGGAGCCCTTGAATCAGCAATTTCCAACTTCTAAAAGGCTTGACCCTCTTATTTCAAAGACTTTCTTAACATCCTGCCTATTTGAAAGCTAATAAATCATGATATCAGTTAGTATGACTTAGGCTTTGATTAGCCGTTGTAAATCAATTAATAACTCTCACTTTTTAATAAGTTAACAAGCTTTCTATTTTTATTTTTTTTTTTAGAGCATATTGGACCAGCATTCCATTTGCCACAATGTCACAGAAGTCTGCTCCATTGATTACTGAGGTCACTAGTAACTTCTTGCCACTCTTCACACAGACACTGACCTGGCATTTAGCTGCACAATACCTAGTCACAAAGCGAAGTAAGCTAGTTATTTAAAGGAAACATGATTCCAGTGTCATGGTGGTTGCTCACTAGTTACTTATCAATAGACATGCAATTTCTAGTGCTGCTAAAAGTAATGTACTGTGGAAAGGCTTTTCTTAAGAACTGAAAACAATTAATTTGGTGTGATGCCTTAGAGCCTTTTGCGGGAGATGTTATCTTGCTCAGTAGAAAATTAGATCAAAATTGAACTAATAAATGAATGTTTTTCATAGCTTTGTGTGGTTACAGAACACCATTGGTAAATATCAGAATAAATATATTTCCTAATAGCTTTTCATACAAGATTCTAACCCATACGAAGATCAAAACCATAACAATTTTTATGGGTTTCCATATATTTTATTGCCCTTGTGGCAATGAGAGAAGAGTTTTCAGCATTTTGCCTTTCTGTGTAGATTTTTGTACTTGCAGGAACAGAAAATATTTTCAGAAGTGACTCATGGCATGTGTATATGTTCATTTGGACTTAGTGAAACCAAGTCCCATGTAACTATTCCTCCCTCAATGCTTGTTCTTATCTTCTCTACTCATAGGATGCACTGTCTGTGCTCTCATTGTCCCATTTGTTCTCTCTTTTCCTTTTGTAGTTAAAATATCTTTTTCTTAAAGGAGGATGGCAGAACTCTATTAAGGAATCCAGCTCAGGTACATTTCTTTCTGCTCTGTTTTCGCAGCTCAACACTAGGATCGATCTGTCTTTTCTACTTTGCATCACACTAACAGTCTTACTCATTCTGTTATTGAGTAGGGCACTGTGTCTTTAGGTCTTTAGCAACTGGTGATTTCTTAGCTTATAGAATAAATTCCTTTTATTTGTGTTTGTATCCAGGACCTTTCATTTTTTGCTGTTGAATTTATACAATTTCTATTATTCCAGTCCCAGAGTTCATCCATTGTTCCTGTACCCAACCTCCTCTGCATTTATGATGGCTCATAACCTTGTGTCAGATTTTTTTTGCAAACATCACAGATGAAACACTCTACTTAAACAGTCCTTAAGGAACTGTTTTAGGAACCTCCCTTGCACTGTCCATTCCACACACCCCACCCCACCCCCCGCCTTTTAAATGCTACCATTGTTAGTTCTTCACCTAGCTTAGAAACTTCATGGTTAAATGTGTAATTGTATTAAATGCTTTACTGAAATCTGAAGTATTAAATCTAAACCTAAAGAGCTAAGGTCTACTCCATCTGTTTAGAAAATTAAATATACAGTTTTCCATCTGAACTAATAACTGTACTTCTATCCAATGCTATACTGAAATCTAAAGAGATATGGTCTTCTTTATTTGCGGAGAAAATAATTTCAAACAAAGGCTCTGTATTAAGTCTGGCCTATTCTACCTTTGGAGAGTACATATTTCAGTTTATTCTATCTTCTGTTTTCATCACATATGTTTATACAACCTTTCTTTCAGAATTTGTAGCTTTGGTTATGGTTGAGACTAAATACAATTTTTGTCAACAAAACACAAACACTATATTATCTAGTCCTATAAATATGATTACCTATTACAAAAGTTTTAGAATTACTTGGGTTTATTCTGTGGCTTTAAATAACTCCTGCCTATGGATAGTCTCTTTCCTCAAATTCTGAAAGTGTTGGAAACTTTATCAATGATTAATTTAAAACTGTGAAAATTGCTAGCAATGAAGAATTATGCAATGAAGGAAGACAGATAAGCAGTACACATTTTCATCTATAATTGCTATGAATCAGAGCAGCTTAGAAAGTCGCTAAGGATCATAACTGATTAGATATGTTCTGTAAGGAAAATTTCTACACTTTAAGTTCAAGTTCTTAAATTTTCATTGTCTTTTGTATTTAAACTTTATATGTTAAACCAAGGATTAAGCTTTTCATTCTGCATCCTAGCAGAAGAATTTCCTTTTCTTATACTCATAAATCAACTGATGATTGAATGACTAAGATTTGCTTTTCTAATATAGTCACCAGCACCATTTTAAAGTAAACTATTTCTGCAAATTCTTGTAATTAATGACAAACTATTTGTGATAAAACGTGTTATGACATGTAACAGTAAAGTATTTTAAAACAATCATAAGACAAATGAAATGGTTCCTCAGGTCTGACTGGATAATTCATAGGGTGTTCATTCTCTGGAAATACCCTGTACGTGCAAAACAAGTCCACACCACCAAACTAAAAAAGTCATTTGCAATTTGGTTCTCTTTATCTTATGATCTGCCACCTCTGATATCGAAACTGTGGTGCTAAATTTTCTTTTACAAAGACCCTCAAGCCTTTGAAAGAAGAGACTGGGTTACCAGATATCTTTCTACAAAGACCACTTGATTTACAAAGACACCAATGCAGGACTAAAGCAGCACTGATACTCATTTGGAAGTGAAGGCCCGGCATTTGTAGCAGCCTGGCATTGAGGGATGTTCTGGACCATTTTCTAATGCTTCAGGAATTAAAAAAAAAAAAAAAGGGGGGGGGGGCAGATTTCTCACAGAGGACCCAAAGTTCCTTTTCAGACACCTAAGGTAGTGGCCACATTTCCCAAACTGCTTAGCATCCAGCAGTTTCTAGAGTGAGCGGCAAGAGCTACTTGTTGAAAATCTGGCACCATCTGCTCCAGAGCTGCACTTTTTCCATTTTATCCAGGCTGGAATATCATACACACAGAGCAATGATTACAACATCATGGGCATCAGGCATAAGTCAGGTGATGGGCAGGGTATTTCATAGCTGCTTTTAAGTAATCAGCATTCAAAACTTGACACACTCCTGGATCATTACTGTCTAAGATTTTGTTAAAGAAAGTCCAAGGGCTCTAGGTAGTGAGAAAGTAATTTCCTACATGGCAAATTCTATGGGCAAATCCATCATCTCAATGTGCTTTTGACATGCTGTGTGCTATCACAGGCCTTTTGTGCAAGATATGAAAGTGAGAGAGACCCAAGTCATTAGCAAAGGCCCCAAGGTACAGTTTGCTACAACACAAGTATTAGCCTCCAAAACTGAGCTATACTGGAATGTAGTCAATTTTGACTTAAATATCTCCAGGGGTTTCAGTTAAAACAAGAATTTGGGTCCCTTTCCTGCTCCACACAACCCTCCAAAATGTAGCATAGTCTCTCCATCTCCCCAGAGTAGTAGCTGTATTTCATTAGTGAGCAATGTACAAACTCTAGAGAGCAATATAATGCTATGCTGAATATAGGTCACGATTAATCATTAGTGACCTACGGCTCTAAAAGTGGTACAAACATCACATACCAGCAGGTTGAGTTTACATGGAAAACAATGAGACTAGATATTCATTCCAATTTGTTAAATTTAAATGTGTGCCTGGTTGTAGAAAATGCCTTGATTCTGCCTGAATTTAACTTTTCATTTTTGATCTCCACAGGGGAACATAAACAAGCGGTGATTTTTTTTCCAATGCTGAAGTTGTTAGATCCTAAATTTCCAGCTGCTCATACTGACACCTTTTCAGGGACTCTATGTGAACAATTTAATCACTTCTTTCAGCAGAAAAACTGACTCCATTAGAGTGCAGTCGCCCAGAGGACCAGGAGCAGCTGTTAAAATGCAATCACTGTTGAGCTCATATAAATTGTTATAAAAGTTCTTTCACTGTTTCTGTATTTAAACTTGCTAAAGTACATCCAGTAAATGCATCCAACCTCTCCTTTAGATGCTTGCTCCTACTAGGGTTATGAAAGAAGGTCTCTCTGTAGCAGTCTTTGTGTTGGTCTTTTATCCTTGGTAATGTTCCAACCACTCTGAAAATGGCAATTATTAATTCACTGTGAAAAAAGCACCACTTCTATCCCAATATTCTGATTCATTTTCTTCCAGTTTCTAACCTGCTGTTTCTGGCAAAAGGCTTTTTGATAAAGTGAAGGCTGAGTACCTTTGAGGCAGACTTTGACAAAATTAGGTGCCATATATGACAAGTTTCAGTTGGTGTTTATTTAAGCTAGGGGGTAGACCACAATGACTCCATTTGGTAGCTCTGGTCTAGATTGACAAAAGAGTATTTAGCTGCTTGACTCCTCTCTAGGGACTAATTCCCCCTGGGAGTTCAGCACCTCATACCTCTGTGGACTTAAGCCTTTCCTCCTAACTTGATAAGATGAAGTGAATCTCCACAGAGCATGCCAATGCATATGCTAGCATCATGCTTATCTGACTGAAATCGCAAAATAGGTCTGGCATGTGCTTAAGAGGTTCCTGTCAAATACAGGCTATTACCCAAAGCTGAAAGTTTGTTCCCCTCATCAGACTCTCCGTGTCTGTAGAAACTGCAGTTATAGTCTGATTATATGTGCGTGTTACAAAGCTGTAAGTTAGGTTGTGAATTTATAGGTAGTCAGCTACTTAAGAAAAAGGTTTTCTGGGTGAAGATTTATTTTAGGTTAAATTTGAAGTAGCTTATGCTTCCCTTGCTGCGGAGGTTAGCTACCTGGAATTGCCTGGTATTTACCTGAGGCTAAGAAACACAGCTGGATGGTTGCTGGAAAGCTGCTGATGCAATTGTCATCTATTCATTTGGAGTTTGACCAAAATCAGGATAAAACTACTTTCACAGAAGCTCATGGGCTGCCTTCAAGTAGCATTGCAACGATAATAAAGCAGATCCATTTCTTAGGCACGAACTTGGACTTGGGAAATCCTAATTCCAGCACTCTCTAGCCCCCCGCAGTGATCTCGGGCAGCGCTTTTCTCAGATCCTCAAATGTATTTACACATCACTGATTTCAGATGGGTATCTAAATGACTTTGAAAAATCTGACCAGAATGCCTCTGTGCCTGGTGCCAACTCTGTTGAATAGGTTATTAGTAAAATATTATGTTATAGTAGTGCAGTGGGAGTAGTAAGATCCTATGTTAATGAGGGCACTATAAATAGCTAAACAGATAACAAAGATAGATTATTACTGAACTGAGGAGTACTCAAAGGGAAAGTTTCCTTATCATTTAGAAACTTGCAGAGTGAATTCAACTGGAAAAAGCAATTCTGAAATACTCCAAGTTTCCCTCCTTAATACCTTTCAAGGTTCAAGTGCTTGTGTTATTTGAATCCTACCTCAATCTTTGATAAAGTGGGTTATGAGACCCTACCTGTTTCATGACTCCCTGATTGTATTAAGTGGTGGTGATGAATTCCATGTCCTTCTGCTCAGGCTCAGCAAAGCTGTTTTATTGACCCCTTCTCATATGCACAGTATGTAATATCCTTATGGTATAACATAGTTTTTCTGTTTGCTTGCAGGTAAAGGCAAACTTTTATATTTGTATCCTGAGGTTTACTGATATCCCTAGTGAGCCATAGGGCATTCCTGTATATAACTTAGTTCAAAAACAATTGCATATCAGTCCTTCTGACACCTGTGGGGATTGAGTTACCAGATCAAAGCTCTGGTACCTGATTTTGTTCTTAGAGGTTGCTTCACTCAGTCAGAAGTAATTTGTAAAAGACCTTTAAGGCACCTTCAGCTGAGCATAACTGCATTGATTGGAGAGATATGCATACTTTTGTGAGCATACTTTTGCAGATTTCAAAGTGTAAGGTATTCAGACCAATGTTTTCCTGGAGGAATACCAGTGAACTATGTGGGTGTACACATTCCTGTATACCTGGAGAGATATCTATGGTCTGTGAGATTAGTTAAAAAAGAAAAACTGTCAATATTCTAAGTGGAAAATGAAAGAGAAATGTGTTGGAAATCTAGTATCAAGCCTATTAGAGCTGCATTTAGTGGGTAAGGAGCACGGCGCGGCGCGGGCCGGCGGCAACCCCTGAGTCATTGCTGGCTTAAACAGTGAACATTCTCAGAAGAGAAAGAAAAGGTTGATAACAGTGTGTGTGATAGTCTGCCTATTTCAATAACTTAGAAATCCATGGTCAGGTGAAGAGATTTCAGGATATTCTCATTTGATAAAGTGTTGCAGTACACCTAGAAGAGCTAGTGAGGAAAAAAGAGACTGACAGACACCACTCATTTCATCCAGCAATGCACACAGTTGCCATTGATGAAAAGGAGCTATTATATCAATTTTGTTAAAGGAGGGAAGTCTTCTGCAAAACACATCACTTTCTGAGTTTTGGGGGGTGAGACAGAGAGGAGAGAAGTACATTTTAAGGGATGGGGAATCAATTTGTTATTGTGTAGCTCTTTTTCACTTATGAAAGGTATGCTTTATAATGATAGCTATGTACCCAGAGCTTGGGGTGAGTGATAAATGACTCTAAAGAGTGAAATAATTAAACCTGCCCCTTTTCCAATAAAAACAGTGCCCACCAAGATAAAATTATGGTTGTGATATAAAAGCATTGCTGATAAAAAAAAAAATTGAGAGTTACAACACTGGAGAACTAAAAGAGGAGTCTGAGTAGTAGGAAACTTTATATTTTTCATAGGACTCCCTCAAATATGAGAATGCTCAGATTACTACTCCAGCACATTTGATGTACATGATGTTCATTTTAGAAACTTCTGATTTCATTAGCAAATGGAAGTTTAACTAAAACAAAGCAGATCAGTAGGCAGTGATGGCTAGAAATAACATTCTAAATATTTTAATCCTGACATCCCAGAGATGTTTACCTTTGTGAAGATAAGCAGAACATATACAAAAACCAAATGAACAACAATCTGCATTCCGTCATTAAAATGAACTTTGCAGATGACTTGCTCTTGGACTCTGAGACCAATTCTTTTTTTAGAGTACAGTCTGCAGAACCAGAAAATAAAGACAAAACCAGCCTGTTTTCAACCTCTCAGGGACCAAATACCACACAGAAAGTAGTTTTGTGTTTTTGTATTTATTTTCAAGTGCTTAGTTTAGTTATTAGAACACCACTTTTTTGTTCTCCATCTCAAGTACACTGCACCAGCTCTGTGGTTTAAAGTGATACTTAAAATGTCTGTAACTTCATTACAGTTACAGAGAATTCATGCCAAAAGCCTTTTGCCTTGGAGTATATGCCATGTCTGCTGTATGTGTCTCTTTTATATCACTGCTGCTTGATAAAGAGAAAGCAAGACACTTTTGAAGCATCTGCATTATCATTCTCAGATGCTACTTTCATCCATCTTACCCCTCACTGTAATTTTTACACATCTGGGCTGTCATACACCAGAGCTAGCTAACCTGATTTCCCTTGGCATTAAGAACCCTTTTATAAAGTTTGCTGAGAATAGAGCCTAACATGGCTATAAAATTTTATCAATAACCACTTCAAGGTCCCTAGACCTTGGGAAAGTAATGTCCAGAGGACCTAAGTCTAGTCAATGTTCATCTGAATGTTTTAACATGTCAGGGAAAGTCAAAGTCAACAAAAGCAATGTGTGAATGAATAAAAATGAGGATCATCAGACTCTCATAGCTCCAGCCATCTTTTAGGTGAGATTTAAGACTGAATCCCTCACTAGTGATCATTAGGCAAGCATTTACACTGTGATGGACGGCAGCTCTCAGGGTGGCATAGAGGCCAAAATTGTTGTTCGTGTACAGTACTGCCTTGCTAGAGTGACGTTAGGACTGACCTGGTTGTAACCCTGAAGAATTTCCCCAGGGAATTGGAAGGTCCACCAAGTGCACACGCTCCGGAGAGCTGTCCCTCACAGTACAGGTGAAGCCCAGCACTCCCTGCAGCCTCCAGCTATGCCTTCTGGCTGAGGCAAGAGGATGCAGGAGGGAACATCTTGAGACCTTAAAAATGACTCCTCTGTCATCTGTTTCAAGTAGCCAGCATCAGTAGGGAACCTGATTCAGGTTGACTTTAAGCAACCAGCATCTTGTTGACACTTCTAGATACAAACTGTTTTGCTCTTTGATTTAACAGTTAAAGAATTAGCATAAAAACCTACGTTTTACCATACAAAAGAAGCTAATTCAGACCAAATCCAGAACACTGCTTTCTCATCCAGCCAAAAGCAAGGAGAGACATGCACAAAGTTTCAGCAGTCTTTTATGTTGCACTTCTGCACAAAGCAGAAAAAAAAGAGAGCTGGCATGAAAATATGGCAAAATTTAATAATACAGTGTCCTTTAAGAGTGTCCTAATGAATATAAGAATGACTGTCTTTATTTTTTCTTTCTTTTTTTTTATAATTTTTTGGTTTTTATCTGACCACTTCAGGAAAGAAAGTATAAATTCTGGCTTTAGTTTGTCAGTGGCAAAAGACTGAAATGTATAAAAATTATGGAATTCAAACTAGCCGGTCTTCAGGAACAGGTTTGTCTGCTCCCTTGCTTGGGCACACGGTGTGCATACCAGTAGGCTGTGCTCCTCAGTGGCTTCAGAGTAATCCTTTCACCAAAATAACATAATAATGCTATAGGTATTAATGGGTTGCTTCAGCCAACTTCAGTAAATGAAAGAATGGAACATATTACATTCCAAAATAAAACTGAAATTCTTTGAACTGCTGGCAATACTGAAAATAAGTGAAGTTCATAGCAAGTATATATCCAAAACCCATACAAAGACAGGCTCTGAGACATGCTTAATTGCATTTTCGGGTAACAATATTATCACACTGTTTTTTGCTTGAAGGATCCATGTCCTGCCTGCTTCTCTCTTCTGACTCACTCACAGGTCTGCACCCAACATTAGGAAATTCCTGAGCGTTCCCAAAAAGTCGCATTTTCAGCTCTTGTGTTTGTACCTTCAACCTTCCTTATTCTTTGCTGTAGCCTTTCTCCATTTGTATTTGTGTGTGTGTGTGTATGTGCACAAAATTCTTAAGCAGTCTGGGGGATAACTAGCAAGTGCTGTCATGTGATTTCATTTGTAAGGGCCGGTTGTCATGAGTGTACTAAATGAGCATGCTGCAGTTCGTAATGGCCTAGCATTAGCTAACCCTAACTGTTCAACTTTTTTATGATTTGCAGTTCCTGAGATGATTTCCAGTGGAAACATAGGCCATGCATGATGAATTTAAGTATCTTTCTTCATCTTCGGAGACTCTCAGGAATAGTCCACAACCACAAACTGATAACCATGGGTCTACATATAGCAAAACTGTAAAAAAAAAATCCTTAAAGGAATGTTGTAGCCATCATATATAGGTATGAGTGTGACCAGGTTTGTAGAGAAAGTTAATATATTTTACAAGATCCATTCATACTGTAAAGAAAACAGAAACACTATGAGTGCACAAGCCTCACTTCTGGTCCACAACAGAAGGAACAGACTTGAAATTAAGTACAAGCTTTGAATAATTGCTCTGAGTTTAATTCAGTTATGGTAGTAATCAATTAGAAAACTCTGGGTATAATTTATGGGCAGAATGAGATATTAATTATAAGGAATTACCAAAGTTGCTAGCTCTTGAGGGATGGATATAAAGAAAAGTTATTGCCTGTGGAAATCTGAGAGTTTATATTGTAATCAGTCTTCATGTATTCAGAGTTTCTTTGACAAATTTTCTACAGGTTTGATCTAGTACTTTTTTCTCTGGACAGTATAGTAGAAAATCACATATGTTTCATTCACTGGGAAGAGTTAAATGCAAGTGCTTTAAGGATATAGTTAAGTTCTACCTAGAATCTTATGTGAAAATACAGGTAGCTTAGGGCCACTTAATAATTTGGATAGATTCACTTTTATTTTTTTAAGTTTGTTTTGCATTATGACATAAAATTTACACATTCTCACACTGGATCTGAATCAGATTTCTAATGCATTCAGGTCTGAGATGTTAATTAAGGTTCATGCTTAAGCAAAGCAGTATTAAACCAGATCATAGTAAAGTGAGATTTAGAACAGGAATAACTTGCTATGATTCATGCACCTTCCATTGCAAGTTACATTTTTTTTTTTCAGATTACCATGCAACAGTTTTCTCTTACTCTTTTTTTCTGTGTAAACTAAAACTTCACTTTTGCTTTTCAAGATTCTCACCATGGGACCTTTTTGTGCTGTAATTTGGCAGAGGTGCCTTCTGAGTAGGAGGTTTGGACTTGTTTTCAGGATAACTGAGGTGTTCTTTTTCTTCGCTTTTGTTAAATTTTGGTATTTTGCTAACCTTTTTGATGAGAACATAGGGACCTGCAAGAATAACTTTTCTCATGGAAATGGAAACATTTCTGTTCTCTGCCATACATGGGAGTAGGAAAGGGAGAAAATTACTCTCTTTGAAAAAATAAAAAGTGAACAAATGAATTTATAGAACCGTCCAGAATTCATATCCCTGAAAAGGAGCTGGTTGTACTTTCATACAGTTCTTCTCACATACTTCTTATTTTTCTAAGCTATGTTCAGTCATTCCTAGAAGAGAATAAAACCCCCTAGTCATTAAGAAATTTGCTGTATGATACCCATGAACTAAAAACGAAACTGGGGGTAGAGTACAGCAGATCTGACATAATTTCATGATTATTTTTAATGTATATACTAACAAATCTCTCCAAAACAAGGAAGTAAATTCATAAAAAAATATGTTCATGTAGATGGGTATATCTACTCATTGGATGCTCTTCTTGTTAAATCAGAGGTTAGGTTCTTGGCTTCCATTCCATTCCTTGCCAATGATCTGCTAATGTGTCCTTAGAGAGCTCTTGTCTTTCGGTTGGCTCACCCAAAAAATGCCTGTTGAGGAAGCAAAAGTGAGGCAAAGTGTTTTCTGAATTGTATTGGAATCTCTCTATGAAAAGTTAAGTTTATGAAAGGTAAGTCTGTGGAACAATAAGTGCATTAAAAAAAGATTTACTTTTTTAGAATATGTATTTTTATTTTCAGTGTTTATATATTTCTGTATATACCTCTAAGCTGCTGTGGCCAGTACCTTAAATCAGTGGGTTTTCCACCTAACTGGCAAAAGAAAGGTTCTTCAATAAAATTTCCTCCCTTTCAAATCCCAAATCTCAGCATTTTTCATTTGGACAACTTCCAAGTTCTGCAGCTCACCATTTGAGAAGGGATCCATTTCAGCTGGACAACAGAATGAAATAATTACATCTGGTGATGGGGTCAATAAACAGTAACCTTTGCTCATAGACAAATTCCCTGTCCAAATAATTGCACTCTGCTTAAGCTTGTAGTCTTGAGGTCATGTGCAAACTCATTCCTCAAAAGCTCAACAAACTATAGAACTGCTCTAAGACCTTGCAAAGGGAGATTTTTTTTTAACAACTTGATTTGTCTCAGATATGAGGAGCAGAGATTATTCTCCTTCACTGCCCAAGACTTGTTAGATGGGATTCCAAATTCAGCCAACAGCAATAGACTAACTTTTCAGGTATGGCTCTTATTTTGAAAATAAGAGCATTACTTTTAACTATCATGTTAAATATCATCATCCCCAACTCTTTCCCTTTATTTACTTTCCAGATAACTCCTAGAAGTACTACCTCTGTCATTCTGTGTATTCTTTGTATGTTTCTGACTCTTAAGTTCCTGTAGTTCACAAAATAAAATTTAAGGGATTACTTAGAACTTGCAGATTGTTCAAGTCCATATAAATGGAAATGTATTCAAAGTGCCTTCTAAAACTGCTTAAGCCATCTGAATTTACTTCTGGAGTAGCAATAAAATATATGAGTAGTACTGAGAAGACCTATACTCTGGGGCAGTGGAGCATCAAGACCTTGATCCACAGTTAAAATACCTTAAGCAGCCTTAGCTTAAAATAAACTTATTTTCTTATACAGTTTCTAGGTTTCCAGTTTAATGAGTCTATTACCAAATTATCTTTGTAAGTGATAGAAAGCTTTTTCTTTTACATTAATTGTTCTTTTATTCCTCTTTATTCTTACATAAGGAGTCCCTAAAAATGACATAGTTGATTTTGGTTTGCAAAAAGTATTTTGAAGGGATAGCCATTTTTGTTCCAGAAACTTCTTTTCACTGTGGTCCCAATGTAAGCTCTCAAGAGGTCTATAGGAATTATCCACACACCAAAACAGATATTCAGTTAGGCCTTTATGGTTTGGATACATATGCTAAGAGCTCACTATCAAACTATCGATTAGTTCTTTGTCAGAGGGACAGGACTTCAGAGTTTGCATTATACTTCCAAAATGAAGTGTATTGAATGGCATACATGCTGGCTGTTAAACCTTACAAAGCATTCCTGAAAATCCATGCTTGCCTTAATGACTTTCTGTGAAGGTACTATAGGAAAGATATACTTGTTAGGCTTTTCAGAACATGTGTGTTTAATCTGGATGTAATTTTTAGAGTGATACAAACAACAGCAACAGGAAACTTGATTTTTGATGTAGTTCTTCTGACTGTAGGGAAGTGTATCTAATCTTCAACGTGAACTCAGCAGCAGCAAAACTGCCTCAGAGATGTTTTAATTTCAGTGGATTTTTTTAAAAATAATTAAAATCAGGCCATCAGGGTTATTCCAGCATTCCTGTAGAATGTGTAATGAGATCATTAACTTCCAGATAGAGATCTGAGGAAGTGGCAGAACATTTCATTGAATGTATAGTGAGAAACAGAAGATTTGAGTTTTCTTTCATTTGCACTGGTAGAAATGAGAAATATACTTTGTGGTATAAAAGAAATAATGGCAGTGTAATTTCAAAGAGAATAAAACTAATAATTTCTAATAGGTAAGCACCTGTTCTGGAAAAACAAATGTTTCTGATGTTTAATTTAGGCTGAAATACGGGGCAAAATGGTAATTCTGTAAATACAATAATTGTCCAATCTAACTCCAGTACTGCATGTAAGAGAATACATTGTAAATGTGGTTGATAATAATCCCATAAATTTAGACATCATCATTTTGAACACTAAATGCTAAATATGTCAACCTTTACCTATAATGAAGTGGAGCATTTTTAAACTGTCAGGATGACTGAGTTCTAAAAATGCCTTTGTGCTTTCATACCTGAATTCATCCTTTAGTGGCTATCTAAAGTATGTGTTATTGACTACTTTCTAAATATGATCAGAACTTGTTTCAAAGTCTTTGAAATCTGTCTCAGAAGCTGTGTCTTGTGTAGCATACAACACTGTCATCTGGGAGCACAGTGACAGCCGCCTGCTATGTGGGTATCAGTTAGGTTCTTGCTCTGTCATGGCACAAACAAAGCTTTCTACACTCTCCCCTCCTTTTTTGTTTGATTGTGAGGAGATGTATTGTATTACTTGACTTAGGGTAAGAGAGTGACACTGAAAAATCCTAGTGGTACCTAACTATTTCCAGTCATATGACAGCTTAGTGGAAAATGTCAGCAAATTTTTGTCAGCAGCATTACTTAATTCTGAAAGAAAAAAAAAAAGAAAATTCACTGAGTTACAAAAGTCTATGTGTTTTGCAAAGTTATCCTCCAAGGCCATGTTGTGATTTTGCTCAAAATGTATTGCTTAGCATTGTTTAACAAATACATATCATTACCTTTTTTTCTTTTCTGGATATATTTGTTCATTTATAGTAATGAAAATAAGTTCTATTAGGGTGCAATATTTTCCCACTCTGCAGACTTAGAGGATGTGAGAGAGGTTCTTACTTGTGAACTATGATGTATTTCTGGAATGTTGGCTACCACCACAGAATGTGTTCACCTTGGAGCTGGAGGTTTTCTGCAGAACACATCAATAAAATGATGTTTTAACAGCCACCCATTCCAGCATCCAGGTGTGCTGTACATACATCCTGTTTCTCACACACTGGAATACTTTCAAATATCAGGGTTCTTTACTGAAATCATGTCCAACCATATTAAGATATGATTTCAGGTAATTATAAATGGAAATAATATTTATAAAAAACCTGCCTGACTAAAGGTCATGCTGCTGTACAAAATCCATGTTTTCCTAGGAGGTCAGTCAACTCCTTTGGTTTAATAAACCATTTGTTGGCAGATTTGTAAAGTGATACTGGTCCTGCAGGTCCTAGTATTTTTCCGCAGAGGAAATAATTTCGCTGTTTCAGATTACAAGTGCTACAATTCTTAACCAAGATGTTATTTAGGAATGCCAGCCTCATCAAATCTGCTGCATTCTGCTTCAAACTCACCTATCTACTGTACATGCTCTATTTACATCACTGTAATGGCTCTCTCCTGCTCTGTCTTATGCAGCTGGGCAGACTGATCTGTGTTTGGTGACCAAAGATGTGTCTGAAGGACAAAGTTCTGCACCTGGGCCAGGGCAACCCCTGGTATCAATACAGGCTGGGACATGAAGGGATTGAGAGCAGCCCTGTGGAGAAGGACTTGGGGGTACTGGTGGATGAAAAGCTGGACATGAGCCAACAAT
This sequence comes from Morus bassanus, assembly GCA_031468815.1. Taxonomy (NCBI): domain Eukaryota; kingdom Metazoa; phylum Chordata; class Aves; order Suliformes; family Sulidae; genus Morus; species Morus bassanus. The sequence goes on along the minus strand of CM062572.1, from coordinate 37,031,387 downwards.
GTGCGCTCGCAGCCCAGAAAGCCAACTGTATCCTGGGCTGCATCAAAAGCAGCGTGGCCAGCAGGTCGAGGGATGTGATTCTGCCCCTCTGCTCTGGTGAGACCCCACCTGGAGTGCTGCGTCCAGCTCTGGAGTCCTCAGCACAGGAAGGACATGGACCTCTTGGAGAGGGTCTGGAGGAGGGCCACAAAAATGATCAGAGGGATGGAACACCTCTCCTGTGAGGACAGGCTGAGAGAGTTGGGGTTGTTCAGCCTGGAGAAGGGAAGGCTTCGGGGAGACCTTTCTGCAGCCTTTCAGTACTTAAAGGGTGCTTATAAGAAAGATGGGGACAAACTCTTTAGCAGGGCTTGTTGTGATAGGACAAGGGGCAATGGTTTTAAACTAAAAGAGTGTAGATTTAGACTGGATATAAGGAAGAAATTTTTTGTGACGAGGGTGGTGAAACACTGGCACAGGTTTCCCAGAGAGGTGGTAGATGCCCCATCCCTGGAAATGTTCAAGGTCAGGTTGGATGGGGCTCTGAGCAACCTCATGTAGTTGAAGACGTCCCTGCTCACTGCAGGGGCATTAGACTAGATGACCTTTAAAGGTTCCTTCCAACCCAAACTGTTCTATGATTCTATGATTTGGTGAAATATATCTGCTTGGTCAATAGCAAATTGAGCTGGAACACTGTCTGAATCAGCATTTGATTTTAGACAGCTGTTAAAATATTATTTCAGTGAGCTTGGTATTCTGAAGAAGTAATGGTTGAACTGAAAACTGGTGTTCATGCTTAAACTTGAAGCAGATTGTGTTCCCGCAATACTGTGCCCTTACAGAGTTCAGCATTGCAAGAAAAAAAAACCCAACATTGGACCACTATGCCTCTCTTCAAGAATTTTGAGTCATTGGCAGCCTGATTTTGTTTGGGAAAGGAAAAATGAAGCCTCTTGATGTGGCTTCTAATTTTTATACTGAAATACAGAGTCAAGTAAGGGGGAAGATTGAAAGTTTTCCAGTAAGATAAGGTGGCCTAATTAACCATTGCTACAAAAGTAGGACATGAAAGCAGTGCCAGAGAACTGTAGCTCCGAAGTACATACTATTTTCAAGCACTGTCTTAGGATTAATGGCAGAAAATTCCTCTGTAACAAGCATGACCAGCGATCACATGTACAAACACAGTCGCTAGGCAGTGAGCAACATCCCCCTGCTCAGCAGAGGCATCAGGACCAGAGGAAGTGAGTCATGACTCACTTTCCAAGGATCGGTTTGAAATAAGCGGGCCAGCAAGTGGGGATGACAGCTGCAGCTTTTAGTATCAAGGGCCCAGAAAAGTCATCTGGTTCCCATGATGGTATATTGCTTGCATTTTTCTTTCCTGTTGTGATGACTCCCATCTTTGTCTTCTGATGCTTACAGAGTATTTGATAGGGCCTAGCAACAAAATAAATGTTTCAAAGAAGCTGGAAAAGTGAAGACATGCCGTAGGTTTCATGTTGCTGGTACTTACAATTACTTGGTAAGGAAAGCAAAGGTAGCCAAAGATCCACCTAATCATACAGTCACAGTAGAAACTCCTGTCTTCTGGCAAAACTGTGGCATACCGAAGAGTAAACAACCCTCCTGATAGCCTGCTTGCTGCACAGTGTTGCAGCATGTTAGACCTGTCTGAAACATTGAACTTCAGTACCATAGGCAATCCTAAGTTTTCAATATTTTGTTACCTTCCAAATAAGGATCAAGGAATAAATTTGAGCTTTTTGTGTGTTAAGCCAATTGTTCCAGAATATTTAGCTTCAGTCCTGCTGAATACTTTCTTTTACCTTGTCATTTTAACTTGTACATTTGTAATCTTTTGTAGGGAAGAAATTGTAAGGATGAGATGTCTGGTCCTGTAGAAATGAATGTTTTATTTTGGTCAAAATAATATATTTTCACCTTCTTGGATCTAGTTATTACACTAATTTCCTGTTAAATATTAACAAAATTGATCCAGGTCACAGTATGGTTGGATATGCTGGCAGTGTGACTGCTCAGTGTTACCACTGGCTTGACACCCAGCAGGCAGAGGGCTTCCCTGCCTCTGCAGAACACAAAAGGGAAGAAAAGCCTGTGTTGGGGTGGGGGAGACTCCTTTAGTTGAGCTGTTTGACAAGAAAAGACTTAGTAATGGGCAAAGTGTGGCCTGGGTGTGGAGGCTGTGGTGTCTGGGCAGAGATGAGGCTCCCACTGGTTCTACAAAGGGCTGAAGCTGCTTGGTTGTGCTGATAGGGCTGACCCTAGAGACTCACTTGAAACTCACAGCTGTCTTAATTTCTAATCAAATACTCGGTGCTTTTAATGTAAGTTAATCATCTTAGTAAAGAGCTCTATTATTTGAAGTGTATGAGCCCTTCAGGAGCCTCACCAGTGGCACTCAGCGTTTGGTGGCAATATCTCTTTCTGCTGAGACCACAACAAACCCAGGCCACTGCCATCCCTCAAAGGGGATTGGGGTCCTGCAGTGCTTGCAGAGACAGCTACTTCTTTAAGTGACTGCCAGCCACTTCTTTAAGAAATTTCCATTGAATTGTTGTGGTTAGGTATATTTTTCACAGATGACTTCTGTTAACTTTATCTGACATTAGGCAGATATTTTAGAAATGAAGCCTTCTGTGAAAAAAGCCCAGACAAAACCAAATAGTTCTAAGCCCTTACATTTGTAAACAAAAGCACTGAAGAATGTGAAGCGGCACTGATACAGCAGTGCTTTCCTGAATTGGTCATCTGATGCAGTTCTTGGTACATGTGCCAACAGGTATTCTTCCATCTATTTAGCTTTATCCTAATATTCCCATAAGTTTATTAACATTCATAGCCTTTTAAAACAGCATTCCCAAATACAGTTATTTGGCAAATCCACACTCTCCACAGCAATATTAAAAATTCTGAATCCAGATGATTTCCCTAACTTTCTGCTTTGGTGCCTCAGTCCAGGTAGTTTGTCTACAGTAGCCAGCAGTTCTAAGAATCAGGCTTCATTCTGTAAACAAAGTTTTAATTAAGACTTCCAAGTGCTTCCAACAACCATGTATCTCAGGAAATATTTGGGATTCAAACATCTGTGATATTTGATTTGGATATTTTTTCAAATGAATGAATCCATTCATTTGGGATTCATTTTCAAGTCTTCATATTTTCTTTGATTACAATGGCCCAGTAACAACCGATAATGATAGCTTTAGTTAGAGATATACAAAACTAACGTCTTCATGCCATTACAGCATTGATAACAGTAAAGCACAAAAAAATTTAGGATTTTTTTGAAAGGTGCTCTTTTCTGAATGTGGTGGACACCCTGACTTAGCCCTATAGCTGAGGAGAGCATAGGATTCTGAGTTTTAACTGGATTGCAAGTTGTTTTCATGTCTGTTATTGGCTGTTATAAAAGCCAGTTTTATCCATCATGTAGATATTAAGAAATATAACAGTGGACTTTTTTGTCCCTGATAATTATTCTTTTTTTCAGCCTCGTTAGAAATGTTAGAATATAGGGAAAGTGAAGGTGGAGTAAAAAGTGTTTCAAGCATGTCTATAAAAATTCTATAAAAGAGAGGGTTTGAAATGTCAGTATTTAGCTCCATTTGGTACATACAATTTAAAGTATTTCTGAAGCCCAACAGGCAAAGAGCTGGTATGGCATTTCTTGCCCATCGTCTTTCTCTCTGGCACCTCCTGTACCTCTTGTTTGTGTCCTTTTCCCTCCAGGGTGATTGTCATGTGCAGCAGCACAAAGGCAGATTAAAGATAATTTCAGTGCTTCATATGCTTTTTCGTGCCTTGGGAAGCTAATGACAGACTTCTCTACCTTTCACATCAGGGTGCAGCAAGGGCTAGCTGCTCCTTGAGGGTTGGAGAGCCAGCAACTGAGTGCAATACCATGGCCAGCTGGGCAAGGAACCAGTGGGGCAGGGCCTGTCCCACCACCAACAACAAGGGAGCAGCACAGACCCACAGAAGTGGCAGCCAACTTCAGCCCAGAGCCTAGGTCATCAGGCAAGTGTGTGGTGATGGGGCAGGTCCAAAGTCAAGCCAGGAAGTCAAATGGCTGGTCAGGATCAGGGCCAGTGATCACCAGGGAGATCCACGGTGATAAGGTGGGTCTGAAGTCAAGCTGGGAAGTCAGCCTGTGTGTTAGAGTCCAGATCAGTAGGGCCCGGGTCTGGGCAGGGCAGGGCTGTGGGGAGCTGGAGATGGGCACTCCTGCAGCATCACTGGAGCAGGGACTGATGGCCCCAGGGGGCTGAGATGGGGTGCTGGGCTGTGGGCAGTGTGGGTACAGCCCCAGGGGTCTGGTCAGGGCAAGGAAGGTGCATTGATGCCTCAGCACCCTGACATCACATGCCTTAGCAGAATACATTAGAAAGAGCAATGAAAAGTCTGAAGAATCAGAAAGCTCTTAACATGTCATATAAAGGCAAGAAAGAAAACGTGGTTTTGGGGTGTTAGTGATCAAGTGCTGCTTGCTCACCAAGCTTGGAAAAAAAGCACAGTTGAGGGAAATTAACTGAGGATTTTTCGAAACCCTTTCCTTTCCCATGACCTTTCAGGCATACTGATGTCTTTGCCACCTGAGTTTGCCATCAGGTTCTCTCATTGTCCAGTGTTTAATAACAGATCAAGTGAGGAGAGACTAGAAAGGCTGGGACTCTTCAGCTTGGAGAAGAGATAGCTGAGAGGGTCAGCTGGAGAAGTTTCACAGAATTATGAAAATACAGAAGATGTGGCAGTGTTGGTCTCTGCTGTGTATGAACCAGAGGACCCTCAAAGGAACTGGTAGGAGACTGATTTAAAATAGGTAAAAGGACAAAAGTAGTTCCTTCCACTGTAGGTAGTAAACTGCTGGCTACTGCTTCCACAGACATTGTTGATACAGAGAGCATTTGCTGGTTGAGTAGGGATTAGATAAATCCATGGACAACCAGTCCATAAACAGAATATGCAAAGGAGTGCTAGAGGGTTCATCCCTGCTTTATCCACTCTGGATGTTGGGAGAGTACAAGGGAACTGCATCTCATAAAATGGCAGGGTCACATCCTTTCCCTGTTTACCCTCTCCTTTGGCCTCTGCTATATAGACTTTTGCGCTTAACCCAACAGGGCACTTCTTATGGGCTGATGGTTTTGACTTCTCTCCTGAACGCTCTTCCATTACAATTAATTTGAAAACTTCAGGTCCATTCTCTGGATTTAAACTCATCAGGGAAGTCAGAGAGAATACGTATGCATGTATCGTTGGCAGATTATGTGACCAACTGTCCACACAGAAACACTGGATTGTGATCAACCGTCACTGCTCTTAAGTATTCTCCAGCTGCATACCATGACTGCTAAAGTGACACAATGACCTGCTGGAGCTCTATTCTGGGAAGGTACTTCAAATCGAACTCTATTCAGATATCCATAATTGTGTGAGTCAAATATTCAAGACAGAGAGTGGATAACAGGGATAAAAGCAGGGGAAAAAACAGAGATCAAAGGAGGACTTGAAAACTTCAGCAAAAGGGGAAGCAAGGGGAACGGACATCATGAAAAGCACAGTCAGCAGAAATAATGATAACCGGTTAATGTAACTGTGCAATGTGTAAAAGTAAGGAAGAAAAAGGAGATGGAGCTGGAAAAGGAATATATAGTGGGACAAAACCTGGCAATTCAGATGAGAAATGGAAAAACATAAAAATAGCGGGAAAGGAAGGTGGTGCTATAGAGAGTGTAAGAGTGAGCACCGAGTAAAACTGGAAGAATGAAGACAAGGAGAGTGCAGGAGATAAACCACAGAGAGACAAAATAGAGGGTAGCAAAAGGAAGGACTTGAAGATAAGGAAGGAAATTAAGAAGGAGAGGCCTCCTCTTCCCTTCCTGTCAAAAAATGAACCCACTTCATCTGCTGATTTGAAATGGAGAGGACCTGGAAGACACCCAAAGCGCTCTCCTCAGCACAAGGTCTAACATGGTCCAAGGTACAATGGTACCAAGAGTCCATGGTACCTGGAGGCAGTGAGAATGAGGACTGTAGCCTGGCAAGCTAAGGGAGGGTAGCTCCCCACTGACACTGGTTATAAGAAAGGTAGTTTTGGGAAATTGTGTTTTTGCTTATGCACTGTTATGACACTGGTTTTGTTGCTGTGACATGCAGTGTTTGGAGAGTCTGCACTTTACCCATGGCAAACGACTCTTGAGACTGGGCAGCAGTAAGTTTTTTATTTGTTTGCTTAGGACAGAATATGTTCTGTTGCTTTTCCCCATTTTGTTCTAGCATAATAGGTACAACATGAGAAACGTTGTTTTGTCTTTCTTTTTAAAGAATCTATGTCCAGCTACTGTGAGTTCAAGAGGTAGCACTGTACTTTTGTTTCTCTGACAGAGTTAATTCATCGTGTTGACTCTTTATTGTTTTTCACATGGGATTAGTTAGAAGCAGAGATTATTTGTTCTCAAGATAAAGCACATAATATGTTTCATATACAAATGGGCCTGCTGGATTGTATGCAGCAAATTGCACCTCTGCTTTATGCTCTTTGTGTTAACTCCTCCTTCTCCAACATCCTGTCTCCAACCCTTGCACTGACTGATTGTAGGACAAAGTTAACTGTACAAAAGCATTTTCCTCTAATCTGGGGAGCCTATTGGCCATATGAGTCCTTTGAGCTGCTAATGTCCCAGTGACACACCTCATCTTGCCAGCTTCATGGGGCCTGCAGGCAAAAGGCAAACCCCAGTCCACTGCACTGAGGCAGCTGTTTCCTCATAAGCGAAATAAGGAGGATGGTGAAGCAGGGAATAATCCGCCCACCTCTACCTGAAGCCATGGGAGACTTTTTCTTCCTAATAAGCATCACTTCCCTTCATGTTCTGCATAGTGACAGCTTTAGTCTTTTCTGTCTTTTAACCATGAATCCGTGGGATGTAGGATTAGACAGTGGCCATCACTTATGGGCTAAGCAGTCCTGAGATAGGGCGAGGACCTATATCCAGTCTTTGTTCTTCTCATTATAACTTGTGGCAAGTTAAAAAAGTACACCTTCTTACAATTATTTGGCAATAAATTCAGTTAAAGTAGAATGAAACTCGATGAAACAGCTATTGCCTTTTTAAATAAAGGAGAGTTGTTTTTACAGGTTTCAGATAAGAATAACTCAATCTAATCATTCTGTACAGAATACAGTCAGTGCAGCACCTTTTATTTGGGGGGGAAGCAACAAAACCCCAAACAAACAGAAAAAAGGAAATCCTTTAAAAGAAGTGTTCTATTTAATATGGGCATAGCTTTAATCTTATTTAAAACTTTTTGACTATCTTGCCTGTCTATTGATTAGACAGAGGAAAATTTGATGTTTGTTTTCTTAACTTACTCGGATGAATAAGTGAATGAGTGAACAAGCAATATGGGTGCTTGCTCCCTCGATCTGTGTTCAATAATACCAAAAATGGGCTTACTTTTGGCTGAGGGAAAATATTTGCACAACAGATGATTGGGCAGACACTGTGCCCAATACAAGAAGTCAGCCATCTGGATTTAGCATTAGGTGCCCAAAGAAAGAACAGAAAAGCTCTTTGTCCTACATAAATCTCCAGAGAAAGTTTTGATCCAGATCCTCAGTCGGATGCTGCTTTGGATACCACTGAAAGCTTACCTTCAGTTGTTTACTAGTGTCGTCACCTTCTGGATTTGCAATGATCCTGCCATTCTGTTCCTATGGTTGGAATGTTTGTTTTCTCTTCATTTGTCAAATCAATAATGCCGGAGGAAATACTAACCTTCAGTGACCTACAGATATCTTTATATCTTCCCTGTCAAACTGTGCAGCAACTCAGGGAACAAAGAACCCTCTTTTCAGTCCCATTTCTTTGCCAGAATACTTCTGTTTTCTGGGAGGGACCAGTAAGTTATTCAAGGAGAAACTGCCAGGTGAGACAAGCTGTCACTTAACACAGATCTTACTGATTCAGTCGGGAGGGAGGATTTCTTCTGTGTCAGGTCGAACTGCTACTTTCAGACCAAAAGTCTCAGTTTAAATATGATCAGGAGCTACTGTCCAGGAAGCGTACACTGGGAGATTAAACACCAGAGGGGGAGAGTCCACTAAATCACTAGGTATGCTGGAGTGTCTGGCCATCTTTTAACAGACGCTGCTGGGCCACGTGGTATAACGAAGTTCAACCATTATAACAGAGATTCCTTACTAGGACCACAATGCAAAAGTTTTTTTTTTTTCCTTATGATATATTGCCAGAAATATCTGAGCTGTTATTTTTATCTTTTTTTTTAAAGCTTCTAAAATTATGCTAAAACCATATGACTTGCACAGATGTGCCTTAAACTCTAATTGCTGTCTTTTTCCAAATACAGTTTAGTGAAATTACCAGTATAACTAAAGAACATGTATAATGCAAGTTCCTCGAGAGGGTGTGAATACATTTTTTTAATTGTTAATTTCTTTCTCTCCCTTCCTTTTCAGAGAGAATACAACATAAGGTGCATAAATAGTGATTAGGAGCCAAGTTTTGTGCAAGCACTTGTATTGCTTAAGCAAAGAACAGACATCTGTAAGTAGTTTGCACATCTATGTGCAAATATAGTTTCAGACCTTAAGATCAAGCTGTACCTCAAGACATTATGTGCAACGCTCAGACTGGAGCTTTTGTATAGATATATGTGCTTACATATTTATTATTCCTGTTTTGCTTTCCAAACTGAGAATTTCCCTGGAATGTTAATTAATGACACTCTTGCTACTGCAGCCCCAAGATGATCTTGAAATTTAATGGATTTTGCATTGTTTTCATGTATAATCAGCCACAGAATGCAAGGGATATATGACTGTGCTTTCTAAGACCTGCAGTAAAAATATCAGATCTTAGAATAATCACAAGCATAAAGTTAATCATTTGAATTCTCATGTATAGCTTGAAATCTGGCTGCTTTTCTGGAGCAGGTATACAGCTATACAAGAAGATACATAATTTTTCAAGGTCAGGGATTAAATTTTTTGCTTTGTGTATATGTGATAATTATTTTTATGTTACATAATGCAAGTGCCAATGCATATGCTTCCCTTAAAAAGGCCATCAGTATGAAGATCTGTTAGAAATCTTTCCTGAACTATTTACATTGCTGAACAGTTCATTTTCTTCCTTTAGATGGGTAGCTGCATTTTCAGTGTTTATAAATGTAAATCAGTGCTGGCACAATTGAGTTTTCCATAACTAATTACTCAGTAGTACAGTAAAAAGCATGTGGTTTATGTAATGACAATATTCTGTAAATGAATCCTAAAATGTAAACTGCAGTCCATCTTTACAAAGGTATCATAGGCTGCCACTGAAGTAAGATAAAATGGTTTTCATCCCAGCTTTGTACTGTAAATCTATTTTATCTCAGTTAACTGAGATTTCTTTACCATTCTGTTTCCATCTATGAATTGTAGAGCAACCCACTTTTCGTAGGTAACAGAATTACATTAATTTAATAATCCAATTCTATTCATGTAAAACATCATTTGATCCCTTGTTGCAATGTTCTGTTTCAGAGTGCCCAGTAGCAGACAATCAGTGAGACATACAAAATAGAAAGGTTCTGTAGCATATTGCTTCACATGATGATTTCTTAGAAAGATCAAACATGCCAGATGTTAAACAAATATCCATTGAACTATTTTGCTTTTGAGAACACTTAAAAGATTACACTGCAGAAATGTTTTACATTTCCTGTAATAGAGTTTGCAATGTATAAAGCAGTGGTAGAAACTAAATTTGAGATGAACACCCAGAAGCAAAACTTTATTGCAGTATGTTTTCTGGTCAACCAAGGATGAAAGGATTAGGAAAACATTCTACTAGAAATACTGTTCAGTACTGGGCAGGTCCCATCTTGTAGCCTTCTTCCATCAACCTAACTTAGAAGCAGTTGAGGCAAGTGAGATAGCAGAGGGTTGCCTGTGTTTGTTCCTTGAAATTACTGCAGTATGGTTTGCTACTCTGAGACAAAGATGTACTGTACTTCCTGACGGCCTCCTTTTCTTAGAGCTCATACATTTTGTGGAAGGGTGGGCTCTCTGCCATGAGCATTGAGTTGTGAAAACATGACAACACAACATGTGAGCTGTTAATCTTGGAAATTACTGTCCATGATAAATAAATATAATTTCTTGTTCTACATCCATTATCTTGCTCTGTATTCATGATAGTGAATTAGACAGTATCAGCCACTGCAGGAATTACTGATGCCTAACTACATAGATTTTTGCAGGTGTGCATTTCCCTGAACTGTGTCACTATGTGCCTCATTTGGGGGTTGACTGTATGATTGCTGGACAATAGCTACTGTTCAAAACCATAGGCACAGAAACACACACTCAGTGGGTCAGAATGCATGGAATTTCTTCACTGTGACATAGTTATTTTAGAAAAATTGCAGCATGAATTGTAGCATTTATTTTCTATTTGTTTCTGGCTCCAATTCACTTGTGTGCTCACAATGATTAAAATACTTTTTCTGGGAAGATGCTAACACACCCTTCTCCTCCCAAATCCCCCAAATCCAAAATATACATGAAGAAGCTGAAAAAAATGCTTCAAAGCCACAGAAGAAGGAATTTCAGGATGCTGAAAATTAAATAGTTTAAAAATATTACCAAAAAAATGTCCACAGTGTTTCCAAATACTTTTGAGGAAATGTTTGGTCATGAGAACTGAGTAGATGTCTCTTTGTTGCACCTCATGTCCCCTCTCAGTTGGGCACAGATAACATGGAGGAGGAAGATGTATGTTACAAAAGCCGTAGAGACAGCTAACCTGGGAAGGGAACAAATAAAGGAGCTTAAGGGGCACACTGCAAGCTGAGGCTGGTAATGTTTTAGAAGGAAACTGATGCCTGGGTAGTAGGTGGCCGAGAAGTTTGGACCTATGAATTATTGGATGAAATGTAGGAATGGACTGACATGGGTCCTGGAACCAGGAACTGACTGGGCAAAGACACTGGGGTAAGGCAAAGGAAGTGGGAGAAAAGGAGGACAAAACAAATTAAGGTCAGAACTGAGTCACAGGAGAAGAAATGTCATTGATGGGGTTGACAACCCAGGCATGTATTGGTTATAAATCTCTATTTGTTTTATAATGTAACAGTAGACTCTTCTTCTCTCCTGCAAAATTATTAAATAAATTTGAATTGTGTTATGCTGAGAAAAGCCTCAGAAATATAGCTTCTGGGTTTTGGATAAGCATCCTAGTCATCATAGCATTTTAGAGAATATGAGCACAACCGTGTAGATTAGGTGTCTGCTGTGTGGGACAAGTCAAGCAGTTGAATAGGGTTCTGGGCTATGAATCCCAGTGTTGGGGAGCTGCCTCATCCAGAAAGGAAAAGGAGTGCAGACCAACCCCTCTATTCAGTGCTTCCTAATGATTTGTTTCCATTCGGCATGTTTGGTGTTGTAACACCGGCTCCCAGCTGCCTCAGGCTTCCCAATTCTATGGGGACTGGAAGGAAAATGGGGACCTAACTTAGATTTTCTCTCCTGAAGCCACATGCCTAACGCATATTCTTTTCAGTGTCAGCAATAACATCTAAATCTCATCTGAGCCTCAGTGCTTGGATATAAACATTACTCATCAATCCTTTGGCAGAGGCAGGGATAGAAACCCATTCTCCTGGGGAACATGTAACTCCCTTAGTCACAGGACCTTCTTTTGCTAATCACGACAGTTCTGGCTTCTTCCCCTATGCATCTTCTTGTTGATGAAAAATGACACAGAGGGCTCTGCATATGAGATGCCTTCACCTCTAACAGTTTGATTCACATCCCCTCTGCAAAAAGAAAGCAGGGATCTTCTACAGGCAAAAGATATGGGAGGAAAAAATTGTGTGATCTTGTGAGCAAAATCTGAATCTTAATACATGGGATCAAACTAAAATTGTGCAGGCGGATTTTAAATTTTTTATTATTTTTAAAAACGTATTTCATAACATGAATTATGTTATCTTAACCTATTTTATGTGTGTTATGTATAATGCTTGTGAATATTTACATTAGTTTTTATATTAGCTAACTTTCTACCACCTCCCTTTCTCCCCATTCACTTGTAAACTCTATGACAAAAAAGCACATAGTATAAGTGCTTTTTGGGGAATTTCTTCCAAAATAAATTAGATTTGGATTTAAGTAATTCATTCTATACCAAAACGACCAGAGAAAAATCACTCATACAGAATATAGCCCTGTCATTTTTTCTCAGGTCTTCAAAAGCTGTCAGTGTAGCATTTTCATTGACTCATTTCATTTGAAAAACACTGAAAATGCTGTCCAATGAAGACAGGAGGTGATGGTATTTTTAGGCACTTTTTTCTGGTTTTAGTTGTAAATTTTTTATATTGCTGGGGTTTTAGCAGATGTAATTAAAAAGTAACTCTAGCTTGGCCAGACTACATGCTGCTTGTGTCACAATTTTATGATGTAGTGTGTGTTTCACCTACATAGAAGTGATTTATCAGCCTTGCTAGCCCTATGTCTAAAAAAACAAATGACCTAAACCTAACACCTCCTCACTTGTACTGATGGAATGATAACTGGCCTTGTATACTTTTAAAGAGGCATTTCTCTTGTAAAGGCATATACACACTAAAGAGGAATAATCCAGCTAGCAGTTGTCAGATTTCTATACCATTTGTGACCTTTCCTTCTTCCTAGGAAGCTCACCACATTTGCCACAGTTTCCTTGGAATGAGATCACACGTGCTTTAAATTGATACAAGATTATTTGAGAAGGTCAGTTGTAACTGTCACAGGGAACCAAAAATTGGTTCTTCAAAGAGAAAGCCTGTTCCTTTCAAGAGTTTTTGTGAAGCAGATGTGGCTTCAACCACAATTTGAATTTACATCTCACCTTCAGGAATGTTTCAAAACAGTTTTGCCATACACTCCTCTCCAGTTATATCTTGTGGTTGCCATTCAAAAGATAATTAGTCTCTGTTGGTATTTTAATGGTATTCATCAGAGAAGGGAGGGACTGAGGAGCCTGCTGAATGTCACCAATTTCTCTGCCATGAAGGCAAAGCTGAATGCAGCAGAGCCACTGCAACACGGCTGGCAGAGCACAGGTCTGAAGCTTGTTCCCAGCTCAGCTACCAGTTCTCTGGCTGGTCCTTGGCAGCCAGTGTCCACAGCCCTGGGTTTCTGGTTTTGCACCTGCAAAAAGGCAGTAGAAATCCTGACTTCCATTATGTATATTGTTATTTCTAATATTGTTATTTGTTATTGTATACATGCTTGGCTATTGGTGTCTATTCCTACATGTGGAAGCTTTGTGTGTTCTTAAATGAAGAGTATCAGCTGTTGTGACTGAGGTCTTTGGGATGTCATACATAACTATGGTAACAACACCATGCATAAGACAATGAGATTTTGCATGTGTTTGGTGTCCTTGTATGGCTGGATATCTGTTGATTGTGTCCTAACTCATAGGGCAGACTTGTTGTGTAAGAGCTACAGGAGAAGACATTATCTCAGGATGCCATTTTCTTTGTCAAGGAAGATTATGGGGAACAGACAATAGAAAACACTAGTGTTTTTTTAGATTATGTTCCATGCACATGTGTTTGGCAAAAAGGCTGAGATTTGGAGAGAAGCTACAAAAGGCTGACACAAACCTTACTACAGAGTTAATATTGAATCTAAATACTTGGGTCCATTTATAAGTAAAATTGTGCCTGTGTTGTCAGAATGAGCATAAGAAACCTCAAAACCAAGCAACGACCTTAATTATGTAAAAATTGCTAGTCACCCAAAATTTCCTGCAGCATTTCACTGCAGACTACTACGTCCCTAATCATACAAACCAATCCTCATCTGGTGAGGCTCATCTGGTGTTAATAGTGAAAAATAGCAAAATGCGAAGTGTAAAAAGATATGGATTGCACCTGCCAAAGCACAGTTCAGATCTATGTGCAAAAAAGTAACTGTTCACAAAAAAATGGCTCATTGTGAACTGTGAAGTTTTAATTCTGTGATCTTTTTTTTTCTATGGCATCCCTTTGATGTTGTTTATATTCCTTTAAAAATACTTTTATTACCCAGAATTGTTTTCTTTATAATGTACTATCTTTTCCATTAAAAAACATTAAAACAAACATTCTGCCTGTCATCTAGTTTGTAGTGCAACTTGGAAAATACAGGAAGGATATCGCACTGTTTTCACACTTGTCCCTTTCTCATTTTCCTACAGCATATTGGAAATCTGTGTCACAGTCGGATTCTTTGGCTGACCTTCAGGAAAACTCCATTAATATATTCTGTAAGGAAAGATGAAATATATCTGTAAGATGACTGAAGCATTAGCGAGGCAAAAACCTGAATAATTACAGAGAAAGGAAGTGAAAGAGACTTGTTCTATCCAAGACCGAAAGACATCCTCTGGTAGTCTTGATGTTCGAATTATACAAACATGTAATAGAGTTGCAAATATTCTGATTACTCTCATTATTTGAATTTAAGTGCTCCACATACCAGACAGTGAGCATCCATGTTCCACAGTGCAGACTATATTAACATCTTCTCAAATGCGTCTTCTATTTGCAAAGGTTCTGAATGCACACTGTGTTCTTAAGAGTTCAATTAAAGAGCTTGCCCGTAAATTAAGAACAAAACCAACATAAAAAGCACAACCCAGCTTCTGTGGAGGGATGATGTTGCTAGCAATAAATGTGGAAAAAGCCATTAAAATGGTTATGGAGCCAAATAAGAGCTCAGGATTATTGGGCTGTTTGCACTGGCTGTACATACAGTTTCAACAAAATCAACACCTATATCAAACATGTGGCAATTAAGCTTCAGAGAGTGTTTGATTACAAAATATGTGAAAAACCTGTAAGTTTCAGTGCACTGCTGTTAATCTTGTTAGTGCGCATTTTCAATTTCTTTGCTTGAAAATGTGATGTTTGTATATTTTCTGACTAAATTATGACTGAATTATTTTAACTCTTACAAATTGAGTTTTAATTCTGAATCCACATTTACACATTTAGAGGCTATTTTCTGTAAAAACTTGTTCAAATAGACTTACACTGCTTGTTTTTCCTGCCAATGAAAAAGTGCAAAATTGTGCAAAAATGATCATGATCAGGATGCACACAAAATGAGCACAGTCTGGAATTAAATTCCTAATGAAACATTCATACAATGTTGTACTAGTGTGACCTGTGGTACACTCCTAGTGATGTACCAGAGGCAGGGAAGAGCTGATGTGGAGACTGTGTCTCAATTTTATTGAAGAAACATACTGTCAACAGAACAGCAGCAATTACAGCCACAAAACCTCAGGGCTGTCTTGCAACATCTTGCTTGTCCGTGGAGAGGCAAGTATTTCACTTCTAGCCCATGGTTATCACATCCCAGCCACTACTCATTCTCCTGCTGGAGCACTTGGCTTCAGTTAGCAGCCTTCATCACATCCTTTTTGTGTGCATTATTGTACAGGACTTCTAGTTCTCATAGGTAGTTGCTGCTGCATTTTGCTCCCTCCTGGAAGTAATATGTTACAATAGTGGATAAAGGCAGGAAAGGCGATATAAGGAAACAAGACAATATAAGAGGTATTCAGTTGCCTAAATGAAGGTGTCCAATGTCATTTAGGATGCCTTCCACCACCCAGGATAACTGCACAGGGCTGACATAGGACTTACGAGGACTCTGGCACCTCTCTGGAGCAGCAGCAGAAAGTATACAATGCCTAAAATGATGCTGTTTGGATAAGCAGATCTCACGCTGTCAGTCCTATCGATGTGCAGTCCTTAGTGCTGACACCTTAAAACTTGTCAAGTTTTTCATAGGCTTCACACTAGTCAAGAGCTGAGGAATTGAAGGACAGTAGTAACACAGCTTTGCACGTGAGTACAGGACAATCCTCAAAGCAGAATGGAAGAAAACAGAAAGGGTGCTTGCTTCAAATGCTAGACTATAATATAAACTATCATCTGGGATGGCTGATGGAAGGAGCTGACCACTTGTTTTCAATACTGAATGAGAGATGGTAGATGGGACATGGTACTTAATGACTGGTGAAATTCCAAGACAAGTACGATATGACCAAAAGAGCAGATTAGGGAACTTCACTGTGTAGAAGCATTCAGAAGAGGCTTAATGAGGAAAAAACTGCATTTGCAAAGTACAACAAAAAAAAAAAAAAAGGGTGCTTTTGTCCTCCAGACAGAAAATTAGGAGAACCTGAAGGATGAAAATGTCAAAGGCTTTGAGATGCTGTGCAGGAACAAGTGTAATATTTAGATGCTGATTGGACATAGGGTCTTGACTGAGATCTGAGTCAAATTTGCTGCCCAGGACTCCAGGTTGGCATAGGCAAACTGGCAGCATTCCCCTCCAGGAGTGAGAGGATAAGGAAGTATGCCAAATGCTGCTTAGCAAATCCCTAAACAGTCTACTCAGTGACAAGTTCCTGAAGATGAAATGCATCGACATTGCAAGCCCTTTAATTTTGCAACAATTTTATTGGACTGTTATAGGTTTGTGACTACCTTCAGCAGGGTTTTATGTGGCAGTCGTGCCTAAAGCGTAATGCTAAGTCTCCACTCAATTCGGCAAGACCTGTTTTAGCTTCAGTAGCTCACTGAGCTCAGGTTTCTAGCAGACATAACAAGGAGGTAAAAAAAAAGAAAAAGGTTATTTGAGACAAACCCCAGTTGATTTACCTCAAAAGGTTTTCTCTTCTCCAGGAGATAGCACATCTAAGATAGAATGACATGAGTGCTGAGTCAACCTGATGGTTTTCCAGTTCAGTACAGGCTGTTATTGATGCTTTAACACTGCTGCTGTGTAGAATGATCTTTTGGATACCTCAAGAATTTAAGACACATCAGCTGAATTTTGGAGATCCAGTTTGTAACACAGGACTCTTTGGATTCAAAAAGCTTTACACATTAGCTTTTTGGCTTCAGACAGAAGCTCACTATTGCATTCTTTTGCACTGAATAGAGGTTTTTCTAGTGTAAATGTGCCCTTATCTAATTCCTAGGGTTACTGCTAGCCTGCCAACACAACTGCACTTGATTGTGTCATTGTTAAGAGGTTATTTTATTTCATCTTGAACAGGTTGGTTTTTTTCCTTGACTTTTGTCTCACGTCAGGGTAAGATGAAGGAAGGCTGGAGCCATGGAGTATGTACAAACTCACTTTATTTAGGTCTTTTTTTGGTATGAATCCCTACATCTCTGAAGTTATTGCATTAGATCGTCCCATAACATCTTTGTTGGTGATTCTGGCCTGACTTTTTTGTTGGTAATTGATTATACCCTTCCATTACATTATAACTTTCATTCAGAAAGATTGCAATGCACTACTTTATATCTGTAAAAACTCTCAATTTAAGCACCCAGTCAAATGCAACCATTTCTGGAATGCTGTGGTTGTTCCAAAGCACTGAATTCCCTATTCCTTTTGCTCCACTGCTCATAGGACACCTTCTCACTTCTGCCAGCTCTGCATTTCACTGGATCCCCAGTGAAAAGCTAATTCAGCTTCTGAAGTGACACAAAACTCATCCAGCAGAAGAATGAACGGTTTTCAGCTGGTTTTATGAGCTGAACCAGCTCACCAATAAGTCAGAGCTGGCACAAGGAATAGGGCAGGACACTGCACCTACAAACAGGTCCTAACCCGATGGAGCCAGAGCAGGGACATGAAGAAGCTGAACTACCCCTCTGGGAGGTGTTTTGATTGCATGAGTGTTTTAGATGAGCTCAGCTGTCTAACTGCAGATAGAGGTTAATTAATGGCAATTGTCTGAGCTGGACTTGTCTTGGACCAGAGTTCAAACAAAGACATGTGTTCTTTAATGCAAGCAGCCATGTGTGCAGCTTCTGCTGTCCTTGAAAGTAAGCAGGTTCACCAATGCTGCTTCTTGTTAAAGTCTCCAGGCTAGTTTAACACCTTGTCTCAAATAAGAAGTTATTAACAACATCCCCTCCTGCAGCAGCCTATTAAAAAAAAAAAAAAAAATTCTTCCTTGTTGTTACTGACAAATCTATCGATAAGGTGTGCTGAGAAAGCAGCTTGATGTGATATCACGGTAAGTACTATACTATATTGCTTGTATTTTTGGGACTTCATCTGAACTGAAAGATCCACGAGAATGTCACCTGGACAGGGTAGTGAATCACTCAAATAGTGAGCTCTGCCCCTTCTTTTGAGGTATTTCTCCTGTATAGAGAGCAATGTAAACAGAGAGAAAGAAAGCACTAAGACAGTATTTCTGTGGTTTAGTGGTTAGGCTACTCATCTGAGAGCAAGCCCTGGGCTCTGGTTCCTGCTCACTGGCCTGCTAACACAAATGGATATCAAGTATCAGGTGCAGATTAAGCTTCAGGCACTGACCCTAGGACACTGAACTCCCCATCCTTGTCAGTGGCTGGACTGTGTTGCAGATTCTTCTTTCTTGGCTGCCTACAAACAGGCTCTGCCTTCATTACTGTTTTTGGAGAGTCCTCACTTTCCCCAGCCCAGCCCAGCCCAGCCTACTGTCTGGTGATGAATGCACTATCTAGGCAGCGTAGGCTTGGATGCCCTTGGGCAAAAGATTCCAGTGTTTGCCACCTGGGTTGTTGCAAGTCAGTGAATGGTATTTGGGACAAAGTGGATTCAGTGCAGTGTCTCTGACAAGGATGGTGCAGCAATCTGCTTCCTCCCAGCAGCCCTGTCTTCTCATCTGTGTGTGATTCCCTAGCTGTCATTTTTGCTGGTCTGAGACTTTCATGACACTCATTGTGAGAGTATATTGCCTAAAACACATTCAAAAGAGACATGCTGTTATGATTGGCCTGATCTCTATGTATGCTGTGACGAATGTGATGGTCAATAGTGGGATAAGGATAGTGGAACATCTTGGGGTGGGGAGGATCAGTGTGGCACAACTTCCCAATGGGTAGAGAGGAATGGAAAGTGATAAGCCAAGACAGCAAGGATCCCCCAGCACTTCTAGGAGTGCTGGTAAATCAGCACAGGGGCTCATCTGGGGACGTGAGCAGTGGGTGTGAGACAGCATGAAATTTTACTGAGTACTGCTGGGCCAGATCAGGGCAGGGAACAGAACAAATCCATGCAGGGAAGCCAGCAACACTCAGCTGAGTCACATGCCCTTCATCCTTCCTAAAACATGGGGTTATTGCCTTCTTTGGGTGATGAATTTAACAATACCCCTTCTACCTCACCTTTTTACAGTTAGTATAGCTACATGCTGATATACCTACAACCTATATATCTCAGTGGTTACAGACCTTCTCATGGGGGATCTAGAGATAGAAATACAGCACTCTTAGTTCAGACAATTTATCTGCAGAGGAGAAAATTCAGGACTCACAGGCATGATAAAGTCACTGTGGCATAAGAAGTTAATGCATGCTAAACTTGGGTCTGTAGCTGTTGGTATCTGTCTCTGTGAATGCTCTCAGCCAGCCCCTCACATGTCAGACCCTACATGAGAGAGGCTTGAACTGTGATGCATCATGCTACAGCCAAGGCTGGCTAAGTTTCTGAACAGGGATAATTGTTCTGCCTTACCTCACAGATGGCAACTTGATAATCTACAGTCTAGGCCCTGACCCAGGAACTCTTGCAGCACTCTGCAAGGCCTACCTTTTTGATAAATCTCTAAGCTTTGAAAGGCTGTGTGTTCATAACACCTTGTGACCAGCTTGCCTTAGAAATTAAGGAGCATTTTTCTTCTGAACATAAACATGAATGTAGTGTAATTCAATGAACTTCATTGAAGTACTTCTGGATTTACTTTGGTATAGTTGACAGCAGAATTTGGCTCTATATGTGTTGGCATGCACTCTACGGGACATTGTGAGAAAAAACAACAAAGTTATCCTTCTTAAACCATGTTTCAGCTTGCCTGTGGATCTGAGCTTTAA
Organism: Morus bassanus; assembly: GCA_031468815.1. NCBI lineage: Eukaryota > Metazoa > Chordata > Aves > Suliformes > Sulidae > Morus > Morus bassanus. The sequence continues at coordinate 37,011,443 of CM062572.1, read as the reverse complement.
ACACTACACTCTAGTCTAATGCCAGAAACTTTACCTACTTTCAGATCTCCCCATTGTAAACTGTCTGCCAAGGCTTGAAGACTGTAGGTGTAAAATACAGTTAAGGAGTTTTACACTCTGAGACTTGCCAAGCAAAGTAAAGTCCATGTCTCTCCTGTATTAATGACTTATATTGTAACATGTCTGGAAAACTAAGGCTTTAATTAGCAAAAATAGAAAATGCTGTAAAACATAGCCAATTTTGGTACATTATGATACTTCTTAGAATATGTTTGAAAGGTTTTCATTTACTCTTACTGAAGGAAAAAAAAGTGAATGTAGTATCATGCTGAAAGTTTTGATTCCTTCTGGTTAGCCAGAGAACAGGTATATGCCCAAGCAAGATTTCACATGATGTAACTGTGCACATATGTATCTTACCTAGATTTAGCCTTTGTGAACAAGAGGTTTGTCCTGCTTAATGGCTGAAGGCTAACCATGTACTGGCCTGTATCAATAGGAGCATAGCCATAGGAATTGATTGTACTCCTTTAGTCAATACTCATTAGCTCACATCTGGAACAATGCATCCAGTTATGGGCCTCCAACAAAAGAAAGGCATTGATAAACTACAGCAAGTTCAGCAGAGAGCCACCAGAATGGCTGGAGGCTGGAGCATTTACCCAGTGAGGAGAGGCTGAGGGAACTGGGCTGGTTCAGCCTGCACATGAGACAGTTTTTAATAGCAGCCTTCCAATATCTACAAAGAGGTTACTGTGAAGACAGAGCAAGGCTGAGCTGCACAGTGGGAGAATGAGAAACAATGATAATAAATTGAAACAGGGAGATTCTGAGTAGACATAAGGAAAAATTTTCTCCATGGGGATAAATTTTCATTAGAACTGGTAAACTAGAGAGGCTGTGGAACTGAAAGATCTGATTTGAATCCAGTGTTGACCCTGCTTTGAGCAGGAGGCTGCCCTACAGACCTCTCTGAGGTCCCTCCTAACCTGAATGAGTCTGTGATGTTGTGATCTTACAGAGACATTTGCATCAGTGAAAGTGAATGTAGCAAGCTACCAAAACAAAATGGAAGTTTATTTTGTCTGCTTGCAAATTCTGATTTATTGTGCAATTAAAAGCAGTAACAAATGACTAGGCATCATCTCAACTAAGCTTTCTCTGCTGTGTACCTACTGACTTTGTCATGAAGTCATTAATGTTATGCCAAATTAAATGAGAGTAGACTTAGTCCATTAAGTTACTTCTGATTTACTAAGCAAAGTAAATAGCTGTATGAGCTTAAACAGAATTTACTGTCAAGTGAAGGAAAAGCATAAAAAATCCCAAATGCAGAATTAAGAGAGCAAAAAATATGAAGAATGAAGGGCCAAGTTGTCTTTATTATTTTCTCTGATGTTTCAATATATTTTGGACATTTAAATTAGTGGCTTACACCTCTATTCTTTGGGTCACATTCAAATTTCGCAAGTTGTGTCTACCCCACAGCTGCAGTATGAATTTCAGAATGCTTGGTAGACCTATAACATGGTGTCTGGGTCACCAGTCTGCATTTAGCTTTGGCTTACATTGTCTAAAATTTAGGTCACACCAGAGTTTAGAATGGACTCCAAGTATTCTGCAGGGCAAAACCACCCTCAGCTCTTCTGCTTGTGCTTATCATTGCAAAGACCGATGGGATAGCTGGAAGCCTTGATTTGGCGGGGCTGCAATTTAGTGTATTTGGGGTTTTCCTACATTCTCTCTGAAACATAAGCATGGCCTACTTTGAGTAAGACAAGTATCGTACACAGACATTTATTTCAGTCTCTGGTCCACCTCTTGGGACAGTTTACAAAGCAATGCAGATGCACTAGTTTAAATAGCAGTCAGTGTTCAGTATTCTTGTGACAAAGTCTTCTATTTTGTGGTATTATATATGTAATAGGCCAGTTGTATATGAAGAGGCACCTTTGATTCACAGTTGCATTCACATTTAATTGCCAAAACCAGTCGGATATACTTTTAAAGTTTGCTCATTATGGATTCAAATGCCATTATTCTTATTGGTCTGACTGTAAAGCACCACAAAGAAATCTGACTCTGGTATCTCCAGTTGTGTACAAGGGTTGTACATGGATACCACTGCTAATTTTGAGGGGGAAAAACAGCTATGACTCACTGTTGATCTTGTTAAGAACAGCAATGGATAAATGGTTGGGTTAACATAGATTTCTAAGAGGGAACCTTCATTTTACTTGGCTTACACTGCAATTATTTTAAAAAGAGCTAGATAAAAAGACCCATTAATCTACTTTCCTTCAGTGTTTTCAAACATGCCGCAACATAAAATGCCTGATAAAATTATTAAGATTATTTATTTCACAGTCTCAGTGCCTTTACATGTCTGAGTGGCACCCAGCCAGCAGTCTACTCAGAGTAGTGTTTAGGGTGTGCAGGCAAAAAAAAAAAAAAAAAGGGCTAGAAAAACTATTTTTTACGGGAACTTTCTAGAGTATTCTGGTTTGTATGTTAAGCATTCTCACAAAAGGTAAATCCACTCATGTTTCCAGGCAATTCAATGAGTAATAAGTGCAAAATAGTTTAAAAAAATCCAAGACTGTTTTCTTCTTGATTTTGTAAAATCTTGATAAGTAATGTTTTTCTTTAGGTACTCCCCACGATCATCTTGTAATCTAAAGATGCAGAAAATAAGTGGGGAAAACTGAGTTCAAAATGTAGATATTTTGGTGAAAGGTAGCAGGCCTAGATCAAAACACAAACAAACTGCTTATGTTCCCCAAAATATGATCTGCTATAGCCAACAGTTAAGTGACTCACATAGTGTAAAGCTGATTAGACAAGATTTTACTTCTTTCACTTAGCAGGTCTTTATGAGCCTCATTTTGCCACTCTGGCCCAAACTGAGCTGTAGGTTACTCCTCAAGGCATGCCTTTGATTCTGGTTGCTCCATCTAGACTCTACTCAGGATGACTAAAGCTTCCAGGATCTGTTTTCGTGTGTTATATTCAATATTTTAAAGATAACTGCAGGCTTGATTTTGGTTGCCAAGACTTTGTAGCAAGTAAATTCTGTAACCAAAAAAACAGAAGATAAACCACAGATACAACCACAACAGTTTCTTAATTAACAGAAACCACCCTCAAGTTGTGTTTTTAAACTGAAAGGTGTCCTTTTTATTCCCATTTTCACCATTGTGGCTACTTTAAATCTCCATGCTCTGGTTACCATAGGGTATATGGCCACAAACACACAGATCAGTCTCAGCATTGCTGCTAGTAATTAAACCTCAGTACAGGGTGTGATTCTACAACCCTTGTGTTGTGAATCCATGTACCCAGGCTATAATACAGTAGGATTGATTTAATTTGGTTTAGCATAGCGGTGGCTATGGTACATTCTGTATAGTTTCTCAGAGACCTTAAATACTATAAAACTTAGAGCTCTGATTCTAAAGAGGCCTGATACTATATAACTCAGAGGTCTACATTACTCTGTAAGAGCTATATCCCATCCTCCAAATGGGAGTCACAGGAGCCAGCAACTTAAGTGGGAGTGGCTTATAGTAGTCAATAGAAGATGCTGAAGAGAAGAATACATCTTAACTCATTGAACAATATAGTAATTTACATTGGAATTTCCCTCTGAAGGACAACTAGTCGAACCTGCTTCTCAAAGCAGCTAAAAACTTGTTAGGGCAGATTGTCCAGTGCTGTATACAGTTGAACTTTTAATGTGTCCAAGGATGGAGATTCCACAACCTCTCTGAGCAATCTGTTTCAGAGGTTTATCTACTTCACTGTGAAGCCTTTTTTCCTTGTATCAATACAGAATTTCTTGAGCTGCAATTTGTGCTCATTGTATCTCATTTTTCCACTGTATACACCTCTGAGAAAAATTTGGCTCCGTCTTCTCTATAACCCCTTCCATTCCCCTGCAAATTGAAAACAATTAGATTCCCCTTTGATTTCTTCTTCTGGCTGAACAAAAGTTGTCTCTGCTTCTCTCTTTACTTCCCAGATCCCCTGATAATCTTGGTGGTCTTCCACTGGACTTACTTTAGTATGTACAAGGGAGTTTGCAACTGGGCATAGCACTCCAAACACAATTTCACAGGTGCCAAATGTAACCAAGGTGGTGGGGAATTAAACAGAATGGTAGAATATTGTGTGTTGTGAAACTCGTGACTGTAGAAACCTCACCAGGTAGTTACTGTTTGTACTAAGAAACTAATAGAAACTGGATAGATCTATAAAGAATTGAATAGAAGAATTTTGTTAGAATCCCGAAACAATAACTGTATTAGTTAGTTATTATATTTGTTAAGTCTTGTGAAACCAAGGAAACTTGCAATAGAAACCTGTTATGCACCAGTAATGCTGATCAAAGAAACCAATCAATGTAGAGGTTAAACTTAATAGTGAACATTGTATGTTAATAGTAAACATTGTATGTAATTTTATGTTAAACAGTTTATGTAACAGTGACTTGACAGAAAAAGTGTATAAAAACTGGTGAATTTTAATGCAAAGGTGAACATGCTTGAGGAGGAGTTATCCCCCGTGTTCCCGGCGCCGTAAATGAAGAATGCCTGTCTTTTAACACTACGTTAGTGTTACGAGGTTTATTCCCAATTTCGGTGACACAAGTAGAGGGGAATAATCACTTTTCCTGAATGTTACACATTCTTGCTAAGTCCAAGATGCTGTTGGTCTGCTCCTGTTCAGCTTGCCACCCGTGGTGCCTGGTGGTCTGACCAGGTTTCCATCCACTTTGTAGTTTACTCATCCAATCTGTATCTCTCTAAAGGGGAACTAGCCTTGCTAGAATCATCCACCTTACATATACCCAAAATATAACTCAGTCAAGGATTCCCCATTCAGCTGAATATTCACTCACTCCTAACATACCTGCCTGGTTTCTTGCACAATAGCATGAACTGCTCTTGTGTTTTCAGGAAGTTGTCTTTGAAAGCCAGCCAGCTTTTCTAGGCCCTTTATTCTTCAGGAAACCCTAAAAAAGCTGAAATCAGACCTCCTGGAGCCTAGGTTCATTATTCTGCTACTTGCTGTCCTCGTCCTCATTTCTCCCAGGTTCCTAATCCTTTAAAATAGTAAATGAAGACACGGAATTTTTTCAGGGACAACATATTTGTTATAGTAACATGGTTCTACTCAAGGATGGCATTGTGAGGCAGCATCTGTACATATTCTCTCCTGAATCTGTAGATCAGTTGGGCTAAATTAACCTTAGCCCAAGGGTACATTTCTGCCTTGAAAATCCAACTTAAGATCTCTTTTCTGTGGATCAATACCAGTGCTAATGGTAACAAAAGTAAGACACTTGAGGTGACTGCTCTGCCATCCTATTGCTTTTAGTAATTATGCCTGAAACTCAAACATGGACCAACAAGAAAGGAACCCACGTTTAATTTAGTTATCTCTGCATTAACTCTACAGTGCTAATAGAAACTCAGTGTAGTCAGATACTATTTTTATCTGGGAACTAAGCAGCTCAGATGCTGAATGCAGACGGAGGACTGTTCTGCTGACTAAGAAGCTGCTTTTTATATACAGTCATGTCTCATAGATGAGATATACTTAAAGCAGTACTTTTGTATCAATGGTTGACACTGAATTAGCAGAAAATTCAGTTTGTCTCAGATCATGTGTGGTGATGAGATAGTCATGCACCTATTTTTGTCAGTGTTGTGGTGTTGCATTTTTGGACATGACTCACCCTCTTTCTGGAATGAGGTTACTAGATTACTTCGTAATTTTCATTATAACTGGAGATGCAATTTATGATTGTGTGAAAGCACAAGTTTTTTTTCACCATAACAATATATTTTTGATATATTTGGTTTGATATGCTGTGTATAGAAGAGGTAACAGTAATTTCTGACAGGTTCTTTTATTTGCAGGCACTATTGGTGTAGCTATTATAGTCCAAGGATTTAAGCAAGACAAGATTTGTAGGTAGTGATAATATCTCTTATTAGAGAAACTGATATTGCTAGAAAGTTTAGGCACACAAGCCACACTTCTGGTCTAAACAGAAGTAGCAGATGTCAAAGCTAAATGCAAGCTGAGCACAGGGTTTAACTAAATATGTATCAATGAGACAATTGTGCAGAAAGAGAGGTAGTTTAATCTTCCAGGCAGTAACTGCCTACCTCTTTTTCTCCTCCTCTCCAAATAACCATGACCTTAGTCTCCAGGATAATGTTCTGGAGAAAGGAAAATTGACAATTTTTCCTATTAAAAGTTGATGAATTTTAATTGTTTCATATTACAGACCTGTCAAACATCACTGAGGAGAAAGCCACATAATGAACTCTAGAGAAACACAATGAATATAGAGCAAGTCAAAGATATTCCAGCAATAGCTAGAAATCAGAAATTCTCTTTCAAAGCACAGAATATACCAAACAGAGACTTAGAGCACAACATTCTTATACTTTCCTGGTAAACTAAACACACCTAGAGAACACACTACATAAATGACCTGGCTTCCCTGTTGTGTATAACAATCCTGGGGTCAGTTGAGCAGTTTTTGTCAAGAAATGAGACTATGTGAGGTGATCTTTTTACAATGGATACAAAATCAACATGGCAGGTTGAAATTGTCTTCTGTTGACTGGGAGCATTTTGAAGACAACTCTTAACAGCTTAATAATCTTACTGTTTTACTTAACTAAAAAGAAAGGTTAAGACGCGTGGATTGTTGAAGAAATCAGCATCTCTGCCATTACCTAATGACAGCCATTTGGCAGCCTTTTGAAAGAGAAAACCAGGTGAAGAGATGGGGAACAGTACACTTATCATTAATTTGTCAAGTCAACATATTAACGTGATTTGGGTCAAGTTAGTGGTTGCTCAGCCAAGCATTCATGGCCTCACTAAACCCTGGGAGTAGTAGGAGAAATTGAGGAAGCCTGTAAGAAAGTTTAGTTTGGCAAAGAAGTGAGGAGCCAAATAAAGGAGGACTCCAGGGGGAGACGTTCTCCATCAGTTTATAAAACAGGGAGAGTGAGCAGGGGAGTTAGATTATGGCAAGTCAGGAAATCGGTGAGGGGGAACAGTTAGCCCCAGTAGGAGAGCTCTGAGGCAGGAAACAGGAAAGACTGTGAGTCTGTTGACCTCCTGTTTTCAGAGTTCCTCTTTCATGAGCTCATAGGCCACTGTCCTCATAGGTGTGCTAACGGTGAAAGGCGGAAGTGTTTGTTTCTCAGATTAGGTGCTCTAGATTCTTTCATGTGGGTTCAACATTTTTATCAGCTTTAATGAAAGTTTCATTCATATGAGATGAAGAGAGCTGGCTCTCTGTCGAGTTTCCCATGTAATCAGAAAGGTATAACTTTATGTTTATGTTAAGGACAGAGGGACAGAGCACTACATGTTGTGCCTTACTGCCTGCTCAGTCCATTACTTTTCCAGTAATTTGAAGGGATTAAACAGAAACAAGAAAATGCATGACTACAAAAGGCAATGAATATACTGCAGCACTGATATCCGTCGGTTCAGTAATGACCATTGGTGTTCTTCTCTAGATGCATTTCTGAAGTACAACATGTAAAACTTCTACTCTTCATGAGTAATAGATTAGCTGGTGATGGAACACAGGTGGGTTCTGCTAGCATGCCCTTGGGTTTTTCTATTAATTCTATTTCTTTCAGGATATCAGAAAGAGTGTACTAGGCACCAAGATCCCTAGTCCTGCCCTCAAACTTGTTCCCTACAATAACAGTGAAAAAGCAAGTCTTCTGCTTGCTGAAAACACCATCCTGGTACTATATACCGACAAGCAGCATAGTTTCAACATTGTTTAATGTTAATTGATCAATTCATTTGATCAGAATGGGGTTATTTGCTGTACTTCCCCCTTCCTGCTAGCCTTCAGGTATGCTGAGGTCATTAAAGAGCTAATTTATGTAGGAGCTTCCTAAACCTTGATCTGCTTGCACAGACATAGGTAGACCTTTCACACACAACTGAATGCACTCATATGTTTTGCCAGTGAAATTTAAAGCCCTCTGTTTAATGTCAACTGTAAAATATAGATGCAGTAATCATCTATTCCTAGTTTTTTTCAGCTATGGCAAAACTAAAAACAAAAAATGTGTGTCCAAAATGTGCTATATGGTCCTGCAGAACTTGTGCTGGTCACACTGAAATAGAATATTAATGTCATGGTTTCAACTCTAAACTGAAAAGATCTTTCTTTTTTTTTCTTTTTTTATTCCCCTTTTCCCTTTTCTTTCAAACTAACAGTCAAAGCTTATAGAATGGTGGTGCACAAGATTTCATTAATGTGTAATTTAGCATGCATTACTATTTATCTGTATGGAAAATACAGGTCACAAGCATCTTTTTTTCCCCTCACTTAAAAGCACTTTTTCTCTCATAGGTCCTTAGCAACTTGAACTACTAGAAGTGTCTTCCAAGGAGTTGGAAAACAGACGAAGTAACAAGTCTGTTTTCTTTTCCAAACATTTTTTTCTTCCTGTTCAACCTGAAGTTGACAGAAGTGAAGCCTTTACTTCCATGGAAAATGTTGTCAGTGCAAAACCTCAGACAACATAGGCTTTGTGATTCTGATTTGGTACAGAATGCAGAGTGGATGGACAGCTAACCACCTAAAGTGAAATCTTTCTGCTGCTCTGGTGCAGCAGTAACCATCTATCGTCTCACTGTGGCTGACAAGGCACATATATCTCAAAGCTGGGGGGTGTCTTCTTTATAAATATGCCTGTAGGCAATTAGATAAGGGAAGATGCTGTTCTTTTTCAGGACAGCAAAGAAACAAGCTTCAAAAGGCATGCCCAGGCCTGTCCCTTCTAATTAAACCTTGGCTCTCAGGATTCCTACAGCAGAGGAAACCTTCACCTTTATGGAGGCCAGTCTTTATGGAGCCAGCTATCTATTTTTATTGTGCTGGTAACAAAGTCATTATGAAGTGTTTTTCCATAAAAGGCAAATTGTCTGTCCATACAGAAGGTGTTTCATTAAGGTGAGGAACTGCAGACTGTAAATTGTGGAGGTTGTTATTACATTTCTTTGCTTACAAAAGCAGCAAACACCTTACCAACTGTACTACTGTCTTCTCATTAGCTTTTATGACTTCTATTACACTATTTCCTAGCCTCATTGTGCAAGCTGATGCAGGAAAAAAAAGAAATCCAGCTCCTTCATAGCTGAGCCCCTTTAATATTTCTTGGAGGGGCAGTCTCAAACCTGTGAGAAACATTTGCATAAGAAGCAAGATTCCTGTATTTCTTTGACAACAATCTGAGCTGCAAATAAAAATTAATTTACCCTGAGTTAGGAGTGGTTTTGCCTTAGACAACCTCAACATCCAACAGTCTAAGTCAGCAAGAAAACTGATTCTGAGTTTTCCAGCATACTAGAACTATGAATGCAGATTAGTCTCCAAAGAAATGTAGTAGGCTATTCCCCTATATGAACCCTTGCCACTTCTGGCAGAAATTCTGCTCCCACTGAAGTTTAGTAGGGTTTTCCCATTGACTTGTGAGAAGCCGATATTTCACTATCAATTCTCAGAGCTATTCCTGCCCTGCCATCTCCCTCCCTGGAGTGAAAGGAGAACACCTGTGCAATTATTGCTGTTTAGAATAGATGCATTTGATAAAATATGCAAGAGATTTTAATTCTGTTCTAGTCAGAAATTTTCCTGGCAGCTTTCATAGTTTGTGTTTTGTTTTGTTTTGTTTTGTTTTGTTTTGTTTTTTAAATGTTGACTGTAGCATAGTAGACATGCCTGTATGCTGAGTAGTTTTTCAGTAACTTGGTAATATTACTGCTACATTTTACTATTTTTTACTCTTTTTATTCTATCTGCTACTATTGCTACTGTCATATCAGAGAAGCTAGAGGGAAAAAAAAGAAACAGCATTCTGATTTTCAAGGTACAGTACCCAATTATTTTTATTTCATGTCAGCTGAAATTGCATGCTCGATACTTGTCAAAATACCCTGTCAATACTAGAAAGGATGTATCTGACACTTGAGCTGTTGTGAATAACAGCTTTCCTGGGAGTCATGCAAAAAAATAAGTTTTCCCCAACGGGAGAGAGAAGAGTGAGAGAAATGAATGAGAGGCAGAGAAGCAGACAGAGGGAGGGAGAGGGAGCTGGGTGACCCTATTCCTACCTGAGGAAAATTATACCATCTCTGCCTTTTCAAAACCGCCAGGTTAACATCAGAGAGAAGGGAACCAAGCAATACTGTTACTATAAGCATATGATTCCCACTCTCTGTAGTCAAAAATCTATAGATCCATTAATCCTTCCCAATTTTATTTTAATAGCAACCTTATTGGATATTATATGTCTAACTGTTGCTTCAGAAATTCAGTCAACTGTACTAGCAATAGGTATTTCACAAGAAGCAGCAAAATGAGATTCAAGGAATACCAGAAAAATACCCACCTGTGTGCATGCCCGCACACATACATGCACACACACACACATACTGAAGAGTCAAAAATTCAATCTAATTTCTCCCTGAGCCTGTTTAATAATAGATATCCTATTTATGTTGGTGGCATGCATGATTTCTGATTTATGCCAGTGCTGGTATTCCAGGCTTTAAAATAAGTATGAAAACAGTCCTTCAGGGAAGATGTCAGCTTCTTTTAACTTCCCTTTAATCACCACTGACCCAAGAAACTCCACATGGTCACACCTTTTCTCTCTTTACAGAACATTTGTTACAACAACTGGATTAAGAAAAAAAAAGTTAGTTAGGCTAAGCCTTACAATCGTAACTTTTAGGTCTTTTTGAAATCTCAGAGAAGGAACATGTGTATCAGCTCATAATCTGAAACGTTTAAGTGATGCAGAGCATTGTGTAATGTTCAGCCAGATCCTGAAGCCCTTCTCCCCATGATTCCTACTGAATACAGTCCTCAGAAGTATTGAATGCCTTCAACTGCCCTAGAAAAAGTGATTCAGTTATATTCAGGAATATTGTAGCTTGAGAAAAGATTGTGTCGAGCAAACATCAGCAACTCTATGAGAATTCCACTGTTCAGGAAAAAAACCTGGGGATATGCATTTCAGGTGTTTCACTGTTAGAAAAATAAAGCAAAGGAGATGAACATAGCTAAAGATGTTGTGGCAATTTACTAATCAGTAGGTAGACAGAGGAAATGCAATTTCTGGGATACTGACTCTTCTGAGAGTTTGTGGTTTTATCCAGCTGAGTGTCTGGCCTAAACTTGGCTACATGTTAAAAAAAGCAGATCTAATTTTTTGGCCTATGGTATCTAAGAAATTGTTCAGGAGAAACATGAAAGTCTGCATGAGCTGAACTGGAAAGCAAGAGGACACTGTGTAATAAATAGGAGTCAAGAAGGTGACTGGGGAATAACATTTTCCATTACACCAATCCAAAGCAGAAAACTCAACTATGAGTTTCTTTTTCGTCCCTGTATGTTCTCCTTCTCAGTGTCTCAGAAAGGCACTCACTATATTCAGATGCAGATTCATTTTTCATTTCTTATGCAAATATTAGCAAACTGAACCAAGTTCATCATGTTCAGCACTTTCAAAAGAACATACTGCCAAGAGTTTGTGGTGGTTCAGGGACTTTGCTTTTACAGACTTCTCTGAAGATTAAAAGTTAGCTCCAATACAAACAGCCCTTTCATTAGGCTCTCACCGATTGTGACAATGAAATCAATTTTTCAAAAAAGCACACCATTAATGAGTAAACTTTCCTTGTGCCCAAGAGGGCTGTTAAATAAGACGGATGCTAATTTTAGATATTTAAAAAGAGAAATCATTGAGCAATAATCTTTTTAGTGAACAAGGCAGAAGATAGTTTGCTTTCTCCTACTGATGACTCAGAGGATGTGTTGCTGCATAGCAACCTGTTCCCAAAGAGGAATATTTCTGTTTGATGCTAGTCTTTGGAAACTACCCCTTTTTATTGTTTCTATTTCTATGTCCCCACAGTAATTACCTTAGCCAGCCTCTGATATTGGGTGTATAGCCCTGGATATATATTAGCTTTTGAGATCTAAAAGATTATAACTAGCAACTCTCACAAGCCTCAGAATGGACTTCAATAGTGAGCCGCTTCACTAAAACTGCCTACAAGAACGCCAGTCAGTGGGAAGTTTGTGTGCAAGATATGCATCTAACAGTTAGCAGCAGAACTGAGATCACAAAGCTATTGACAGTAAACTGAAAACTTAAAAAAAAATTCTACTCCCAAAATAACTAGGCTTCTATGTCACTGATGCAGCTACTGCTTTTCTGGAAATGCAGTTCTACTTCCTCCAAGCCAAGACATACTCTTTCAACGTGACAGTATTATTCTTCTTGCATGGAGGAGCCCTTCTCCTTCTCCTCTTCAGCTGGTAGAGATGGAAGGTCAATAGTGCAGGCACATTTGTGCACACATGCACGTGTGTGCACACGCGTGCGCGCACACACACACACACACTTGCACAGGCTGTCCAGCCACAAGCACAAACACGATGCCCTGAGTACCAGCATGGTCAGGTTTTATGTCTCTGTGTGTTTGTCCCCCTCCCTTTCCTTATCATCCTAATTTGACAAGGTCCTTAGTAAGATAATCTTACTGAAAAAATAAACATTTCCACACTCTACATATCCTTACCAATTAGTGCGTCTGATCAGGTTTGTTCTCATCACTACCTCTCTTACCATCTCTTGGTCATGTTTGTACTTCTGTATAGTCTTTCTTATAGCTTCTTCTGTTTCTTATCATGTCTTTTTGCATTTGAAAAGACCCTTGGCCAATGAGAAAGACTTTGACCAGGTATGCTTAAAGGAGAAGTCAATCTCCTTCCACATACCCTTACAGCATCCATCAGTAACTTCCTGTTCAAGATCCTTAAGTATGAATTTATGCCTAAATACCTGGGTGCATGTTTCACTGTATAGTAGACCTTATTAGCTTATCTATTCACTCAGAGACCCAGTGGAGAGAAGGCAGCGCACTATCAGTCTATACCTTATTGTATAATTCTCCTCAATAATCTAGGCACTTAGGTTCTTCAGTCTTCCTGAAAGAGGAGTAAGCTTTTGTGACAGTGAATCTTTGTGCGGCAAATGGTCTACAGGACTACAATACTGTCATTGGGAAGGTTCTTCTTCTAGGAAAGTGCAGGAAATGTTCAGTTCTGTAATTCTTTTGAGGGCCTAGTTTTGCCCCCTCTGCAGAAATAAACCTGTTGATTCACAGAGTGAAGTAGAATGGGAGTTTGACCCAGCTGTAACTGTCTCCCACACTGTTATTGTGTTCTTTCAGTACACGCACTGCTCTCTGCTGGAAGGTTGTTGTGCGTGTGTGATGTGAGATCCACCAGTACCTCTCAATCAACATGCAGTACCATTCACTCTTTCTTACATATTTATGCCAAGAAACTGGGTCTTATGAGTGGGTGATAAGATCATGCATTGTTAATCCTTCTTTGTCTACATCAGCTTCTGGTCTTTTGTCTAAATAGACTCCATTTCTCATCTGCTGAAACAGTAGATGGCATACAGGCAAGTAGCAAAATGTTCCCTGGGCAATGTTCATGAGACCATTCTTCATTTTTTTTTCCGTGAACAAGTCAGTTTAACTTCAGAGCGTATTGGGTTTTTTTCCTGATCCTCTTTAACCTTGTATGGGTACCTCAGCATTTTCCTTCAGCTTAAACAGTTTATGGCAGGTTATTTCTGTGGAGTAAATGACCAAACTCCTAATATTTTTAACAAACACAAGCTGATTCCTAGTGGTGTTGCCAGGTTAAAGATCTGTTTCTTTCCTAAATGGTACAACATCAACTCAAGCCTTGGCAGTGACAATACAGGTGAGGTGCTGCCAGTGCGGGTAGCCACGTTGCTGCTGGGCATTCCTCAAGCATTGCTAGATCTCTTGAGGACATGAGAACAGTTTCCAGCTGGGAGGCATGAGCAGAGAACAGGTTAAAGATGCTCTACAAGAGGACAGGAGAGGTGAGAATGGAAACTGAAGTGTTTTAGTTGTTCACAATTTTGGAAACAGTACAAAACTATGCCCAGAGTGTGGCTTCTGGCTATTTCATTCTGTTATTTAACAACTAATGTTTTGAAACACTTGTACTCCTTCTCTGTAGATCCTGATAAACTTTAGCCACTTTATAATTTTAACTATTTTTAAGTGTAGAAAGCAATGCAAAAAGTAACTTTTTTTTTTTTTTTTTTAACTGGCTAGCTTCAGGAACACACCAAATAAATTCAGCCAATCTGACACTAGATGGGCTCAGGAAGTGAAAGCTTGCTTTGTCTCAGAGCCACCTGACCTGTGCAAACCAAACTGAGTTTCTCAGTTCAGTTGCTGTTGGGTGGGGAATTGTGACATCAGTGGACCTGATGCCATGACAAAGAAGACAAGAAGTTTCTGGACAGGGTGAAAAAACAATCTTCTCATCAGTATAGCTAGCTCTTCCTGATCAAAGTAGAAGTTCACAAGTGGAATAATCAGTATGTGCCCATTGCCTTTGGTCATAACCATGGATTTCTTTTTCCAGGAGTTAAAAATTATTCAAGTTAGCTTCTCTACATTGACTTTATATTGCACAATTTAAAGATGTCTGAAAGTCTCTGAAAGTTGAGATATTAATCAATCAGTTTGCTGACAAGTACTGAAAATATGTAGAAGGACTACTGTTCATAGTAAATCAAGCACTAATGTAACAAGTTAATCAAGTAAATTCCATTTCAACAACATCATAAGGAAAAAGGGTTACATTAGGCCTGAATAAACTCTGCTTTTTGAAGAGATGAAAAAGTGATCTTATAAAAATGTATTCTTGAATTTGCCATGCAAAATGATACATGAGTATAAAGGTTCTGTTTAGTGAGCATATGTACATGTGCAAATATGTATGCATAAAAATTGTAATTTCAGAACTAATGCTGATAATCTTAAAATGCCATTTATACAAATATATCTTGAAATAGTATGAAACTTCACACTTGCATCTTCATATGAATACAAAAAATGTTCCGTGCTATCTCTAGTCAAGCTGTCTCTGGCAGTAATTTTAAAACCTTCACTGTTTCTGGATTGTATCAAAAGTAATTTCTTCTTTTATGGGAATGTTTGTCACAGTGCAAAGGATGTGGCCCATCTTATGAATATGTGTATTTGCACATGCCCAGTCCCTCACCTGCTCATTCCTGTAAGACATCCATGTCCTTCTTCCTTGATGAAACTCACGCTTCCAATGATGTATTTAGTTGTGTTCAGCAGTCACTTGGAGTATTCATGAACAAAGCAAATCGAGAAAATTTGTACCAAGCTATTTCTGGGAGATGAAAAAAAATAGTTAGTGATTTCCAGAAAAGTCATAAAATTTTAAGTACCTTTTGTATGTGTTGTAGATTGGACTGGTGGCACCATCTATCAAAATTGCCCAGAAGTTCCATTACAAAATCATTTTTCTGTTGCTTATAAGTTTGCCAAATTTTAACTATTTGGCCTGAAATTTTGTATACTGGGTATCTGCCTCAGGCTGAATCTTTCTGGAAAAAATCAGTCAAAATGACTATTTCCAAGAACAAAATTAGGGGAAAACACATCATTCTGTCCATATCAAAATATTCTGGTTACCTCTTTTGTGTGAAATTTTAATGATTTGAAACAGAAACATAAAATTTGGCAGGGGTGACTGAGGTGTCCAGTCTGTGCTCTTTGTTGTTGACGTGGAACTGCATCTTGAATAAATTAAGAATCTTTCAAGAGAAAACAAAATTAAAAAAACAAAAAAAACAAAAAAAACCCAAAACAGTTTGCAAATGCTGAGTAGAGGATAACTAGACTTCTGAAGTCACAGCTCTGAAAGACTCCTATGTCTACTGATCAAGATATCAGCTTGTAGTGAGCTGGGCATTTTTGCAGTAGATCAAGTCAGGGACTGGTACCAAAAGTGCACGCAGCAAGACCTCAGTACTGTCCATTCCTAGTCTCCTTGCTCGAGCAGTGTAAAGTACAAAGCTTTCTGTTTCCACTACAAAGAAGGCCAGAGGTGATTGCAGAGGGAGTGTGTTAGGACATGGAGCTTGGTGGGCAAGACTGAGACTCAAAGCATCTGTCTGTAAGGAGGGAAATGGAGATCACAGGAACTGGGATATAGGAAAATAGGGCTGTGGTGCGACTGAACTGGTACTGAGTCGTGGGGAGGTCTAATTTTTTTGACTGGAGGTTGAATGCCAAAGGACCATGAAGGGAACTTGAAGGCAGGAGTCCTGTGGAAATAGTACTGTGCAGTCCTGTAACTAAATATTGTCGTAATACACATACTCAGCAGTGCTGCATTGTGAATACAATTTTGACATTTACTAATGTGTGAATGCTTATTACTGGAACTGTTTTTATATTTTTAATGCTGTATTTTAGTGTGCAATGTAAATGAATGCTGTGGTTTCCAGTGTTAGGCTCTCGTGACCTTCTAGTGTTGGAAACCCAAACTTTGTAACTCACTGGAAAACTGATAGGCTTTCCTTCTTATTTATATAATGTTCACATCATAACCCATTTCAGTAGCAATATATCAGACTTCACCTTCTCAGTCATGACAGAAAGTGCCATCCTGGGCTTGAAACTCCAGAGACAAAAGCTAATGAGATGTTTCAGTTCTTTATTCCTTAAAGTGAAGGGCTAGAGTAGTGTCTTGCTCTGGTGAAGGAAGCACTTCATTAATATGAGAGGGACTCATGTTGCATGCATGGGGTTAAAAGTGCTGAGATACATGATTTATAAAGCAGCCCTGTGTGCAGCAGGTTAGAACTGGACTGAGAAACTAAGTCAGGGCTAGTGCATTTCAGCTGCTGAAATTGGTTCCTTCACAGCCTGTGCTGTACTGAGCAGAAAAGAGTCTAAACCAACTTTTACTTCAACAACTGAAAACACTTATGGAATAGTTTAGTTTAGGATGGACCTTGGAGGTCATCTGGTCCAAACCCCTGCTCAAAGCATGTGTTAGTAGAAAATCAAGAAACCAAATTAGACCCTTATGCAGAAAACAAACCAAAACTTTTTTAGACATTTTAACTAAATACTGGTTTTCTTATAAGAAATTACTCCCTTTGCAAGAAAACACATTTTTGAGGTCAGTAGATCTGTTTATATCTTATGTCATATGAGAACAAACAATGAGGGAGGAATTAGTAAAATTCTTAATACAAGAAATACAAAGTGTGAGATTCTTGAAAACAGCTGTTCTGCTATTAACATTCCTCAGACACTGAACAATTTTCAAAGTGGCTTTAAACCTTGCCAAGTTAATTGCCATTGTAGCTGGGTTGGTTATGGCAAAGGCTATTGGAAATGGGGTCTTATTATTGTTCACATGGGTCAAATGAGGGCAAGTCTTAGCTGATCTCTGAACTGTGAGGTTAAATGTTTGACCTGGTCAGATTGTCAGGAAGGCAAAGAGGGCAATAGAGACAGAAAGAGCTGCTGGGTTAAGCAGCAGTAGTTCAACCATACTGTCTTCCACACAGTTGCACAAATATAAACAATAGAAAGAAGGGGAGAACTTGGTTCTAAGGTGTCATAAAATAACATCTGAGGAAAAGTTGTTTAACAGACACAGGCCTTGCCTCTGAGAAGCTGATCATATGAGCCATATGCTCTATATATGGAGATGCCATTGCGCAACTTAAAAGTCTTTCACTAATATTTGCTTCTGATTTGTGTTTAATGAGAATGTAATGTTTGCAGCAGAATGTAAAACATCACATAGAGTAATATAAATATCATAGCATATGAGCTTTCAAAAACATTTAACTGTTAACAATGCATAATAAACAACTTTCTGATTTGACTGACCAGCTGGTCCTCTTAACAAAAATGATGGGATAGCTTAAAACCCTGCTACCTTTATGCTAACCGTACTTTTAAAAAGAATGCAGATACAGTACACTTGAAAGCAGAAATAAACATGAAAGTTTGTGCTTGGAATTTCCCCATCTGTTTTCATATTGTTCAGATAAAAATAAAACTGTGTGGCCCGTGTTTTTAACCATGGCTGATTTTTGGACAATAATGGATCTGAATGTATCCTGTTCTGCTGCAAAGACACTGCAGTTTATAAAGCAGGAATCTGGGGCTGTTAACTGTGGGTATTTTGAACAGTGGATGTTGGACTGCTATGGTGGGATTAATCTCATCTAACTTTAGCTATCTGAGATGTATCGATTGAGTCTAGGATAATCCTTTTAGCACTCTCTACAGTCAGGCAAGAGACATACACAGCTCCAAAGAGTAAGTCCCTCAAAGAACCTCTGAGGGATTCTGGTAGTCCCCACTGAGTTCAAATGAGCAGCTGAGACCATGGCCCTTATTTTTAGACTTTTAAAACCATGTGAAATGAAACTAACCCTGAATCTGTAAGAATTTTTTTTCCTTCGGATATGCAGAGACTTACGGAACAGTGTCCCAAACTTGAAAATCTGGTTTGCTTTTACAAAATAATGTAATCTTTACATATAAATATAGTCTGCTAAAAAGGTCATAGGATCATAGAATCACTGAATCATTTAGGTTGGAAAAGACCTCTAGGATCATCAAGTCCAACCGTCAACCCAACACTACCATGTTGCCTAAACCATGTCCCGAAGTGCCATGTCCATGCATTTTTTTGAACTCCTCCAGGGATGGTGACTCTACCACCTCTCTGGGCAGCCTCTTCCAGTGCCTGACCACTTCTTCAGTAAAGTCATTTTTCCTAATATTCAATCTAAACCTCCCCTGGTGCAGCTTTAGGCCATTTCCTCGTGTCCTATCACTAGTAATTTTGGAGAAGAGACCAACACCCACCTCGCTACAACCTCCTTTCAGGTAGTTGTAGAGAGCAATAAGGTCTCCTCTCAGCCTCCTCTTCTCCAGACTAAACAACCCCAGCTCCCTCAACCTCTCCTCACAAGACCTGCTCTCCAGACCCTTCACCATCTTCGTTGCCATTCTCTGGACACACTCCAGCACCTCAATGTTCTTCTTGTATTGAGGGACCCAAAAATGAACACAACATTCAAGATGCAGCCTCATCAGTGCTGAGTACAGGGGCACGATCACTTCCCTACTCCTGCTGGCCACACTATTCCTCATACAAGCCAGGATGCTGCTGGCCTTCTTGGCCACCTGGGCACACTGCTGACTCATGTTCAACTGGCTGTGAACCAGCACCCCCAGGCAGCTCTCCAGCCACAATTCCCCAAGCCTGTAGCGTTGCATGGGGTTGTTGTGACCCAAGTGCAGGACCCAGCGCTGAGCCTTGTTAAACCTCATACAATTGACCTCAGCCCATCAATCCAGCCTGTCCAGATCCCTTCCTACCTTGAGCAGATCAACATTCCCAACCAAGTTGGTGTTGTCTGCAAACTTACTGAAGGCACACTCAATCCCCTCATCCAGGTCATTGATAAAGATATTAAACAAGACTGGCCCCAACACTGAGCCCTGGGGAACACCGCTTGTGATTGGCCACCAACTGGATTTAGCTCCATTCACCACAACTCTCTGGGCTTGGCCATCCAGCCAGTTTTTTACCCAGCAAAAAGTACACCTGTCTAAGCCATGAGCCACTAGCTTCTCTAGGAGGATGCTGTGGGAGACTGTGTTGAAGGCCTTGCTAAAGTCCAGGTAGACAACATCCACAGCCTTTCCCTCATCCACTAGGCTGGGTCACCTGGTCATAGAGGGAGATCAGGGCGGTCAGGCAGGACCTGCCTTTCATGAAGCCATGCTGGCTGGGCCTGATCCCCTGGTTGTCCTGCACTTGCCCAGTTAGCTCACTCAAGATGAACCGTTCCATAATCTTCCCCGGTACCGAGGTCAGGCTGACAGGCCTGTAGTTCCCTGGATCCTCCTTCTGGCCCTTCTTGTAGATGGGCATCACATTGGCAAGCCTCCAGTCATCTCTGACCTCCCCTGTTAACCAGGACTGTTGATAAATGATGGAGAGTGGCTTGGCAAGCTCCTCCACCAGCTGCCTCAGTACTCTTGGGTGGATCCCATCCGGCCCCATAGACTTGTGGGTGTCCAGGTGGCTCAGTAGGTTGTAAACTGCTTCCTCCTGGACTCTGGGGGGTTTATTCCACTCCCCATCCTTGCCTTCCAACTCAGAGGGCTGAATACCCCAGGGATAACTGGTCTGATGGTTAAAGACTGAGGCAAAGAAGGCATTAAGTACCTCAGCGTTCTCCTCATCCTTGGTGGCAATGTTCCCTTCCATGTCTAGTAGAGGATGGAGATTCTCTTTGTTTCTCTTTTTGTTGTTAATGTATTTGTAAAAGCATTTTTTGTTATCCCTTACAGCAGTTGCCAGACTGAGTTCTAGCTGGGCTTTTGCTTGTCTGATTTTTCTCTTTGCAAGACCTAATGAGGTCTCTGTACTCTTCTTGAGATGCCTGCCCCTTCCTCCAAAAGTGGTAAATTCTCCTTTTTTTTCTGAGTGCCAGCAAAAGCTCCCAGTGCAGCCAGGTTGGTCGTCTTCGCTGCCAGTTTGTCCTGGGGCACATGGGGACAGCCTGCTCCTGCGCCTTTAAGACTTCCTTCTTGAAGAAAGCCCAGCCTTCCTGGACATCTTTGCCCTTCAGGACTTCCTCCCAAGGGACTCTCTCAACCAATGCCCTAAACAGGCCAAAGTATGCCTTCAGGAAGTCCATGGTAGTGGTTCTGCTGAACCCCCACTTCTTACTTCGCCATGAATTAAGAACTCAGTCATATCATGGTTGCTGAGCCCAAGATGGCCTCCGACCACCACGTCTCCCACCAGACATTCTCTGTTTGTGAACAACAGGTCAAGCGAGGCACCTGGCCTGGGAGGGTCACTTACCAGCTGCGTCAGGAAGTTATCTTCCACATACTCCAGGAACCTCCTAGACTGTTTCTTCTCTGCTGTGTTTTATTTCCAGCAGACATCTGGTAGATTGAAGTCCCCCACCAGAACAAGGGCAACCGATTGTGACACTTCCGCCAGCTGCTTGTAAAACACTTTGTCTACCTCTTCATCCTTGTTGGGTGGTCTATAACAGACCCCCAGCAGGATCTCTGCTTTGTTGGCCTTCCCCCTCATCCTTACTCATAAGCACTCGACTTTATCATCACAATCGCTAAGCTCTATGCAATCAAAACACTCCCTAACATATAGAGCCACCCCACCGCCTCTCCTTCCTTGCCTATCCCTTCTGAAGAGCTTAGAGCCACCCATTGCAGCACTCCAGTCATAAGAGTCATCCCACCATGTCTCTGTGATGATGACTAAGTCATAGCTATCCCGCTGCACAATGGCTTCCAGCTCCTCCTGTTTGTTGCCCATGCTGCGTGCATTGGTATAAATGCACTTGAGCTGGGCTATTGATTTCACCCCCCAATCCTGCCATGCCACCCCTAGGCTCCTCTTGAGTGGGCCTGGCTATATCCCCTTCCCCCTTCGAACCCAAGATCCTAGGGTACGTAGCCTGGATCCAAAACCTGGTCCATAAAATCCATTGGTCTTGGTCAAAGTATTGTCTGTAGAAAGGAGTTGAAGAATGCACGTGATTGGAAGGATTAATAAAAGGTTGAGAAAAGTTAGAAAATCTGTACAGATGAAACCTTTCAGGGTGGAAAAATTTAATGACCTCCCTGTTGGCCATGAAATGTCACTTGTTCCACAGTACTAAGTTAAATACCTATTAAAATTGATAATACATTGTTGATTGCCCACTCCATAAAAGAACTTCAGGATTTAGTTCGAAATTTTTGCTTGTACTCTAAAACTATCACCATAAACTTTCATTTTAAAGATTTTTAACAGTGTTTCATCCTTTCACAGATACTTCTACGAAAGAAATAGATGCCCTATGTTAGCTGATGTTCATAATTAGTAGCTCCATTGCATAGCAGACAACAATAAAATAAAACTGAGGAGCTAAATATTTTGTTACTCTGTGTCGTGGTTTAGCCCCAGCCAGCAACTAAGCACCACACAGCCGCTCGCTTACTCCCCCCACCCCTGTGGGATTTGGGAGAGAATTGGAAGGGCCAAAGTGAGAAAACTCGTGGGTTCAGATAAGAACAGTTTAATAATTAAAATAAAACAACAGCAACAACAACAGCAACAATAACAACAACAACAACAACAACAACAACAACAACAACAACAACAATAATAATAATAATAATATGAAAAGGAAAATAATGAGAGAGAGAGGTGAAACCTCGGGAGAAAGAAAATAAAACCAAACAACAAGTGCTGCAACCACTCACCACCCGCCGACCAACGCCGCCAGTCTCCAAGCCACAATCGCTGCTTCCCCCAGCCAACTCCCCCCAGTTAATATACTGGGCATGACGTCACATGATAGGGAATATCCCTTTGGTTAATTTGGATCAGCTCTCTTGGATGTGTCCCCTCCCCTCCCGGCTTCTTGTGCACCTCGCAGAGCATGGGAAGCTGGAAAAGTCCTTTACTAGTGTAAGCACTACCTAGCAACAACTAAAACATTAGTGTGTTATCAGCATTATTTTCATACTAAGTCCAAAACGCAGCACTATACCTGCTACAGTGAAGAAAATTAACTATCCCAGCTAAAACCATGAGACTCTGTTAACCCTCAATGCTACATTACAGAATACAGTTTTACAATTGTATCTTGAGCAATTTTATTCTCAGACTGTCTATCTAGTACAGACACCTGAAAAGTAGAATTAAATTACACTGTGAGAATGACAAATGTTCAGATTCTTGGTTCTTTTGGAGCTGTTTAAGGCAAATTTGACATTTTAATTTATTTCAATTTTGTACTGGTCCATACCATAGCAGTAGTTTTCATGAATTGCCTCCGTACCCAGGTGAGGTCTTAGTTAACCATTGCTAGAAAAAAAAAAAAGCAAATGTTTAATTTTAATCAAATCAGAGCAATCAGACCTGCAAACATAAGTTTATTGGTGAAAGACAAGCAGTGATTTTTACTTAATAGGATATAGTCTGTATCATAAACTGACAGCCCCTCAGGTAAAAATGTGTAAGCACTTTGTTCAACAAACTCTTGTCTAATAATGTGCTCTTCTGTCTTGTTACAAACACCACATTACTGACAGTCTAAGACCAATAGGCATTTTGTTCTGCTTGCAACTGCTAGAGAGCTTTTTAAAAACAGCTCCAGCTTATTGATGCCTTAGGGCAAGGACCCTCAAAACAACCATTTGTTATCAAGGAAATTCCTACTGATCATAGGACTATAAGACTGTATTATTAATCCCTCGTCCTCTTTTTTTTTTTCTTTTTCTGTTTACCAGTCTGAACTCATGTGCAAAACTGTCATTTTTGGAGCTTGCATCAGTCTAAATCATTTCAACCGATAATCAAACATACAAACTAAAATAATATTGTTCCATCAACAGGAAAATAGTTACTATTACTAAGGAAAATATTATTCACCCTGATTAACTTCAAGATGAGCCTTAGATGGCTTCAGTTTGACCCACTTTCTCTTTTATTGGATTTATTGCTCAGACATGAACATTTTGTGAATCTCAGACTGTTTTTAACTGCCATTAAAAAACACACAGTAACTGAGCATTGTTTTTTATTTGTTTCTTTTCTTTATCTGTAATTAAAAGCCAAGATTAGAAGTATTCATTCAAGCATTATGAAGTAAGGGACAGCAGATATCTGCTGCCAGTTATTAATGTAAAGCAGAAGACTGGAAGTGTTGCATATTTTTCCCTATGATTGATTAAGATAAAGAAATTGACTTAATTTCTAGAGGAAGATTTTTTTTTTTTCCCCAGCTAATGCTTTTAATCAGAGCTAGTCGGGAATCATTTTCAAGTGTTTAGAAATGTTCCTAGTTCCATACCCAGGTAAAAATGAAAGAGGGAATAAAAAAGAAAAAAGAAAAAAAAAAAAAGGATTTTTTACCCATCCGTAAACTAACATTATCCAAGCCACTGAATTACTCTGTAACAGGACAAAACCCACTAAATTTCAAGTTCCTGATCCAGAAGACCATACTGGGACTATGCAGCCTGGGCAGGCCCTGCATGCTATGAGACCTGCCTCTCCACAGTCCAACCTGGGGAGCAGACTGGAGTGCACCACAGCTCCTTTTGAGCCAGTATGTACAGGTCTTGCCCAGGCCACACACCTGAAGTGCTGCTAAGGATTGGAAGGCATCCATAGCCCTGCTTCTCCAGCTGGGTCTGCCCAGGGGAGGCCTCCCTCGGTGTGGCCAGATAAAGCAGTTCCATTTTGTAGGACTGATTAAACACTCTTGGAGGCAGGGGCTTGACCCTTAGGTGCCCAACCAGCAAAATCATCTGTTTGGGCTTGCAGAAATAATGACATTTTCCAAAGTGGGAATTAATAACAACTCTTGCAAATCTCAAACAAGCTGCTGCCAAGAGTATTGGATGAAAGTTCATTTTGTATATTCCTTACTTGGCCTTGGTTCACCCAGCTGCTTGACATCTGCGCATCTATTCATCATCTTAGCTTGCTTGGAAAATGATGGAGCATGTGGTGCTGAGTGGAGGTGAAGTGCACTACTCTCCACGGGAAGCAGGTTCTTCGGGTGAGATGTGTTTATGTCTACCATGTGACATGCTGGCCTAAAGTTAAGACTCCTAGTACCACTGCAGGCTGACAGCCTGAATGACCATTTTCATCCTGAAAAAGAAGTGCATTTTCACACCTAACTCCCTTTACCTTTGTGTGAGCAGCCAGCCTGATGCTGAAGGACAGGCTGCATCATCAGAGTTGCGTGAATTATGGTTTCCTGCATCCCTGGGCAATCCAAATATCACTATCCAATTTCTGTGCTGATCCCTTAGTCCAGAACAAAATAGTCATCATTGCTCTGTTTACACAAATGAATTCCTTGCTACACATGGTTCTTTATATATGAAGGCCTAGTCATGAAAATTTCTTACTGGATACTACATAAGCATGAAATAAAAGAAGAAAACATATACCTCAAAGAGTTTTGAATTTGAGACTCATAAAATGACAAACCTGTAGAAAGGGGAGTGGAATGTGAACTATAGATCAATAGCACAAGCAAGGGGCTAAGCACATAAGTAGCCAAGCATTGCCAAACTTTCCTCTGAGTATGGTCACCCAAAAGAGCCCTAGAAGTAGCCTGGAGGAAAATAATGTGAGACATTTGCAAGTACAAGGGGTAACCTTGAGAAAAATCATGCATGTGCTTCGTTGGAAACATAGCAGCATTCAATCATGAACAGAGATAACAACCAGGACCCAAAAAATACAGTGAATGAGGAGTCCTGCGGTTTAATGTGATGTAGAAGGGAGGAAGTGCAGAGGGATCCCAAGAGATGGGTGATACAAGTAACATAGATGGGTGAGAGGATAATCTTTTCAGTAGAGAAACTACTGCATTTTCAAGTCCTGAGAGAAAGATGACAAACTCACCAGGCTGAAAGAGTCTGGGTGAAAGTTGCAGGTGTGCAGATGTAGCAGAAAAATTATCTTAGTATTAGTACATGGAAAGAAACTTAGACATGGTCTGGATGTGAGACCTCAGAGTGAGCTTAACAGAATAAGGTTTTGCATTGCATGTGAACCTGCGATATTTTGTTCAGTGAGTAATTTCTGTCCAGAAATTTGTTAGTTTTTGTTTACTGTTACTATAAGGGCAGCCATTATCCATTGGAGGATGGTATTTGTAGTGCATTTCAAAGCAGAAACATGCTGTCTTGGGAAATAATGTAGAAGAACATTAGGGCCCATGTGTAAGTGCATGGCAGAATGTTTTCAAGCCTTTCCAAGACACTTTTCTTTGGAAATAGACAGTAATAAGTAAAGGTGTGGATGATATTTTTGGTCACATATTCATTCATGGCTGAAGTCTTGGAAGATTCAGTATTTTTAAAGCCTGGTCACAACAGGTCTGTATCACTGGTATCACCTTCTGTAGACATGCTCAGAGTTGGACATAAATTCACTAACAAAATTTTCTGGAATCATATTATCTCTGCTGCCAGAACAGATGTAAAGTAGTGCCTAAATTTCCCTAGCTGGAAAGCCAGTTGGCTTTCTCAGCTGGAGAGCAAGTAAAAGACAACTTGCAGGCAGATCTGATGATTAAGAAATTTGGGCTCAAGTGTAAGTTCAAACCTCAGGCTAAGATGACAGCACTGATGTAGCCAGAGCTAGCAGCTGATCTCAGAACTTTGTTCGTTAACTTGCCACACGCTGGGTGTTTTCTTTGCTTAGTCCACTCTACTGCTGCATTCTACTGCTGTATTACCGTGTTTGCAAAATCAGTGGGGCTTAGTGAAATAAAGATGGAATAACACAACAAGGAGCTGTGTTATCTCTGGATGTTGCCTGTTACTAATTTTTCATTTGTCTGTTTGCTGATAATCAAAAATATGTGAATACAAAATGCACTCCAAGGCTGGGGAACTCCATGTAATGCCTGTGAGATGCACAGGACTTCAAAGCAATAGGATGCTGCATAGCAGAGATACTGCTATGGTATTCTCATTCTTTTAAAGCATCAGGTATATTAACTGGTCTGCAAATGGTCACTACCATACCCTTAGTGAAAGTGGGTTTTAATTATATTTCTCAGCTTCTAGGCTATAGCTACTACATGACATTGACTCTTAGTACTACACAGATATAAGCTACATAAATGCATGCCATAAATTAGCATGGAAGTTTGGCTTGGGCTTAGACAAAGTTATTGGAATGGGCTGCCAAGGCTATCTTCCCCTTTGAACAGCAGTCTGATTTCTCTGGGAGAAGCTGCCTGTCTGCATAAAGAAGCAAGAAAATGGTATCCTTTGGTGTCAATCCAGTCCCCCCCCAAAAACCTCCTTCTCATACCCCTCCCACAGATAAGGTTACTTTTTCTGGAGGAAGAAAAATATAGTGATTTAGTTATAGGCCATGTTCAAGAATGCTTTGACATACGTAGAGTTTCAGTCATAAACAAAATTCCAACTTTTTAATCATATGTATCCTCCCTTTTATTGTAATATCAGCACTTCAAAGTGAACTCTTTGGAAAGAAACCTCACAGCTTAAGGTTTACATTTTAGCCAAATAAGCTCTGAAGCATGACAGTCATCTGCAATGAAATATTGCTTACAGCAGCATATTACAGTTTTCATTAAGTATTAACCCAAATTTATCCATGTTTGATAAAGAGGCAGGCTAAAGAATGATAACATTAGGGAGACTATTTTGACTGCTATTATAATCCATAATTTCTCAGTGCAAATTCTAGAGGAACCAACTGGTGTAATGATGTAACCGCACTGTTCCTGCTGCTCAAAACAGGGAAGAACTGGTGACAAATGCAGTCAGAGAGGGCAGCTCAGGCAGCAGCAACCATGACGTGACTGAGTCCCAGATCCAGATGAAGCCTGGGAAGGGAAGCAGCAGACTAGGAGAGCAGAATTTGGCTTATTCAGGGAATTGCTAGGCAAAATGGTGCCATGAGGGGAAAAGGTGCCCAAGAGAACTGGCTGATTTTTAAAGAAAACTCTTTGAGAGCTGAGGAACAACCTATCCTGTTGTGCAGGAAGAAGGGGGATTTCAGCAGAAGACCTGCTTGGCTAAGCAAGGGCTTCTTAGCTCCTTAGAGCAGCTCCCTATAGACTTACTGCCCAGGTGGCGGCTGTGCTGAGCATGTAACGCAGACTGTCAGGCACCATGGGGAACTTAATTGGTAGATTTTTTTTTTTGTGTAATAGTCGCATAGTGATTTGGGGCTCTGTTTTGTCAAAATCCCCATAGATGCCTAAGTGTTTTGGTGTATCTAGGCTAAAGCTCCTGCAGTTCTGTGACTCACTCATTAGAGCTAGAAGTCTGATGTCTCTGAAAAAAAAAAACCAACAGTAAAACAAACAACAGCAACAACTATGTATTTACTTATTACTAAAATTTTTAAAGGTTAAGTCTTTCGGAAAAGTCTAAAATTAAAAATGTTCTGTATGTTACCTTTTGCAAAATCCATTGTAATTAGAGCTTCTCCCACCTGACAGCTCAGACTTTTTCTCCATTTCAGTCTCTGATTTCTGACCATACATTCCTTCATTATTTGCAGTACTTGCTAATTAAGTGCTATCTGCAAACTTGGAAGTCTTTGCTTTCCACATTGCTGTCTACGTTATATTTGCGTAAATATTTCAAATCTGGACCTCTAACACTGACTCCTGTCATCCTCTACTACTGACATTTTGGTTTGAATACTTTCCATTTATGACTACAGTAGATTTCCTACTAATGCAGCCAAATTTATATTTAAGCATGCCAGTTTTCTTCCTCTCCTGTGACTAGAGCAGAGAAGCTTAGTAGCAAGAATCAGCTAGATTTCATGCATTTTTTAAAATTAATCAAAATGGGGTTTGACGAAAGCTATGTGCTCCTTTACCTCTGCTACAGGTACTGATTGCTTTCAAAAGATTTAAAACTGAATTAATCTCACCTGAAATGCATTGCCTTTTATAATTTCTCTCATCGAGTTCACTATTCTAAAAATGTTTTGTGATACATCTTCAGGCTTAAGATCATATTTCCTTTTACATCTAGACATGCATAACTGTATATACCTCTGACTGTATATTCATACAGACACAAGCACATATTCAGGATTTAATAATATTATTTGGAGGAAATAAAAATTTTTTTCTTGAAAGTTCCCTATCCTTTAAATGTATATCTTGAAAATTTCAAATTATGAAAATAATCACACTTCCTCTAAAACTCTCTCCAGTGCAGGTGTGCTTGTGTATATGCCAACTGGTCCATCAACCTTCCTTTCAAACCACTTCAAGAATCTGCACATCCCTAAGGATCTGTGGTCTCCCAGAAAAGGTGTGGTTTTACAGATGGAGCTTCTTCATGGCCCTGTTTTCTGTTAAATATCCTTGTCTTGTTTATGCTCCTTCTTCAATGTATGCCTCTAAATATACTTTTCTCAGCTACACTTTAACAATGTGTTTCTGTATTTACATTACTGATGTTTTATATTAAATACGAAAGTTAATTTTCTTATTAGAAGCAAGTATACCTGGTTTTCACCATGCAGGGATCTAAACTTAATTATTTAGAAGTACAGAGCAGTTTGTAATCTGCCTCAAACAAAAATAGAAATCATTATTGTTATGAAGAAAGAGAATTATTTTTTCTGAAGGATTGCCAAATCCTTCACAGGCTATCCTGAAGAGTGCATGAAACTTATCACTAAAAAAATTTCTGTGGTGTAAGTATATATGCATGCTTTACATATTGATGGAAATACTTTGGCACATAAAAGACAAAGGTTAACAGGATATTTTTACACAGCATTTTGAAAGAAGTGTTAGAGACAATGTTCATTTAGAGTATTTAACAAGTGCAGTCCATGATAAACATGAAATATTCTGGCAAGAAAAAGCAACAAATTAAACAATTATTTTCCATAAAATATCTTTTAACAAACCAAACCCATGTTCCTGGAACTGCCTTAGTATATGTTAAGAATATACTATACAGAGAAACTAGATTTAATTGCTTTTTCTTTTTTTTTTTTTTTTTTTCAATAACATAATCATTTATACATAATTCAAAAGCCGGTGTCTTGTAGGATTCTCGCTAACTCAGTTCAACCAAATTTCTATTCTTATGAAGAAAAGACTTTTTTGTTCATGATGGTTTGATTGTCAAGTATGGCCATTTCATCAGCTGGCTGCCAGGCTGTCTCAAAAGTTAAAAGGTGGTTCGTCAAATAAAGCAGTTATAAGCTCTGGAAGACAGGAGATCTTCACTGTGCACCTCACAGTATGTGAATTAATTAGAAGCTGAATGAAATATGCTTGCTGCATGAAAATCCTTCTATATTTTTACTTTAGCAGAGCAATACAGTACAGCAGTACTTCAAACTTCAGATGTTTCCATTGACTACATGGGATATGGTTACTAGATGATGACACTGGGGCTCTGCTTACATGCAATTGATGTTCTCAAGTATATTTTACATTAAAAAAAAAATAAATCCCATATGCTAAACTAAAACTTAAAAAAGAGTCAATTTTTAGGCAAATCAGTGAGTTTATCTGACCCACCACAGCAGTATAGCTGCTGCAGGGCTCCCAGTGAGGAGGGTTAAAAGATGAGGCTGGGCACACAGAAACAGCGTGATGGCCTCTTCAATAACAGCACATAACTGCAAAATGACTGAAGCCTCAACTTGAATGTCTAATCATGACTTACACCTTGATAAGGCTTTTGACTGTAATCCAAGTCTGTTCTCAGGGGAGTATCAGGGAAGCATGGGTCATGAGTGTTTCAGCCACTTCCAGTTAATACGAGGAGTGTGTCTTCTGCTACCTAAGTATTAGCTGCAGAAATATCCTACAAAAAGGTGTGTGGGGGATAGCACACCTTACCCTATTGTTCTCCAGTCTGCTTATCTGGTTTACACAGCTGTACGCAGTGGCTTTGGTAGGCAGAATTCCCATGG
The DNA here is from genome assembly GCA_031468815.1 of Morus bassanus. NCBI lineage: Eukaryota > Metazoa > Chordata > Aves > Suliformes > Sulidae > Morus > Morus bassanus. The sequence goes on along the minus strand of CM062572.1, from coordinate 36,980,953 downwards.
CTGCTATCTATCAGTAAGCAACATCACTTGTTGCAATTACATGAGAACCCACTGCCATGTGGGGTGTGGGACAGCTGTCCCCTAAGGCTATGCCCTAAGGCTATAGAGAGGTTACGTCTCTATACAACTCTCATATGATTAATTTAATAATGTATTACATGCCATGCTTCTTGAACGTTCCATTGTGCTCTCTTTTTTCCTATCAAAGAGCTATTCAAAGTAAACAGTGACCTCATCAATACTGTCTGAAACTTACAGTAAATGGAAATCTTCCAAAACCATAATAGAAACCATATTTCAACAGATGTAAAAAGCAAGATGAGGAGTGAGAATTAATTTAGATGAGAATGTTACAATACTTGATACCTGACTTGGCTTTGCTCAACCTCATCTTTTTGCTAAATACAGCATGCTTTTTTTCATGTAAGAATCTAGATCAAAAAAGAATAAGAAAATCACCAGTGCAGTTTTTGTTGCAACGTTCAAGACTTGATGAAGAAGATAAAAGTAATTTTACCCACAGAAGATAAAAAACAAAGCAGAAAAAAGTTGGCCTACAGGAGAGAGGAGCAAGAGTACTGTCGTGATTGAGATTTCCAAAGCTGCATAGGTCTTTAAACAAACACAATTTTTTATAAAGGTATTCATTAACCTATTCATCCATGACCTTTAAAATGCCAACCTTTCAAAAAGTATGAAAGGATTGCTAGAACAGGAACAGAGCCGCTATTCAGGCATTTTAGATTGATCACACCCAACAAGCCAAATAAAATAAAAGATCCTATCAGAACATCTTTGTATGTCAGACAGCATTAAGCTGCAGGTGCTTGATTTCCATACAAATCAGAGAAACACTTGTCTTTGCCTTATTGATTTATCTGGATTCTTGTCATCCCTGAAACTCTTAGGAAATTGTCCAATCTACAATAATTTTTATTTTCTAGATAAAGAGAGAAACATTTACTTGATTTAAAGGAGAAACACTAGAGGATTACACTCTGATTCAGGATCTGCATGTTCAGCAAACGATTAAAAAGCAGTACTTGCTTAAATAGTAAGCCTTTGGTGACTTGGATTCCTACTGAATGCCTTTTTCTTTACCAGTAAATTAGCATGTCATATGATAAATTCTAAGGCTAGCTGCATTTTCTTTTGCAGTGTCAGTGTGTTACATTAATGATCACATTAATGTGATTTCTATCACATTAGTAGGAATCTCTTATCAAAGTTGTTCATCACTGGTGCAATTTCCTGTCAGGGAATCCTTGCTGTTACCTAATGTAACAGTGCTTACATCCATTAGGAAAAAAAAATCTCAATTAAAAAGTCATATAAAGTATACTAATGATGTGCACTCACAGTGAAGCTCTTATTTCCAGCATTTTGGCTAACACCCTTATGTTCCTTATATAATTTTGAAATCCAGAAGCTATAAACAATTGAGCTGGAGAAAATCATATATAAACTTTATAAAGACATGGTCTAATATACAATAAAAAGTGTATTTATGATATTTACATGTATTACTATGTTCATATTTCAGTCATATGTTTTCTGTCTAGAAGCCACAGACATTCTAGGTAGGTGTGATTTATCTGTCGGAGTGTGACGGATGTCTAATAAGTATGCAACAGGTTTATCATATTTCTGGAAAATGTGTGGCACCTTAAGAAAATTGTGGTCATTTATAGCATTAGAAGAGTAATATTTTGTTTGGTTTTGTTTTAAATAGCCATTAAAAGTTGAAGAAATCTTGTTAGAACATGTGTGCTTTAGTGTCAACTCATGGTCTGCTTGCTGATGTTTTTATTACATCTACAAGCAATAGCCTTTTGTGGACACTCACTCCACTAGACCCCCCTCAGAGAAGATGCTCGTTCTGGTCCCAGTGACCTTTTAATTTAGAAGAAGATAAGAAACAGGACTTCAGATGGGCAGAGAAGGCTGTACAAGAAAGCAAGCTTGGGCGGCCTGATAAATAATTGGATCTGCACAGTTGGCAGCCTCCCTGGCAAAGAAGCTTGTGCTTGTGTGTAAATATGTGTGTGTATGTCTGTCTGTCTGTCTGTTGGCATTATTTGCCAGAATCAATAGTATATAGTCTTCTAAACATTAATTTTCTTGATAGCCTGAAAAATACTAATATGCTAAGTAGCAAGATCCTGATTCAATGAGAGTGCAGTTATTTTAAAGCTGTGTAAGTTCACATAACTGTCCTCAAATTATTTTTTTTGGAGGATGGGGAGAATTTCATTACTTTAGCCTCGGAGCATGAAGCCAAAAACCTCTTTCTTGGAACAAATTCAAAACGGTTTAAGTATGTGGTACTTTATGTCCCTATTCCATGTTTTTCTCTATTTTTCTCACCCCACCCCCCAGCTATATATCACAGGATAAGTGCTCTTCTCCTGTGTATAGGAAGGCTGGAGGGGAGAGATATGCCAAGCTAGAATTCAGCTTGACAAGTTTCAGTAAATAAACTTACTTTGCCATTTTAGAGTCTGCATTGGTTCATCCTCTGGGGGGGGCTTTTTCCTCCCACTCTACATTGCTAAGAAATTGTATAGAAAGTTTCCTTTTCTTCAATCCTCCCATCATTGCTTTCTTTCAACAGAATGACTCACTGTTGCTCTGGATTCCCTGTGCATGCTATCACAGTTCCGTGAACAAACTTGCTCTCATGTTAGCCTGACATCATCTTTATTACATTTTTATTGTCACTGACATTAAACAGTATGGGCCAAAGGAGACTACCTGTGTCTTGTCTTTTCAGCAACACTTAGACATTATACTTAGCACACTTTCTACCATACCTCTCCCTTGACACCATTCCTCTTCTGGGAAAACAATACAGTAAGTCAAGCACTTCATAGGAATAAGCTTTTTCAACTAGCTCCTGTTAGGACTTATATCCATCACATTTGAGCTCAGATGATCTCAGGGCACAGAGGCAATATATTTGCACTTCTGTTAACTTCTGTGGAAGAAAATATCTCGTCTAAGTAATGAGATTCACAGTTAAAGATCTCTCGTCTAATGAAGAGGACTGCTTTTACTCACTTCTGACATCCCTGAGCTCCATTGTCCCTGCTGGTCTGGAGTCCCATGAGGTAGTAACTCATGTGCAGAAACTAGCAGTTACTCCAGTGTATTTTACTGTAGGGCAGGGATTCTTACTTATCTTTCAGCTTCAGTGGGGCTGCACTGGGATGCAAAATGCCTTTTGCAAAACCACCTCAGTGGTTCTTCACTGTTAAATTCTACAGCGTGGCGTTAGTCCTGTAATGATCCTGAGTTGGACACAACAACTAGTCCTATGGTGACTGTTAGTCTTCGGGTTACAGCTCACTTCAAGCAGCTAACAGGAAAATTAATGAAAAAGAGCAAGGTGAGCTCATAAAAGAACTATAAACTCATAAAGAATCTAAAGAATGACTGGATATGAAAGGTGTAGCAAAGCAGTGAAACTACAGTTTGGGTGAATGGCAGAGAGTGAGATTTACTATGCTTCCACCAAAGCCCAAACTCACACTGTCACCACCTCAACCACCTCTAGAGAGACCTTAGTGCTTTGTGAGGTAGTTTGACATGACATAGAAGGGGAGCTGAATTGTTGTTAGCCATATTCTCTGTATCCATCTCAGGCATGTAATAAGGATTTGCTTAGGAAGTGAGTGTCTGAACTCCATGGAAAGTGCTCAGAGCCTTCCCCAAAGTCTTACACCATTTTTTCTCTTAATATCTTGAACACAGTTCCATGGGGGATTGACAGGCTTAGTCACAGTCCTACAGGGAAGTGGATGTACTTTCTTTGGTAAGAGGACATAGCTGCTATGCGAAAAGTAGTCGATGGGACAGATCGCTGTTCTTCACTGGGCAAGAATGGGAGGGATCACACAATACGTGCCCACAAAAGAGAAATAAAGCTGGTGTTATGTGGATACCTGGAGGAAAGATGTCTAAGCTGGTAAAGCTTTGTCTTTGGTACAACTTCAGTAGCGCAGCCCTGTCAAATCTAGGTTGTTACTTGAAAGCCACAGTCTGCTCTGGCTGTCTGTTGACATTACTCTGGCAAAGAGCTCTGACTACACTGCTCTTGGTTTGTTTTTCTGGGTGGGGTGCTGTGCCCTCCTCACCCCCCACCCCCATCGCTGCATTTAGAAAGAGACAAGCATGGCCTAGGGGGACAAATATGTACATGTGTGTGAGGAACACTGAGTACTTACCATGGCCAAGTAAGTTCTGATCAGGCATATGTGAGCAATTGCAAGCTAATGGGGCACTATTTTTGTGAGTCTATTTCAGTCTCTTGCAACTCTGACCAATGTCCCACACTGAGAAGTCTGAAAAACAAGCAGAAATATGTTTTCGTTGTGACCTTATATGTATTTACCAACTCAGCTAGGGATGGTTCTGTAACCTGTTATTGTAGACAACAAATTAGTGCAATGTGCATTTCAGGAGAGCAGGTCCTGCACTATCCTGCTCTGAGATGGATTGTGCCTTCGATGTAGAGCGTCTTCTAGTGCTCCCTGTTTTGTGACTGGCTATTTGGCTCCTAACATACATCTTATATACATCATACATTACAAACAACATACATGAGCTTGGATAAGGGCTATACACTAAAAAAACTTTTTCTTTTTCTTTTTTTTTTCCTATTAAAATATGTAAGTTTCCATTCAGGGGGAAAAAAAATCCCCAAACAACAAAGAAAAACCCCTGTATTTCTCGAAAAAGACAAAAGATTTCAAAAGAAGAAGACACTTTTCACTGCCACATTTATTTGATCAAAAATCTAGTCTTCTATTTTTAAAACTTTCATCTCAGTATTTGTCACTTTTTAACAGAAAACAAAAAAAGAAAAGGATTCCATTAGGCAGACCATTAGGAATTTTGCTGGGTATCCCAAAGATCTGTGTACTTTGTACTCTATTGTTCTTTCTCTATGCAATGTATCAACAGCAATGAAACAAAAGGTTAAAAAGAACATGGAAGGAACTGCATGGCTCCAAAGGCCAAGTCTGGTTTGCATGTTTTCAGGCTGCATCCTGCTGGGCCATGCCAATTTTCTAGTTTGCAAGGAGGAAAAACATATTCAAATGTTCAAAACCATCACTCTTAAATAGCAATAAAGATAAACTGGCATTAAGAGTTTATAAAGATATGAGAATTAGTTTCACAAAAGTTGTATTTAATTATTTTTGGTGCACTGAAACAGTTCTCCTTCAATACCACAAGAGAGAAATTTCTGTCATATGTTACACAAACTACACTGCATGACCAGGATTCAGCTGCTGCCTGCCTGCCCTGATCCAGGCCATTCTCATTACTGTTCCTGCTGCAGACTGATACCATTGCTGATGCAGTTTCTTCTCAGAATCCTGTGCCAATGTGGAGGAGGTTATAAGCAATTTTAACCTTCATTTAATTTATCGGAAGGAATTCTAAAGCAAGAGGAAATTTGTTTGGTACTTTATATGGGTTGAAGTTGGGATGGAGAGGACCAGAACTATCCCCCCACACACACTTTTTTAATACCCAAATGACAGCACGGTTGCTGTTACCCGGGAGCGTGCTACACACAGCACAATAATCTCCTTTACAGTAAGACACAAGCCTTTAATTACAAATGGAACAGACTGGAAAAGTTCTGACAAAACATTTTCTGGTAGGAATTTGCCGGTTCAGACAGATTGAAATGTTTTGCTGAGACACTGGCATTTTCCCCTAGTTCCCTTAGAAGCCAGGCAACTGGGGAGCTGCTCTGGGACTGGGGTCCAGCAGCTGAAGGGTGCAGTTCTGGAGCAGGTCCATCAGGAGCAGCCTTCCAGGGCAATCTCCCTTCCTACTCTGTCTCAAGAGATCTCAGTGCTCACTGAACCAATGCTTTGGGGAAGCCTAGGGGATGACCTGCTCCCACACTGAAGCTTTATTGCCTTTCACAGATAATTATGAAATGTTTGGCTTTTGTTCCAAACTGGAACAAACCCAAATTTCGAAATATCAAAATCCTGTGTGAAAGTCAATTAGTTCTCTCTGCAAAGCTGAAACTATGACCACATACTTCCCACGTGTAGCACCTGCATGAAGATGTCAGTGCCGAAAAACTGGCAATGCTGTTGAGGTTGTATACAATATTTTTGGAGACCAACGTAGTGAATATAATGTGTTTCTATACCCATTAGAGGTACAGGTCCTGTAGAGCTCCCTGATGCTAGAAAGAATAAACAAGGATGATGCTAGATATTAAATGATGTTTAATATTATAACTTTTTTGCATTTAAGGTTTTAAGATGTGGCTATGTTGCAAACATTAATAGTCTCAATGACTTCAGAAAATAATGATCATGTGTGGAATACACAGAAAAAGTATTTTTTGACATTTTCAATATATAAAAGTCTAACAAGATATTCTTATCTCTCCTTATAAATATCCTGTGTCAAAGGCATTATTAATTTTCACTACTATATATTTATTTTTTACAATTTCAGGATAAACTTTCATTTATCACCCTCCAATGTGCAGTATAAAATGAATTATTAGTGAATAATTTAATTAACATGGATTCAATTCTTGTTTCTCAATGTTCAGGTCAATTTATGACATATTCTCATCTGCTGTTCCCACAGCTACATCATTTACACACTCTTTTGCTTTATCTTACAGATGGCTGTGTTATAACACAGAAAGCTCCTAATAATCTTCTTCCAAGTTGAGTGCTGAATGTAGGAGGGGGAGACAAGCAGAAATACTGCAATTCTCTCCAATGAAACAATGAACTTTAGACTTCTGTAGCCTTATATGTGCAAACACATCTGAGTAAAAAAAATCTGCAAATATACAGTGTTGCACTCTTAAGAAATAAATAACATCTCATACCATTTTAGTTACTGTCAGTCTGAAGTTGGGAGAGAACAGCTGCAGATATAGCACTGATAGCCTTGGCTGGTGGCCACTGTGTGGTGATGGAGGTGTCCGTACTTAGGCTGATTACGAACAAGCTGTTTTCAACAGGTTGCATATCAGCTGATGCATCTGCAAATGCCCTAAATTGATACATGAAGTCTTGTAGCACATAAAGGAACATAACTTCATAGAAAAAATTTCTTAAATCACTCTATCAAATGTAGGAGGAATGCCCTACAATTTAATTTATTAAAAATTAGTTTTGTGGAACAATTCTTTGAAATCTGTAGAAGGAAGACCGCTCTGCACTAAACACTTGTACCTATTAGTTTCAAACATAGTCAGCTGAACTTCAGTTTCTAAATGAGGGTCTTTGTTCCTGAATATATCTGGTCTATGTTTGAAGATTACCACATCTTGGAGTAGTTCCTGTTTCATTAACGGTACTTTTGTTTTGTTACTTAGTGTTGCATCTTTGTACATCTGTGAAGCCTCAGGTTAATGCCCTGTGCTGCATGTCTCTTTGCATATGAAGGGACTTATGAGAGATTCTTACCTACAAAGCCCATGGGAATATGATAAAGCAAGCAAATATATTTTCTTGCTATTTCAACAAATCTGCTGTACAGTTACACTGAGATGTGTCAGCTTTCATAGCATTCTCTGGATGGAGAGATGTTTTGTTATATGTAACTAAAACATATGTATCTAAACCATAGTACGTTGTAACAGCAGCTCATGAACTTTTGTCTGTTCACTTTTCAGGATATTCAGAAACTTTCTGGTTCCCAGAATCATTTCTTTCCACGGTCACATTAATAATTTCTGCTCAGGACTTCCCCATTACTGCCTCATTTCTATTTTAAATTAGATTTATACGATGCAGTTAAAAATAGTTGGTGGAAGAGTCCAGGTAAATATATTCTCTGTGATTCTGTGTCACTTCTCTTCAGAAGACTTTTGTGGTATAGAGTTAATTTTTTTTCTGAAGATAACTTTGGGCTGGAATGCATGTTCTCTTACTAGATTTCAAAATAGCAAAGAGGGACATTAGTACATAAGTTGTTTTTAGATATCTGAGAAGTAGACTTATACCGATGTTACAGTGATTAACTTCATTACTCAATCAGTGACCCCTTGTATTGGAGTACATGCAGCACAGTAACACTTCTGAAATATATGGGAAGCTCTAATTCCAGCCAATAAGGAAGTTGGAATACTGTATTATACTGTGTAGGAATATGAAGCTATATTTTGTTATAGAAAGTTCAGAATCCAGATTGCAACTTAACTTACTAAATTTTGATATGCTATTTGAACCCCACCCTCATAAAGCTACCCGTCGGAAAAAGTGAACCTTGCAGGAAGTATACTGAACACACACAAAATTTGTTTTTCTAGGGTGAATAAACAGCTACATTGTTACAAGTTTATTTTCCGGTTTCCTTCTTATATGACTAAGTTTAATGATTTTTTTTTTAATTATTGAATGGGGCTTTCATATTTCTCAAGCTATTCAAGAACCTCCCACTCTCACAGTCCTCAGAGATTTGCAGCCAGCCTTACTCAGAGGACATTCCAGACTTGTCACTGCACAGCTGCTCTTGGCAGCCAGCCCTCCACGCAAGGGCTTTGCCAAAGCATCGCTTGGACCCCCCAACCACTCTGCTGAAACAATAGTTAATAGTATGACATTTGCACAACTGCTAACTTTTTTTTCCCCTTAGAATTAATTTGTTTACTTCAGTTATAAAATGTGCCATATCTTTGACGTCACTGGATTTACTCCTGCAGCCTCATGTGGAAACTGCCGTTGATATCTCATATTCCACATATAGGCTGGTAGGTAGAATAAGCGTAAAAGTCTGGATTGGTGTTAAATAAGATTCATCACATTTCTTTAGTTGTTTGCTTGCGCAAAGGGAGTTATTTACTTGGGAGAGTCTTCACTTTCTAAACCTTTGAAGTGCTTGCTTCAAATATCAATCATTTAAAGAGATAAAATAATAAATCTTACCTGGAAGAGGTTTCTTTCCTTTTGCTTACATACTGAATTTCAATCTGGTAATTCATCGTGCCTGGTCCTGAAGTATTTGATTCCAGACAGTAGAAGATGGAAAGGTGTGTATTTTTTTTGTCCTATTCTAGACTCCATAGAATCATAGAATGGTTTGGGTTGGAAAGGACCTTTGAAGATCATTTAGTCCAACTCCCCTGCAGTGGGCAGAGACATCTTTCACTAACTGGGGTTGTTCAAAGCCCCATCTAACTTGACCTTCAACACTTACTTAAACTTGCAAACTCCCCATTCCGTGTGAATTCTGGGAAGTTTGATGCAGATTCTAATAAATAATTTTAAAAACCAGATTGGAAATTATCTTTGAAAAAGCTATGTTAGACTTTGGAGGTCTTCAGCATTTCTCACATCTATTCTTCATAATTTTTATCATCCTCTAAGAACCAAAGCACTAGGGATTCTCCCTCTACAAAGGAAAAATGCACTGTAAAAATAGTGGCAATTAAACATTGCAAAAATTCTTAGATAATTTTCAGCATAGTTTAATTATAAAATATATGATAGATTCTGCCTTTTTAAATACAGGACAAACTAACTTTCTATTTAAACATCTTTATTTTGTTTTAAAGTGAATGTAGTGCTGGTGAAACATGCCAGAAAGACCTCAGAAATCCTTCGTGTGTCTAGCAAGAAGAGCACAAGGCAATAGCAGTGAAAACTTGTCCCCTTCCAGTATGGTATCGAGTGATCATATTTGGCCCTGACAGAGCAACATCCCTCAATGTGCATTTTAACTATGAGGAAATGCTTAAATGCTGAAGGAGAATCCATCTCTGCCCCTTTGTATCTTGTTTCAGCTGTATATTTCTTCACCATGGGTTTCATCCATGTTCTGTTTTGTGGAACAGGAATATGTTTTTTTAAGGACAAATTCAAGTTAACTTTCTTAGGAAGAGAGCAATTTTTATTGTGTAAGGATTTTTTTATCAATACTGATTTAAACAGTTGTTCTTAGGTATGTCTTTGAAAATACTGATTAATGTGCAGATTGCTTTAATTAGGTAAATATTTTAATGGCAATTACTGGAATGTATGTGAGCCTCTGAAGCTGAAAACTAAAGTTCAAACTCTTCACCACTGCTGAGGTTGCATTAGACCTTTTTCTCAATTACTGTGGTACCATCTTCTTTATTTGATCTTTGCATGTTTTTATCTTGCATACAGTTATTTTAATTTCATGAATTATGGAATGCAATCAAATTATAAGTGTGAGAATTCTTCAAACATAAATATACTATTTAACAGAATTTTTATTTTTAGGCACAAACCTCAGAAGATTTACTTTCCAGTAATACTCTGCCTGTGTCATTTGGATCTTACCTAACCAGCTTTTGAACTTTGCTGTTGTAGCAGTAAGATCAGAAACCTGGTGTAAAGGAAGTGATTAATTTTATTTCTTTTGCTCAAATTGCAAGTGCTATAAGTTTATTCCCTAACTATCTCCAAACGGAAAACCGTGATATGAAAAATGAAAAGACAAAAAATTACAAGGCACAAATTTCTCCAAAACAAAGTTTAGTTCACTTAGAACAGGATGACTCAACCTTCCCTGCTAGAAAATTAGTGACTCTTTCACTGGGGAACCAGAAAACTCTCAGAACGTACTTTTATATCACCTCCTGTCATGTAGAATTTTTCTTTCCTTATGCAACTGGTCCTGTTTGTCACATACAACTTTTCAACCTGTGACTAAACATGCAAACATTACCTATTTATTGACTCAGCTAGAAAGGAATCTGTGGGCCTGCTACTAAAGTGACATTTCACAGCTGTGCTGTTGTCTTTGTTGTTCCGACTTCAAGTCCAAAATGCAACAGATGTTTACTAGGATCCCTCTTGTGATGATTTTTTTTAAATGATTATATCATTTATGTTTATGAAGACATTGAATGAAATGGCACTCTAAGTCTCAGCAGACTGGAGGGTTATCTGAAGTGTTGTAAACTATTTTTCATTCTTTGTGGAAACGAACACAGGCAGGCCTAATAAGGTTATTTTCTCTATGTTGCAAATGAAGAAAACTGTAAGATACTCCTTTAGATTCTTTCCAGAATATGCAGTTTGTTTCTCTTTTATGTTAAAAATCTGTAAAATTCCATGCATCATTCACACATCAGTTCTTACAAATTTTGGTAGAGAAAAAAATGGAAGATTTTTTACCATGCTTTGGCTAGGCTGAGTTCATAGGGACTGTTGAAGTAAACCTTCAGATTAGCAAAACCCTATTAGTTACTTTGCTATCAGTAAAATATGGTTGCAGTTACAAAACAAGTGTTCAACCACTAACAGGCAGAATTAGTATTTCAGCTGCTGACAGACAAGAAGTGGTGAGAGGAATTACTGATTTAATATTGTCAGTGATTTTGTTTTTTATGGCAACAACAAACAATTTATTAATAAAATCCACAGGGGGCTCATGACTAACAGAAAGTAACCAGCCCTCAACTTTCCCATACAAGACTTACTGGTTAAAAAGAAATACATGTGAGCTGAACTGCTGTGGCCTGCATTGAAATGCCTAATTAAGCGGGCTGGGATAAAGTTCAAGCAAATAAAAAAAGACGAAAAATTCATTTCTATTAACAATCACAGGATGATTAAATCTCCAGGAAAAAAAGTCAAACGTCTAGGCAATCTTAGGATGTATCAGGAGAGGCATTTGCAAGAGAATGTATTAATGTTTTTGCACACAGCACTGGGAGACCAAATCAAAGGTGAAAAATGTGTCCAGTTCTGCTCCCCCATGTTTGAGGAAAGTTAGGGGCCTGGAATAAAATTACACAGTCTATCGAATCTAGCAAAACAAAAGTAGAGAAGGCATACAGTTGTTTTCCTGAAGACTAGCCAGTATAAGCATCAGTGAGGAAGAAAGAGACAAACAATATGAAGGATAAAGCATGAATTTAGACTGGAAGTTAAAAAGTTTCTGACTCTCAACGGAGTGAGTTTCTGAAACAACCAATGGAAACACAAGGAGAATAAATATGATACACTTGCCTGCACCTCAGTTATGTAGATTTGCTGAGCTTTTAAACTTTGTATTTGAGTTATAGAAATAGAAAGCAAGGAAAAGGTTAAAGATGAAAATTTAAAGGAATGTGCTTCAGAATTTTTCTAAACAGGCATGCTTTATTTCTTAGGAATGAGGAGTTACATGGAAAAGATTTATGTAAATATGCAGAGTTCAACACTAAGCCAGTAGCGGCTCATTCTCTGGAAATCTGAACGACTAAGATAACTATTATCAATAGACAAAATGTATTAATCTCCATTGATACAGCACCTTTTGTCTCAAAGGGTCTTTAAAGTCTCTTCAGACCTCATCAAACTAATTGTCTCTATGAAGACCTAGCTATCCAAACTGAACTACACTCACGTTTAGGAAAGGTTCTGGTGAAGATACTGGCTTCTGTCCCCACATAAACAATCATTGTGCATCTGTGCAGCCTCTAAATTTTAAAGATGTTTATCTACTCTTGTATTCTTTATTAGAGTTGCTATAATCCTGCAATCTCCTTTTTTGAGATTGAATATGCAGAACTAATAATAATATTTAAGGTGAAGCTGTTCCATTTCTTTAGACCATAGAGTTGCATATTTTTCCACATTCATTCCTGTCTCACTCTTTATGAAGTCTGACATCTTATTTGCTTTTTTGTCAGCAGCTGAACGTGAGCAGAGGTTTCCACTGACCATGAGGTTAAAGCTTTGAATGCAACTGCACAGACTCGCAGAGTAGTGGTTTTCATTTCAATTTTACTCTTTCCCTTTTGTTTTCACTCCTTGTTTGTAAAGGATGCAAAACCAATTCCTGTTTGTCCTGGTATTCAGATAACCCACAAAACCTTAGAAGATTCCAGCATGGACCAAGGTTGCCTATCTCTGTAAAACGCTCAATACATAGCTTCTTAATCTCTTACGCTTCCTGTGTGCTCTAAATTATGATTTATACCTAACTTATAGGCATTTGAGGCTTTTGAGGAAAACTTAAAAAAATGGCAGCTTTTTTTGCCTTATAACAAAATAGGACATCAGCTATTTATTTATTCATTTATTTACCCGTGTGTTTATCTATGTTGCTGTGGTTCCTGGGAACACTGGTCAGATGCTAGCTGGTGTATGGAAATAGAAAATGAGGACCCAAACACTTCAGAAGATAAGGGGTAGGAAAAGAGAGGCTGTTGAAGAGGAAGATTGCTGGAGAACTGAAAGGAATCCATCAGCCAGTATCAGGACAATGACTGTTGGCACTATATGCCAGTATCTAAAGACACAAGATCTGAACCATGGCAGAGGTTGTGAGGGGAGAAACACTCCTAGGCCAGACAGGGTAGCTGCAAAAGCAATGCCATAAACAGAGAAGGAAAGAAATGGATCTCATCTCTCTGACAGCCAGGCACTACAAAGAGTAAGCTATGGAGAAAAGCTGGATAACTAAAATTTTATTAGTCATGCAGCAAGCAGCTAAGATACAGCCAGAGAAGGGATGACAAGAGAAATGGATAGGTATAAAGTGAGGAAAGGTCATAAAAGAGATATAGAAGTAGGAACAGGAATGGTGAAGGGAAGATTTGGAAGGAAAAGGGTGAGGGCAAACAATGTGAGAAGAAGATAATAAAAGAAGGGTATGGAAATGGGATCTGAATTTTTGCTGCTGGAGAAGGCAGGGTGATTAAGATAAAAAGCAAGAAACCATCAAGCTTAAAAGACTAAAAGCATAGGGAGGAAAGAGTAATGAAAAGGAGCAAATTGGATCAGTATGGGGAAGGAGGGCAGAGGAGGTCTGTAAAAGACTGTCCAAGTGTAAACTGTGAGAAGTGTCAAAGGAATATGAGCACACTATGAAAGTTTTAAAAACTGGGCAGTGTGGTGAAGGTGCTCCTGTGCAGACCTGCTAGGTAGCTGTTTTGTCAAGTGTAATTTTCTTGTCCATGACTCAATCATATTTTTCCAAGTTGAAGAAAAAAGAACCTGGGATGTTTTCTTTAGAATCTAGCTGATGACAACATATTTACTGAACTTCTCACAAAAATCATCACATAAATATTTGACTCTGATTGTGATTTCAGCAAGTTTATTTCCAAGAGTTTGATTTATAGATAAAATTCCATGTACCAAGTCTCCAAGCAAAACAACAAAGACTGAGAATATAAGAGAAACAAAGTTATTGGGTTTTGTTGTAACATATTATTTTCAGCTACTAATTTTTATTTTTAGGATATAAATCACAGAAACTAACTGAAGCTGGAGAACATCCTTTCAGTTGTAATAATTTGCATTTCAATATTAACTCCTTCTGCCCTCCTGACAAATTTCTTGCTACAGATTTTAGATATAAAGTCCTGCAAAGCAATGCAAAATCTGAATACTGCTCAATTAAAAAATTAAAGTAATGTAAGACTATTCAGGCTAACATAAATGTAGAGTACCAGTTATAGTCTGATTTAAGCAATTGCATAATGCTGAGACTTTGTTTGTATCAGTGGAGTAAATTCCTGATTTACAAGGGAGACCTGAATCAATCGAAACATTTCAAACTTTTTCCACAGTTGTATTTTTAGAGAATGAACTGTTTGCCATAAAGAGGCATGAAGGAAATGAACAGGTTCCACCTTCCATCATTTCAGAACTGAGCTGCTGTCTGCTTGACAGCTGAGCTGATACTTTACTTGCCACTGAGCTTGAGGAAAATAAGTGGAAAATCTATTAACTCTTTTGCTCTCTGCTTCTTTTGGATCAAAATCTCATTACTTTAAAGTAGTGTTGCTGAAACACTTTGAAATCATATGCCTGACAAAAGTGTCCTTATTACTTCAAATCAGTTCTAATTCTAGCAGTAGCTGAAAGAAACGTAATTTCAGGAGTGTGAACTGGTGCAGCTGAGATTATAAACTGGCACTGTACATACCGTCTCTAGTGCATGAAAGCCAGTGGAAGTTTTCTCTGGCTGAGGATGTAGTACCCAACATGGCAGGGCCTCATCCTGACTTTGCCCTTCTTTGTACGTTTTGCACATTCTTTTTATGAATTGCCATACAGCATGTATGAGGACCCTATTCTTTCTTGACAACTGAAGAAACCTTTCAAACACTGTTAGCAGGCTATATGTTTTCTTACTTCTTTGTGGCATCTAATTTTAATATCCAAAAAAATTATATAGTAATTTCTGTGAAGTAAAGGTTGATGAGCTGTAGGGTTGTCAGCCCTGCCATAAAGGAAGCAGTCAGCTAATATGAGAGATGAGAAGCTTTTACTCTTTTTCTATATCCTAAAAGAAAACCAAGGTCAAGGAAATGACACTGGACTGTACAATATTTAGGAAGTGAGCTCTGCACAACCTAAATTGAATATACTAATGTACAAGCTTGGTAAAGGAATCCTAACTGTGTATATAAAATGTTTCCGTGATGAATAGTCAACGGCTCTGGTTTGTGTTTAAATTCCTCCCTCTACACTCATGCATCTAGGAAACCAGATTGGAAAAGATTCATTTCTGTCATTGCCAGATTTACTGGAACAAACAGGAACACATTTACTGGGAAGAAATTCTTTCTGAAAGAGGCACTGAAGTTGTCATGTCAGGTGGGGAGACATCTTTAGTCTGTGTCACAGCCTCCATAGAAAGGCTGGCTGAAAAGGTCAGGATGCACTGAAGCAGCATGACGTTTTGTTTTCCCAGAATGTACCACCTGCTTAACATGATAAATTACACCAAGTTTGAATATCAGATGTTCACAAATGGCAATGCTTTATCATTTAGGCCTAGGTCTGCACCTACAAACATCTGATATATTTGGCCTGGAAATGTCTGTAAGAGTTATTCCTGCCTTGATGAACCCTGAGGACCACTGATCTCTAACACAGAAAATAAGAGCATCGCATGGCCTTGAGGGTGCCCTAACTGCAGTGCCCTGGCATGTCTGTCCCATTTTACCAAACTATTTTTAAAAATGAGCAGCATGTCATCTGAAGAAACTGTTTTAAGCTTCTATTGCTGGGATGTATTTAAGAGTCTCTTTTCTCCTTACTAACCAAACAAAGCAGGTGAAGTTTTTAAGAAAGGTATCTAAATATATCCCTTAACTGATGAACATGCTCACTTAGTTGCTTGCAAGACAATAGACAACTTCTGATCATCAAATAAACGCTAGAGTAAATGGAGGGTTTAACTAGGAATTGTTTTTGTGGGAAGCCGTAGTTGTGGTTGTGGCATAAAACAAATTCTTTGAATACATAGAAAACATTAATCATTGGCATCTAAAGAGGAAAAAAATGTTAGTGATGTTTATTGAAGGCATCATTAAATGCCATGGCTTATTATAAAACATGAAAGAAAACAAGCTTCAACAAACCACAGTAAAAGGGAGAGAATTTTTTTCTTACATTATAAACTTCTGGAAGAGCTCAGTTTCTGCTTGTTGGGAGCAAATATTTCCTACTCCTGTTTAACCTTCCAGTAGGACAAAGGTACTGCAAAAATAAGTTAGATAGGCAGCACTAAAACAGTACATCATTCCCTGGCAGAACATAGGAGAAGAAAGAAAGGTAAACTTGGAGGTAGGGAAATGTCACCTCAATGTAACCTGCAGTACAGTCACTTAAAATAGCAGATGTTTTTTGCTGTGCATACTTTCTTATAAAATAAAGTAATACAAAATAAGATAGACTGAATTAAAAGCATCCAGCTTTTTTGGATTTCCATATAATGTCAAATTTGAGGAACGTTGCTTCTCAGCTGAGGTGAATAAAGGAGTACAGGGTGTATTTCAGTCCTTCAGTATGAAGTAAATACGGGATCAGCAGCTATTCCAGATTTACTCAGGATAGCAGACCCATTTTTTTTTAAATATGTATCTGTTCATTAATCCTCAAAAATAGCATTTTAATACTCCTTATTTCAGAATCATAGTTATCCTCCATTAAGTAATCAAGTAACTGTTATGTAAATGTCATTTTACTATTGAAACCAGATGCATGTATGTAGATGTTTTTATTACATGCTGTTTACCATACATTTATAGAGAGATCATCTGCATTTCCAAGAAATAAAGGACAAATGTATGGAAAATTCAAGACAAAACCTTCTTGGCTTCCCCTTATCCTTGCAATTCTATTCATATTTTGTAGCTTTTGAGCAGGTAGAAGGAAAAAGTTTGACTAAATTTCAACTTTGGACAACTCTTGCAATTTCTGGAGTGAGATCTCATATAAGAGCAGATGTTTTATAGTTTTTTATTATCTTCTTGTAGTGTTGTACCCAAACAACAGTTAAAGGCAATAGCCGTTTTACAGATCTGTGTTCCAGACCTTTTTGTTTTTGTCTTTTACTACATGAAGAGAAGCAGCCAAATCTATAAAAGGCCTATAACAAACTACTATTCCATGCCACTGTCTAAGATCATCTGGATTTCTACCATTATTAGTGTATCCCAAACATTCCTAAACAATGAAAAAAGGTTACTGTCCTACCCAAAGTCAGCATAGATTATTTTAATTCTGTCAGCTGGTATAAAAATAATCTATACTGTAAAACGGACAGCTATTTTTACACATCTGAGGTATGCCTTGTTTTGTTGAAGTAGTCATAACTTATGCTTCATCTGGTACAAGGGGAGGCTGATATTATGTGGTTTGTCTGCTGTTTTGCCTTTTAACAACCAGCAAGAGCTTCTATATTTTTACTGTTGGCTTGGATACTACTCCTGGACACAGGCTAAGTTGGGTTTTTTTACCTATTTACTATATTGTAGCTCAGAAGCAACGTGACAGCAGTAGCAGTTTCTCAGTTGTTTTACTCATTAGTATTGTAACACTTCAGTAATGCTCTTGTGTTCTCTGGATCCCTTGACTATGGGGAAAATAATTTACCCTTTAATACTCTTTACAGAACTGGTCTGACATGGAAGTGGTCTTTAGGCCTGATTTAAAAGATGCCTTGCTGATGCTGTCATAAAGTACCGCACAATGGGCCTGCTCTAAGCAGTACAATGGACTAGATGAACTCCAGAGATCCTTTCCAGCCTACATAATTCTGTGTTTCTATGTTTATCTTACAGTTACATGGGTAAGTATGTAGGAGATATGTTGCCCTACCTTTATGAAACACATACTCTGGAACTACTTTCAAATCTAGAACACTTTCCAGTTTTATTGTTCCTGTAATGACACTTGTTTCCAGTCTCAATTATACTAAGAATATTAAGCAATCCTAAACCTGTACTTCTGGAGCTGCTGGACTCTGTTATCTTCTCTTTGCTGTATTGTCAATACAACTAAGCTAGCATGTTGGGAGGGTGCAAGCTGGATGCATATGTAGCCAAAGCAGCCCAAAAATCCTCTGGGATCTTGTGCAATTATGCAGTTAGCATATGCGTGGATTCAACAGTATTCTCTCTTTTCCTTTGGCTTGTTCATCAATGTCTTTGTGTATATAACAGAGCAGATAACAATCCTTACCAATATATAGAATCAATATCCAACCTATATAGATCAGTGGCCGGGAGTAGCTATCTGAGAAAAAGAGTACGAGAAGAATAAGGTACTTGATATGTGTGCATGTCAGTGCAGACACACACAAAAAGGAATATGACAAGAAAATGCAAAATGAAGCAGCAATTCTCATGCATATTTCACTTTATTCAATAAAAAGAATATTTCTGGTGAGATCTTTGCAATATTCTTTCCATATTTATCAAGACATAACAGAGGTAGTGATGACACAATTTATTGCTCAGTTACTTTGGTTTCCTGCAGAGTTAGCATGTTCCCTTGGAGTTACCATACAGTTCCTGCAAAATAGCATGTGGTATTTTATCTTTTCAAATCATTACCTTGCATTCTTTTTTCCTACTCTAAAAGTGAAGCCTATTAAAAGAAAATTCATGAAAAGTGTTTAATCAGGATTTGTACTGTTATTTGGTAAAAGATGATAACAGAGGCTGCACTCCACTTCAAAGACATGTCAGTCTTTTTAATAACATGCCAGCAGTAATCTTTCTGAGTTGCCATACCAGAAAATGAAAAACACGTGAGGCTATTCTGCTATAAAGGATTGTGTGTTAACTCTTCACCATTCTACTAACAGATGATAAACTACAAAAATTTCTAGTAATGAAGAGATGGCAAAGATGATGTAATCTGTCTTCTACTCTCATAATTAAGTAAATAAAAATGCCAGTTCCCTAATGCCTCTTTTCGGTCTGTCAGACTAAACAAAAGTTAACAATAAAGGAGCATTTGATTATTTCGGTGGTCCAGTTAGTGAAATTTCAATCATTCACGGCTACTGTCCTACTGTCTAAGAGGAAACTCAGTGTAATCGGAAATTTTTGGTAAGTAATAATTCTGGCAAAGATGAGGTGTGAAATACATGCTTTCATCACAGGAGTAAGAATCAATTTCCTCAAACCACTGGCCATACAGAAATTGGAACTGTGATCTTTACAGTCAATACATACATACATATGTATGTGTTTATGTATATTGTATTGTAATGTGATGCTACTGACCAAAAGGCAAATGGATTTTTTTTCATTTATATTTGGGCACATAAACACCTTTTGGTTAATTGGTAAATATCTGGCTTCCAGTCAAATTATAAGGAATTAGCAGTGTATCAGACCAGTTAAAATAAAGCTATTATTTAGGTATCTGGATATGCATTGAAGTTTTAACCCTCAGTCAGATCTTGGGTCACAGTTTGTATAAGCAAAGAATACTACATACTGCTTCTGTGGTGAAGTAAAAGCCTCTACAGAGTGATCTATCTCCTTTCAGCTATACTCTGCACACACAGAAATATGCACACACCAAAAAAAAATGCATGCACACACTCACAAACACATATATATGTATAAATGTAGGAATTAAACATGTAAAGGTGCATAGGATTTCCGTGAGAACAGCTGTACTGCCAGTTTCTTCCTTAGGTAATAATACCTTCTTTAGGATTTGAAGAAAACAGCTATTCCAATTAAACCATTCCAGCTCAATCATAGCAAGATTTACTATATCTGAATCTTCACTAGACATTCACGAACTCTTTTTTGTGGTTTTTTTTTTTGTGATTTGAAAACAAGGGAGGAAACACCTGAACTGATACCAGCCTAGAAGTTGCAGAGTAAAGAAGTAAAATCATCATAGGCTGCAACAGGCAGCTGCAGTAGGTACCCACTTCGGGGAGTATAGCTGTGCTCTGCTATCCTCTACACATATTCCAGTTATAAAATGCATAATTAAAGATGCTTTCATGCAGAGATGATGGTGGAGTACTATGCATTTTTATGCAGAATCTTGTCTTTTCAGGCTTGGGAGTCAACTTACCAGACAACAAAAAACATATAGATTGAATATAAGCCTCCCATCATGAAAAGGAGTGATATGCTAGAAGTACATGTCACATACTGAGATGAGAAAGGAGCACTGTACATGTGCGTCACTAACCACTAACTTTGAATATGGTCTTAATTCATAAAATCTCTCTGTGGATCATGCCAACTCAGAAGAGGACATGAAAACTGATTTTGGCCAGTATTTTACCCAGTTGTCTCTGAGGCCTGGGCTGTACATATACACTGCAGTTTGCATTATAGCTGCTGCAAATGTTTGAACTTGCAAGGTGGCAAATCTTCAGAGAATTTTGGTACTTCTTTGGATTTACACGCATAATTAATACCATTGAAGTTAACAGGACTAGTGCCCTTTGCCTTTAGGCTGGAGTGCTCAGCACTTACAGTAACAAGCCCTGAGCAAGCCAGAGGAACATGCTTTTGTAAGACACTGAAAACTTATTTGGATTTCTTTGAGCACTTTCCTAATGCAGCTGTTTATGGGCAGCCTTGAAGTTTTACATCTCTTGGTGACTTAATCTATCCATTCTCTAATATAAACATTTCTTCAAATAAAACAAAGATTTTTGTTTCCTTTTTCAGTATTCACACTCTGAATGGATCATGACTTGGTCTCAGAAGCAAATTTGTAGTCCTCCCTCACTATGGACTGCCCAGCACTGTGCACATACATGAATCACTCATTATCTTGATTGTTTTTAACAGCAAGCCAGTAAAAAAATTGGTCTTTAAACTTATCACTTCTTATCATTCTGATCTGCCATTCCCCAAGATGACTCTAGGAAAAAATTAATTCATCATTGTGACTACTGTTAGCTTCAAATATATTAAAATTATTTCAGAAATAGTTATCTGCTACAGTGGGGCTAGAAGACAACAATAGTTTGTATACAAGAAGCAAACAATAAAAATAGATATATGAAAGCTGATGGCTTGTTTAAAAGATTTAGTATCATTGAAAACAAATTATCATCTACCCACATAACTAAGCAGCACATCTCTCTGTTTTGAAGAGACCCAAATTTCTTTGTTAAAGAAACACATGCAATTGCTGCTGTGTGCCTTTAGCCAATAGCTTCCTGCTGAATAAATGCTGAGGGCATTCCTAACATTCCTAGAGGAAGGCTCCTGGCTGAGCAAGCTGTGGCGGCTCTGTCTGTCCCAGTTATGTATGGAGGGCTGAGCTGCACCCTCGCGGAGGCCAGTCAGGAGGCTGCGCACAGTGGGATTTCCAGCCATATATAGACACACCCATATGTGAACACGGTGCTCATCTCCCCTGAGCACAAACTGGGACTGGAACGCACTGAGGTCTCATGTTATAGATTCCTAATGATGTAATCGCATGTATTCAGCATCTAAATTTGGTTGCTACATCACCACGGCAGAGTGGATGTTTTTTTTCCTTTTCTTTGTTGCTTTGGTTTGATTTGTTGAGCTCTTTTTAATTAAATGAAGTGGAAATTATTTAAATAAGGTGGAATTTATTAAAAAAAATTCAGCATTTTGTCATTTTTTCTAAGCTTTTGACAGAAATGTCATGCATCTGCAGTACAGCTTATTTTTCTCAGCAAACTGTGACTAGAATAATCATGTTATTCAGCACCTTGAATCTCCTTCCAAATGATTTATCTTTACAAATCTGACTTAACAAATGGAATCAGAAAAATAAAATAAGCCCCAATTTTACACCATCATCTCTAATGTCTGTAGAAACCCACTGCTTTCACTAAATTTCTGAAAAGTCATAAAGGTATATTTATGACTTCTTTCAGCTTAGAAAACTGAACATTTCCATTCAGAGAGTCACTGGTAAATTTTTGTCAGGAGGCAGAAATATCAAATGTGCATGAAAAACTCTTTATCGACAGAGCATTTTTGGCAGCCAGTTGTAAATGTGTTGTCACCCTTTTCTTCAACAGTAGTGGCTACCCATTTCTTTCATTCCTTCCCAACAGTTCTGGCTACTCTGAAAGCGGTCATGTTACTCCAAATACAGAAAGCATCAAATAACAAACCCCTCCATCCCCCACTCTTCCCCCTTTGCCACCTCAGAGCCAGTGTTGTTTCCAGTGTTGTTTTGTTTGTGTATGAGACTTGTTATTTATGCTCTTTTCCTACCTTGTATTGCCGGTGTTTGTGCCAGAGGTCACTGCCATTTCCTCTTTCTGCTTCCAGGGATTTAACTGATTCTTAAAAGTGTCTTCAATAACAACTAGTATTTACATTCAGTCCAGAGTGTGTGTGTGTTTGTGTGTATATATATATAAATTGCCACTCCTTGTCTATGTTGTCATGAGATCCCTCGGACCTTGAACTATGTTGCATATGTAGAACAGGCAGCATCAATATTAAGGACCCTATGTATGGACTAACATTGAGGGGTACTAGAATGGCTTGCTGCTTCAGGTGATCCCAGTCAAAATGTCAAGCAGAGAAAATAAAGTGTTCTAGCATGCCGAGAGCTTTCTCAAATTGGAAGACATGCTACAAATACTAATTTCTTTCAAAGCCATGTTCTGGCACTATTTGTCTCAAGCCATCACTTACATGCAGAAGCATCCAGCTGCCTTTATGTGTTCGCTAAAGGAGAATTAGGGGGTTTATATAGCAAACAAAACTTTTGTAAAATACTTACAAAAATGTATCATTAACATCAGCCATTTCCTTCTCTGATGCTTATACATGGCTTGTAGAGTTTGTTAGTTTTGATGAGGCAGAAACATAGTGATAAGGTATATGTAAAAGATGCTACGAGACTTAGTTGCAAGTTTTACAGTGAAAGTGCCCACAAATAATTCAAATGCCTTTCAAGAAATTTGGCTTTGAATTTCATTGAGTTTTTTGTTACAACACTGAGTATTTAGGAACTGTAATTTAAATTACAAATATGAAACAGCCAAAATACACAATGGTGTAAGAACAGACTAGTTTGTATTATTATTCTTATTCAATAAATCTGATATATTGGCTTTTCTAGCACTTGCCCCCAGCCCTAAATTCTGACACAGAGATTGTCTTCTTACTCTATGTTTGTTTAGTGCTTAACATAACGGGCCCACGGGCTAAGTTCAGGAGTCCCTAGGAACCCCAGCAGTACAAACAACTAATATTTTAACTAAATAGGGAAAAGAGAGGCAAATGATAATACTTTCTTTTGGTTTATTTTATTCTCTTTGAGCAAGGAGTATTTATGTATGAATTGCTTGTAATGTCTGTCACAAATGGGTATACAAAACATATACCAAACTATAACAAAAGAATGGTCCTTTCACTGTAGTGCTCACTTGTCTAAGCTAGAACAATGTATATCTAAGAAAGAGAGAGTGAAAACAGGATAAAAATAAACCCCTTGGATTAACAAGGTAATCATAGCACATCCCTTGCTTATTTTTGGTGTGTGTGTATTTCTACTAAAGGAAGATGAACAAGTCCAACCAGAGATTAAATGAAACCCAGCAGAACATCCAACAATTGCTTTTGAACTACATAGTGTTCTAAAAATTTGAGTCTTCCTTATTGGACAGTATTAGGAATGATTCCAAATCTGAGAATGCCAGTTAATATCCTGGTTACTGTATTTCTCATTAAAATATCTCAGGTGACGTTAAAACTAAAAATGTTAGTTTGCTCTGTCAAATGTTCTCTGAAGCCAGAAACTTTAGCTTGTTATTTAAGCATTGCAAAGTATTGTCAATTAAAATTTCATCAAAATGTCCATTTCACCAAATCCAAGCTTTTTTAGGAGATCATCAGTTTCAACATCAATCCTTTTTTTGTGATAACTTTGGCACAAGGAAAAAGGCCATTGGTACTTCTTCTCATTCCATTATGTCCACTCTAACCACTATGCTGTTTGTAATCTGTCACCATGTTCTGGATGTTTCCACATTGCTGTTTAGCTAATGTATATATTTCCTGTGTATATTTTCTGCTTCAGCCAGACTCACTAACACATTTTGATTTGTCTATACCCTCCTGGCACCTTTGCTTGATGTGCATTCCCATGGATATTCCACAGCTACGGTGTCAAAAAGAAGGCACAATCTTACATTAGTGTTTGTATTTCAACAAACTTTCATCAGCAAGGCTTGTCAATGTATCCAAGATCACTTCTGACCTAAAAGAGATCACCATAAAATCATATGCAGCGCATAAAGAACTGCAAAATTGAAAAGAAACTCTCTCAAGTGAGCATTTACCAGGCGTCACTAAGAGGCAAAGGATACACATCATCCTCCTGGTTTGGAATACAGAATCACATTGAGTAAATGCCTCTCCAAGAGAGAGCAGAGTATAGGGTTGTTTATTGTTGGACTGGGAAAGAAGCTGTCAGCATGTTCTTCAAGAATAAAAAAAAAAAATCTGCCATCTTTCACACAACCCCTGTGCATAAGAGGGAAAAATAGGCAACAGGAATATGAGGGTTCCCCCCCATACACACAATAAAAAATAAAATAGGTGACAAAGTGCTGCTAGAACAGAGGACCATCCCCATAGGCAGTGGACTGTAGCTTCCAACCAGGATGTCAGCTGCCGGCTTCCAAGCAGGCTGTTGAGACTAGGTCAGTTGAGACCATCCAGTTAACCTAGTCAGGATGAAAGCAGAAATTTAATTCGAAGATAAAACCTTAGAAAGGAAGGAGAATTAAAATGTAGCAGTTCTTAGAAAAACGACCAACTGAAAAATGCCTAATCCAGCTGAGCATGTACAAGCATGTACAAGGATTTAACAAACATCTGAAATGCAATGGCAAAATAAAGCAAATTCAGATTTGCCAGACTAGAAGGCCTCTAAAGGAAGGAACAGGAGTCAAAGTCTTCCTCCTATTTGGATGACAAAGAAGAAAGTGCACAAGTAACATCAGTATTTCTGGGAACTTGTGAGTATTTGTAACTACAGCAGTGAAAAGTTATTCACTTCTTAAACAGATCAAGGACAGTGCCTTCCTAATGAAAAGCAGTGTGGGCAAGAAACAGCCACGAGCAATTCTAAGAAATGTGGCTGACGTGATTCTAATCCTGAGTGGAAAATGCTGGGGTGTGACTAATGATCAAAACCAGCTCATTCCACAACCTTCAGGCTGTGAGACAACTGACAAAAACCCCACATCCCATGAAGAAAGTCTGAGAAGAAACTAGTATGATTTCTTCAGATAGCTCAGAAGCCCACTTTCAAAAAGAAAAAGACATTATTGTATACTTTTAAACTGCAAACCATGCCACTCCTCTTCAACAAGTTGATGCCGGAAGTAACCAGTTGTAAATGCTGAGTGGCAGTGAAGAAATAGTGTTTTGGCTAGAGATGAGAAAGTTAAAATAAAAAAAATTCTTTGTTTGTATTTGTTAATATTGTCATGAATAAAAGGCAGCATCACCATTTGCATTTACTTATGGTGCCATACTGAGCTTTGTGAGTAATAAGAAAATGGCAACAATCCCACAAAATTTTTCTTAATCCCATAGGTTCCTTAAATTTTACCCCACCTGTTTATTCACTTCAAAATTCCTATCCAGAATATAGCTGTTATTTTGTTCAGACAGAAAAAATGGTCTCTCATGAATTAAGTGACCAGCTATAAAACAGAAAATATGACTACTGAACCATCAGGGCAAACAACAGCAGAACAGAAATTCTCCCAGATAATTATCCAGGCAAATATTTAAAAATGTCAAAACCATGTGAAGAAATCAAGACCAGCTTGTAAGTGATTTGCTAAACAGCAGGGGGGAGTAACTCACAATAAACATTGATGTAATTTTTCTAACATCAGCATCACCTTTCTGCTGAGCTCTAGCACGTGTTCAGGACCTTGTGAGGGGAGGCAGAAAAAAGGAAAACTTGGTAAGCTTTTAATGCAATTTCTTTTGCTTACAGCATACATCATGTTAAGAAGAAAGCAAAAGACCTGCTGCTTGCCAGCATCCCTTTGCAGAGGGGCCTAAAAGAGACAGTATGGTTGAAATTCCCTCATGCTGAACTTGCCCATACAGTCAGAGAAGGAGCCTTGGTGAGTTCAATGAAACCACAATGGCTGGTGATGCCAGGTATGCAAAAATGACAGTCCCAAAAGCTGTCATTTTTTCACTGTAATACTTTGTGGAAAGAATTCCTATTTGGTTCTTATGGCAAAGGAAGTGCAGCTATATAAAGCTGGAATGTCTGAATAGTTTTCTTCTCCTCTTGTTTTCTTTTGGACTAACAAGTGGGTATGTAGCAGAGAGAATCAATGACTGGCAGGCAGTTAACACTGTAAACAAACATGGTAATACTTCAACTCTATTTGTGGCCGTAATCAAGAAAGGGTCAATAAACTGGACATGCAAAAGCTGTTATTGTGCTTTTCCTGCGTGTCTCTTTCTGTAGCAACTCTGCCAAAGCATTAAGGATGACAAGCAATGGGCTTATAGGTCAAGGCTCTCCAGCAATCTGAAAACTTAAAACGGTTCTGGAAGAAGATGACATGAGATTTTTAAATGAATAAAAAACTGATGTGAAATGTTTTACCACCGTATTAATCTGATTTACTTCTGATATCCCATATCCTCCATAACAGTGATTTGCCCACAGTTCACTATGATGTTACTGGTGCAGAACATGGGCAGATTACGTTCGGCAGCTATGGCTTTCTGCCCATCCCCCATTGCATTCGATGGGAAAACTGACAATAGGTAACATGCTGCTGGGAAGATCTTGCAGGGGGTACTGAGGGGTGAATAATGAAAAATTCCTGCAGGAGGCACCTTCCAATAATGAAATCCATAGAGCGGAAATCCTCTTTAGTGATGAGAAGAAACTTCAAAGATATCTCCCCTTAAATAGTGTGAATCATTTCACAGAATCTGATTCATAGATCCAGATAATGCTTGCTATTAGTAGTAAAGATCACAAAAAAAATTTTATATACACCTGATGTTGCCTGTTCTTAAGGTACTACTTTTGATTTTTATCTCTATCCATCTGCAGGAATTCATTGCTATACTTTTTTCATACTTGTCTGTGGCTGTTTACAAATTTGTCAGGCAATGTGGCTGCATG
Organism: Morus bassanus; assembly: GCA_031468815.1. Taxonomy (NCBI): domain Eukaryota; kingdom Metazoa; phylum Chordata; class Aves; order Suliformes; family Sulidae; genus Morus; species Morus bassanus. Next base: position 36,953,579 of record CM062572.1, on the reverse strand, counting down.
TCATTAGGCACCTATCCAGGCTGCACTGTCTGCAGTGCCTGAGCCAAGCACACTAATAGGCTCATGGTAATTATTTTATACTAAAACCAGACTTCTTTACAGAGCAAGATGAAAATACTCCTATCAGATGTGAGCTGTCTTCCTAGTAGGATTCTGGGAAAAAAAAAAAGCACAATTCTTTCTCTAGATTTGCAATACAGACAAGAGAACTATAGAGCTGCTTGGAGGGAAAAATCTGTAGTAGCAAACTTTTGATATGTGTGGCTGAAACTAGACTTGTATCTTTTAAGTAGATTTATTCCCAAAGTTGATGCAACTTTAATAAAAAACCAAACCCCTTTACATTCTGTGGATGGAATTTGGAGAGACAGGGATAATATGTCAAAAAGGCAGGTCAATAATTGAGAGTAAAAAGCTCTTAAATCTAGTGGTCAAAGGCATATGAAGGCCTAACGGCTGGCAGCTGAAAGCTTGGAAAGAGGATGGAAGCTTTTAACAGCAAACAGAACTGGTCACAGCTCTGCTAACCATTTGCTGGAGTCTTTTATGCAGGATGTCCTGCCCCTGTGAAAGATAGGCTCTAATTCAACTGCGGGTTTTTGAGTTTGATGCAGAAATGATGGGGTGAAACTGTACGGCCTCAGTTATGCAGGAGGTCAGACATGCTGTCCGGAACAGACTCTTCTGGAAAGCAAATTTATAAAAATAGTAAAAGAAATATGTAACCAAGTGAGTGTATCAAGCATTTATTTAGGACTTGGGTTCAACACCTCGAATGTAATGTACTTTTCCCCCTCAGATTCCTAAAGCCATTTATATCAGGCCAACTTCTCATGACTACTTATATTTATAGTTTGTCTGCCTGGTTGTCACTGGTCACATTTTTAGGCTTTGCATTGTATTTTAAATCCCCTGAGTCATTTCATGTTCATGTTTACCACTCTTTTCCTTCTGAGATTTTTCCACGAACCTGAAATTAAAAACATCCTTTCCTCCTCTCAACTGAAAAGTCACCACCTCAAGTAATCCATCACAGTTCCAATTTGTCCCTCAAAATTTTCCCTGATCCCTCACAGAAGAGGCATTTTCAAGAAAGAAGTTCAAGCTCCACTTCTCCCTATTTCCCAGGAGAACTGAAAAGAACTTGCCTTTCTTCCAAATATTTCATTTCCATTTTCTTTTTCTTCAAATTCTGTATAGAAAATGAATTAAATGAAAAATTGGTCTTTTCATTCCCTGGCACCTCAAGAACTTGCAGTTCTTTTTCATTTTTTTGGGCTGTTTTTAATCCAGAGGGAGAGAGCTGAGAGGGAACAGGCTATGCTGCGGTTGTGTCCATCATCTCTCTCTCACACATAGTTCACCTGTTTCAAGCTTCAGAAACTCATCGCTTACTTCCCTTTTTTCCCTGAAAATAAATAACTCATGCACAGACTGGAAGAAAAGAGTATCCAAGTATGTCCAGAAAAACTGCATAGCAGCCTTTTCTTTAAAGAGAGGCTTTTAACTCTACTTTCAGCTCAACATGCTGATTACAGGCATACAGCTAATACTGTCCTGCAATTGTGAACAATCTCAGACCTGACTGAGATTTGTCATCTGAAGCATCAGTCCTCCTAGATGTAATAAGCCCTTTTCCTACAGCTTTCCACAGATGGAAGTAGTCTAGCAGTGCCAGGCTATTACATACATGGACAGCTGTAGAGTCCTGTACTGGGGACCTCAGTGAGGCACATGTGCCTCCAGCTTCCTGTCACTTTGGCAGTGCAGTGGCCCTCACACCCAGGATGGTGAGTACGTGAGTAAGGTTTGCAGTTGACTCCATCCATTTCTACATCTTCACATTTAGTTATTGGTTTAAGAGATGACACAATACAGAAGGAAAAATAATGTGATGTGTGGGAGCTGGCAGTAGGGATTTTTCCCAAATGTTTGGGAGGATCTCATTTCTCACAGATGGTGCTGCCAAGAAACAGCCTACTTTTCTTTCAGAAAATACAGATTGTTAGCAATAATATTCTGCCTAAAGTATTTCCCCAGTCCAAACACTAACCCTACTGTAAAACAAGAAAACCTTATTCAAAGATACTTATTATTTCAAGAGGGAAAAGAAAGCAAAGAGTCCCAACACGTGGTGGTGAAAGGATTAATCTAACACCAACAGAGGTAACTACAAAACTATCTTGCAAAAGACCTTGAAGGAGTGGAAGGAAGGAGAGAGAGCAGGCTCCTTCACAAGCAGAAGGTCCATTGTCTATCACCTTCAGCTGCAATGGTGGGAAATTTTAAAGCTTGCTGTGTCCAAGATCGAAGACTGACCTTTTAGAAAGGAGGCAATATTTAGCACATTTACTTTCACAGACCCACATATGGTTGTGTCATGCCTACTCTGTTTCATTTGTTGTTCATTTAAATTCTCTCTCTTTTTAACTGATAGGCAGAAAAAACATTTCCTTACCTTAAAGAAAGGTCAAGCTGTATGGTGAGCCATGCACTTTTATTCTTCTGGCTGCTATCCAGTGCATTAATAAACAAGGAATGTAAATATCTGTATATGGCTGGGGGAGAAGTCCTCTGCTGCAACTACTGAACAGAGCTGCTGACAGTGAAATCCATGGAGGGCACTGTACAGGCCCTGACATTAGGAATAGGAGGGAGACAGACACCCAGTGGAGCCTGCTACCACTGGATTGAAAGGACAAAGCAGGTTTCCTCCTGACTGAACAACTGTCAGTGATCACTCGTAGTGAAGGAAAGTCAGATATCAGAGCAGCATGACCCGTTGGGCTTAACTACAAAAGCTAATTCAGAAGCCCCTGAAGCTGCCAAAATTATAAGGACAAAGAGTTTGGCTTAAAGACACTTTCTCTCTCCTCCTTTGTAATGGAATAACTCCAAGGTGGCATAGAACATAAACCTGCTAGAGAAATATGAAAGCCTGCAGGTTGTTTGTTATAACCATATCTGATATAATTACTGGTAACAGAAATGAACTTGAGTTAGAAGCTATGAATCTCCAGTCAAACCTCCTGAAAATTTAGCATGTGTTTGGGAGCAAAGGTTTGGGTTGGACTTCTCCCTCATGGGCAGACAGAATGTACTAATTCCGAGTCCAATTCCATGTTTTTCTTTGTTTTGGTTGTTATGATAGTCATGGCTACTGCTGCAAAATTAGGCCATTAAAAAAAAGGCAAGCAGCCCAATCCAAATTATTCCCATTTGAGCTAAACTCCTTGGGCTCAGCAATAGACAGAAAGGTACCTATTTAGGACATGTGTTTTCTACTTATTTCTGCCCTTGAGTAGTTTTGGATAGTACAGCTAGTTGACAGATGAAATCTCCCTCCTAGGGAAAAAGGCTGATATTTTCAAAACTATTTTCATCCCAAATTGGCATTTTCAGAGACCAATATGTTGAGAAAAAAATCGGTTCAGAAATGTCAAAATATTTTTTTTTAAATCAAACCCAAATATTCAACATTTCACAACCTGTTTTAAGCTTACTACCACATGAGCTGATGTGTGCTTTTAGGCTGGAGTCATGTTGCTTTCCTAGGGAGCAGCAAGTGCATTATGCTTACATTTATGCCTATAGACTACAGCCAATATCTCATCAGATTTTGAGCTGATGGAAAGTTGCTCAGAAACTAGAATCGGTATGGGAGACTTACACTTGTGCATATTGCTAAACACATTGCTAAGTATGCTAAGGACTGGCTAATTGGTCCAGCACTGATAGATCTTCACAACGTGAAGACAGTATTTGAACCAAAAAGCAACCTAGCTTTATTATCATGGCACAGAACCCACAAATGCTTCACTCCACTTCTCAGTCAAACAGTGTAAAAATTCCCGTGTCTTTCATCTGTTGCTGCAAAGCTTCTACAGTGCACAAGACAAAATCACAATCAAAAAGTTAGCAGCTGGTCAACCTTACCACAGAGCTACTAACACAAGTCGTTCCAGCACTTGCAGAACTAAAGAGTGGGAATGGAATGGTCTCTCAGGATCTGCAGAAATAAGAGGTGGTATTATTTGGAGGGAAAAAAAGCAAAAATATTCAGATCCTGCCTCCAGAAGAATTATTGGTATTTTCCATAGGTTTCACACTTGTTTTTTAGCCTGAGCTGTGCTTTGAGGTACAACTCTCATATCTTGAGTAAAACATTAAAAAAATGTTCCTTTCTTGCTGATTTCCCCACCTTTTGAAAGATATTGTGAAAGCACAGTATTCTCATAAGACAATTTAATGAGAGAGAAGTGTAGCTATGTTGTCTTAGAGACTTTATTAAATTGTGCTTAGAACTCATTCACTTTGTTGACTCAAATTATGGAAGCAATTCTTGTTGTAGGATTGTTTATATGTCCCAAAGCATTCATAACTCACTGAGTTCAACCATCTACAAGTGTTTAATTACAGACTGTCTGTTTCATGTAAAAAAATGTTTGCCAGCAGTCTTTTGGCAGAGTAAGGAATGAACTTTGTAGAGAAAAATCAAGCTACTCATGAGTGGCGGCAGCAGAAATGGGGAAAAGAACTTCCCCAGAGTTACTTGAAGATTCAAGTTGCTGGATTCTGGCATGATCTGGTTTCATATATAAATCTTGCTGGAATTATGCTAAATTTTGCATTGAAATCTATTTTTTTCCCCACTTCTACAGCTGTAAATGTACGTACATTTAACAATAGCATGTGAAAATTAAACTCACAAGACACAATTACACAAGATTTGAGCTCAAATTTTGTCCAGAAAGGGAGAGAGCATCTAGTATTTGAAAATAATATTTGTGTTTTTTGAAAATATAAACACAGATCATCAGTATGCTACTAAAGTGAGGCTGCATTTCACATTTCACAGGCTAAAAACATAAAAATGTCCTGTATTATTTAATCTGACTGATTATTTAAACTGGCTATTTTGAATATTTGAACTGACTACAGGATGGAGGTTTCTTTACCTCCATATTTCTAAACTGATTCTTTTTCGTCGCAGACTTCTATGGAAAATGTTTCGCTGTGAAATGCTGAATTTATCTGATGGAGTGCTTTTAAGGCTAAATCTGAAAATTTGGATTGAAAAAGACTGAATTCTTTTTTTTTTTTTTTAAATTTGGAAATGCCATTATCTTGATTCCTGGGAGGTTTCATGTGAATACCTTATCTCTCCTCTCTCTCTGCCTTTGGTTTGAGATTAATGGCTGCAGCTGCTGTGCAAAGCAAAATTCCATTGAATGTCCACTTCTGAAGCAAAATTTCTGCCATTCTTAACTGCTGAAGTTTGAGATCCTGTACTGGGCCAGCAGTTGGTATCACAATCTCAGCCTCCCCTACCTGAGATGCTGCTGCCTCACCTCAGCAGAGGAACCCATGTAATCCTTTGTTGGCAGATAATAGATACACCAAAATATGTGAGGACTTATTTGGAGAGTGATGTTGTCTCACCTCGGTCCAGAACACAGAATACAAAATTGAAACAGAATGGACTTAAGGAAAAAAAAACAGGTTACTTCAGTGTTTAGTACCTGAGGACTAGCTGAGCAAGTGTGTCATACTACAAGTGGAAGCTTTACTGGAAACGTGAGAAGAAGAATTTCCCAAAGTTACAAAGGCAAGCGCAGTGAGTCTGAACATAGGAGAAAGTGCTGTTTCCACCATCTCTCCATTTCAACATATTGCCAACATGGAATCAGTGCAGCCTTCCCATTTGTATTTCATGGTCCCGGATCCTGCTCCTCACCGACCATGTGAGGGGCCATGCCGTGCCTGTGAGCGGTGCCGGCCGGGAGGCCAAATGCCCAGGAGGCCCAGAGACAGCAGGACCTCCAGGGGGAAGGCTCTGCTTCGCTTCTGTGGGTGTGCCCTGAGGGGAAGGGGCAGCCCTGGGGCTCCTGGCCTTCCCCCTCCAGCCTCCTCTGACAGCCGGGTGCCCACGATGCGCTGAGCTGGACCAAAACACTCGGGCAGCCATCAGCCGTAGGGCTGTGGGTGGCGTGTGCCGGGGAGCGCCCGGGCCGAGGGAGCCAGCCTCCCGTCCGTGGCCCCTGGCAGAAATGCAGGAAAGTTCTCCTTAAAAAGCAGTGAGTTACACAGTTTTGCACCTGAGTCCTCAGCCAAGAGGGTGGAAATGGCCTTTTCAGGCTTTCAGCAGCCAACCAGCCAGGAGCCCAAGGGTTGGTTACAAGAGAGGACGAGGGTGAGTTATTCCCCTCTGATGGCTCCTGTTGCGGGCTCAGTCCGCTCCCATCTGGGGCCTGGCTGTGCTCCGAGGTACCTTGAGGTACTCGAGTCCTTGCAATGTGAGCTCATTTGTTGTCATTTCCACTTCTGGGAAAAAAAGGGTCATAAGAAGAGATCAGTAAATGTGCAGTATTCATAAAGCGCAGCCTCTAACAAAACAGACACATTGCAGTGTTATCATATCCAGGAAAACAGCAGCAGACAGCATAACTTTAAAATACCACCCAGAAACTCTTGTTTGGAAAGGACAACTCCTAGCATCAAAGCCTAAATATATTTGCCAAACCATACTTTAAATTACTGCCAAGACACCGGATTTATCCCCTTAATAGCAATGATCCACTAGGCAACATGGTGACTGCCACAGCAAACTGGACATGGGTTTATTTCACAGAGGTCAAGGTTACGGAAAGAGCCCTACACATATTGATACTTCGTGAGAAAGGTAGGATTTTTTTCCATATGAAATTGGCCTGAGGCTAGTTTGTTAATAAATAAGCCTCATAGGAAGAATACAATGGAATCAATATAACTGCTAGCTGTCAAGTCTAAGGCAAAATATTTATGAAAATATCAAATGTTTAGATGAATAGTTTTAGACCAGAAAAAAATGAGAAATAAATGTCCAATAGAAACTGGATTTAGGAAGGGTAAAATTACAGCACAAGGTGTATAAACATACACAAAAAAGCTGGAATGGGAAAAGCTGATAAGGGGTTTAAACAGAAAAAAACCAAAAACAAAAACTGTATGCAAAACAGATGCTGCAAATATATGTAGTGCATACTTTTTGTATACGTACACATTGGTGTGTGCATGCATATATGTCACATATGCAAATATACATGTACACCCAAAAACATGGCATTTATAATGTGCATACACACAGGCAAAAATCCTCCTGAACCACCCCAAAGTGCTAGTCTTGGACAAAGAGGGAGCAGATTGGTTTTGCTGTTTAATATTTTACCATCTGAACTCAGGGGATAATACTAAGCATATGTAATTTTGAAACTGAGGTTAGTTATCTAAGACTTTCCTGCAAGTGCTTTATCTCTTGGTATCTTTTTGGGAGTGTTTGTAAATGTCCATGTATACCTCTAGAAACTAAATACGTATGAGTTCAGGGAATCAGTAGGTGTAATTCAAAATGTTGATACTGATCAGAGGACCTAAAGCAGATCTCACTAGTTTTTTTTCCTTTGACTTCTTTTACTCTGAAACCAGGTCTTAGATACCATGTTTAGATTCTGATAACCCAAACTGACATTTCTTAGCACAAAGGTGAAATCAGGTGATTTGGCTTTTGATGGCTATTATTGACTGTAATATGGGAGCAAAATATTCTGTGTAGAGAACTCGTGAAATTTATGTCTCCTTTATGTATACAGTCTGTACATGCTCACTCGCAGGACATTGGATGCAGATTTATGAAGAGCAGGAAGGAGAGGATGGTAGCTGTTACTCCTATTCCCAGCCAGAAATGACAGTGTTTGCAGATTTAATGGTGTTAACCAACCAAAGAATAATTTTTTGCTTTCTAATATTCTATATCTGTGCTCAGAAAGAGATAGCTATGTTTTAAATCTTTTTCAGCACATAAATACATAGACTTTAATGAGACTTATCTCAACCACAGTACAATTTTCTGAGACTGGCAAGTCTTACAATTCCCTAATCATAGTTGCTTGCATTCGATAATGCAGAAAAGTCCAAATTTAAGGAGTAACAGTTGAAATGTATGTATATGGGGCTAATTGGTTTCAGCAGTTATATGGCATAGAAATAATGAGGTGCTGGGCTGGTTGCAAGGACACCTGCCACTTGTTTATAGCTCAGCGATGACTTGCCATGTTAGCGGTGGTAGGCCTTTACCACTTCACCACTTTGTCGCTGCTTTACTTGTCCTCTTTTGGCTGTCCCATCAGACTGTAAGCATTTGAGAACAGGCACATCACTGCTTGTGCAGGATGCAGGTGTGGGGTGGGGTGGTTGTGAGTGGCTCTTCCGGTCTTACAATTATAACAGCTTATACTTGACTTCAGTGAAGTAATCTGATAGAAAACTAAGAACTTTACCCAGGCTCTTCTCTGAAAGGCAAATAACAATGAATCTATTTTAATAACACACTGGTTGAACCCCAGTTTGGAGATCCTAAGATGTAATGTCTGATTGATGCATTTATATACCATTGGATACAAATTGTTACAAAATGAATCTTGTCTTATTGGAATTCACTTGGTGATGAGGTAAGTTTGTGATATCTGAGCTACGATGTGTTTTTGGCTGGCCACATCTTTAATTTGGAGGAGTTCCACCATCATTATACTTATGTGACTGCAGTCACTGACAGAGGCCCTTAAGCAGGAACATGGATGAATTCCACCAGCATGGAATGATAGCCGCCCTTAGTGCATCATGTAATATTGCTTGATAATATATGGCATAGTATTGAACAGCTTCCTGGAAACCTTAGCAATGCAGAGGTTTAAAAGAAGTGGCATGGTCTGCAGTTCATAAACACAGGCTGAATAAGCTGCTTCTAACTGCATCAGAAACTTTTGGTCATAGATTTAGCCTTTACTTCTAGAACTAAAAGTGCTAAAAGGTGGCATGACTAAAAAGGCAATGCAGCAATAAAAATTCCAGTTTGACTCTAGGGATAGCTTCAGAGACATTGTGGTCAGAATTTTCTCCATTATTTGCAAGTTGCCAAAGAGGAACTTTTTTTATTCTGGATTGGCTTTGGGAAATCTATTAAGATTTTTAATTGCATTCAAAATTATTGTTATGTTTTGAAACCTAGTCTGCAGGAAGTTTAACCAGCCCTTCATTAAAGTCTCTCAGTGTGGCTGAGACTTGTGTATTAGCAAGGTGCTTTGCTTGTCTCTGCCCAATAAAAATACAAGGAATAATGCCAGTTTGGGGAATGAATAGAGCAGAAGGGAAGGGGGGGAACACAAGTTATGAGCTGCTTTGGTCTTCATACTCAGGAAGTGCTTACCAACTTCCATTGCCTCATCCCAGCTCTTCCATTAGAAGGCCTTTATAAATTACAGGAATAAGTGGCCCTTAGCAAATAACTTCACAACAGAGAGCAAGCAAATGGGACTGAAGCAGAATAGGAAACTCCCTTCTGCTACTGCAGATAGTTCTGAGCTGCTAACATTTTTTCCTCTCGGATCAGGATGAAAGGCAAAAATCTCAATAATTTCCACAAATTGAAAATCTGAAAAATGTGTGAGCTGAGTGCAGATGAAACATTTCATTTCAATAATTTTGTAATATCTTGTTACAATGCTGATCTGTCTTTAATCATTTTATGTCTAAATTTGCTTAAATTTCAAAGACTTCACTTTTGTGAAAAGTTCCAGCTTGATGGAAACAAAAGCTTTCTAATTCAAGAAGTTGAAACAGGACTATTTTTAATGTTTCTTAAGAAAAATAATAATTAAGGAGAATGGGAAATAGAGCCTTTTCTTATCCATTAGTCTGAATCATAACTCAGATCAGTAACAAACGCTATGTGTTTCAGTGTGATGGCTCTTCGGTGACTAACTCTTTTTTCCTATCTGGTTGACGGCAGCAGCATTTGGATCAGGCCTAGTAAAATGGTTCTCTTAATTGTGCTAGTACGAGAAGAAGGCTTCGCTCAGATGCTGATAAGTCAATGGAATATCCAGGAGAAATATTTTTTTTTTTTTAGCCAAGAACAAGATATTTGACAGTGGAGCTGATCACAAATGGAGTGTATCCTTTGGCAATAAAAATTTTCCTTTACAGTCAATTCCATGATTAAGCCAAAGCCACTGCTTTGTTCCTCCACCTGTCTCTGTGAGTCAGCAATGGTTTCCTCTTGCTTTCTGTCCAAATGGGATGCCAATGTCCTGCCTGGACTGCAGGGGCACAGGTGTTGTACCCACATCTGTGAATTGTTTAGTTTTTGCAATCTTGGCAGCCTGTCTGAGCTCTGGCAAACTTTTTATTAAGTGGGATAGAGAATGGAGGGGACAATTCACTTTTCATGCTGCTCATGGGTTTTTTACTCTGAAAATCAGGAGTTTAAAAATCTCATCACAACCATCTGTAATTTGTTTAGAACTGTGACTAAAAAAATGTTAATTTTTATTCATTAAAAGAAGTACTGAGATGTTTTAAAGTTTAATTGCATGGGATTCTAAAAGTCAGAGATGCAATATACATTTTTGGGCCAAATTTTCACATTCAGTTTGTGCTGTACATGCAACTCCAGTGACGCTAGCATATCCAATAGGTAGTTTTGTACTTGTGAGTTGTGTTGCTGTAACAGACACATCTCTCATTTACTATATATATTTTACCTTATCTCATAGCTGCAGTTTTTACACTCAGCTCTCTCTGCTGAAGTACATATTTGATGGCTTTTGCCAAATGTTCTTCTAGAGCCAATACGAGTATGAGCAACACGAAGAGGTGCCACCTGTACAAGTGTCATGCCAGCCCAGGCAGTGTGCTTCCCATCTAATCACAGTGGGAAAGAATCTCTGTGCCTCAGAGGCAGGGAAAGGAAAAAAGTGTCAGAACTCTGGATCAAGTGCTCAGCTTGCCAGGGAGGAGGGCTATCAAACCCAGTGAATTCTCCACTGCCTTATTCAATGGATTGTAGATCTGTGACTTCTGTACCTATGGCATCCATCTCCCCCATAGAAACAAAATTCTTCACCTAGTCGCTATTGGTTTGGTGATAGCAACTGACCCAGATACTTTGAGGCATGGTGTTGCTAATATAGTCAGTAGGCACGTCAGTAAACAAGTCAACGCCAAAACACAGAAGAGTATGCATGTGTCCAGTGTGTGCGTGCACAAACTTTAAACTGACTCCTCTCATGCCATACTGATGAGCAACATATTCTGGGCTTTCCTTTCCCATGCAGGCTTAGCATGGCTGATTTGTGTACTCAGCACTGAAACCTACACTTTTCCCAGGACCCATCAGGTCAGATTGCCCATAACCTATTGCTCCTTTGACGGCTCTCATCCTGCTTTCAATCGATGTGGCAGCGCGTGAATACATACGACCAAAAGCTTGATATAAAATTCATCTGTCTAAACACTGGCTATTTATGTTTGATGGCCTGAACAATTATTAATCCTGATTGGAAATATAAGTCATTGTGTCTACAGTGTCCTGTCACAGCATCCCTGTTAGCTCCCCTGAGGCCAAATTCTCTAACAATGCACACAGTGTCCGGTTCTTTCTGCAGACAGTACCATGCCCTAGCTGAAATCCCAGGCAGGAAACCTCTTTTTCTGTATGCTCACCAGTGTGAATGATCCCCAGGAATTTTCCTGGTCTGCCAGTGTATATCCCATAAGACAGAAGACAGACCCTGCACCACTGTGTCCAGTAATTTTCATGCTCTCACATACTGTTCAGAAATGCTGTGGAACATGCAGCCCTCATCCTCAGTGGGCCCAACATGCATCCTTCCTGCCAGGGCATGAGGTCCCACACTAGCCTTGTGTCTGGGGAAAGCCCTGAAGGGATTGGAGCCTTCCTTAACCTACAGAATGAAAAGCTCCAGAGCAGCAGGCCTGCTCTTTGTGTTAAAAAAGCAATATATCCCTCCTTGCTTCCCTCTAATCTCTGAATTCTCACACATACTTGAAGGCTCTGCTCCACCAATGCCAATGAATTACCAAGTTCAAGGTTGTCAGATGACCTATGTCTGCCTAGCAAACAGTCACATATGAAACCCAGTACAGCAGGCACCAATCACCCTATGTCTCGCTGGCCTGCACCTAGTACACACATTCAACTAATGCTATTTTTTCAGTAGTTATTCTACACAGCCACCATGTGCCAGCCGGTGCGCAGCCCAGTGTAATACAGAGGCTGGCCTGAGCACAGTTTCTGCTGTGGCAGGACTAGTCCCTACTAGGTACAAAGGATTCCCAGTGTTGCACAGCCCCACGGCTCCTCTCTCTCCCTGCAGCACCAAGCTGCAATGCTAGGATGTGGTAGGGGAGCCCCGTGGCAAATAACCCCACACAAACCCACAGATATGTCTCTCTCCCAGGCCAGGAAATGGCTAACAAAGCCAGGGGAAGCAGTTCAGACACACATAGCTCAGCTGTTGTGGAATAGCATGGTTTGATTTCTGTTCCCAAATATCCCAGCACTGTTGAGCTTTTCCTTGGTCTGATGTGATGGAAGTCTTCTAGGCAGCCATGGACTTGCAAATGTTGGTCTTCGGGGGCTGGCACTAATGGTTTGGTTTTTGCACGCAAATGGTGCGACTGAGGGAAGCAAAGGTACTTACTTCACCTGTCACAGCATTTGTTTTCTGATTCTTACAAGAAATATGTGTTTATTCTTGACTTGTGTTTTGTCTCCCAGCACAGTGCCCTGGAGAGGATCTCAGCTCCCACATTCCTACACATGCATGCACACTGCAGGGCTCTCTCCTCCCAGCTTTCCAGCAGGCTGAACCATGCCATACCACATTGCTGATCTCCAGGATTTCTGGACCAAGCCCCTAGCTTCCTCCAGGGAGCGAGCATGGTGAGAGGCAAGGCATCAGTGATGCAGTCAAGTCTAGTAACAGCAGGGCTGTTACTAGAAATCTCTTGCTGGGTGAATGAGAGGGGGGAGGATAGAAGAGAAATGTAGAGTAGATACTGTCTGAACGCACACCAGGCAGAATGTGGCATAGACACCCCAGGAAAACTGCAGAGATGATTTATGGCTCTGCAAGATAGAGTGAAACAGGATGTTTCTCTGTACTCTATTGCTCTTATTGGGATAATTATCAGGAACACTCTACCAGGGGATTGCAGTAATGAGTAACAGAAATATTGATTTTGAATATTGAATCTTGTAGAAGAATCTTCAGCTTGAGTACATCACTGTAACTTCATTTTGATTTCAGTGGGGTATTCCATTTTCCATCAGATGACAAGATTGCCCTACATACAAAAATATCAAGGCTATGTTTGGGAGTTTTTTAAATGCTGAATGAATTAGAAACCCACTGTAAGACTATAAATAATATTTTAGTGCTGGCAGCTAAAATTCCTGGATTTTAATCCAAAAGGGACTATAATAACCATTTCGTCAGACCTCCTGCCTGAAAATGGGCACAGACTGAATGAAGGAGCATTGTACCTCTGGGTATATATTTCTATATTTCCTGTTTCACAGAACTGAGGACATGGGAGGTTAGTTGTGCAGCAGAAGCCAAATTTGCTGTCAGTTGATATTCTTGCATTTCATATACACACAATTACAATGTCACATTTCCTTTGCTTACAGAGAATCAATACAAGGATATAATCTGATATAAAGAACAACTTTAACAGAACAGCTATAACTGCCATAAAGAACAACTTATAATCTGCTATAAAGAACAACTTTTTGTTGTTTTTTCCATATGCATCATACACTCATTTGCTAATTCTACTTACATTTTCTCCAAACAAAATGAAAATCATTACTTAAATTCATAAAGGGAAATAATTAATCAATCAGAAACATCACAAATATTAATCAGAATACTATTAATCAATCAGAAACATTACAAATTTTTTTTTTATTCTTCCAGTTATTTTTTCAGATGAGTGTGAAAAAAGTGGTAAAATATTCTATCCAGAAGTCTACACTGTGTAAATGATTATTATTAGCTAAAACTGCACACTATATAAAATCAGACCATTTTTAAGCCAAATTCATAGTGAGGTAGAAGGTTGGTTTGATTTTGGGAGTTTTGTGTTTTGTTTTTGTGATTTTTTGGGTGGTTTTGGTGTTTGTTTTTTTCATTTATGAAATGGAATATTCTGCTTGGTAAACTGATTCAATGATGGAGCTGCTCCTGAAAGTCCTCTCTCAGTGAAAGGAGTAATGAGAACTTAATAGCTAATCCCTCAAAAGTTCAGCTGGAATAAAAGCAATTTGAATTCTTTTTTGGAAGCAAAAATAAAGCTATTTGCAGATGGTCTTCATTAGAAAGACTGGTGGCAAGAATTATTTCACAGCTCTAATAGTGTGTCTCGCCAATATCCCTTAGGCCTTAATATTTTCAATATCAGAGATGAATATTCTCTTTGTAGTCATCTGCTTGCATTAAAGAAATATACTCACCATACACACATATAGATATGATATGCATATATACACACACACGATTTCTTTAATGCAAGCAGATAATTATATATATTAAAAGATTTTCATATATATATATTACAAGAAAAAGAGTGAAATACACTTGATGCTGAGAAACTTACTGGTTCAGACTAATTTTTTTTTTTTTGAATCTGCAACTCAGGTTAACAACTTATTTTATACTATACTGATAATGTAAATTATACATTTCTATTGCAAAAAAACGATTTCCTGCTATGGACATAAATGGATGTACCCTGAAGAACGTATCAGTCTCCATGTCACCCCACTGCTTTCACTTAGCTACAGTACCACACACAGGCAGGTAGTTAGATATATATTCATCCAACCTGCATATATTATCTGATTGGCATGTTCACTTGCTCCTCGACTGCCATAAATGAGTGGCTGTGCAGGTGCCATTAGCACATGCATCTTTTTCTGAATGCACCATTGTAGGAGTAGCTGAAAAGCTGTTTGTACTACACAGTCAGAAAGTTGGCAGCAGTGCTGGGTGAAAAATGGCAAGTATGTTTCAAGAAAAATTCAAAAACTTCATGTTTACTCTACATTTTTTAACATCTCAATGAGAAATTAAAAAAACCTGAAGGTATTGAAACCAAATACTTTTCAGGTTTTGATTTAACAATTATTGTATTTTCTTCTTTTTGCCTTCCTTCCTTCCCCCTGCCATTTTCATTTCTTGCCCTTTGTTTTTAATGATCAAGCAGAAGAGAATGAAGACAAAGGAACAAAAGGAATGAGAGGGAGGAGGAAACAATACTTGGGAAGCTGTAACACTTTTAGCAGGTTAATTTAATAAAGAAGCCTTTGTATACCTGTACTAAGGTAATAAATGTGCCAGTAGGTGAAGCTCAACAATATGCAGGATAGTTTAGATCTGTCCAATTTGATAGAAAACTATTTGGCTTGCTCAGGATGTGTCCATTCAGCTGGCTGTAGATTTTGACCCCATCCTTTTGCTTTCTTAAAAATTGAATGGTGCTTTGTTAGGCAACACTGTAAAAGTTACTGCCCCCTTTTGCTCCATGGCTTGGGGTGTTTACAATTTATGACCTGAATGAGCAGATACATATGTTTCATGGATATGTATAACACTTTTAAAAAGTTGGCAAGATACATCTTTGAGTTAGCAAGGAAAAGAAACAAAAATTTAATGGTTACAAATTTGGGCTTAAGCTATTCCTCCATTTCAAGCTTCATTTGTTTGCTTTCCATTTCAGCAGCTGCTGGAAGCACTCTTCAGTAGGAACCAAATAAATCCATACCACCTGTCCCACTCCAAATTGGAGGCCAAATCTTTCTGTTAGCTATCTCAACATTTAAGAATTAAAAGAGCATCTCAACCTCAATTTCCATGCCATGAAAAAAAACAGAAGAGGAATAATAAGAGCTTTGTTAGGCAATTCGCAGGCATGTGACTTGCAATTACAGTAAAATCTTCATCACTCCCCCAAAAAATTGTCTGCAATCTGAAGTGCAGTGTCTTCCTCTCCAAATTTGGTAAATGCCAATATGTTTTGGCTAGAATTTAATGCTGACATATATCTATTTTATTACAAGTTAAATTTTTAGGTCTTTTGATATTTAGCCTCTCCCCCTGATATGTCTCATGGCAAGGCGGCCAGGAAGAAACTTATGGATTTGTGGATATAGAAACAGTTACCTGAGAAAACTATCAGGATTCTCCCAGAAACACATGGCACTTTTATCCCTATAGACATGAAAGTTATTCTACTCTAAGCTCTGCAGCTCTCCCACACAATGTTCATAAATAAAAGCAGATTTTGAATCCCTGCCTTTAGTCCTAAATCCCAAGGTAAGGATTGACTGGAATATATTGGAACAGATCTTTAGGTTTGGACTAAATGCTAGTCTTAGGTCATCACCATGCCTTTCAAGCACTCAAAAAACTACTGTAATATGTTATTTTGGTACTGGGCCATGCAAATGTTGCCCAAATTCTGAGTGCGCGAACTGTCAGCAAAGAGCTGTATAGTTGTAAGCAGGAGGCACTTCAATGCAATTCAAGTGAAACTTGTCCCCCTCATTTCACTTTTGATCAGCTGATTAGAAAAAATGGATTATTGTGCCAAGATAAAAACAGATAAGCCAAACTACTCATTTGTTTTTCCAGGGAGAGTTTAATATAGTTTATTAAATAGAGAATCCAGAGCAGTAATCAACACATTCACTGGGATGTTAATGGAGGTATGGTAAAGCAGTGTACGACAGCCAAGGGACAGAGTGCACTTCTTACTCACTCTCTCCAGCCATGAAATCAGTAACGCAGATCATTTGTCTAAGACATCTACTATTACTTTGGAGTGAATCAGTGCACAGAGGTTTAAGGACATCCCAAGCAGATTTGTTCATTTAATAGGGAAAAAACCAAAACAAAAATAACAACTGCTTTATTTGAACGCCAGGACAAAGGGAGATTCAGCTTAGCTAAAGCAATATTTGACTCCAGTTCAAGTTGGGCAGGAGTTCAGCCAGAAGTTATCATATGATTGGGTTTTGGGGATTCTATTTTTCTGGAAGTCTGTGTGAAATGATCTAGTAGTGGTGTCAGTCCAAATTCCAATCCATAAGAGCCTCTGTTCATCGCAAAACCCCACAATTTGCACCATTGTTAAGAGTCTCAAAATAGAAGGCACGAGCTAGAACCCATAGTTTGCTTGGGGTCTGCTCTGCACATCTGAAATAAGGAGATGGGGGACATGAAACGACACCATTACCTTTGCTCTCTTGACAATCCTCCATTAAGAAGACAAAAACATTGCTGAGAAAAAAAGAAGTACCAACTACTCCATTCATATTGTTGTGCTTGTCCTGACTTTTTTCTTAATTTTAGCATAAGCTAAAGATGAGAGTAGGATCTCAGCAGTACTTCTTGGCATTGTCACACTGTTATTGAGCGTGGTTAAGAGTCAGCAGGATCTACACAGTGAAGATGAAACAACTTATGTTGACTTATTTTTGAGCCATTTGAAGAGCATGTGCCCTAAACTTCGTTCAAAGTCAACTTTTCAGACATTTGCCATCTAGGAGGTGTAAAGTAAAAATATCAACAAATACAGAGATTAAGTAGAAAATATCATTAAAAACACTGGTGTATTTCAAATATATGAAGTTATCCAGTTTTAAGGACTGGTTTTTATGTCTGATACACTCTAGACTTCACTGTAACTAATGAAAGATATTTAGTCTGTATTTCAAGTAAATATTCCATAGAATAGCACATGTTCAAAGTACAAGAAAAGCTTTCACTAATCCCTCACCCACAATGCAGCCTTGAACTATATAATTTGTCCAGTCCTTGTAGAGTTTTTTAGACAGTGCTTCTCAGAGCACGGTAATTAAGAATGACATTTTCTCAGTCCTATTGCTGCTGGCCTCCTCAAAAAATAAACTATGTTCCTAAGAGTATATCAGGACAAGTCAGCACTTAAGAACACTAGCAAACCAAACTCCAGTAGGCTAGAGTAATGCAAAATGGATTGGATATTTTCTTTAACAACACCAGCCATAACATACCAATAATAATTATATAACATTTCCCCATCTGTTCATTGAATTGTTTTCTCTCTTTTCCTCCACCTCCCTCTACACCTCCTCTCCACCTTTCCAAATGAAATTATGCTCTTAAAAATTATGCTTGTCACTCAGGGTTTCACCTGAAAATGAAATTTCAAATTGCAGAACATGCCCTCAACTTCAGATAAATGGATAAAGTACCATTAAAACAGATGTTGAAATCAACAGTAATATTCTATATTTATATAGTTATGTATGATCAAACTTTGGAGTAGTTGAGAATGTCTTCTCTTCTGAATAAACCACCAAATCACACACAACCAGTTATTAAAGTGAAAGAAAAGATAGTTATTTCTTCTCTGTAGTTTCATTTTTACTCTTTCTCATCCTTTTACCATACTGAAAACAACAGATTGTACTGCAAAGATTTTCATCTTATTTTATGTCTGTTCTATTGAAATGTGCCATGCAGACTATGTGACTGGAGACTATTTCTGATTCACATCACTTAAACAGGAGTAGAATCAGGCCCATGTAATCCTGCAAAGATATATGGTTTCCTTGGCATTAATCAGAACTGTTGGATAATGGCTCCCCTCAGAGGTAGTATAGGAAGCATGCACGAGTCCATTATGTCTCCTTGCTACAGAATGTCAGGAGGAAATAGATTATGCATTAGGTGTGCAGGTTGAAAATGCACTGCAAACCGTATCCTACAATGCATTGGATAGTGCCAGTTTAGTTCTTTTCCTTTATGGGAAATGACTGTAGCTAATGAATGCAGTCTGTTGTCATTAATGATGGAAAAATATACAGGAATTTAGACATGAAAAATTGGTATCAAGGATTAAGCTTCATTTTACAAAATATAACCAGTGTTGAGGTTGTATTAGAAGCACGCAAAGGAGAAACTTACCTAACTACATCCTAATACTACCGCTTCACATAACTAAAATGAAGGTAGAATAATGAATAACGGATTTCTATTGATTTAAAATCAATTACTTGCAAGCTAGAAATTTTAACATTTGTCCAACCAGATGTTTAGAGTGGCTCTGTGCCAGGCCCAGCTACGTTTGGGAGAATTCTCTCTCTCAGTAGTGTCCCATTCAGTCCTTTAAAGCTTACAAGCAAATTCCCTTGCCTCAAAGCTGATAATTTAGGATAACAACACATCAGCATGTACTCTATCCTACACCTGTTTGAGGAATTCTATTAAGGAGCAGGGAGATGACTTCTTCCAATATTATCTTCTGCCACTTTTATGAGATGCATAAAAATGTTCTTGAACTGACTATTTAAAAAATATCCTAAAAGATTTCTAAAAATTACTCACAGTTTGACCTTCAGATCACTGTGGAATGTATTAGTTTGAGTTGTTTCTTAAAAAAGACAATAGAGGAAAAGGACAAGTTAATAAATGGAACATATTTTTTGACATCTACTGATTCTTCAGATTTCTCCAATACATGAAATAGAGGATACCAGATGAAAGTAGCATGTGGCAGATTCAAAATAGACAAGAGTAAGTGGTTCTTCATAAATGAGGGGGAAAATATCCAAGTATATAAAATGAGAGTTTCTGAGATGACCACCATCACCACAGGAAAAGTCTGGAAGTTATAACAGGGGTAAGGACTAGGAAAACATCAGCTCACTGCTCAGTAACAGTTGAAGTTGCAAATAAAATTATAGGAATTATTAGGTAGGAAACAAAGGTTAGAAAAAGTACAGAGCTTTGCCACAGTTTAAACCCACAGTGCATCTTGAATCCTATGTGCAGGTGAGTCCCTAGTCTCAAGAATGGATACAATGCAGTTGGGAGAGGTACAGAGAGGGGCAGCAGTAACGATGGCATGTGCACCCCCTGCCATACATAGAGCAGTCAAGTAGCTAGGGCTCTCATGCCTGGAAAGGGCTCAGCTGGGCAGAAGTATGACAAAGCTTTATAAAATCATGAGAAGCAAATAAAAACTGGATTGGGACTGAATGCTCATCAGCTCTTCAAATGTAAGAAGTATAGACCATGAATGGAACCTAATGGGCGGCAGGTTCAAAGCAAGCAGCAGCAGGCGCGTCTTCGCTGAACATGTCGCTAAGGTGTGGAACTGCATGCACAGGTGAAGCTTAAGTGAGATAAAGAGGAGACTGGAGAATTTCATGGAATACATGTCTGTTAAATGTGTAGATTCCATGTCTAGCTCAGGAAATCCTTTACTGGCAAATTGCTGGAGTCAGAGAGAGAGTATTTTATTTTAGAAGTTTATTATTCTGTAGATAAAGCAGGGGTCCAAATACATTTTTTGATATCTAAAGGAATTTCAGATTTAAACATAATCCTTAATGGACAAAACTACACATAGAGAAATTTTATATTCTTTTAGAGATTATGAAATGGCAAGCATCACATCGAAAAGAGCAAGCCAAGATTAAGAATAATTTCCCTTCCATCAGTCTTTGCATTGGCAGTTCTAAAACACTTTTGCTCACATACACTATTTCTCACACTGTTATAAGGTGGGCCAGTAGCATTTTGCAGTTGTTTTTAAAATGGCTAAATAAGATAAGGAATGACTGAAAAGCCCTAGTTTTCAAGGGTTTGCCCATCCCTATCTTTCACTAAAAGGGAAATCTGTCACTATAGTTGTCAGGTTACAATGGATGGCAAGGGGAGAGTAAGAGTCTTACTCAGTACATACGTCTGAACATAATGCAATAAAAAAGATATGCACAGTCACAGTCCCAGGAAAAAAAATAAATCTGTTTTCTCCCAAACACTCAGGAAAACAATTTTTTTTTCAAGCAAATATAAGTGATAAGATGTATATAAATTGCTTCGTAAATCTTCCTTCAATCAATACACTAATTAATTTCCTGGCCATAGAAACTGGAATAAACTAACACTAATTAGTGCACTACAAATTTTTAAGAGCCTAATATACTGTAACAGGACAACATTTTACATTCCTTCATTTTTTCATGTCCCCTTGCTGAACGGAACTTGGAATAGAAAGATGGAACAAGTCCAGAGGTTGCTCTCTTTCATAACATATATAATGATAATTAAGATTACACATAAGATCTGAGGTAACAGAAGTAGGATTCCTCAAGCACTTTCCATAAAGAAAACAAAATTGGTGTTTTCGTAACCCAGTGAATTTCTTTAATAAAAAAAACCCAACCCCCCAAATCTCAGTATAATCTTAGGACTGCCATTTAACTAAGAATATTACTGCTAGAGTTTATGTAACTGAACTGCTAAACTGTTTGGATGCTCTAAATGCCAGGATGTTGACAATAGGATTAGCTGAGATAATCAAGACACCATTGTGGAGTCTGAGTTCAAGAAGGATACTTAGTAATTCCTGAAAATCAGGATCCTCTACTGTATTTCAAACAATGGGTTATTATCCCACAGCTCTGAAAATCACCTGTCCTTTTCAAAAGTGTTAATCTATGTTTTGAGTATGTTAAAAATTCACAAAAGTTGCCAATACAATCCAGACAATGAACCTCAATGACAGAGTGATAGAATTTCACCCTCCAGGAGTGAAAGAACGGTTTCTTCCTGATATTGCTCACGTAAGTGAATGAATTAGTGCCACATGATCTTCCGGCATGTAGAGATCTATCCAGTATAAAGAGAATTAAGACCATTATCCAGCGAGTATTCTTATAGAATTATGTCTTCATCACTTTGTCAGCTCTCAGTTCATACCTAGTTAAGCCTCTATTTTTGTATAATCCAAAACATAGAACCTGTAGTAGAAAAAAAGTCTACCTGAGCAATGTTGCTTTACAGTTTAGCTGTATTAAACTGTGCTTACATTTAACATTAAGTTTCTATGTCCCACAGCTAAAAATATAGCATATACCATGGAGCAAGGGGAGAACCTGGAATGCAGGTGAAGGCTGTGCTCTTTCAAAGGCTATGGTACTAATCGCTGTGAACGTGGCAGTGCCATGCAGTGCTTGGCTATGCAATGTATGTGCCTTTGTGCAAGCAGTGCCGAAGCAAGCCTCAGAGGCATTCTGCCTCGGTGAGGAAGAATGGCTCTTGCTGCTACCATTGTGTTACAGCTAACACTGCTCTTTCGAATGACATATGGAAGCAGTACGGGGCTGTCTTTGGCCAGATTTTTCCTGCCTGCTCTGGATATGCTGTGAGGTGCCCTCTCTTTCCAGAAGTCTAGGGATGGAGCAGCCCAGTAGTGCTTCATCTTGCCACTAAATGTTCTCACATGGCTGTTGCTGAATATGGCCATTACTGGCTTCAGACATAATGGCTTCATGTACCACATTATAAAAATAGAAATTAGTCAGTTTTCCAATTCAGCTGGCAGTTTTTGTTTTTAATACTTTTATTACTGCAGACATCATCGTCCAGCCATCTGCTAAAGATGAGACAGACAATAACTGAGCAGAACTGGAATGGATTTTGCTGCATCTGCAGCTGGGCATCTCATTACTGTACTCTGATGGGGAATTGATGGGGGGAGGTATTTTGTTCTTTTTATAGAGACAACCAAAATGTGATGCACAGCAACACTTCACTGTGAAAAAGGTTGCTGTTGTTTACAGGAAGACCAAATGACCCATACTGACCTTTGCTCACCACTGACCTATCACTGTTATGAGGGGAGAAGCAGCAAGTTGGTCTTAGTTCCTCCTTCTGTCATTCTTGAGGCTCTTCTGATCACTGAATTATCAAGATTTTTACAAATTTGAGAGAGAAGGCAAGCTAACCCACTCCAGATGCCATAACTGTCCTGTATCTTGCTCTAGTTGCCCATGCTGCTTCCTTTCTCTCACCTCCCCTTTTTTAGTTCTGCAGATGAGTTATCCTCCAGAGAAACAACCCAACCATCCTCCCCTTCAGAAACTGGTGGTCCACAGGCTCTTCCTTACTTAAATCCAAAATTACTCTAGAATAGACAGGTAGGATGGGTAGCTTTGGCCAACTGTAGGCCATTTGGATTTTAAGAAGGCAGAAGACACACTGAGATAAGCATGCTTTTCTATGAAACAAAAATCTCAGAGAAAACCATATATTTTCCTTTTTTTTTTTTTTTTTTTGTTTGTTTTAGTTTGGAAAAAAATAAAATAAACCAGTGCCTATTAGTGTTAATATTAAGTCCAAGGTCAGGGGTGGGCAGTGCCCTGAAGATATGTAAGGGCACACAGCAGTCTTCTGCACACAGAAGTTGAAACTGAAACCCTGAAGTCCCGCGGTAGCGTTTACATTAGAATTTTCTGGGGTTTGGTGGTCTTTAGCCAAAACTGCTCCTACACAGTTGCTCTGTCCATTTATGTCCTCTCAGCACAAATACAGTTCTTTCTATTGGTTCTTTCCATGGGATCTTTAAACAACTTATTAAACTCCATGGACTAGAAGATGCTAACACAAAATTTGCCACTTGTGTAGAATTACAAAAAAAATGCAAGAATTGTCTCTATCAACATCAACAAATCTCAGCATGAAAACACTGCAGAATTAAAGAATGGAGAAAACACAGCTAGAAGTAGCACATAAATGAGCCCTGATCCACTGCCCATTGATGTCAGTGGAAAGACTTGCAGTGACTTCACCAGATCAGGCCTGTTGTGAAGGTCTGAAAAATGCTAACAGTATCTTTATGCAGGGTATTTTCAAAACCAAATGGGATGCATTTTTTTTTAATCAATTGCTTATACGGTACAGCACTGCTGCACAGAATGTCCCTGTCCATAAGAAACTGAGAGAACAACATCATAATATAAGATCTGTCGCAAGCAAAAGTGGAAGATGGAAAATCTCTTTAATTAGCCTTCAATTAGTCAGAAACTTATCTATGCCAAGAAAAAATATAATTGAGGACAATATGTGGTAACATAGTACAGCTGTTCATTCTAGAAGACATAAATAAAATAATTTCATTGTTGTGTTTTCATATATTTACTTCCTCCACCTCCCATACCACATTTCTTTTTAAGAAATTCCATAGCACAGTTAAATTGGAAAGCTACACAGGAATCCTTACGCCTTTTTATTATTTTACCAGATGAGGGTTCAGGCATGTTGTCAGGTCATCTGACCTCCTTAAATACATTGGCAGAGCTCTGATATACATGGCCAAGAAATTGTCCTTGCTTCCTTTCTCAAAGTTGTTTAAGTAGTAATTTGTATTAATTACAGAAAGTACATCCTTAATTAACTGAGGAAAGACTTGGGTTTTTCCCCAGGCGTCTCTCACATTTTAGCTGATGAATCCAATGATTAGAGAGATGGAAGCTGATTTGTGAGCCTGTTATTTTGTCTCATTTAGACTGGGTAAAAGGAATGGGAGTGATGAAGGAAAAGGTGATCAATACACAGAGAAAAGATCACACATGCATTTGCAATTTTAGTGCAAAAATACCCATGTTAGTGGGAGAACTTGTAAGTGCAAGCTTCAAAAGAAAGCCCAGATTTTATGGTGCAAAGTGATATACAGGGTCTTGATTTAGAAAGGATTCTGCACACTGCAGTGAGTAAAAAAAAAAACAAAAAATTGATGGGGATGACTGTTCCAACTGAAGCGCATACAAACATACCTGAGAGTACACGTTGCCTATAATATCTATTCACACCAAAGGAAGGTTGTACCAAATTGGTGCCTTTAAACTCAGACAGAGATGCCCTTTGTTATATAAGTATGCTTCCGGGAAAAACAAGATGTTATTAAATGTAAATGAGTTTCAATCAATCAGCCAGATAATTATTCAAAGTTATATGCCTTTTCCAATAACACTTTTTTTTTAAACTTTAGTGCCAGAAGTCAAGCACAAAAGACATTATTGCAAATAGAAAAAAAAAAAAAAAAAGTTTTTACAAATGCTATCAGGATCCAACATGTATCTGAAGCCAGTGTTAAATAAGGCATTTACTACCACTGAAATAGTCAACCATTTGTTTTGGCTGTAAGCTAAAGATTTCTGAGCTTGAATTTTTGCTCACAGATACAACATTTTTGTCCTTGGAACTTCTGGGCACATTTTCAAAAGTGCTTATGCTATGTAGATGGTTTTCAGCATCTAAACCTCTGAATTTATGGGAGAAAGCTTAGATGATTGGAAGTGGAGAAGCTATCAATTTGCACATTCTGCAGCTCCGTCAGAATAGCCTAACTCAACAAAGCACCTGTGTGGCAAAGCACTTAAGTATGCACTTAATTTCTGTCTCATCCGTGATCCGGCCGATTTCAGCAAGGCATTCACACACTTTAACTTAAGTGTTAGTTTCAGTACTTTGCTGAAACAGAGCTGAAAAGTTGCTTTACCCATTCAAAGTGCCAGAGCAATTCAGGATCTCACCCACTCTTCGAAGGTCTGTGCACTTTGCAGCCCCTGTTAGCTGTTCTTTCAAGTGCTGTTCTTGTATACTGCTCCAGCCTCCTTGAATGCACCATATACAGACATTATGTACCAACACTCCTCAGAGTGCTCTAACACCTTAAGAGAATAGCAATTTTCCAAATCCAATCTATATTTCATACTCAACTCATGAAGATAAACTAACTAAGTGATTGAAGTCTGCATGACTTATTAAAATGCATTAATTCTTCAGTACTAATATTTCTTAATTTTCTAATTACATTCATAGACTACAAGAAAAATAACACAGATACTAATACAAAATGCAGAAGTGCTCATTCTAACATGCTCATTTACCATATTAATGAACATACACTAATTTAGCACTGTTCTGGATCTGTATTAGGATGGTTTTAGAGGGCTTGATTTTGGCCGGCTTTCTGCAAACACAACACCAGAATAATCACAGAAAGGTATGGAAATGAGTGATCTCTTTTCCTTGAGAACAGGTTGCCACCACAATGAAACAAGTGTTGTATGAGCAGGAAATGTAACCTCTCTGTTTTGGTATGCAGGAATGTATAATCAAAAGATCCTCAGCAGTGAAGGTGGACAGAAGCAGCTAGCTTCAAACATGGGACGAAATATGAGTAAACACTACTGGACTTGCAAGAAACTCACACTCTTCCAGTGCAAACAGGACCAAGACAACAGGAAAAGGAGCCAACTAATAAGAGTGGGCTTCAACAATGCCTTTATTTTTCCCTCTGAGGTTTTGGCCTATCTTTTCCTGTATCTAGACAGTAGCTGAATTTCTTGATAAAATGTATTAAGGATCACTTAACATTTCTTCATATTAAATTCTTCAGAAATATGTAGGAATCCTTAGATGTTATAAACTGTGTTTGTGGACAGTGACAATTCAGATTTCTCCCACTGACAGCATGAGGAACAAAGATCAATGCGAAGTCAAAGCTGACCTTTAGAATAGGTATGCAACTTTATTAATAAGGCAGGTATGTTAGCTAGATAGGGGGGAAAACTCATGAGGAAAGGATAGTATTCGTCCGACTTAGACAGGAATACTGCTCTGTTCCAGTGGTGTATATGTTTCAGCACAATCTCAGAAATGACCAGCTAACTTTACAGAAATGACTTTATATCCTCATATCCAGATCAACTCTCATGTCTAAGGGAAGGCTTCCCTTTTACACCCCTCAATACTTCACCTCTTCAGCTACCATCAGTGGATTATCACAAGCTTTGTTTACTATATGCAACTATGGATCTTATTTAAGTAACATCAGCTTCACTGGAAGTTGAATCTAGACCACAGAAATGTTTGAACCCATTAAAAGGGAATGTATTCACATTGTTGACCATGTACCCAAGTACAGATCTTGCATACTATGGTCCTGAGAAATAAAAGCCCATAACTCCTGTAAGACCCTCAGGGATATCATTCTGTTCTCCATATATCCAGCTACTATTTTTATTGCCAGTGTTTTTATTCACTTCCAATTGCAGAACTTTTCTCAGCAATATTTTAAGTTTTTAGTACAGATACATATGTAATATCACATATATATGGGAGACCGCAAAAATTCAGCTCTAGAATGTTTTTTAAATGTAGTTGAAGCATATTTATGACAATAATCCTTTCACATGTGAGGTGTCCCATTATACATGACTGACTGGGACTAAAACTCTCAATACATGTCCTTCTATCGCATTCAAATTCATGCTAGATAAATGATATGCAAACAAAAGTTTAAGTGAGGACACATTACATAAGAGTGGTATCTGAAGTAGGTACCTTTTACCTTTCCTAAAAAGCTGTTTCATACTTACACATTTATTTACTAAATAAGCTCATGTCCTCCAGAAATTACTTCTGAGGCTAGATCCTATCTAGGATTTCTTTCAGATAGTCAACAATTTTCTTTCTAATTATGCACAGATGGCCTTGTCAAATGTCCTGTCTGCCCAAGCAAGAATTACACAGTGTCATTGGAAAATATGCTGAGAAATCAACACTGTTTTCCAAAATACTATGGTAAAATTTTGATGTTCTTTTTTAGATTTCATACAGCACTTGTCATGCTCTGCCAGAGCATGTACTACACTGGTCTTCTCCTGTTGGAGAACATTGCTGTTTTATCCTGGAGGGATAAGAGTATGTAGTGAGACTTTGCATAGATCAAGCCATCAATGTCTCCTGTGAGCCAGACACACATGAATTCACAGGGAAGTAGCCCTTTGGAATTCATGAGAAAACAGAAAACAATTTTGAAAACTAAGCAGGAAACCACAAGTTAAGTAGGGAGATTAAATTAGACACAAGCTTGCAATATACATACTGTAAGGAATGGAAGAGGAACAAACTGCTTCATTATTAAATGTATCAGCATACAAAAGCATCTGCACACCAGGTGCTTTTTTAATCCTTCTCTCTGACTGGAGCAGCAACACCAGGACAAAAGGACTACATTAGAGGGACCCCCGTCTCTCATCTTGACCTTATTGTAGCCCGTTACTGGTAATATTTATAAGACTTATACCCATAAAAAATTATATATATTCAATTCCATGTTGAGTAACAGCATTTATAACAGAAGGCGGTTGTTAAACTGACAAACATCCAGAAATGTAAAGGGTGTGCATAAACACCGCCAGGGGCAGGAAGCCTGGATAGCTAAAGAAAACTTGAGCATTACCTGCCAGAAACGATAAAAGTGGTATTCCACAAGGAGAAAATGGGCTGCAAGCTACTACTTGTACTACCTGAACCACTTCATGTGGCTTATCACTGAGGTTAAGAATCACTGTGCTTCCCTGGAAAAAGCTGGGGAACCACCCAGGCAATGAAAGATAAAGCCAGGAGGTTCACAACAAATACTCCCATGAGAAAATGATAGGAAGCTCTCTAGGCTGGAACCACATGCCCTGTCAAATGAAGATAAGGCCTGGGAAAAGGAAGCAGATTAAAAATACAAGCATCCTGAAGAACCGTTCCTGTATTTCTCCTCCAGAGAGCTAGCATTTCCAGATCAAACCACCATTCCTCAGTTTAGTGAAGACCAGGAGGGGGCTGCATACACTAGTCACCCTAGAAAGGCTGAACACAAAGAGAAAAGTCATGAAAAGTGACAGAGGAAATCAGAGGCTGCTACATCATGTAAGAGTCATAAACATTCAAGTGTCATCCATTTGCACTGGGATTGTCCAGAAGCCAAGCCGAAGACAGGGTTCCCAGCACGTGTGCTCCCTCTGATATGATGACTTAAGTTGTCTGAATATCATTTATGGAAAACAGACTTTCACTGAACCCAATTCTTCAGTTATAACAAATGTGCTCCTTATAGCTAAATCTCAAAAAGACCACATATTGGGCAAAATTATTATATAACTGCTCAGGGATGCACACATTTAAGATGGCTTTAACAATCTGCATCTAAGTTGGTAAAAAAAAGAAAATTCTGAGAGAGCTGCAGCAAGTGAATAGATTACAGACACAAAAACACCAAATCAAAGAAAAGGTATTATTACCTCTTCTTAGGTTATTAAAATTTATACCTTATGAAATTAAAAAAAAATTAATTGACAAACCCTCTTTGGTTCTATATTTATATCAGATTTTTCCCCTGTGTGTCTGAAAGTTGAACGTTGCAAGCAGCTTTACGTCTGAGTTTCAGAAGGAAGTTGAAATCATGGAAAATACCTAGAGGTAGAAAAGTACAATGTGTTTTCTAATGGTTACAGGAAAAAAAAATCTGTGAACTAGGATTCTTGGGTTTGATTCCTGATTTTATCAGAGACTGGCTTAAGACACATCCAGCTTAGATGTTTCAACATCTAAAAAGATGCTTGGCCACAGCAAGATGATTCAGAGTGCCAGTTAGGAACCTGTCTCCTTAGTCATTCAGTAAAGAGATTTTTTTGGGATATGTGTATAGCCAGGCTCCCAAAATAGTCAATGGAGACTGATAGGCTGTTTTTAAGAATGAGTCAGAGCAAAAACATCAGACAGTTATTCCTGTAATCGCACTCTGGAGGAGCCCATCTCTCACTGTCCATTAGAGCCAAAGTGTGTAAGAAGCATCACTGAGTTACCTGGCCTCAGCTCAGTCCTGGGGGAACCAATCCCTTCATGTGTCACATGGAAGCTCAGCCAACTGAGGACATTGTCACATCAGCTGCAGGACTGAGCTCCACTTGAGCCCCAGCTGCCATGATCGCTCAGGTGGCCTCTCTGATGGCTGAGGCTGATGTGAGCACAGAAAGATCCAGCTGTCTCTGCACACAGGGCAACCAGGGAAAGAAATGTGACACCATTCTGGATCTCAGCTACATCTCCATGACTGATAGGAGTGAGCCTGACCCGAAACATCTGACCAAGACAGTCCCATTTGAGCCTGGGTGCCCAGAACTGTGCACGCAGGAATCATGGGGACATAAAGAATATGTCTGAGGAAACATAACTTTCTAGCTCAGTTAGTATGGCACTCTCTGGTAATGGGGAAGAACAGAGTTTCCACTGAAGCAAGTTTCTGACATGAAAATGGTTTTAGAAAACCGTTCCCAAGAACAGAATAAAGTATTTCAAGACTAGATCATGACTTGTTATAACTAAACTGTCCTAGGAGTTACCTGGACATGTACTGGGATGGGTCGCTCTTTGGTACGGATATTCATATTTCCAGGTAGTCACCAGTTTTTGGAAAAAATCACTGAATACACAGCAGGACCTAATGTGAAAGAACACCTACATATCAGAATTAATAGACATTATTTTCTATTTATACGAAGCTACCATTTCAGCAGATCCCATGCTTTTAAACTATGGGTTTAATAGCCTAGATTCCTTCTGATTCACAATCACTTCTCTAGGCAATGATACCTCTTCCTCTCCCCTGAGCTTGTCTCCTGAAGCTGCTAATATCCCAGAATAAGGATTTCAACCTCCTAGCTCTTGTCTAAACTGTGTACTTCAATTTCTCAACTACTACCATATGAGAGGGCTTCAAAAGCAGAATCACTACAGCTGCATCCACATGGACTAAGTATTATTCACTTGTGCTGCTCCAAGAGCTGTGCTGCCTGAGCTGCACCGTGCCATTTGGATGCTGGCTTAAGGGCCTCTACTACTGCACCATCTTGCTTTCTACGCAAACACGCTCTATATCTGAATGTAAAGAAGTATATTTTGTGTTGCCACATTGTTCATTTTCAAAGGCTACACTGACTTGCATACAACATGTTTTCAGTGCTCTGACTGTACCAGAGGCCTTAATTCAACATATTTTGGTTTCCAGAAGAAACTATTTCATAATTCTATGGATCTCAACATTTAAGGATCTTTGCCTTTCCGTTTATGAATTCAGTCATCTTTTCTTGTTTTCAAATTTTTATGCACCATAGCTGTACAAGTGATTTTTTTCATTAATTATCACCTTTTGCTGCTAACAGTTTAAGACTGAATTACAAAACCAAAAATACCTTCTGAGTAGCGAGTCCTTCCAGACTGTGAAAAACTGTTGATACCAATACAGCAGTACTGATGTTAATATGTATATACGGTATCTTCTGTGCAGTTAGAATACAGTCTGGAAAGCTCTTAAGGTATCCTCTTTCAAAGGCATGTACCAAAAAAACCCAAAACCCACCTTTTGTTATAAGTAAGTAGCTAGAATCCAATATACTGTGAATGGCTATTTTTCAATAAATTAGAAAAAGAAAAAAAAAAGAATCAGTTAAACATAAAATACTCTTGAACTGCTTGAACTCTTGAATCTATAAACAAATTACGGAAAATCTGACAGATAAACCTAGGTAAAATGACATAATTTCATTTCTGCTTCTGGGGAAAGAAGAGGAAAGGGGGAAACTGTGGTTTTGAAATCCCAACAGAATGAACTCACTCTCATTCTCTGACCTATTCATTTCTCAATACTTATTTTTATAGCTCATGTTACGAAGTTGTGTAATGATAATTTATAGGTCAGCTCGACAGTACCAGGCAGACAATATTTAACATGATCCTTACTGTTCTGGTCCACAACTCCAACAGCCTATATTGCCTCTACTCTCCTCCAGACTGTTCGAACTTTTCTCACAGAGATGTGCAATGAAAGGAAACATATGAACAAAAACATGGAACAAAGGGGAGAAAGGGCTGACTTTCATGTAATTAATTCACAAACATTTCTAAAAGCCCCAAGAGGTAGCAGTCAGCAAGGATGCTGCATTCCAAATGCAGTTCGGAGAATGCCTACAGAACTGGTGCTCATAACATGGATAGATGTTTATTTTCTCTGAGTTTATATCTAAGACTGGGTTCAGCATTTCAGCAGCTCATCATTAAGCTTCCAAAGTGATGCAGGTGTGGCTTGCCATGAATGCAGAACTGATAATTCATCTGTCACCAGTAGTCACATCCAAGCCTACCCAGACAGAAACACCCACACCAGAGGCAAAATGTAGTTCCTATGTATAGGAAATTCTATTTTCAGCTACTGAGTTACCTAAAAATAAACTCCTACTCAAATGCAAGAGTTTCCTTCAGACCATTTTAATAGTACTATTAAAATACAAAGTACAATTTTGATTTGCAAGAACTACTCCTACTCTAGCAGTGTCAGGTGGCTGGGTTCCAGTATCCTGTGAATACACTTTACATTCTTCTAAAGAACTGGGCATTTTCAAAAGGACAGTACTTTATATTTTGAAAAATATCCCTCAGTGATTTTCTGCCAGCTGAAGCATCCAAAGTGTCTGCCCTCAAAAAAGATTCAGTGCTTTTGGCAGCATTTGCAACCTAGTCTGTTTTTTCCAATCCAGAAACATTTTCTTTGCCAGACAGTCATCTGAAATAATGTTCTTACACAGAAAATACATGTTCAGTATGTTTTGCATTTATACACTGTAAAAAGGCCAGTACACAAGAAGTTCTGAGGTCCTAGAGGCGGGCACTGGATTACAAGGGCAGTTACTTTCAGACTGAAAGTGAAGACACTAGAAGATGACAAAGGTAATAACAAAGCACTGGGATTTCTAGGACCATGACTAGGACAACATCATTCCCAGGACTGCAGGGTCATGCGGCAGTGATGCTAAAGAGTACTATAAGGTTACCCTGTAGGGAAGGCTGTGATAAAAAGTCAGCCACTCACTATGAGGAGGGGAAGAGGCCAGCAGCAGGTTCGTAATGCTTGGCCATGGGGCAGCGGTACCCTGGTTATGTAACCGGCACACCTGCCCAAGGTATTTCCAAGGTGAAAATGCTGAAGGATTGTGAACTGGACAGCAATTCTGGTGATGTGATAGAAACCTCCAAATTCTAAATTACAAATGTTTTCCTCCCTATTCTGTGGGACTTTCCAGAGGGTTTTTTTATTTGAACAATGAGCTAGCATTACAATTCAGATTATAGATTACGTTGTTCATCTTATGAACAGAAGTCCCCAAACAAAATATGATTTGGAATCTACCATGATTTCAGATTTTGAGGGATCTGTGCAGACCTCTCACAAACCAGAGTCTGCATTCCTTTATAAAAAGGAACAAATTCAAAGAAGTTAAGTATGTGAAAAGATTTTCGGATGCTAAACCAGTGCACAGCACTCTAAAGGCATACTCAGACATAGCTGGATATCAGACTATGTCTGACAAATCCAGCTGCTTCCCCAGCTGCCTGTTCCCTTTGGCTGACAGAGGTTATCACCCTCTCAGCAGAGCAGGACTGGTAAGTATTTCTTATCCGCTTCTCTGTGAATGTAAGTGGCTCTGCTTAGGCTGCTCTTCTTCGACAGGGTTAGCTCAGATTCTGCATTTTGCACGTGTGTGCATTCACTACACACTGCCAGATACCTCTTCTGCCCTTCATTCCAGAGGAGGTTCAAATGCAGGGCCCAACAACTTTCAGACCAAACTCTCTATGGTCTAAAACATCATCACATTCAAATATAATAAGAATGTTACAGCATTATGACAACTCTAATATTCTTCAGAATGAATATTTTTTCTGGGGCAGCCTTTCCTTTTAAGTTTCATGATGACCTTGGCTTTTTCCCTCCTTCTCTCTTTTGGGTAAAAGAAATACAGTTTTCTGGGGACATACAAACAAACATTACTGAAATTAAATACACATACTTCCCACTGACAGTCTTCTTGAGTTGTTTTTTTTTGTTTTGTGTGCTTTTTGGTTTTTGGTGCTGTGTGTTTTTGCATCAAAATGTGATCTCAGAATTTAAAGAACTCATTAATCATGCTCCAAGTTCTCACAGGGAGCCTGGCCTTTTTTTAAAGATGTAGTATAAAATGTGATATAAACTGCCAGTGTGTGGGCTTCAAGAAAATCATCTACCCACAGTTATTATGAAAAATATTTTTTAAAAAAATCACTTTCTGTGTGTTTCTTTATGAAGCACGCAAGCCTTTTGCTCTTCTTCTGTGAAAATATCTATGTGAGATGCCATGCTGTATATTATGTATAACAGAGATAAGATAGTCAAATGGTCCCAAACATGCATGCAGTAAAAGGTTTGTCCAGAAGACAGTTCCAGAAAGGAGGTGTTTTTCACATATATTCAGAAAAAACATTCAACATCTTCTAAGCATGGTCAACCTGTCATTCCCACAGACAAGGAGCAGATACAGTGCCGGTATGAATACAGTTCCAACACACAGTTACAAAGAGCAGTCTTTGAAGTGACAACAAAGCATCAGCAAGCTATCTCAGGGCCACTCAAACACATCTTTAACGTCACACAACTGACAAAAAAAGACCAGCCTGCGCTCAGCCTGCATAGGCATCAAACGGAGGCCAACGACAGCAACAGGGGCTGCTGGAGCCTCCAGCTGGAGCTGCCCGGCACCTTCAGAGAAGTCTTCAGAGCAGCGGGGAGCCCACAGCCCCAGCAGCAGACATGCTGCAAAGACTACATACGGGTGGCCTGCTCAGAGGTTAGGTCATACTCTGCCATGACTTGGGCTGGGGCCAGCATATGCAAGAGAGCTGACTGGCCAGACAGCAGATACAATCTCAAAGGCAGCCAGAAAAGGCAGTCTGCAAAGAGGATCCTTGTCCACCTTACCTGCTACAAGCTGAGGGAGTCATGTGACAGGAGGCTTGCTACCAGGCACAGATCACCTGGAAAAGCATGAGGTGAAGGGCCTGTATGAGCACAACCCTTGCTGCCAGTGCACCAGTTTTAAGTGCACAAAGCCACACTGCAGACCTGTGGAGCACTTTGCAGGGAAGAGCTTATTAGGCTCTTGCAGCCTACCATCCATTCAGGCTTTTATTCCAGTTTCCCATTTTACATGTCACCCATCGAAAAAATTGACTATCATCTTTTTGGTTCCTCAGATTTCACCTACTTATCACACTTTTAGCAAGTTTACTCCAATGCCTTCCTTTTGTAACACAGCTTTCCATCTCAGAGGTCCTTTGCACTGCTTTTTCCATCAGTTTTTTTTCCTTAAAAATAGCCTACCCAGCTCTATTTGTGACAGTGGCCTGATATTTTTAGGCTCTTGATTTAATAATAAGAAAAACCAAGCCCAGCTAAATTCTCCATCTGATTGTTAAACCAGCAATCTGAAAGAGCATTTCCTCCTCTAGTGACAGCTGAATTGATCTCTGACTTTTGTTTAATTTCTCCTTTGGCTTCAATACTTGGATAATGTTTTGTTTGTGTTTTAAAGCTTACTTAACCAGGCAGTTTCTCCAACCACTCACCACTATACTCTTTCGTTCAGTGGTATATATAGATTTACTGACTAATCAGAATATTTGACATTGGCAAAAAAAATCCAGTGGGTCTTTTTAATCGAAAAAAAGAAGCACAGGAAATAACCTAATGTGGTATTAGTTACCGAAGGAGTAATGGTAAAAAAAGGCTCAGCCATTGGTTCATCACATCTCTAGCTGTATGCTTCTGCATAGAAGTCTTCCCTCTGGATTGCTTTACAGTACAATAATAATGCTTCTTCGACATGCCACACAGCTGACAGCCTTTAAAAAACATAATTTTATCATAGAACTAATTCTTAATGTGATGGACCTTAGTTGGTTAGTTCTCTAATACACTGTCACATAGAAGCCCCTGCTGGTCAGATTTAATCACATTTCCATTGTGACAAGCCCTTGAGAGACAACGGCTAAGATTTTCTTCAGTCCATGTAACCAAGTTTTGTATGACTTTATTCATAAGTATTATTCAAAATTAGACAATCTGTCTTTCTCTACATGCTGGAACATTTTAGCAGTAATTCTAAACTGCCTCAAATACATGTTGTAAAATGTTCTGCATCTGTGTGGTTTCTATATTCCAAATATGCGTGTGTGTTTCCATATTACAAATGTGCACGGCAGAATCTAATAAATCTAACGGTTACTGCAGTGCTGTATATTAAGATTGTGACCATAAGTCTAGGCAACGGGCAGTATTTTACTAATTTTGGGCATCACATTATATGCAATTGTGATGACTGCAGGAAGAAAAGTAGTGTAGCAGATCAGTAAATTAACTACTGGATACTGTGATAACTAGGTGCAAGGCCATGGACAATCTAGACACAGGGCTATGGACTGGCAAAAAGGAGTCACAAAATGTGGGGAAAGACTCTGTGCTATTTCTTCCATCATGCCCCCATGCTAACAGGCTACAGCACTGAAAGCAGTTATACATTGAAGTGCACTAGAAGACTGAAGTATGTCGTGGTACTGAGGGAACAGGGTATCTGGATAGGTCATGGCGGACAATGCCATGCTAGCAGCGAATGTTGAAACAATTGTCATGATGTATTATTACAGAATGCCAGACTCAGTGAGAGCTTTAACAACTCAAACATTTGGCAACAAAGGCAATCAAACAGTTATGTTCACCAGCAATACTTAAGTTATACACAGTAAAGGAAGGACAAAAGACAGAAAGAGACAAGAAAGGAAGGGAGGGAGGGAGGGAGAGAGGAAGAGAGAAAGGAAGGGAGGAAGGAAGGAAGGAAGGAAGGAAGGAAGGAGTCCCTTTGGAAATAGTTTGAAATTTACAGAGAAGAAAACATTAAATAAACAAACAAACAAACAAGATCAAAATAAGAAGAGAAGCTTAAAAATCTAAGGCCTAATTTCAGCATATTGTGACACAGTGTTTCCTGAGAGTTCAGGCTCAGGTACCTAATTCATACATATGAAACATGCCTCTGATCAAGTCCTTACATAATACAGTGCAGTCATTCAACTGAATGGATTAATGCCTCATGGGAAACTTCATCTAGGAAGAAAAACCACCTCAGAGGGTAGAATGGAAATGCTCCCATTCTCAGGAGGTAATTTGTATGCCCAGGAGATCACTTACAACTCTAGAAAAGCACAGTTCAGTGTGAAAATGAAAAGAAATTTTTCTGGTCAACAAATGAAACCAAAACATTTTCATTCTTCAATACTGAAATATGTCATTTCAATTAAAAAAAAATGACAAGATGTGGTTATTTCTGCCTACCCCTTTTGGAATGTTTCATTGCAAGCAGAAAGAAAAATTGTATTTCAGTTACTTGATCTGATAGGGGTTGAAATCAAGCAATGAAATGCTGAAATTTCCTACTGGGTGGACATCCCAATTTGTATCAAGTCTAGAAAACAAGTGTTTCTTTTTCAAGGAAATATTCAAGTAAGCAAGGGTTATTGAGACTGTCATCTCTGACACAGAAATACTTAATAGCAACTTGGTTTGTGAAAGAAGGAAAAATTCTAAGTGCGCTTACATAAATCAATGAAGTCCAAAAGCCAGAAACTTTGTTGTGCAATTATTCTTCTGCACTGTTCAAAAATAAAAGGTTATTGGCCAGAATTTTGGAAGACTTGTTATCTCAGAGCTTTAAAACACAAATAAGTTACCCTAGAGCAGATAAAGCATGGTAACACTCTCCACACTATTCCCCTATGTGACACTGAAGCATAAACATGTGCTTATTTATTTGTCTTCTACTAAAGGGTAAAGTCTTTCACATTTACTGTTGAATAAGACTATGCAAACAATCAGAACAGCTGATCCACAGTAATGTTTCCCAACAATAAATTTTTTGTATGTCAAATCTCTCAATAAGCAATAACTACACAAATAACATTGGTTTTTTCAGGTGCCACTACCTCAAAGATCATAGCTAATATGCTTTCAATTACTGTTGAACAATTCCAAGCACAGGCAGCCCTAATAAACAAGAACGTAATTTTGTTATGGTTTTGTATTGAGAAGAGCGTGATGAGGGAAAATATTTGGAGACAAGTGAGAGTGCATCAAGATATGAAAGAGCTTCTAGGAGGTTTTATTTAACTTGTTTATTAAGACTGGAATTCAGCTCAGCACAAAACTTTCTGTGACTTGCTGGAAAAAGTTTTTAGTCAAATGCAGAACAGCTGTGCTCTCCGGCAGTTGCACTAAACAACAATATCCATCATAGCATTCTACCAAAAAAGGTCTACTCAGTTGAATGCAGTTTTGGGGATAGGAGGAACCTGAAGAATGTATTGTAAAATGATGCCATTTTGGCATATTGTCAGTGGGTCAAGAACGAACTTTTATCTCATTCCTCCCATGGGTTCAGAAGGCCCCATTGCAGTCAAGGTGATGTTGCCCAGCTGTAGTAACTGAGAAATAAGGCAGGCTGAGTTTTCTTAAGCCATGAAGAAGATGTGCTTATGCTTGCATGCTGCAAAGCACTGAAGAATAGAACAGGCATAGTTAAGAGAAAAGCTAGCAGAAGCTTTGGGTTAAGTCCCGACTATGTGCGACATTAGGCTTAGTAGAATTTATCCCTGAATTGTTTGAATGATAAGAAATGGAGCTACCTAGTGTATTCCTTCCTAGAAAATGACAGGAGAAGTTCTGTCCTTACTGGCAAAACAAGAATTCTGATAAGGCACAGGAGGACTGGCATCACTTGAATTTCACAAGTCAGCTCCCATGCTGTGAAGTGGTCAGACTAGCAAGTCATGAAATTTCATTATAGCATCACTTGTGAAGTCAAGTTCTGAATCAGTTCAAAACTGCTTTTAATTAACCATTTTTCTTCTAGAAATCTGTTGAAATGGGTGCCATGATCAGCACCATTGCTTCTGCTTTTCTGTATGGTCCTATCAGCATCCAACTAAAATAAACTGGCAAGGTTTACATGACACTGTGCAGTTCTCCTTATGATGTTCACCAATAGATACCAAAGTGGGTTCTATAGACCAGACATAAGGTGGTTTATGTTTTATTTTATAGTCTGCATACAAGAAATTAACAGATAGGTTAAAAAAAGTCCCAGCAGTAGAAACTGGGATTATCAACCTAATTCATGTCCTTAAATAGGTCTATTAATACCCCAAAATATCATCTGATATGTAATTAGCAAATCACAAATCATTAACCTCCCAAAAAGGCACATACCTGATCCCAGCCTGAGATATCAAAAACCTGCT
This sequence comes from Morus bassanus, assembly GCA_031468815.1. Classification (NCBI taxonomy): domain Eukaryota; kingdom Metazoa; phylum Chordata; class Aves; order Suliformes; family Sulidae; genus Morus; species Morus bassanus. The sequence continues at coordinate 36,914,844 of CM062572.1, read as the reverse complement.
CAGCTATTATTTAATGTGGTGTTAGCCTCACCTCTGTCACCCAGATAACTCACTCAGAGTTTAGCCTGTTCATCTGGAATTTAGAAACACACACTTGATCCTGTCTTTGCATGAACTAAGTCACCTCCTTAAGCCTATTTCTCCTCCCTCCGTATGCATGTTTTAACCAGGATAAGCAGGTGAGTTCTCTGGTTATAGCCATTACACCTTATCATGAAGTTCTCTGAAGCAGAGAAATTAAAACTGAGAATGACTACACAGTGCCTTACTGCCTTGCAAGTCCTAGATTCTTTCCTTAGCCCTAATGGGATAGGGAGGCTCTGACAATATGACTTAACGATCACAAATTTATTCTGTTGCTGGATTTAGTACAGTTTGTTATGCTGTCTGTTTGAGGGGGAGCTGCAGAGTGTTCAGTTTTACACTTGACTACTTAAAAATTTCAAATACGTAAAAAAAGGCTGTATGGATAAGTATATATATATCTGTATGAATCTAGACAAATTATTAAGCTCCAGCCCACCCACCCTCCAGAAGAGTTACAAGAAAAAAAGGTTAGGGAAAGAATAAAGAAACGCCAGTAAAAAACAGAGCAATACTGTGATATCCTATCAAAGGAGTACTTAGAGCATGTGATTACCTGTATTTTAAGTAAAATTGTGATTGGAGGTCCTTCACGGTATAGATATGTAGAATAAAGACGCAAAAGCTATCTAGTTACTTGAAACAGTGCTAGAAGATTTAGATTAGAAATAAGATTCACTTCTTAAAGCAAAGAAGATAAATACCTAGCGGATTACCTAAAGTTCTATCCTTGCAAATATTTGTTTGTTTGCCTGTTTCTAAAATAAATGCGGCAACTCAAATGAGGATTAGTCAGGGTAGTATTTTTGTTTATTTTTTCACTGGAAACTTACAACAGTTTCCCTAGTTTTACAATCTCTTAATCAGTTAAATATGGCAAGGGCATTAATAACTCATAATCAGTAAATTCATAAAGCAGTTGTTTCAGAAATAAACCACAGTCCTCAATTTTATCACATCTTTGTGTATTTGATAGTATGACTACATTAAGCAGTCAATATGGTAGCTATTATTCAGAAAATCCCAAGAAAAATATTTTTAAACCCATGGATTGTTGTAGAAGTGCCAGCTGTTAATATAGTGGTGTTAGCAATTTGCACGGTACTAGGCTGGATGTTGTCATTCAGGAACAAGTCAACATGGGAGGAATGTGAAGATAGTTTCCCACCACACCTCCAGTGTCACTGTGCACAAAGAAATGTCCGCTTTGGGTGACAGGCTATGTTTCCCCATAAGATATCTTTGGGGTTAGACAAATCCTTTGGGCACCAACCCAAAAGATGGAATCAATCCCAACTCCTCTTTTCAAGCTGCCTTCTGACCTAAGCAAAACCATCGTGGAACTGATCTAAAAATCAGAAACTGCAGTTTTAGTTACGATTTTGAAAGAGAGCAGTTAAAGACAGAAATCTTACATAATTTTCTTTCTAAATCCAGGTAATTTTTTTTATTTTTTTTTTTTTTATTTTTTTTGATGGATGCTTGATTTGTTCCCAAGTATAACCCTCCATTTTGGGGTTTTTGTTCTTATGTTAATTCTTCCTCCCTCCTCCTGATGTTTTGCTTAACAATATTCTTATGTATACACACTATGGCCATAAGTGCATTATAAGATAGTCACTTTAAAAGGCCATATAACTTTTCAGTAATAGTACTGAAAGCAAGAAAACAGGGAAAATAAGGACACACCATTAAAAGCAAGATTCCTATAAAGCTCTGTCTTTCCCAGCTAGGTGTGATATTGTTTATGAAGCAGGAGGATACTCATTTTCCAGCTTCCAACACTCTGTCTGCCCTGGGAAATTTAATCTAACTAACAGTAGGCGAAAATATTATACTTTGACCAGACTTCACATACCGTGAAGAGAGAAAGGGTTGGGACATATCTATTTTTAACCAAAAAGTTTCTAAAATTGAATCACTTTTGTGTTCCTGCTCAGTAAAGAAAATAAAAAAAGTATTACTTTTTGTGGTAAGCCACACAAAAATAAAAATCTGTTGGACTTTGATTAGAAAGAAAAAAACAACACAGCAATAATACACCCAGTAGCAGATTCAAAACATAATAAATCTCTTTTTTTCTCTTTTATTTTTCCTTTTTATTTTTGAACAGCAAGGAGTGTCAAATTCTAACCTTTTGCCTGAAGAAGCTCAAAACGACTCATTGCCTTTCTCCCAAGTATGGACATGCGAAGAGAAAGGATTAGCTAACAGAATAAGGGCAGTTTGGCTTTACACTGCTTTGCTTCTGTCAGTTAAGAAACATGATAAAGATGCTACTAGACCTGCAGATTCTCTCTCCAGTTTTGCAGCAGGTTTATGTATGCAAACAAGACATGGAATATAAGCTACAGTTCAGCTCATTCAGTGTATGGCTGTCACCGCAGAAGGAACTTCCAGAATTGCGCTGCTAACTTAGGATGAGATTTAGATGAGTGACTTCTGTTTATTTTACTAATGTGTCTTAATTAGATGGGTTTGATATGATACCTGCCATGAGGGCAGTTAAGTGCCTGTGTGGGCTGCCTGCACACATCGTCTCTTGTCCATCCTGAGAAACAGAAAGCAAGTATCTTATTTCTATTCTTACTAGAATGCTTTCACAATATTTTCCTTGCATGATCAATCATTTAGAGGCAGTGCAGTCTAATAGACTTAAAGAACTGAAAAACAAGAACTCGTTCTCAATTTATCTCTAAAGGAATACTTAGCCCTTGGCAACACTAATAACTCTGTGAACATTTCCCAGCTGTGTCAGACAGAGCTGAATCCAACAGTATCAATATTAAGATTACTTAATAGGCCTCATTTTCTTTTTCCTCAGCTATGTAGATTTTTCAGATAAGACTACAGTGCAATCTATTAGCTCATATAATCTATATATGTTATAGCTTAAAGCTTAATAAGTTTGCGTGACACCGCACAGATGTAAAATGCTAGCTGAACTTCAAGTATTTTCACTGTCCTAAATGGGACGGTCTTTATCTGAAGTATGTGCAGAATTATGCTTGAAGGTCAAAAACACGACAGATAATTTGGAAGCTTATTCCACAGTGGAGCTTCCTTGGCAACATGTTCTATAATTGTCACATACCACAAAAAGTCCAAAGATCATGCAGCTTCTGTGCTAGATCCTACATCAAGTTATTCCTACTGTCATCAAGAGATTTGTTTTCAAAACTAGGTGTTACACCATATTGTGGCATTTGTGTCAGCAACGTGAAAGGCATAGCATTTGTTCTTCTGATGTGGTATGTTACCCTACTTGTTCTATAAATATGTGTGTACAAAAACAAAGCCTTAACCATAACCTTTAAGACTTAAGTGACTGTATAACATTCAACTGTGGAAAGCAACAAAAAAAACAAAGTCTTCAAGAGGAAAAAAGTGCCGCTCTCTTCTTGTGACAGGCTACAACAATTCTGCAGAGTGGCAGAAACTTTGTCTAACCTTCCAGAGTTCCTACATGTACATGAACTGCCGGTAGCAGATGACTTTCAAGAGCAGGATGTAGAATGAAGAGTGATCTATGTTTTGCATCAACCAAGAAATTTCAAAATCTGATTGCACAGATGTTAAAATTTTTAAAAAAATGCTAAAATGAATTTATTAATTTGGGAATGTTACGTTTTCTACATATTCTGCCTATTATGGTGACAAAAATATCCTGCAATATTTAGATTTCAGATATGTCTGAAACAGTGCTAATATGGCATAGCTTTTCAAAATTACTTCAGAAAAAAAATATTTCTGCTTAATGCTAACTGGTCTGCAAATGCCTCCCTGAGACCTAAGAAACACTGCCATATTATACATTTAGAAAAAGATTAATTAATCCTTCTTTAGATTATTAGAGATCAGATTTAACATGCCAAACATTCATTTCCTGGCAACACCAACCATAATTTGGTCACTTCTACCCAAGTCTGAGGAATGCCTGGGATTTTCCAGTACTTGCAAAATCAAGAACATGTTTTGCTTAGCTGATCCTAAGATAGAGCAGTAATTATATATCATCAACAGAAGGGAAAGAGAAGAAAAACCTTTACCATACCCAGCTGGATGATAAAAATGTAGTGTAACACCTGGATAAAAAAAGCAGATTTACTTGGTCAGATACTTGAACAGTTTTTTAGCTGATTACAGGTAAAACACAGAATTTAGGAAAAGCATCACTTCATTATGAACACAGATAGGTCTTCTGTTTTCTCTATCAGTTGTACTGAAATACCACCCAAATACTATAACCAGTCTTATTGGTATGTGCTGGCTAACATATAGACAGATATGGCCTCTGCTCAAAACCAGAGACTGCTCAAACTTCCACCCTACCCTATGCTTTGGATATGACAGATATGATTAATAAAACTTTACAATGTTGTATGCTTTACCATTCATTATTATTTAACCAAAGTCAATCAAGCCACAGGGTCCCATTTTAAAAATTAGATTTATTATCTACAAATAGATGTCCTTGATGGAAAACCTCAAAAGTTCCAAAAAGTTACAATTAAAAAAAAAAAAAAAAAAAACAAAAAAACCTCTAATTTTTTTTCTCTCTTCTAGTCCAAACCAGACTTTCTCCATCCTTTAATTCCATTCCCAAGCAAGCCTCCTTCTTTAGAGACACAAGCCCTAAAATGTAACTCTTAGTTGTTTGTATGAGAGGGTTTCACATTCTTCTCTAGGGCCAGACAAATAGTTACAGTCAGACCCAGCAACGAGTGGAACTGTTCCATGCCATAGAAATCCAGAGTGAGTCCAAGCAATGTGCCTTTTACATGGGATGTGAGTCAATCTGCATCAGAATAGTTGGCAAAGTCTCAGCAACGATTGAAAAATACCATTTACTGAAATGCTACTGGAGTCTGAGAGAGATGAAGTTCAGTCTGGCTCAGCTCAACAGACCAAGATGCATTGCACTTGGAGTCATATCTGCAACTCCTGCCAAATCATTCACTGTATTATACAAAGCCCTCTACTGTGCCTGACTGCATGGAAAGTGGTAATGACAGCTGTTTTTATGCCTGACTCTGTCTGGGGACCATTTTATATTCTAGGGCACTAAACAGTAGATGTAGACTTATATATGTCAGATTTTCTTAGAGGTATAGAGGTCTAAAGCTGTATTCCCATGCACTGTACCCTGCAGCGCATGTATCCCAGCTACCACCTGGCTCAGCCCACTGAGTCAGGTCTAGGCTGGGTCTAGAAAAACAGAATTTTGAAAGGATGGACTGCTAGGTTTCTCTTGATTCATTCAAGAGGAAAGGTTGTATATAATTTTGTTTGGAGGAAATGTATTTTTACGTAAGACTATCTTTAATTTCCATTTTGCTTCACTAGTTCATACAGTACTGTTATTCAACAGAAGCCAAATTTTCCCTTCAGTTATATTAGCGCATGCTTTATCAGCAGGCAGCCTCAGGTTGCCTTGGTTCATTGTAATTCAGCAGTGAATTTGGGCAAGTTGTTTTAATTCATACAGGCAGCTGACAATTATTTTAAACTTGACTGAGCTATTTTGTGAGTTTAGTTCAGGAATACCACAAAAGTATTACCTTCTAGCTTGAAGCAAATACAGCACAAGAAGTCTTGTAAATTATTTCAATAGGCCACTCAAACCACTATGGCTGAGGAGCACAGCTGAACAAACTATACAATTCAGGAAAAGGTTAGTTTTACTGGCACTTTGGCAAAAGAGATGGTACCAGCCTTATCTTGTGAACTTTAAACTGTCTATATCACATCAATCCTTTTTACATTTCTGAACTGCAAACAGGAAAGATTTGCTCTTACCTTCCTTACTAAAGGGAAGTTTTACACTTTCTGAGTTGGGGGGGAAAGAGAGTGATGTGATTCTGGGTCTGATCCTGATCTTTCTTAGTGCAAATCAGAAGTAATTCCATCAAATATAAACTGGCTTAACACATAAAAGGATTTCAGAACCCAGGTTAATACATTATTCATAAAAAATTATAATAATGATGAATAATTGGTGGTTAATTGCTATAAAAACTCTCCTATTCTAAGTAACTTTCCCAGTGTATACATAAATGTTTTCGTAATTATGTTCTGCTTTCATTAGAAAGCCAACTAATAGGCAACCTAGCAAGGGAATGACATCCACTGTATGGACTTCTACCAGCCCAACCACAACAGCTTAATAGAAAAATACAACTCTAGGCCTGCATGACACATTATGATGACACTCTGTCCATTCCCTGGTAGGATCAACACAAAATCAAACACAATTTGAGATGATGGTTACTGAATCCTGAAATAAAGCATGTAAATAAATCTGGACTTGTTGAGAGAAATGTTATGGCTGATACGGGACTGTACAAAGTCCATGTTTCACAAAGCTCTTAATGTTAAGTCATCTTGCACTTCTGTTGAATGGGGTTTTGACAATGTTTAATAGCATGATAGGCGAAAGTAAGCCTAAGAAGGTTCCAATTAAAGACAAGATTGAGCCATTGCAACACAAGCTTAAGCCACCCTGGATTTTTCCAACAAGGCTGTTTCTAAGTAGTAACACTCTTCTGTTCAGAGACAAACTTATGATGATAATGGAAAGTAAGGTCAAGAGAGCTTTCCCTACTACATGAATAAATCCCACAAAGCAAGGTGTGGGCATAAAATCAGAAGATTAGTTGCCTCTAGAAAAAAACACAATATATGAGAAAATAGACATCTGGTAGTATTGGTAACAAACAGCAAGTGATGATTCTGCTCAAGTGCAAATATAAGTCACATTTTAACAGACCTACACAGACATCCATGGATGGATGGTAGAAAGAGACATTACTCAGTCTTCTGTGTTTGGAATTTACTTTACTGAGTCAGAGGATCATTAAAGCCTGCAGAGTTTGAACAACATCCAGATACAGGACTCTGGCAGGGAACTCTGAACATACACTTGGAGAGCAGTTCCAGTTTTCAAGCCCTTCTGAGAAGGTTTACTGGACACATATAGTTTCCAGAAATATCCTTGCTCTCAATGGGAAATGGCATCCATGACTTCAGGCTGTCTCACGGCCCTAAAAAGTCATCTCTTTCTCATTCAATTAGAGGGTTTCTGGGTAATCCCAAACTGAAATATGGAATCCTTATTTGTGAGGGCCAAAGTTCTGTCTTGCCCATGGATTTGTGCAGCAAAGCTGAAATGCACTTTCTCTTAGAGCTCCAGAAACATAGTATTTCACCTTGGGATTTTAACTCTTCAAGACATGCAATGACATGGAGAGAAAGAGGCAGAGGAAGACTCTTCACAGGAATTTGAAAAGTGATAGAGGGAAAAGACTAACTAAAATAGATGTAGACATACATATCCTTTTCTCTGCATCAGTTTTCCCACCATTCCAGAGATATATTTAGGCTCTAATCAGAGCTAAGATGTCTAGGATTCCCCTGCCCATTACTTGTGCTTTTAATTACTCTTCCATTCACATTTTACTCGCTTTCATTTACCTTCTTTCAATCTATAATTAAACTGTTTTCTTCCTCCTACGATTATAATTCCTTCCTGTGCCCAAGCTACCTTATATTCTGAAAGACATATGCATCCACCTATCCTCCTAGGGTTTTAAAGACAAGGATCAACATACTGCTTTTGTGCTGTTTGAGATTTTCCACCTGCAGAGAAATTATGGGTCTGTTCCTCATATTTTTAGTCATTACATTGTCCCAATATACTTCCGTCAAAACAGTTGTCCATTAAGATTTTACCCATGACTTTTTCCGCCATCCAGCAGAGATGTACAGCAGCCAAAGTTATCAACTGACTGACTCCACTTTCACTGAAGACACTATTTACTATAACAGTGTCGTGGTAAGACAACCATAACTTGAACTAAGATTCCTAAATACTTGTTCCTCAAATTCATCATATCCTTGAACCAGACAATGTCAAAAAAGAACGATATGTGGAACTACTGTTACAGTCATACTAGCCATCTGCTTTTTTCTAGAAGGCTTTCTGTGGGCCTAAGTGAGGAGATCATGGAAAGGAATATTTGCTTCCTTTTAGTATGGGCTACTGTGAGGAGGAGAGAGATGTCTGCATTACATGGTTACTTTATTACCTTTTTTTTTTTTTTAACTCAGATGAAGGGACAGGGTATAGATAACCTAGCTTAAAACAGTCAAAGATGGATTTCAGAGGGAAAATAAACATAGTGTAGTTTCAGGTATTTCTAGAAAGAGTCTGATTTAAGAGCAAGAAGGAGAAATTTAAAAAAAACCCACATCTTTAATTAGCAAGTCCTTGGCAAGAAATCTGAAAATATCATAGAATAATTAAGGTTGGAAAAGACCTCTAAGATCACCAAGTCCAACCGTCAACCCAACACCCCCATGCTTCCTAAACCATGTCCCGAAGTGCCACGCCTACAGGTTTTTTGAACACCTCCAGGGATAGTGACTCCGCTCCCTCTCTGGGCAGCCTGTTCCAATGCCTGACCACTCTTTCAGTAAAGAAATTTTTCCTAATACTCAATTTAATCCTCCCCTGATGCAACTTGAGGCCATTTCTTCTCATCCTATCACTAGTAACTTTGAAGAAGAGACCCGCACCCACCTCACTACAACCTCCTTTCAGGTAGTTGTAGAGAGCAATAAGGTCTCCCCTCAGACTCCTCTTCTCCAGGCTAAACAACCTCAGTTCCCTCAGCCGCTCCTCATCAGACTTGTGTTCTCCAGACCCTTCACCAGCTTCGTTGCCATTCTCTGGACACACTCCAGCACCTCAATGTCCTTCTTGTATTGAGGGGCCCAAAAATGAACACAGGATTCGAGGTGCCGCCTCACCAGTGCCGAGTACAGGGGCATGATCACTTCCCTACTCCTGCTGGCCACACTATTCCTTATACAAGCCAGGATGCTGCTGGCCTTCTTGGCCACCTGGGCACACTGCTGGCTCATGTTCAACTGGCTGTGAACCACCACACTCAGGTCCTTCTCCGCCAGGCAGCTCTCCAGCCACAATTCCCCAAGCCTGTAGCGTTGCATGGGGTTGTTGTGACCCAAGTGCAGGACCCAGCACTGAGCCTTGTTAAACCTCATACAATTGACCTCAGCCCATCAATCCAGCCTGTCCAGATCCCTTCCTACCCTTGAGCAGATCAACATTCCCAACCAATTTGGTGTTGTCTGCAAACTTACTGAAGGCACACTCGATCCCCTCATCCAGGTCATTGATAAAGATATTAAACAAGACTGGCCCCAACACTGAGCCCTGGGGAACACCGCTTGTGATTGGCCACCAATTGGATTTAGCTCCATTCACCGCAACTCTCTGGGCTCAGCCATCCAGAGAGTTTTTTACCCAGTGTCCTGGTTTCAGCTGGGATAGAGTTAATTTTTTTTCATAGTAGCTAGTGTGGGGCTATGTTTTGGATTTATGCTGAAAACAGTGTTGATAATGTGGAGATGGTTTAGTTGTTGCTAAGTAGTGCTTACACTAGTCAAGGACTTTTTCTGCTTCCCATGCTCTGCTGGGTGCGCAAGAAGCTGGGAGGGGACACAGCTGGGACAGCTGACCCAAACTGACCAAAGAGATATTCCATACCATATGACATCACGCTCAGCATATAAAGCTGGGGGAAGAAGAAGGAAGGGGGGGACGTTTGGAGTTATGGCGTTTGTCTTCCCAAGTAACCGTTATGCATGATGGAGCCCTGCTTTCCTGGAGATGGCTGAACACCTGCCTGCCCATGCGAAGTAGTGAATGAATTGCTTTTGCTTTGCTTGCGCACGCGGCTTTTGCATTCCCTGTTAAACTGTCTTTATCTCAACCCATGAGTTTCCTCACTTTTACTCTTCTGATTCTCTCGCCCATCCCACAGGGGTGGGGGTAGTGAGCGAGCGGCTGCGTGGTGCTTGGTTGCTGACTGGGGCTAAACCATGTCATCCAGCAAAGAATACACCTGTCTAAGCCATGAGCCACCAGCTTCTCTAGGAGGATGCTGTGGGAGACAATGTCAAAGGCTTTACTAAGTCCAGGTAGACAACATCCACAGCCTTTCCCTCATCCACTAGGCGGGTCACCTGGACATAGAGGGAGATCAGGGCGGTCAGGCAGGACCTGCCTTTCATGAAGCCATGCTGGCTGGGCCTGATCCCCTGGTTGTCCTGCACTTGCCCAGTTAGCTCACTCAAGATGAACCGCTCCATAATCTTCCCCGGTAATGAGGTCAGGCTGACAGGCCTGTAGTTCCCTGGATCCTCCTTCTGGCCCTTCTTGTAGATGGGCATCACATTGGCAAGCCTCCAGTCATCTGGGACCTCCCCTGTTAACCAGGACTGCTGATAAATGATGGAGAGTGGCTTGGCAAGCTCCTCTACCAGCTCCCTCAGTACTCTTGGGTGGATGCCATCTGGCCCATTAACTTGTGAGTGTTCAGGTGGCTCTGCAGGTCATAAACTGCTTCCGCCTGGGTTAGGGGGTTTGTTCTGCTATCTGACCCTGCCTTCCAACTCCCGGGGCTGAATACCCTGGGGATAACTGGTCTGACTATTAAAGACTGAGGCAAAGAAGGCATTAAGTACCTCAGCGTTCTCCTCATCCTTGGTGGCAATGTTCCCCTCCATGTCCAATAGAGGATGGAGATTCTCCTTGACTCTCCTTGTTGTTAATGTATTTGTAAAAACATTTTTTGTTATCCCTTACAACAGTAGCCACAGACCCCCAGCAGGATATCTGCCTTGTTGGCCTTCCCCCTCATCCTTTCTCATAAGCACTCGACCTTGTCATCACAATCGCTAAGCTCTATGCAATCAAAACACTCCCTAACATATAGAGCCACCCCACCGCCTCTCCTTCCTTGCCTATCCCTTCTGAAGAGCTTAGAGCCACCCATTGCAGCACTCCAGTCATAAGAGTCATCCCACCATGTCTCTGTGATGGCGACTAAGTCATAGCTATCCCGCTGTACAATGGCTTCCAGCTCCTCCTGTTTGTTGCCCATGCTGCGTGCATTGGTATAAATGCACTTGAGCTGGGCTATTGATTTCACCCCGCAATCCTGCCATGCCACCCCTAGGCTCCTCTTGAGTGGGCCTGGCTATATCCCCCTCCCCCTTCGAACCTAGTTTAAAGCCCTCTTGATGAGCCCCACCAACTCAGGAGCAAGAATCCTTTTCCCCCTTTGAGACATCTGAACCCTGTCTGCTGCCAGCAGGCCCAGCGCCATGTAAATCTCCTCATGATAAAAAAACCCCAAAATTCCACCAATGGCACCAGCCTCTGAGCCATGTGTTAGTCAGGTTAGTTCTTTTGTTCCTTTCAGTATTCTTCCCTGTCGTTGACGGGATTGAGGAAAACACTACCTGCGCTCCTGATCCTTCAACGCATCGCCCCAGTGCCCTGAAGTCCCTTTTGAGTGCTCTTGGACTTCTCTCTGCAACCTCGTCACTGCCATCCTGCATAACCAATAGCGGGTAATAACCAGAGGGCTGTAGCAGACCAGGGAGTTTCCTAGTGACGTCTCTGACCCAGGCCCCAGGAAGGCAGCAGACTTCCCTGTGGGATGGGTCTGGTCGGCATATTGGGCCCTCTGTCCCCCTCAGAAGGGAATCGCCTACAACAGTTACCCTCCTTTTTTTCTTAACAGAGGCAGCCATAATGCATGGGGCTGACCAACCTGCCCTAGGCAACCCCCGGGATGGACCTTCACCTACATCCTCATTTGCCTGGCCCTCAAGTTCCAGAGCCCCATATCTGTTGTGTAAGGGCAGCTGGGAAGGTGAGGGAGGCTGGGAGGGGATTTGCCTGCCACCCTGAGCAGGGACCTGTGTCCATTCCACCCCCCACCACCTTTCAGATCCCCTCCTTCTGCTTGGTGGCAAGAGGGTAGGGGATGCTCTGCTCCTCGTGGAGCCTCCACCCGCTGCCTTGGCCCCAGGGATGGCAGGGTGCGGCTCCACCGATCTATCTCCCTCTCACACCCCCTGATACTCCTTACCCTTTCCATTCCTCCCTCAGCTCTGCCACCAAGCTGAGCAGATCATCCACGTGGCCCCACTGAAAGCAGCTGCTGTCCCTGCTGCCCTCCGTACGAGGGGCAGGCTCAGGCGCTCCCTGCAGCCGGAGACCAGGACAGCTGCCTGTTAGTGCGGGGGCTCCGCCTGGGTCGCCACATTCCTTCCGGCGATGGCTTTGGGGCGAGTGGCAGCCACAGCCAGGGCCTCCCCTGGCGGGGCGACGGCCGCTAGGTGAGGCGCCCCTTAGAGCCAGGAGGGGGAGCGCGCCCTGCCCGCGCGCCCTGCCTACGCGAAGCGCCACGCAAACCGCCGCGCCGCACGCGGCTCGCCGCGCTCGCGGGGGCCGCTCTCGTACGCGGGGGGGTTCGGCCGCTCACTCGTGTCCCCGCCCACGCGGAGCCAGCGCTGCCGCTCGCCGGGAGCTCGCTCGTTCCCGCCCGGGGGCGGGCGCTGGGGTACCCTCTCCCTCCCGGCGCTTTTGCCGCTTGAGGAAGGGTCGCCCGGCGCGATCCTCCGCTCCGGAGCCCTTCGCCTGGGTGGCTTCGAGGCAACGGCGGGTACGCTGGGTTTTAAACTGCCGCCGTCGCTCGTGTCCCCGCCCACGCCGAGTCAGGGCTGCCGCCCGTCAGGAGCTCGTGGTCCTCGGTGATCGGCTGGAGAGCAATAGTTTCAGTACATAGAGGTGATAACAGCAGGGCCCCCAAGAAAGGCCGGTGGGGAGAAGGGGTAGGAATTCATTTCCCACGAAGGGAAGGAACTGCCTCTGGGTTCGCCAGCCAGCGCTTAAGGAATCAAGGAAGGTCACACTGTGGCGCAGCGTAATTTATAGTTTTAAGGACAGGGCTGTGTACAGTGTTCACTACTGCAGCATCCTTTCTCTGAGTATGATTTATTTGAACAAATGGAGTAAAATGTTCTTCTGTGTTGGTTACTGGAGCTGAACAAAATCCAGAGTAGCTATAGCACTGCCAAGAAATGGTTTTCAGGTTAAGACCTGCAAGAAATAGATGTCAGACGTTGCATTGCAGGCTTCTAATTTGTCCTGATGTTGATAGACTTGCTCCCAATTAAGTCAGTGCTCACTCTGTCTCCGTTCTTCTGATGGGAGAATGATAGAAGCTTTCAGGTGATCTCTTCTCTAAGTAAGGGGGAGAGATTTTTAGAGAAAGGTTGGAATCCTGCAAAATTCACATATGTGAATATCTGCATGTTCCTTGTTAATGAAAACATGGAGCAGGCTAACTTGTTGCTTTTAATTTTATTCTTAATGAATCCATAAACATTAGAGATATTAGAGAATAAATACCTAAAAGGAAGCCATTTCCAGACCAGGAATAAATATTGATATCCACTTGCAAACTTTTTAATTTTTTTTATTTCTTCAAACAAATGCTTCAAAAATTTGGAGCTAAAAATATAAATAGAAATCAGCAATGTAAAACTCATTAATAAAATGATGATAGTAAACCCGTCTGCATGAGCAGTACAACAGAACAAATATTTGGTCCTGAATGTATTTCTGTTCAAAGCATCCAGGAAGGTTCTATAAAGAGCCAGCTTAAAGAGACTGTACAAATTATTAACATATTTTCTAAGTAGAATATGTACTGTCAAGGAATTGCTTATAATATTTCCAGTTATGCATTCCTAAGATACAAATAAAAATTCTTCTACGTATCACTCCATTCATTATGAATGCTTCCAGTTGAAGGCAGAGTAACTTTTGGCCTTTTATGGACAGTTAAAAGCTGCACCTGCTTTATTCTGTTTTATGTAACAGAAGTATGTTATCTTTTTTTTTCCCCTGTGGTGTTTAACAGCCCATTTTTAAAAACAGAGCTTGAATGACAACTAAAAAGCCAAGCCTGTCTTCCATTTCTGGATTTGCCTTTTTGGTATTTGTTTTGTGAAGTAGCCTACTACTGTCAAGATACAGTAGCAAGTTTATGTCTGTTAATAGAAAAAAGGGAAATATTCTAAAACAGTGATTCTCAACTGAATCCAGTTCATTTAAAAAAGTGCTGCTGTTTTCACCAGTCAGTAGTCCTGGTTCCTTGCTCGTTTACATCAGCTATGCTATTCAAGCAACTTTTCTGAAGATCTTGCTTGAATTCCCAGTACAGTATTATTCCTGTGTAACATACTCCTAACCAAGGCCATCAAAATATAATTTGTCACGTTCCATGAGGACAGAGGGAAGACTGAGACCAGCAAAGTCAAGACTTTGGGGGATATTAAATTTTTTGTACCCAAATCACTGCACCAAAGCAGTACACTTCTACCACAGTAATGAACAGCATTCCTTATAAGAAAAAGAAGCATTACAGTATTTCCTAGAGGAAAGATTTTAGTCTTGGATAATAATAGCCATGATAATACGCTTTGATTTGTGGTTATACCGAGGATGACATTAAGTGCATAAGTCATCAGATTTACCCTTCAGTCCACAGAGTAACCTGGGAGGCAGCAAAGTCTGAAGGATACTCTCAGTAACCCAGTGAGTCCTGAATGTTGTTCTTTGTCCTCCGTTGCATTTCAGACATCTGGCATACCTCAGGCGAAACTGCTCTGCTGCACAAACTAATCCCTTCCATTGCCTCTTCAGTTGCTCAGTGTTTGTGGAAGGCCATAACACCCTCTCACATTGCTTTCATTAGCCTTTAAGTTCAGCAGTCTCTTACCTCTCCCTTTCACTGTTTACAGCCCTCAGTCATTTAGACATAATACCCAGATTCTGGACACCATTAACTGAGTAAGAGTGCTTTTGAAAACAGTGAATTTAGTCAGCTGGGAAACCGCACAATTTGGGTGCATTGCTTTGCAGGCAAGATTTCCCGAAGAAATCAGAGGGTTGGATATACAAAAGTGCTGATCTACCACCTATGCCTAGAAACACTGCTATGTGGATATTTTTCTGGTTAAATCAGTTCATGGTACAACAGAATATCTCTTTGTGTTTGTGGTCCTGTACCAGAATGCAACACACATCATACCTGATCCTATAGAAAAACAGCTGTTTGGGCTATATTCAGGTTTTGAAAGGGTTTGAGGCAGGCTGAGGTAGAACTTGGTGAGTCTGTGTCAGTTTTAAACAGGTATGTGTCCTTGTCCTTCTGCCTAAAGAGTTGTGAAACATAACTGTGACCAACCTGTCCATGCATACTTCCCCTCAGCAAGTGTGGGCACTAGTCATTTGGACTAATCGGCCGAAGACCAAGAATTTTCTCCTTCTTCACAGAAGATAGGGATGATCAGTGTACCAAAATTCAAGTTATCCTAATTTCCAGAAAAGGGAGGTGTACAAGAGGTATTTCAGGGAAGAAGGATGCATGGGCTGGAGAAGAAAAGGAAGTATGGAGTTGTGCTACCCATGGATAAGAGAGGAAAATGAGGGAGGCTGGAAGCATTAATTTCCATCCTGTTGGTTCTGTGATTGCAGTGAATCACTGGAGCGTAAGTAATTCTCAGAAAATCTGAAGTTTCAGGCCTCAACCCCCTGGGTTTCTTTCCAGCAGAAAAAAAATATTATCTGATTTTCTTTACTCCCAAACATCATAAGTATGCTATAAGATTATACTAGCAAACTATTTGAGATGCTTTCTATAAAAGGGAGTGAGGTGAGTCTGAGTATGGTCAGCCAGTGTTTATGGGCCTATATTGTTTTAAACAATTTTTGGAAAATGTGTTATAGCCAGCATTTCAAACATGTCTCATGCCCAGTGTAAAAGAGGCTTTCCTGTATTAATTCAAAGCACTCTGAAGCCCAGACACAACACAACACTCAGCAGCTCATAAATTTGTCAATGGATGAATTTAGCTTAAGAAAAATAAGCTGCATGAATTATAGGTGTGGCAGGGAGCACCACCTATATTCTCAAAGTTGCTTAGACTCTTTCCAGTTGGTTGTAACTTGTTATAGCTTTGCCAAATTTTAACTTTCAGTTCAGAATTTTTTCTAATTTTAGCTAGAAACCTTCCATGCAGTTATCTGCTATTTGAGCTATTTGGGGAATTTTCAGTCAAAACAGCTCAGCAATTTCTGAGGGCCAGTGAGGGAAAAAAAAAGAAAAAGCTTTTTATGTCCAGGGTTATAAATTCCTTTGCTCTTTAAGATGATGAAGGGCTCCTATGCTTTGGTGCAGGACGTCCCATTCCTAACTCTGTGCAAAATCCACCATACCTTGTCCAAACGGCAAACATTTCAGAAGGCACAATTTGTACATGAAACTGTAGTAGATATTTGCGGATTGGCAAATGTTCCCTAAAATCTCTGCCTACACTGAGCACGCCCTGAGCTGAGCAAGTCTTAATCTTTTAAATGGGGTTCCCAGATCCTATGGGGAGTATCAACACTGCTGGGGGGGAGTGGGGTCTGGTGGCTCCCTGGGGACAGGAGCTGAGAGTGCCAGGGGCTTGCCATGGCGGGAGTCAGGGCAGGGCCTGGCACCCAGGGCCCGTCTCATGTCCCAGCCAGGAGTGGGGCAGCCGGGGGGCACTGGGGTGGCCCCAGCCCTGGGTGTCAGGCACCTCCCTGCGGACAGGCCAGGATGTGGGCCCGTGGGTGGGTCTGGCTCATCAGGGCCCACAGAAGGGCAGGGCAGGGCTGTGGGGAGCTGGAGACTGGCCCTGCTGCAGCATGGCTGGGGCAGGGGCTGACATGGGGTCCTTGGCCATGGGCAGGGGCGGGGAGTCCCGGGGGGGGGCGATCAGGCACAGGAAAGCCCATAAGTGCCCTCAGGACCTGACAAACACAGTGAAAAGGAAGGCAGCCTCTTCTGTACACCCAGGCTATGGGAGGATTAGGTATGAGCTGACAGGGAAGAAAAGAACTGAAATGGAAAAGACATATGGAAACTGTGAAAGATGAAGGTGGGAAGCATAAGCATGAGCAAAAGAGTGGAGTCAGAGTGAGAAAAATGGAGGAATGGGACAGTAAGCTGGAGCCAGAGAGGAGTCTGTGACACAACTTGGTGGACAGGCTAGGACATACAAGGAAGAAGGGGTTAGCTCAGCTAGTTCACATTTCTTTGCAAAACATGGAAGGGAATCCAAAACTGCTGAACCTAAACACATTTCAGCTCTCAATAAACAGATAAAAAATTCATGCCTGAAGTGCTACCGCACAAATACAATGATATCCTACTACTTCAATGAGGTATTCCTTATTAATTTGAGTGGTGAAGGTCTATGTAGTGAATCTAATACCTCTATCCTGACAGTAATCAATGGAGCACTATAAAGAGGTTTCTGGGTATTTCAATGTCCACTTTTAAAAGTAAATGTAAAAAACCCCAAAAACAAACAATGAAATACCTTGTAAAATTGTTAACACTGCTAAATCAAGCAAACAAAAGTTAGGGATAAGCTGGCATAGTGGCATGAGCATATTTGTGTTCTGATACCATTTGTGGCAAAATTGACCTGAAAACACCTGGTGTTACTGTAGCAGGCTAGGAGACAATCGGTGTGGGTGGTCCTGGATTCCTTCCAAATCATCTGGTCATCCATAGTAGAATAAGTCCACCTTGGGATTCAAATAAGGCTCTTGTCTGTGCTACTAATAGACTTCATCAGTGCATACATTTTCCAGATTACACACATCAATTTAAAAATACCATTCTGTCAAAGTTGTACTGAGAACTTTAATATTAATACCTGAGGTGTGGCAAGCATGGAAATAGCTGGAAATGTGACTCTGAAACTGAATGGTCAAAAGAAGGAAATAAAACCACAACAAAATTCTGAGGTATATGATCCAGAGGCAGTAACAGCAACAAACTTAATGAAAAAAACAACTAAATACTGGAATCAAATACGTAATAGGTTCCTCAGAAATTGCTAGATAATAAAAAGGCAGCTGAATCTGTGCCTGTTTTGAGCACTCAAAATGCAACCAGCGTTAATGTTTTAAATTGGTCTATTTTTCTGTTATTACTACATCGATGTGGAGCTGTAATCCACAAAGACTCAAAAGTATTTTGAATCAATAGAAAAATTCACTTTCACCTGAAATGCTGCCACCTTTGGTGCAAAAAAACTCCCAAATATGTTTTCTGCAACAGAGAAATCCTTTAATTATATTGAGAGGGAAGTGAAGTGATTTTCCCCAATAGAAAGCATGTAAGTAATTTAGGTAGACTAAAATGCAATGACCAGAACTGGAATTTATAAGGCAAACAACGATTAAACACTCTGCTGTTACCAAACATTCCTTGGATTCCTTTAAAGCCACAAGGGACAGATTGTCAGTTTTGTATCTCCTCTGTTTGACTGGGCCATGTCTCCAAGGGTTGCTTCCATGTCAGACTAGAGGGACCAAAGAAGGACCAAAAAGCCTGTCCAATTTTTTCAGCTATAAAGACAGTAACTTGGTTCTCACTTTATTTGCCAGCATTTCTTCCTTTGGCACCCATGTTTTTCTGGATGTTTCCTCTCCATCATTGTCAATGACCCACTCTAGTAATATGTCTCACACTTTCAGACATATCATCCATTTCCTGCTATTTATCCACTTTGTTTGAAATCCAAGGATTTCTCATCTTGAGTCAGCTCTTCAGTTCTCATGAATAGAGTTAGGCTAATTTACCAAAGAAGTAAAATTACTTTTGACTTCACTTATACCAACAGAAATGGAAAAATGTTTCCTGACTGGGGGCAATGCATCTGGACCAAACCCCCTCTCTTATGTATCACTTGGTGTTAAGTTTAAGAAAAGTCAAACATTCTCAAGCTAGAATATTACAGTTTCTAAGAAAACTATTACAAGAACATAATAACAGAGGGAATTCCATATTTGATAACTGAAAATTATAAACGTGCTAAAATTTGCATCATAAGACAGTGGACCAGTTTTATGGATTGTGTAGCAATGGAAAATTCGTAAGGAGGAGTTGCCCATCAACAGGTATGGTCAGATGTGTTCTTCCATTAAGCTACATTGCGAAGTGTGATACTCTCTTCTTTGTTGTATTGCCTGATAGCTAAATGATGATTTTATTAGCAGCTCTTGCTCCCTTGTCTTGGGATTTTTGATCTGCAGTGTTCAAAGTAGCTCACCAGTTGCGGTGGTTCATAGATGAAAATGTCTATTTTCTGTGTAGCTTGGTTATACCCAAACTGCTATGTAATTCTCAAATAGTTTTTGATGCCAGCTCAAGGTTTTACTCCTCATTACAAAATTAATAAGTAGAACAAGTCACAAGGACAAATGTGGGAATTCAGGTATAATTAACAGAAACAATGCCACAATGTCAGTCTTTTTCCTGACATTTTCTGTATCTTAACCTCCAATAGAGGATCCCATTGTCTCTGCTGGTACTGGCTCTTGGTTATTCCTCATACCATTCCTCTGAATCATGGAGCAGATTATTCAGAAACTCTTGAAGTGCTACAGAGTGTGTTCTCCACATTTCTTCTTCTGTTTCCACAGCTGAACAACTGAAATTTTCAGTTAGGGAAAATGAGGGGAACAAAGCACGTGTTTCATGGATGTCAGAAGAAGGAAGATCCTAAAGCTCAGAGCTCCTGATAATTATTACACAGCTTTGTGACACTAAATTTAACCAAATCAGTAGGCAGAATTAAATTTTCAAATAAGGAATATTGTCCTTGAAAGCTCAACATACCAGCATGTACGTATGGTGAAGAGCTATGTCAGATTCCTATATTCTGAATGTCCCATTGAGTACAAATGAAATGAAACACTTGTACGAAGCATCTGAGAGGCCCATATTTTAGTATCTGTTAATAAAATTCTCCCACAGTGCCTTTTTCATAAACAGAAAATCAAAACTGCACATATGCATGCACACATGTATGCATTCATGCTTGTGAATTGGTCACAAAAATAGGATATACCCTCATATATATACAAATGTGTGAATTATGTATAAATTGCAGGCATTCATTATATTTTTGGTTGGATGCTTTTATGTATGTGATAGCAAAAACATTCCTTAAGGCTGTACTGCTATGCTAGTAGGCACTGTGTCAAGACCAAACAAAGAGCCAGTTTAGTAGTTCTGCTCTGTAAGCTGGAGTGTACAGAAGCTTCCCCATTTTCCTCCACAGGTGAATTTTGTGGATCTACCCTCCCTCTGCGTTCTGTGGCTCCTTATTAGTTACAGTATCAAGGACTCAAACTCTTAAATGATTGCCATTTTACCCTAGGAGATCATGGAAACCTGGCAGCGGGATACTTGGCTAGCTGCACCAGAGAAAAAACATACTGCTGTGTTTTAGAAGCTCAATGTTATAACACAGCAACTATATCATGGGGCTTTCTTCACGTCTTTCCAAATCCTGTACTGTTTATAACATTGGCATGATAAATATGTCTGAAAAGGTAAGGTTTGAAAAGTGCCAGTTAACTGTTAGACAGATGCACAGACCACTGTGGGAAGGGTTTTAAATACTTAGTGTCCTCTCAGTACACTTTCATTCAGCAAATGGATGTCCTTCTAATTAGTTATAGGTCAGAAACTGTTTTAGCTATATTCAGCCAACAACACATTCAAGAATGTCTGTGACCAGGATTTGTTCAAGTAGCAAGGTCCTGTCTTCAGACATACGTTCCTCCAGAGAGACTACCCTTGGAATAACATCTTGTTCCCATCCTGTGTTTCACAGACTAATTACAATGACACTTTATATCTTAAAGGAGATTCCAGAGATGGTTCTACAACGCTGACTACGATACTTATGAACTACCTATTTTTCTGTCCCATTTATCTGTATGTGCTTGTCGTCTCTGATCTTCCTGCTTGAGTGTAAAATCTTCTTTTCATTTGTAGTAATGCAGAGCAGGAACTGGACCTGTCTGGGGGACATTCTGGCTGCGACACATAAATAATTGTCATTCTCCATATATTGCCCACTCAGTGGACAAATACCTAATACGCTGCCTATTTTCATCCAACATTTAACTGACCAAGTTCAAGTAAGATACTGAAAATTGCAAAGTATTTACTTCATCTGTCAGTATACCTGATCATCTAGAAATAATATGTTAGAAATTGACTTTTGTCTGTCCCTTTTTGTGCCAGGTTTGGACTAGCCTTTGTTAATTTTCTCTGAAGCCTCTTTGCTGTACATGTTGTCGGGTATTTTCCTTGTTTAGGCAAAAGTATACAGAGAAGAGGCTGTTCAGCAGTTGCTACTTTTTTCAATGCGGCCACTTCCTTTTCCACTGACACAAAGTAGCCCTGTTTGCAGTAGAGCATTTCTGGTGGACCAAGTGATTGCTCTAACAGACTTAGCTTTTGGCAGTAAATCTATACCATTCCTAATGCCCGCTCTCCTTTCAAATACAAGTCATACATATAAATATGTATGCATTTTAAATATAATTTCTATATGCATACTAAGCTCTTGGGACATTTATTTTAAATATCTACATAAAACATATTTTTAAATGTAAATAGCTTGCTTTCAAATCTAAATTTCAGAGAGCTCCACAAAGCTGTCAAAGTACTTTAATTTCCATTTCAAAACCCAGTCCCTAAGCCATCATATTCTCCAAATTCAGATTCTTCCTTTAATTTCTTTTGCAAGGACCATGAGGTATCAACACAAATAACAGCTGAATTTGAAGGCCTACTTCGGTGAAGTATTTAAGTGCTAGTATTCAGCAGAATACTTAAAGACATGGCTAAAGTTAAGTGAGGTTTAGAGTTAGCCAGGTGCTTATACCCCATGATTAAAGAAAAATGCTTCGCTCTGTGAGCAACATCTCAGAATGGTCGATCCAGCTGGTATAAAATAAACGTATTGACATTAATTCCCATTGGAATTGTAAATCTTTTGTGACAGAGGATCTTTTTCCTATGTAAACCTATGAAGTACTTGAAACATTGTTAGTGCTTTAAAAATAGAGATTATCATAATTATGAACAACCATAGTGCCAATTTTCATAAACATGCTATCAGAATATGTTTAGTAGAGACCACAGCTGAGCATGTATGCACTTTAAGTTTTGATAAGTACGTTCTGAAAACTTCCCCAACAGCACTTACCTTCATATATTCCAAATGCAGATTTTTTTTCTCCAGGGTTCAGAAATTTTACGTAATCTTTTATCTTTCCTGTACTTAGGTTCCCTTAAGACCTGAATCTGACTGAAATCGAAAGAATACAATTAACATTAACAAGGCTTTTCTTGATGCATTCCTGCTGAGATCTGAAAGGGAGATGACAAACCACATGCACCAAAAATTATTCTCATGCTGTTGAAAGTCCAGTTTTACTGCCTGCTGAACTTCCATGCTGTTTAATGCACATTTTCTTGGTCTCCTGTAATCCCATAGCAGGAACTTCCCATCCCAAAACCCAAAGAACTTGTGCAGGACTCATGCTAGCCACAACAACAGACAATTTTTAACATTTAAATAGAAAAATGTTACATACTACTCTCAGTCTTTGATTATAGTCTTCCATATCAGGAGTGATGATTTTTTTTTCTTTAATCTGGCATCACAGATTGAAATTCAAGCTAATTTCTAGTTCAGCAACTGCTACTGCAAAACTAGCTGGAGTACTCCAGAATCTAGTCTGCATGCAGTAAAAGAGGCAGAGCTGATAACCACAGTTTCTTAGATTAACTGATCACAGGAAAGCAATGCTTTATTTGCATGCATGAGATAGACAGAGTTTGGTTTTGTGAATTCATATGCAGCCATGTGGAAGCATGTGGTCATATTTCTTAAGGGCTGGTATTTGTTTTCTCATTATTAGGTAAGTTGCTGGACAGTAAAAGGAAGCCCAATAGCAAAGGGGAAATGAAAGAAATCTGTGGAGAAAAGGCAGCCCTGCCCAGGAAAAGTTGCTGAAAGCATTTGTTTTCAGTCTTAATCCAACAATGTTCTGTTTAGCTTTTCAAGTGTGATCTCCATAGTTGTGTGTGTTCCTGCCGACTGTTCAAAGATAAAGTTACTTTTTGCATTTTGTTTTCACTCACCTTTATTTTTAATAATGTTACTTCTATGTGAGTGAACTGTGAGTGGCAGAAATAGAATAGCTCAGAAAGGAAGCAGTTTCTTAACTTGAGATTTCCTGAAATTTCAGTCTCTCTGTTAGTCAGGAATTGTCAACAACAAGGAATGCATGTTAACACTTCCATTTTCAGATGGTGCTCATTATTTCCAAGAGTAAATTAAAAATGAGTACCACAATAGAATTCTTATTAAAAAATTTTTCTTCTGTTTTCCCTAGACTCTGTCTACTCCTTTTGTACGTTGACTTCATTATAGTAAAATCGTTCTCTTGTTCATAGCAAAATGTTCCATCTTTACATCAAAGTGTAGTCATCAAATTAGCTTATTTTAATTTTATATACCTTGATGAAAAGGAAGAAGAGATGGAAAAACAAAGTAACTCTTTTGTAACTTTAAATGCACCTAGCCTCTATTGCATATTGCAGATATTATCACAAGTACCTAATGATACAGTTCAGAGCTTCAGATTAAAACAGAAATATCCAAATGAATTGTGGAGAATAGTTAATAATTTTCAAAATATTTTGTTTCTAAAACAGCCAGCCTTTCAGAAACTTGAACTACAACATAAGTTTTGTTTGCAAATTTATGGAGAAAATGGCTTCTGCATTTTTAAAAGAAAACCAAACATCTCCACAGATTTTATCTGGGCTTTTCTACAGTTTTACCTAAGCAATAATGAAAAAAACCCTGTACAATTATGGCTATGTAATGCCTGTAGAGTTAAAAGGTAAGCGTATTACATACAAATCTATCACAAGAGACAATGCAAACATGTTTTTCTCATAAATTTCTTCTGTCCCATTCCTATACTTATTTTTATGTCGACTTTCCTTCAATTAATAACTTAAATTAGACTGTAACCCTTTGGAAGAAATCATATTTTTAGCTCATTTTTGAAGTTTTCAGAATTATTTGTAATCCTGCAACAATAACAAAACATTGGATCGTTTTGATTTTCTAAAATTTTTTCTGGAAATTTGATGGAAAGAATCCTTTCTGATATTTCTGAAATTCTTAGTTTTAACCAGTGACAGTTACTTTGTTCAAGTTTAGTTCTTCTGCCACTGATATCACCAGAAAAAAAGCAGATGAATGAAAACACTGTAGAGAGCAGAAGTGACCAAACTGCCAGGGCTTTTTATGAACTCTGCTTGAGTTTTGCGTTATGTTTCAGTTCTCTGAATTTTTTCTTACCACTGTATCTGTAATTACTGGTAAGAAGGAACCATAGTACTCTTTATATACAAGTATTGGGTGCATCTGAACAAATGCAATATGTTTTCTTTTCAAGAAATTTTGCATATGTTCTAGTTTTGGACCATCTGTATTTTTATCCCCTTGGCTTGACTTTTAGCAAAATAAAAGGGTAAAAGTGGAATTCAGCTAGTACTGCCAAATCAGTTTTTTTCCAAGTTTTGCAAATTTTCACCTAAATTCATAAAACTCCAAATTTACCCCCAATCCACATTTGACTCAATTCAGGTTCTTAAAAGTTTGCAAAATATACCTATACTAGAGAAGAACATGATCCATTTTTTCAAATTAAGACATAATCTTGGCTTTGGGCTTTCCTTTGTAAGATGCACCCTGTTCTACTGCTGGGCTTCCTAATTTCAGTGTCCAGTTCTAAACTGGAATCACACTGAGATCAAATTTACAGGTCTTTGCATTTGAGGATATTAACCTTCAGTTTTAGAATCTGACTCAAAATAATAAAAGCATAGATATTAGAGATGACAGATACAGGCTAAGCAATATGCTCCATCTTCTGCCAAAATGTTATTGTTTCTACACTATATTTTCCAGAGCTTTATGGAAGTTCTTTTTAAATGACTCAGGCAATAAGCTTCCTGTTTTCCCCTTGGGAAACTATTCCATAGTCTAATATATTGCTGCAATTAAGTAATGTTTTCCTTATAAACAGTCTAAATTTTTTTTGCTTTACTTCATCAAGTAGCACTGGTTACTTGTCCTGTAAATATACATAAGAATATATCACATATAAGGGTCATTATTAAATGTTACCATTCCCCCTGCCTGTTTACCATGTTTTTTGTCCACATGCCAAGAAAATCACATACTACAAATAATGAACAGAGCAATAGCTGATATTCCTGACATGTAAGGCTATCCCGTATGTTCCCACATTATTCTCATAGAAATATTTAGCTTTAAGTTTTTCCTAATGAAAGGCAAGGGATTTAGTTCTGCACCTCACTAATTTTGAAAACAAAACAAAAAAAAACAATAGGAGACAATCTGTTATGTGTTGGAGTGAGGAACTAGATCTGACCTACTACTTTTACAGCTTCCCATGGGACTGTGTAGAGTGCAACTGCTTATCACACTTAATTCTCTGTGGTCTTTACTAGCCCTTGAATTAAGGACACAGGCTATTCCTGGAAATGGGCTTTTCATCAGACTACTGTTTATATGGATGGAGTCCAGATTTGGTCCAGACGGTGACATTTGAGCCATTGAAGAAGTTATTGTCCTCAATTCTTCAATGTTACTCTCCTGTGCAACTTGTGCTTTTAGTAACTGACTTTTTAATCAGTTTCAGTGCATCCTTATTTAAAGCACTGTTATCTGACAACACAGCTGATTACACACAGGTCAACAAGATGGTTTTATAAATAAGTAGATGATACTTCAGCTGGAGGAAGATTTTATGCACACAAGCAGTGGACTCCAAACAAAAAACCTCTCAACATTTGCGAGCAAGTAACATGTTTTATCAGAGATGCTTCCTAGGATTAAACACAGAATAACTCAGGGGTTAGTGTTCTCAACTGTTCAGGTTTGTCAACTATTTTACTACTTACAGTCCCCCCTCAAATTAACAGAGAGAGTATTTTGCAGAGTAATCATGCAGCATATTCGTTGGTTTTGTCTGACCATGTTCTGTGTTATTTCTATGGTAGAAATTTTTGTCCTTCCACAGGGCAAAGATGCAGTTGTATGAACAAATGTAAATACTAGGAAGCATAGTGAAGTCTAATCTAGTGAAACTTAGTCTTCACTGAGAGGTAGTCTGGCCTCAAGCAAGTTAGTAAGTACCTTATTAGTGCAGTGAGACAATAAATACAAATCTCTCAAAACCCAGGTATCTTTCTCCCATACTCCAATCTATTTTGCCCAGCATACTTGCAAACAAAAAACAGTGGGTCTATGGTCAAATGCAGAGTGAAAAAGTGATTCTTCCTTTATCTCTTTGGAAGTCTCCAAAAATTACTTCATTTTGCATTAGCCGTTCTCGGTTCTTACTTATGAACGGTTTCAGTGTCTGACCCAGGCAACCAACTGAGCAAAAAAGAACAGTGGCAAGGAAGGAGCTCCAGATACATTGCAGCACATTGCTCTTGAGAAGTTCTGGTTGATTAACTCTTGATCCTGAAACTACTATTGAGGCATCACTCCCAAACCCTGTGTGGAAAAGAATCTTACCTTAGACAAGATCTCTCTCTGGTGGAATATTTTCATCCAGCTCTAAGGAGGCAGAATGGCACCTGCCAGTGGCAACTCAGAGGACATGAGATGTTTCTTCAGGAAAGCGTATTCAGCATTCTAGAAATGACAAGAGTTGGGCTGTTTTTTGTCACTAGAAAGGGGCAATACATTTCACAACTCTTTTCTTACACTTTAAATACAATGGAAGTAAACAGGTACAAGAGCAATGCTTAAGAAGTTGTATATGACCCATTTTAGCATTCCTTGCTTTAGGTACCTTTTGTCCGGTTCAGTTCAAAGAACATGAAGAGTGTGCCCCTTAGTGATAAGCAGCAAAATTATACCAGACCAGCAAACAACCATGCTAAGTGTGATGTATTTCAGTTCAGCATGCAGGCAATCATTTCACTTGTGAAAGTTCACCTAAGGCAGAGCTAAGCATAGAGGGTAGGCCCCTTATTTACTTTTTCGGAAAGAACATGCTAAAAGCCATGTGCTTGACTTGGCTGACTGTATCCAAAAGCTTTGCTGCTCCCATAGCCAGCAACAGCATGTGGGAACAGTGATGCTAAACTTCCTGCGTTTATGTCACAGTTGTACAAGGCATTGACAAAAAGAATTGTGTCATATTGTAGCTATTGGTCGACAGAGGACATAAAAATTCCTTTTACTGACAATTTCAGCTTAATGAAGTCTGCAACTGCAAAGTTTTTGAGAGGCCTGTGTTCAAAGCTTCCTTTTGACCCTGGCATCAAACACAGCATGTGCTCAGGCAAGAGAAGGCGTACCACAAATACATGCCAATCATCCATGAGAAATCCATGAAGCTATCCTGACTACATGTACATTTATAAAGATGGAAATTAGCTCATTAAAATACTGTGCCAGAATTGTTCATACATATAGCTGCAAAACCTGGCAAGTATTGTCTCACATAGAAATCCGAGGTAGGAGAGTGAATGACTGAAGGAAGGAGAAAAAAACAGAGAAGGGTAAATATTTCTTGTGGCATAACAACAAAATACTCAGTTGCAGTCCTGAGCCGATTGGCCTGAACTTTAAACAAACATCTCTGCCAGCTGAATACTGACCAAATGGCAAGTGGCAACCTCTCTGCAGCCTGATATATACCCAAATGAAAAGGTTTTGGGTGCCAGATACCAGGAAGCCAGTGCTTTTAACACCACCACCCCATAATTTATAGCATCTTGGTTTGTGCTACTGCAGTTAAGGGTCTGTTAATGTTTGTCTTCTGAATTCTAATTCTCAAAGATTTATAATTTGGCCATTAACATGCTCTCAGTATCGAAACCTCAGCTCACACAATGGCTAGCAAGAACAGTTTTTAGGTAATTTTTTTTTAGGAAGAATGTTAGTTGGTTTCCAAAGTATGAGAAAGGAAGGAAAGAAGGCAGGAAGGAATGACTAGTTAAAATAGTTAAATATTATAATTTTCTTTTGCGCTCGATGACTAGAAATGGCTTGTGTTTTAAAACATGAATTATTGCTATGAGGTGATATTGTTTTTCTTGCTTTAAAACTTTTTAAGATGAAGCCTTTTGCAGAAACCTAACTTTTCAAGTGAATTTTGAATGGCAATTGTTTAAAAAAATCTCAGCCCCTCAAAATGCCCATAGATGTACATGGATGCAGAAGGTACATTAGTGAAACCCACCACTATAATTTTAAAAATGCAATTAGTAAGAACAAGAAAGGAAAACACATACTTAGGAATGTTTTCTATCAGTTTACAGCTCACCCTGTTAAAGCACTTTGAGCTCTGAAGTACATAGTTCCTCTGAGTCCTTTTGTGGCTGGATTAAACAAAGGAGTTTCAGCATAGACAGTACCTATTCAGCTACAATGAAATCACATTCTTCTTCATTTTAATCATGCTACAGAACAAAGAACAATATCTATGGATACCCAGGAGTACTGTGGTGGCCCGTACAACCCACTTTAGGCCTTTGTGCCTCACTGGACCCCCAGGGATGCTGATGGGAAGTGAGAAATGGAAATCCTAAGCCAAAATCAATCCAAAAGCTACACTGACTCTTGACTTTTCACTTAAGCAAAAGTAAAAACATCAGGAATAATTTCAGCTTCTTGCAATTAGCTTCAAGCTAAAAAGTGTTGATTAGCCATGCATTTTAGTAAGATTTTTTGGTTAGGATGTTTCTCAGTATTTCCCAGAATGAAGTCCGTACTCCTGAAATCTGAAGCTGCTGTGTCATCTGAAACAAGGACACACTGTTCAGATCCTTTTTACTTCTGTCATATTAACCTACAACAGTGCCTGCCATAAGGTGCATAGAGCTCTCTAATAAAACTCTATTTACATAAATATATGCAAGCACTAGGTTGTAAATACCAAGTATTTAAAGATACCCTATGTAAAGTAACAGACTATTAGTCTTTAATTGAAGTTTTATACCACTGAACAGTACAAATGAACACTGTGGTTTGCATTTTCTGGCATTGCTTGTTAAGCACTTCTAAAGGTACTTGTCTGCTTATGCTAAAAAGAATGTTTAAAATACAGGTATATGAGAACAAAATTACAGATAAGCCTGACAAAAAAAATCAGGTTTGACACTACCAAGTTTTGGGGAATTTCAAGTCAAGAGCTGGGTTTGCTTTGCATTCAGAGTCATTAGATAGACCATGGAGACTGGGCAATGATTAGAAAACCAGAAGCAATTAACTCTGTTTACCCTCTACTGAATTATGCTGTCTAGGGCTTGGTAAAGGGAAAAGGTATTTACAGCTGCAATACACAGAAAATAATCCCATTTCATATGCACTATATATAAATATTTTTATTAATCTAACAGGTTGAATGAATTAAATCCCCATTCAACATTACATTCAGTGAATTGCCAGTGGTGGAATCCTTGAAAATTTTGAACTGGTCCTCTACGGCACACATCCCTACTAATCTGCTCTGGACTGCACAGACTGGCAAATGTGAGATCAAGAAGAGTGCAAGAACAAAACAGTGGCCATGGTAGGAGAGATCAGACACTTCTATAAGATAACATCTTTTAACATTTACAAGTACCATGAGCTGAGGGACAGTATATAAGAAGTTGAGCATTTTCCTTTTTCTAGCAGGTTTGTACATTCTGCATGTATTTTTGTTTGTTGGGTTTTTTCTTCCTTGACCACAGTATGAAAATCCCTTTTTGTTGACGTTCATCTTTGGTCCACAATCTGGATGAAAGCAGTCAGCTAGCCAGGATGTTGTAGGAGATACATTGGCCTAAAGATTATGACTTGGCAACATAGGCAAACTGCTTGCATTCCCTGAGACATTTACTGTAATGTTCTGGTGATATATTGATCAGGATTCAATCACCAATGATTTACGAACACTCTGAGCAGTATCAATTCTAGAAGCTGGTTTGTTCACAGATCTTTACACAAAAACAGGACTAAGAAACAATGTGTAGTTTGACAGCTATTTTGTCTTTCACTGTGCTATTTTATCTATAGGAATGAGATTACTATCTTCAAATAAGTCAATTCTAGAAGTAAATGGGCTTTTGGAGGAAAGAAGTATCAAGAAAAACATTATATCTGATGAGATCCTTACCAGGATTTTAAAATCAATAGTTGTAACATTTTCCACCTAAGGAGGGCCTCTGTCAAGACTGCCACATAAATCACAGAATCACAGAATCACAGAATCACAGAATGGTAGGGGTTGGAAGGGACCTCTGGAGATCATCTCATCCAACCCCCCTACTTGAGCAGGTACACCTAGAGCAGCGTGCAAAGGACTGCATCCAGGCAGGTTTTTAATATTTCCAGAGAAGGAGACTCCACAACCTCTCTGGGCAGCCTGTTCCACTGCTCTGTCACCCTCAAAGTAAAGAAGTTTTTCCTTATATTCAGGTGGAACTTCCTGTATTCCAATTTGTGCCCATTGCCCCTTGTCCTGTTGTTGGGCACCACTGAAAACAGTCTGGCCCCGTCCTCTTTACACCCACCCTTTAGATATTTATAAGCATTGATATGATCCCCCCTCAGTCTTCTCTTCTCCAGGCTGAACAAACCCAGGTCTCTCAGCCTTTCCTCATAAAAGAGATGCTCCAGTCCCCTGATCATCTTTGTAGCTCTCTGCTGGACTCCCTCCAGTAGTTCCCTGTCCTTCTTAAACTGGGGAGCCCAGAACTGGACACAGTACCCCAGATGTGGCCTCACTAGGGCAGAGTAG
Source organism: Morus bassanus (assembly GCA_031468815.1). NCBI lineage: Eukaryota > Metazoa > Chordata > Aves > Suliformes > Sulidae > Morus > Morus bassanus. Next base: position 36,884,111 of record CM062572.1, on the reverse strand, counting down.
AGGGGGAGGATAACCTCCCTCGACCTGCTGGCCACACTCCTTTTTATGAACCCCAGGATACCGTTGGCCTTCTTGGCCACAAGGGCACATTGCTGGCTCATGATCAACCTGCTGTCCACCAGCACTCCCAGGTCCTTCTCAGCAGAGCCACTCTCCAGCAGGTCAGCCCCCAACCTGTACTGATGCATGGGGTTGTTCCTCCCCAGGTGCAGGACCTTACACGTGCTTTTGTTGAATTTCATTAGGTTCCCCTCGGCCCAGCTCTCCAGCCTGTCCAGGTCTCGCTGAATCGCAGCACAGCCTTCTGGGGTATCAGCCACCCCTCCCAGCTTGGTACCCTTAGCGAAATTGCTGAGGGTACACTCTGTCCCTTTGTTGTGGTTTAGCCCTGGTCAGCAACTAAGCACCACACAGCCACTCACTCACTACCCCCTGGTGGGATGGGGGAGAGAATCAGAAGAGTAAAAGTGAGGAAACTCATGGGTTGAGATAAAGACCATTTAATAGGCAAAGCAAAAGCCACACACACAAGCAGAGAAAAACAAGGAATTCATTCACTACTTCCCATCAGCAGGCAGGTGTTCAGCCATCCCCAGGAAAGCAGGGCTCCATCACACATAGCGGTTACTTGGGAAGACAAACACCATCACTCCAAACGTCCCCCCCTTCCTTCTTCTTCCCCCAGCTTTATATGCTGAGCGTGACGTCATATGGTATGGAATATCCCTTCGGTCAGTTTGGGTCAGCTGTCCCAGCTGTGTCCCCTCCCAGCTTCTTGCACACCCAGCAGAGCATGGGAAGCAGAAAAAGTCCTTGACTAGTGTAAGCACTACTTAGCAACAACTAAACCATCTCCACATTATCAACACTGTTTTCAGCATAAATCCAAAACACAGCCCCACACTAGCTACTATGAAAAAAAATTAACTCTATCCCAGCTGAAACCAGGACACCCTTCATTCAGGTCATTGATGAATATATTGAACAGGACTGGACCCAGCACAGACCCCTGGGGAACACTGCTAGTTACAGGCCTCCAACCAGACTCTGCGCCATTGATCACGACCCTCTGAGCTCTGTCCTTCAGCCAGTTGTCTACCCACCTCACTGTCCACTCATCTAACCCACACTTCCTAAGCTTACCTATGAGGATGTTATGGGAGTCAGTGTCAAAAGCCTTGCTGAAGTCGAGGTAAACATCCGCTGCTCTCCCTTCATCTACCCAGCCAGTCACACCATCATAGAAGGCTATCGGGTTGGTCAAGCATGATCTTCCCTTGATGAATCCATGTTGACTACTTCTGCATGCCTGGAGATGACCTCCAGGATGAACTGCTCCATAACCTTTCTGGGGATGGAGGTGAGGCTGGCTGGCCTATAGTTTCCCGGGTCCTCCTTCTTGCCCTTTTTGGAGATTGGAATGACATATGCTTTCCTCCAGTCCTCGGGCACCTCTCCTGTCCTCCATGATCTTTCAAAGATGATGGAGAGTGGCTTTGCAAGAACATCCGCCAGCTCCTTCAACACTCATGGGTGCATCCCATCAGGGCTCATGGATTTGTGTAGATCCAGTTTGCCTAAGTGATCTCTAACCCAATCCTCCTCAACCAAGGGGAATTCCTTCTTTCTCCAGATTTTCTCTCTCTCCTCTGGGGACTGGGATGCCTGCGGGCTAGCCTTAGCAGTGAAGACTGAAGCAAAGAAGGCATAAGAATAAAGTATGCCAAATGCTGGCAAGTCTAATGCCCTACAATAAAGACAATGAAGGAGAAAGAGAGATCTTTAAATTTAACTTCATGGAAACAGGTTAAATATAGCTTTTCTTCTGTTTTTTCACATTTTTAAAAAAAACTGACAACTGCATTGTGTATTTTGGATATTATAAATGAATGCTTTTATTCACATTTTACTTGACTTGAGTTCACTGTGGTTTAAGGTAGCTGGTAAAACAAGGTATTCCATGTGTGGTGAGTGTGAAACCTTTACAAGTGCTCTACATCCAGATCACACAAAATTCGCAGTTAGAAATATTATCTTTTGACAGATAGCTAGAAAGATGGATGAACTTGTCTCTAGCCTGAATAAGATTTTAGCCACTTGAAAGCCTGTTTGCTTTACCCAGCTATAACAGTTAGTCTAACAAAAGATTCTACTTTTATCTGCAAACCTGGCTCAACCAGCATTCTGTGACCATGAAGGCAAACAACAGATAAGAACACAACCCAGGAAGGCCCCAGAGGATCCAAAAGAAAGCACTGTGTGCCCCGTAGAAGCTGTATGAGACAGATTCAGCACTTTGTGCTCAGAAGTCGTCTCTTCCAGTGGCTGATGATAAAATGCAGGAAGGTAAAGAGACCATACTGAATCCAGAAATTTTCGTTGAACAGCAAAAGGTGGGACATAACTCCAACTACATTTGTCAGGTTATACCCGGTAGTATTGCAGAGTCCACAGGCAGTGGACTATAGTTTTAGCTTCACACCAACTGAACCATACTGATTTAAGATGTGTAAGGAAATATTCAGAATGTCAGGCAGAGCATGTGAATAGAAAAGACTCAAAATGTGGGTTTCAGTTTAAAAAAGAAGGTAATGTATTCCTCATGAGACAAACCACAAGTTTTGGCACAATGTCTCTCTCGGACTGCCTTTCAAGGCAGCAGTCATTCTGGTTACCTTAAATTGCTCATAAATGAAGGCCCAGATGTATGTTTATCATCTTCATATAAAACCAGACTTTCTTGAAAATAAAAAGGTAGTTTTGCAGTTAGCTATTTTTTCTGACCGAACATTGGTAGTAGTGTTTTAAATTAGTTTTAAAGGAAAAATAGATAATAAAACAATTTACTCAAAGTTTTGATTGTGGCACATTTACTTTTGGAAGGTATATTTGCATTCTCTTCAAACTAAAATTTTTTAAAGGCTTTGTAAAACATAATTGAATTTTTTTTTTTATGGAAGATGATTAGATGGCAAAGCATCTGTGTTAGACACCAAAAAAATGCGAACAATACAGAACACAACCTGACAGATGATTACCATGCTCCAACACAATTCTAGTGGGGACTCTGCTGGAGAGTAGATATCTGAAATGTCTAGCCAAAAAGGATGCACATTATTCTGCTTTAGAAGGACTGCAGTGGAGGCTTAGAATCTTTCTGTTTACAGCAAGAATTTTACAGAAACTCTCGGCATACATGTGAGTTTCTGTTCATAGTATGGATCTCTGATGCACTGGGCTGCTCAGAGAGAGGGATCTCATCCTATTGCAGGCAACCATTACTAAGGCCCTGAAGTACTTTGAGCTCTGCAGCCCACTTTTCTGGACTAAGTACTAAGGTTTGCCCTTTCACATTCAATAAATTATTTGAAATCTTTTTTAAATAACAGAGAGAATAAGGGTACTTTTACAGATCACTCAGTATTTCTTTAATCATTAGCTTGTTACCCATCACTGCATTGATGTCAGCTAGATTTGTACTTAACAGTCCTGTCCAAACTTTTTTTTTGATTCAACATGCTTTTATATTCTACTCATATCTCCAAACTGTTTTACTAGGAGGCATGTATTTTGCAGTCATATTTCTTAAAAGAAATATATCTAAACACCTGAAATCAAGCAATGGATCAATTCAGGTCAGGATTGTTGGAGTTTTTTTGGTTAAATTTGTAAGTCATGCCCACAGAAATTAATAAATCCAACACAATATTGGGATGAGAAATAATTGGAGCACTTTTTTTCCCCTATATTTTTTGTTGTGTTGACTTACTTATTGACAGGGCTTACAGCTGCTACACAGAAAAGCAAATCACATATGTTCCACAGATTATTCGGACAGCAGACACATTTTTATTTGTTTATGTTTATTACTTGAAGGAGAAGGCCATCTTCTTTTTAACGTTTCTAGTACCTGGTTTGAAATTTCTAGAAGAAAACACTGAAAAGACATGTCAAATGGAACAGAGGTGGTTTGCTGTGGATTTTAAAGACAGAGAGAGTTTCATGAAAAGTCTGGTATGTGTTTTTATATATATCACATTGTTATGATGTCTTTCAACAATACTACCGAAGAGGTTAATTTCATGCTATTTCCAAAGTATTCAAAGGCCCAGACAAATATATTTGGTCTGATGTAAGTGTAATGTGTGCAAGCAACTTGATCTGGAATATGGCCTGTTGACAATCACCAAAGGGAACTTTAGCCATATCCAGGGATGATGATTCTTACATATATGCTGAGACATTGTATGCAAATTATTGAAACATTGATTCAGATCATACAATGTTGTTTTTACAAAGGCAATTTTTAAGGTTAAAACAAGACTTTAAATCCAAAGATTTCCCCTTTGTGTTAAATTTCCTAAAAGGATTACAAATCCTGAATAGCAGTATACATGGGTGCAACATCTACGCTTAAAGCTCTGTAAAATTAATGACACCCATGTGGCTAATCTTTAGTAAAAGCAATCAACACTGTAAAATAATTCAGCAGACCTGTAGAGAGGCAGGGTGCCACTTTCTTGGACAGATAGATTCTATTCTTTGGCACTAGAGTTAAGGGATTGGCTATTTCATTCCTATGTATTTTATCCTGTTGGGAGATAAATAGAAAACTTCAGCATGCAAGAATAGTAAATCTATTGGTGAAAATAAATCTGATATTTTACAGCAGTTATAGTTCTGTTATTGGTTTGAACAAAAGCTGTCTGGAGGTCTTACATTCAGTGGAGATCTGCCAAATAATATGAATCATGAAACTTAACCCATATGGCTTCCAGGCTTTTTTCATTTATGTTTATATAATATTCTGCAACCATCTAGAGTAAGAGACTCTCATACACATCTCCAGGATATGAGAAAAAGAAATCACTAGGAGATAATCATAGCTGAGTATTAGTCCTTCCTCTATACAGTTTGTTCATCTGTTCTTATACGCCTACCAAAACTGACTGAACTTTGAAAAGGGCCAACACTTCAGAACATAAGCTAGTAAAATTGTCAGATTTCTTCCAAAGTTATTCCAGCCATAAAGCTTTCCTGGAGTGTCATATATTTTTAAAATCCTTTAATGAGATCTTAAAAATGTCTGATGGAACGATTAAGTACAAGAGAGCACTCCTAACCAAAGCACAGTGCTAGAAGTGTGTATATACTCGGTACAGCTTCAGCTCCCCGCCTTGTTATGCCTCAGCAGAAGTGTGTGGGCTCTTCAGAACAAATCTCATGGTAATAACAGGAGCATCTAGTGTGACTAGCATCACTTTATATATTTGTGTCACTGCCTCAACGGGAGCAAAGTTAGCACAGTATCTGAGTACAGAGGATGTGTGTAGTCACTTACCCAAAGACTGGGTTTTGTGTAAGGGAAGGAAATTTCTATGTAAAAAAAGGAAAGATTCAGAACTACAGTACTGAATTCTGTGGTGATCAAGTCCTTTAGACTCAGAGTGAAATCTGGTAGCCATAGATATCTTTTTTCATTCTGTGAAAGTTCAATACATAGAGCCCAAAAGATGTTTTGTGTCATTTTTGTATGATGTGGTAACTGCTTGCCATGTAATAATACAGCTTTGTTCTTTTTTACATTTTTATTTGATATTTAGGTTCAATTCAGAGCAAAATTGCAAATGAAAAGAATTTCTTCTAATTGGTCTGACTTGGACTGAGAATTTGATACAGCACATCTGTTAAGCTTGTTCTGATGGGAAACAAATCTTAGAATCATCTGATTGGGGAATCATGGGAGATAAGAAGAAAGACTGAGGGACTGTTGAGTTGGTTGAGATTGAATGAAGCTTTACTCACCCATTGGACTAAACATTTTTCCCTGTTTTTTTCATCTGTACCTACCTCTGAAGAGGCTGATTTCCTGATATTTCTGGAACACCAGAAGATGAAAACATCAGAAACCTGTTCTCATTACAACATGAGCTGTTTTTCATTTTCTTATGAGAGCGTAACCTGGAAAGAGCAGCTCATTGCCTAAAGCAATATTTTGAGTCAAAGAAAATCATGTAGAGAGAAGAGCTGTTTCTCATCATAAATGCAACCATTAAAAACACAAATCTTTGCTGACAGCACATGAAAATCACAGTTAAATGCGATGGGACAGAGCCATTTCGCTGATGGTGAAGTCAAGGTGGACACACTCTGCAGATCCTGACTATTTCTTTACTGGACCTACTTGACACACTTTTACTGACAGGGACTTTTTATCACAGTGCATACGACTACTGGCAGTATCTCTTGGGGTTACAGGGTGTATGACTTCTCCACTAGTGTTTTTCATAATTTACCTTCTCATTTTGTATTGCTTGGATATATCCATTTCTATTTAGGCAAAGTAGAAGTTAAGCTGAATAGCTAAAGGTAAAAAGTTTCTTCATCTCTGTATTTTTGTTAGTGATCTGCTAAAGGTACAGATTAGATTTTTGGGATGATGACTTTTATTCCAATCAAATCTTAACCATGGTTCTTGTTTTGTTTTGTTTCTTCCAATCTGTGTGTCCAAGTACTGTGGAAATCACACACAAAGAACATTCTCATTGGTTACCACAAAATTACCACAAATATATATCCTGTTCTAATTGCAGGGGAAACAGTTGTGATCTCAGATGTTTTATGTGGTAACTGTTGGCAAATGGGAACATTTAATGGTAACCATAGTATATGTATTTCAAGTCACTTCCTTAAGTATAATGTGCTCTGTACAGTTAAGTTTTGAAGTGAAACCCCAGCTACAAGCTCTTTTAGTATATAATTTAAATGTATTTTCAGTAAAGACTATTTTTGCCTTATAAGCAGAGAAAATGTTGGTCTTCCCATGTCACAATCTTACTTTTTGTTTGTGTTATGTAAATTATTAGGGAGTTTTTGGCTAATGTTGTAAAACCTAACAGACAAGCAAAAGATATTTTCCATATTTAAACAGAATATTTGAGTCAAATTCCTCAGAGAAATCCAGATCCTCCCTGAATTAATGTTCCTGGTTTTTAAAACATCTGGTATAAAATTTAGCTCATATAATTAATTGTTTAGGGTTTTTTGGTTCTGTGACAGATTAGTATTTTGAATATGCCCAGTTATTCACTTGTAAAATGAAAAGTTATTCTCATCCTAGTGAGTTCAGTTGACCCAACCTGTGTTTTCTGATCTTTGAAAAGTTTAGGTAATTGATCTCTATTTTTGCCTCCCTTGGATCACAGTAGTAATACAAAGTTTATGGAGTAAATGAAATTAATTAAATGAAAGTCTATTACCAAACATTTTGACATTTTCCCTTAATATATACAGAATCTAAGATCTTTAAAAGCAAGGAGTGGACTACAGCCCTTAATACAGAAAAAAAAGAAGTATGACTACCTCCCTTCATTAAATTTCAAATCACCTCCCTAAAGCTTTTTTTATCTTCACCCAGATTGATAGTGCTCTCTTGGTTTTCCCATCCTGCTGTCTGAAACTACTGTATTTGTTAGAGATAGTAGTGAACCTATTTGAGTCTTCCATCATAGAGGAGAGAATATCCACCTGCACTGTCTGTTTGGTATTCTGAAGGGACAAAGGAAGGCAGAAACCCTTTCATTCTTGACAGTCATCCTTGAAAATCATCTTGTTGTCAAGCCAACATTATTGAAATAGAATTTAAATGAATTGAGGGATGGCATTAGCAGGAATGTCAGCAACACCAGCAGCATCTTGGCAGTGGACAGCTGGATAAATTCAAATTCATCATATGTACACAACTCTATAATCTGCATATTTCATTGGAAGGGAAAACACTGCTTGTAATTCCTCTCATGTATGAGAATTTATTTACTATTTTGATAAAAGCATAATGCTAAACACTACCAAAAATTGTTGTAGATACACATTGAAATGTCTGACAGAACAGATTGAGTGTCAATTATCTGAATGCAGTGTACCTATAAAATAATTTCGTTGAATATTCACCCAAGTCATTTTTTGGCAGTGCTGGAAATAGACTAAATGCACCACATAGAATTGATGTTTTTCATTCACATTTATAAAAAGAATCTGAGCCAATGTTAGATGTTCAGAACACTTAAAATAAAATCTGGATGAACTGCATTTTTATGGCAGAACTTTCCCTGACTTCAGTGGGATGAAAATTTCCCCCAATGTCTAAACATAACATACAGGTAGCATCCTGACACCTGCTCCAAAATAAAACCAACAAGCTAAAAACTGTAGCCCCGACCATGAGCAGAATGATGCATGAAGAATAATTGTGTCTATTCCAAATAAACCTGGAGGGGCAGTTTATGAACACAGAATTACTTTTCCTAGCTTTCAGGCAGTGTACTGGTGTTAAGACTCATTTATTTTCAAAAACTAAGCACCAGATCTTTATTTGTTCCCACTGATAAGGATATTCACTGATAGTTCTATCTAAAATGCAGTCCTGCTTGTAGATCCTTGTCCTGATATGGTCTGCTGGGATATTGGCTTATATCTATTTAGAGGAAAGAGTGCTTGACGCTGAATCACCCAAACCATTTCCCTTGGCACCTTAGTGTTCAATGGAGGTCTTTCATCTATTTCTCAGTGTGTCTCCAGTGATTATTAGGCTGTACCTCTTAACTTCTTTTCACCATTTCATGAAGACCACAAGGAGTGGAGTAAAACATTCCCGGTGCAGACACCGCTGATCATTGGAGGTGCAAAGCACCTGCTGTGAAAAGATGAACTTCACTTTCCATTAACTTCTCCAGAGGAAGGGGGGATACGTGAAGCATTCAGCACATCCCAGGACCGAACCCTAACTTCTCTTTAACCTTTCACTTTTCTCCTAACAGTATTTTAGAAGATGATGAAAACAAGCTGAGAGACAGAGTCTAATAATCACATAAAGTTACATGGAATTTCCTCTTGGACAACTACAGGGTTATACTATCCAGTGACCTAGCTGCATTTATGGAATACAGAAAACCTTTACCTCCTTTCCTTTAGGCTTTAAAAATAAACAGTCTTACATAAAAATATACAACTGCCACACTGTGTCTCACACCATTTTAAGGCATCTTACTTAGCAGTGTTTGCAGCCAAACACGTTAGAGATGAGGAAGGGACCCTTCTGTTTCCCTTACTGTACCTCCTCAGGCACTGTCACCTATAGAGCACAGAGAGGCTCTGTATGAATAAAGTGTTGTTTTGAGTGCTGAATTGTGAGACTTTTGGCAGTATACAATGGTTGATTGATCATCTCACAGATTTGTTTAAAAGAAGAAATTTACAAACCACCCACAACTTTTCAATAACAAGCTCACGCATTTCTTTAAACAGAAATGAAAAGTATCTAAGCTAATTCTGATACAGATCACAAATTACCAGGCAAGACACATGAAGTATCCAACTTCTGTGAAAAAAAAGGTTTCTATAAGTCTTACTTTTCTGGGGGTGAAATGTTCCAAAGTAACTGCTTACTCTAATTGTTTAAGTCCTATGCAGATTATCCAGGAGGCAGGCAGTTTAGAAAGCATATCAGGACTATTTGCTAACACTTGTGTACGGGAACTAAAATATGCCTACCTTTATGTGTATGCAATTAAAACAGTCTGAATTTTAAATATCAAACACAATTAATGGACTACTAGAAAGCAAACTAAAGTCAAGTACTATTCCAAAACCATGTTTGATTACTTTCTTAATGAAAATTGCAAACTGGTCATACAAAATATAAAAATGGCAAATATTAAAGCACATCTACAAGTTATCTGAATAATGACAGTAAATAATTTGAAAAAAACACTATAATTCTAGATTTCAAATAGGCATGATCTAAGGATAGAACAGGATTTCTTTGGCGTCTTCTGAGACTGAGAGTTATCATTAAATTTAACAGATGCTTCCAAAAACAACACTAATAATAAGGATGTCTGTGTCCATTAGGAAATAGGTGAAATTACCGTGCAGTATGATGGGCTGCTAAATAACTGAAATGACAATAATGCTAAATATTTTGCCCCTGAAATGACTTCTGCCTACAGTGTTCAGGAAGCAGTCCATTTACAGTCCCTAGAAAACTTCCAATGCATGCTACGGTGCAGGGCCTCACAATGCCTGGAATGCAACATCTCAAGCTAACAGTAAAACTGCAGCAATGAACTTATTTTTTTTTCTTTCTTGATGTTTAAAGAAAACAATGTCCTCATGGTTCAGGGATACAAATGAAAACCACAGCCTAAATTCAGGCTGCACTTTTAGCACCACCCTGACCAGTATGTGGTTCTTTCAAAACCTTTAACTCACAGAAGGCCACATGATCCTGGGTAGGATTTAGCTTCCAAGAGGTAGTAGCCGGTTTTAATATTGGGAGTGATTTTAGAAAGCAAGAATTTCTGACATTCATTGAAAACTATGCTGACTTTTCCAAAACCAAACACCATCACTTGGTATTCTTAAGCCAAAATAGTAAACCTGAAATATCATGACAGATCTGAGGATGATGGAGAGTATGCCTTCAACCACTGTAGCAATGGGGAAGCCACATCTACATTACCTACTCCTTCCCATAACAAGGCGGGTTGGTGGCAGCAGCAGGATTGCTTTACTGGTTTTCCTGGGAGGATTCTCTCTTTACCATTATACTGTCTTTTAGACTGCTGGCTGCCACCAGCTGACCCACAGATCAAGCTGTGAATCATGGAGTTTAGGCCCAGATCTCAAAGAGAACTGGCCCAGAATTTGAATAGGGATAGCTTCACTGTTTCACTCTGGCCCTTCCTATACAGCTATATGCTTCTTTCTTGTATGCATTACTTCTTTTTGCTGAGTATTTTAACTGATGGAGCACACAGGAAGATATGTTCTATATCCCAAAGAGTTTACAGCAAACTTTTACGTAAGATGCAATAAGCCCACATAACAAGAATCATAAAGGAAAGGAGTGAGGTGGAGTGTAAGAATATCCTCAGAGTATAAAACATCCCTTCACTGCTCAGAATGGTCCATGGCTTCCCTTGAGTTCATAGATAATCATGTTTCAGTAGCATTCTGCCCATTTGTGCTGTTGTCTCTCTGTTCCTCATCTCCTTTTCCTAGGATTTTGTGCAAAATAAAGTTCATAATACTATTCTTACTTTGACCATAGATTAACCAAACATTATCACTTGACAGAATCAGTAAAAAAAAAAAACTGAATTATTGTTTTATGCTTCGGCACTCTAAAGACATTCCAAAATACTGTTTAGGGTCAGTATGTTAAAGACAATAACAGATTTTGTTATAAGAGTCACAGTCCCACTGTAGCATTGCTATGTGCATGCATACAATGTCAAATGTAACAGGAACAGAGTCTGATATCTTAGAAAACGGCTATTGTGATAAGGAAGACCAGAGAAGGGATCTAAATGCCAGGTGTGCCACAGTGAACAAGCATGTTCTGACTATTCTCCCCAGCTCACATACTCTGTATTTTGTCATGGCTTGATATTTCTACACTTACAGTCTCTAAATCCCAGAGCTGAATGTTGGCCTGTAAAAGAAGTTTTTTGTTTTCTGTCTGTAAAAACAAATGAAATGTACTGAAACCATATGGCTAATCTATTCAGTATGTTTTTGAAATATGTTCTGGATTTTCTTCTCTCAGTCATGGTTAGAGAGGTGTCCTTTCAGCCTAATCTCGCTCCTCTAACCAGATATGCAAACGTGCCCCTTAGAAACCAAAACCGCTAGAACAGAATGGGACAGGAGAAGGTTAAAAACACACATCAGTTTTCAGTATCTCATAATTTTCCCTTCAATAACATACATTTGTGGATGTATTTGTGTATACAGCCTGTACATTTATTAAACTCCCATCCTCCCACTTTTCTGAAATTCCCTTTTAACCAAGGTGCCCAGAACAAATCACTTCCTCAGTTGTTTATCATTTGTCTGAACTTCTTTGCAGTTCCTGCAATACTTTAAGATTTTATGGTGTTTCTTGGGCACATGCACAATACATTCATATTAATATACGGGTAGTCAGACCTCTTTCTTCCCCCAATTTTTTCAAGGGAAGAGACAATTTAGTATCTTACTTTTGAGCTGCACAAACAACATTCAGTAACACTTTTTTTTTCTATTATGTTTTTAATTTAAATACCTCATGATCATTTAATATTTATTTTCTTCAGCAAAATCAAAGTGAAATGGAAGACTAAAACTGTCGCTGCTCACAGCTAAAATTTAAAATGTTAGTCCAGTAAACCTAGCATGCAGAGCACCATAGTTACTGCTGATATTTAGGTGCATCTGCATGAAAGTCAGGAGAGTTACACCCATAGATGCCTACAACCTGTAGTATTTGCAATGCTTTTATCCATCACAGCTATTTTACCAGTGGAAGCTATTGAGAACCTGAGACTCTCTGCAGTGCTAGAATTAACTTGCTGTTCATCAGGGCATTTTTAAATTGAACTTAGATATCTTTCTCTCCAGAAAGTCAAAAGATTCTCCTCCTTTTCATCTGTGTAACCCTAGCAGAGTCATTTCCACTGGTTGAAAGAGTTTGCAAGAATGCAACTGAGATAGAAGAAGGTTCCTAGTTCATAGCACACCGACATAAACTTGGCAACACTTTAAAATGGAGAACAGAGCTTGGCCCAACAAAGCACTAAATACTTGGAGTCAGTTTAGTCATTTATTAGATTTACACTTTCAAAATGCCTCTTTAGCCAGAATCTTCTACTGCTTCCTCACAACTACCTGAGATACTGGGTTGGGTTCAGCCTCAGAAAAATGTGAGCAATATGTAATAGGTGTAACACACCTTTTGCTATTTTATATCCATGCAATAATTTTTCTGTTTTATGATCAATATAAGCTTAATAATTTCGATTCATCTGAGCATTAAGAAGTGTATTTTACCCTGTAGAATATTCCGTTACCTGTAACTTGAATATATAGAATGTGGGTAATAAGAAAACACGCTTCTCCTCCATTTCGTAATAACCCAAGTCTGTTTGTAGTACAGCTAGAAACTGGCTCCGGACTCATATAAGGTGCTCCACTCATCTTTTTTTCAGCATTGCTTTGAAGGTGTTTAAATTAATATAGAAATTAAATAAACACTGTATAAAGGAGGACTTCGGTATCAAAGCGAAATATAACTTTGAGCAAAACCAGTAAGGATTAGAAGTCTTATTCCAACCACTAAATGGGAAAGTTGCCACTGGAATGGAGGGAGCTCCTACCCTCTAGGAAGGAACAGTTTCAGTGATGGCAAAATAAGGGTGTTTTATAGATTTAAAGTAACTAATTTTGAAAGTAAATATATTTTACATATAATCTAAATGTGCTTCAAACGTGAACCAATGCAATTCAAGCAGAGGCAAATGCTGAAGCAGATTTAGCAAGAATATTGTGCAGAAACCTAAAGGATGTTCACTGAAGCCTCTAATCCTTTTCCCTTCCTTCTATCTGAGCAACATCAACAATGGGAAAGTTCATAATAATAGATCCTTTCTGTCTGCAGATCTCACCTCCCCAAATATAGGTGTTAAACACTACCTATGAACTGTACAAGAGCTGCAGATTTGGCCTGTCTTTGACTGCTAGTCTTTGACCTCTCCTGAGACAAGAAACAAGCATGCCTATTAGTTCCAGCGGTGGTTGTACTTTCTGCATTATAGTCATCTGAAGTGACATAGGAACTTGACTGAACTCATGTATCATTAAAAATTCTGACTGTTTCAATGCTGTGCTAACTTTGTACTGTGATGTGGAGGGTAGGGGATCCACATTCCTCTAAGAAAAGAAACAACAACCATTGACCTTTTGCAATCTAAAAACCTCAGAATTCATAGTGCTATCTCCACTCAAGGAAAAATTCAAGTGAAACTCAAGTCCTTCTGAGGACAAGTCAGCATCTTTCTCACTGACTAAAACTGTCACCAGAATGGATTCAAAATGAAATTTGACTTGAAAAAGATAAATTCTTTGATGAAGGCATGGAATTATTCAATGGAATTGGCTAGCCAATAGGCACATGCTTTTTAAATCTTTTACAACTTAACTGAATCTGTCAAGAATGAGAAATTTATTGAACTACGCTGTAGGTCAGATGTGGATACCAAAGTAGCAAAAATCATTGCAACGGTGGTACAAGCAGGATGCAACACTTGGTGTTCCAGATAACCTAAAGTTTGATGCCAGCTAAATCCACTTGTACACTTTTCTGAAATAAACAGAACACACAAGGTGCCTTCCTTTGCCAGCTCTAACAATCTGCACTTCAAAAATTATTACTGCAGATCACAGAACATGAGGAAAAAAATCTTGGAGGTTAGATCTGGATTTTATTTTCTGTAAGCTGGAAGGACTGGAAAGAGGTCTTTCTAGTAATATGGAGGACCTGACCTAAAAATAGGTTTTGAATCTTAAACACGTATTTGAAAGTATATTTTCATCTACTGTTTCACAACTTCTTTCACTGGGGAGTGAAGACAGAAAATTTGGCTCAATGTAACTGGACATAATTATCTTACTTTTTAAAGGAAAGAAAATATGAAACAAAGGAAAGACTGAACTTAAAGTACATGATCTCTCTCTGTCTTCCATGAGCTGTGCTGTGAATTCTGGCAATCTGCTTTTAGTTACTGCTTTTGTATGTGATGCAGAGTGGCATCTTTTAATATATTGTCCAAGCCATATGATTTGAAACAGCAATGAATAATATTGCTTGCTGGATTCTTTTACTTCCATGAATGGGTTGCCTGTATATCCATAGCTAGTATGTATAGTCTTAAATAGTATCATACCATGTTTAAATACTCTACCTGCTTGGAATATAAGTATGGATAGTATAAGTAACAATGCTGGATCCTCTTCACAGAGTGCCAACAGGAGGTCTCAGTCCTATTCTGAAATAGAGTATTTTTAGTAATGAGAAATAAATTAAATCTCTAGAAGTCACACCAGTAAGCCATCCAAAAAGGTGTAAGTTTTCATTCTGGTTTCTGAAATGAAGAATTTCTTTCAATTGCAAAAGGAATGAGCGAAAAATTAAATAGGATATATTTAAATGCGCACTTAAGGAATAACTTTTACATCTGCTAGTTTCTCATTACAACGGTGTTTTTAAGTACTCTAAAGAGGTCAGACCCAAGGACCTCAGCTTGCAGGCTTTTTCTTTCAATCAGTACTTTGTGGGAACGGGCTAGGCACCATGAACTTGCACCTTGAAAAGCTAGGAAATCCACCTACAGAACTCACAACCCCAGGACCTGTAGATCCTGTGAAATCAAATGGGTTCAAGTTTATTGTAATGTTTGTGAAGGACTATTCACAGGAGACATCACCTCTGTGCTGTGCACTCCCCCTGATTTCAATATGACTATCTCATGAAAGAAAACAGGATTCTCTTACCAGTGATTTATGCAATTCATATAATTTATAAATTTTGTGTAATTTCTATAATTTCTAACACTTTTAATGTCATAAATGCATTAGTTTTATTAGCTGTAGCAAGAGTTTCACTGAAGCAGTACAGGTGTGCATATATTAAATTTTATGAAACAAGGTTTATAGTAAAGAAAACAGCTGTTACCTTAGCAGTCCAAACTAAGTCTGTGCTGTCCAGCAACTTCATTTGTCTGGTACAAAAGTCCAAAATATAAATGAGAAAACACAAAATGTGTTACTACTAATGTGATACATACGAAAACCCAAAAATGAACAGAGATGTACCAGTGATGCAAGTGATGTGATCACTTATTGCCTGGGAACAGGTAAATCTTTTCTGCAAGACTGCATTTCAAAGCACGTAAATTGGACTCCATTTTTAGCTGGTATTTCAAAGTATCTAGAAGCATTGCTGTGGCCTCTCTTCCTGTCAGTCTAGTACTAAAATCCACATTCATTTTCTCCTATAGAGAAATAAGAGAGAGGGCATCCTCCTTCATTCATTCTTTATACTCTGGTGGAGTGCTTCAGGACAGCGTACAGGTAAAATCCCTCATTATTTGAAAAAAAAGTAATTTAACAGAATCCAAATTTTTTATTTATATTTTAAATTATTTTGCATCTTTCATGTGCCTTTTTGATTCTGTATTTACCTTATCAGGTTTTGTAAGATAAGATGATGTAATTTTTTTCAGAGAAACTGGCATGGCTGGAAAAGCATACAAAGTAAACCTTTTTGCTATATTAGCTGGTCTAAAAAAAGCTGTGACTTCTCCCTACAGATCTGGGTTCATTTGTGTCAACAGACCCTCATGGTTACAGCAACAGTTTGATTACTAGTTTTAAAATAAGGGCATGGGATTTATTTAAAGAAATTAACATCTAATTAAACAAATGAAGGCATTTCTCTAATTCATCATGGAATATACTTCATAAGGTTTGCCTGATGATTAGGCCATCCTTTTTGAAAATAATCAACATTTTTGCATGCAGAAGAAATTTTCTGGGAAGAAATCAGTATAAATTAACAGGAGGATTCTACAATAAAAGCACAATGCCTGTTCTGCTGATCTAAACATTAATATTCATGCAAATCAGCCGTATGTGAGTCAGCAGACCAGAAAAGCACCAGCAAATTCAGGGGAAACTTCATTGTCTCAGACTGCACATCATTAAAGATGCAGAACTGAGAGATGCCAGTCTAAGATATCTCAGGCATTTATCTTTAACCAAACCTTTTCCAAAATGTGACCACAAGACTCAATGCTCATAAAATGGCATAAGGAAAACACTAACTCCAGCATTTCTTGTATATAAGTGCAATTTCAGACCTTATATGCTATATAGACCACTCAAAATACTCAGCAGGTCACGTGGAAGCAGCAGTAACTGGTTCAAGAGTGACATGATTTGCATGTGACCATAGCATCACTGACACTCACCTCACAGCCCCAGCCAAAGGCAGCAGGCAATCCACCTGCTCGGAGTCCTCAACATATTGAATAGGAGGAACCCACAGCTCAAGAATAAATGAAACCAAGTAAAATATTTGTACAAAACATTCTCACACATAAAATGGGCAGATCTGGGTCACTGTTGAAATCAGTGACCCATCTGGATTTCTAATTTGCTGTGAAATATTCTTGGATAATATCGCATACTCAGAAAAGAGATGATAGACAGGAGCATGTGTACTTTCTGTAAATATGAATCAGGAAACCAGGACATAGTTGAGGAATTTGTTGGCTAGTAACTCCAAATTGAAAGAGAAGGAAAGACAGAGGACATGCTTTTTTCCTTGGTAAAAAAAACCTGAACAACTATTTGTCTAGTATTAGGAAAAGCAATTCTGTGATTATTGTTGTACAGTGGTTGCATTATCCCCAGACATTCCCAAGAATATCAGACCTCATTCATGTTCTGCATCTTTCACAGAGAGAGATGGAGGACTTCATGAAGTCTCAGCCTTCTTTCTTGGGTATGTCAGTTTTCATCGTGTGGATTTATGCTGACTGAGAGAGAGAGTCTGAACAGGTAGCACTGCAAAAGGTTTCCAGTCTTTGTTTGGTAATGTCATGACATATGAAATAAAGGACTCAATTCACTCACCAATGTTTGTCTTACTACTTGGCAGAATTCATATACCCAAGCTGGATGCCTGCATGAAGCTGTGGGAGAAATGGATGCCTATGGATGGCACACAGGAAGCCAAAGTGCTAGGAAGGGCTCACTGCGAGATAACCAGTCACACTCTTCAAAGGGACTGAAGTCCCTGACCCATCTAACTAGCATATACACCAGTGCTGCCAGGACTTACAGGGTTCTGCACCAGCTGTAGCCACTGGAAAAGCTTTATTTATGGGAATATGTGTGTTGGGGAAATTTATGCTCCTACAGTTTTAAGCAGCAGCTGCATGACATTTTTGTGACTAAAAGAGGTACCTTACTGCTAAATATACACTCATACATGTCCTTGTGAGTCCAGCTCCTGCTGCTTAAATTTTGGGCCTTTTGGCCTTGAAATAATTTATTCATATCAGTGTTGCCAACACGATCCTTCTGAAATCACTGAATTATACGTTTTAAGTAAATTCAATTAAACTAAAGCCCCTTTATTCATAACAAGCAATAGCTGAGTTCTTGAATAACTGGCTGAAGCAGATACTGAAAATAATAAATCTCCCAGTCAGTGGGATCAAGTGTATATTCTGTTTCATATAATCTACTTTGGCTTCCAAGAAAAGGCAAACTTTACATGGTAAGAAATCCCTTAATTAGGTTAGTGATAGAGAAAGCAACCCTAGTGCATTGCTGTAAGCAGCAATGTGTGAATTTTCTATTCAACACAGCAACACTGGTCTATTTATTCAGCTTACGTGCATAATTAGTAGTAAAATTACACAGTTTTTTCTTTAACATACAGTAGTTATTCTTTATGGGTCTGGATTCTGAACAAAAATATTTCCTTTAGACTTTATTTGAGTAATGCTTTCTTCAGGTGAGCTCTGGCAAGTGCCATAAAAAATTATAAATCTGGAAACCTAGGAAGTATAGAAAGGGGAAGGAAATTACCTCAGTTTGGCATGAGGTACAATGTTACTTTCTTTAAATAAAAAGTATCCTCTGTCCTTAGGAACCCCTTACAGGCTAATTTAACATTTCATTGTACTCTGTCACTTACCCTTGCCATTGCCAGACACACACAAGGAAGCTGATATTGTGGTATCTGGAGTTACAAAGGGCCTATGTTTACATATGTTATTTTTCACTTCTTTCAGAATACACAGTAGACTGGCACCATTCTGATTTATTCATAAATGCTCTTTTACTTACAAAATCAAAATAGCACATAATGGAATGTGCATCAATAACAAGACTGTACATAAATATAGAGGACATCATACACTTGTTACCACAACTGCAATTTAACTGGCTGTATTGACACATTAGCTACCTTTTTTCCCTCAGCTATTCTTACCTAAGCAAGCAGAGAACCCAATTTTAGAAAAAAGCTGCTTGTGAACTGAAGCCCTGGGAGGAAATGTATGCTTGATACAGGTGAGATTCTGAAAAGTGCATTTTAATATGTGGTAGAAGCCATATAGGTAAAAAGTGTAGAAGTTATTAATGCCAGTTACTATAACTCTACATAAAACAGAACATACAATTTGATCTGAGATTACAAGCATAGTAAGAGACCTGCTAGTCTGATATTTAAGATTTCTAAGAGGGATTAAGAATCAACAAAGCACATGCAAAATCACTTAAAAACTAGTTAACTGATAAACCTCAAATTGTACTCATTCTCCAATGTAGATATTTCTAAGAAGGTTTTGAATAGGGATAGATTGTTGTGAAATACTGTTGAACATCTTTCATAAATTTGAACAAAAGACAAAATGATATCCAGTGAAGTTCAAGAAAGAAAGATACAAAGACTAAAGAAGTGACATGCACAGAAGATAATACGCCACTTACACAGGGTAATCTGTGTGGTTTTCTCAACCTGCTTTATGGGAACTGCATGTTTAAGAACAGCCAAATGGAAACATGCAGCAATGGTAAAGAAGGAAGGTACTCTTACAGGACAGTGACTGTCACCTGGAAGGTATGCTGAAATGGTCATGGTAGATAGTTAAATGACCATGGACTTCCACTTGTGCCTTTCACATTTTAAAATGTATGATGGAAGAAGAAAAGCGCTTTCAGAAGACTAGGTATAAGACCTCAATATCATATCTTTTATTAAAATACTTAAGAAGTTACATCTTTAAATTATGCAAGAGAAGATTAAAGCCAATTCTGGTATTTATGTTCCAACAGGAAGCAGAGAATTAGAGCGTCCCCTAAATAAACACAGAGGCAGAAACTATCCAATAACAGAAATATAAAAATACATTCAAATGAGCAACAAAGCAACAATTTCAATTTCTGTATGCTTAGTTTTGATAGACTCTTACATTTGTATCCTCTCAGGAGGCCAAAAACCACCCTTCACTGTTTGGAGTAAAGACAGGGTGATGTTGTCCCAAACCATCTCAGACAAATCTGGAGGGAGTACTTATCTATCCATTTTTCATTAAACCATCAGAGGCTACAATGTACAGACAGCACTGAGAATGCAGTCCAGTACTTTGATATGTGTTCTCAAAAGTTTGAGGTGGGGTCCTTCTCTAGCCATGCAGAGTTTGAATTAATTTCTGTGGCCTACTTTTATGTAAGGACAGTAGTTTCACCTACTTAAAGGACTACAGAGGGTTTGAAATGCTGAGTGTAAATTATTTATTTACTAGGCTTTTATTAAAAAGTCTCTTTCTTAAATCTCTGACTTCTTCTTACCTGTGAAATCTCAAGTAGAGTCCATCATGTATTTCCAAAGGACAGTAGAGGTTCAAGAGGTGCCTAACACAGGACCAAACCTATAGAAAAGAAGTTTCTTCCTGGCTTCCCATTGACTGGGTTAAATAGCCTTCAAACGCACACATGCATGACCAATGTGCCCAATCCTGTCCTCTCTGATTTGGGATTCAGGCACTTCCACAGCTTGACATAGAGTCTCTGTATAGCCCTCAATGGCTTTTCACTTCATTACTTTGACCAAGATTTGCCGAAACGGCCTGACAGTAGGATCACTGCAGAATTCCTGCATCAGGCATTCTGAATTAATCTTCCCCAAAGACCCTGATCCAGCCAGCTTTCTCCTGAAGCAGAGTCTGAAAGAAAAGACAGGAAAGTAAGGGAGGCATGAATTCCATGTTGCCCAGCAGTCTGTCTTTAGAGGCATTGTAGGAGATGACTTTTAATGCCATTCCTCTGCCTAGATTGAAAAGGGGCATGAACTTAGCATTTTTAGACATTCAGGTAGGGCCCTCACCTACAGAATATTCTAGGGATACAGCTGTTAGCAGCTCTCAAGTCAAAGCTGTCATATTTTTGCATAAATAATGAAATATACAGTAATAGAAGAATGACTCTAAAGCTCATTAACTAGGACTCTCTCCTTTTCTCCTCTGCTTTTCCAAGAAGATAATTGAGCTGGCTTCCCATGCTTAGGCACCTCATAGCTCATGCACTGTGAAAGGCCCTAGACACCTAACCTAAGACTAAGTAATTTTAAAAGCATCTTTTTTATGGACCTCTCCTTTACTGGCAATATGCCAACACATCAATTTGATATTAAGTAGATTTGATCTATTACTCTATAAGAAGACCCAGAAATTACCTTTAAATCAGGATTGAAACAAATTAACAGTACCCATTCTTCTAATTACGGTCACACTCCCTAGTTGTACTTCTCATGCTTAAATTTCCTAAGAAGAAAAAGTCACCTTTCTCTGAACTCCTCACTTGTCTATGCAGGTAATTAATCAATCAAAAACACTCAACTATAAAGTTGATCTGACAAACTCCGTTGAGAACATGTGTGCTGTAATTTCGCTGAATCCCTAGTGCAGGGCAGAGTGCTGGCGGAGCCCAAAGGTTTATCAAAACACAGTGATAAATCCCAGATGTGATCTCAGCTTTTCATGCTTTCTATTTTGTTAGCGTCTCCAAAACCACTTGTGGGATTTTTGTTGGGTGTTTTCTTTCCCACCCCAACCCTTCCAGAAATTCAAAGTAAATTGGTCTGGCTTCTGGTACCCGGCACAGTGGCACGCTTCCTCTCAACAACTGTAAGCCTGTCTGAAAAACAGAACAACATCTTTGAGATGGGGTATTTATATGGGCAACATTCAGCCACTGCAGTGAATGTGGCCCCACCTTCAAAGAGACTCCAGAGCACTGCTCACCTGATGAAAGCATTAACTGGTTTTGGTTGACTTGATTTACATGGAAGCAGCCAACTTATTAGTTGAGCTGAACCCAAAGAAGTAAATGTAATGCACATGCAGGTGTTTTCCTAGCTACTTGATGTCAATGTTGCTGTAGCTTTCCTCAGGGTAAGGGTACAAAGACAGCAGTGATAAGGCTTTGCAGAATCCTCCAGCAGCTAAAGGAGAGCAAGCTGTTGAAAAGATTTACATCAGGGCTACTTAGGTCAAAGAAGTTAAATTAATGTAACCAAATCTTAGTGGTTAATATATAGGATTGCACTATGCACTGCACAGAGGACTGCGCTATACCCATATTTCACAGAAGTAATGATTTAATATGACCAAGGGGTAAATGGAGGGCTTGGCATTCACATACTGCTCCCTAAGAAAGTTCTTTAGATTTCTAAGCTACAAGTAAAGTTATACCTAATTATTTATATAACTAAGACATCTCCTCAGAGTAGTTTTTCAAACATTGTACTTAGATAAGCTAGATTTCTCTGGTCACTACAAAAAAAGTTCTTCCTTCTCAGTTGCTTTTCAGACACTGTTCTTTCCTTGAGTAAGAAGGTTTAAAATGATAGTCTAATGAATATTCAAAAAGGTATTCACAGTATGCAAAATAAAAAAAAATCAGCAACAAAATTAAAGTGGATAAACTTTAATGAATGTAATATTAGACTCTTCCTAACTAATATGGAAAATGTTTCATACTCCTCACTTCTTAAATGTGAAAGCTACTTTCTGCTGTCTTTCACTCACAAACCTAATTAAAATTGCATCTCAACATCATTTCTCAGCTAGAAGGCTTAATAGGAGCTCCCTATTATGGTTGCTTTTCTTGGCTTGTTATTAAATGCTCACCACAATCATAACAGTTAAAGATTAATCAACCTGCTTTTCCTCAGTTCATTAATTTAGCTACTTTGCTCACATAATCTGTCTACGTGGAATCTGAGGGTCTTTTATTCCTGTTGCAAAAGATCATATAATTTGATCTTTAGTTAAGCATACGTTAAGAGTGTGACATCTTCACTAGTCTATAACAGAAAGTCTCACTCATCACTTTACTTTTGCTCCTTATATTCTTATATTCTTTTTGAGATTTTTCTGCTTTTCTAATAGTTGTCTCATACATTCGGACACCAGAAATACCCACATTCTTTCCTCTCCTTTTTTGTTCTCTATTTATATAGATAGTATTATGTTTATCTTAGGTTTGTAAACCAATTTTTCCCACCATTGTCCTTTTATTGATTTAGAAGATGATATAGTGAACAAGAAACAAAGTGAAAAAGGCAATGTGAATGGTGTTTATATATGCATACATTTAAGTATATTTAGTTATAACCACGCACTGAATTCAATGGCTTCTGCTGTCTGGAGGTCCTTATGGGTTTGTTTTCTTATGAAGTTGGGCAGTGAATGAGAATTTCACTTGCAAAATTCATCACTTGCAGAAGAATTTCTATCTATGAATATCCAGCATTAATAAAACAAAAAATCAGAATGGGTAGATGGTTAAAGAAGGAGATGGCAACTGAAAAAAAAACTTGAGAAAACAAAGAACAGAGCACGTCTGTGATTTGTGGTAAGCATTGTATACCCAAAGGCCTTGTTTCCCCACTTTAGAGACAAGCAATTTTAAAAAGTCAATGTGAGTTATTCATTTCCAGTGGCAGGAGAATATGGTGCCCAGGTAAAAAACACATTAGACCCTAGATTTCAATTCCCAAATTGGCTATTCAACTGTAGCCTTATAACTACTTTTCAGATTTCACATTCACTGCGTTTAGTCAGTGGTCTGATGGTTGTAGTAGGCTACTGTGCAATCCTGTGTGAGAAACCATATGCTTTTCCCTGACAAATGCTCTTCCAGTCCTGGATGCTCAACATAAGAATTTTATATTATCAAATTCCAAGACAGGAAATGTCATTTTCCAGTGTTCGTATATAGTAACTGTGCTATGTCTCTTATCACAGTGCAGACTTTTTCATTTCTAGAAGACAGTTTATTCAGGGTCTAACCTACGCAGATATAGTCCTTGATTTTAGAAAAATAAGTCAATATGTATAATAAGGTGATTAATCTTGCCACTAGTTACTTATACCAGGCAGTAGTAAGAAATACCCATGCCTTTGTCTTCACACTCCAGCTTGAGTTTGTAAGCACATGATTTCCCGGCCTGTTTCAGTGTGTCATGGAATCTTCACAAGTCATTTTTGTACTTGAGATCCTTAAGGTAAAGCCAAAAATGACTTCTTCACTCCACTTACAGCGATTATTATGCCAGTAGTAAGTGCAATAGCAGAGACCCCTGAGCATACTTCATAGCCTCTTAGCTGAGCAAAGAGCAGGAGGGAACTGTAGAAGCAGTATTAGCTCTGTCATAGTACAGATTCCTCTGAAAATTTAAAGTTCCATTTCCTACCTGGATTTTACTAGCTATGATAGTTTTAATGGCAAAGTTCTGCTATGATAGCTTTACTGGTAAAGCTCCTTTTACTAGCTATTAAAAAATGGCTCTATCTGAAAAGAAAACGTGGACTGAATTTGATGTTTCTATAATTTTAGAGGGAGGCCCCTGTCAGTGCTATAGATCTATTATCAGATGGATAAGAACTACTATATGTGCACAGCAGACTTACTCTGCAGGTGTGTAGAGGATCCCTGTATTGCGTGTACATTTGCTGCAGAGTTTCTCTGAACCATCTCCCATGGCATTGCAGAAGCCATCAGTTAATGTCTTACATTCTTTGGCAAGGCCAATACTTAGTCTTTGTGGATGGGCATTGGCCAAACCAGCCTTGTATTTCTCAGTAACTGACATAAGAGATCTGCAAACAGGGAATCTCTGGCATTTCTCTAGTGTAGAAGAGATCTGGTATTTCTTCAAAAGGAGATACGAGGACTTTCTCTGATGTTATTCTGTCTGGGGTAAATCCAGAGAATTACAATTGGTACAATTCTATCTAAATGTGAAGAATATTGTCCGTTATTCTAAATTTTAATGTATTTGCAAAGTTAGTTAAGCCTCTTCCTTGTTGCTCTCCTGTATCATATGTGATATCTATCTAAATATTCATGTAAGTTGAAATTATTATTCCAGATATCTTATTCATTTTCTTTGTTTTCTTGTAGTGAATATCAGTGTTTAATGTCTCATTTTCCCTCGCTTCATGACAGACTTGCACAACAGCATTCTATATTAAGAACTTTGCATGAAGTCAGTTTTTACAAATGTTATTTTGTTGGCTAGTCCAACAGCTGGGAGTGAAGCATTTTGTTAAAGACTTTCTAAATGCATACTGCTTTATTCATTCGTTTACTTAAAGTTAAGGAATGGAGAGAGCAGGAAACATTTTGTTGCCAGAAATAAAGGAATAATTTAAGACTCCATTATCAATCAAGAATAATGCATTTTCCTCCTCAAAGAGTCTGATCTGGATAAGTTGCATAAGGCATATTGAAGAAGCTGTCTATTAATCAGGCTGATCCTGAAAATCTGGATGATCCTTATTCTCCTTTCCTTCTTATCCACTTTACTGTGAGGTAACAGTACCGCTTGGCCTCTTCTGATTTACACTACTCTGCCTTGGAGGAATACTAGGGCTAAGAAAATGGGACACTAAAGGAAAGGTGAGGTGGCTTTTAAAGTTAAAAAGAAGAAGGAAAGGAAAATCTGAGTGTCTAATGTAAGGGAAAAGTACATTTAAACATGATCAGCAAGGAAGAAGCAGGAGGAGTGCCAGACTATCCTTCTGTCCACCCCTTCGTCAACTACCTAGACTTCTTCAGCTCTCACCCATGCTGCCTGTCTGTCCAATCGCCTTTTGAATACACGACAGTTATGGTTGTCTAGCTCTTGGATAACTTTCAGCCACAGAAGAGCTCAAGCATGTGTGGGAATTCTGTGATTACAGTTTGTCAGAGAACCTACCTTTTTGCCACAAAGTCCAGCTCCAAAACATAAGTTCTTACATATGTGCCACATGCATGCTAACAGTTTCTCTCTCTTCTTCTTTGACAAATCCTTCTTTTCCATATAGCTGTGGAGGAAAAATATTAAAAATATGAACCAACTGTATACTGATATGATAGTATGTTCAAATATTTAAAATGTCATCCGAAAAATCTATTTTCAAAAAGAAACATGATGGAAAAATATTTTTCATGGGAAAGAAAATCAGTATTTCATCCAGAAAATCACTGGCAAATGGCAATAATGTTCAAAAGAACAGCTGTGCTAAAATTGAAAATACAAATCTCTGTTCTAATTCTGCTTCCTTATACAGTCCCATTTATCTTATCCATTTACAGGACTGGGGCTAATATTCTTTTGTTATGCTGCAAAACAAGGAAAATCCTTGCATTAGTTAGAAACCTCTAAACCTACCTTACTGATGGATGTGTTTCTCATCTATCTCTAACAACTCTGAGGTTGGCATGCTGGTAAGATTATACATTTTCATATTTAAACAAACAAAGAATGCTTTTCTAATTTGAATGATGCCAAAAATTTCCTGCCTCCTAAATGCTACAGAAAATTAATATACAACTTAAAGTAGAGTATGCAGTCACTCTTACCCTTGCCTCTTACTTCATTTTCTCCTTCTACCCTCACCACTCTTAGGTCCTTTCTCATTTATTTCTTATCACCTTACTTATTAACCTAAAGCTTTTCATGTCTTTAACCTTTCACCCTCACCTTTTATTCCTCCTTGAACTTGGACTGGGGCCTTGGTTAAAACATATAAGTAGTTTAAAATTTCCTCTTTTTTTTTTTTTTGTTTAAATTTTCAACATCTTGTTGCACCTTTAAAAGCACTGCTCTCAATGAAGTTATTCATAAGGCATTCTGTGTTTAGATTTGCAGTCACAGTGCTGGCTGCCTCTCTGTCTCAAAAACAGTGTGAAGAAGTGGGTCTTAATAAAACTCCTGACTGAAGATTGTAAAGTCTTTGACAGAAGGGCTGTCTCTTACCATGTGTTTGTATGGCACCTAACAGAATCGGACTCAAAGTCAGGTTAGAACCTTCTTATTGTTTACATAGTTAGTAATACCAATAATAGCATAAAACCCAACATAATTATTTCAGGAGGCATCCTTTTTTTTTGCTGAGTGTACGAGCTGTGTACCAAGATTGTGTATTTTAGTTACCTGCTTCCTGTACAGAAGTTCATCTTCATGTCCTAGACCATCCAACAGGAAAGCCAAAATACTGAATTTATGGCCACTGCTATCACCGTTTTCAAAAATTAATTTTATTTCTTTGCATACTTAAAGTAGACGTAGTATGCTATAGTAATAATGTAAAGAATGGATATGGCTTCTAGCTGCAAAATTCAGAACCAGGTTTCTAGCTAGATTTAAACCTGTAAAGGTTGGTCAGACTTGGGGTTTACTTCAATCATTATATAGGCATTATATATGTTGGCACTGCACCTATGCATAATAACTCTCAATATTTAAATTCACAGGTTTCAAAAAGCAGTGTCAGTGGGATAACAAAATCATAAAGATATGAAGGGCCATTCTGCATCGCTGGGTGTAGGCAGACCCGAGTTCATTCAGCCTGCACTGAGCCCAGGACTGGAAGTCAGAGGATCACAGTGACAAGACACCTGCTCCTACAGGACAAAAAGCCACCACAAGCCAGGCCGTCAAGCCAGGCCAGCCCTGAACTGCATCCATTTTAATACCCCCACCTGAGAGCTAGGACATGCTAGCATGGGCCCAACAGCAGACTAACTCAGGCAGACCATGTCTGGTCTACTGCAATGGTGTGGTTTTAGCATTCTGGATTTCTAGTAGCTTGAGCCCATCAAAGCAGTGTCTGTCCCAAGGTAGCCACGCTGGGCCTGTGGCCACACAGTGACTCAATGGAAGAGCTGGGATTAGAACCTAACAGTCCTGGCTCAGTCATGTCCATAGGTTTCTTCTAAAACTTCCCTGAACATCCAGGCTCTGATAACCAATAAGGTAAAACAAACTGTACTCCACATCTTAATTCTCAGTAATGTGTGCCAACATTATCACTGCAACATGGAAGACATTCTTAAACAAACAAAATGACTTGAACTCTGAACTATGCTTTCAGATAGTAGGAACTACTGTTGTAACCCATGGGCTGGGCATTCAGTTTTCACAGTTTGCAGCAGACACTTAATGAAAGTCATCATCTCTTACTCCCATATTTTAACAGCAGGCCCAGGTTAAATATAAGGTTACACTTCACAGATCAGAATTTCAGAAATAAAATCCAAATTTACATGCATAGGAAAACACAATTTTGAATGTTATATTGCATTTCCTGCTATCACATTCTTGTTCTAGAGATCCTCTCCGAGCTAATGGCAGCTGTAATATGCACCATGTACAGCAAGCCACCCCACTGCAGCCCTCCATCACCATTTCACTACACTGGTAAAACAATACAAAGCAAAAAACAAACTTTTTCCAAATCTGTTTCTTCTCTGTTCCTGTGATTTTCTTGAATTTCCAGATTGTCATCTGTCTTGACTCATTGTTTCTTTCCAGGCTGAATAAGCAGAACCGTGACTTTAGCTTTAAAAGCATTACTCTTTCATAAGTGCTTTTTAGGTTAAGAAAATATTGCTCTAATTTGTGCACCAAATGGAACTAAAATGCATCAACTAAGCTGCAATTGTATTTTCTTTCTCCATCTGATAGCATCCTGTTGCACTTCCATTCCATTTATCACAGAATCACAGAATCACAGAATCACAGAATGGTAGGGGTTGGAAGGGACCTCTGGAGATCATCTCATCCAACCCCCCTACTTGAGCAGGTACACCTAGAGCAGCATGCAAAGGACTGCATCCAGGCAGGTTTTTAATATTTCCAGAGAAGGAGACTCCACAACCTCTCTGGGCAGCCTGTTCCACTGCTCTGTCACCCTCAAAGTAAAGAAGTTTTTCCTTATATTCAGGTGGAACTTCCTGTGTTCCAATTTGTGCCCATTGCCCCTTGTCCTGTTGTTGGGCACCACTGAAAACAGTCTGGCCCCGTCCTCTTTACACCCACCCTTTAGATATTTATAAGCATTGATATGATCCCCCCTCAGTCTTCTCTTCTCCAGGCTGAACAAACCCAGGTCTCTCAGCCTTTCCTCATAAAAGAGATGCTCCAGTCCCCTGATCATCTTTGTAGCTCTCTGCTGGACTCCCTCCAGTAGTTCCCTGTCCTTCTTAAACTGGGGAGCCCAGAACTGGACACAGTACCCCAGATGTGGCCTCACTAGGGCAGAGTAGAGGGGGAGGATAACCTCCCTCGACCTGCTGGCCACACTCCTTTTTATGAACCCCAGGATACCGTTGGCCTTCTTGGCCACAAGGGCACATTGCTGGCTCATGATCAACCTGCTGTCCACCAGCACTCCCAGGTCCTTCTCAGCAGAGCCACTCTCCAGCAGGTCAGCCCCCAACCTGTACTGATGCATGGGGTTGTTCCTCCCCAGGTGCAGGACCTTACACGTGCTTTTGTTGAATTTCATTAGGTTCCCCTCGGCCCAGCTCTCCAGCCTGTCCAGGTCTCGCTGAATCGCAGCACAGCCTTCTGGGGTATCAGCCACCCCTCCCAGCTTGGTACCCTTAGCGAAATTGCTGAGGGTACACTCTGTCCCTTTGTTGTGGTTTAGCCCTGGTCAGCAACTAAGCACCACACAGCCACTCACTCACTACCCCCTGGTGGGATGGGGGAGAGAATCAGAAGAGTAAAAGTGAGGAAACTCATGGGTTGAGATAAAGACCATTTAATAGGCAAAGCAAAAGCCACACACACAAGCAGAGAAAAACAAGGAATTCATTCACTACTTCCCATCAGCAGGCAGGTGTTCAGCCATCCCCAGGAAAGCAGGGCTCCATCACACATAGCGGTTACTTGGGAAGACAAACACCATCACTCCAAACGTCCCCCCCTTCCTTCTTCTTCCCCCAGCTTTATATGCTGAGCGTGACGTCATATGGTATGGAATATCCCTTCGGTCAGTTTGGGTCAGCTGTCCCAGCTGTGTCCCCTCCCAGCTTCTTGCACACCCAGCAGAGCATGGGAAGCAGAAAAAGTCCTTGACTAGTGTAAGCACTACTTAGCAACAACTAAACCATCTCCACATTATCAACACTGTTTTCAGCATAAATCCAAAACACAGCCCCACACTAGCTACTATGAAAAAAAATTAACTCTATCCCAGCTGAAACCAGGACACCCTTCATTCAGGTCATTGATGAATATATTGAACAGGACTGGACCCAGCACAGACCCCTGGGGAACACTGCTAGTTACAGGCCTCCAACCAGACTCTGCGCCATTGATCACGACCCTCTGAGCTCTGTCCTTCAGCCAGTTGTCTACCCACCTCACTGTCCACTCATCTAACCCACACTTCCTAAGCTTACCTATGAGGATGTTATGGGAGTCAGTGTCAAAAGCCTTGCTGAAATCGAGGTAAACATCCGCTGCTTTCCCTTCATCTACCCAGCCAGTCACACCATCATAGAAGGCTATCGGGTTGGTCAAGCATGATCTTCCCTTGGTGCATCTGTAGCAGACTTTCAGAAAAATCTTCCAGAGACCCTCAGACACAGAGGAATTTGTTACATAATATGATTACAGGCTCATCTCCATGAACACGAAGCAGTAGAGAGACACAATGGTAGATGGGGGAACTCCAATAACCTACTCAGGGGAAGAATCTGTCACAGGGGAGCCTCAGTTCCATTGGCCAGAGGTGACCCTCATCTGTGAGTCAGTGGGAGAAGCTCTCAATGTCTCCTTTCAGACTGAGGGGGTTTAGTCCAGGGATAACAGAGTCATTCTGGGATGCAGAGGATGAACATTGTGGGATTGTACAAGACTTATGAAATGTTTAGTTTAAGGACCAAAGATAGGGAAAGGCAGAGTTCAAGAGGGAACAAGTGTGGAATACTAGAGCAAAACAGGGATAAAAATCATGTATAAACTGGCATTTGTCCAGTACACTTGCCTGGCCATGCACAGTCTATCCCATCGTCTCATTAAAGTCCATTTCCAACTCTTCTCATGGGAGAGGGGCTCTCTACTCCATGGGTCTGTGTATATATGGATTTCCAAGTGCAGTAACTGGAGGCAGACTGTGGGGCATCAGGGCCCATGCATGAGGGGTGGCAACGACTGGACAGACCAGAAAGTGTGCATTTGTGTCAGTGTGTATATTGGTGTGTAATCACTACTGAACATCAAGCCAGACTAGCCAGCAAGTAGGATAAGATGCTTAGGAGACAAGAATTGGTGTAGCTGTAAGTCTGGGCCAGATACCAGAAGAACAAGAGGGGGCTGAAAGTTGGCTAGTGGAGGACCAGGAGGTCCAAGCCAGTTACTGGAGAGCCCTTGGTGTTTGGAGGTCAGCTACTGGTAAGGTCAAAGTTCTGAGCCAGCCACTGGAGAGACCTGTCTGCCTGTGTGTGTCTGTGTGGCATCTGGGAAACCAGGGGATCCTGGGCCAGCTACTGGGTAGACTGAATATCTAAGACTAGCTACTACAGAGGGATCCATACTGGCTTATATATGTATATATTTATGTATTTTATACTAATGGGCTTTCATCCTGAGCAGCCAGAGGAAGAGAAGGCCATTGGTGCTGTTTGTGTTTGTACAAGTGCTGCGTTTTCTGTCTCTGTTGATCTGTGTGACCAGCCACATATATCTGTTTATTTGTATAAGTGTGTGTGTTTCTACTGTGTATGCATATTCAGTCTTGCTAGTGGTTGGACCTGGGAACACAGAGCTGTAGCAGCCCCACCTCGGTTGGGCTACCAGATTTGGGAGCTCCTAAAAGAATTAACATGACACCTCTAAGGAACCTCAGAGCCCTTTTCAGAATAATTTTAAGGCAATTATTGTCAATATTGGCAGCTTCTACCAAAATGTTTAGGATGCCATGAAAATGCAGGTGAGGCTAGCAAAAGTGTGCTTTTGTAATTCTTATAACCTTCAGTTGCCATCTAGAGTCCTTCCTGGCAGGTATAACAAAAATAATCTCATTATAGCAACTTAAGTATGGAATTACTAGTCTGTCAATATATTTGTCATAGATGCTGAAATGCTCAGACAAACCAAAGCTGAAACGCTTCTGTCCATGTCCAGAAGCAAAACTTTAGTTACCTGGGGATTTAGGAAATTACATGGATAGCTGAAGAAGTATATAAGCAGTGACTAAGCGAAGACTTGGAAACCACTGTTTTGGATTTGATTCTTGAATTCTTCCTAAATTCCAACTCCAGTGCCCAAGCTTTAGTATTTACTAAGATGTATTGTGATTAAGTACACCATTAAGAATGTCAGATTGAACATAATAAAATATTGTGAGGAAAAAAACCCAAGAAGACTTGACCATTCTTAACGCAGAAATTGGTCAAAAGAAGTTGTCAATCAGGTACAGAGTTAGATCATTGGAACTTGAATCCTTTTATGAAACTGGGTGGCCTATGCCTAACACTGTCTTTTGTGTTTTGGCCTGGCATTTCAGTGATTTTTACAGTGATACACAATACATTATTGCAAGTTAGCAGGACTTAAATGGAGAAACACATCCCATTTCATTCTTTTCTTAGCCTATAGTTTCCTACAGCGTCACTTGTTTTTGCTCAGAAGAAACCAAAATATGCCTGGAATTGTAATTTGGAAAAAAATTGTGGACTTGTGGTAGTAGTGGCATTGACTACATGCCATAAAGCTCTTTAATGAGCTTCACCATCTCCATATCAAGTTCTGCAATGAATGCAATTTGATCCCAAAAGAGCCCTTTTCAGAAACCATTTAGCCTTTAAAGGGCCACATTAATATATTAACTCTATTTTGATGAAAAACAAATCTTCTAGATACTTAACAGACTTCATCCTGAAGTAAAAGCTGGTATATGGTGTTGTTCCTGGCAAAATAGTCCCAGCCTCCTTAGAAGTTGTGATTTTGGATTACCACCCCTTTTCAGTAATAATGAACATAGGGTAATCAAAAATGTTATATACAGGAAAATATAGTATATACAGGAAAATATAGTATATACAGGAAAATATAGTATATGCAGGAGATATGTTATTCTTCTCATGCAAAGCAATGAGGACTAGGTCTCTGTTGCTATAAATCAAAGCAGCACCACTTAAATTTATGGAACTATCCCAAGTTACAGCAATTCAGTTCTTGCGACTGCAATCTGCTTACTAGAGCTAGAGGCAATTGTGACTGGTAACAGCACATGCTGTACCTGCCATATGATCTTATCTTTTTGAACAAGACTTTTGCTCAATTTTGCTTCCATTATGACCTATGCTTTTAGGAAAGGATGAACAGTCATTTACAATGTTACTAAGTAACATAAACTGAAGGCTCTTTTACATTTCAAAGGTGGTGTAACAGAGAGTGAGGACTGAAGAGTAACAGGAAAAAATCCCAGCCACAAAAGCAGAAGGCAGTTCTAGATTTCCAGCACCAACATTTCAAAGTTTAGAGGCATTCAGATCTTCAGAGAGAGGTCATTTGCAAAATGTGGCCATGGATCTAGTTTTAGTTCATGATCTCCACCCACTTCCTTTCCCCATAGAGCTTGGGATAGTCAGGTCCAGGCTCAGGGCCATCTTTAGTAGAAACCATCATCTTGAAAAGCTGTATTCTTACAGAAAATATTGTACATACTGCATTAAGAAAGATTCAGATAGAAGTTAGTAATGACAATAAAAATAATATTTTTGAGTTTCCTTGTTTGGGGCATGGGAGAGAGTTTTGTGTGCGGTAAGTTTCACTGATCCATTGTACAACCCATTTTTTTCTTTCTGGGACATTTCTTAATCAAAGACCAGATTGTTATTGCATGGAATAAGTAGTTGAAGAAAGGTAACTTGCCATCCCCGTTTTTCAGTTGGGTGTGCTGTCTGTATGTATGATCACATGCCATTAGAGCACTGTAATTATTTGGTGGTCTGTTGTGTGCATGAAGAGGCTCAGTCAGAGTGTCCCCATGACAATTGTTCAGTGAAGAGGTTTTGTGCCCTGATACTGCTCTGGTGATATATGATACAGCAGTATGTGTCACTCTAAAGACAGTCTGGTGATCCAGGATCCTCTTTCTGTACAGGTGTAAGAGTACTACTGTAGAAAAGTGCTTAAAGTGGACTGATTCTGGATCCTGACTCCATAGCATGCCAGGAGATGCTATGACACAGCATCAGTGCCCACATTGTCAGTGGCTTTGTGTTTCTTCTTATGAGTCCACTCAACATCTCTTACAGCAATGGAAACTTTTCTAACCTTGAGTGAGTCAATGGAGCTGGTCTTAGAGAAAAAGTAGGGCCAAATTCTGGGACCTTTACTACATGTCGTCACAGCAGCTGAGGCAGCAGGAATGCCCATCAGATGAAGGAAAGTAATTGTTGAAATCACTACATCTCTTGAAGACAGCCAGAAAAGATCTGACTGTTCCACCAAAATACTTATACAGAACTGCTCGGGGAAATGAAAAATGTCCCCTCCTGAAGCTAGGAACAGGAAAAAAAGAGCAGAAAAAGGGTGACAGGAGAGACTTCATGTTCAGATAAATTTGTTGACACAAGGCAGTCTGGTGTCCATACAAATCAATATGTGCTTTGCTTGGTCTGTCAGAAATCAGGGTCAGTTATAAATCAGACATCACAGCACAATTCACCTGTAGTATAAATCTAAAGGTGTGACTGTTACTATAGTTCAAAACATTTTTCCAGTGCTTTCAGGGAAAGAAAAAAAGGTTGGCTCATAATCGGACTCTGACTGAATTAAATCAAAAGCCCACATCCTAATGAAATACACTTGAAGCCTAATGTACCTAGAAACTGATATTAATTTCCTACATCCCTTTCTAAGAAGAGAGAAACAATGATATCCATTCTCCAAAACTTTTCATACATCAAAAACTGTGAAGAAGAACAGGCTCTACAAACCTAGTATTCTGCTAATTTTGCACATCCATCAGTGTAGTTGCATGCACTCAATATGTGCCTACATAAATATATAATTTCAATGGTGTCTAGTGAACCCAGCTTACGAAGAAATTGTGTGCAATATCTGTGATCTCAGAGACAAGAGAAAGGACAAAAAACAGTCAGGAAATTCATATGTTTCCCAAAGCAACATGTGCACTTCTACAACAATATTCCACCCCACTCTCAGTGAGGTTGCTTCTGCTCTGTTGAAGGGCAAATTTCCTAAACAGTCTATGCAGTTTTTCTGTCCATCAAACTCAGTGACATTTAATACTACTCTTTGGAATATAATTTTGTGTAAACAAATTTGCAGTTGCCATACCATATATCAAAGTCAGCATCCACATGCAATCTACTCAAAATATTGTGTGGCTGAGAAACTGGTAACATTCTTCTGAAAGGAAAAAACATCTGGTCTGAATAGCTAGGCCAGCAGCTGCAGTACAAGAAATGTCATTTTTTCCCATTAACAAAGGAAGCAAGACTCTCCATAAGGTACATCCATTTTCTCTTGTCCCTAGCTCTAGGTTTAACTCTTCTTAACATAGAAAACCTTTCTTGGCAGTACTGCTGTCATGGAAAAGGAAAAGAAAAAAAAAATATTTTCTTTTGTACAACTACACAGAGTGAGCAGGATCCTAAAGGGCTGGATTGTTAAATCAACAGAGATATAAACTAAACTTTTTGCCTTTGCAACTCATGAGAGGTATTTTCATACTGTCAGATAGAGTTCAGATGTTTTGGAAGAAGAGTTTTACTCTCTCTGCTGTCAGTTTCCCCCTCTCAGCCCAGTCTTAAGTATGATAGACAGTTCTTCCAGCTGGATTACAAAAGGAAGATCTCACACAGTCAAGTTGTCTTTCTTCTGATCCAAGTTCTTTGGAGGCTTTTCAGTCCTAAAGAGGGATGATTATTGTACAGGACTCTTGACAGTTTGGAGTTCAGATACAGTTTCAGGCCAGCCATGCACTGTAGACACAGCCTAAGCCAGAATGCTTGTTGGGACTTTTGAGACATTGTTCAACCTCTTTTCATCTACAGCTAAATATCTATCTGTAAGCCTAGTAGCTATATTTTCTGCTCCTGTTGGTGTCATTAGGTCTTGTTCTTCCACAAACCAACTTGTGCCCCCAATTCAGCAAGTGTACATTAGTATAAATTAACAACAACTCTACTGCAGGCAAACATAAGCAGTATGTGAAGGCCTTCATATACTATGGTCTCACTTTTTCTCCTCACTCCTATATAAACATCTCCTAGTTTTTCTCTCAGATGCAGGTGAGTACAAAGCAAGCAAGTTTGACTGGACAGTGGCCATTGCTCCCTTGAAGTTAATCTTCCTTCCTTCAAGTCAACCAAATGCAGAATGTCACCCTAGGGGAGACAGATCAAAGAAGAGAATTGTTCACCCTAAATATTGTTTACTCAATCTTTAAATACTGATCTATAAGATAAGCAAGAACAGAATTTGCCTTTTAGACACACATTTTTAAATACTCCAGTTAGTTTATCTCATAGCAGCAACTCTTCAACAAAAAACAGACTTAATTTTTCTCAAAGACCAAAAAAGGGATAGCATCTGAATATGAATTCAGATGAAATGAAAATATGCAAACAATGGGACTGCAGTTAGGCTACCACAACCTGACATAGCAACAATGAACCTGAATTCCAAAAAGTATCAAGTGTTAAACCAAAATGATGAAACAGGGAGGCATTTTAGCTCTGAAAGACAAAATTTATGGGTACTGATCATAAAACTATTACCAATCCTCATGAAGAATAACAGGCAAGTAGACTGCCTCTGAAGATCAGCACCTTCTGAGCCTTCCTCAAGAGGAATGTAAATGAAATGACAGTTCAGAGATTGTTTGAAATGGCTGCAGATTCCTACCCTGCTATACAATTGGGTTTTTGTTGGGTTCTTTTAAACTCTACCATTTACATAGAATATTGCTTTCAGTTCCAAAATTTAGGTAGGAACTGTACAGCCACAGCAAGAACAGCACAAATGGGAAGAGGTTCTTCCTAGTCCTAAAACCTGCAGCTGATACTGCTGCCATTCAGAGAGATGGGCCGACATCCCAGTGGCAGGGGCAAGGGGTGGAAGCATAAACAGGAGGCAATGACAGTTACAAAGAGCCCCAGGGGAGGGCATCTGTAATTAGTTGAGCTGTAAGAATTGCACGTGAAACTAATTACACTGGTGAGGCTGCTTTGTGACAGATAAATCCCATTCTCTGGCCTCATGCCAGGAACACATAAACTGCCCTGGATAATTCCCTCTCTTTTAGATCAGCAGCAGTTCCCATATCCTTCTCAGCTTTGGGGCAATTTTTGATCCTTCTTCCATGCTAATTTCGTCCTACAAGCTTCTAGGGATTTTGTCCTCTCATCTGGAAGGCATGATTACTGCTGCCTCTAGAATCTCATCACTTTTCTTGCAGCAAAGTCAGCTCTGGCTGAGGGATTCTTTTGAAGTTTTTTAGTGTTTTTTTTCTTTATACTTCTTCTCTCCATACCCCTGTCAAGTAGTTTGCTGCCTTGGTTTCCCTAAATAGAAATCTTTATGGAGATTCTGCCATGAACTTTACACACACCCTTTTCTTCTTTCCCTGGCACTTCTCATTCTTGGAGCCTGTTGCACTCAGCTCCCATTTTGGGTTTTTCCTCTCCCACTTTCCTCACACTGTCCCTTCTGTCCTCCATCGGACACATTCCTTTTCCCCTTACTTTTCTAGATGACTCAAACTCTCTCTCTGCTCATGCAACCAAAACCTTTTGCACATTTTTGTTGATTTACAGGGGCCACCTCAGGTCACTGCCTCTTATTCCCATAAAAACATTTCTCTTTCTTGCACACCCATTTTGAGTGTAGGTCTCCACACATCCCCTGAGGGCCACCTGAGTGTGTGGAGAGGTCCAAACTGCCAGAAGAGATCCCAGAAAAGCTCTGTCTCCTGGGTTCAAGTCTCTGGCAAATACCTTGCTGTATTTCTGAAGTTTAGTGTTTACATGGAATTTATAATAACAGGAAAGAGAAATATACAGTCTTTCAGTAGTTGGAATGGCAATATGTCATGTGGCTAGGAAAGGTATGTCTGGGAGTATCATATAGCTGTTACTCAACCTAGAGACAGAGGAGCTTTGTGTGGTATGCTGAGGCTTCTTGAGCAAGTCAGACCAAAATACAGACACACAGCTGAGGCTGTTCTGGCTTAGACTGACACAGACAAGTTTCGCACCCAAGAATAAGTAACTATTTTTTCTTATGACAACAAAATTTTGTGAAGGTAAAAAATTAAGTCCCAAATTAGACCCATCTGACTCCATGTTCAGTGCAGGGCAAGCTCTCACTCCCAGCAAACCTCATTCAGGCAAGGACCAGGATAGTTTTGTATCAAAGCAAACTAAAGAGGAGATCTAAGGATCATGCTCAGACAAGCAGAAGTCAGTTGCACTCTCTCTGGAGACTTCACAAGGGAGAAGCTTGCTTCTTTATCCTGAAAATCTGCCATTCTGAATTAGTCAAATAGTTCCAAGTTTTATTAGCTTTCTAGACATAAATAGTTAGATAAAAAAGATATAACTGCTCATATTTCCAGCAGTAACATGGGAATGAAATAACATTGTGATCAACCGAAAACATTTGTTTTCTAAAGCTTTCTAATACTTTAGCTTTCAATGTTCTAAAAGCTAAAAAAGGAAAGTGGAGTTTTCTCTAAGATTACCAATAGCAATGGGACACTATAAGTTACAGAGGTCTATTTGGAGTAGGATACTCCAAGGTTTGTCCATGCATAAAGAAATAAAGAGAATCAAGAGGATCAGGGGTGTGGGTGTGTGTGTTTGTGAATACCTGCAGGTTTGATAAAATGCTTTCAATAATGTCATTGAAAGGGAACAGATGGAAAGATCTCAATTATAAAGTTTTGCATAGGACTGCTTATAAGTTGCCTCGGTAAAAGTTGGCATTTTCAAAGCCAACTTGGCAATACTGTGATTATTTGGTGAAATTTATGGTCAGAAAACAGCATTCTAAAGGAAGGAAATTGGCCAGTTTCTTCTTTCCATGTAGGACAGGAAAGTCCCACAAGTCATCAGTGGCATAGGTCCCTTTGATGCATGTTTAGGCAGGAACATCACTTGCAATTGAATATACAAGCAGCATATAAAACATTTTCTGGCAACAGAAAACATAGGGTCTTACATAAATTGTATGTAAGTCAAAAAGTTTGAGAAAGAGATCTTCATGATTATGAGAATGGATCTCATGTAATACCCAGTAACAGCCATTTCATGTTGCACACGGTGAAGCTAAAGCAAAAA
This sequence comes from Morus bassanus, assembly GCA_031468815.1. Lineage (NCBI taxonomy): Eukaryota > Metazoa > Chordata > Aves > Suliformes > Sulidae > Morus > Morus bassanus. The sequence continues at coordinate 36,845,054 of CM062572.1, read as the reverse complement.
AATGTACCACACACATTGAAATTGCATGACATAAAAAAGCCAACCCAAATTCAAGCAAATTTATAATAGCAACTTCATTTTATTATTGGCATCACTACTGACTACATTACACTATAAGACTCTATCGCAATTTCTCCGCTACGTGGTAATGTAGAATAACTAATTATGAATGGCAAAGCAACTGCAGATAATGCAGTTCAGAGGGTTCAAAAATTGGGTTTCAGAAACAGCATTCAGGAATTCTCTGAATTCAAGCTCTACCCAAGCACAAAGAAACATTTACCAATCCATCTGTTAAACAATCGGGACAGTATATGCAATAACATTTACTGAGCACAACAGCAAATGAGCTAAGCAATCCCCTACTACCCTTCCCTTAAGAAAGTCATGGTTTCTGTATCATTGAATCATAGAATCATAGAATCATAGAATGGTCCTGAGTTGGAAGGGACCCACAGGGATCATCAACTCCAACTCCTGTCCCTGCACAGGACAACCCCAAATTCACACCATGTCTCTGAGGGCGTTGTCCAAGAGCTTCTTGAATATCGACAGGCTTGGCGCCGTGACTGCCTCCCTGGGGAGCCTGTTCCAGTGCTCCATCACTCTCTGGGTGAAGAACCTTCTCCTAATATCCAACCCAAACCTCCCCTGGCACATCTTCCTGCCATTCCCTCAGGTCCTATCGTTGGTCACCAGAAAGAAGAGATCAGTGCCTGCCCCTCCTCCTCCCCCCTTGTGAGGAAGCTGCAGACTGCAATGAGGGCTCTCTCCCCTCAGGCTCCTCTTCTCTAGGCTGAAAAACCAAGTGACTTCAGCCACTCCTCGTACAGTTTCTTCTCTAAACCCTTCATCAACTTTGTGGACCTTCTCTGGACACTTTCCAGTAGCTTTATGTCCTTAATGTACTGTGGTGCCCAAAACTGCACACAGCACTCAAGGTGAGGTCGCATCAGTGCAGAGCAGAGCAGGACAATCCCCTCCCTTGACCCGCTAGCAATGCAGTGCTTGATGCACCCCAGGACTCGGTTGGCCCTCTTGGCTTCCAGGGCACACATGTGTCAGTGTCTATGTAGCTCTCAGTTCATAAAATATTTTTTTTTTTTTTCTTCTTCTCATGCATTGAGTTACCTTGCCACTCATTCTACCCTTTCAGAGATGTCTGTCCAAACTCAGGATGTATCATGATTCCTGTTATCATATCCAATTATTCTTCCCTTCATCAAGAGGAAATTAACACCTCCATTAAGACCATTTTCTGAGATAATCTAGATACCATTGGTGGAGTTACAAATAGGATCTATGATACACACAACTACATGAAACAGTAAAAATTAAACAAAGATATGTAAATAAAAGAAAAATCCACTAAGATCTTGTTGATTTGAAGTATTAGCAGGAGCAGATTTTCTATTTCTTCTTGTCCAGAAATCCTCTATTTTAGCCAAGTCTTGCACTATTCTACATTCTTTCAAAATTCATCCTCTGCTGTCACTGTTGCAGAATCACCAAATTGGTTCAAATATAATAGTGACCTTGTAGGCATAGCTATATGAAAAGAAATTGGACTGCAATCATCCACTAATTTGATAGTGACCAACCAGCAATATTACATATAACAATTTTTTAACATAAGATAAAGTCTCTGAGCAAGGACCTGGGAAGTCAGTGTCCTAATATCTTGTGCATAAGCATTTGGTATTCTTTAGCCGGCCATGGTGTACAAATTGTTTTGTCTAAGATATCCTCCACTTTTGTTATTATTGTATCCATATTTCCCTCTATTAGCATGTTGTTAATAAATTATCCTCTGCTCTCTATTTTTTCTAGAAATATAATGCTTAAATCACACAAACACACATTCCAAGAGGAATGTAATCCATTACTTATCTGTAAGTGCAACTAAATATTTTCAGCAAAAAATAGCTTTGTTATGGAGTAAAAATGTCATAACACATGAAAAAGCCCATAAACATCTTTAGTCTAATTCCTGCGAGAAAATCATTCTCATAAACATTGCAGTTTCCTGCAGACTCAAAGTTCTGCCTAGAGAGTCTTCTGTGTATGTAAAATCATAACTATCTCTGTACTGACTTCTTCTTAGCTCCCACAATATCTCTAATTCAGACTATGGTGATGCAACATTTTTAAAGGCTGAAGCAGGTACTGCTGGTACAGAGTGGATCTGAATCCCAATGTCACTGGTTGTTCTTGTGTCCCATGTTTAGAATAGCAGCCTCCAATTAAAGTCTTTTAGAAAAACTCAAAAATTCCCACTGGGAGATGGAACTGAATCCTTTTGAGCCAAAGTTGTATATCTGTTGACTCCACAACACATGAAACTTAGCTTACTTTTTACCGCTTCTTTTAAATTCTGTGTACATATGTAGCCACAGACACATTTAAAGGCAATACTTATTCTTACTCTCTAGGCACCCCTGATATAAATAAATAAATAAATAATAACCACATGGGCTACAAAAGCCTTTTAATCTACTACTCTGACACAGCTTAAATAGTGTGCAAGCTTTTAGAAATACTTATTTAGGATATCTGAAGCACAGATGGCAGAGCTGTCTGCAGGGCATCTATTTTGTTTTCAAAGCAATTTTTAAGCTTTCAACTTTTTTATTTTTTTGTTGGAAATATTGCCAGAAAGGAACTGGGCGTCAAGAGCCAAACTTTCCAATTCAAAAGGCATCCTGGTGACTGGGTGTTGAAACTATGGGCCTGGTAGTCAGAGTACAGTTTGTTATCCCTGAGTATTCTGAAACAGGTGGAGGACAACTTGAATAAGATCTGTCATCATTCCAGCCCCATTCCCTAACTACCACTCCACTGAAAGTGAGATGTCATGTGTAACTGAAAACCTTTCCCAAAGAAGGCTCATTTACACTGAAAGAAACTTAGCCTAAAGTATCCTAAACAATGGCAAAAGGAAGCACTAAGGAAGTGAAGGGCATTAACTAGCCATTTTGTGTAAGATCAAAACTCTGTCTAGTCCTGGCTCTTCCAAAGGTCTGTAGCAGAACGTAAAGGAAGTGAATAAGAAAAACAAAGAATGTATAGAATCATATACTTACTCCTTTATATAACTCCCACCTTTCAGTTAAAAAAAAATAAAAAAAATCAAACATTTTTAAGTTATTTTTGCAAAAAGGTCTACTGATAAATCTTTTGGTCTACTGCAGCCTTCTGCAACAGTTCAAGGATTAAATTTATTTCTGCTTCCAGGAAAAATACCAGCAAGTTTCAAAGAAAGGGACAATAGCATGTTTCAGACTTCCTAACACTCTTAACTGGTATCCAAGCATGAATACTGAGTTCTTTTCAGCTGGACATGGCACAGGTTTTGCAAGGTCTGGATCAGAATTCCCACCTGCAAATACCAAATTCATGAGTCTAATTTTTGTCACAATTACATCGGTGCAATTCTGCTGTTACTATAATGAAAGCACAGCAAGAAGTTATCGTTATTTATCCCTAGCTAGTCTCATTTATGCAGAAGAGTGACTATAGCTAATTTTTAAATCCTGTGGCCTTCAGCTCTGCTGTGAACTGCTCAGCTACAGCCAGTATCTGGCTTCATTACTACTGCATTTCCTGGCTCCTGCTCCCCATAGCTCCAGCTCTGCAGATCAGTGTGTGCAGAGTGAAATGTTGCTATTTGGTCATAGTTCCAAAACAGTGTTTTCCCAGCTCACCCACCCTTAATTCTTTGGTCAAGACTCTCATTAGATCTTCTCTAGCCTTATGAAGATGACAGAAAAAAAAAAAAAATGGCTCTTCCACATTACTCTGATTTTCTCTTTTTGAGACTAACATATTGCAATTTTAACTGATTATGCTGAGTCTTACTTATGCTTGTAGTTAAATTTGGCCCATGACCTGACCAGACCACAAGAAGAGTTAAACTTCAAGGCTGCTGTTTTCCATCAGCTCCTTTTTCTTGACAGCTAAACCTTCAGACAATCTGAGCTATAACCACATTTTTCAAAGACAGCTCCCTGCTACTAGTCATTTTGAGGTTCATTGTGTAGGTGTCAATGTCTTCCAACTGCAGCATTCCTCCTTTAAATGTCACCTGTGATAATATGTGGCAACTGGAGGAAACGCCACTAATTTCTTAAGGCATGTTAAATATCTGGAAGTTAACCATCAGCTAAAAAAATTAGAAACTAACTTCAAAGACAGCAAAAGAATTATTACCAGATTTCTCTGGATGAGCACAAAAATAATGTGTGATTCTTGCAGAGAGCTTGATTCTAAGTACCTTCAATTAGTGGACTGAATACCAGTGGCTGTAGACCAGCCACCTACAGTGCAGCCAAAATTATTGTAACTGTGGACCAAAATCAATCTCCTTCAAGTGTAACATAGGTTATTTGATAACCAGGTGAAGTACAATGGCATCTGTTATGCAGGAGGTCTTAAATACTGGCTTATCTCACTGCAAATATATTTATTTATTTGCAAATATATTTAACTGACAAATGAATATGCAGATGAAGAATATAAAGCCTGCAAGTAACATTTGTATTTACAAGCTTTGTTGCTTTGTGCTGTTGATATCTTCATTCATTTAGTTTAATTGCTTGCTGGATCATTTTTGCAGGCTCCAGAGGATATATTTGCCCTCAAGTCCATTAACATCCAACTAGAGATTTTACAAAAACAATCCACTAGATCAGCAGGCACTAATTACTTATGAAGGAGTCTATCGAAGTCAAAACAATAAGATTTTTGTCATATTTGTTTTCATGATCTCAAAAGATGGGAAAACCCCTGGCTTGAGGTTCTATTGGATTCTATCAGAGGGATGATAAAACCAATAAAATTAAAATCTAAATGTATCCACAGCTTGTGGAGTATCTTCTCAGAACCCCATCACATTCATTAGATCCTTATCAGCTAAGAGTGAATCAAGGTCTGAGAGACTCCTCCATGATGGTTTTGTAAAATCTCAGTAGCTTCACATGTTTCCATTCACTAAGGAACAAGTGCTGACTCCCTCCTCCCAAATAAAAGCTTCATGATCTGACTTAATGTTGTTTTTTCTTTTCTAGTGAGCAAAAACCTGTCATTCTTTATCTGCCTTTCCCAGCCAACTTAATTTTGGACACTTAAAATACAATTGCCCAGTTTTCACAAATATATTCCAAGAAAATGAGCAATAAACAGAGTGGTAAACATAGCTGAGGCAATGAGTGATCTGCCTGAAGAATGCTTAACCCTCACAGCAAAGAAAAAATGGTTATGAGTGATGAGAAACCTTACTGGAGATAATTGTGTATACAGTTTTTATCAGTTATTCTGTAAGACAAATAACTTTTTAGTATTTTTCACTCCTTATTTTACTCTTCACTTATCCACGTCTCCAAGTACCCTTTAAATAATATTGCTTGCAAAGCCAGCTGAAAAAGTGGCTCTTGGCTCCAAAGAACTCTGAAGAATTTATAAACTGTTTTTCCTCCTACCCTTGGAGCTACTGCCAGTAGAAGCCAAATCCAGGCATTTGCAACTCAACACCAGGAATGACAAGCTAATCTCATCAGTGTTGTCAAGGCCTAAGCCAATGACCTCAGGCATAGGACATTTGACAGATGCTGAGCCACAATAGCTAATTCCATTTACTTTTATATGAAAGCTCTTTTAGATTATTATTTTCTTATGTATCACTACACTGAGATACAGCTCAAAAGACACAGTGAATATTTTCAGTCCAGACTAAAATTCCAGTCCCTACAAAGCCGCTGGCAAGCATCATAGTTCAAACAAAAAGGTGCTAGGCAAGTCTTCAGAGATGCAGAGATTTGCTTCAGATAATCAATACCCGAAAGCTGAGATGCTGATGTAACCTGCAAATGCATTCTCTAAATCTCCCAATTATAGACACCATTACAAAATATCATACCTTTTTGGAAATTTGTTCTACCAAGGCTAAGAACTACATAGGGGCCATGTTTCATGTAATAAATCGGTGCTTCTGCTTCTGGACAGAAACAGGAAATATCACAGCAAAATGAAATATGAAAGTCAAAGAACAAACCTCTACTTGCAAACCTTGTTGAAGGTTTGAGTCACTCAACCCAATTGTCCAATCTTGACTAAAAGGGTTCATATATTTCTGCCTAAAACACAGAAGGCAAATAGGTTCTCAGTACCATTACGAATATGAATGTTTGGTCTCTGGTACATGTGCTTTCAGACATACTGCTTTCTAGATCATGTAAAGTAGAAGGAAAAGGTCAGATCAATCACTGTGGAAGCAAAACAATACTTTCTTCTTGCCTTGGTGCTGTCTGGAAGAGATTTGTGCTATAAAATGAGTTTCAGATTTATGAGCTGAAATCCTGGGCCTGCTCAAATGAAATGCATAACTCCTCCTGACTTTAATAAAGCCAACATTTTATCTATGGAGAGCTGAGAAAGAGCTGGAGGACCTGATAGGAGGAACTGGCCAGGCTCTCAGCCTACCCAGCAGGCGTCTATCCCATGTCATAAATATGTCTGTGGATCCTCACTGCTTATTGAAAGAAAGGTGGCAGTGGCCTTCTTACCTCTAAAGGAATTTGTAGTTTGTTTGGAAAATGGTAGCTATATGAAGAATCTTTATCCTGCTGTGAAAAAACACACCTTGCCTGATCATATAGCAGAGGAGAATCCCTCCATAGTGGCCACAATACACAAAAGAAAAAATGCAATTGCTTGGTAATCATGTCTTGTTGGGGGCACATCAGGAATAGCTAGAACCCAAGACTGCAGACTCATTTTATACTGCAAAGTATCTTTTGGAATAGTCTGAATTAAGGACTAACAAAAGCACATACTAGAGATTATTATATCTTGAAACTGACTTTGCATGGTACACACCATTCTTGCTCAAATATTGTTCAGGCATTAAAGGCAACACCTTTCATAAAAGGCAACAAAAAGCATGGGAGATGACAAAAGTTGCAATGATGTACATGTATGTAAAGGATCATGCATGTAAATGAGTGGCACCTTCCACAGAGGTCTCAGTAAGTCAGATGCTGAATATTTTAGAAATAGGTTACTTACAAGATTTTAATGTAGCACACTGGCATTATATATGACAACCTTTACAAAAGAACACAAAAGGTATTGTTACTCATTACATGTTGCAGTTATTAAGATACAGTAGAAAGGGCAGAGAATTAATGGTAGCCACTGAACAGAAAAGGTTCAGAAATGAAATTTTATTTAAACCCATTTTTTATCAGATAAGTATACATTAAAAATTGCTTTTAAACTTTTAATCAGTTTTCACTTTCAGTTTTAAAGACTTAACATTAATTTTCAATTATACTAACTTCAGTTTTACACCCATGTGACTGCAATTATTCCAAAATGAAGCCTCATGTCTCCTGAAATACTTGCACAAGGGAGAATAAAATGTGCCCTTAAGTAATCTCCAGCAATCACTGCAGAGACAAAGGATGCAAATTCCTGGATACATTTAAAACTGGGGACAATGTGGCATGCAGCATGGGAAAAACAGAATCTGTGTGCCATGAGGAATCCTGACATGTCATGTCTTAGCTCTGGATGACTGTGACCAAAAGTACAGTTACTACCAAGTACACTGAGAATGTCTGAAGAAATGATCAATTCTCTTGTCTAATGTAAAGTGGATATTCTCCTCTACCTCTCTAGACCCCTTGAACATTTCAGTAGACATAATCTGGTGCTGAGTAATTTCAGTGAAAATCCTATTTGAATTTGAAAGAAGGGGATTTTCTTATCTTAGAATCACAGAATCAGAGAATGGTTGGCTCTGAAGGGACCTTTAAAGAACATCTAGCCCAACCCCTCTGCCATGGGCATGACCATGGATCCACTCTTTCCATTATCCATTTTACATGTTTTTTAAATATATTAATGTATCTACTCTTGAAAGTAAACAACTGTAGATTTAATTGTAAATTCTAAGGATGGGGGTGCTAAACTTAACACACTACATACACTGGACAAACAAAAGGTTCCAGTTAATAATGTCACTTGCCCAGAAAATTTACAGAATTAATTCAGAAAATAAAGCAAAGTTTCATATACTTTCATGTCTTGATATCTGGTTTGTATAACATAATGTTCACGATTCTTCTGTAGCTCTCAAAGGAGGCTAAATATGTGACTTTGCTTGCAATACTTAATAAGCAGTCTAAGAAATAGTTGCAATTCTAGATTTCGTGGTGATAGAAAGTATGGCACAGATCATTCCATATTGCAGTTATGCAGCCTTTGTTGAAGACTCATGCAGGATTGTTTCAGTCTTCAAGTATAAATGTGACATTTATGGGAGAACGCACAGAAATTTTAAGCATGTAATCTAGTTATCTGAATTACAGATCCCTGGAAGGTTGTCTGGGAATGGAATCACTAGACCTTTGAAGAATGGGAAACTTCTGAAGTTTCCATTGAACACAGCAATTTACAAAATGGTCAGTATAATTTTAAACTCATATACAAATACCCAAGTAAAACTTCCAGCACAAAACTAATAGAGGTACCAATCACAATAGCTGCAAAATTAAAAATACTTTTGCATAACTTAGGCAAAGCCTTTTATTTTGCAGCCAAGCAATAAATCCCAACAGCTTATCTCCCCAAGCCATCCTCTTGACAGAAGCTCATTTTAATCACTTGAGAATAATTCTTTTAAAACATAAGCTCATCATATTATATGGTCATACACAGAGCACAGAAGTATTTTTATCACACTTTTGCATATACAAATGCATTGCAAATTAGCATTTTTTAATCAAGACTTCATTTTCTAAACACTAAATATTTCATTTTCAATTATTTTTTTATGTAAGTTGAAAATATGCTTCAAAGGATATGAATTTTCATTTACCAAAACAGTATTGCTATTATTACAAAGCCAGTGGTATGCTTTTTTAAAAACATTACGTGAAATACTGCCCAACCATTTACAGTGCACAATAGCAAGAACTCTTATTACTCAAGAACAATGCTACATATTCTTGAGCACCATCTACTCTCACCTATTAAATACTTGCAGACCTCAAAGCAATTCTAATTGTAGCACAATTACTTTTTTAGAAAAGTAAATTGTCAGGTTTCTACATCAAAGAATTGATTATTTGAATTCTTAGTACAGCCAAGATACACAAGAATTACATTTTGCACCTGAGTCCTTGAATTTAAGTCACATTGGGAATTAGTGTAAACAAAAGACAATCTTGGAGACAGCCAGGATGAGTGTTAAAGTTCCAAAATATGGAGACATGTTTGTTTTGTAACTAGTCACAGTGCTGAGTTCTCTGTGTTTTGTTAGTTGCTTGAGAAACATCAGAAATACCTCTACAACGCCATACCCAGTGAAAAAGAGTTGGCATGTGGTAAGAAGGAATTTTTTCCTTGTTCTGCTAGTTACTTGACTTATGTCACAAACAAGTCAACAATGCCAATTTCAATGAGAAACATTTGGTGTGCAGTAAGAAGAGATTCTTGCTATGTGACCTCCAAGGGAATTGTGCTAGATGGGTTGGCTTACGGTGATATAATGTACTAGCACTATAGCTGCTTATAATAGCTGGTTTTCTGTTAAAGATGCTGTTCAATTTAACAGTTTCTAAACCAAAATGATTAATTGGATATCTACTTTATGCAATCCCTCCAACTAAACTACGAAAACTAAAAGGAAGTTTTCTTTAGTTTGGGACTTTTTTTTATCAAAGTGGAACTCATCCACTACCATCTTCTTAGCACAAAATGCCAAAAAACCCCCCGCAAGATACAATAGCAATATCAGGCAAGGATGCATGCCAGTGAGATCAAGTCAAAGTCCTGGGAGGCTGAAATTCCATTTGGCATGACTTGGGATGACAAAGCAACTGTCAGGTGCTGAAATTACCTACCTGTTCATAGGTCATATTTTGTGCAAGGACCTGCTGAGTAAATTCTCTTCCACTAGTCTGGCAATGACTGCAGTCACTTTCACCAAAGGCGCTCTTCCTCTTAATAAAAACATCAAGTGCAGGACAAAATTCAGGGAAAGGCTTGCAAGAAAACCCCAGAAACAATCTTAAGGCAATGTGAAAACTGAATCTGGTAGCAGGTCCCTGTACCAGAGATTAGTACAAAGTTGTTATTGGCTTCAGTAATCTTCTAATGCAGATTAATGTATTGAGCAGTATATAAGTTTAAAGCATGGAGAATTGAGCTATATTTTCTCCATGTGTTTTCCAAAAGCTACTGTGTTTCTTTAAAAAAAAAAACCTAAATGAAGTGATTAACAACAACTCAACAAGTAGCTCAGTGAAACAGGTTTCTAGGATAACAACTGCATTGTACATAGCCCCAAAAGCATCCTTGTGACCCTAATCTTGCTGGAGTAACACTAGGCAGTAAAAGTAAGGAACTACAGACAAAAATCAACTTCTTATCAAGCTTTTTAAAATCACAGTTGGTTTGATTAAAAAAGAATAGGTATGCACACCCTCTATATGAATACTAGTAGAATACAGTTTCAAATATACTAAAATGCCATTGATGTTGGTTCCCAGTGCAGGATTTCAGCACACAATTTGAGGGCCACACATTGCTCTAAAGAAGTAAAGGAAATACTTAAATATGTCTAACACTGAAAACTCAGCTAAGCAATGTGACTGAATGTAAATATTCAGGATGAAGAACAAAACCACGATTCAGCCCTCTAAAACAGGTGTTGCTTACACAATGCCCTCACAGTATGTATCAAATGGAAAAACTGAACCCAAATCCTCTCCTGAAGAAGGATTTAGAACTAAGTGATTGAAAAGCTGCTTCTCGACCAAAACGTAAGTGATGCATTTCATGTTCCCACAATTAGTGAATTTTATCAAACATAACTTCCTCAGAATACTTTAAAAGCACCTACAGTGTTTTAAATATGCATATAAATTCAACAAAAGGACTAATTATTCATTTATATTTAGCTGAGATTTGATAAATTTTAGCACTGTAATTGTTTATAAAAATTTTAATATGGTATGAGTAACTTAGTATATTACACAAGACATCTAACAGCAAGAGCAATAGACTTCCAAATGTATCTGTTGATCCTATTCCAACCTCTTTGACTTGACTAGAAAGTTTTGAAGTACCTTGAAATCCCCTGGGGTTCTCAATTAATTTACCTTAACATGGGAACTTGCCTAGAGTGCATTTGAATATCCAGTGGAGAAATCACTGAGGATAGAAGATTATTTCTTCCCACCAGAGAACGTCGGTGCCTGTCCTGCCTTCAAAGAGAAGGCATATACTTTGGGTTTTCCAGCAGCGGCAAGCAATTGTCATCTAAATAATTGTTTCCTCTCACCTCAGCTCCTCGTGCCTAACCATATGAGAATTGCCATGGAGGAAAAACCATAAAGGTAGCATTTGCATTTGCCAATCCCTTTATGGAAAGCAGAACTTAAGAAGGCAGTATAATGCAATATGGCTATTTCAGTGCAAAATTGTATCTCAGTTACAAGAAACAATTCAAGAACAGAGCAATGCATTTTAAAAGGAGGAGGGGAAGAGACAGGTTGAACAGTGGTGGATCAACATCCTCTGGGCTGAGAGACAGGCTACATGCTCAGGAAAGCAAGAGCAATAAGTTCAGCAGAAGCAGTGGGATGTGGAGCAGAACTGAAAAATGTTTTTTAAAAAGTCTTGCTGCATTCACCACAGCATTCACCTGTCCTGCCTGACAGTTCTTGTATGATCCAGTGACCAGTGTGTGTTAGAAGTCCCTTTCTGGGCTAGGTTGCTGAGGTGTTATGTTTAGCCAGTGGAAACCTGAACTTCTGAAGGTATTCTGCAAGCTAGCCAAAAAAGCTATCATTGCACTTATTTTTAGCATTTTTTGTTTTCTATATTACAGGGACAAATATGTCAGTTGTGGATAAGCAACTCTTTATCAGGCGTCTGCATTGGTGAAAAAATCCATGATCCAGGCAGCCAGAATCTTTCAACTTCAACTCCAGCTCATGTGCTGTTCTACCTACGTCTTCTTCCTTCACATTACCACGTTGTGTGCTGTGACAGAAAGGCTGTGCCTATTTTGTGTCCTGCCACAATGGTAAGGAGTCACCAAAAAGTCACTTTTGTTTAATACTAAGCAAGAACTTTAATATCAGACTCGGAAAAATAATCTTATCCCTAAATTTAGCCCATCTCTTTCTCTGTTTTCCTGTAGCACTTCCAGTTTCTCCAGCTGTAGCCAGAAGCCATCTCCAGTTCTGAATGAGTAGATAAGCAGCTGTCACACATCCTTCTGCCATTCACAAGAAACAGGTGCATCCAGAACTGAAGCAGAATCTAAGTGTCAAATTTTATCTTCCCCTTTGGGTACATATTCATTGTAGTAAAAATGCCACACACCACTATTGACTGACTTTATTACAGCAACATGTCTTGACCCACCAAGAGGAGCCTTTCATTGCGCTAAGCCACAGAAGCCTGCCCATCCAACTTTCCATTTGCTACACGTGAGTCAGAATTTTATCAACCTTTCTTTTATTGTGATCCCTTGATGAGACGTTAATAACAGGAATCAACAAGTAATGGAAAACTATTATGATCATTAAAGCACGCAGAGGAAAAGTAGCCAACTTATGCTTATGCATGTGCCAGAAAACAGAATACACATTTTTTCCAGTTCAGAAACACTTGAGAAAGGAATTTTGGTCCTGGCATTCTTGGGAAAAATCAAATGCCTGAAGGACATTTAGTTCCAGCAACAGTGAGGTTTTTTTCTTGATTTGGGGGAGTGTTGGCAAAGTTATTGAAAGATGTCATTTTAAAAGTAAATAAAATCAACACATTTTATTAATGTTTTGAAAAAGACACACATTTCAGGTAGCTTATTTTCAGCCAAATACTGAAGCCATTTTTCAAAACTTGCTCAGGAAAGCTTGTTGAAGTCAACAGGAGTTTTGCTGAGTGAGGACTGCAGGATTTGTTTCTAGGAGTCATTGAAATGGTGTGTTTATTACTGAAGCAGTAGCAAAAAAAGCAGTCACTGTGAATCATCCAAAATAACTATTTCCTTTAAAGGCTGACACTCAGCCAGATAATTCTATCAGATCTTTGTGGACTTGGATGGAGTGGTCTTCAGCAGACATTTGGATAACCTACAAGAAGCATAGGGGCACATTGGAGTTAGAGCATAGGTCTTGCCTCAAACTAGAAAATCATTCTTTACCTCTTCTTTTTATAAGTGTGAGGGGATATTAAGGACAGTGGGAAGTTTCTGCCAGGATGAAGGCAGAGTGGATTTCTGGAAGGAAACATGTTTTCACCAAAAGAAAAGGGAAAAAATAAACAAGGTGGAAAAAGAAGCCAACACTTTCCACTGAAAGAAAGAAAAACCATTAAAGGGAAAGAAGAGGTAAAAGTAAGAATAGCTCCTTTGCAGACTTGTCACTTCCTATTGCTCTTTTTGTTTGACGGAGCCAAAATCATGAATTTACTTTTTACTTCTGTATTTAAAGGCTATATTACTTTGCTCTTCTTTTATTCATGTGTTTGCTTTTAAATTCTGCTTGCTTTTACATTTCCACTGTCTTTCCTCCTATGAAAAATATCCAGATATGGATATGGATTTCCTATACAAGAGATGTAAACGCCCTTCTTTTACTTATATCCTTCTCAAGAGACTGGGCACAAGGGGGAGTTTTAGAAGCAAACCATATTCTAGCAAACAGTCTACTTTGTCTGATGTCTGGTGTTTGACATCAGGCAGTTTAAAGATGCATTTGAGGAAAGCACTGAATCTCACATTTCTTGACAACCTGCCCAGAGGAAAATACATTTTCTAATATTTGTTTATTTACCAAAGTTGTCCTTTCCTCTGATTCAGTCCTTACACTGGCATGTGTTAACTTTTCCTCTTTATTTGCTGAGTACCTGATTTATGATTGGGGCTGCTAGGCTTCATCCCAATACAGTGCCCATAGTCTGGCAATCATTTGTCCTGTTTCTTGAGTCTCCCACATCCCTTGTTTACGAAAGCATCAAAACTCCAGCCCACATGTGTTCTTTTGTAAATGGACAATATTCAAAGACGTTCCTTTGCAAATGTTACTTAAAAAAATTATTTAAATATAAACATAAATAATGCAACAAATAATGACTTATAGGAGCTGAAACAGCTACCAAAATTAAAAAAAAAAAAAATAAATATGTCTGTTTTCATAGACTTGGTAATTTGAGCTGTCGTATTATTTTTTAAATATTATTCAGAACACCATGCATATTTCTTTCAGAACCTGGCATGTGATCTCTAAGAGAAATCACATTATAAATCCTAAATACAGATGTGTCTACACTGTTTTCTCATGAAGATTCATCATGTTTCATATGCAGAGTATATCAACCTATTTTCAGTCACTGAAAACCAAATGATAGATCTGACACATTGCCAGGAGATTTAATCTGGGAAAGTATTTCTAGAGCTGAGTCAAGTGAAGAAGCAAGAATGCTGAAGTCAAAGCCCCTCTGCTTGAGGATCCATCTGTTATTTAAATGCTATATTAGCAGGGCGCATGCTCATCGAAGCAACCCCTAGATAAAGGTGTCTCAAAATATGGAATATTAGAGTTCAGACACTCTTGGCACTGTGACAGTAGGCAGTTTAGGTTACGTAGTCTTTCGCTGAAAAATTAGTGTAATAATTTTAGTGTGTTTTTAAGAGGTGCACAGTGTGTTCCCTGGGAAGCCCCACTCTAAGCAATACATTGGTTTTGGAATTTTTTCTAACTAGCTGCAATATCAGTCAGAGGGAAACACAAAACAAAGTTTTTGCATTTAGATAACCACCAGGCACTTGGCTAAACCCAAAGTACCAATGTAACTACTTAAGATTCATGGCAACTGTGCTTATTATGTGCATTTGGCCTTATTGCACCAGTCTGTGTGTATGCACCGAGACACTAAACACCTACCTCACGCATTATCTCATGGACACTTACAAAGCTCAGCTTGATGATCTCTTGAAAAGAAAAATTTGTATCCTGGAAAGAATGACTATTTTCCACTAGAATCAGATTTTGGTGATGGATACTACAGCTGGTTCAGAAAAGGGATATATGTCATGGGACAGACCCTGGCTAAAGTAGCTTCCTAAGAAAAAACTTTCAGAATGGTTGCATCCTGTCTAGAATTCACTACACCTCTTTATCCACATTAAGAAAAACAGCATAGTTTCAAGGTGGTGAATGTGATTTGTGTCCATACAACAACCTTATTTTTAATAACTCTTTTACCATGATCAGTAAGAAGCATTTGCAAGCCACATGTGGGCTTATTTTTGACCAAATGGAAACTTTCTGTGGAAATTCAACTTCACTGGGAAATGTTTCTTAGATGCAGGATGTAAATCAGACAGAGTCCTCACGCTAGAAACTCCAGTTGTCCTGTGGCTGCAACATTCTTCTGGCACTAAAGTGTTCTGTCCTTGCATCAAATCAGGCAAACAAGGACCCCACTTGTATTTCCAACTTCCTAGTATTGTCTGTTGAGTTATTGACTACTGCAGGTAAGATATGTCTCTCCTTGGAGCAGTTATAGTCCTTTACTGAATTTCCTTCTTCAAAATACATAAAAATATGTCTAAATAAAAGAAAAACTGCAAAAGACTTGTCCCATAAAGAACAGAAAGATTTGGAAAAACTCAGTAGCTTCCATTACACAGAAGAACATTTCCCAGGCAGCTCTTTTCAGAGCACAATATTAGCCTTCAATAAGACTTAGCTTAAGGCAGAGTAAGTAAAAAATGTTGGTCTATTATACCAGCTTCTCCACAGTGCCACCATCAGTTCTTCAGTATAAAATGAATACAAGTGGATCTTGCACCCAGAAGGGAAGTCAGATATGCTGTAAACCAGAGGATGCTGAGTCAAGCAGCATCCATCCCACAACTATACCTTGTGTTTATTGGGTGAGCATGGGGATTGAGCACAAATA
Source organism: Morus bassanus (assembly GCA_031468815.1). Classification (NCBI taxonomy): domain Eukaryota; kingdom Metazoa; phylum Chordata; class Aves; order Suliformes; family Sulidae; genus Morus; species Morus bassanus. Next base: position 36,829,073 of record CM062572.1, on the reverse strand, counting down.
CTCATTTCTTTCCAAAAGCGCTAAGAGATATCAATCTGTCCAAGGTCCAAAGAACAAAAAAAGGAGTCCCCTTCAGGCCTTTACACTCCAGACTTGTTCTGAAGAGCTGAGAAGAGGGAGAACATTCTCTCCTGGTCCTTCTCTGATGACAGCTTTCTAACATCTTTGTCATAGGCCTAAGTATTGTCATCTGGAAAAATCACCACTGCACAAATGCTGCTGGGCAGAAAAATTTAATGCAAATGTTTGACAGCTTTAATCCTGCTGTGAATTATCAGAATTGTAATTTCAAATAACAGTTTCAAATTACTCACAAAGTTATTTCTTATATAATAATCACGAAAATGTGGATTGATTTTGAGCCAATCCTGGGGGCTCATACCAACCATTATTAAATGCAATGTTCCCTGGGCACCACTGGATGTGTACGTCACAGGATTCTTTGACTGAATGAATGTAAGACTGATAATAAGTGTATTAAAAATTCATAATTCCAAATTAGTGAAGATTTGCTTTAAATTTACTTTAGTTGCAAATATTACTGGTGATGTTTCAATTAGCAGAAATTTTGAAGCAAAGGGAACACAAAACATTGATTTGAAATGTAAGTTAGAGAACTATGATAACACTCAGTTACCTCTAGGACTGGAGCTGAGCTACCATCTCCAAATTCAGATGCAGATTTGTAACATTCCAGCATCTGAGATTTTTAAATCAAGGATTTTGGGAATGGTATGTTTTAAAGATTTGCTTCAGTCTTTACGTAACAATCTTTTAAACCCTTTCACAAAAAAAAAAAAAAAAAAACCACCCTAAAATTTTTGGATCCATGTATTTTGATTCAATCTGCATTTTAAATGAAAGCAGTACTTGTTTGCATAAAATCTTGTGTTCACTCCCTTTGGCATCACAATGTAACATCTGCTGGTAGCACTATACTGATAAAAATCTTCCCTGACACCACACAATCCCGCTGAAATGATAGGCAATGTTGTGGACACCACTTCCCTAAGGAATGTGAGCCAATTTCCTATCATGAAATCCCATGACAGCTTTTCAAAATGTTTTCAAAATAAATAAATGAATCCTAATTGATTATCACTTCAATTCTGCATCTTCAGTGTGTTGTGTTGCATTTTGAAGGTGTAATCAGGGCAACAATTCTGGAATATGTTAAGAGAGTAACTACACAACTCCATGATGTAAATGCAGAGTATTACTCTGATTTAAGGGCAAATGCTGTCTGCCACTTAGATGGTTCTCTGGAGAGGTGACAGCCAACAGGGAGAATGTTCAGCATCGTTACTGTCTATTTTGATTTGAGGACATAAAGGCTGTACAGTGAGACATCCTCTCCTAACCACTGTTGGGATATATTTATTTACAGCTGGAATGATAATTACATAGATGGTTCTTTTAAGCTGAAGTATGGTTCCTCTTTTTTCACTTTAAAGTAAGGGTGATCATACTAAATCTGTTATTACAAGTGGTGTTTTCTTTTTCCTGATACTATATAAGACTGCCAGCCTGCCAGCTCAGCAAAGATATCAACAAGCACTTGTTTTGTTGACCAGATGAAAACAAGTGCATTTCAGTTTAAAAATTTCAGCATTTGAAAAAAACGTACTTTTCAAGCAAAAAAATATACTCTTCAAGGAAAAAAAAAAAAAGTAGCAGTATCTGGCAATTTGTATAAACAAACAGTTCTCCCACGCGATGATGACTGCATACAACAAAGTTTCCAAGGTGTTGTTACAACAATATATTAAACTGGGATGTACAAATCTGTCCCTGTGGCTGGTATGCAAAGAGAGAGCTCCACAACTTCTGCCTTGCCTTTTGCATCTTTCTCTCTCCAAACACAGGCAGATTGTCATATTTCATTTCCAGTTATGGACTTGATTTGAATTCTGATTTGTTCTGAGAAATCAAACAGGAGCGGAAAAAGAATACAGCAGGGAGCTGGTGTTGCCCAGAGGAGATGGAAGATGTCTTAATCCCATGTTAATCCTCAGGGAAGGAACACTGCTTGAGTGAGTTCTCATGTACCTTCCTCAGCTCCAGAGGATGCCAGACCTGTCTCAGAAGAAAGGTCCACTGTGGCCGTATCCTGTCCAACCTATGGCCACATACTGCAGTGAAGGGGCATGTGACTCTAATCAAAACCAAAGTGTGTTCCATAGGAGAATGTGTCACACTCATTTTTAACTACTACTGTAGGGTTTTAGACATCAGTACACACAAATGTTTGGTGGATGCAAGCATTCAATTTCTCAACACATCCTCAGATCCCAGATATTTGCGAGCTTGTAAAGTAGCTTTAAAAAGTATTCTATAATTTAACACAGACTGTCAGTGTTATAGTCCTATATGTACTCTAAAAATCTATTGGTCTGAGCAGAAAAAGATCTTTCAGCAGTTTTGGTTTTAGGTTTTTTTATCATTAGACTTTTATAAAGTAAGAAAAGAAACATTACAGCTTTCTATAAAATTTTATAGAATATCTCTGCATAAATAAAAATCCCCACACCCATACAGAAAAAAACCCCGCATCTAAATAAGAAAAGTTAGAATATCGGATCTTTGGCAGAGGCCTGGCTGAAAGACCTATGTTCACTATCTGGCTTTCCAACAATTATAGCATTACATATTTTCATACATTAAAACCAGATCCATTAATATAAACCAGAAATTACTTCCACGTGTTTCCATATAAAATATTCCTTCTTCTCATGTTTAATAAATTTCCTGTTTGAAGAGATGTAAACTGATATCCTCATCCAGCAAAGCACTTAAGTACATGTTTAAACTCATGCACATTAGTAGTCGTCTTGATCGGGTCTAAATGAGGCTGCCATCATTTCTCTCTGCTGGAGTCTTTCCCTTACAGTGAGGTGATGTAAAACTATGTTGAAAAGAGACAAAGTAAGTGCATTGCCACAATTTAATGCAGGCATTATTGGTAACCAGTAGTGGAGCAGCTTGAACAGATCTTCATCGTGTCACAGGAATGGCTCCCTCTCAGGTCCTGGATAGCCAGAGAAAAAACATGAAATGGAAATAATTCAGAAAAAGTCAGCAGTGCTGAATACATCAAAAGAAGCACACAGGTGACTCAGAATGGCCTATCATATCACTATCCCACTCCCAGTTTCCCCAGAGACTGCGAATACTGGGGTTTCATGCAGGGGAAGCTGGTTATGCCTTTTACCGTAATTAATCTCATCCATGCCTTGGCTTTCTTGCAGAAACATTCCTCTGATGAACATTTTGACTGAAATTAATCATATAAGTTCATATTTATAATCATAATATTTTATTCCTCATCTGAAAGCCACCAGTAGTAGAATGAACCTGAATTTCTGCCTTTTCTTTTTATTCCTTTTTCCTGCCTGGTCACCTCTCTTTTATCTTCTCATCTTCCCTTGACTTCCTTCACCTAATACATTATTTTACAAATAATCTGTTCTTTTTTAATATTCTTCTGTCTTTTCTTTCCTTATTTCTTTCTTCTCTTTCCTTGTCTTCTTTCTTCCTTCCTCCTTTCTTTTTCTATTTTCTTTTCTTACTCTCCCTCCCTCCCCTTCTCCCTTCCCTCTTTCCTTTCTCGCTTACCCCTTCCTTCTTTTTTCCACTTTCCCCTCTCCCTTTTTCTTTTTCCCTTTTTCCCTTTTTTCTTTCCCTTTCCTCTTTCTTTCTTTCTTTCTTTGTTTCTTTCTTTCTTTCTTTCTTTCTTTTTTCTTTCTTTTTCTTTCTTTTCCACATTTATTTTATCATCCACTTCTTATTTTCTTCTTTTCACTCTCTTCAATGCCATGATCTTTTTTCCTTCTACTATCAAAATATAATATGCAAGAGCATATATGTATAAATTAAAAATTTTAAAAATTCATTAACTGAGATAATTTCAGAAAGGTTCATCCTTCTAGAATTTATTCTTTCAGAAAATTACAATTGTCACTGTTCACAATGATTTAAGAAAGCTGAGAAGTAAAAGCAAAGATTGTGTTAGAAAAATATATAGACATGAAGGCTCAAGTTAGCATACAAACACACACACACACAAAGTAAAATCATGGTCTACATAAATGCAAGTGCAATATAAATATTTGCGCACTGTTCCTGGAGAATAAATAAAATGAAGGCTGACGTTGAGCAGTGCTGAATCTCTATGCTTCTTTAAACCTGGGCCTTGAAGATATTTGTGTTTGTAAAAATAAGCTTATAAAATTTCTTTATGTCTTGCACATGTCACAATAGGCATCTCAGGGAAACTTTGAAGTCAGTTGCTTGAGTATACAAGGCAAAGCCGAAAGCTTGGCTACTGAAAAAATACTTCAGAACTTATGGTTTTGATATAGAAAAACAACAGACCAGAAATAAAGTAAAACCCCTTGTAATACATTTTTGTGTAAGTGTACAAACTAATCCTCATGCAGAATTGTCTTAAAATAATCTCAGGACACCTGATGCTGGTTCTGGCAAATTAGACAACACAGTGGGACACCAGATTTTGCAAATCCCCACTCATATTTGGTTTAGTTTGAGAGACAATTTGCATACAAGCAATCCTCTGGGTTCTCAGTCCATCTTAAAAAGAAAACATCATACTGCTGTATTTTTAAGCAAACAAGGCATTTCGGTTTCTTTGTATGACTGAAAATTCTGAAACTTGAGGAGAAAATAAACCAGCATTTAGTTATGGTGTGACAGAGTCACTGTTATTTAGATGCTTAAATAGCATCCTGTGGTGGCGCTGGTCAGCAGCAGCCTGCTGAAACCCTGCATTGAACCAAGGTGCCCTCCGAAAAGGGAAGCATTGTAAGGAGGCACCACCTGTAAAGAACAAATGTTACACAAAGACATAAAATTCAGCTTCATTTTCCAAATAAAAAGGGTTATGTCTGTACAAGAGCACTGCTTATTTGTAAAATTACATAAATCGTATGGCTGCTCAGGGGTGAATATAGTCACATTCAACTCAGTACCATCAGAAATGCAGGAGCAAGCTGATTTAGCTACTCAGTTAAAAAAAAATAATATTTAATGTGAATTTGAGACATTGCACGAGATGGCTTCTTATTTCAGGACTCTTTAAAGTATACTATACAGGTTGCTATTGTTCAATATAACCCATCTGTTACTTTTCTTGAGCATTTTCTCCACAAACTGGATATTTAAAATTAACAAAAACAAAATCCCATCCAAGAGCTAGATAATATCCTAAGAACACAAAACTCTTCACCTTAGGGACGTGGAGGAGCTAATAACTTAACTGCTCTCTCCCATCTGCTCGTCAGATTGAAACTGCAGGACGTCTGTTACAGCTACCTCTCTCCTTTAGGGCTCCAGTAATCACTCCAATTTTGTGTCATACAGGCACATTCAGTGACTTTGTACAATACTCGCCAGAAGCAAAAGACCAAAATATCCAAAACTGTGGGGGGGGGGGGAAGGGAACAGACATCTTTTAACTCATAAATAACAGGAATGCAGCCATGTAAAACCTGTTGCTATCAAACACCGTTTCAGTATAGGCTCATTTCTTATATTGCTTTTGGGAAAAAACGAAATAACTTACCACTAAAATTACATATTTAGAAATTGTCATGGGAACAAACCCACTGTAAAAGAAACATCACACGAAACCTTCTGAACCTTGTGACTAAATATTCAAGACTGGCTAAGTGATTTTATCCATAAACATGGATATTTTTACTTATGTTTTTGCAATGTGCAAGTTTACGGAAGTCTGAAGATTGGTCCTCTTACACCAGCCTACACAAAAGGACTCAGAGGGAGACGTCAAGCGCCCTCTCTGCTCCCTTTGCCTGAGTCCAAATGTGTGCCTGGCCAATTTTTCAGTACAAATTTTAACGTTCTGAAGGCTACTCTAATTTGTACCTGTTGGCAAGGTTCCAAAGGAGCCGTCTTTGTGGCCATAGCTGACAGGGGCTCAGGAAAGCATCAGTCATGACTCCACGCTGACATTGGCACTGAGACAAAATACAGCTTTTTCTGGCTCTTTGCTAGAAGGCATCCCACTCACAATTTTAGGAAAATATTAGATATCAGAGTGGTGCAAAGTATTCTTGATGGCAAAATTTCTAGAATTTGCTATTTTAACTTGATAATAAACCTATACAAGTGATTGCAGTTTGCATTTACTGTGTATTAAATTAACATGCAGACAGTTAAAATGTACATTGTTAGAAAGAGAAGGGCTGGATTCTGAGGCAGGAGACCTGGAAGGAGAGCGAGTTTAAAAAAATGTTTGTATTTTTCTTTCATAACGTGTGATATTGAAATTTCAGCTTGCTATTGATTTTACATTTATTTATTTCTCTTCATATTTCTGTTTTATGAAAACAATGTCTATGTATCATTAAATGGATCTTCTTTTTTCTATAGACATGTAAGTATAAGATAAAAGTAGAGGGCTGCTTCTGTTGAAAACAGTCATATTTTACACCTTTTTTCCTCCTGCTCACTAGGTAGTTATTTTCTTTCTTAGCCATGGATTACTCTCTTTCAAATCCATCAATCCCAACCACTCATTTGGTGGAGCACAGCAAACTTTTTCAATCACTCCTTTTTGCTGACCATGTATATGAGGTTGCAGAACTCAGTCTTGTCCTCAAAAGAATTGGTTTTGTACACTTTTGTTGTAAATTTGAAGTAATACAGTTACAATCTTACATGAAGATGATCTGATTCCAATACCACAAAACTTTTTAAAGTTTGTTTGCATCACATGGAAAGAGTTCTAAGCTAAAGTAAGCAAGCACTTCTCCTCTAATAAAAGTGTTCCTGTAGGAGATTATATCCATGTAAGAGTTCAGATGATTTGTCTCCTGTCGAGACATCTTCCATGCAGACATAGAAGTAGCATCCAGATGATAGGTCTCCATGTTGTCTTAATTGGTTCAGATAACATGGTTTTCTTTTATAATAGCATGTCTCTATTTTTTGTCAATTTTTAAAGGGAAAAATATCCTTTCAGCTGAAACTTTACTATAAGTCATTAAGTTGCTAAGAACCCTTCAAAAGCTTGTTATAAAGGCCTAGTAAGCCCCAGCCTCTCATAAAATTTCTGTAGTAAATAATTTCTCATATTATATTTTCCATATGCATGACATGTTCTTTGTATTTTCAGCCATCTAAGGAACAATAACACCACATGCCATGTTAGTCAGGTGAGGACACAGTCCAAAGAGCCACTCCTGCATAGACTGCATGGATAGGTACTTGGAGAGGAGATTCACATGGTAGAAAATCAAATAAAAGCATCCTAGGGCAAAATTCAGGTTTGAAAAATAAGATCTTTTCCACCCAACAGGGAAAAGAACCCACTTGTCAGAAAAGGCTGCAAATGAGCTTTATCATCTGAAAGAATGAGTTTTCCTGTTAATTCAGTGACAGAATTACAATTCAGTGACAGATTCCTATAACAAGTTCCCCAGGGATAGACTACCATCATGTACATTGAGGGAGTTTCAATTAAAAAAGCTTAAATTAACAAATTAGATCTGCAAACATTTGCACTATTTTTGTCTGGTTCATCTAATCCTTGTGCTCTGAGCACTCCATTTTCTGCTTTCTATTTCAATCCATGAAACATGAGGGTGAGCAGTGTTAGTTCATAATTTCAGAAATGCTCATGTTGTCTTTTCTGTGACATAGAGGAACATTTCAGATCATAAAAGACAAATAACTACTAGAAATGGAATCTTAAGTCTGGGAAAAGGTGGGTAGCTGCTGATGACATGATTGCTAAGCAAGAAAGCACTCATCATTTTTAAGAGTTTAGGTGAGAGTACAGGCAAACACGTTTAGATAACATTAAACAATTGGTCAATTAAAAAATTTTGTTCGTCAAGCAATCACAAAAGCCTTTCCTTAAAGCTGTCTTTGCTCTATACTTGACCATTCCATGGTCAAATAGAGATAGCAATTTAATTTTCAGTATGCTTGCAGACCTTCAGAAAGCCTTATTGCTTTTAGATCATACTGCCTCATATAACTGAATATGTATTAACTTAAAAGTCTGTTTAGCTTCTCAGTTGTCATGCCTTTGTTCTTGATCTGTGGAGAACTCAAACCCTTCAGTTCCTACTACAGTTCATGAAAATAAATCTGCTTCCAACTGGATTTGAATACACATTGCACTTTCTACGGTCATTTTTTCCTACACAGGGACACTAGAGGCATCTGTCAATTTATAGAAGCAGTTTATTAAAATAAGTGAGACAAAAATGGTAGAGGTAAGGAAATCATTTACCAGGTGACCAGAGAACAGCACTACTCTACCTATTGCAGATGAGAGCAAACACTGAGAAGGCTAATCTTGTGTTCAGGAGTCCTAAACTTTTCTCCTGAAAGAAGATTGCTAGATGAGGTCCTGGATAAAGAGGAGGTTTTATCTAGGACTACTATGTGAGGAATTATTCAATTGACATCTTACTTAAAAGACTATCTGGTTCTCTATGTCTCTTTATTTTGCATTCAGCAGACTCCAGTCTAGCTGATTTACATAGATTCAGGCTTCCCCTTCCAGCCAAATTGTCTACCCAGTCTTTTTTTCCAATTGCTGATTTTTTTTTCCAATTCTGATATTCAGAAGTCTTAAAGGCTAGGTTATATAGTACCAGTTTACCCATAACAAGCTCTCATTCATGATGAGGAGACATTCTAGGGCACTGAAAATCTTTTCGTATTCAGTTAAATTATTTTGAAAGTAACTATGATCAGATCAAATACATGATTTGCATCAGCATACTTTTAACACCCTGTAGAAGTTTCTCAAAAATCAAAACTTTTAATGCCTCTTTATATTTTGGGACATTAGAAGTGTAAAAAATACAAGAAATACAATTTCCATAGAAACAAGCTAACAATTAACGACCTGCTGATTACTGTGGTGTCATGGTTTTAGCTGGAATAGAGTTAATTTTCTTCACTGTAGCTGGTATAGTGCTGTGTTTTGGATTGAGTATGAAAATAATGTTGATAACACACTGATGTTTTAGTTGTTGCTAGGTAGTGCTTATACTAGTCAAGGACTTTTCCAGCTTCCCATGCTCGGCCAGGTGCACAAAAAGCTGGGAGGGGAGGCTTTCTGAACAATTCAGGGGAAGCACAAACAAACAATGTCTTTTATTTCTGATTCACAACTAGTCTTTGACAAATCATCTACATTTTTTCCTTTAATTTTTCTATCTGTATCCTGCAGTAACAGCATTTCATTGCTGCAAAGAATCAAGTACTGTTGAGCGCTATATAAATGCCAGGTGTGGTGAGAAGAAAATGGAACCTGGAATGAGACCCTGGAAAAAGAATACCACATGGGCAGGAATGAAAGAATAGAAAAATGAGAGATAATAAAGACTTAAGAAAATCAAGAAGAAATTAATAACATGCAAGATAATTGCTTTTAATCTGCTTGTTTCCCCAGATTTGTCAGTTTCTCTGCATCAGGAGAAAGACAGGATAGATATTTGGTGAGCTCAAATTGCATTATGAAGCCATACCGACCTGGAGGGGGAAAACGACTCTCCAAAACGTACAAAGAGTCCTCTAGCAGATGAGATTTCACACACACAGAACTGCTGATTGAATAATTTTGGTGTTTACACCTACATATAGGAAGATGGATTTCATCTCTACTATGGAGAAGGCTGCCTCTGTCCCATCTTTATGCAAACTGAGTCTGTCCTGATTATAATATGCTGTGAGTAGAATAGTATTTCTAAATACTGCCATGATTGCTGAGAATTTCCACTGATACCTGGAATTTGATTCATCTTTAGGGTAAATATCAAATGTTTTTGACAACATTAGCAAATGGATACCTTGCTCCACAACCAGTGTGACCAACACTTCTAACTAAAAAAACATTGTATTTCTACCATTTCCCCAAAGAAGGAAAAAGTGTGTGCTCCTGGAAATAGGTCTGTTTTTCAACATTGCACCTTCTGCTTCTCTAAACAATAAAAAAAAAAAGCCAGCCTCCTCTGTTTGCATAGGCAGAATATCTTTTTTTAGAAGCTGCTCTTTTCTTGCACAGGGTGCCTATAAGCAAAAATGATAACTAAATAAATAAACTGTGCCTCTTTCCCTTCATCTGCCTCCTGCTCCTAAAATGTCTCATTTTTTTTATGTAATTGATCAGCGTTATTTGGATGTGTTTGCACAGCTTTGGCAAGCAAATGTGTATTTCTTCCTTCTCATGCCGGAAGGAACAGTTTATTTCAAAGAGTTAAACAGCCGCAGGGACCCTTGAGATGTTCTACATCCTCTAGCTGTGGTATGCACTCTGCTAAGCTTTGAACGATACACTATGCAGCAGCCCCTTTGAGGATATGGCTATGTAAACCATCTTACAGACTCTTTTCCTACCTATATTAAAGGCCTAGTGTCTTCAGGAAAAAAAACTAACGATTCCTGTAATTGGAAAAAATTACTGCTAGAAAGACTCAACAACAGGAAAGGATTGAAATGAATAGGTAATCCAAATCCATGCCTGAAATTCCATCATTAATAATATAATTGGCACAAATGTTCTCAACAATCCTCCACTGTTAGTCACACACACCATTGTTTACATTGTTGTGATGCTTAGATTAACACAGATATAAACTGTACCTTAAGACTGGGACATTTGTGGCATGACATAAGTCAACCTCCTGTCACACATCCGTTTATTTTGCCGCCTTCTAAAACAGAAGAGGCAGTCGGCAACGAAGATGCAGATCCCATACGTGCTGAAGTCCCAGAACACATGGGTTCCTTTTGGAAACTGGGATCATTAAGTGAAAAAAGCTATGAAATAAGCCCTTTAAACACAATAGCCAAATTCTTCTCTCAGTCGCTAAGTGTAGAGGAATTTTTACTCTCTTTTTTTCAGCTGCCAAATGAAGCCACACTAGCAGTACATGATTGGTCTTATGAAAAAACCAAACATATCTGTACTGGAGCAAATCTAAAATTCACTGAAAAAACACTTTTAAAAAAATTATTATTTAGTGGAATCATTCCTTTTTGTCAGAGAATAATATCCCCTGTGTCAGCATGTGTGATGGCTCTGTGTAATTTCATCTTGTGATCTTTCCCATTCAGTAGAAACATGCAGCCACTTGGAAACAGCAAAACATTTAGCAAAGTGTGTGCAGCAAAGATCTAATTTAGACAAGGCATATTAAACCCCACATTTCCATAACTAATTTACATAGTATTTCACTTCTGAAAATTATGAGTTGTCAGGCCAGTCACTTTCTGCTTCTTCATTTAAAGACACACAATATTTCATGACCACACTTCACTAGCTACAACATATCAGGAACATTTTACCCACTTTGAAAGGATCCATGGGAAGTTATTAGCTTTGCCTTGACAGACAAAGGGTATTTTTAAATCTGCCACTCCAGTACTTTTCTTAACAGTCAGTTGGTTCTCTGTTATTATAATTTCTGATACCCTTTTTTGTTGCTCACATAAGTATTCTATCACTGTAACAGAGGGGAGATGCAGAAAAAGTGAGTCAGGGAAGGAAAACCAATCAAGGAGAAAAGTAAACAGCATGGGGGAAAAAAAATTCCTGAAAGGTTTTTCCCTGACAGGAAAGACAGGCATAGGTTGTATGAAGGGTACTGGGGATCAAGGAATTGAGGGATCTATCTGCACCAACTGATTTCTGGATATAAGATATTTGCTATTGTTGGAAGACGAACAGAAGGGAGAGAATACAGAATCTCTGTAAAATGAATAGGCCCAAAGGAGACTGAAACACAGCATTCCAAATAATTTAGGAAAAACAACATTGAGGGCAAACATTTCCTTTATATAACTTGGCAGGCCAGTGCTTAAAAATGAAATGTGGATCTCTAGAACTTGGCAACAGCAGATGGCCAAAAAAGGCCTTGTGTGAATAATATGCAAAGCGACTGGGAGTTTTAATTCAATTTATCACAAAAATTATGAAAAGAAAGACTTTCTACTTTCCAAGTTTTAAATTATTTTTCCCATCTGCTTTTCTTCTTTTTTTGTTACTGCAGTCAAGTCCTTCTAACTTTAACAAGTATTGCATATCAAGCACTTACAATTATTTTTCTATTACAAAATATTATTCAAGCAACATAGAATTGATAGTATAATGCTGCAAATGTTCCCAAATGTCTCTTATTAATTTTCTTAGAAGGTACCTTACAGATGGTGGGACAGCCCCAGAGCAGCAAGACTTGGAGAAAGTAGTCTATCCATCCATTATCATCAATAAATGCACATTCCTTGTCACACAGACAAAGTTCAGCCAAATGATCTTACTATTTATCGGTCCACTCAGGTTATCATGTCCTTTTTTCCTCATCAAGAAATTTGCTCAGAGTGCACTAGCTCATCACCAGCTCTGGAGATACTTCTCTATGAAAGAAAAACATTTTTGACACTTTATTTCTTCCACTTTTCTACAAATTAAAGCTATGATCCTTTTTCCTAGAGAATATATCCTGATGTCAAAATACTAAAGGTTTTGAGCAGTCACAAGACTTCTTGCATGTACCACAGGTTTTGCTCTAACTTGAAACATCCTGAAATAGAACAATAGATTAGAAATTGGTTTGCCTTAATGCCACTACTAATAGGAGAAAATATTCTCAGGTTAATAGACAATCAGCAAAGTTACAACTGACTAAAACATTGAATCAGATAAACAGGAACTGGCCTAACTCACCTAATAAACCAAACCATATCTGGAAATTGTGGGGGAGAATTCCAGGTGGAGCTGACCACATCCATGACACAGATCCTGTTAACTGTTTGACAACTTTGTCTATCCTGAGACTTTAGTCCAAGCCCGGACCTGAGCAATGCTTAGCTTCCTAGCTTGTTGTGAGGTGTCAGTAATGACATAGATATAGTCACCTTCAAGCAACTTCTTAGTTTATTTATTCTTGGTGATGATAAAGCTTTACAAATTACTTAGAAGAACAAAGAAAAATGTCCTGTCAAACCAAGTTTGTCAGAGGAGAGGACACTCTAGGCTCCACCTTGCTGCAGGGAGAATGGACAGGCCTTAACAGAGAATTTGAAGAACAGCTGACAGTGGACCTGAAGCAGGAGAAGACTAGGTTTTGGGGCTTGGGGGTTGCCTCTACCCTAAAACAAAAGTGACTTCTTCCCTTTTCAGGAATTTTCTAATCACTTTATGTTGTAGAATCTAATTTTGATTTTAAAATTTTGTAGTTCTACTACAAATACTATTCCAAGGACAGGGTAAATCAAAGTATTTTGTCTTTGAGCAGTGGGCAGAGCCTAGTACTAGAATACAATCACACCATTTAGCCATATTTTATCTGCATGTTCTTTATTTTGCCATTTCATGCTCTGTAATACGAATTAGAGTTTACAGAAATCAGTAACCTCATGCCACACTATGGACAGTCATGGCAAGATTATGTTTTTTTGCAGAAAGAGTACATTATTCTATTATTTTCCTTGAAGTTCATCATGTAATGCACTAAAAAAAAACCAAAACCAAAACCAAAAAACTTAGTAAAGGAAAAAGGTTAGTATTAAGTTATAATACAGAAACTTAAAAGCACATTTTTAAGGAAATACTTAAGTGTCCATGAAAGACCAACTTAAACTTAATAATATGCAATCTCTTCTTCTTTCTTTGGTCCTCCCTCAGTAAAAGAGAAGTTTGTAAAAGATAAAAAAGGGGATTATTTGAGAGATTAACAGAGAAGAAAATAACATGTCCAACAGCCTTCTCCATTAATTGCTGAGCAAATCTCTACCTCGTTTTCCACCACATTTATTTCAATGCATTTCAATTAATTTTTAGTTTAGGTAAAGGAGCTTTATGAGGTTTCTGATTTTTTTATAATGAACAGATGTGAAAGAGGGATGGGTCAAAGACACTATTTCTGCCTCTGTTTGTTCTGAATGGTCCTTTATTTAAAAAACTTGTTTTCAGCTGCAAGAATTATTCAATTATGAAAGCAAAAAGCCCATGGATTTCAACAGAGCAAGAAACTGGCAGATTGTATGATCCGAGACATGAAAGTTTCTGAAGAAGCATCAATTTTCATTCTAGATCTAGAAATTTGTAAAGTCCTACTAGGCATAATTTCTTCACCATCTAATGAAGAAGCACTTGTTTAATTTCTTTGTCTTCCCTTTACCTTTTCATAGGCCCAGATTATTGCATTGAAGCTCTTACAATTTATCAGCTACAGGTAGCAAATACTGTCAAAAATTAACCCAACAGAAAGTCTGATAGGAAATGACGGCTTTTTCAACTCAAAGAACAAAGACCGAAAAGAACTGAAAGTGTGGCAAGTCACCAAAATAAGGCCATTTTTAGGACCTATTGATCAGGAAATTAAGACTTTTTCTGCAGCTTTGCATCAGTTGTGGGGAATGCCCTGGAAATAGTTGTCAAAGAGCAAATGGAAGAACAGCCAGTAAACCACATCTTGAATCAAGGATAGCCAACATGGTCTCAGGAAGGAAAGGGCATGCCTCGCTTACTTGCTGGAATTGTTTAAGCCTGTGGCTGCCAATACAAACAAGGGGAATGCTGTGGATACTGTGCACTTGGATTTTCAGAAAACACTTGCCAGAATTCCTAACTGAGATTACTGTCTAATGTGCAAAGCCATAGCCTAATTCAAAAAGGGCAAAGGGGCCCTCACAGAAGTAAAAGGCTGCCCCTTGGGCAGGAAACAAGGCAAGCCCCTTCAAGTTGCAGGGAGGTTTCTGGTGTTAAGAGTTGGCCTTAGTAATAAGCTTATAAATGCTCTGTGAGATGGAATTGGTATGCACTTACACTTGGAGAGAATGAGTTATGATACATCCAGAGGCACAAATAGAACATTGCATTATTAAACACGAAGGCTAACTAATAATCAAATTGTAATTTTGCTAGTTTTGTAAAAGTAGAAGTAAATACCAAGATTAAAGAATCTCAAGACAAGGGGCACAGCTGTAAGCTCACTCACCAAACCCCTACAAAGTTTATTAGAAACATAGGCTTGAAACACAGCAACACAGTTTTAAGCCTGAGCCTCTGAGAAAAAAAAACAGAAGTTAGAGTAGCTGTGAAGCTGTAAATAACAAAATTGTCAATTTAGCTACAGAACTGAACAGAAAAATCCAAACTTGGTTTGATCTCAAATGAAAGTTGAAAAAAAAATTTTAAGGTGAAAAAAATATTGGGCACTAGGAAAAACAAACTGATTCAATCCTTCCAAGATGTTGTATTTTCAAATACTAGTAAAAAAAAGCAAGGCAACAAAGGTATGAATTAAGAAATAGGGAAAAATTCTCTCTTACCTACACCGCAATTGAAGCACTCGCTCAGAATTAAGGAAACACATATCCTCTGCCATCTTCCTAGTCCCCAGGGGTCTGACTTAAACAAATGCACTGTAAGTTTTTTTTATACTGTTGGATGTATTTGTTCTTCTGTTGAAACTGTTCTCCCTGAAAAAAAGTATTTACATATTCATTTAGTTGGAGGGGGGAGGAAAAGTACTTACTAACCAGTAGTGAAACAGCCCTGTCCCTGATTTAATTATTATTTCACACAAAGTAAATTTAGTGAATTTAATGCTGACACCTCCAGATTGGACTAGATGTCTTCCTTCCAACCAGAAAAATGTGAGGGTTCTGTGCAAACCTCCTCAACAGAGGAGACCACTCTGTGGTCTAGCAAACGTCAATGTTGGAAGCTCCCAGCATTTTAAGTATCATAACCACTACTGGATTAAGACAGGTGTCCACTTCAGTTCCAGGGAAACCTGGTGAATCACTTCACAGTGAATCACTTCACAAATTTATCTGTTTGGTTATCATAAAAACCTACTCTCATTCTCCCAGAGCAGAGAATATGAAACACATATGTGTAAAGTATTAGTATTTTTACAAAGACTGGTCTATAGGTATGCATTTTAAAGATGAATCATAGAAGTCAGAACTTGTGCTTAATTTCTGCAAAATCACCTAAAACTTTTGCTTTATCAATCTGTTAAATGAAAAAAAGGCTAGTCATGATAATTGCCAGGGACGCTTGTAATGATAAATGAAATAACTTTCATTCCGTAATACCTTTGGAGATCATTAATTGGATTGTCTTGTACTCATTTTTGTAGAATAATATATGTCTGTGATGTATTAATAAAATGAAATACTTTTGCTTCATTTTAGTACTTTCTTAAAAAAACACTTGTAAGGCCTGATCCTGTATAAATAAGTAGAGGTAACACAGGGGAAGACATGGCCCCCACTGGTTTAGGAGGATGATGCCGCCATTCAGTATGACTTCTCTACAACATGGGAACACCTCCACTCCAGCTGTCAGTACTAATAAGAGAAGAAAGTATCCACATTTCATCAAATCTGCAGCCTGATAATAAAAGTCTGCAAAATACCAGACACAGGAAGGAGCTCTGTGGCAGCTGATTCAGTGTTTTGAGAGTGCCGTTCAGTAGCAACTCAGTTCTTCCTATTTACACAATGGGACTAAAAAGGAGTTTATATCAGTGATTCATTTGCACCTTGAAGATTTCCTTGAAACCCTCATGTCTCCTGGTCACACCCAGCCCTTCTATTTCAATGACCCTATAAAGAAATAAAGTTATTGCCACAAAAGTCTGTGGCTTACTTCTCAATGCATTTTGCATAAATTTCGTACCACCTTTACCATGCCAAAAACACAAAACTAGGATTGGGGTAAATCAGCAATAAGTATTTAGGAATCAAACGCAAACATCATGAGTTGCATCTTTATACTACTAATTTTTTTCACATGCAGTCAACAACGTGGACATGAAACCTCATGTTAAAATAACTTTTTGCAGCACCAGTTTTGTTTTTAGGTTGAGACTTCTGCCTCAAATTACAGTGAGGGGATTAACCGAAAGAATGAAGGACAAATAGATTTTCTGTGCAGTATAGAAAATACCAGTAACAATGGAATGGTATTTTGCAGAACAGAGAAATGCACAGTTACACGTACATCACACAGTGATACAGTGTTTACTATTTGTTCACTGAAAGTTTGTCATAAATCTTGGATGAAAGTAATTGCAGCACTGTAATCACAGTACTGTACTTTAGAAAGGCATGGTACTGTGATAATTTAGAGATTACTTAAGCAGTAAAAACCATGGCAAGCTGTATAATTCTAGAGCATCAGGTCAGCAAATGCAAAAATGGCAAAAGATGATTTTAAGAAAGGTTTTTAAAAACCTCAGTGGGATAGCTGTGAATCCAGATTTTATTTAACACAAACCACTAAAGCCTGGGGAGAGAAGGAGTTCCTCAGGATGGCCCTGGTTTTGGCATGGCACTTGCCATCTGAATAAGACACATGGAATATGTGTTTTCCTATAACAAAAACTAAGTTGGCAAATATTTTTTCCCAAAAACAGGAGAGAAAAGGGTAGCACATTCAGGGTCTATATCTCAATGGCTGGGATAATGGAATCAGACAAGTGATCATTGTTTGAATCAGTCTTTACAGCACACAGCAAATATTAAGATACAGGCAAATGGCAAGTTAGAGGCAAATCATCAGGTGACCCCTCCACTCAAAAGAATTTAGCTTAACATATTGCATGGTTCTTCTCATGGCTACACAGACACAGAAATAGCCTAGCCTATATGTTGTCATATATATATTATAGCTGTGGGTATTATAATTTAAAGCACGAGTCTGTAATTTCATGAATCGGATTGTGAGAATGCTACACTACCTCATGTATCATTAAGCTAATGTTCAAAATTAGCAAGCACTATGGCTCTTACATTGGTTTTTTAGCCCTGTTAAATTGTCACACATAATGATGGCAGTTATCCTCAAAGAAAAGAGTTATTGTTTAATTGTTTGTAATTAACCAAGCACAATTAACAACCTTTCCGATTTTCACTACATTGTAGTCAGTTTCTCATATTTAGTGCAGTATTTTTACAGGACTTTCAATTGTTAGTCCTGCATTTCTTACCACCCACAAGAGCTCAGAACAACTGCATTTGAACCAACACTGGCATGGCTCCAGCAGCATCTCAACCATGCCTGCACGCAGTGCCATGGGTAGGGCCTTACAGAAGGAAGCTATCAGCATGCTCCATGCAATCACTACATTCGCGACCCCTCCTTCCCACCAGAAGCACCAATATTACAGCCACATCCATCTTCAGAGGGATGGGCAGAATGCATCCATAAAAAGCAATTTGGTCTAGACCTGTTCGTTTGAAATGAATTGTTAGAACCTGGTGCTTATCTCAACCAGTTCAGCTTCTCTCCTAACAGTATTGGGATACCCACCTTTACCTGTTGTTATAAACTCTCTTTGAAGGCGAATCTTTATCTTCTTATATTGCTTTAGACACAGCAACAAGGACCTGAAGGGTAGGTTTGAATGTTAATGGAAAGAAAATGAAACTTTGAAACCCTGTAAAATTGTGTTTCCGATGCACCTTGCATTTCATGAGTGTCTGCTGTAACGATGAGCAGATCACTCCACTTCTCCATTCCTGGATGCCAAGAACTGAGGCTAGCTGAGCTACTGCCTCCTGGATGGTCCCCTCCAGGGCTCCAGGGGTCCTCTGAGCCTTGTGACAGTGACGGCGACAGCAAAGCAGTTCCTTGGCAGACAAAGTGCAAGCGCTCCTACCTCCCATTTCACACTGGGAACCCTTAATCTGTTTTGATAGTGTCACTTGCAGCTTTGTTTTGTGGGATGATTTTCTTTTCAGTCCCCTTTTCACGTGAATCACAATACAGATGACAAAGGATGTATGGTGTTAATTATAGTCAGATTGCCAGGTAGTTTTGTGTGCCTGTGTGTGAGCAAATAAAACAGGGCTAATAAAAAAATGTGCTTGCTAAAATCTTGGGATTTTTGTTCTTTCTTTTAGATGTATTTATCATTAAAAAGGTTCCTTTGTGCCATTTAATGTGGATGTAGATGGAGGAGGAAAGCAAACATTCTTAAATTTACCAGGGTAAAACAACTCTAAGAGCATGTCTGCTTAAAAAGCTAATGTCACTATTAGTAAGATTACTAATTATGGTAATGTGCCTTGGATTTGAATGAGGAATACAGCACTGGAATCAGTAATACTTCCAAAAGTACATATATATTTTTAGAGATGCTCCATGCAACTCCAGTTCAAGAACTACTGGATTACAAAACCTAACTCTCTACTATTTTTTGGCATTTAAAGGTACTAAATACAAGTCTCCTGAGAAGATGCGGTGCAACACTTGCTCACAGATTTTGTTGCTGGAAGTTTTTAAAAACGTGTAATGAATTAATAATACCACTGCAGAGCATTTGAAATGTATCTTATAGTTTGACAGGATAGGAAAAGGACAAAAACTGGAAAAAAAATAATAAATTTTCTACAAAGTTCTCTCTAAATTGAGTAACTTCAGTTGGAAGCACAGATCAAAGGACTAATTTATAACAAGACACAAAACAGCTAGAAGTCATCACAATTACAGTTGTTTAGACCTGCTTCTTAAAGGCCAGATGCAGGAGCCAGCATCCAAGAAGCCTATAATCCCGAAATGACTCTTTCACCTCAGCACATCCACCAGTCTGGCTATGCCCCATCCCTGTTTTCCATTTTATGCAGCAAACGTACCCAAGTCTTACTGTGCATAAGGCAGGGAGCATACTATATCCTGAAATACCTTCCAAATACAGTCATCATCTCTCTGCAAAGAGAACCGTTCAACTTCTGGGAACACTAAAACACCCTGAAGTACTTTCTCTGCCCACCCCT
Source organism: Morus bassanus (assembly GCA_031468815.1). Taxonomy (NCBI): domain Eukaryota; kingdom Metazoa; phylum Chordata; class Aves; order Suliformes; family Sulidae; genus Morus; species Morus bassanus. The sequence goes on along the minus strand of CM062572.1, from coordinate 36,809,276 downwards.
GACTTCTGTGTATGAAGGAGAAGTAGGTTTGACAAAAAAACTCTGGTGTGCATTAATCCGCTGCTGACAAAACTGTCATATTCAGTCAAGTACATTTGATGCTGATAATGATTTAGGGTCTGTAAAATACCAATGTTGATAGTTACAATTTTTAGCTGTCAGATTATACTCCTCTACTAGCAACCTGTTTTCTACTAAAAATGCTTACTGGTTCTCTGAATTATAAAGGGAAAAAAGTGAAACAGGAAGATACCATGGACAAAGCTGTAATTACAGAAGGTTCTGGTGACAACAGCAAGCTCTGGAGCCTTGCTCATCTGGTTAATTATGATGTAATCATCCCCTCAATGCACAATGTTTACAGGACTTTACTTCAGGGCCTATCATTTATTCTATATATTAACATCTAGAACTATAGCCATGATATAACCTAGTCATTGGGAAAGGCCACAAACCCTGCTATGGCATGTCTTGATGCCAGCGCTGCTGCTTTATTGCATCTGAGACAGAACCACAGAAAAGACATGGCTTTTAAAACTGATCACTGAGATAAGTCAGAAAAGCACTGCTAATTGGAGGTGCCTTGAAGTGACTGACAGCTCTGTACTTCTGGTGCTGTGCATTTTAAAAAGTGTCTGCAAAGGATGTTAATTAATTAACCGGTATCACCTCCACAGCAGGCAAGTCAGTCCTACTGGAAGTATGTCTCAGCTAAAATATTAAAATGTATGGACTGAAGTTTAGATGTTAGGTTTTGGTTCCAAGCTATTTTCCCATGTGAAAAACCAGAAACAGATGTGGAGTATCTGGTTCTGATTTCCACTGCAGTGTATAGATCAGGAGGAACTCCACTGAGTAAAGCCAGATTACATCTAAGTGAATTGCCTTGTAAATATTGCAGAGGATGTGGAATTAGAGCCCTGAAACTTGTTTCAGGCCGCAAGAGCTCCCTCTCTCTCTAATGTCTCAATAACAAACCTCTCATATCTCTGTTTCCAAAACAGAAGATGGTATTCCCAGTCAGAACTAACCCTGCCCAGAAGCAAACAAATATTTTTAAAGCTTAGAAAGCAAGGGGTTTTGCTCCAAAGCCTCCCATGACTGTGTATCAATTGCTTGGTACATTACTAAAGAAAATGGCATTTAAAAAGAAAAGTATAGTATTGGAAAGTCAAGTTCTTGCATTTGACAGAATATTTAAGCTGTGTAGTGCAGTTGACATGCTGGAGGGAAGGAATGCCATCCAGAGGGACCTTGACAGGCTTTAGAGGTGGGCCTGTGCAACTCTCATGAAGTTCAACAAGGCCAAGTGCAGGGTCCTGCACATGGGTCAGGGCAATCCCAAGCACAAATAAAGGCTGAGTGGAGAATGGATTGAGAGCAGCCCTGAGGAGAAGGATTTGGGGCTACGGATGGATGAAAAGCTGGACATGAGCCAACAATGTGCGCTTGCAGCCCAGAAAGCCAACCATATTCTGGGCTGCCTCAAAAAGCATGACCAGCAGGTCGAGGGAGGTGATTCTCCTCCTCTACTCCACTCTCATGAGTACTCTCTCTACTCCACCTGGAGCACTGCATCCAGCTCTGGGGCCCCCAACATAAAGACATGGCCCTGTTGGGGCAAGTCCAAAGGAGGGCCACGAAGATGATCAGAGGGCTGGAGCACCTCTCCTATGAAGACAGGTTGAGAGAGTTGGGGTTGTTCAGCCTGGAGAAGGCTCTGGGGAGACCTTATAGCAGCCTTCCAATACCTGAAGGGGGCCTACAAGAAAGCTGGAGAGGGACTTTTTACAAGGGCATGTAGTGACAGGGTAACAGCTTTAAACTGAAAGAGGATAGATTCAGATTAGATATACGGAAGAAATTTTTTACTATGAGGGTGGTGAGGCACTGGAACAGGTTGCCCAGAGAAGCTGTGGATGTCCCATCCCTGGAAGTGTGCAAGGCCAGGCTGGATGGGCCTTTGAGCAGCCCAGTCTAGTGGAAGGTGTCCCTGCCCATGGCAGGGGAGTTGGAACTGGATGATCTTTAAAGGTCCCTTCCAAGCCAAACCATTCTATGATTCTATGATTTGATATTGCCCTTCAGATTCTTTCACTTCAGATCCAAGGTATTGGAAATGCTATATTGTGACTTGCTCTACATTAAAAACTAGCAACATTTCTAAATAAAATAGTAAAAATCTTGCTGCACTACAAAATACACAGGAAAAACTCTCAACATTAGTATAAATATTGTTCATATATGGGCTTAATTGAATACCATTGTTAATGGTGCAGATATACACTTAGAATCATAGAATCATTAAGGTTGGAAAAGACCTCTAGGATCATCAAGTGCAACCACCAACCCAACACCACCATGCCTCCAAAACCATGCCCTGAAGTGCCACATCCACACGTTCATTTTTTGAACACCTCCAGGGATGGTGACTCCACCACCTCTCTGGGCAGCCTGTTCCAGTGCCTGACCACTCTTTCAGTGAAGTAATTTTTCCTAATACCCAATCTAAACCTCCCCTGATGCAGCTTGAGGCCAGTTCCTATTGTCTTATCACTTGTTACTTGGGAGAAGAGACCAACACCCACCTCACTACACCCTCCTTTCAGGTAGTTGTAGAGAGCAGTAAGGCCTTCCCTCAGTCTCCTCTTCTCCAGACTAAACAACCCCAGTTCCCTCAGCCGCTCCTCATCAGACTTAAAAAGAAATACATTTATCCATGCAGAACCATTACTGTGCCTGGATCTTCCTGTGCAGAGACAGAGCATTTTTCTTCTCCTATCTTTTGGAATTTACACTTGAAAGATTTTTAAATTATGATATCAGGAGTTAAGACCTGAAGAGGGTTCACCAGCTGAGCTGTCTGAGAGGTGGCGGATCCAGGTAACAGCTTCAAGACAAGACGCACAATAGCCCTGGCAGAGGGAGGCAGGCGGAGGGGGGTATGCGCCTGGGAACGTGGGAAATGGGTCTAATGAGGAGTACGGGCTGCTGCGGGGGATCACCGGAGGTGACTTCCTTCCCGTTTGTTACTTGGACGGCGAAGCGAAGGGAAAGGTGTTTAAAATTTGCCTTATGCAATCCATCTTTATTTTACCGACGCTGCAAAGCGCCTTTGATGGATTTCCACTGGCAGAACACCTGAAGCACAGCCTGGGGGCCCCGCGCGGCCCGAGCGCCCTCACAGCCGCCGCGGGGCCCCCGGGGCGGGGGCGGGGGGGCCGGCGCGCGGCGGCGGCGCGCGGGCGCCCTCTGCTGGCCGGCGCCGGCAGGCAGCGGCGGGGAGCGCTACGTCGGGCCCCGCGCACGGCGCCGCCGGGCCGCCCCGGGGAGCGCGGGCAGAAAATCCGCCCGCCAAACGTTGCTCCCGCTTAAGCGGCAACGGGGACTCCGAAAGGAGTTGAAGGGGTCAGGTTGGCGTCACGTCAGCTCAGAGCCAAAGAGGAGTTTTGGTCTCTGGTCTCTTAACTTGCAGGTAAGCGCACCAGCCACAAAAAAATGAAATTCAAGTAGCAAAAGTATACAAGCAATCATGTGGTCTACATCGTCGTCTTCTCCCACACCAGCAAATCTACCTAATGGGATACAAGGCATGCCATTTCATACTTGCTAGACCAAACCCAATCCAGGCTAGTAATAATCAAAGCTCTTGCACTTCAGTGACTGTCGGAGAGGGCTTGTTTTTCACCCTGCTGCAGGCTGAGCAAACCATCTGGAGCAACTGCCAGTATTCAAATTGGGGTGTTTTTTGTTGTTGCTGTTGTTCTTTTAATCATCATAAAGGGACCGGAGAAGCAGAATGGTTATGGGAAATAAATTCTCATTTGTAATCCTCTCCATTCAGGAAGGCGGAGATAGTGGGCAGGCAGCATCCTACACTAAATGAGTATGGAATGAGAATAAACAGAAATCTATCAGCCCACAGCGTTTAATCCAGTCTTATGAACAGGTCTTAAAGCAATCTTTTAAAAGGATTTATGACATTAACCAAAATAAACTAACAGGTCACTTTAGGAAGGCTATATCTGGACTGTGAAAATACTGGAACCTTTGAAAAAGAGACCCAAATTCTTTCATTCGCATCAATTGTCTTAAATAAACAGCGTATGAGATGAGACTTCATATTAAATATCATAATTTTAATGGTTTTCAACAGAAGGAAATGGAAAACATTGGTGAAATTAACCTGACAGATGAGGTAGCAGAGCTGCAGTTTCAAAAGTAATATCCTTCCGCAAGATCCAAGAAAAACGAAATAGTCTTGTGTTTTTCTGTAGGCTCCTTATTTTATTTTCTGTTGCTTTGACTGGCAAGCCCAAATATTTTAGCATGAATTTTATTACTGAGGAAAAAAACATGATTATTTCATTAAGATTACGTTGGAGATGCACCTCATACCTCTAATAGCATATTATTAACTTTAGAAAAAATGTTTATCCAGCTGTTCTTCTTACTAAAAACTCAGTAGATCAACATGACAATTATAGCTATGCTTTTTTCAGTGTTTTTCAAAATTAACATTCACAGAAATAAGCATTTCTGTAAAATATTTTACCTTTGCTAGATCTATGGTTTCTGATAAAAGATTCCAGTGAAAAACTCTAGAGCAGACATCAGTCAGAAAGATATTCTACTTCTACTATACCTGTGTGACTACCTTATCACTTTCCCCATTGATGGTTACTGTGACCTGAAATGTGATTGGACCCCATGAACTAAACACCGAGGAGAAAAGGAAATTATGGAAATGGGTATTTCTAGTTTATGTGGATTTTTGAAAATACCTTCTTCATGAATTTACTGTGTGAATTCACACACTTGTTATTTACACTCCAAGACTTATATTTCAGACTACCAGAAGGACTGAATTGCAAATTTAGTCAAAACCTCTCAATGACCCACTTTAAGATATTAATCAGATCTGCTAAACAGTGGCACAGACTTGCCTGGAGGTTGCCATCAAAGTTATCAAATCTCTTGAGAAGCCTGAAATGCAGAGCACTTGCCAAAGTAAATACTATTTAAGATCGTCCTGATCTGTGTAAATGTAGTGATCATTAGAGCAGTTTCAGGGACAGTTATTCAAGAGGAAAGAAAAAACATTAAGAGGACCCTGCTCGCTCCCCCATAGCATTACCTGGAGTTACCTAAACACCAGAGCATGGCTGTATCAATAACTCGACTGATATGGATGGGGAAAAAAAAAAAAGCTTGTTTTTCTTTCCTATATAGTTATAGCACAAAAAGGAACTTAATTATTTCCCCAGAGCTGACGTAGTCCTTTACCCCTGCTAAAAGTAGCAATACAAATGTTTTCTATGGTAGGAAATGTGTTGTGGACTTTTAATCTAGACAATAGCTGTCCACTTCTAACTGGACTGAAATAAATTTATTATAATCCATGTGAACAGCCTTTCAGTGATATTTAATATTCTAATTAAGGCTGACCAGTACAGAATTTGATCTGTTAACTAGAACAGTTAAAAGTAACTAGTAGAACTGTCCCAAGAATAATGGGTAAAGTTTTTTGTTGAAAAATAAAAGGGGTAGATGTTGTCTGGCTGGGAAATACAACTGAGAGAAGGTAAAAGGAACATGAAATACCTGAACTACAGGTCCCATGTGACAAAAGAGCAACATTACAGAATGTTTTTCTTGGCCTTCACTGAACAGATGCTGTTTCCAAAAGACGTTCCCTAATTACAAGAAAAAGAAAATAGAATACTGGTATTCCCTTGATAAAAAAAACCCACCAATTTTCATAACCAATACACTGCAGACTATTTGTTTTCAGGTTTGAGTTATCTACGTCATGCATGTAGACAATAGGTTCCTCTTAAAGGGTACCGTAAAGCTCCTTAGCACAGGAGAGTATGGCATGAAATAGCAACTTCAGCAACCTTAGAGGCTTTTTAGTCCAAGATTCTGATCAAGGCTGAAGTTGTTTAGTGAAGACTGAAATTTTGTGGGCTCTGCATGAAGAGAACATATGTTTTGCATCCCATATGCAGGGATTAATGCAAAAACTGATATGGTTATTTCAGACTGCAAAAGGTACAAATGCTTCAAGTCCAAGCGTTAAGGAGCAGAATGAAATACTTGTGCTCACACTGAGCTTATCCTTTCAGCTGGAAAAGAAGAAATAATTACGGTTTACAGGAGGGTCTCTCTGCACCTGCAGTTCAGTTGCTGCAGTCCATCATCGCCATTACCTTTGGAAGTAGACTATTTAAAAAATGTCGAGCCACACTTATGAAGAACTCTGAGTACTTCCTGTGCTGTCTCCTTGCCTCAGTCTCAACCAGGGCTGGAATCTAATAACTCGGAACTAGTGATTTCCTGGCAGAATATTATATTTCTGCTTACAATCATTCTTTCTGGGAATTGAGGTAGGGCTGTGGAGAGCGCTGAATCCTTAACTGTGCAGGCTGGATTAGATTTATTCTAATCCAATGTTTAAAAACAATATTTACCTTTCTTTAGTGGAATTTTAGCCATTTCCTTTATTACTTTGATGATACTTCAGAGATAGTTCTAAACCTGGACAGGAAGAAAGAAAAATTGTTCCAGGGAAAATTGCAGAATTCTATATAAACATGACTTTTTCCAGCATTCTGCTATATGCATGTATATATATATAATTTATATATGCATATAATATAAAATCTGTTATGAAGAATAGTTTAGTGCAAATATTTAAATAAAAAATGTTGGAGCCAGGGAGTGTGTGCTATTTGGCATATTCCGTTTTCATTATCAAATGAATTTTGATGCTTTTCTAATATGCAGATGATATGAAGGCAACTGTAAGGTTAATCTTCCAGGTTTCTAACACTCCAAATCTCCTTCACAAGAGACAACACAAAATGCATTCAAATTTTTATATTCTTATAATAGATCTATGTAGATCTAGCAAGCAGCAACTTATTTTAACCAGTCCTGAAATTATTTGACTGGTATCAACCCAGATGCAACTTGGAGATTTATAAATACTGCTGTAAGGATCAAAGTTCATTGTCACTATGTCTGGCTAACACAGGCAATTATTAAAATGAAGGAGAAAACTATTTGTGCCAGAATTTGTACCCCTTAATAATTCAGAGTTCTATATTTAGAACAGAACAAGGAGTTACAACATACAATATTTTGAGGCTTCATTTCCACTCACTTTATTCCATTCAGGATTTCAAACAGAAATCCTAAGCTGCCACAGGTTTTGTTTTTGTGTGCACAGTTCTTCCACAAACAGGGCAGAAATTACTTTCAGACAGGAGTCATTATTTAAATAACACGATTCCACCCAGTGACAAATACACTGGCTGAACAAGAAAATTAAATTAAGGGGGAAAGGACTTGGCACATTTCACCAGTTTAAAGGATTATGAAATGCAGAAAAAGTTCTAGAGGATCTGCAAACCCAAAACACCACAAAGGTCTCTTATCCATAGCTATTTATGCTGCTATGTTTAATGAGAAGTTTTGCAAGCAAACCATTTGGTAAGAGTTTCATCCTGAAGAAATGAAAATAACAACAGTAAAACTTTATATAAAATCGTATGTTTGAAGAGACATACAAAAATTAAAGGTTTGTTTTTTTTTTCCTCAGAAAACTCCTTCTAATTGATACCAAGTGGAAATGAGAGGCCACTGAAAGGACTCAGGGTGATACAAGGTCCCACCTTTCTCAGGGGTAACAAAGAGTTCGTAGCCATTCCTTGAAATCCAGAGGATCATAGAATCAGCCTTAGGTCTCTGTCCAACCTGGGATTCATTTGTTCTTGGCCCCTTGTCTTCAGGACGATCACTTCTCTTCTGCAGAAACAGGGAAAATCAGATCCACCTTCATCCCTGTAATGCTTGCTGGCCTGAATCCCCACCTTGTCCTTTTGATCTCACGCATAAAGCCTCTTTGAGACAGTTCCCAGCCTGTCCGTGTATTTCCATGGGCAGCATTCTTTCATAGTACCTGTTTTTAGCAACCTCCTTGAGTAAAGCTGGGGACATAATTAGGTCCTTCATGGACCCTGATATGCAGGAGATGTACAAACCCCTTACCAGGAAGGAAGAGTAATCCTGAAATTAAAATATTCACAGTCTCTAGGATTTTGTAAAATGTGGACTTTCCCTAAATTTTCCATTTGGCCACAGTCTTCACAAGAGATTAAATAGCAATGGGTCCATTAAAAGCATAGTTATATCTTCTATATAAAGAAGTGAAGACCTTCAGAAGACCTCTGAAGTGAAAGTAGGAAGACTTAACTCATCAAAATTCTTTCCACTTAGTTAGGAAGTGTATTTCTTATACAGACTTTAGCATTACCAATACTAAAGAGCTCTAGAAGATACAGGAATTAAGGAATACCATCAAGGAACTAAAGCCATATTTCTCAGCTCTGGCTGACGTGATAAATCTTAACAGTATTAAAGCTCAGGGGAAATGATATTTAATTTTATTTTGTTCACTGTCTTTTTTTTAAGATCTTATGGAAAGTTATGAGAGACTCATTCTGCCTTTTGGAGATCCAGTCTATCATAAATCCTTAAACAGACACATTGGTCTATTTAACAGACTCTGCTGCTTTCATTTTTCTTGTGCTTCTGCATTTCCTGATACCATCTGGGACCACAGGTGGAGTGTTGAAATAAAGCAAGAAAAAGTTTTCTACTGATGAGATGGCCAGACAGATAAGGTTACAGAGATGTGCCAGCTGCCCATTTCCTAACTCTGAGGTTCCATTGTTATTTTACCCAGCACTGGGGGTTCCATCCAGTTTGTTTAATTCATTTCAATACTTACATTTCATACTGATGTTTTTCCCCACCTCAGTATATTGCGACCTTGGGATTTTTTCGAGACAAAAATCCTTAGAGTACTCCGAGTAATATTCTATGAAGGAAAAAAAAAAAAAACCACGACAAAAGAATTTGAGAAACAAGTTCTAAATTGTTTCACAATACCCCACCAACATTCCTTTTTCTTTAACTCTTTGGATATTAAGCACTGTCTTTATTTTATGTTAACTCGATTTAACTAATCAGTTACCAGTAATTGTAGTCACGTTGTGATCTTCTGTGGTAATTGCCCATAACAGAGTGGAACAACAGGGTGAAGGAGTAGGTCACCTAGCCTTCTTTGACCAAAAGATCTATCCAAATATTAAAACTAGCCCCAGTCCCCAGACATTTCCTGAAAGACAAAGGAACTTATCACACTTCTGGCAATTATTAAGATATCCTTAGAGAGATTTGAAGCATTTCTTTCATTCTTCAGACTTTAATTCATGCACACAACAGTGAATGAGTAGGAGTATATGTATAGACACTATATACACAAATAACCTTGATTTCAGCTTATCTCAGAAAAACCTGCCCAATTTAACCACTCAGTAGATGAAGACTCTGTTCCTTGACTTTATTCTTTTTCTCAGTTCCCATTGCTTCTGCCTTTTCCTAATTCGTAAGGAAAATGAATTGCCTGTGGGATTGCAGTGTCATTAGAAATCATTAGAAATATTCCTTTCTGTTATGACTGCTGGTGAAGAATTTACCCCAGGAAAGACTTTTAACATCTGATAACTTTTTTTGACTAAACTGAACTGGCAGTCAAAGCAGCAAAAGCCCAACCTTATAGCTGGCAATAATTAAGAATCTTGCTCAAAATTAAGAATGTTGCAGACAAAATATTATGGATTCAAGGCCAACAACCCATAATCGCAGTGCAAAGGCTGACTTCATCATGAGACAGGGAGGGGGCAGTGCCCTGCCATACATGTTTTGGAGCTGTAGGTACCGTTCCATGTCCTGGCAGCTTCGCTTAGTAGTGAAAGAGCTGCTTCTGCCATGCCATATCTCATTTACACCAGGATATATATTCAGAACAATTCATAGACTGACACAAGAGGTTCATTGGCCCATTTCAGAGTGATTCCCTTCTGGGCTTTCTGGGAAACCTAGAAATATGGAAATGAAATCTGCAAAGCTGCCACAAAGTCCCGTCTATGGATGATTACTTGGTCACCTATGTTGTTCTGATGACAGAGATGAAAAGCTTCTGATGTTTTATGATACTTTATTCACCTGAGATCAAATCTCTAAGCACAACGGCTTCATAACAATATCAGCAGCTAGAGAAAACCTTACCATATACTTTTTCTTGTCAAAGGCATCTTGCTCCACAAGTTAATTCATCTTCTGAAAATGAATAGGGCAAATAAAATCAGAGCCTAAACTGGAGTCTATCAGCAATTTCAAACAGGACGAAAGGAGTATAACAGTTGTGCATCCACAGAATATAGCCATCAAGACCTGCATAAGGGAACAAGAGTTCAAGTGTCACTTATGACAGGGAAGGCACAGGAGCATCCCAGAATAAAATTTCTAAATCAATATATGCCAGGATGTTTACTCAGAAAGTTCAGGAAAAGAAAACTTACAGATTAGGAGAGACTTAATCTTGATGACAGATTGTCATAAAGCCCTATTTAAATATCTAACATACAAGTGTATATTTTTTCTGTCTTGGAGGTTTTTCTGTCCTAGTTCCAATACAAGTATGTCTTCCAAACTCTCTGGAAGATTGAGGAACAGCTGACAAAATGAGTTTTCTTCTGTGCATATATAAAATATTTAAGAAAAACTGATTTAGCCTCCGTTTTCTTTCTTCATGCAAAGCAAAGGTAGATAACCAGCCTTCAGGTATAATTTGGATCACAGAAGAATTCCATCTGTGTTAGTTTGAAGGTCATCCATTGAAAACTATGTGTAGTATGTCTTGTATGCTTCTATACACAATTATTACTTTCCTTGGATTTGTTAGTGTGTCCTAACTATCAACCGCAACTCCTGTTTTGCTTGGCAAGCCTCCCAACAGTCAACAGATGTTTTCTCCCTCCTATCTCTTCAGCAAGCAAATGACTTCCAAATGATATCCATCTCTCCTTTAACGTAGGGTGACTCCTTTTGTCCTGGGGTTCTCTTCTGGTTTTTAGAAACTTGTGTTTTGAAACTTGGCAAATGAAAATGAAAAGTCTCCCTTTTCAGAGACTCTGCACACTCTAACTTTCTGTTTACAAAATTATGGTATGGACCACCAGGGCTAATAGACAGTATCGCCAACCAGGCTTACCTCTAAAGTGTTGGAAGACAAGTGTCTTAGATCTGAAAATCTGTAATTCAAAATGGGTTTGCATGGCATGCTTCTCTGCCCAGTAAAACGGATTCAGTTTACCTGCTTGAAGGCTTTACATTTGATAAGTAATTTGGTGCTTGCCACATACCGTCTGACTGCCAACACGAACTGCTAGGATTCAAAGAACACGCATAGATCATCTGATGCTACTTCTTTTTGTACTTTCATAACTGGAGGCAACATAGGAGATGGAAGGAAAATCAGGATTTCTCAAGCTTGTGCTGAGTTGAAATATTACAGTTATATTAAGTCATCTAGCTTTCTCATGGTAAAGGTCTAAAAATAAACCAGACATTTTTCAGAGTTAACATTCTAAACCAGACACAAAAATCCCCAGAAGTATAGACAAGAGAGAATTTTTCAATTAACACTTACAACAGTTATATATTTGAAAGATAAACTTCTACCAATTATTTCTCTCTCTCCAAGCAATTTGCTATTCTGAAAATGTGATCTGCAAAACAAGCACACATGTGAGGAAGGAATTTGTGAAGAAAGGATTCTGTATATCTAACTCTTTTAGTTTTCAGTACAGTTATGACTGTTCAAACCAGAATACTCTATTAGCCATTTACTCTTCCAGGCATTCTGGCGTTAGCAGGACTTCTTATACCCCTTCTCAGAATAGGCTCCACCACTATGTTATCCAAAATGCTGGACACACTGACCCTAATAACTGCAAAGTGAAGTTGCAGTAAATGAAATACTATTAGGCACAGATGCACAGCACAGAATGTAGCATAGGAAGAGTACAGACAGATTGCTGGTCCCGGCTAATGTTGAGCATTTGCCTTAGAGATGCCTTCTGTGTCAGCTCAATGGCTGGCTGTGGCCTCTCCCTGTACAACATGCATCTTCTGGCCTGGAGGTCCCAGTGTTCAATATAAAGCTCTGTAGACCGTAGACCTTGGTGAGAAATCTTCCTTCAACGATTTTTCATTGCCTGACATTTTCTACAATGGTTCCAATACTACCATTTCAACTGAGCTGGTGAGCTCTTTCTGTCTCAGAAGAATTGCTGTTCAGTGAATAATCTGGCAAAAATGGTAATATGAGAGAAGAAAAGAGATAATCACCCACGAACACGAACAATGCCATCCAGCACAAAATGTAAAACCAACCTCTAACCGGTACACACTGTGACACCAAAATTTAGCAATTATATTAGGCTTTATTTTTAAAACCCTTTACTGACATTGGCTAATCCTAGACATAGTCTTGTGAATGATTGACATATTGTGAAACTAGAAAAAGGCGCAGCAAAATTTAAAAATTACTTATCCAGACCACAGAGACAGACAGTATTTCAAGCTTAAAATAAAAAGAAGCAGAAATTCCTGGATCTCAAGTGCCTAATCAACCACAGATTCTCTTTGCACACATACAACCAGAACACACAGGCAAATGTAAACTTTACAAAATGTGTGTTATTATTAATGTAACCAATGCATTGGGCATCCATATGTTTCAATTTTTCACAGGGTGATTTTTGGCGTTGGTAAAAATTCAGTCCACTGTCCGTGCAGATGAAATCCTGTATCTGAAGGAGCAAGTATAAGAATATATGACACCTATCAGAGAATCATCTGCTCTTTCATCGTTTTTGGCCTGCAGGAATGTAGTCATTTCTGAAGACAGGTAATATTCTGACACATAGGTATGTTCAAGGAGAATCTGATATGAAAGTAAGCTTGCTGCAGGAAATACTGTGTAATCAACAAGTGGGGAGCTGAGAAGCTATTAAAGAAATAATGCAGATTTCATCTGCTTGATAACTGACTGTACCAGGTCAATGCAGGCTTGCAGTAGGCTCAGGCAAAGCAGAAGGTTCTCTAAGGCAGAAGACTCTGGGGTGTTAGCAATAACCTTAGCCTGGTTGCTTCCTTTACCCACACCTGAGGTCTGGAAAACCAGTCTGGCTGCTTCCGAACCAGTGTGGGTTTGGCATAAGCTCGTTCTGTGGTATGGAGAGGTCCCTCCAACAGCAGCTGTCAGATCATCCTTCCCGTGGCAGTGGGAGCAGCAATCCCTACTCTCCAAGGTCCTTCCCTATACCTGGCTTCCTGGTTGTCTGTCCCCACCTTTCCCTGTGGTAGGACCCTCCCCTGAGACAGAAAAATTCATGTTTTTCTGCATTGCTGAGAAACATTGGGCCAGCTCTGGTTCAGTATTACATTTTTTTAATGACCAGTAAGTGATTAGTTAAAAAATCATTACTCTTACAAAAAGCCTATGTTTTTAATCCTAAAGATGGACTGGCACTAATGCAAGGAAAACCACCTGGTGCCAAGGCTCAGTAGCTAATAAGCTGATCTGCTTCACTGCCTGCCTCCACCTTTCACGAAGCTGGCTGTAATCTTAGACTCTGGCTTTACTGCTATTCAGGGATCTCTGACACATCTTTGAGACCTATGTCAAAATTAAAACAGACAATTTATGAGCATGGACCACCTACACAGAGTTAAACAATTTGAAATTTTGGACTTTTCCTATGATGCAGTATTAAAATCTGTACTGTTAGTACAGCCTAGCTTCTTCCAGATTACAAATTCTCAATTTTACTTCTCATGTAAAGCCTGGAATCCAGGAAGCCATTTTTCACTATAAGCAATATTTTTTCAATTTTGTTTATACTAGGAATCATCACTGAGCAAGCTTTTCGCCCATCATTACTTTCTTCTCATAACAGAGCTGTTGGATTTGAAACAAAAATGTGGTTCTCTAACCACAAAAATTCAACAAGGAGCATAAAGCAACAAAATCCTTAAAAGGCTCCTGGTTTTGGTTTTGATTTTAAATATAGTATTAGTAAAGCACTTTTAAAATTAGATATGGAACAAATCTACAAGCAGAGCACTTAATGTAAACTGAATGGAGCCTGAAATCACAAGTCTTCATGTGCCGGCTTCATATGCAGCTACTTCAAAAGTATAATTTTGAACACCAGAAATACAGGAATGAGGAAAAAAGCTGTGATATGTCCCTATTCCATCCCATCTCCTCTCTGCAGAACGTACTGGCATAACTCTTTGAAGCTTTGGTGTATTCTGAAGAATTTATTACCTTCATATCCATTAAATGAGCTGTAAATTTTACTACAGTTTTGCGATAATGCCTTTAATAAAATAATGGTTTTCAATAAAATTACTATCCTTCTAAGTATATATTATATGTTTTATTGAAATTGAGCCTGAATTAAAATTAAAAAAACCCTGCCCAGTAGTTTTTAAATATGAGTTTAGAGCTCATGTGGTGCTTCCTCAACTGTTTGTTTTGGATGTGAAGTGCCACATTTTTCTCTATCATGAAGTCACGCTTAAATTGCCCTTCTGTTGATTATCTAGTGGCATACATTTCATTATATTACATTTTAGAAGAAAATACATTACTGAGAAGGACACAACGTTTTCTATAAATGTGTGTTTTTTTGAATGCTTTTTGGCAAACCAAATGAAAATCTCAGGAGTTTTGATAGCTCTTTTTCATACCACGATATTCAAAGATTGTTTTCTAATAATCTGGCACATTTCAAAGAAGTGCACAATCACACAAGTCCATATTTCTGAGTTCACTGACTTTAACAGAGCCACACAAAAGAAAAATTTGGCCTATCTTTGCTAATAAAATGCTAGCAGAGAAAAGGAGGGGTTGTATGAAGACAAAAAATCACTGATTCAAACTGTACCCCTCTGTCTGAGTTTGTCTTCTGTATTTGTGGTGATGTCATGGACTACTGGGCCAACAAGTAAAGTATGAAATAGTGAAAGACCTGTGGGACAATCATGAGTACATCTTAACATCCCCATTCACTCAGAAAATGCACCTCAGTCGTGTAAGAGATCCATGAAGATACCTAGGTGCAGAATTTGCTATATGTAACAATCACAAATGGTCCTGACAGGAAGTCTTGATAATTGTGACAAAAAATTTAAATATACCATTGGTGTTGTGCCAGATACATGCCCCATTTTGTTTTTTCTTAGACAGAGGTTTTCTCAGTTGCAAGATTTCATTGCCCAGATAACTGCTTTATTTCTTCCAATCTCTGCCTCTCATAGGCTATCTAAAATGCAGAGCAATGGCACTCTGCCATGTATCTCAGGATATCACTTCCCCATCTGTCCAAATCAGGTACCTGTCCAGACTGAAATGAAGCTTTCCTCTGTTGCACATCTAGATTTAATTCTGAAGGAAATCCAGGGCTGTGAATGATGGGATATGCACCTGCATCTGACCCCAACACAGAATCAAAGTGCTGCTTGGGCACATGTCCATCACCAGCTTAACACGTGGCAGGAAGTCCTGGATCTCTTTCGCAGTGCCTCTGTAGCTGCTGTCTCTTATGGATGCCTCTTACAGAGGTCAGCCAGATTCTGTCAGGTCCTGTGTTGGAGACCATTTGTCACATCCCTCTAAAATCTCGTCAGCAACACAAATGCAATTACCACTCACGGTGCTGTTAACAGTTCTGTGTCTTATCAAAACCAAGCATTGAGCTTTCTCTCTAATAGGTAGTCTTGGCCATTGAATCAAGTTCACCATGAGTAAATAATTTCTGAATCATCTTCCACCATGTTCTCATTGCAGGCAAATGCTATTCCATGTTTGATTAAGATGCCTAAACAGGACTTTGCCTTTGCTGACCTGACTAGAATTTTTGCAGTGCTTAATATCTGCTATCAGAAATGAATTTTTTTATCCTTTTTTTGGATCTAGAATAGTTCTGCTTCTGAAATATTAATAAGTTCCATAGTTTAATTATTCATTCTCTGAAAAAATATTTTTGCATGTTCACAAATGTACTGACAATTTCATTGTGTGCCCCATAGTTCTCAAATCACGAGATTTATAGTAAAAAATAATTCTGCAGTTAAGAATATAGTACAACCAAACACCAGCACTCCTAGATGAGATTTTTGTAATCAGAAATTTATTATGTTTTTGTCAATGACATTTGTAACTCACTTTCCTGTCCAGTCTGTTCTTGAATCTTGTATTGCTCACATGTAAGCTTTGAAATCTCACAAAAGGCATCAGTTTGTTTCTAATGCCATGTCTGACCTTTTCCATAATAATTTCTCATTTAATGTCACCATCACCAATTTTGCTGGAGGAACAATAAGTAAAGTTAGAAGACATTTAAGCAAACAGTCCAACGCACACTTTAACTAGCCACTCTACCCCAAGTAAGGAAACAACAGTGGCAAATTACACCTATAGAGCTCAGCAACACCAAGAATGCCAATGTACATCAATGACAGAGGCAGACATGCACAACTTTCTGTGTCTGCTCCTGTGCCCAGTTCACATCCATGGGCAGTTCCAGGGCAGAACTTCAGTGTCTCCAGAAACTGCAGATTTCAAAATACCCAGTGATACTTTCTACAACAAAATCATGTGGGTAAATTTCAGGACCAAACAGCTCAGTGTATGAATCTTAGTCAGTCCAAAATGAAACTGGCTTCTATGGCATTCACAATAAGAGCATGATAATAAATTTACCATAAAGGCACTCTTTTTTAAGCATCTTTGGCCCCTTCCACACAAACATACACCTATACAGCTGTTCAGATTATTATCTACTCTCTTTACCTTTCTACATGTTACAATTCTAGAACACATTTGAATTTTGGCAAGCATCTCACTGAATCTGTACATCATAAACAAACTTGAAGAAAACGTAAAGCTTAATTTTATTATTAGGGCTACCCAACTGAAAGCATCCAAATATGCTTTCTTCAGTATTTAGACTGGTGCCTAAACTCATGGAATAAAAAGTGTAAGAAATTTTCCAGATGGACCAAAACACCCTACTACTTGCTTAGAGTCCCACAACACAAACACTTCATGTTGAACAGCTGCCAGGATGTGTGTGTTTGTGCGTGTGGTATGTATCTTTCTTTTGCTCTTTCTTTTCCTATTTTCATAGTCTGCTCTCTAGCTTTGCTTTTTTTCAGCAGTTTTTGCCAATCCAAAATATGTAGACACTAAGTTAAATTACTCATTTTGTTTATGTGGCAACAAGTTCAGACTTCTTGCCGAAAAAATGTTCTTGGCTTTGGACAAAGCAGTCTTTGAGATGCTTCCATCTGTTTTAAATACACCACAAATCGTAGTATGGAAACCATTGCCCTCAACTGGTAGCCAATTTACTGAATAAACCTATATTAAAAAAAAAGAATGATTCAACTGCAGACTGTTTTCATATTTTTATATCATTTAATTTCAAAGGAATTCAATCCTTGTATGGAAGAACTTTAAATACTTGTGAATTTGTCTTACTGGGTACAGGGTCAAGTAAGTAAATTAGCAAAAAACGGTTCTTTCAAATTCATGAATTGCTATTACCAGTGTGGGAAAAAGGTTTAGGCCCTTTATATTCTTATATAGTACCTTTCATGATGGGACCTGAGCACTGTTGTAAAGGTAATCTTTCAATCTCTCAGCAATTTTACTTCTGTTTAGGTTCTACTACTGCTTGAAAGGAGTCATTTAGAGAATTTGTGATTGTATACAGAGCCTTGGAAAAAGCAAGATATTCTCTGCTCTGTCTTTGGGCTGTTGTGGGAATCTGGGCACATCTTTTTCCTCTTCTCTCACTTCCTTTTTAAGTTCCACTGCTAGTTTTGGAAAGGGAGAAGGGTTTCTTTAACAACACGTATGGACAGCACCAGCAATACCGACTCTCAAACAGTGAGATGGAGGGACAGCTCATGAGAAGTGATGCATAGCAAGGAGGAGGTTATCCATTTATTTCCATTCTTCTTGCTTAAATATTTGTCTTGGGGACCTGCAGGGGAAGAAAGAGCAGCTCAGTACTGCCTACCAGGTCAACACCATCAAGCACAGCTGCAATGAAGACTTCTTGAGAGGGCAAGGAGGAAAGCAGAAGAAACAACAGTCCGGACAGACTATTTTCCTTACAGTCTCATGCAGACCTTCTCTGGCACAGAGCTGAGTCTTAATCTGCTGAGGTCTGACATTACCTCTCCGCTCCCTTCATCTTCTCTTTACAAGAACAGCATGTCTTGTTGCAGCCCCTGGTCTCCCCACTGATTTGCTCCCTTTTTTCTTAGTACGATCCAGACCCTTTAATTTGCCACTTATACTCCCCAAGCACACTCCTCACTCCTCCCACCCAAGACTCTTCCATAGAGTATCAGCCTGCTGGCAAATTGACAGTAGCTGCCAGGGAAGCTAGCAAGATATACTACATTTTGCCAAAGAGCAGGGTACCTTCAACTTTTATGTCTGTATGAATACATAAATATATTGCTTCTCCCATTTTATTAGGTCTAAACAAAACAAGATGAACAAACGCTCTTCACAATCTGGACCTCAGAATTGTTTTCAAACACAGCTCCTTCGGACTCCAGAAAATTAGAATCATAGAATATCTCAAGCTGGAAGGGACTCATAAGGATCATCAAGTCCAACTCCCTGCTCCTCACAGGGATTTACAACTTTCAAGATAGTGAGTAAAATGTGTTAGAAGGAATAATTATGTATGTACTTGTGTATGATTTTACATGAAATCTAATTACAGGATTTACTCAAAAGATCATAGCAGATACTGGAGTAAAACCTTGAGCAACCTATTCAAATATATCTTGCAGCCCACAGCACGGGTGTCCACATTATACTTCTAAAATCAAGCATAGCATGGGAATGTACTCTAATTTAACCCACATTATGCAAAACTGAGTCCTTCTGATATACGTTTCTGTCTTGTGTTCCCTTCCAGGCATGGTCTGTTTTCAGACATACAGCAAACCAAAAAGATACAAAGTCCAGAAGCCAAGAGCCAGGAGCAAGGGACTCTGTGACTGTCATGGTAAATTGCCTGTGATCAAATCTAGTGGCTCACGGCTGAGTTTCAAACTTATTGCAGAAGAATCTGGCTTAGGAGAGCCAATGAAGGCAGGAGGCACCTCACACTGCAGCATCCAGCCATATTTCCCAGTTCTAAACCAAGGCAGGTGTGATAGAAATGATTTAGCTTCATTCAACTCAGGAGAATGACCTCAAGTTTGACACTATCAATAGAGGCACAGTCTCACTGCAATGTTGAAAAAATCAAGCCGTAAGCAAAAGCTGATGTGTAACAGAGCTGTTAGTAAGTACAAAATATTGGTTTCGGTATGCAGTATTTCAAAATAGACCAGGAGAAACTCACTGGAACAAGGAACTTCACTGTAGGCTGGCAGTCAGTATCTCAGCTCTGTCAGACTTTATGCCGTACTACCTTCTTTTACACATAACCAAAATTTAGAATAATATCAGGGCTGCATGACTTCAGTAAACAGGAAAAAAAAACCCTGTTCCTTCATTTGAAAACAACTCTTACATGTCCTAACTCACATAAAGATTCCTTCTTATTCTATCTACATGCTATTTATGGATACAGATGTTGTAGAGTATAACCTACAGATAATGCAGAAGTAGTATCTAAAGGTATGCAAAATCAAATCAAAACTCTGAAGTGTTAATGCTAACAATTGACCTGTGATGCTAGTCTTCCACCCCTTTCTGTATTAATGTTTCTACTTCATCAGGTCTCCTAGTGCTACCTGAACAAAAAGGATGAGAATCAAGAGGCAGCTCTGTTCCTCCCCTCAGCAGAGTGCAAGGCAGGAAGATGCTGCTGCATGTGTGGAACTAGTGGGTGCTGTGAGGAGCTCAAGATAGGTAGGGGTTGCATACCCTAAAGATAAAAGGAGAAAAAAATTGCATTTCCTCTACCATGTGGGTGCCAAGAAATACCTGAAAGAACAGACCCATGAAAGGTTAGAGTAAGAATTCAATCCCATCCACAAGCCCCCATCACATCTTTAACCCTTTGGCCAAAATATTTATTAGTATTGCAATACCTGTGGATCCCTTCTGCTGTCAATATTATTACAGATTTAACTGATGAAATCTTTCACTGATAATCTGCAAGTGCTATTAAAGTTTGCTCCCTGGGTTGGGACTTGGCCCTCTTTTGCTTTCCAATAAATTACATATTTTTTATCTGTTCCTAGTAAATACTTATAATTTCTTCTGAGGACAATACCTCATACCTTAATAGCACCAAAACCATGAAGAAAGGCATTAGTAATTAAACCATGCTTACCCTGTCACGTCTCTAAATTTGCATAGCATAGGTTAGGGACAACTTTCTAGTACTCCCATACAACAATGGATTGATTCATTCACTCACTTATTTTGGACCCTGAACACCACATATATAAACTTTATACAGTTTTAAGCATAGCTTAGGAATGGTACAATATGACCTTACATCAGTAACTTCTCAGCATAGTAAAATCTCTCATGCCATAAAAGAGACCTTCAGATGACTTATAACTATGTTGCAATTTTCACTTCATCACCTCTGACTACTTCTCAGCAGGTATCACTGCTTAAATCTCCAGTTAGATATATCAAAGAAGGCATCTTTCTGCTATATTCCTAACTTTTTATTAGCTTGATGAAATCCTTGGAATCTGTAGCTTTACTGAGTCATTGCTGCAGTTTGGCAGAGTCAGATGGATCTGATCTGGGAGCAGGCTGAGGCTCTGGTGCTTACAATTATGTCCTTATAAGGCATCTTGGTTCACTTCAAATCACTGCTTTTCCTATAAAGGTTTTATACTGCAGTGAATTATTTATGTTCAGCAAACCAAGAGCTCTCATTGCTGATATAACAATGTTGTTAGGTAAGAAATAACAGCTGAGATCCTGACTTCTATATACCTCCACAGACAGAGTAAGAAATGAAGCAGCTCTCTGTCCTTCCCTGTTAGCAGATAGCTGGAATACTAATGACGCTATAAGCTGAGAACAATGTACAAGGAAACCCTAGCCCCTGGGCTTTCAGCAGGTTGTCAGCTTGTGCTCACTCACACAGCACTCCTCTACAGACCTGTTTGACACCACATATCCTTCACCCAGACCTGCCAAACATCAGAAGGCAACAGTTTTTCTGAAGTTCTGAACTGTAATTTAATTGAGGGAAGGAAAACATTCAAAAGACAAAGCCCAGATTAAAAGAGGGGCTGTCCTCCCCCTGTTAGCACTGGCTGGAGCGGAGCATGCTCTCCCGTTAGGTGACACTTGGCACTAGCACGGCTGTGCATTCTTTCACCTCCATGTCCAACCAAAGCTGCTTCCACCACAGCCTCCTACCAGTCCCTCCAGCCACTTGCTCTTAGATCCCAAATTTAATAAACGTGCTTTTTTTTCTCCCATGCTGTGCTGCTCCTGAGGTGCTGCAATGTTTACCTCAGTACCAATGACCTCAATATCAAGGGCAGAGGCTTACAGGACAGACATTGGTTTTTGCTGTGTGTACAGTATATGCACACTGAGTTCTCTCTGATCAGGGGTCTGGAACTACTGCAACACAAATGAATAAATTATATCAGCATATTGGAAAGCGCTGGCATCATCCAGCCATATCTAGCTACTAACTCAACAGACCAAATGGGTACCTAAAAGGACTTCCTGAGCTTTGGCAGCAGTATCTGCTATCTAGACACAAGGGTAAGCAGCACACCATAAATATTTAATATAAATCCAATCCTTTGTTCTGATCTGCCTACAACATCAGGTTGAAATACCAGCCAGTTCAGTAGGAGCAGTGCATATATGTCTGTGATTTAGTTTTCTTGCAGACAGAGTATCAACATAAATTTTAGTGAGAGAAGAAAGTTTTCATTCTTATGGGTAATTTTATAATCAGGCAAAAAAATCAAAATGCTAGATTTTCTAATTATTTTTAACAAGCAGTTAATTAGAACTAACTGGGAAAAGGCCATAATCTCAGATTTTCAATCACGAAAAGTACAATCAGTCCTTTTTTAAGTAGTACTAAGCAAAGCATTCTGGCTGGCCTTTTGCTTCACTGATGTGCTGTTCCTGTGAATTCAGATTGCTTTGTGTGCTTTGTTCTCTTTTCCTACAGCAACCCCTACTGTTAAAAATAAAACTGGAATTTTCAATTACAAGTCCACATGGTTATTTTTAAGTAACCACTAACCAACAGCTCAAACTTTCAAAGTGATCCTAATCCTGTTATACAATGTGTTTTGTTTCCCCAACAACTTTCTTAGGGAGCGATCTCCTATCTAAACTGGTCTCTGGGTGCAAAAGGCATGAATTATAGATTTATAACACAACTCTCTGAACCTAACTAGGGGAACCTGATTGAAATATCTGAACTGACATGCCACCCTGCGCTAGGTCAGTGACAAAACTCAGATACGGACTAAGATTTTTTAAATCCAGCACCCAACCTCACTTCCGACTTAAAATAAAAATACTGAAATAAAAAGCAGATATTCAAAGCAAGCCTAATTTAAGGAAAAAGAAAGCCATCTTTAAAATAGGATCTGGTTTAACTTCAGTTTCAGGGGAGTATGATCCCAGATTTTGGATTCAGTTCTATCCTTAATTTTACCTAAGATATTAGGTAGAAGCTTAGATTTATAATTTGGTTTTCGTGATTTGAAGATAGTGATATGGCGCAGAAAATGGAGGCCTACAGAAAGTCCAAGTACTGTGTCAAGTTTGGTAGGCTAAGAAGTTAAGTGAATATTTAAAACGGAGTAACAAAAACCCATGCACTTTGTGGCTTATTAGGAGATTGTTTTGACAGAAGGCTGGTTCACAGCTTCTGTTCCCAGATTTATAGAAACTGACAGCAGAGCTACCATTATTTCTTGTTTTGAAAAAACGTATTCTATGTTTTTCTGTGACTAAGGTCACTGTGTGTCCTCATGTTCCCTAGAGCATGCTGCGAGCAAAGTTCAGTCCCAAGCTGCCCGTTACCAGACTGTTTTTCTGAAGTCATGTTCTATGTCCATCTTTTATACCGACAAGGATTTAAGACAATTTTATAGCTAGAAACACTCTGTGACTATGTTATACTTTGTCTGAATTTGAATTACTCATATATTCAAAAGCTGTTTAAATGAAACACATCATTTGACTTGAGCTAGCTGCAAAAAGATATGATTTTTTTTTATTTTCAAAAGGTCTCAGAACTGACTTCTGCTAACCTTTAAAGATGAAAAAAATCTTTTAAAATCTCACAGATTCTCAGGAAAAGAGAAGCATTTTCCATCACCCTCCTCAGTCTTCCCTGATTCAGTCCTTTGGATATGAACCTACATTTCTTTATGCATTGCCCTGACATGTCATTTCATACATGCATGAAGGTGAGAATTTCCTACGGACAGAGTGAGAAAATTTGAATAACAGGATCAGCGAATAGATGGTAGCCCAGTAACACCACTAACTGCTTGAGTCAGCAAACAGCTCTCAGCACTTTCTTTGGCTTGCCCTGAAGTCTGAACTGCCACAGATTCATTGATCTTAGTATCCAAGCAATCTCTGTTTACCCATTCAGTCATCAGAGGGAAGGATATGTATCATATACACTGGAACAGGTTGCCCAGAGAAGCTGTAGATGCCCCATCTCTGGAAGTGTTCAAGGCCAGGTTGGATGGGGCTTTGAGCAACCTGATTGAGTGAAAGATGTCCCTGCCCATGGTACGGGGGTTGGACTAGATGATCTTTAAAGGTCCCTTCCAACCCAAACTATTCTATGATTCTATGATTTGTTGACTTATAATGTCAGTCCTCAGCAATCCCATCTAATAATAAAGTACTCACTACTGGAAACTTGGCCTTTGGTCATCTTCATGTAATAAAATACTCATGGCTCAAACTGAAAAAAAAACCTTCAAGGATCACTACAGACAAAGGCAAGAAATACACGTCACAGAAACTCAGCACAAGACTGTTCAGAGGCTGTTCTTCACTATCAGTTAAGTAATTTCCTTGTACAAATTGCCATCCCAAACCAGACTCCAAAAAAACACAGAAAAGGCATAGGAGCTGAACTGCAAGCCATACCCTAACCACTTACATTGTTTGCCCTTGTATAGTAGAGCTCAAAAAAATATATCTTTATGAAAGAAATTGCCCCAGGCCTGGTTAATAATCCATATGTCCTTTGAAGCCCAATCAAACCATCCTTTCTAAGCAGGACAACTGGCACATATTAAGAGGACTTCATCTCTATGCAGTAGTTTAAATATGCATAGGCTTATTCTACAGTGAATGTAGTCATAAGATTTTATCAACAGAAAATGTGTAATATTCACCACTGTTTTACTGCAGCATGATCATGGACAATCATGTCACGAGGCTGAGTCCGGCACAGATGGCAATCTGCTACAAGCTTATAGCTTATGGAGTTACTTCTTCAACTGGTAAAGGTGGAGCTAGAACCTTGATTGAAAGAAAGCCTGCTGCAGTCCATGTGAAAATTTCCACTGACTTCAATATGCTGTAGTTCAAGCCTTTTCAGCTGAGCATCTCTAGTGTAGTTCAACTGATGAAAGCAGCATTTGTATGCGGATGTGATTTGCTATGTAAACGTATGATGGAATATGCTTTCTATGGATTCTTTGGCTGGCAGCAGAGAATCTGGTAAACATTCACCCCCTTCAGACTGCAGTTTCACCAACTGGAAGTTTTGTTTTTCCTGAGAACTGTGTGAACAGAAGCTAAATTTCATAAGAGCTCTCAAAACAGTGCTGTCTGGTTTCTGTTAACATTTCCATTACCACGGCTTCTCAGATGGATTCACAACAATGCTGAATTCTCAAGGAGGCAGTAGGGAAAGAGATTGTTTCCCGGTGGGTGTTTTTTACCACACAGCTCATGTGTCACAGTGGAGATTGATTTTTACAAAGAGACTCACCTAGGGAGAGCAGAATCACCTAGGGACCCCAGTCTGGCTGATAATAAGCATGCAATAAACTTGCAAGCAGAACGAAAGCTGAATGCCTATTTATTGTTGCCAAGATGTGGTCTAGAGAGGGTGGTGCGTGGCTTGTCAGAAAGGATTGTTATGAGAACTGGCTGTGCATTTGTGTAATTGAATTTGCACAGATGCACATAGATAAATCTTTGTACCTTGTATGATTGTACATAGACAATGTATGAAGACTTGGTAGACGTAAGTGAACTGTCTAGTGTGACCAAGAATCATGATTTTTTAAATTTTATATATATATAATACCTTTTTAAATGCTTCTAATTAGGAAAAAACCCTTCATTATTTTCAGCCAGTCACTTCAGCAAAGCTATTACAGCTAGTGTATTCTGTAAAAGAATTTCTCTTGCATTTTGGCTAAGATCATCTGGTAAAGCTTATTTGCATTCAGTGAAGACATAACACAAGGGACTGGGTTAGCATTAAGCTTTATCTCAAAGGTGACATGGAACTGACCTATCTTTTTTTTACTGCAGGTAGCCATAGTAAGGGGCATTTCCAACAATAATAATTCCACTGATTTTGTGGATGCACTGCCCTTGCACAAGTGAATTGACTTGGAGAAAAATTACCCCGTTCATAAATCAGGCTGCACTATGCAACCTGGAAAAGGTCAAAGAATACCTCTTTCATACACACCTGGATAAAGCCAACAAAACAGAGAAAGCTGCCTACAGGGAATGTGTCTGTCCCTGGCTGATGGATGCAGAGAAAAGCTTCTCATTATTCTGACCTTTGCTTTCAGCTTAAATTACATTCTAACTGTGAAAGAATAGCTATAGGTACAAGTTATATTATTTCACAGTTCCTGTTCTCCTTCACTGGCACTGAAAAATTCTTAAGTTAGTGCAAAATTCTCCTTTCAGGGACAGCAGCAGATTGCAATTCCAATATCTTGTCTTCCCAGCATGCACAGAATTGACCTCAACATCTGACAGAAGCACTAAGGATGATCTCTGAAGGAATTAAAAAGCAGAATCTTGGAAGTAAATGTACGTGAACCACAGATCATAAATAATGTTGTCCCAAAGGAATCTCTGAGAACTTCCACAGACATTTCTGCTCCACAGATGTAGTATTGCCAAATCATTTGCATTGCAGTAAGATGTGAAGTGCATGTGCGTTCACGTGCTGTATAAAAGATACGTGTTATGTGACAGAGTTGTAAGTATAAACTTGTGGTGCTCTCAAAACTGTTTGCTCTGCCTTACTCTACTTCTATAAACATTGTTAAACATTTTAGTTTTTAAACAAGAGATGGAAAATATATTTGTATTACTTATACAGATATAAAGGTAAAAATACATATTTGCGCACACACATACACACGCACATACGTATATAAAAAATACACATAGATCAGGCTAACAAAAAGACAATGATAAATTATCTAGATTACTTTTATAATGATTGAATAATTTGAATATGAGACTAACATACTATTTAAAAAATAAAGCAGCACTATAAATGCTATACAGTGCTAGATCATTTGTTTTCAACAACTGTGATATGTTAGACTCTCTCCAGAAATTCCCAAATGGCCAGTCCCTGTCCTTAGGTGACCATGTGGCAAACTGACAAGGACACAAAGGTTAGGAAAAGCATATAAATATTTTTCTTATAGTCTGTCAGAGAGAAATATTTTCACATATTTGAAACATTTCCTATAAAGTTGAATATTTAATATTAGTCAAAAATTCATAAATTAATCCTTGCGCTTTCACTGCCAGGGACACTTGAAGGAAGCTTTGAGAGCAGTTTCAGACTCTAGGAAGTGAAAAATTCTGCCGCCCAAAAGAGGCATAAAAATGCCAGTTTCACAAAATAAACTCTGCTAAAGTGATCAGACTGCAGACAGAAAAAATCTAGTTCAGAAGTCAAAAATGTAATACCAAACCATGCAGTACAGACTAGATATAACAACATTTTCAGCACCAGACAAAGAGGACAAATTGGCTCAGCGGCCATCCTGAAGGAAATTCTTGACTGCTCTGTAGTATCTCTGAGCAAAAGGACAAATGGTGGAAAGCGACGAGAGCTTCAGCTGCCTTCCAAAAGGTGTGTTCAGAAGGCCTTACGCCCCACGAAATCTGCACGCAGAGTGCTGCCAGGGCTATTCTTAGTTTTGTCTTCTTTTGTGTCTTGCTACTTTAGTGGTTCAAATCTCTTTGCTTTTTGTTGCTTCCAAACCTATGGTTAAGTTCTCTTCCAGTCCAGGATATTCCTAAGGTCCAGTTTTAAAATATTATGTTTTTTAAATGTCAGTATTTAAGAGATATAATCAAGTTATACATTTCCTGTCATTTCTTCTAGAATAAGCATAATTTCTCACATATTTCCTTTAAAATGTTCTTTCCCAAAATAGTGACCTTGAGGGCATGAGTCTCATCTATTCATGGAAATGTTTTCTTAACAGAAAACAAGGGTTCTGTGGTTTCATCCTGTATTGCAACCTTCCAGCCTAGGACCATCTAGGACAAAACAGAAGGAACAGGAAGCCTTGTTTACCTAAGGCAGCAATTTGCTTGTAGCTGAAAAATGAAGGTGACATCTCCACTCCATTACAATGGCATGGCTTGTTACAAATTTGACATAGCAAAATATAAACAAATCAATAGACAATTACTTTCGTTTGTAGAGAGAAGCAAAAAATAACAAAAACATAGTGTCCTCAGCTATCATTGCTTGTAGACTGGCTGGCAGCCTCTGCAGAGAGAACAAGGAATACTAAAATACATTCAAAGGTGCTGTTTCCAAGTCACTTTACAGACATGCTGGCCAGGCAATGTGGGAAATGGGCCTTCCACTTCTCTGTGACACCCCTATCAGATTTAGAAAATAAAGTAAAGGGACTAGTAGAGTTTATTCTGAAGTGTTTATTGTTGTAGATGCACAATTTTTCTCTGACAGTCACAATGTATGGACTCATTCCCAAAGCTCAAAATGAAGCCTTGCACCATTTAGGACTGCCCTGCAGTGCTAAGCTAGATCTTTCTGCTCTGTCAGACAAGAAAATAAATAGATACCATCTTCTGCAGGGGTTGCAGGAAAGGATATACTGCTGTAAAGCTAAGGCGTATTACCTCATCTAATTCTATACCACGTTTTAAATCCAGTTTCTGCCATTGCTAGTCCCAGTAGAACCGCACTGTAGTCATCAAAGGCTCTGAATTTTGTCAGTCTTAAGGGTATCATAGAAGCTACGGTCTTGCAATTCATCTTTAATAGTTGTTTACATGGAAATCAACAGCAATGGAATTTCTTGAAAATAGCAAGGATCATTCCTAGCTCCTGTCCAGCACCCACTCTCTTAAAAACAACTTTGTGGCCATACATCAACTATCATTGAGTAAGATTCAGAGCTGTAATAAAGCTGTTTACTGTTTCACACTGGACACAGTTTTCTTATTCATGTGCCCCACCCCATAACTGCTAAAATACATACTATCTCTTATTGTTGTGGCCTGGAATTTATTAACATTATGCAATAATAATTTACAAGGAACTCCTCTTGCTTTTATTCCTCTGTCAGGAATAGGCTGGGAACCTCTACACACAGTTGTTTGAACTTGAATAATTTTCAGATAAAAATATTATTTATGCTCTAAAGTGGCCTAGGAGCCCCCTAGACAGAGTTGTACATAGTTAGGATCTACCCGTTTTCACAAGCAGGGAAACCAAGCAAGAATCATAATGGAAAATTCCAGCCCAGATCTGCATTTAGGTGAACCTGGACCATGCATGTGCACACACAAAATTTAACTAGCTGCTTGGAGGGTCATTGGACTTTCAGCATGATCACTTCAGGAAAATGCTGAACATTCTCATTGGTCCTGCTGAATCTGTTTATTGCTGTTTATTCCTTTGTTCCTTTTTCAAACATCCCTTCTTAGTCTGACTGTGCTTTTTCCAAAATTGTATATTGTTGGTTTGTATTTTGGACATCGTTAGGACATTCGTGCATTCAATCTGTAAAGGGATGCTGTATTTGGTGCAAGAGCTAATCCTAGTCCTACTGTAATGGAACTCATGCTCTGCTATCAAAGCTCTCAGTAGCACCTGCTAAATTCAAGAGCTTGCAGTGTGTATTCATCCAGTTTCGTTAAGCTCTCTGGAATGAAAGGCACTGTGGAAATGCAAAACCCTATCACTATTTATTTAATACCAAGACAGAAAGGCTAGCAGGACTTATACAAGGTTTAAATTTGACAATGATACTGTTTTGTCCTGTTTTGTTTTGAACTAGCATGTCACTGCAGAACTTAAGAAATTATCTTTAACTTGCCAATCTATGTGTAAAAAGACCCAAATAGGTTAAATGAAAATTTCTGGTTTAGTTTTTCTCTAGCCCTTTAAAACAGAGAAATACCAGAAAATCTAAAATTTAAATCAAGACTTCTTATGTGCTGGTAGGAGAAAGTAGAGACATGCAACTGGAACAAGATCTAATGGTATTAAATTACAGTCATGCTATGTAGTAATATAGTTAAAATTATCTAATAATGGCCTATCAGACAAAAATACGTGTTCAATGTTTTTAACTGAAAGTTTATTTAGAATAACCTATGGGCTTATAATTGAGGTGAATAAACCTGAAGCCTCTATCACAGACAGACTGGCATTTTACTGGCACTGAAATGCAAAGTTTCTATGGCAATAAAAAAGTGGTATTTTTGGACCATAGCTTGTGCGCAGCTGGGTAACAGCAAAAGCCTCATATAGAAGATAGCTAGAATATTTGTTAGGGCAGAAAGGCAACTCTGAAAGCTGAGGTTCACATATGTATAAGTGTGATCTTGCCCCATATTCCCATTATGTTTTTTAAAATGGCTTATTCTGAAAAACTCTAAAGCTTAGGTGAGAAATAAAAAATGATACCTACTGATCATTCACCAGTGAAATGCAACTATCATAGAAGAAACAGGCCATTCTATGTCCCTAGTGGTAAGCAATTTTAATGAAAGTGAGTGGTCAGGGTAACATTTTTAGATGCAGAGTTTCCAAATTAAAATTAAAGATTTTTCTAGGGTAATAGAAAGATGCATATCAAGTAGACGCTACACACTGGAAAATAATTGACCTAATACTCGCCAGGCAACTGGACACAATATTTGATTTGAAATGTCATATAGCTAAATGAAGTCATTTCACTCTGACAGATAAACAATTCAGAGAATAAAGAGACAGAAGCCAGACAGACCTTTTTTCTGAGAAAACTAACAGAAGACGACAAAGCTGTTATGAGTTACTCTGTTTACTTTCAGTAGTAGGAACAGACAAGACTCACAGCTACAAAGCAAAAAAGGATGGAACTGCTTCATGAATTAGAAGGTTCCTTTGAAACATTTTCTATCTTTCTAAAGAAAAGGTTGTCAAAACATAATGTTTTTAATTACTTTCAGAGATATTTATTGTGTTTCCCTTAAATGCCTGCAGCTGTCCCTTGCTCAATCATTTAAAAAAACAGATGAACTCTCCTAAAAAACATTCTGCTCAGAAGCAATTTTTATATATCACATATTCTCCACATTTTTATTCCTTGACAGTTTCAGTCCTTTGAACTTTGGAATGAAAATAGGATGATTGCTTCATAAAACAGGTTTTTGTTTCTGCCACTTATTTTCCCATTTGCACAATAATTCCTTGGATTTTGGAAGATGATTAGGCTTAAGATATCTCTAAAAAATACTTAATAAAGCAATAACATGATAAAAACATACAACACTTTCATCTGCAAGCATTTCAGTCCCCAAAACAGGCAGCATGGGATAGACTGAACCAGAGGAAGAGCTGTGTTCTGCTCTTTGTGTTCAGAAATTTCTTTATCAACACAACAGGTCATCACAGAAGACAGAATATAAAACTTTGGACCTTCTAACAGCTTCTAACAGGACCTTGAAGAATCAGTGTCAAGGAAAGGGTTCACGACAAAATTTTCAGGCAGTATTTTGTATCTCGTACTCTTTGAAAAACTCTCTGTGTGCATCCTTCAAGAATCATGTCAGAGAACATACTAGGGGCAATACAGCTAAAAGAACTCCTGAAGCTGTTCCTCAGCTGCTGTAAGACATGTACCAGAGCCATCTGTACTTCAATATATATGTAGAGCCATCAGTACTTCAATAGCATGTAATGGGAACTGAAGTATTCATATGTGCACCATCTTAGTTGAGGTCTTTGGCTGAAGTACTTCCTGGCTTCTGACTGTAAGTAGAAAATGGGTATCAGGAATATAAATTTATATTATTAGGATTTTTACTTCCAAATATGTGTTTACAGAAGAGCTGTAACAGTGAAAAAGAGAGCAGCATATGTAGTTTTCAAATACTACTTTTAACTGGCAGAATCTTCAGTTTCTGTAATTCACATTAACAGAATCCAATGCAACCTCAATACAAATCAAGCCCACACTATGCAAGGCCTTGAAAAATAAACAAATAAATAAAAACAGACAACTCTTTAAAAAAAGGATATAACAAAGAATTTGGTGGTGTTTAAGAGGTATCAGAGTACAATCATATAGATGCATGGACTATCCATGTGTACAGTTTTCTACAGTGATACCCAGAGATTTCAGCTGCTTAATTAAGCCTTAAAAGGTATGTAAATGCCAGGTCTGTAAAGGCCAATATGTCATTCCATGACAAGCCTCTTTCTTTTTCACTTCTGCAGACATTACACCAGGCCACAGTTCTCTTCTTTATCTCTAGTCATATCACCCACTTTTAGACAGAACTCCGTATGGTCAGTAAACGGGACTAAGATTGTATGGAGAATTAACAGAGCCTTTGCTCTTTCCTCTCCCTCGGTGCACAGACTACCAGAGTTATGCCAGAAATCACAGTCTGTAAGAGATAGGGCCAGTACAGTTCTGAAGGAAGACAAAAGAAAAGTCACAGTCCTGCTCCTGCTGCTTCTAGAGAAAACGTGTTTGTGAAGTTGAAAATAATACAGTAATAGCTGACCAACCCTTTATCTTCCTACCTCAAAAAAAAAAAGGCATTAGTCACCTATTTTAAAATTCATATTATGCAGTTACACAGTATTTCTAACTTCTGGGGGTAGATAGTCTAGAGGTACAGTTGCAAATCAATTTGTGTCAGTGTTATATGCTTCTTAGAAACTATCTGGTAACAGTACCAACAATTTGGGAATTATTTTATCCAGAATTTTAACCAAGAAACGAATATTGTGGTTTACTATTAAAAAAATTGTTTTCTGTGTAATAATTCCCAAGAGGCTGCTTGCAGATCTCTAGACGGCCGGGCCCACTACTCTGCAGGCTAGCATAAAAATGAGTTTTTAATCTATTGATCCTAACTGATGGAGACAACAACAGCATTTTACAAGACAGACATTGTTTCTGCCATACCCTCATAATATAAGTTGTGCTCCAAATTCAACTATGGAACCTTGGCCCACATTCTGCAGGAGCCTTATTCATCCTTGGAGCATATTTAGAGTCATAGAGGCAGATCACTGAGAAAAAAATATTTGCCACTGAAATGGGAGATCAGTAGCTGAAAAGAACCAGAACACTGCACATAAGTTTGTAATTAGGGGCCTGATTCTGCAATAGTCTGAGTATTTCCTGAATGGTTTGGGGCTGAGTACCTTTCACTGATCAAGTGATGTCATCCGTTTAGTTTATTCAATAACACATCACTGTGGTAAGAGGAATGAACAGAAGGTTGTTTAATACGAGATGTGTTTCAACTGCCATTCAAAGGCAAAAAATCAAGTGTCAGACAACTGGAATTTTTTTGTTGGGACTGCACACATCCTGTGCCAACCAAGGCATTAGAGCTCCTCACCTGAAGCAGATGGAAGACCACTTCATTAATTAAATGGCTGAGCAGATGCCCAGCAGCTATGCATATAGAGTGAAAGCCATAGACTCACTTTCACACTCAAAGCACTCTCACAGCATTAAAATATGTTGTTGTCCAAGCCACAGAGCCACTTTTCTTGATACTGATTTTGAGGATAACGTGCAGCTATGTTGGCTGGGCTTGAAAACTGTCCAGATTGGCTCAGAGTTTGTTTTGCTTCAACTGTCTAACATGAAAAAAATTCTTCCCTCATAAATCCATATCTTCAAGCATGCTGCTTTATCAAGCATTACGTATTTACCCATGAGGATGAATAAGACTGTGCTATGTCCTAGAAAGTCCAGATCAACAAGTTCATATGAACTTTGGAACAAGCTGGTACGATCATCTAGTTGTATATGAAGGAGGAAAGAAACTAAGAAATCGTAGTGTATGAACTACATCTGGTGAGGCATAAGTGAAACTTTCCAGGAGTTCAACTTTTTTCCTCATTTATTTAAACAGGACTAGTAGGAAAAAAAGAACTTATACTTTTAAACTAGGCCTGTGAATTCTATTAAGGAATTTCCGAACTCGCACACCATCTCCTTGTGTCAGGACAGGATTTTGGATTCAGTGTATCTTTGCTAAAAAGTATTGACAAAGGTCCAGTTAAAGTTTTAACAACAAGGAAGGACACAATTTAGTTTTGAAGTCTAATAGCTCTGGAATAGCAGTCTTATTTTACAGCATTTCATTATTATAGGAAATAAACTCACAGTATTAGAAGTTAATCATATTCCCACAATGACAAATATAGAGTAGTAAACAAATAACATTTTGCTGTTCCCCAATCTTCTATTCATTTTAAAACCTTGAAATCCAGAAATTTGGATTGCAAGCTTGCAACTCTGATACTTCTTAAAATCTGATACCAAAGACTGCTTTTATAGTTACAACCATTATTGTCCAAAGCATCATCTTAACCTAATATTTCATTTTCCGTTGCTGAAGTGGAATGGCCAGCAGAGGCACATAGTTCTCCAAACTCTGAGGTCTTTTGAGCCCAAGTAAACCTCAAAAGTATATACAAGCTGTGAAAACTTTTGTAAATTTCCATTTACAAAAGGCAATATTGGGACATGCAAGTATGTTCACATTCAAAAATGGTGTCAAACCCTCAAAAGGATCTTGAATTTTTACAGCTAGTCAGAGTGAACAGATTTTTTGACCTTTTCCTCAGAAATCTTTTCCTATTTCTTCCTCTCTCAACTGAGTGAGGGCTATGAAAATCTACTAGGTATTCATAATGACTATATTACATACATTCTTAGTTTCAGTCCTCTTGCTGCGTTTCTTTAATTTCAAGGTTTACCACAAGCTAGTTCATGAGTTGATATAAAAATAATAATATATTTACATTGCTAAAAGAAATCAAATGTTGTTATAAAAAAGAAAATTACAAAATGTAATATGAGTCTCCATTATTTTTCATTTTAAATTTTGAATGAGTAGTGGGGTTGACATTATGCCTCTTTTACAAGGTTTTCTACTTGGTATATTTTCTAAGTGACTACAGATAGTATCCACAGCCAAGGTAACAACTATCTGTCTAGCCTGGGTGTTCAATTCTCCTTGTTACAAGCCTGAGAATATTGGAAATTACTTTTGTGAGGCTGCAATGAAGAGATCAGATGTTGAATTCTCTCTCTCTACAGTGTGAAAAGTCCTCATAATCTCCTATGAATCTCTCTTCGGTCATTTAATTCCAAAGTCTTTATTACTCTATGTTGTTAGCAGATGATAGGAGATTGTGGATGAAGTACTGTTGATTTCCTTAGAATGATATGGCCCCCTATAATCCATTATTAAGAAGAAAAGATTATATTCTGGCTCAGAAGGTTGATGATCATTCAATTTCTTATCGAATAAGCCCCAAGGCCAACCATTTTTTATAGGATTAAAACACAATATTTTGTAATTAAACCAGACCCTTGATTCTGCAAATATCTGGCTAAGTTAGAATTCCAAAATTCTATCCAGTCCTTTTGCTGAAGTGTAAATTGCCATTGTTCTCAGTTTCATATTATCTATAAAGGCTTTTATAGAAACTGAATACAAAAAAGAATTTTCTCTTTAACACGTCACTCAGGAAAGACATTTTGTACTTTATTCTTGCTCCATATGAAGAACTTTCATGGGAAATCATATATTTCTGCACTAGAATTAAAAAAAAAAGAATAACAAAGTATGAATCATTGAAGAGTACTGATCTTGGAAACAATTATGTTTTTCCAATCATAGATTGAATGATTTGATGACCATTAGATTCAGAACAAAATGACTGTAATACAACAAAGGGCGTACCACAAATCCAAAAGGCAAGCAAGTGATACTGAGGGACATTATGCCATTCTAATTTTTGCCATGTTCAATATATATCACATGCTATGATAGAGTGCCTATTATTTAAAGACTCTGCAAATCCTGAGCTTTCTTAAATAATATAGAAACAGAATTTTACAAATTCTTTACTTGGAACCAAATGTCCTTGCTCTGTATATTACTTTATTTTGTGTGACTCAACTATTTTTAACGTTTTCTTAAAATAGCAGCAAGAAAAGGTACAAAATCCAATATGTACAGTGACACAGATGTTATGTTACCTTATGTTATGTTATAGCAAAATGTTTGTTTATGTGCATCTTATTTTCACATTTCTACTGCAAATATTTGGAGAATGGAAACATTAAAAGATATAAAAACTTGAGTAAAGAAGAGGAAAATGGGTAAAAGATAGAGCTTTTTCTCTCTCTTTAATTTGTTTGAATATGTTATAAACCCTTATTGCTACTGCATCACAAGATCCTCTGGTAGTTTGTTACAACACAAGAGATCAGAGAATAATACTTAACAGTAGCACTTTCAAACATTTTCATGCAACAACATGGTGATGCCCTATCACCATTTGTTACTTCAAGGTACTGGAGTTACTGCACTCCTTCCTGGTCCTCCCAGACAGGCAGGAGGTACACCTTACTATTACAATATTTTTACAAAGTCGCAGGAACTTCACTGTTTTTGAAGTGCCTTTAAAACCTCTGATTTTGATCTATTTTGATCAAATTTGATCAATGGGTTCAAAAGTTGTACAAAGATGAGTGTTACGATCAAGTGATCTTATTACCTTTCAAGTAGGAAACATCATCAGTAAACTACACAATTTTTATAAAACAAAACAAAAAAATGCCAATATTATGCTTCCTCATAATTTATAAATGGTTTATATAGTTGAGGAATGGGATACATATAATACAATATTCCACTATCCAAAGAATAAATTTGTAATTTTCAGGACAAATCAAGCATACAGATTTGACCAAACCAGAAACACAGATGTATATACAAGAAGTTTACAACTTTCCTAACACTTAAGAAATGTTATAACAGCTGGCCCTGGAAGTTTGCACTTTCCTAACACAAACTGCAGAATTTGCAAAAAAATAGCTATTAATTTTAATTTTTCAGTTCAGAAAGATATTTGTCAGTCTGAAATAGACTTTCCTTGCACATGCCAGGATGAACACCAGCTATTCCAGTACTGGTTAATGTTCACTGACAAGACCTAAGGATTTTAGTTCAAGCTACTCAGAGTACGGAAAATAAGATAAAAGTGGCCACGTCCAGAGTACGGAAAATAAGATAAAAGTGGCCACGTCCAACTTTGTTAACATTGTCTACATGTATGTGACCAAGTGTAAACATTTATGAATGCACACCAAGCCTTATTAAACGACGACATATAAAACTGGGATACAGTCTCCCAATATACTTTTCTAAACAGTGCATTGACTTCAGGCAATGGAATTTGTAGGTTCAGAGTCTGTCCTTTGTCTGCTTTGTACCCTTGAAATGTAAAGGAATGTTTCCATAAGGGAATGCTCCAGAAGACCTTGGTTTCCTTGTGGTCAATTACATGGAAAAGCTATTTGCAAAAGGAAAGTACTGAATTGCCTTGTTATTTCACAAATATCTATTTCAAGTGGAGCTGCCAAGCCCTGAACACTTGGAACATTAAATGTACATTACAGCCATGACTATTGTTTGGACTAATGTTTGCTTAAAAGAATGCCATGGTAATTCACTGTTATAGACACTGTTATGGACCTAAATCAAATGGTTTGACCGATAGTTCAAGTAGGAGTTAAATCTGATTGATTGTTTCGATTTGATTCGTGTTCTTGCAGCCATTATGGTATCCACTGTAAGCTACCAGTTATCAGAGGTTTGCTCCACATCCAATCCATACAACTTAAGAGTAATCCAAGCTTGCTGAAATGTTTTTAAATTGCAATAAACAGAAGAGAAACTGCTTTCTCTCGCAAACCTTCTCCACCTTAAATATCAAGACTAATGGGGTTATTATGGGTTTATTCCATACTTCTCATTTCAGATTTTTACAACACTCCTTACTCATCTGTTTTTAAACATTAATCTTTGCATTTCTCTCTATGTAAAAGTCTTTGTATGTCATGGGTCATTTTCTGCCTTTTCTTTTTCTGCATAAGTAAAAATCTATGCTCTGAAAATGCTTGGTCATTTTTCACTACCTGCTTCCTCACAGAACTCTACTTGTACCCTGTGAAAAGCTTACACTGTGCTTGGAGCCACCTCACATTTGTATGCACTTGGGCATTAGCAAGTTGAATGAGACATCTGATTTGTGTATAGGTATGGTGAGGAAGGACAAAGGGAGCCATACACTGAGCTACAATGAGGTCTATAAAATCATGAATGTATTAGACAAGTTTCAAGTCTATTTGATTTGATTGAAGTTCCAAGATCTTTCATTTGGCCTAAAGTTAAATTCTGTTTAGTCTTAATCCATCACAGCTATGTTAATTGACATAAACAGATCATTACTGCACTTTTAGGGAAACCAAGTTACAAAGTCAACAATTAGAAGAAAAGAATTGCCATAAGAAGCAATTAGGGAGGAAAGAAAACATACTGTGTTCAGCTCATGTCTGTGATTAAGACTAGTTTATTCCTACATAGCTGGTACTTGGGTACATGCAAATGAATCTGCAGATGATAAATAGGAAATTTTTAGCTTTTTCTCAGTCACAGATACTACATTCAAGAGGGAAACAAAAAGTTGGTGAAGGTATTCAGACAATTTTTTCAAGAAATTTCAATTAAATTGCTGTAGTGGAAAACTGTATCTTTCTGTAAATTGTTAGAGTAATAGGCTTATACAGAGCAAAATATGTCATTCTGAATGCATCCAAACTAATTCTTACTCAAATGTTCCTGATATTTTCCACTGTCTGAGACTTGTACACAGAAAAGGGCAAAAAGTTTTCATAAGTTTAACTATCATCAGGGGGATCAGAATTTGGCAAGTATCACACTGGGAAGAAAACACAACAGTAAGACACCTCACACATCTTTCTTTTGAACTTCAGCCCTTTCCTGTGATAAATAACCTTTAAGTAAATAAATCTTTAAGTAACCAGATGTCTGGGAACACTAACTGTGATATTGGTCAGGATACCGCAGTGGAGGAAGACCATCTGAAGTAATAAGAAAGAGATAGCTGACAAAAGAAAAGTCCAAGCTAGAAAGCTCATTGTTGGGCTATGATCTACAAGGCAATCATTGATGAAGTTTTAATAGGTATGTTCCTTCCAAGAAAGCAGCAAAAACCTAAGAAACGATCAGCAGAAAATATTTTGCGAGAGTTGAAAAGTTAGAAGTGATAACTTTGTTAACAAGTCTTCTACAAAAACAAGCAGAATTTGTGTAAATAATTCACCAGGAGTTAAAGTGAATAGAACAGACGTGGGGAGAAGTCTATATCCTTATGGTCTCAGCATTCATTGGCTCTTTCTTGAAAGTGAGTTCTAGTAACACTTACTGCTTTTATGCAAGGGATAATGTATTCTCCTACTTGCCCTAACTGGACACAGTAAGTGGTTTGTGACTGTTTTCCAAAATCTTAGTGCAAGTGACATCCAGCATCAGTTTCTTTCTTGTTCTGCAAACCAATTAAATATATACAGCCTATACTTGGCTCCATTCAAAAGCAGGGAAGTTCTATAACTAGAGATGCAATTCAAGTGATTTATTCACTGCAAATTTGTCTAAACCTGCCACATAGCAAGTCAGACATTGCTTCTAGAAATGAAACTCACGTGTATGATATTTAAAGGATAAAAATCACTAGTTTGAATTCCTACATGAACTGTTTCCCCTCATATTAATGGAAGAAAATAGTTATTGAAAAGTTCATTATCGAGACATATACAGACTTAATTTCAGGAAAAGCTAACTTTTCAATGTGAGTAGTTTGACACCACCACCCCCTTACTCCTCACACACAAATCTGAAGGCAAACACAGCCTATTCAGAGACTGAACTTTAGCTGACTCTTTTTTTTCTGTCATCATCCTCCAACTGCTTTGATGTTACTAGAGATTACATTGAGGTATGATTAGAAGGGATGCTGGAATTGTGCCCACCTCTCCTCCCAGGATTTTTAAGAGAGATGTGAGTAGAGCTTTCAGACTTTGGCTAAAGATGAAAGACTCTAAAAATATGAAGTGTGGAAACATGAAGGGCTCACCATGCTCTCTGTATCAAGTAGAGCCCTCACAATTTTCTACAGTGCAATACCTCACATGAGAATCTCCTCAAAGGAAACAGAATAGTTAAAAAACACACATTTAGTTTCAGGTGTCTAGATCTATTTTGCAAAGAATCCTGATAGTGAATGTTTTTGCCCACTTCCCCAACTGGTGTTGGGGAAAAAAAAAAAAAGCAAGAACATGTTATTCTAAGGGTGAAATACCTTGAAAAGATGTTTTGAGAAAACGTTCTAACAGAAAAAACAGACCCTTCCTGGTGAAGATTAGTAGGATGCATATATTCATAAAGGAAAGGGACTGCTTGCATTTTTCTCAATCTCCACTGGTTCACATGGTGAAGGAAGTCTGTTTGGGATGACTTTTAACAGTCTCCAACTGAATGTCCTATGTGTTCCACCAAACTCAGTACATATTTACTTATACAAGCAGACTGACTTCCTCTTCCTACTCCATCAAAGACTACCTGCATTATCACTATAATGCAAACAAACAACAATTAATTCCACTCACTTTTTTGAAGCTATTCAAAGCTCAGCTCTTCACCAGCTCCTCTCTTTCATACCATTGTGAACAGGGAAACTTAACTGAAACTGGGGATGGGATTATGTTCAGCACACATCCTTTGAAATAAGCATAGAGAAAGCAAAATCCCTTTATGGAAGGAGCTAGATTGCCAAAAGTAAAGCCTCCAATTCACACACAACTACATTTAAACAGATAGTAACTATACTGTGAAGGCTTAAGCATCTAGCAAAGCAAAGCAGATGACCTTGAAAGCAGAAACAGCAAGGTAGCCCAGGAACAAGCACCTTTACTAAGGTGCCAAGAAAAAAGATAGGAAGAGTTTTTTGTGGCTCAGGATGGTTGAAATGGTTATAGAGCTTTGGGCAACTCTTACTCATTATGTCCTCTTATCTATTACTGTCTCAGTAAGGGAAACAAAAGTTCTTACTCTATTTCAACCTTGTTTTAATGGTACTGACTGCACCATTAGTTTCTCCTCCTAACTGGAATAGCATCACACCGCTTTTCAGCCATTACTGGGATGCCATTCACATCAAAAGGAGGTAGCAATCAAAAGTTGCAATGCCATCTTCTTTTATCCTGAATACTGCTACTGTGTACCCAACAGTCAGGTAAGGAACACATTTAATCCATAGAGCATAGAGCTTGTATTGTCATCCCTGTTTATAAACACTGTAAAATTTTATACTGCATAAACATTATATAAAAACAGTAATTTCTACATTATAATCTTAGCTTTGCTTTTGCTACCAAATATCCTCTCACAAAACAGTCAATAAGGACAGCACTTGAAATACGGTTCCCTGCAGTGTGATGGTATGCATTATTCTTGAGGACTAAATAACCGACACTGGATGCCAGCTCTTCCAGTACCACGCAGGAGCTGGAACAGAATCCTGTAAGCTGCAGGTCCCACAACCCCATCAAAAGTCTTTGCAGAAAGCTGCTGCTCCCTTAATCCATACCCACATGTCATCTCTCACATTCTGCAGAGTCAACAGAAAAAAAACATCTGAATGTCCTTTCTTTAGGAGATGCTTTGTGACCAAACATTGCAACCAGCAATAAAACTGCTGAACTAACCATTAGCTAAAAAACGATTAAGTGCAGCAGTTAGGAAATTATTTTTTTATATAACGAAAATGCTAAAAGTAAACTTTCCTCAGTCTATCAGAAAATTATGTTTTATCCAACTACTACATGATAAAACTAATTCTAACTAAGACCTGTTGAGTGAGCAGTGTCAATCCTCCATTTTGACCATCTGCCAATGTAAAACTTTGCTCAGACTAACATTTATTAATACTGTGGAACCTGTGTTGGGAACAAAACCAAAACCCAGTATCTAAGTATGATAACCTTTTTTTTCTTTGACTTCCTTTTCTCCAGATCACCAAGAATGGTAGGATGACAATAGAAAATATCTCTTCTTCATGTTTTATGAATGCTATGGGTAAGTACAGAGCTGAACATGTTGCTGCATATGGTGCCGTGCCATCATGCAGCAATTATTTCCATGATACACACAGTTTTTCCTGTTTGAAAGCCTCAGCAAAAGTCTTAGATGCAATTCCATAAGGATCTTCTCAGATAAGAATTTCAAAGCAGTCTGGAGAGAGTAGGGTTTGAGCAAAGGATTTAGAGTCAGCTTTCTGAATTTTATATGCAGCTCAACTTGTTATTTTCTGCATCACTTTGGTCAAGATCACAGGTATGCACCAGGTTACTCACTAGAGCTTCAAAGGACCATGGAAACTACAAAAGCAAAGACTAATTAAAGAACAAATGTGCTCTTCTTATTACCAGGCCAGTGGTGTCCTAACTGTGCCTTGCAAGTAAGACTTTGCACACAAGAACCTCCACCACTTCTCATACCACAAGCAATGAGAGAGGTAAAGCCAAGGACCCTAGAAAGGCTTTGAGCAGGTGGTGTGGTTTAGCCCCAGCCAGCAACTAAGCACCACACAGCCGCTCGCTCACTGCCCCCATCCCAGTGGGAAGGGGGAGAATTGGAAGAGCAAAAGCAAGAAAACTCATGGGTTGAGATAAGAACAGTTTAATAATTAAAATAAGAGAGTAATAGTAGTAATGGTAATGATAACCATAATGATTATGATTATGATAATAATAATAATAATGATAATGATAATATAATTTTTAAAAAAAGAAAATAAGAGAGAGAAATGAAACCTGGGGAAAAGAGGGAAGAGGGAAAAAAACCCCACAAGTGCTGCAACTGCTCACCACCCACTGACCGACACTGGCAGTCCCCAAGCCACAATCACTGCTTCCCCCAGCCAACTCCCCCCAGTTAATATACTGGGCATGATGTCACATGATATGGAATATCCCTTTGGCTAGTTCGGATCAGCTCTCTTGGATGTGCCCCCTCCCCTCCCGGCTTCTTGTGCACCTC
Source organism: Morus bassanus (assembly GCA_031468815.1). Lineage (NCBI taxonomy): Eukaryota > Metazoa > Chordata > Aves > Suliformes > Sulidae > Morus > Morus bassanus. The sequence continues at coordinate 36,766,855 of CM062572.1, read as the reverse complement.
GCAGAGCATGGGAAGCTGGAAAGGTCCTTGACTAGTGTAAGCACTACCTAGCAACAACTAAAACATTAGTGTGTTATCAACATTATTTTCATACCAAGTCTAAAATGCAGCACTATACCAGCTACAGTGAAGAAAATTAACTATCTCAGCTAAAACCATGACAGCAGGAGACTCGACTAGATGACCTCTAGAAGTCTTTTCCAACTCCCATGATACTATAAAAAAAGTCATGTTCCAACAGAGTAGTACTTGTTTAGTATTGCTGCTTATAGTCCAGAAGTAATCATAACAATAATTACAAAATCCAATACAACTACTTAGATCTTCACATTTAGTGAGATTTGGCTTATTAACAGTTTTCTTCCTTATTAACATGAGTAATGTTTTCTAAATTTATGACTTTTCCAAGTGGTGAGATTTAGTCTATATTCCTTGAGGAAAAAAATAACTATCAAATATCTAACATATATGTAGTGCTTCTCAAACTCACAAATGTTTCCTCTGAGTTGTACACAACTCACAGACATTGTAAAGCAAAAAACTTGAAAAGATGTAAGTTTGTGCATTTTATTATGACAGTGGGAAATGTCAAAACAAAAGCATTTGTAAGAAAGAACTAAAACAGCTTACTCACACACCTTAACAGGGTCATTTGAATATGAAATTGGTGCTTTCAGCTGTAAATTAAATCATCTAACATTTATTCCAGAAGCAGATAGGAAGCTATGGAAAATCAGGCAGTTACATAAACTGTCTTTTGTTCTTAAATGAATGAGAAGGAAACAAATATCCCAAGATAAAAAACGCCTCATGAAAAACAAGTATACTGAAAAACAGCTGCTTCTGAAATGACTGATAGCTTGTCTGGACTTTTGGGCGGGCAGATACTGGAATACATGTTAGTGCAATAGGTCCTGACTGAATCAGTTGCAGTGAAAACTAGGCTTACAGTGAGAAATATGTATTAAATTATTTACCATTTTCCAGACACCGTCCTCAGTTCCTTATATATTATGCTAGAATTCCTTGGGCCATCTGTCACTTCCCCCAAGGCTTGATTCTGCCCATATAAAGGCAATGGGTACCTTGCTCTTGAACTTCACATGGAGAATGACTAAGTTCTGAACTTGATTTATCTAAAATATGAAAACAACCTCAGGTTTATCACAAATCAAAGGTTTGGCTAACATTGTACTGTTACTCTCACTAGAACTTTTGACCTTACTCACTAAGTAATTATAGATACAGTCACAAGCCCAAAATTTGTTCTTAATAACAGTGGTGAAATTCCAGCTTTCCCTGAAGCCAGGGAACAGGAGTAGATCCGCACCTGTGAAATTTCCAGGAGGAGGCTCTAGCAAGAAACATCCATAGATGACCTAAAGGAGACTGCCCCCTCCATCACACCGCATCTGAGCGGAGACTGAATCATCACAATAGCTCTGGTTCCTGACAGCAAGCACTGACTTTGCAGCAGGATGTGTTCTTGGACAAAGCTTCTCTAATAATTCTCCAAATGACGTTTTCCAAGAAAGACAGTGTCAACTGGAATCATGATATATTTTTGGGGGATTCTTTAGACGGGATTAAGACAAATATGCCTTCACACTCCATATGCCTTTGGTCTATTATGGCTCTGCCTCTTCTGCTGGAATGGTATCTGCACCACAGAAAATCTTACAACTTAATGCACTGAATCCAGTCAAGCATAAGCAAAGATTGCTGTTGCCCTAGATTTCTGGAAGAACTCTGCCTCATAATTTATTCTGAATTTTCATAGAAAAATGGTGACATTTGTGTTCCTTCAAAGTGGCAATGTGCTGTGTGACCAATGCTGGGTATCCAAATAGGAATAAATTGCAATAAGTACATTTGTGATACTCTCAGTTTTGTCTGTTTCTGTATCCTCTTTCAAGCTACAACAGAAAGCATGCTTTGATCAGGAATTCAGCAATCACCTATCTCTCAGCTGGGTGGCCCTGACTAACCTCAGATAATTTTTTGCACAGCTTCTTCAGGAAAGGTAGCAGGTGCCCAGGAAGAAATCTCTAGCCTACTGATCAGGAAATTCTGTTAGATGTGGGTGTGAAAACCTTCCAGAAAAGTTGAGAATTAAATTTAGAATATGCTCCAACTACCACTCTCTATTCACAAAAGAAAGAATAAGCCTAATGCGCTTTGAGGAAAAAAAGGACATCAGCAACTCTCTCCAGGAGGTAATTTAGTGCTGCAGATCCTGCGTAAGTGGATGTATCCCTGTAGACTGGAGGAAATAGTCTGAGGAATGGGATTTGAGATTGCCCCTCATCTCAGTTTAGCTAGATTCCTTCTTAGCAGTTGACCTTTGCAAATTTTTCACTTCAAACCCACTGTTGAGGGAGTGTAAGAATAAAAACTGGGTTTTGAAGTCTAATCCAGGGGTAAAGTGCCTAAAAACCTAAGTGTTACGGTGTCAAACTTTACTGAATCTGGCCTTTAATTTCTTTTTTTTCTTGTTACCAAATAAAAACATCAAAAGCAAATTATTGAGATATTGCCAGCATAGAAATAAAACTGTATTAATTATTACTTAAATCAGCTAGTGCAGACTTAGATATACTTTCCTTCCTAAGGTCAGTCTTGATTTCTTTAAATAAAAGAAAGACACAAGATGAACAAAATATTTGGAACCAAAAATACCTGGATAATATTTTTGTAAAACTTAGTTTATCTTACAGGTGTAAATTTTTGATTAAAAACATGTAAAATAAGATAGAAGTCCAGCAACTGAAAAGATTTGACAGTGAAAATTCTGTGGCTGCTCCACCCTGTCCTACATAAATCTTAAAATGAACAGTAGCAGGAAAGCCTGTGTGCTTTTAGAACAATTTCTTCTTGTTTACAAATGCAGTAGGCTAAAATGACTCATTGTTCTGTAGAAAATGAGAACTGTGTGCTCACAAAAGATGTTTTGGTACTATCTGAAAAGTTTCAGTAAATTAAAATGTCAAAATGTTGTATGCAATATCTTTGAATATAAATTTGAAAATCATGGTGCCTACAAGAATGTGAAAAGATATACAATTTCTTAGAATTCTGTTTCATGCTAATAAGCTAGGGGACAACATCTGTTTTACTTCATAACTGTTCAAAAGGCAGGTGTTATAAAACTAAATTAAGACCACTGCAATACTTGTCCCTCAGGAATTTCTAAAATAGAACATTTTCCAGAGTTATAAAAATTATATGTAGCATTTTGGAAAATGTTAAGAACTCTTTTCATCATGGGTTTCTCCTTATACACATAATAAATATATGGAGTTTTTATGAAAGGCTCCTATATTAAAGCACAAACTGTAAAGATATAATTTTCATAAGTTTCCTGTACTAACCATGTGTGTGACAGTTTTAGTGATAATTTCAAAGGCAATAGAATAAGACAAGCACTTTGTGCTTGAAAATTACTCCAAAAATTAATTGTAAAGTGTAATTCTGCTCAAATTATGTTTTGGCAGCTATTATAATGTCCATATAAAGAATACATCTTTTCTCAGTTTAATAAAAAGGTTTTGCTTTTCTCTTGCCTTTAAAAACTACCCTATATTTCAGTAAGTTATCAAATCAGTTGGAGAATAATGCATAAAATATATAAACACAAATTCCAATACATATTAAAAAAGATGTACATACACCATGAAGGATTTACTCTATTCTTCAGCCTCAGTGCCGAACCACAAGCTGACTTCACTTGAAAAAAATGAGGTTAAGGGGTCTTAGAAAAAGAATGAACCATTCTATTTGTCTGAAAATGCAGTGAAGTAGATAAAGAGGCTAAAATCTTTGCTTCAGGAATGAAAATCAAATGGAAAGAAGACATGTTCCTTCCTGTCAGTATTCTCCATAAAACAAGCTATTAGAAAGGGAAGAAGTCTAGCCCTCTCAGCTACTTAGAAGGAAACATTCCAGGAAAGTATATTTGTGTGTTGTGGTAGAGGAGAATACCAGCATAGAAGAGGGCTTTTGACTTTTCTTTGAAGGTCATGAAAGGGGCAGAGCAACAAGGATTTTTAAAGAACGATATCCTTCCACATCAAAATCAGGTATCAAAACACACCACAAAATGCACAGACAAAAGTATTCACAGCAACTTTACCAGTGGTTTCTGCATTGACCCAAAATTTCCACATAAATGAAGACCTAACTAAACAACCATTATCAGGCCCATCATGAAAGCCATTTAGTATGAATGAAAAATCTAACCGAGATCTGTGTGCAAGCCCTCTGATGACGTTAAAGGTGCTCTTGTTTTGCTATGTTTCACACAAGAGGAAAACACACAGGGAAGGAAAACAGTCCTCACCTTTGTAAAAATCAAAATTCAACGTACCCAGGAGCTGTGAAATAGTACTTTTACTCCTCACTGTATATGGACCTACATGCAGGTACAAATCAGGGAAATGAAAATTGCAGTGGAAAGTCTGAATGGACAGTTATCATAGCCTCCTATTTTCACTAAGATTTATTTAATGAGTAGAAATACAAATATCCCCATAAAACTTGTGTGGAATATCAGTTTTAAGAAATTGAATGGGATCACAAGTGTTGGCTCTTTCCCTGTGTTTGCTGTCTTTTCTCTGTGGGTTTGGCAGAGAAGTTCATTAAGTTCATAATAGAAATTTTTGCTACTTCACAACAGACCTCATTATGAAAGGGATTTATAAAACCCATGCTGATTATAGCCATAGGGGCTTTCTTACAGAAAAAGCAGTGGCTGGACAGGTAAGTTTCCTAGAATTTCAGGCAGAGTGTAAATGACAGCAAAATAGGAAAAGACTCGTTAACTTCTCAGAAGAAAGTCCCTTTTTGTCACTTTGACCTGTCACTGCTTGAAAAATCACCTAAACCAAAGACTATTTCAGGGGGTTTGCCTCAATTTTAGCCTTAAAAGAGGTGTTCGAAATTTCTGAGGCAAGTCACTAGAGCTTATTTAAACTACAAAACATCACTGAAAATAGCCAGCTACTTGATAGACAAAACAAACCTATAATAACTTGCATTGTTATTAAAACTATTTTGGCCATGTGGAATCCAAAAGAAATCCCATGTGAATCAATGTGTTAAAACAGCCAAGTTTAACAACAGCGTTTATGACTTCATATCCAAAGTAAATGTCATCAAAAAAGATTTTATCATTGCTTTCATTTCTGTTTTCCATAGAAAAATTCCTTAAGGTTTTTGCAGACCTAAAGATGAGAAAAGCTACAGAATTTAGACACAATTTAAAATGTTGTGTGCACTTCATTGTACCATAGATATGCATTCTACTTTGCAGAAACATCATACCAACTTATAAGGGGAGGGGTCAAAGTACAATCGCTTGGCCGAACATCCCAATAACCTACTTTGGAAAAGCTGTTAATTTGAAAGACAAGTTAGAACAAGTCAGCACAAAAGAAACAAGAGAGAAGCAAGGCAGATGGAAGAGAGAAAGGGAAGAACAGGAGATCTTTAAATTAAACGTTTAATTCTTCTCTCATAAAGTTGAGTGGATGTATGTAATACATAAAATCCTCCTCAGTTGGATTAATTCCTAACTAAGCATTCAAATAAATCAATTGATTGGTGGTACTTTAATCTCAATATGTATTTTAAAAGGAAAACAGTAATTAAAGCTTTATTCCAAAGAGCCAACCATGTAAGACAGCAGGTTATGCTGAGAGGCTGTACAGGCTGAAACCACAGTATCTTCTTTGTAAACTCAAACCATTTTACATCAAAAATATAAAAAATTACATAACAAAACTTCATCTCTCTATTCTGTAAACCATACTGTTTCTTAAGAATGTGTGCATCTGTACTGAGAAATGGGGAAGAAAAGGCATGGATTTAAGTACACAGAAAGACTGTATAAATATTACTTCTCTGACCACTATATGAAAAGCTCCATGATGATTCTTAATTTTTTCTAGAGCATATGAGGCTAGGTCCACTTCAAACAGTTTTGTGTTAAGCTACATAAAAAACTATTGGGAAAAAAAGATGAGTTTACTTGCACAACATTATAAACCAATTTAATATACTTTGTATTTTTTAAGTCCCAATTGACTTCCCACAATACAGTGTTATACAGATGCCTACTGTCATTCAAAGAGGTACCTGTCATATGGGTTGGACAGGTAATCTATAAAACACAAATTATAAGGAAATGCCAAACTGACCACAAGCATTTCAGGATTCCTGGGAATTTTCCAACCAATGAATCAAAAAGAAAAGGAAAAAGCAGCAGACCTAAGAGACTGTTGCATTGTGGTGCTTTATATTGGTTGAACAATCTTTCGTCTCTAATAATCATTTGGAATGCTTATTCCTCCTATCGCTAAAAAGAGAGGTTTTCCTCAGGATGTTCTGCTTACTTAAAGCTAGCACAAAGCTAAACTAATGGGGGGCAGAGGTAATGTAAATGAAACATGATCAGTCTCATGTTTCTATTACTATTGGACATGCCACTGAGCATAAGAAATTCCATTTTCCTTTTAGTCATGGATTTATGCCGGCATTCTAAGAAAATGGCATTCATAGTCAACCAGATACATTACTATGGAGAGAATATAAATAGCAATATATAAGTTTTGTAAAAGTCACAATTGCAGAAATGCTAGTGTAAGTAAAGAAACGGGATAAGATTGGGTGATTGCATAGATAAAGGAATTGTTAAAAATAACAATTTATTATATTCAGCAGTTGTTTGGATTTATTTTTATTATCTGGCAGATATACTTCATTCTGATATGCATGTAGGACACATGGCAAGCCAGGAAGAGTTTCTACTCTACCATATCTCTCTGTAGTAGCACTGATGTGGGTCATTTTATTCTGTTCTGCTACAAATTTTCACAATACTTGAAAAACATTTGGTATCCCTAAGACTTCTACACTGTGGGAAACCTTCTTGAAATTTACCAATGAGTTCAAATGTTACTCGGAGAAATACAGGAAAAGGGACTTGCTGACAAAAAAGATACTTTTCCTAGTCCCACAAACTGAACATAGACAGCCAGTATTTTCTATAAAATAAAATCTGCAAATTCAGAAGAATTAGAGGTGTACATTCTTTTTTAAAAATCTACATCTCTCCATTTTCACTTATGTAGAGCTGATTGTGTTACTACTGAGATTAACTAATACTTCTCATTTTTAGCAGCATGTTTACATTTACTTAAAGTTTTGCCAAATTTTGGACATTTAAGCTCAAGTTCTCCATGTTGTTTCTCTTTATATTTCAACCATTGTATTTCACCAATTCTCATAAAAAAGCTAAGCAGAAATGCATGATTTTCAGTTTTAAACGTTGGTCACCTTTATGCTCCTGTGCTTTATAAAAAGGAAAGAAGCAAAACACTCGTCTTTCTGTCAGGAAGATAACTTCACCGTTCTGGGAAAATTCACCTAAATTTGGCCACTCTGTTAAAAATAAACCAGTTTGAGAAAATCAAACAAAATTATCTGTGTTCACAAAAAGAATGCTCTCCAGAATGTTGAATTAAATAGAAGTGCCCAAATTGGTCTACGCATCTGCTACCAATAAATATCTGTGAAACCCACTGGCTACATATCTCATTCTTCTCCAGTGTTACTCCACAGAGATAATTGCAACTGTGTGTTGATTATTCTGTTAGCTCAATACATTTGCGTAGTAGTTTGCAGAGTTTCTGTTCTTTTAATCTGTGCTTCACTGTGATGATGCACTAGGGAGTTTCTGGGGCCTTTGAGTTCTCATTTTTTTAAACTAAGAAATTATCCACATGAAAAATACATTAAGAAAATATTATTTGAGTGTAGAATAAATCACTTAAAAGTCAGGAACTGCTTAAATAATCATTGTTTCTGACTGCATTATGGTATAGCCTTTAATGATATAGTCTTTTTTCCACAGCTCCTCCAATGTCCCATACCACACTTATTATGAATTCCTGTGCAATGCTGACAAATCATTTAAATTGAACATTTCACAGATTGCCAGTAGAGCATGCTTATAGATGACAAGCTTATTACCTTCAGCCTGGTGTGCAAAAATACCAATCAGTCACAAAAGTACCTAAAATATATTGGAAGTCACATCTAAACATATGAAATGTTTAATGCCAAGTTCAATGAAGAAATCACACCATGAATGTCCCAAGCTAGATACTCAAAATTTATGTTTATTTTTACCTGATTTTTCCGAACAATATTCCAACTTCTTAATACAGTGTAAGTTCACCAGACTGCTGTAAAATTGTTAATACCAAACAGACAGTCTTAGCTTCCCTTTCCTGGCAGAATTGGTAGCCGGGGTCTAGCAGCCCTGAAGATTGATTGGCTTAAACAACTAATTGTTATCTTGAATTGAGATCACAGTAGATAGTGTGAACACAGTCCTTTAAATCTTTGTTTCCCCTTCATTAAATAAGGTTAATAATGTCTCCTTCTTTTGCAGATTTGTGGTGAAAATGAGTAATATCGGTACACTTCTGAGGTATTATTGACAGATGCAATAAAAAGGTGGATGGAGGAATTAATCACTTTCTCTGAAAAGCAGAATTTGAATAATGTGGAATATATGTGGTGCTGGACTTTTATTCTCACTGAATGAGTATTATTGTTTTTTATCGAGGACTGTATGAAATGGGGACTATTTTACACTATGCTTCACAAGAAGTTGTCTTCTGTGAAAATTATCTTAAAAACTGACCATATTTGCAATTTACTAAAATGTAAATGGACTACTATAGTATTAAACCATTACTCACCACTCATTTACTTACTTTACTTACTTATTTAACAGAATTTGGGATTTAGCTTCTCTTTCTTTCTGATATTGCTGAAGTGGAGCTTTTTAAGAATAAACTTGTTTCAGACACTGAGGTCATGGAATGGTGGTTCTGTGAGCATCCACAAATTTGCTTTAACTCAAACATAATGGCTATGAACAAGTGGCACCTATTAATGGCTCACACCCTTTACACCTTATTGCTATATTACCAAGGTTGACCTGGGAATTCTCAAAACCACAGAGAAAAAGGGAGTCTCAGCCCCAAATCTTCTCTCATTTAAATCATATTATAGATCCTCAAGAACTTTACTTGAAGCAGTTGGAGCAAAAGTCTGCTCATGTGATAAAGAAGTGATAAAAGAAGAAAAAATGATAAAAAATGACAAATTACCAGGTGTTAAGAGGACTTTACATTGACAAATCTGAAACAAGAGGAATGAGAGATGTATCTACATAGACTTTTGCACTAGCTGATGACCAAACTTCAAAAACATAATATGAAAGACACCAAACATTAAATCCTAACCTACTATTGAACAATAACAGTGAAAGTCCTGTGATTTATTTCACTGTGGACAGTGTTTTATTCAAGCTCCCAGCAGGATTTAAGGTCTTGATGGACAAAATTACTATTTCATTTGCTGTTAGTTTATCCCACAAGTACCTGGAAAGGAGGAAGCAAAGGGAAGAATCCTGCATGACTGTAGGTTTCTGTCCCTAAAGAAACTGCAACATTTTCATTATAAGCAGCAGGAGCTAATTTTGCATCTCGACAAAGACCTGGAGAGAAAACTCTCTCCCTCCTTAAAAGTTGCTGTCTTGCACATAAGTTAATTTATGCTTTATTATAATAAAACTATTTACAAGCTTAATAAGAATATTTACAAGCTTTGACTCAGAGCTCTGCCTCCTCTGTTAGACATTACCATGTCCTCCCTTCCTGTTGGAGCTGTGGCATGATTCCATGCAGGAAGGAATGTAAGACTCACAGGGTGAGAAAGCCATCACGAAAGTGGGAGTTTACTTGGGGGGGGTGGGGGGGGGTGGGATTCTATGCTTTGCTCCCTTATCTTTTTATTTGCATTTTAAATGTCAATGCATGCTTAATAGAAAAAGCAGAAACATTGATGTAAACAGGGTCCAACACCTTGCAAGTGCCAGAATACTCCCTAAATAATCATATTTCCTTCTGGGCTTCCTCATTCTATAACAGAGCCTAGAATTTCTTTTTTTTCTTTACAGTCAGACAGTTTCAGAGGAGCAAGAAACTGCCCTCCAACCAGCATAGCCAACAATTTGGTGACTAAGACATTTTCTGGGAAAGCAGTAAAGTGGGTTTCAACTCCATTCAATTAAGTGGACCAAATCTACATCTGCTACTTTCTGGGTGAAAAAATGCTCTGAACCAGCAGCTATTATAGGCACTTCTTGCAGTAGGGTTTTGAAATAAAATAGTGCAGGATGCTCTATTATTTTAATATCTAGATGCAGGCAGGGCAAACACTAGGGGAATGTGGAGACAGCTAATAGAGCTTTAGCCCCTACCCAGCCTACCTATTGGGACACAGAGCCCTAGCACAGCAGGGAAGACTCTGTAGTATCAACCCGCTACCACTATCACCATTACAGTCGGAGTACTCACTCACAGCAGCAAACACAAACTGGAGATAAATATATTAAGAACTTGCCTGCGACATATATGAAGTATTCTTGCTCCACTAAGACATGGGATTTTAGGGACATTCATCTACTTATTGTTTCTGAGTTGGCTCCCTATTCAGAGTGAAAAACATTCAAATAATCTTTTAAAGGTTCTGATGTTCCCATACCTCGGAGAGGGAGCCGAGGTATATAACACACAGTCCTGGATCTGGAACACCAGTGACTGGCTACATAAAAGGCATAGTGACACCTGCCTTTTGTGGCTTCCAAGTCTTTTATTGTCCTTGGCAATCCGCTGTGATGTAACTTCTTAAATGTATTAATTTCCCTTTAACTTACAGTTTTATGCTTTATGCTTCACGCTTCATAGAGCCTTCTCTACACCAAATAAAGGCAATGTAGGCATTTCTCTTTATTTACTATTAATGAATACTAATTCAGTGAAACCTCTCATTTACATTCACCTTGATCTTTTGAAATACTGCCTTTATACCCTGATTTTTGGAGGACTTCCTGGCTTTCTTATACTGGTTTTCTAACTTCAATGTACACAAAGAATTGAATACACTAGCTGTCATGCTTTTAGCTACCTATTTTTAAAAAGTCCTCTCCTCTCTATTTTTGTTTCCATCCTAAAATTCTTCTGAAAAAGAAAAAACAAACCTACAAAACTGCCAAAATAATTTTTAGCTTGTATAAGAGTTGACCCAGGTCTCCAGGCAGTGCTTATCTATGAAAATCATAATTTTATTCTTGATAAAGCAAAACCAAAAGATCTCGCTGCTTTATAAACAGCAAATATTTTAATTATAAGATTAGGCAGGAAGACACAGCTTTCTCAGTAGAACAGACAACCCATGCACTCTGACACTTTCGCCATTACCAATGAAAACAGTGGCTACTCTGGCTTTCTGAAGTCTGGGAAGTGTCTGAGACAGTTATTTCCATCCTACCACAGTCTCAGTAACTAAGACATTCACTGCAACTGATGCTGTCACAAAATGGAAGAAGGACCCTGTGAAGGATTTTGCCTGACTGGATGATTTTTTATATATATCATATTCTTTTTGTACATCACGTCTTTCTGCATGTCTTTCTGTATGTCTCTTTGTCTTTCCATAAATTGTATACCACTGTCCTTTGTGTCCTCATCACAATAATTCACCAGCACACTAAAAATAATATTTTTCTCCCTAAAGACAGATTATTTATTATTATATCTCCCTAAAGACAGACCTTTGAATTTACAAGTTAGGTAACAAGAAGAACCATGCAATCACAGATTAGTCCAGGTTGAAAGGGAGCTCTCAAGACGATCTAGTCTAAACTTCTCCTGAAAGCAGGGATTTAGGCTAAATTATCCAGGGGTCTGCGAAGACAAGTCTTCAGTAATTCCTGTGAGGGACATTCCTCTACTTCTCTGAGCAACCTATTCCAGGGTTTAGTTGTTCTCATGGTGAAGAAAATCTTTCCTATATCCAGAGGGAATTTCCCTTGAAGCAACTTGTGCTTGTTGCTTCTTGTCCTGTCACTGTGCATGCCTGAGAAGAGAGCACCTCCTTCTCCACCAGAGCTACCCTTTCAGGTACTGGAAGACTGCGACTGGATCCCCCCAAACCTTCTCCTCTCCAGGCTGAACAAACTCCATTCCTCTGACCTTTCTTCTAGGGGAATTCTTCACCTGCTGCCTTCCACTAACTTATTCAGGAAGCTCACCTACAGGAGCATATTGAACAACATTGCTACTAAATGCATGTATTTGGAAAGTAAAGAAGAATTCCTTCAAAGCCTTCAAAAATTAAATCAGCTTCTCCTAACAGTCTTAACTCCCTAAAGCAATTTCAAATTATTCATTTACTAGGTCACCTTCTTACAGGAAAAAATCTAGCCTTCAAAGTAAACAACAGCTTTAAATCTTGTAAAGTGCACAAGTGGGTCAAACACGAGCTGTGTGTTAATACGTATGTGCATGGGAGAGAAGGAAAGAAGAATGAAAGGCTGGATTCAAAAGGAACTGGCTTCTGCATTATTTTTAAGGATTTACAGTCCATGAAGACACCATGTGGAATGATGCAGAATAACCAGCTTAGAAGTAAAGCACAATCAAAACTAGAGTTACAGCCAGCTTCTTTTTGACATGTCTGAGATCACTTGGGCCCAGAATTAAACTTTCTAAACTTTGAAGGAAGAGAGAAACAAACAAGACAGTACAGGCACAGGAGAACAGAGAGTTATGAGATTGTTAGGATATGATACTGCACTACTGCAGTTAAAATGACATTTCCTCACATTGTTCTTTCTTTGCAGGCCTGGATACACATTTCTAGCTTAAAAACTGCATACTATTTTTGCTCACTGTTGGATGGGGGCTGTCTCAACAACAGCATTTTAGGTTGTATTTCACATTTTAATTCCACTGTAGCTTGAAAACAGCTTATGTAGTCTATTTGAATCTGATTTTGAGAACAGCTGTTTTACTTAAATTATGACAAATTGTCTCCTGCAGAGCCCAGGGCATCAAGTAGATAACCCTGAATGGAAACAAGCCCTGTATCTTTAGCAAAGATTGGCAGAAACTATCTGCTTTAAATCCTTATGTTTTTAAATAAACCAGCAAATAACAGAAAGAGTTCTAAAAGTCTCCACAAAGCTTCTCTTCAATTAATAGCCACAGAATTTATGTTTAAAAAACTCTCTAAGAATGACAGCATTGCAAAATATAATTAAAAATAAAAACTGTGGTATCATCTGAGATCCAGTATCGTGACAGTGTATGAATGCCGTTGCCGTTAAATACACCATAAGGCACACTATTAAAATGTGAATGAGGAGGAGGCAACTCTCCATATTAAGTGCAGAGAGGTGCAAAGAATCCCATAGAAATGGACCAAAATAGGTAGATTCTATGAGATGCAGATGACATCTGGAGGTTCCCACACAGCCCCTTCGCAACTGTCCCTCCCCTTTTTGCGGGGACAATCTGGATGGCAAATACATAGGATCAGGTACACAGCAAAAAAAAAAAGATAATAAAAGAGTCAGGAAGAAGAATAATTTTATTTATGGATCTTCCAAATCTATATGTCATGGAAGTGAACCATGTGAAGAACAGAATACGTAGCCTACGAAGTGAAAACACTAAATCAGATTGCTTAAAGACTTATTTCCCTTACTTAAAGAAAAAAGCTCAGCCTGCAAGTTATCTATACAATTTTTTTAAACCCAAATTGGAAAAACCGTAGTCAAAAAAGGAAATATTGCAAAATACAGATATAGAAGAGTAAACAGCCACAGAAAGGATAAAAATTGACCTAGATTTAAAAAGATAAAAATAGAACCTAATATCTCCTTACCATTTAGAAAAGTGGCAAAACATTCATCATGTCATAGCCAGCACTTGCAGAAACCAAGAAGTTTAAAAACTAGTCAAATCAAAACTCCCTTAAGAATTACCATTTTTTTTTGTCTTGACAGGCTTCAACAAAGATATTAAGATGGTAACTAACCAGCAAGAAGGAACTATGAAGACAGGACTAGGATCTGTACAAGATTAAGCTGTAGAATATACACAGAGGATTTTGCATGTTAAGGTACTCTGGCTAACATTTAGCAAAAAGAGGAAAATATCCCAGAACTTGTTGCTCACTTAACGAGTTACTCCTGATTAACAGCAAGAAGCAGGTCTAAAATGAAGAAACCAGGATGATGCTTTGTTGCTCTAATAATGGTAGACTTCTGATGTTCATTGTGCATAATGCCTATTATGATTATTAGTAAAAAGGCTGCAGGGATTCAATACTGCTCATTGTGAACAAGTATGGCTGGTCCTTAAATGGATTTAATTCACTTATAGCTTCTCTTCACAGCTGTAATAATTTCAAGCAAGCAATGGCAAGCTCAAAGATATTGCAGTCACTGTGAGTTCTCTTAAACAGTCAAGCAATGTAGTAGTCTAGGATATTTTCAGTAAATCTAGAGTATTTTTATCAGCAGTGACAAATGTTAGAGGAAAGAGGAAAATAATGGGTCTGACAGCAGTATTAAAATGGTGCCATTTTTTCATGTTCCTACCAATTACAATCTTATCCCTTAAATTATCAGTATTTGTAACATTTTACCTTTAGCCTAACTGAAATCCTGTTCTCATTTATATTATATCACATTATATTGTGCTGTTTGTCTAAGTAACATCCTGCGGAGGTGAACTCAACTGCTTAGTTAATCTGTGCTGATACAGAGGTTTGTTTGCTCAGTTCACATGCACAAAAGCTGTGTGCATCCCAAAACATCTCCATTTTTCCAACAGTATCAGCCTGGCCTAAAAAACTGCATTACCTCTACCTGCATATTT